>CM038680.1:628111186-629555386 GCA_021605205.1 Aegilops longissima | reverse complement strand
CCAATCTACCTCCGTTCCTTCCCTACAACATCCCTCTCCATTCCGGATGAGTGAATAGAAGGACTTAAAAGAGAGAATAAAGCAAGCCCCAGCATTTTCAATTCCTAATTTAAGTATATATATACCTTTCCGGGCAGCAGAGCAGAGGGAGAGGAGCCCTCGTCCATACGATGGCCAGGAATAGAGGGGGGAGCTAATTAGATTGTTATATTTCCTATACCAGACCAATTAGCATGTCTGATTGTTTGCTGGCGTTGTTGAGTCTAGAATGGAAAATGTTTTGAGTCTTAGGATTATATATATCGGAGAGTAGGATTCTTTTTACTCCCCAGTCCTTCTGCAGCCTGTGAGGTCTCCCGACGAGAAGTTTTGACTCTCCTCTCCTCAAATTTCACTAAAAATTTTTTAGGATCACGCTGGTATCTTGGGATCGTTCGATGGTCTTGTGACGAGAACATTGTTCTTGGTGCCTCCGACATTTAGGGGTTGTGGCAGTGTCCCGGGAGTTGAGCTCCGAGGTGTTGTCGCCACAATTTTATCGTTGCAGTTCTCGAATACCCGAGTTTTGCCGACATCGAAATCTCTTTTGTGCAGTTGTTGGTGAGATAACCCGATAACCCAGATCGGGCGCGAGCTCGAGTATTGCCATGACTCGATAACGGATGTTTTTCAAGGTCGAGGTACACGATTTCGAAGGTTTCTTGGTTATGTGTTGACGGATGGATACAGCTGGATCTAGGTATTGTTAGTTTGGGTGATATATTTTGTGTCCCCTGTATCCCCAACACCAGATTGCATAACCAGAAAGATTCGGGAGTTTATAGGTGGGAATTCTAGTAGCTTACAGGATATCTTTCCGACAGATGTATGATTTGAGATTGGGGTTCAACGTCTAGTGGTCCACCCATTCACGGTCGATTACAAAGTGGTCGCGAGGCGCCTTAAAGAATCCTTGGCTATGCTGATTCGGGACGCCTTGTTTGTCATTCGTGACGTCCGTCTGACGTCGTGTCTGTGGGCCCCACCACTAACACTTTGGGCGTAAATTCTATCATGTGTTTGTTTCGCTTATTCTAGAAGCCAATCTTTTGTTTTCAGTTGTGATATTCGAGTTGTTTCAAAGGCAGATGGTGATTTCATACCTTTATCTAAGTGGCTTCTCACCTTAATGGACGGTGATGATTAACTTTTGAATTCATTCGCTCATTCTCGTTCGAATGTTTATTGTGAAGACTATATGTTGCAATTTCTATCTGTTGATTCAACTTGACTATTTGTCTATCAAGTGCTAATGGATGTCACCCTCTTCAGGATGGCTCCGCCAACGCGTCAGAATCCGGAACGCAATGATGGGAATCAGTCGAACCCTCCACCTCCACCTCCTCCTCCGGAGGCCTGGCAAGCTATCATGGCAGCCACCAATGCCAATGCTCAGATGATTTTGCAGCTCTTGCAAGAGCGTACTCAGGGGCAAGGCAATCAAGGAAATCAAGGTCAAGGCAACAACCAGCCGCACTTTGCTACTCTCAGTCAGTTCCTCGCTAATCAGCCGAAGTCTTTCAGTTTCTGTGTCGAGGCTACAGACGCTGACGATTGGCTTGTGGACATCTGCAAGCATTTTGAATGTAGCAATGTCAGACCTGAGGACTTTGTCAAGTTTGCATCGTTTCAACTCAAGGACCAAGCTGCTGAGTGGTACCAGCAATACAAAGATTCCTGAGGAGGTCGTGCCATTACCTGGGATGAGTTCCGCCGAGATTTCAGAGCTCACCACATTCCGAAAAGTGTTGTTGAGAGCAAGCGTGAGGAATTCCGCAATCTCAAGCAAGGCAACATGTCTGTGTATCAATACAATATCCAGTTCCGAAACTCGCCGCTTTGCTAAGCAAGACGTCCCCGATGAAAAGAGTATGATCTATCAATTCAGAGGTGGTCTCGAGAAGATCTGCAATTAGCTCTTGTGCTTTTTGAGCCGTAAAAGTATGATGAATTCTACAACATGGCACTCAAGCAAGAAGCTGCCCAGCTCAAATGTGAGGCTTCTAAGAAGAGAATCAGGATGCAGTTCAGTCTTCTTCTTCCTCTCAAGTGGCAGCTAAGCAGCAGAAGTTCTACCTTCCTCCTCCTCCGTTCCGTCAGCCTTATCGCCAGAAGAACTCAGGTGGCCGTGGATCTTCCCACCCACCCAACCCAAGCTATCGTAACAAGTCTAATTCTCAAGCTCCAAGGTCAAGTGCTCCTCCTCCGTGCAGCGCCTGCTGCTGGCTGGCCTGGCTCCTGTCGCCAGGCCGCCATCAAGTCGCCGCCTCCGTCCGCCTCGCCTCCGTCGCCCTCGCCCGGGCGCCCGCCCGCCGGCGCCGCCCCCGGGCGACTCTCGGCGGCCCCACCTCCTCCTCCTCGCCCGGGCGAGCTCCGCGAGCCGCCGCCGCCGTCGCCTGATCGATCCGCCCGATCCGGATCTCAGATCCTGTTGGTTGACTTCTTCCCCCTCAAATTCATCTAAGTTTTTATCTCGTGGATTATTTTGTGGTATTTTCAACGCATCATAACTTTGCATCTGTAGCTCCGTTTCGTGCGTGTAATATGTCAAAATGTTCGTCTCGAAGAGTAGATCATTTCATCTCATTGCATCATTTTCATTTGAGCTTATCTTGATGCCCTAAATGCTGTTGGAAGAGGGCTATGTGATGTTAGTTTTTGTTTGTTAACAGAACATGCACTTTTGTTATTTTTGCTATGATCGATGTGTGCACCCTATGAATTTGAGTCCTACATGTGTTTTGTAATATGCCATGCCATCTTTCTAGGGGTGTATGCCATGTATTTTTGTGATCTATGTGGTGACTAGCACAAGCATGCAAAGTAGGTGTCCTGATGTTGCTGTTTTCAGCTCTGTTTTGCTGATATTTTGATGCCATGTTAACTTGATGCTACCGAGAGATCTATGCATATTTTGAGATACTTCAGTAAGGATGTTTTGAGCATATGGTTATGCTCTATCCATCCATGCCTTTGTTTGCAATTATGGAGTGCCATAGCTTGAGTCAATCGAGCTCTACTTTTGCTACAAAATGTTTCCTGGCAGATTGTTTACATGTTATTCAATTTTTCCAAGGTTGTTGTGGTTGATCCATGTATGCTATGATGTTGTTCTTGCCATGTATGTCTTCTATGCCATGCCATCTTGATGTATGTATGCTTAGTTTATCATGAAAGGCTCTGTAGTGAGTGCTTTGAGCTCTTAAACATGCCTACTTGTTATCTGTTTTTGACATGCCATGTTGCTGAATCTGTTAACGAAACTTGCGATATTGACATGGGTGTTACTATATTTTCTGATCCTTTTTGGCTTAAGGTCAGTAAGGGACTTTTGTTCTATGCTTTGAGTAGATTCATGCCATGCCTTGTTTTGCTATTATAAGTTCCTGTAGCATGTAGTTTTCTTGCTCTGAACATTGCTACCTGATGCTGTTTTTGTCATGTCCAGCCTGATATTTTGTGCACTTTTGCCATGCTTGTTTGGACCTGTTATGATGTGATTTAGCCGTAGCTCAGTGTTCATCTTTTGTCAAGCATCTTGAGTAGATCACTGCCATATACTTTGTTGGTACGTTTGGGTGCAGTAGCTTAATTTCTTGTTGCTTGCTAAGTGGCGTCATGCTGTTAATGGCAGATTTGTGCCATTCTTGTTTTGCTTGTCATTTCCAAACCGTGCATCCGATTCCGGTGATCTTTATATCGATTTCAACCGAAATCATCTCATCTTTCCAGCGGCATACTTGGTTTGCCAAGTTGATGCCTGGTTCATCATTTTCCTTCCGGAGCGCACATACGCATTGCATATCACATCTCGCATATCATGTCATGTTTTGCATCATGTTGCTTGTGCATTGCACCGTGATTTATTGTGGTTCCTTTGTTTGTGTTCTTGCTTTGGGTAGAGCCGGGAGACGAGTACGTGAACGAGGAACCTGTTGAGAACGCTTACGAGGATCAAGCTTTCGACAACTCTGAGAACATTGCAGGCAAGATGACCATACCCTCGAAATCACTTCTATCTTTGTGGAGCCAGGATGCTGTGTGTAGATCGAGGACGCGCGTCGCACCGCAAGCAACTGTCGGTGGTGGCGGAAGGGGAGGGGTGGCGAGGAGTGCTCCGTGTGGGGGGGAAGTAACGGGAGGCGCGACCATGGGAGCTGCCGCCACGGATCTGCCACTCCATCGGTCGGCAGGCCACCGAGGGACGCACCACCGGACTGCAGCACCGGGCTCACAGCCGCGAGGGGGAGGGGGCGCACCACAACGTGCCGGGAGACGAGGAGAGGCCCTGCAGCCGCAGGGCTTCGTCTGGAGGTGGCCTTATGGCCTCTCACCGTGGCAAGGGGGAGACGAGCTGGAGATGGATTGCTGTGATGGCGGCGCGCTCAGGGAAAGTCCTGGGTAGGCGACGATGTCTATCGGAGAAGAAAACAGATGCCGAGATGGATAGCGATAGAATAGAACAGAAGCGATGGAGGTGGAGAAGAATGGATAAGTTTTTTTTTGAAAGGAAGAATGGATAAGTTTTGACATTGAGTATGGAGGTGGTGTACCTGTCTGCTCACATCCACGTGTTAATTTTTTAAAACATTTCCTATTAAACAAAAGGAGGACATGCACGATGCATTTTTTCAGCACTTGCACGATGTATCCTTTTTTAGACAGAAATGCACGTATCTGTGCTAGAATGGGTGTATGGGAGGATTTTTTTTTTAGAATTATGGGGGTATGGGAGATAGACATCGTTAGGAGAAATTCTTGCGTTTGGGCCAAGCCCAAATAGTGGGAAAAAAATTAAGAATGAAACACAATCTTAAAAATCAAAACACTCTTCAATAAAAAAATTAAAAATCCTACACAGTCAAAACCATAGGATTCAAATATTTTGGTCATTCTACACAAATCCTGAGAAATAATGGTAAAAATAAAATGAGACAGATGAATCCGGCGCTTATGCCGTAGCTATGCTTGCGAGGAATCAAAGTGTAAGAAACGGGTTGATCAGTGCAAATAATAATAATAATGTTACCCACAAAAAAAAAAGAAAAAGAGTGGCAAATTGACAGAGGGCGGACGACGTGGTCGCGAGACATGCATGCGTGTAGGTGGAATATTTCGAAATTTTTCCATGAGGTGAACAAACATTGTTGTTCTTTAGCACCAAGGAAATACATATGTCCATCAAGAAATGTGGTCAAAATTGTTGAATGAAGCTGCATCTGAACATGGTATGTTTTTTGTGTCATCCTCGGCAAGAGTTTATCCCATCTTTTATTATGTGCACAAGGGGTCCAAGGAATTTCAGTATTCTTTCTTCTATATAAACGAGAGGGTTAAAACCATAAATTCTGGCATCAAGTAGGATGAGTATGCTCGTGTAATGCATGACAGGGTGGCATGCAAATGGTGCACATGCGACATAAGGAGACGGCGTGATCCAAGAATTCGGATGTGTTCCAACGACATTCAAGCGGCGTCTCGAAGTGAGAGCTAGACTTGGGTTCATAGACGGAGGCATTGGGGAGCCAAGATGTCGGGACATCAAAGAATGACGATGCCGAGGACGGCTATCTTTGTGCGCATTACTGCCTATTCCCAGTCCAGTTCCACCACATTGATGACCAAGTGAGGCCCCTGAAAGCTCGGTGAGCAATAACTGGATGACTAATCGCCATTTTGTTAGTGTTTCTTATTCGTTGGACCAAATTAATTCTTTTCATAATGGTTCTTTTGCATTATTCGAGCATGGCCTAAACACATGCACTTCACTTACACAACACACATGCATTTTTTCTCCACACACACATCTCTCTTCCCGTTCCCTACTCTAAACAATAGTTTCGTTCGAATGCATTTCCCTCCCGAGTAAATGCCGTCGTCAGCTGCCATTCTTGACTGATGCTGTTCGTCCGCCACGCCGCTCTTCACCAGCGTAAATCAGTCATTTTCTCCTTGGCAAATCCCCACACATTCTCTGTACACGGCATTGAAGCTAACCTTATCCACTCAGGTTTCTAGCGCGTTGTCTTAATTAGCGTAAATAAGTCATTTTTCTCTCGCTCGAATCCACATACCATCCTTGTACATAGCCTTGAGGCTAACCTTATCCACTCGGGTTTCTTGCGTGTTGTCTCCTTGGATGACGGTATGGCTTTCCCCAGCTGTACTTCCATGACGCCATGCTTATTAGGCAATGGAGTGTGATTTTATTTTCTCCCATTGCAACGCACGGGCATTTTCGCTATTAATGAAAAATTGAATAATTCAATTTCGACATATTTGAGCAATCAAATCCCTTGACACATAGTTTTCGAGAGATCTTGTAAATCTCAACTAATATGGTGATGATCGCAGATGTTTTACTAGATATCCTAACAACAATAATGTGTTCATATCTCGAAACAGGCTTTCGCCTCGCTTTATTTATAGATAATGTGGAAACCAAAGTACATGGCATAAGTACTGGTGAGAGGTCATCCCTTTTTGGCAAGTCTATCAGATGGTATACGGCCGGTCATTTTCTTTAACTTTTCTTTCACAAAGCAACGATCTTTTTAACTAATAAAACCCCTACTGTTTACTACTCCCTCCGTTTTATAATGTAGTGCATATAAATTTTCTTAAAAGTCAAACTCCCAAGGTTTGACTAAGTTTGTGGAAGAAGACATTTACATCTAGAATGTCAAAAATATATCGTTAGATTCATAATAAGATGTAATTCCATATTTTATATATCTGATATTATAGATATAAACAGTTTTTTGTCAACGTTTGCAAAGTTTGACTTTTTAGAAAATCTATACGCACTACATTTCCGAATGGAGGGAGTAGTTAACTACAAATCTCACTGTATGTACGACTGTATATTTTTTTATGTTAAAGTCTAGATGAAAATAGATTGCAGGAGTCCTCGGATATGTCTATTTATTGCGCTTGCCTAAAGATGCTTTGAGGTTCACGTTGGTCTAGAGTAGTCATGTAAGCAATGGAGCAACTCGTATTACCATATGGTGGGCGCATACACATAATCAAACAGTCATAGCTTGTGTGTGACATGCCTGATCGGTTGATGCAGCCTACCTATCATGCCCAAAGTCTCTTGTAAAGTTTTGACAGAGCAGTACCTCCAATTATTTATGTGCATCTAGGTTCTTAAATGTTTCAACCTCATAATTTTCCTCATTCTTTTTGCGACTCTTTCTTACTATTCTACATCTATAAATATCTACATACTCAATCTCTTAGAGTATAAAGTCTATTCGTATTGTAATCTATCTTTATTAGTCTAGTCTTGGAGCCCAAACTTTCTAATCTATATAAACAGCCCTTGAGGCCCCAATCAATACAACAATTACTTCTCCAATATCTCAATCTATCATGGTATCTGACGCCTAGGTTTTCCGCACCTGGTATGGCTCCGGCACCCGCGCCGCTGCCCCGGCCGATTCGGCCCCTCTTCTCCATGGCGAGTTCCGCGCGCCGCGCCCCATCCCCTACCTCTTCCTCTACAACTACCCAAACACCTCCTCCCCAAACCCGTCATCCACCGCCTCGCGCCACCAGCTCCGTCGTCATGGCCTCCTCAAGATGATCCTTGGACTGGCCTCGTCCGAGCTTGGTCGATGCCTTGGTCGACCCTCGCCAGATGGTGCCCCTCCTGCGTGACACGGGCACATGGAGCCCGGTCTTCGCCCAGCCACCGCTCTCCAGACTCCTTGATCCAGGCCGTCGGCGCGACGTCTACATCGCCACTCCCACTCTGCCTACCAGACGCCAGACCGCCGTCGCCTCCAACACCATGCCGGTCTTCTACGGCAACATGCAGGCCCCAATCGCATACTACCCATCCGCTATCCCCACGCCAACATGCAAGCTCCTGGCCCCTCTGCTCCTCCCTAACAGCCGGCTTGGGACCAAGCCGCCTTCATCAACGCCATGAACAATTTTGTCCTCAACGACGAGGTACGGATTGATTTTCGATTCGGTGCATCAATGCATATGTCTTCAAATATGAATTTATTGTCAGCTTGTTTTCCTTCTGCTTTTCCACTATCACCATTGGCGATGGCTCCACCATCCTGTTTCATGCACCGTCACTCTTACATCCCTTCCTCTCATGCCAATTTTCTTCTCCGCAATATTCTTGTGGTTCCTTCCATCATCAAAAATCTTATTTCTGTTAGACAATTTTGCATTGACAACAAAGTTATCTGGCCTTTGACCCTTTTGGTTTGTGCGTGAAGAATCTGACAACGGGGGCGGTCCTCGCTCGGTACAATAGCACGGGCGATCTTTATCCTCTTCATGGCGCGCCCACATCCACCCCTCGTGCCATGCTCGCATCCGTTGATCTATGGCATCGTCGCCTCGGTCATCCCAGCAAAAACACTTTGACGTCTTTACTCCAAGAATTTTGTATCCCTAGTTCTAGCAGTCCCCATAATCCTCTCTCTCGTAATGCATGTCAATGTGGCAAACATGTTAGATTACCTTTTGGAACCTCTACTACCATTAGTACTTTTCCTTTTGAGTTACTTCACTATGATTTATGGACCTCCCAGTCCCTAGTGTTTCGGTTATAAATATTATCTTGTGATCTTGGATGATTACTCTCACTATACTTGGACCTTTCCTCTCGCGCTAAATCTGAAGTACCTGCAATCTTTCTCAACTTTCGACAATATGTAATCACACACTTTGGCTTGCCAATTCGATTTATTCAATGTGATAACGGTCGTGAATTTGATAACACCCAAAACCGCACCTTCTTTCTCTCCCAAGGCATTCTTCTTCGCTTTTCATGCCCTTATACATCTTCTCAAAATGGTAAAGCTGAACGCTGTCTTCGCTCTATTAATGATGTTCTTCGCACATTGCTTTTACAAGCCTCTCTTCCTTCCCGCTTTTGGGTTGAAGCCCTTCGCACCGCCACACTCCTTCTTAATATTCGACCAACTAAAACTTGCCCTCTTTATTCGCCTTTCCAATTTTTTTTTCTCTCCCACCCTGACTATTCTTTTCTGCGTGTTTTTCGCTGTCTATGCTTTCCCAACATCGCCTCTACCGCCTCCAACAAACTAGAACCACGCCACTACCTTGCATTCACCTTGGTCTTTCTCGATGATCACAAAGGATATCGTTGTTTCAACCATCTTCGGTCGTATCATTCTCTCTCGTCATGTCACATTCGATGAAAATACTTTTCCTTTTTCTGTCACTACAACCACAACACCAATTCCACCACAATCCGCCACCACCAAAACCCCTTCCCTAGTTCGCCTTCGGTCATCTCTGCTGCCATGGAATCTTGTTCCGCCTCTCAGCCGGAATCGCCCAACGTTAGCCACCCTCCTGCCCGCCCCCACTCTCCCCAAGAATCTGCATCCTCTACCCCAGCCGTCTTTCCCTCACCACATCCTACCACGGCAACCCCTGAAGGAAATATGCTCTAGAGGCAATAATAAAGTTATTATTTATTTCCTCATATCATGATAAATGTTTATTATTCATGCTAGAATTGTATTAACTGGAAACATGATACATGTGTGAATACATAGACAAACATATAGTCACTAGTATGCCTCTACTTGACTAGCTCATTAATCAAAGATGGTTATGTTTCCTAACCATAGACATGTGTTGTTATTTGATTAATGGGATCACATCATTAGGAGAATGATATGATTGACATGACCCATTCCGTTAGCCTAGCACTTGATCGCTTAGTATATTGCTATTGCTTTCTTCATGACTTATACATGTTCCGTAACTATGAGATTATGCAACTACCGTTTACGGAGGAACACTTTGGTGCTACCAAACGTCACAACGTAATCGGGTGATCATAAAGGAGTACTACAGGTGTCTCCAAAGGTACATGTTGGGTTGGCGTATTTCGAGATTAGGATTTGTCACTCCGATTGTCGGAGAGGTATCTCTGGGCCCTCTCGGTAATGCACATCACATAAGCCTTGCAAGCATTGCAACTAATAAGTTAGTTGCGAGATGATGTATTACGGAACGAGTAAAGAGACTTGCGTAACGAGATTGAACTAGGTATTGGATACCGACGATCGAATCTCGGGCAAGTAACACACCGATGACAAAGGGAACAACGATGTTGTTATGCGGTTTGACCGATAAAGATCTTCGTAGAATATGTAGGAGCCAATATGAGCATCCAGGTTCCGCTATTGGTTATTGACCGAGAATAGTTCTAGGTCATGTCTACATAGTTCTCGAACCCGTAGGGTCCGCACGCTTAACGTTACGATGACAGTTTTATTATGAGTTTATAAGTTTTGATGTACCAAGATTGTTCGAGTCCGGATATGATCACGGACATGACGAGGAGTCTCAAATGGTCGAGACATAAAGATTGATATATTGAAACCTATATTTGATATCGGAATGGTTCGGGTGAAATCGGATTTTCCGGAACACCGGGGTTACTGGAACCCTCCGGGGATAATGGGCCTTAGTGGGCCATGAGGGAGAAGAGGAGGGGGCGGCCAGCAGGCACGCGCCCCCCCCCTAGTCCGAATAGGACAAGGAAGGGGGCGGCGCCTCTTTCCTCTTTCCCTCCCCCTTTCCTTCTCCAACAAGGCAGAGGGGAGTCCTACTCCGTGGGAGTAGGACTCTCCAGCGCACCCTTGGGGGCCGGCCGCACCTCCCCCTCCCTCCATTATATACGGGGGCAGGGAGGCACCCCATGACACACAAGTTGATCTACGGATCGTTCCTTAGCCGTGTGCGGTGCCCCCCTCCACCATATTCCACCTCGGTCATATCGTCGCGGAGTTTAGGCGAAGCCCTGCGCCGGTAGAGCATCATCATCGTCACCATGCCGTCATGCTGACAGAACTCATCCCCGACACTTTGCTGGATCGGAGTCCGGGGATCGTCATCGAGCTGAACGTGTGCTGAACTCGGAGGTGCCGACGCTCGGTACTTGGATCGGTCGGATCGTGAAGACGCGACGACTACATCAACCGCGTTGTCATAACGCTTCGCCACGGTCTCACGAGGGTACGTGGACAATACTCTTCCCTCCCGTTGCTATGCCATCACCATGATCTTGCGTGTGCGTAGGAAATTTTTTGAAATTACTACGTTCCCCAACAGTGGCATCCGAGCCTGCTTTTATGCGTAGATGTCATACGCACGAGTAGAACACAAGTGAGTTGTGGGCGATACAAGTCATACTGCTTACCAGCATGTCATACTTTGGTTCGTCGGTATTGTGAGATGAAGCGGCCCGGACCGACATTACGCGTACGCTTACGCGAGACTGGTTTCACCGTTGCGAGCACTCGTGCTTAAAGGTGACTGGCGGGTGTCTGTCTCTCTCGCTTTAGTTGAACCGAGTGTGGCTACGCCTGGTCCTTGCGAAGGTTAAAACAGCACCAACTTGACAAACTATCGTTGTGGTTTTGATGCGTAGGTAAGAACGGTTCTTGCTCAGCCCGTAGCAGCCACGTAAAATTTGCAACAACAAAGTAGAGGACGTCTAACTTGTTTTTGCAGGGCATGTTGTGATGTGATATGGTCAAGACGTGATGCTATATTTTATTGTATGAGATGATCATGTTTTGTAACCGAAGTTATCGGCAATCGGCAGGAGCCATATGGTTGTCCCTTTATTGTATGAAATGCAACGCCTGTAATTGCTTTACTTTATCACTAAGCGGTAGCAATAGTCGAGAAGCAATAGATGGCGAACGACAACGATGCTACGATGGAGATCAAGGTGTCGATCGGTGACGATGGTGATCACGACGGTGCTTGGAGATGGAGATCACAAGCACAAGATGATGATGGCCATATCATATCACTTATATTGATTGCATGTGATGTTTATCCTTTATGCATCTTATCTTGCTTTGATTGACGGTAGCATTTTAATATGATCTCTCACTAAAATTATCAAGAAGTGTTCTCCCGAGTATGCACCGCTGCAAAAGTTCTTCGTTTGAGACACCACGTGATGATCGGGTGTGATAGGCTCTACGCTCAAATACAACGGTGCAAAACAGTTGCACACGCGAAATACTCAGGTTAAACTTGACGAGCCTAGCATATACAGATATGGCCTCGAACACGGAGACCGAAGGTCGGCGTGAATCATATAGTAGATATGATCAACATAGTGATGTTCACCATTGAAAACTACTCCATCTCACGTGATGATCGGACATGGTTTAGTTGATTTGGATCACGAATCACTTAGATGACTAGAGAGATGTCTGTCTAAGTGGGAGTTCTTAAGTAATATGATTAATTGAACTTAAATTTATCATGAACTTAGTACCTGATAGTATTTTGCTTGTCTATGTTTACTGTAGATAGATGGCTCGTGCTGTTGTTCCGTTGAATTTTAATGCGTTCCTTGAGAAAGCAAAGTTGAAAGATGATGGTAGCAATTACGGACTGGGTCCGTAACTCGAGGATTATCCTCATTGCTGCATGAAGAATTACGCCTGGAAGCACCGCTGGGTGCCAGGCCTGCTGCTGATGCAACTGACGACGTTAAGAACGTCTGGCAGAGCAAAGCTGATGACTACTCGATAGTTCAGTGTGCCATGCTTTACGGCTTAGAATCGGGCCTTCAACGACGTTTTGAACGTCATGGAGCATATGAGATGTTCCAGGAGTTGAAGTTAATATTTCAAGCAAATGCCCGGATTGAGAGATATGAAGTCTCCAATAAGTTCTATAGCTGCAAGATGGAGGAGAATAGTTATGTCAGTGAACACATACTCAAAATGTCTGGGTATAATAATCACTTGATACAACTGGGAGTTAATCTTCCGATGATAGTGTCATTGATGAATTCTTCAATCATCGCCACCAAGCTACAAGAGCTTCGTGATGAACTATAATATGCAAGGGATGGACAAGACTATTCCCGAGCTCTTCGCAATGCTAAAAGCCGCGGAGATAGAAATAAAAAAGGAGCATCAAGTGTTGATGGTCAACAAGACCACCAGTTTCAAGAAGAAGGGCAATGGGAAGAAGAAGGGGAACTTCAAAAAGAACAGCAAACAAGTTGCTGCTCAAGAGAAGAAACCCAAGTCTGGACCTAAGCCTGAGACTGAGTGCTTCTACTGCAAGCAGACTAGACACTGGAAGCGGAACTGCCCCAAGTATTTGGCGGATAAGAAGGATGGCAAAGTGAACAAAGGTATATGTGATATACATGTTATTGATGTGTACCTTACTAATGCTCGCAGTAGTACAGGTATTTGATCTTGGTTCTGTTGCTAATATTTGCAACTCAAACAGGACTACGGATTGCGAAGATTGGCTAAGGACGAGGTGACGATGAGCGTGGGAAATGGTTCCAAAGTCGATGTGATCGCGGTCGGCACGCTACCTCTACATCTACCATCGGGATTAGTTTTAGACCTAAATAATTGTTATTTGGTGTCGCGTTAAGCATGAACATTATATCTGGATCTTGTTTGATGCGAGACGGTTATTCATTTAAGTCGAGAATAATGGTTGTTCTATTTATATGAATAATATCTTTTATGGTCATGCACCCTTGAAGAGTGGTCTATTTTATTGAATCTCGATAGTAGTAATACACATATTCATAGTGTTGAAACCAAAAGATACAGAGTTGATAATGATAGTGCAACTTATTTGTGGCAATTGCCGTTTGTGTCATATCGGTGTAAAACGCATGAAGAAACTCCATACCGATGGGCTTTTGGAATCACTTGATTATGAATCACTTGGTACTTGCGAACCATGCCTCATGGGCAAGATGACTAAAACGCCGTTCTCCGAACTATGGAGCGAGCAACTGATTTGTTGGAAATCATACATACCGATGTTTGTGGTCCAATGAATGTTGAGGCACGTGGCGGTATCGTTATTTTCTCACCTTCACAGATGATTTGAGCAGATATGGGTATATCTACTTAATGAAACACAAATCTGAAACATTTGAAAAGTTCAAAGAATTTCAGAGTGAAGTGGAAAATCATCGTAACAAGAAAATAAAATTTCTACGATCTGATCGTGGAGGAGAATATTTGAGTTACGAGTTTGGTTTACATTTGAAACAATGCGGAATAGTTTCGCAACTCACGCCACCCGGAACACCACAACGAAATGGTGTGTCCGAAAGTCGTAATCGTACTTTACTAGATATGGTGCGATCTATGATGTCTCTTACTGATTTACCGCTATCGTTTTGGGGTTATGCTTTAGAGACGGCGACATTCACGTTGAATAGGGCACCATCAAAATCCGTTGAACCGACGCCTTATGAACTATGGTTTGGCAAGAAACCAAAGTTGTCGTATCTTAAAGTTTGGGGCTGCGATGCTTAGGTGAAGAAACTTCAACCAGATAAGCTCGAGCCTAAATCGGAGAAATGTGTTTTCATAGGATACCCAAAAGAGACTATTGGGTACACCTTCTATCATAGATCTGAAGGCAAGATTTTCGTTGCTAAATTCGGATCCTTTCTAGAAAAGGAGTTTCTCTCGAAAGAAGTGAGTGGGAGAAAAGTAGAACTTGATGAGATAACTGTATCTGCTCCCTTATTGGAAAGTAGTTCATCACAAGAACCGGTTCCTGTGACAACTACACCAATTAGTGAGGAAGCTAATGATATTGATCATGAAACTTCAGATCAAATTTCTACTGAACTACATAGGTAAACCAGAGTAAGATCCGCACCAGAGTGGTACGGTAATCCTATTCTGGAAGTCATGTTACTTGACCATGGCGAACCTACGAACTATGAAGAAGCGATGGTGAGCCCAGATTCCGCAAAATGGCTGGAAGCCATGAAATCTGAGATGGGATCCATGTATGAGAACAAAGTATGGACTTTGGTTGACTTGCCCGATGATCGGCAAGCCATTGAGAATAAATGGATCTTTAAGAAGAAGACTGACGCTGATGGTAATGTAACTGTCTATAAAGCTCGACTTGTTGCGAAAGGTTTTCGATAAGTTCAAGGGGTTGACTACGATGAGACTTTCTCACCCGTAGCGATGCTTAAGTCTGTCCGAATCATGTTAGCAATTGCTGCATTTTATGATTATGAAATTTGGCAAATGGATGTCAAAACTGCATTCTTGAATGGATTTCTAGAAGAAGAGTTGTGATCCAAAAAGTGCTAACAAAGTGTGCAAGCTCCAGCAATCAATTTATGGTCTAGTGCAAGCCTCTCGGAGTTGGAATAAACGCTTTGATAGTGTGATCAAAGCATATGGTTTTATATGAGACTTTTGGAGAAGCCTGTATTTACAAGAAAGTGAGTGGGAGCTCAGAGCATTTCGATATTATATGTGGACGACATATTATTGATTGGAAATGATATAGAATTTCTGGATAGCATAAAAGGATACTTGAATAAAAGTTTTTCAATGAAAGACCTCGGTGAAGCTGCTTACATATTGGGCATCAAGATCTATAGAGATAGATCAAGACGCTTGATTGGACTTTCACAAAGCACATACCTTGATAAAGTTTTGAAAAGGTTCAAAATGGATCGTGCAAAGAAAGGATTCTTACCAGTATTACAAGGTGTGAAATTGAGTCGGACTCAATGCCCGACCACGAGAAGATAGAGAAAATGAAAGATGTTCCTATGCTTCAGCCATAGGCTCTATCATGTATGCAATTACTGTGTACCAGACCGACGTATGCTTAGCAATAAGCTTGGCAGGAAGGTACCAAAGTAATCCAGAGTGGATCCTTTGGACAGCGGTCAAGAACATCCTGAAATACCGAAAAGGACTAAGGATATGTTTCTCGATATGGAGGTGACAAAGAGCTAGTCGTAAATGGTTGCGCCGATGCAAGCTTTGACACTCGATCCGGACGATTCCAAATCGCAAACCGGATACGTATTTTTATTAAACGGTGGAGCTGTCGGTTGGTGCAGTTCTAAACAAAGCGCGTGGCGGGATCTACATGTGAAGCGGAATACATAGCTGCTTCGAAGCATAAATGAAGGAGTGCGGATGAAAGAGTTCATTACCGATCTAGGTGTCATACCTAGTGCATCGGGACCAATGAAGATCTTCGTGACAATATCGTGCAATTGCCGTGGCAAAGGAATCCAGATTTCACAAGAGGACCAAGCACATCAAGAGACGCTTCAATTCCATCCGGGACCAAGTCCAGTGGGAGACATAGAGATTTGCAATATACATACGGATCTGAATGTTGCAGACCGCTGACTAAGCCTCTTCCACGAGCAAAACATGATCAGCACCAAGACTCCATGGGTGTTAGAATCATTCTTGTGTAATCTAGATTATTGACTCTAGTGCAAGTGGGAGGCTGAAGGAAATATGCCCTAGAGGCAATAATAAAGTTATTATTTATTTCCTCATATCATGATAAATGTTTATTATTCATGCTAGAATTGTATTAACGGAAACATGATACATGTGTGAATACATAGACAAACATATAGTCACTAGTATGCCTCTACTTGACTAGCTCATTAATCAAAGATGGTTATGTTTCCTAACCATAGACATGTGTTGTTATTTGATTAATGGGATCACATCATTAGGAGAATGATGTGATTGACATGACCCATTCCGTTAGCCTAGCACTTGATCGCTTAGTATATTGATATTGCTTTCTTCATGACTTATACATGTTCCCGTAACTATGAGATTATGCAACTCCGTTTACGGAGGAACACTATGGTGCTACCAAACGTCACAACGAATCGGGTGATTATAAAGGAGTACTACAGGTGTCTCCAAAGGTACATGTTGGGTTGGCGATTTGAGATTAGGATTTGTCACTCCGATTGTCGGAGAGGTATCTCTGGCCCTCTCGGTAATGCACATCACATAAGCCTTGCAAGCATTGCAACTAACAAGTTAGTTGCGAGATGATGTATTACGGAACGAGTAAAGAGACTTGCCGGTAACGAGATTGAACTAGGTATTGGATACCGACGATCAAATCTCGGGCAAGTAACACACCGATGACAAAGGGAACAACGTATGTTGTTATGCGGTTTGACCGATAAAGATCTTCGAAGAATATGTAGGAGCCAATATGAGCATCCAGGTTCCGCTATTGGTTATTGACCGAGAATAGTTCTAGGTCATGTCTACATAGTTCTCGAACCCGTAGGGTCCGCACGCTTAACGTTACGATGACAGTTTTATTATGAGTTTATAAGTTTTGATGTACCAAGATTGTTCGAGTCCGGATATGATCACGGACATGACGAGGAGTCTCGAAATGGTCGAGACATAAAGATTGATATATTGGAAGCCTATATTTGGATATCGAATGGTTCGGGTGAAATCGGATTTTACTGGAACACCGGGGTTACCAAACCTTCCGGGGATAATGGGCCTTAGTGGGCCATGAGGGAGAAGAGGAGGGCGCCAGGGCAGGCACGCGCCCTCCCCTAGTCGAATAGGACAAGGAAGGGGGGCGGCGCCCTTCCTTCTCCAACAAGGCAGAGGGGAGTCCTACTCCGCTGGGAGTAGGACTCCTCCAGCACACCCCTTGGGGGCCGCCACACCTCCTCCCTCCTTTATATACGGGGCAGGAGGCACCCCATGACACACAAGTTGATCTACGGATCGTTCCTTAGCCGTGTGCGGTGCCCCTCCACCATATTCCACCTCGGTCATATCGTCATGAGTTTAGGCGAAGCCTGCGCCGTAGAGCATCATCATCGCCACCACGCCATCGCGGTCGTGGAACTCATCCCGACACTTTGCTGGATCGGAGTCCGGGGATCGTCATCGAGCTGAACGTGTGCTGAACTCGGAGGTGCCGTACGTTCGGTACATGGATCGGTCGGATCGTGAAGACGTACGACTACATCAACCGCGTTGTCATAAAGCTTCCGCTTACGGTCTACGAGGGTACGTGGACAATACTCTTCCCTCTCGTTGCTATGCCATCACCATGATCTTGCGTGTGCGTAGGAATTTTTTTGAAATTACTACGTTCCCCAACAACCCCCTCGATACCCACCACCTCTGATTCTTCTTCCTCACCGTCCTCTTCAACCGAAAACCCACTGCCACCCAATGCCGTTCTTATACCACCGCTCACCAATGATCATGTCATGTGCACCCGTGGAAAACGAGGATTTCTTCTCCCACCAAACGCCTCAATCTTACCGCCACCCCAACCATCTCTCCTATTCCAACCAGTTATAAGTGAGCTCTTCTTGACCCTCTCGGCTTTTCGCGCTATGCGATGAATTTGAAGCTCTTCAAACAAAATAATACATCGACTCTTGTTCCCAAACCTCCCGGTGTTAACATTGTTTCGGCAAATGGGTTTTTCGTCATAAATTTCATTCGATGGCACTCTCGCCGTTACAAAGCTCGTTGGGTGTGTCGTGGTTTCTCCCAAAGAGATCTGGTATTGACTTTGATGAGACTTTTTCTCCTGTTGTTAAACCAAGCACTATTCATGTTGTTCTTAGTCTTGTTGTTTCCTCTTCTTGGCCTATTCATCAACTTGATGTTAAAATGCTTTTCTTCATGGCACTCTCAATGAAACTGTTTATTGTCAAGAACCCTCTCGTTTTGAGAATCCTCATCTTCAAATTTTGTTTGTCTCCTCAACAAATCTCTTTATGGCCTTAAACAAGCTCCTCGTGCATGGTTTCAATGCTTTGCTACTTTTATTCAAACCATAGGCTTTATTCCTCCAAACCGATTCTTCTCTCTTTGTTTATCAGTCTTCTACTCACACCGCCTACCTCTTGCTTTATGTTGATGATATCATTCTCACGGCTAGTTCTCGATTCTTTTCTTCAACATACCATCTCTTCTCTCAATCGGGAGTTTTCCATGACTGATCTTGGTCCTCTTCATCATTTTCTAGGTATTCATGTTTCTACTTTAAAATCTTCCCTCTTTCTTTCTCAACGGTCATACATTTTGGACTTGCTTTCTCGCTCGGTATGTCCGATTGTCAACCCTCTCGTACTCCAAGCCGACGTTGGTGCTAAACTATCGGTTGATGGTGATCCTCTTCGATCCTACTTTATATCGTAGCATCACCGGGCGCTCTTCAATATGCCACTCTTACTCGTCCTCAAATCTCCTATTCAGTTCAGCAAGCTGTCTCTTTATGCATGATCCTCTTGCTCCTCATCCGCTCATGTCGACGCATTCTCCGCTATTTAAAAGGCACTCTTGATCACGGTCTCCTTATTAATTCTTCTTCACCTACAAGCTTGACAGTTTATTCGATGCAGATCGGGCAGGTTGTCCAGATACTCGACGATCTACATCCGGATTTTGCGCTTATTTGGGTGATAATCTTGTTTCTTGGTGTTCTAAAAGGCAGGTAACAGTTTCCAGGTCTTCTGCGAGGCTGAGTATACGCTGTTGCTCACGCTGTGGCCGAGGCGGTGTGGCTACGGCAGCTTCTCGTTGAACTTCATCGTCCGCTCCCACGTGCTACCATTGTTTATCGTGATAACATCTCTGCAGTATACATGGCTTCCAATCCAGTTCAACATCGTCGCACAAAGCACATTGAGATTGACATTCACTTTGTTCGTGAAAAGGTGGCTCTTGGCGAGGTTCGCGTTCTTCATGTTCCTACAAGTGCCCAATTTGTCGACATTTTTACCAAAGGACTCCCGACTCGCATCGTTCATCGACATACGCTCCAGCCTCAACATTGTTTCACCCGATGTTGAGATCTGGGGATCTTAGAGTATAAAGTCTATTCAGTATTGTAATCTATCTCTATTAGTCTAGTCTTGGAGCCCAAGCTTTGTAATCTATATAAACAGCCCTTGAGGCCCCAATCAATACAACAATTACTTCTCCAATATCTCAATCTATCACAATCCTCTCTCGACAAGAACACATGCGTGTCTTAGATGCCTAAGGGGAGGCAGGAATTTGTTTGCCTTTGCTTCTTCGGAATGGGGACGTCAAGAAGCATGTTAACTGTCCTTGACTCTAGTCCAGTGTAGTGAGATAAACTTCCATATGAATGCCTCACCACTTCTGTCGTTGGTCCAAGATAACCCACTGCTCTGCATCGAGAAAATGCACAAATCCTTAGCTAGTGCAAGGAATACGAGGTGCATAATTCCCAAAAGGCTACATGACTATATATAATACTCTAACACGTAATACCTGGTATTACCGGGTATTGACCGAAACCCTTCTGGTGACCCCAAAACACTTTCGGAATCTCTCGGGACTATTCCAAATATTAATTAAATAATTCCACAAACATATTCTCATTACTCCTATACCACTAACACTCAGCAGATCGAAATTACCTTAAACGTGTGACACCGTATGTTCGGTAACTCATAGACATGAACGGAACTCCTTTGTTCAATGACCGATAACGGAACTGTGGACATCCATACTAGTCCCTACGATTACACGAATGATATTCAAGGGAACCTTTGGTTATCATGTGATGTTCCATTTACTTCGCGATACTTTACAAAAACACGGTGTGCATCGGTATCCTCCTGAGTCATCACCATGCTCACTACACCATTGCTCCCATTACTGGTTTTGTTCTTCTTTCATGTTGATAAGTTTCGGCTTTCCCGTGACATAATCACCTGTGTCTGGATGATGATGGATATTGTCACATCGAGAGGGCCCTAGGAATATCTCCCCATCGTCAGAAGAGCAAATCCCACTCTCGAGCTATATATCCGGTCACTTGTCAAACTTTTCGGTGAGCCTGAAAGTTGTCGTTAAGATCACCTTGTTACAGATGACGTTTGAGCAACTTCAAAGCCCACCATCTGGTAGGAAATGACCGAGACACTCTCATGGTCTGAGGAACTAAAGCACATGCTAACACTCCATGTTATAACAGATGGTTTCAGATGATATAATCATAAAGTATAACAGATAATTATTGGATCGATTCAATATGATCGTTCTTCGAACGTCATACCCTCAATATTGCTTTAGGACTATCGTTACACTTAACAATATCCTGAGATCTCGAAAACATGATCACCAACAACACTTGAGCCAGTCTTAGAGGCGAGACAGGGAACCTATTATTAACCGTTTATCAATTCACACGTGCATACAACTTTTCCATTGAATCACACATTTCAGGATGATAGCAGTTATAGCATGAAATATAAACTCTTAATTATGGATAATGAACATATAATAATACATTATTATTGCTTGTAGGGCATATTTCCAACATCAACATGCATCTATGGTATTAAATTCATAAAAAATGGAGTAACACCTTAAGCAAGATGACATGATAGACAAAGTAAACCCAATCAATATGAATAAACCCCGTCATTTTATCCTTAATGGCAACAATACAAATACGTGTAGTATCCTCTTCTTTCAGTGGATGTAGAGCACCGCAAGATTGAGAAGCACAACCGTGCCTTTTCACGGAAATAAGCTTCTCGTGGAAGCTTATTTTTTTCCAAGAAGCACAACTATGTTTCTCACTGAAGCAAATTTGTACTTCTCATGGAAGCACAAATATTTTCCTTTTCCAAGAAGCACAGATGCATCTCGTGGAAACAAATCTTTGTGCTTCTCGTGGAAGAGAAGCAAATATTTTTCTTTCTTTCTTCGAGAATCTTGCGGAAGCAAATCTGTGCTTCTCGTGGAAGCATAATTATTTTCCTTTCCGAGAAGCACAACTGTGCCTCTATGAAAAGCAAATATCTATACCTAGTAATAAAGCAAGGTGTATTTCGTCAATTTTTCCATCCGTTCACCGCCGGAATGATTTATTTCTATCTGAGATGGTACTAAATTCTTATGCAGTCGTCTGCTAGAAAAAAAGGCTTTTTCAGAATTTTGTCTGTGGTCCGCGCGCTACAGCCCGGCAAAGCCAGCCCACTTATATTTCTGCCCCCACAGCTGGGAAAATTCTACTTTCCGCATAGGGCGACAGATAGTCGGAGCTTCGCACAGGACAACTAATAAAGGGCTGGCCCATACTTCTTTATTTCTGTGCCTTACTTCTATTTTTAGTCACCTTCCCCTGTCTCTTTTTCCCCTTCCAAGTTTATTTTTCCTATAGAATTTATTTCATAAATTTAAATTTCTCAAAAAATGTTCAAAATTTCAAAAATACAAATTTTAAAAAATGTTCAAAATTCCAAAATTGTGTTGCTATTTTGAAAAATATGTTAAACTTCAAAAAAGTTTCCCATTTTTTCAAATTTTTCTTTTGCAAAATTGTTCAGATTTCCAAAAAGGAAATGACATTTTAAAACATGCTCAAAAGTCGAAAAATATTCTTAGTTTGGTGAAATTTTCACAATTCAATATAATGTTTGCGTATAAAAGATACACATTTTTGAAAAATGTTATGAATTTTCAACACATGTTCCCATTTTAAAAAAATGTTCACAAATTCAAACAATGTCCATGTTTTTATAAAAAAAGTTGGTGTTTTCAAAAAGTATTTGCGAATTTTAAAAGAAGTTCCCTTTTCAAATTGTGTTCACATTTTTCTGAAAGTGTACATAATTTTTTAAAAACATGTTCAGGATTTAAAAAATGGTTCATGTTACCTACAATATTCAAAAACTTCACACCTTAAATCTCCTCGATTGAAAGGAAAAGTAGATTGAATAATTCATGGGTCTTTTTCTCAAAAATAATAAAGAATAATTCATGGGCCTTCTCTAGCGTACGGTGACGTGACAAAACTCTTAAATTCCCTCGATCAATAAATGGAAAAATAGCGGATTGATTACTTCACACCCAGGAAAACCGAGAAGCTAAATTTTCGACTTTCATGCGCACACAGGGTTTTGCTTGCTCATATAATTCTCGCTAACTTTAAATGCATATTATTTTTTCTCCCCTTGCAACACACGGCCATATGTGCTAGTGTGAATCCTCATGGGAAGACATATTTTTCACGTAAAAAAAGAAAAAAAATCCACGAACGTTTTCTCTCCAAAACCTAGGAAAACCGGGCAAAAAAATGAAACACCCATATAACGTACACTTATAAAAAATAAATAAATAAACACATTTTAAACCCGAAACACCCGACACGTGACATGGTCGCGTCTAGACGCCCATATAACGTACTCCTCTGACATCAAAGTACAAAGTAACCCCCGGAGGTCCTCTGCAAAGAGTAACCCAGTTAGTTGCTCTCTCAATTAGTTAATCTCCTAGGGGAGCCACCTCTACGTCTAGGTGGGCTGCGGGTTCGTGGGCTGCCGTTGGATCGTGTGCATCTTTGTTACCTTTACTTCAGCCGTTTATGGCCTTGTGTCGAGCCATTTCTGTTTCTATTTTGAACTTTTAGTTGTAGATTTTTTTTGACCATATAAGTGCCATACGTGTGGCACGAACACATAACAACTTTGAATGTTTTTTATGGCAAATTTAATGACAACTTTAATTTTTAAACGTGGAAACTTTTGTTGTTAAGCATGACAACTTTCATTCGGATGTCAAGTTTCAGTTTTTTATTTGCTTTTTCTTTTCGGTCGACAAACTTAGTTGTAAAAAAACGTCTGGACCAGATTGCTTCGTGCCACATCGTGCCTATCATTTAGTTTGTTTTTTCAGAATAGTTGTACATTGTTTTAACGCCAGGCAAAAGGCTCTTGTCTCATCTTTTCCCCCGCGAGGGACACCACCATCAATCAATGGCCACATGCGTCCCATGGAGATCACATGACATTAATTCCAGTGCTGACTCCATCCCGTGACAAATGAGCATCACACCTCTTATATATGAGACTCTTGCTCTTGTTGCATCCCCATCCATCTCTGATTCGATTAGTCATTCACTCGTTCACTATACCTCTACGAGAGGAGAGCTTGTAGGAGGGAGTTAAAATGGATCACTTTCCAACCAATTAGTTAGGCCTTGACACTAAAGCCTAAACCATGTCATGCGTACTCCAGTTCTTCCATTGATTCTCCTTGGGAATGAGTGGCATCAGGAAGAGAGACACGATGCACGCCCTTACCTCACACGTGTGTCATGTGGCATCAGCCAAATCCTCAACAAATGGTAGGGCGGTCAAGAGGAGGTACCGTACAAAGACCAGTCACGCAATTATGAACTCGAGATATGACATACATAGTGTGTCTAGTGTCACTGCGACAAATCTTGTCTCCATAGCGACCCTTTGGTCTGGCCTCATTGGACTGCATCATAGTGGGATTACCTAGAGCTAGCTAGTCCGAGACTCCTATAATGCTGGATATTAAACTCTCGGATAACTCACATAATGACTACATCACAGTTCGTGTGTGTCACAATGTCCATGATCCTTCGACAAAACCGGTTAGTATCATTAGATCAAAATATATGTTGTATGTCACAAAACCTATATTCTTGGATTCCTATTTGAAAAATGTTTCCAATGATATTACATTTGCAGTGTATAAATTATTTTCGTCAATCTAATTGAAGGTCAAACTTTGACCCAAATGACGAGGAGGACCACAAAATGTTTTATTGTTCTTCCTTTCTTTCTCTGGCTTCTACTCCCATTCTCCACCATGATCAATAGCTTGTGAACATATTTAGTTTCATCCTCTTTCAAGCGACAACTGTCATTGTGACACTATGACAGTGTCAAAAAACACCTTATATTAAGTTAGGAAGCAGCTGGATGAATTAGTTTTGTCCCTGCTTGCCAAAAACAATTTTTAAATATCTCGGAACAGTCTCAGAATGGACGTCAAAGCAGAGAAATAATGTTCAGAGAATGAAATTGATCGATCAAAAAGATTGAACTCTGCAGCCAATTCAACATCAACATTCGGACCTCAATGCCTTTGAATGTCAATGGACGTAGGCACTTTAATTCCCTTTCCAATTCTAAAAAAAACTAGGAATGGTATGTACACTAGTAGAAAAAGGCCCATTTGCCCCGGTTAATAAGGCCCATTTGTCCCGAACCGGGACTAAAGGGTCGGTACTAAAGTCCAATACCTTTAGTCCCGGTTCGTAGGCGAACCGGGACAGATGAGGCTCCACGTGGCCGCTGCGGCTTGCTCAGGCAGGAGGGCCTTTTGTCCCGGTTGGTAGCACCAACCGGGACCAAAAGGCATCCACGCGTCAGCAGTTTAGGGGCTGGGTTTTTGTTTTTTTAAGGGAGAGGGGTTGGGGGTTTTGGGGGTTTTGTAGGGTTAATTAGGGGTTTCATATATTGTGTTAGCTAGCTAATAGAGAGAAGTGTCCTCTCTTATCACCGTGCTTGGTCGACGCTACGTAATATATGTATACAGAGGACTCGACACGCTAGCTTGCTAGTAAGAAAATGAAGGAAACCATTAAGTACAGAAAAGATCGTCATGAACATATACAGAGAGAATTGAGCGACCTCTCCTTCTCCGAGAGATTGGTCGAACAACAAGTTTTCATATATCTATCCGATGCTACTAGCTACATATATACAATATATGATCTATTACAATCCTTAACATCTGAACTCAAGTGCCACATGGTATTCTCTGGCTTTCTTGATGACGTGGTCAGGAAAGAATCCTACCAATTCATCTTGAATTGCTTTTATGCGATCATGTGGTAGGAGCTCATCCCGCAGCTACCAGATCTAAATCGAAGAAGAGGGTCAATACATGTGTATGAATGAAACTCAACACAAATGATGGTAATTAAATACAATTGTATTTTTGCTTACACACTTGATATTGTTTTTCAGAGTAGCCCCGCTTATTCCTGGCCGTCTCGTTGTCGATGAACTCGCAAACGTAGTATCCACAGAAATCATTTCCTTGTTCCTGCCACAAGCACTTTACGAGAAATAGAGGTCAATCAAACTGATAAGCAAGCATGCTAAATGGTATTGATGAAACTAGCTACAATCAATGGAGATGCGCGGAACTAGGTAGTAGTACTTACTTTCGGGTGTTTAAATGTCAGCTCGGTCGGCAGTCCTAGAGAAATTGTGGTGAACTCTTTCCAAACTCTGCCAGACAAAGAAAATAATTACTTGATATCATGAAATGAACGAAGTTGCCGATATGGTGCGATAATGATTGATTGAATTTACTTCTAGAGCATTCGAGTCATGTCCGCATTGTCCTCGGGATCTTTTCGTCTCGAGTCTAAGACGGTTACTTCTCCCTTCTCAAGATTAATCACTAGGAGAATAAAGTGGAACATGGGCACGCATGCACAACTCATCAGTTACATGACTATTTCCTTGAGTAATAAGGGAAACTGAATATGCACAAGACAGTAACACTCACTTGAAGTTGTAAGGAAAGAGTATTTTATCTTTGGTTTGCTTTTTGAGCAACGATTTGAGCAAGTTGTCCTCGATCTCTTCAGCTTTGTGTTTGACCGTGTATTCATGTATGACATTTGGGTTAATGAACCCAATGTCATAGATTTGTGCTTTTCTGCATTCGACGATCTTCAATCTGCATAATATAGTGAGGATAATTATATATACATGCAATGAAAGAGCTGAGCTATATATATAGAGACTTAATTACAGAAAGTAGTACTTACAGAGAGTAGCAAGCCACAAGTGATTTGTCGAGGGCCTTTTGATTGTAGAACTGGAAAAACTCGTCAAAATCAATAGTTAACAGTTCTTGGCCAATGAAGTCGTGGTCCTCTTTGATCAGCATCGACAAAGTATATATCCTTCTCAGACTCTCTGCAGGTTTTCATGTACCAGTCATGGAATCTTCGCATCATCGTTGTTAGAGCAAGAGTATCTTTGACGAGAGGCTTCCCGTAATGGTATTAGAATTCCTCCACCTCCATTGTTTCAAATTCTACATCGTCGGGCAGGTAATCACCAATAGTTAAACCGGGCAGCAACGGCTGATTTCTGACGATATCGCTAGACACCTTGAGCGGGGGGATGATTGGTTCTCCTGTTCTTGGAGCTGGGGAATTTTCTTCCCAATTCTTCGTTATTTTAACCTTTTGTCAGTTGAAGTACTTCCCGACTGCCGCGCTTCTTGCAATATCTTTTTAAGACAGCGGAGATGGTTGTTATCCGATGAACGCGGTGGTGGTCGCTTCAAGGCATTGATAGTGCACTTCACTTTCACCAGATCTATATTCTCCTCCGGAGGTGGATGTTTCCTAGCTCTTTTCGTTTCAAAGAAGTCCTTCACATGGGCTTGAACAATCTGATCGTTTTCCTCCACGGTCATCTCGTATGGTAACTTCTCTACAGGCTTGAGAGATGGACCGAATCTGTATTGCCTCCCGCCTCTGGCTATACTGCTAGACGCCGGAGCGGCGGCAGGTCTCTTCCGTTGCTGCTGACGAGTAGTAGAAGGAGGTGGAGTGGTCCGACGTGCCGGAGCATCCGGAGCGGCGGTGTTTGTGTCCCGCCGTTGTCGACGAGGCAAAGGAGGGGGCGGGCTGCTCGGACGTGCTGGAGCTGGCGGAGAAGGAGGCGGAGTGCTGCCCTCACACGCCAGAGCAGGAGGCGGAGTGCCCTGATCACTCGCTGGAAGAGGCGGAGGAGGCGGAGTGCCCAACTGACTCGCCGGAGGAGGAGGAAGAGGCGGAGGCGTGAAGTTCAGAAGCTTAATGTGCTCCTTCCGCCATAGACATGGAGTCTTTAGAGCAAGACCCAGCTGAGTCTCCCCTTCACCTGTAGGGTGGTCAAGATGGAGCTCCTCAAATTCCTCTGTTATTTCATCCACCATCACAACAGCATAGCCTTGTGGAATTGGAAGGCAGTGAAAAGTTGTGTCGGTTTCAGGAGGGAACACAGAGCCGACAGCCTCCTTGACTTTGAAGTTCTGCCATTGCGTCATAAGCTGGCATTGGTATGACTCCGTGATAGCATCCACGGGGTAGCTAGGAGCCGTGAAGTCAAGCTGCCGAACGAGCTCGGTGGAAACCATGCTGCTTCTCCGGTGAGATGGCGAGGTAGCTTCTGGGGTAGCTTGGGCAGGATCTCGTTGGTTCTCAACAGCTTGTTCCTCTAGCTTTCGTACCCTTGCATTCAACTTCTGCAGTTCGCTCAGCTCCACTTTCCTCCTCCTCTCTTGGGTTTTGTAACCGCCTGTGTTGTGAAACCCAACCTTCCACGCAATGGAGCGTGGCGTGCCTCGTGTTCGTCCAGGGTGCTCAGGATTCCCGAGGGGCTGCGTGAGCTCGTCGTTCTCTCTCCGGAATAAACGTCCCTTGCTGCGCTGCGGTGATATACTTCTGAAGCTTCTTGACTGGTATTTCAAGTTGCTCGTTCGCCCAGACGCACTTCCCTGTATCAGGGTCCAAGGTTCCCCCAACCCCGAAGAACCAAGTCCTTGAACGGGTCTGGCCAGTTCAATGTCTATGGTTCGACCCCTTTAGCAATCAGGTCACTCTCAGCCTTGTCCCACAACGGCCGAGCTTTGAGGTAGCCACCTGACCTCGTGCGATGGTGATGCTCCTTCTTTGCAGCATTTTTCTTGTTTGTCGCTGACATGTTCTTACTCTTCTCCGATGTCTTATGGGCCACAAATGCGGCCCAGTGATCTCTTATCTTCTCAAATCGTCCGGTGAATTCTAGTCTTGTTTTTGTCGACATACGTTGATTTCAACTCATTCTTCCACCTCCTGAATAGATCTGCTATCTTCTTGAGAGCATGAGCCTTGACCAATGGCTCTATAACTGGCTTATCCGAATCATCCTCTGCCGGTAGGGTGAAATTTTTCTTCAGCGTGGTCCAAAGGTCATATTTCTGTCTATCTTCGACATAAGAAACTTGAGGGTGTTCGTTCTTAGGCTTATACCATTTGGTGGATGCTGATCGGGATCATGTCCCTAACAAGAACCCCGCACTAAGTAGAAAATGCTTCCTTGGTATGGAGGGGTTCAATCGGTTGGCCATCGCCCGCGATTGCTGTGATCATGAACCTTTCATCCTGGCGCAACCTTTTCTTCAGGCCTCGTCTCGTTACCGAAGTTTGGCTTGATCTGGAGGGCTATAAAAAATAAAGAAGAGTTAATATATATATACCTCGCCAGACTTTGCAACAACTGATCCCGACTCCGTTCGGTCACCAGAGCCGTCATCACAGTCGTCGGAGCCATCATGATCATGGCTTTCCTCCTCCATTGTTCAATCACTGTAGCCTGCTTCCTCTCCTTCCAGACCATCGGTTTCGTTGAGAAATAACGACAAGACATCACATCAGTCACGGATTATGTCCCCCAATATCTCTTCTTGTTTGAATTCTCTTTGTTGATACATAGTTTCTGCAAATATTACAACATGGCAATTAATATACAAACATGAGAGATGGATATATTAATAGTGGAAAATATAGACCTAGCTAGCTAATCACAACACTTCTAGGGTTTGGGGCGGCCTCGACAACGGTCTTTTAACTTGGTAAATTTGGGTGGCCTCGATGCTTCTAGGGTTTGGGGTGGTCTCGGCAACGCTTCTAGGGTTTGGCCCGGACCGCCTCTCTCATGAATGTCCAACGTCCGGGCCGCCTCTCCCATGAATGTCAAACAAGGGATTTAACAAGATGGCGCCATTCTGGATGTGCAGAAAATGGTCCCTATTTTTCCTGATCTCATCTACCCTTCTATATGTCACGTTGTCTAGTGTCAAAGGATTCAATACTTTGACACAAGAGAACGTGCACATATAGAATGGTAGATGAGATAAGAAAAAATAGGGATCAACTTAATTATGCACATCCATAATGGGGGCATTCTTGATAAATATCTTATAAATCTTGAGAGAGTTTGTCGGGTAGGGGAGGGAGGGGGTACGAGATCGACAACGTTTTTTTTCTATGGTTTGGGTGTCCTCGGGAGTTGGTCGAGCGAGAGGGGGTTGATCAACGTCCCCCTCTCGACCCCTCGGCGATCTCCGACCCTCGACCCCTCGACGACCCGACCCTCATCCCCTCGGTGATCCTTGACCCTCTACCCTAGTTTCGATCCTTGACCGCTCGGATTCTCTTAACCTTTAAGGGATTTAACAAGATGGTGCCATTCTCGATGTGCAGAAAATGGTCCATATTTTTCCTGATCTCATCTACCCTTCTATATGTCACGTTGTCTAGTGTCAAAGGATTCAATAAAACCATTGCTTCATCATTTGCGAAGTATGGTAGCATAATGGTGCAAGCTCTCAAAATTGTTTTGAAGCGGAGTCCGGATAGGATAATTTAACTTTTGCTATGAAGTTCAGCAAGAGCCTTGAATATCGCCATCCGGAAGGCCTTTGCTGAAATTCGTATGAAAAAGCCAATTATTCTATCAGAACTCCGTTCAAAACAACTTTGAAGAGCTTGAGCATCATATCTTGTTACATTTCCAAAGAAATGATGTATCCATGGATTTCTTTAATACTTTGATGTACAACGTGATATATAGAATATATATATATATATATATATATATATATATATATATATATATATATATATATATATATATATATATATATATATATATATATATATATATATATATATATGAGATCAGAAAAAATGGATCAACTTGTGCACATCCATAATGGGGGCATCCTTGTTAAACGGAGATCCTCGACCCCTACATGACCCTCGACCCCTCGGCAATCCTCGACCCTCGACCCTCGACGTCCCTCAACCCCTTGATGACCCTTGACCCCTCGACGACCCTCGACTCCTCGACGACCCTCGACTCCTCGACAACCCTCGACCCCTTGATGACCCTCGAACCCTCTATGACCCTCGACCCTCGACGACTCTAGACCCATCGATGACCCTCGACCCTCGACCCTCGATGACCCTCAACCCCTAAACGACCCTTGACCCCTTGACGACCCTCGACCCTCGACCCCTCCACGACCCTCGACCCTCGATGGCCCTTGACCCCTCGACGAACCTCGACCCTCGACCCCTCGACGACCCTCGACCCCTCGACGACCCTTCACCCCTCGAGAACCCTCGACCCCTCGGCGACCCTCGACCCTCTACCCTAGTTCCCGACACCCTCATTCCCGATAGAAGATAAGAAGAGGAAGAAGAAGAAAAAAGAGAAGAAAAAAATAGAAGAAAAAAAGAAAAAGGAATAGAGGAGAAGAAGAAAAAAATAGAAAAATTCCTTTCTGTTTTTTTTCTTCTCCTCTGTTTTTTCTTCTATTTTTTTTCTTCTTCTTCTTCTCCTCTTTTCTATTTTTTCTTCTTCTCCTCTATTCCTTCTTCTTCTCCTCTTTTTTTCTTCTTCTTCCTCTTCTTATTTTTTTCTCCTCTTCCTCCTCTCCTCTTCTTCCCTTTTTCTTCTCCTTCTTCCTCTTCTTATTTTCCTTTCTCCTCTCCTTCCTTTTCTTCTTCTTCCTTCTTCCTCTTTTCTTCTTTTTCCTTATTTTCCTTTTTCTTCTCCACTAACCTAAAATACTAACCTAAAATGCACTAACAGTACAACTAACCTAAAAATATTCTATGAACAAAAAACATACATCATCTATATATATGAAAAAACATACATCATATATATATTAACAAAAAACATACATCATCTATATATATTAACAAAAAACATACATCATATATATATATGAACAAAAAAGCATACATCATATATATATATATATATATATATATATATATATATATATATATATATATATATATGAACAAAACAAAAGCATATATGAACAAAATCATCATAGGATATATATATAGGGAGGAATTAAGGGGCGGCAGCGGACCGAGCAGGGAGGGGCGGCGCACTGTCGAGGCAGGGCACGGCGCAGGGCGGCCGTCGGCGAGCTTCGGGGCAGGGCAGGGCACGGGCACGGGCGGCGTGGTCGACGGCGAGCTTCGAGGCGATCAGGGCGAAGGCGTCAACGACGGGGCAGCCGGGCATTGAGCGCGGCGTCGACGGGGAGGCGTCGGCGAGGGCGAAAGGTGAGGAGGAGTGGGCAGCGACGGGGCAGGGCGCGACGACGACGAGGAGTGGCCTGACGGCGCTGGGGGAGAATGGGAGCAGTTGGGGAAATTTTCCTAAGTGTTGGCTTATATAGCCACACCTTTGGTCCCGGTTCGTGGCACCAACAAGGACCAATGCACCCCTTTAGCCCCGGTTGGTGCCACCAACCAGACCAAAGATCTCTTTTCGGCAGCCCAAAGGGCGGGAAGCAGGGACCTTTGGTCCCGGTTGGTGGTACCATCCGGGACTAAAGGGGGGGCATTGGTCCCGGTTGGTACCACGAACCGGTAGCAATGCACCCCTTTAGTCCCGGTTGGTGCCACCAACCAGGACAAAAGGCCTGGTGCTGCTCGCGTCGCGGCCAAAAGTTTAGTCCCACCTCGCTAGTTGAGAGAGCTCGAGAGTGGTTTATAAGCGTTGTTGCGCCCACCCTCTCGAGCTCCTCTCGACTGCAGGCTTTCAGGCCTAATCTCTCTCACGCTATGCCGGTGGGCCTACTGGGCCTGTTGTGGGCCTGAATCCTAGCCCATGGTTGGGTTTCTAGACGTATTCAGGCCGTGGTGGCCCAGTAGGTTGCACTTTTTTATTATTTTTGTTTTCTTTTTTGCTTTATTTATTTTATTTTGTTTCTACTTATAGCAAAATGCTTACTAGTTTTTCATGTAATTCTTTTTGCTTTTAGGTAATAAAAATTATGAACTTTCTGTTAGTGCCATTTGTTTTCCAATCTGAATAGTTTAAATTTGAATTTTTGAAATTTGTGTGAATCACTAGTTTTGAATAACTTTACTATAGAAATAGATTTTTGAGTGATTCTTTTCCCTGCTATTTAATATTCTGTGTTTTTTCATTATATTCAAAAGCAGATTTTGTTATTTTAGTTTCTAACAAAAATTCTTTATGATAATTCTTTTTCTATTAAAGTTTCTAACAAAAAATCTTTATGAAAATCCTTTTCATTTTAATGTTTTGAACAGAAAATACTTTGGTAATTTTGGTTGCATAAATTTTATATAATCTTAGTTTCAATAATACTAGAGATTTATAAAAGTTTTTAGTTGATTCCTTTTGCTATTGGAGTTTTATAAAAAATTAGTTGATTCTTTTTGCTATTGAAGGATATTATAGTTTTGTTTTAGTTGATCATAACAGAATATTTTAATTGATTATTTTTAGTTCATTCTTTTTGCTGTTAGTTCATTCTTTCAGCTAAATGACCCTTAAATTGAAAAGCACTACAAATGAATTCTGAAAAGGTTGAAAGTTGGCATGGTATCATCATTTTACCCACATAGCATGTGCTAAAAAGTTCAGAGAGTTACGACACAAACTGGATGCACTTAGTGTACAAAACAGACAATCTATTTGGAAGTATCAGGGTTTCGGACGAAAACTCATCTGTTACAAAGGGATTTCATTTGTTCACATGTAACTGAAGTGATAGTCTAGATCGAAGGCATCATCATAATAGTTGTGGATAGTAAGTCTTTACTTTTTCTTCGCTTTGTGTCATTTGCTTATTGCGCCGTAACCATGAATACACTACTAGGGAAAACCCTAGTAGTTGCGCGGGTTTAAAGCCCACTAGTAGCGCGTGCTGCCGCGCTACTAATAAGGCGCTACAGCTATTACTTAGCAGTAGCGCGTGTGACACGAGCTACTGCTAAGACACATAGCGGCAGTGCTTCTTCTCTCCCACGCTGCTGCTAATCTAGCTAGTTGCAGAGTGTTTACTATCCACCGCTACTAGTATTTTTTTTCTTTTTTTAGTGTATTTATACGCCGTTATACAAATTTTAGTACAATACCAATTATGAGGTTTATATCATTATGTCCATAACAGTGTGTCAAATGAAGGTGGATTAGGTTCAAGTGGAGGCAATATGTGGTGCATGTCAAAAGTATACTACTAATTCAAACTTGATCTAGTTTGGACTAGTACTACTTTCGATGTGCACCACATGTTGCCTCCACTTGAATCTAATCCGCCAGCACAAGCTATTTAATCATCATCATAGTCATTACCACCAACAGTATTTATTTAATCACCATAGTCATAGTGTAGCACATAATCATCTTTAAACTCATTCTAGCTAGCTAATCACCACCAACACTAGATGTGGTAGCTATCTAATCACCACTAACACTAGCTAATAATAATCATCATAGTCATTACCACCAACACTAGCTATTTAATCATCATAGTCATAGTGTAGCACATCATCATCTTAAAACTCATTTCTAGCTAGCTAATCACTCCTGCTGCTCTCTCTCAAGTAAAATAACATAAAACATGTGTAGCTCTCCTCCTTCATCCAGTTGGAGCATGTAGATGAACATGTCTCCTAATCATGGGTTGCGCTTCTGATTGCTGCCCCCTAGTACTTCTCTGTGCTGCTCCATCACAAATTTGGTCTAGTCTTGTACTATTAAGAGTTCGTCGCTAATCCTGAATGCACTAAAGTGCATTGTAGGATATCTTGGACGTAAGATAACAATACTCATGGTACCTTTAGTCTCGATCCCATGAGGCACAACATTCATCGGGAGTCCCTCTTGAAGAACATCGTATGGTAACATACTTAGCAATGAAGTTTAGCTTAAAAAATAATGTATGGAAAAGATGCACTGAGGACAAATAGTAAAAATCTTATCATCTTTCCTAAATAGATGTGACCGTAGTTCATTACGAACACTATTGGTCGCACGTTTTCAGTACTAACATTTCTAAGTGCAGGAAGAAAATTTGTCTTGACAGTATCAAGATCCGCAAGCCATGAAACATAATGACTTAGCTCCTCGCAGTTTAGTTCAGCCCCGGAACAGTAATAGGTCCTGTCTACCAAGCGCTGGACATGTTTGCTTGAACGGAAATAAGCTGGAAATAGAAATTAGTTGTCAACTATTTTTGAATAAACAATATCAAAGACATAAATATGGTTGAAAAACTCACATAATGGTATAACTGGAGGCGTCTGCACATCGAGCCAGATGTCGGTATTACCTTCAATATCATCTTTCGGACGAATACCAAAGGTGATAACCATATCAGGCTCAAATGCATAAGTCTTGCATAGTGCTCGCCATGTTTTGCATCCAAAATAGGTGTAGTCGTCTGCGTTGTATAATTTTGCGTGGAAAATATAACCATGCTTGGACTTCAAGTAAACTTTCTTTACCTCTGTAGTACGACTGAAACCTATCTTATCCAATACAAAAACTCTTGCATGGCAGGGGATACGCTAGTAGAATAGTAAAAAAATTAAATTATAAGTTGAAGCAAATGAAGCAGATGTCATGCTTAATTATGAAAAAAGATTGTCGTTGTGACTTACTGTATCCACTTCGAAGTTCTTGTCCAGCTTGATGCTGAAGCGCCTATCATCATCTAGGAAGATTCCGTCACACAGGCCGCGCTCGTCTTCGCAGTATTTGCAAATACCGAAATCATTTTCATCGTCAGACATTTCCTATGTTCATAGTTGAAACATTAATTGAAAATCGATCAAAGACAACTACCAGGATACTCAACACACAAATTCGGGGCACTCGATATTTCCTACATTTTCTGGCACAAGTCATGCCAAAATTCACGGAAAAATCCGGCATGACCTTTGCTAAAATAGAACATATCGAGCGCCTGAAATTTGCCGGAACGAAAATGAATCAACACTCCGGCAAAACATAGGCCACTCGGAGGTGTAACCTGCAAACATGACTGGCCACTTGGGCAAGCACATATCCTATTTGAGCAACACAAGATATACATTTCAAAATATCTTATAGGACTCAAATTAGCATGCATTCAATAAGCAAAAGTAAATCATTTCATGCGTCAGTACATCGTCGAATATTATCACTAATACATCCCGAATAGTATCATACATATAACATCACTAATACAACTAAAACCCTAGCGCACGACGGTATTATCGCGCGGCGGTGGACACCCACAGAGAAGGAACCATCACATGATCATAGCTCCAGTGAGATCCCTGGAGAACCTGCCAGGTATTGGAGAACTTGTGCTCCAACGCAAACAAGTAGCGACGGACGTGCGCGTCCTCCTCACTGACACGGTGACGCACCACCTCCGCGGGGTCCTCGAGCCTCTAGACCGTCACTGGCCCACGCGACCGCCACCAAAGAAGGTTCGGGTCAACGACAGGCTGGATCCTCACCAACCTGCGCCCCCCGGTAGGTAGCGCCTCCCAGCACCACCCCGGCGGAGCTCAGTCCCGGACATGGCCCATCTGGTGACGCAGGTGTCCTCCGCCGACTCGACAACGAGGATGCGGGATAGGCATCGTCCACGTCGATGCGGGAAAATTGCTTTAACTAAAAAATAACAACAAATTCTTACTAACTAGTTCTATTAATTCAACTAGTTCTTACTAAAAATAAACTTACTATAAATAAAAATAAACTAGTGCCTAATTAGTACCTAGTTCTTACTAACTAATTAGTACCTAGGAACTACTGCCCTAATTAGCATCTAATTTGATGAACCTAGGGGTGGAAAGTGGTAGCGGATATTTCAATTATCCAACTTAAAAGTGAAATAAGTGGTCAAATTCTACTCATTTTATGATTCATCTTAGAAATTTGATTCGTTTCCACCCTTACGTGAACCCTAACAAATTTGAGCCGCATCCGCATCCGATTCGTTTCCACCAACCCTAACTAATTTGATGCAACTAAAATATGAAGAAACCCTAGGCAGAGGTAGGGGAGAGGGAGGAGCAGGCGTGCTCACCTCGGGTGCCTGCGACAAGGCAGGGCAGGCGCGCCGAGGTCGGGTCGGGCTCAGTAGCCGCGGAGTCTGGCGTCGAGGTCGGGTCGGGGCGGCGTCCGGGGCGGCGTTGAGGTCGGGGCGGCGTTGAATCCGGGGTCGGGGGCGGTGTAGAGGGTGTGCGGAGAGCGTGCGGCGACCGACGGGCGACGGCGGCGCCGAGAGCGGAGGAGTTGGATTCGGGGGAAGTGGTCGTGGGGAAGGACGAACCCCGTGGTTAAGTCAAAAGTAGCAGTAGCGCGTTCAGCGTGTTACTGCTACGTTAGCTACAGCGCGTTCTGGGATACACGCTACTGGTACTCCTTTCTCTTTTTCCCCTTTTTTAATTTATTTTTCTTCACATTTTATTTTTTCCTTTCACCTTATTCTAATCTTTCATTTTCAATTACCTTTCGATTTGATTTCCATTTAATTTTATATCCTTTAGCAATAGCGAGTTTAGAATAAAACGCGCTGCTACAAAGAAAGTAGCGGTAGCGCGGTTCAATATAGATCGCTACTACTATGTGTAGCCTATCGGCTAAGCCGTGGGAATTTTAGTAGTAACGTGTTTAGAACAAGGCGCGCTACTGCTAGAACTTTATCTGTAGCGCGGTTTGCACAGGCGCGCTATTGCTACTTAGCACCAGCGTGCTTTTTTGACCCACACTACTGCTAAAGTTTTGTGTATAAGGTTTTCCCTAGTAGTGATAATCTTCATCGTTTACCAGCGTTCTAGGGTCAGCCTTGACTTTAAAGGGATGAATTTCATGAAAATTGTCATAATCTTCAGACATGTATGTCTTGCCCTCCAATCCCATGATGTCTCTTTTTCCTGAAAGAACTATGTGGCGCTTTGGCTCATCGTATGATGTATCCGCTTCCTTATCTTTTCTTTTTCTCGGTTTGGTAGACATGTCCTTCACATAGAAAACCTGCGCCACATCATTGGCTAGGAAGAATGGTTTTTCTGTGTACCTCGGATTGTTCAGATCCACTATTGTCATTCCGTATTATGGGTCTGCTTGTACCCCGCCTCCTGACAGATTGGCCCATTTGCACTTAAACAAAGTGCAAAATCATGTTCATAGTCAAGTTCACATATGTCCACTATGTAACCATAATATGTGCCCTTTCCCCTCTTGGTTGCTACATCAAAGTGGACACCACTGTTTTGGTTGGTGCTCTTTTGATCTTGGGGGATCCTGTAATATGTATTCCCATTTATCTCGTACCCTTTGTAAGTCATTACAGTCGAAGATGGTTCCCTCACCAACGAGTACAGCTCATCAGAAACAGTGTTGTCACCCCTGAGACGTGTTTGCAACCAACTGCCGAAAGTCCTGATGTGTTCACATGTAAGCCAGTAGTCACACTGGTCCGGGTGTTTGGAGCGCAAAATGTTCTTGTGTTCATCGACATACGGGGTCACCAAGGTAGAATTTTGTACAACTGTGTAGTGTGCTTGAGACCAAGAATGCCCGTCCCTACATATTATTGAGTCCCCTCCTAGCGTTCCTTTTCCACTCAGTCTCCCCTCATACCGTGATTGAGGGAGACCTATCTACTTAAGGTCAGCAATGAAGTCAACACAAAACCCAATGCGATCCTCTGTTTGATGGCCCACGAAGATGCTTCCTTCTAGCACGGTTACAGACATATTTATTTAGGCCTCCCATGAACCTCTCAAAGGGTAACATATTGTATAGAAATACAGGGCCTAGAATGAATATCTCGTTGACTAGACGAACTAGGACATGCGTCATGATATTGAAGAAGGATGGTGGGAACACCAGCTCGAAACTGACAAGACATTGCACCACATCACTCCTTAACCTTGGTAGGATTTTTGGTCGATCACCTTCTGAGAGATTGCATTGAGGAATGAACATAGCTTCACAATGGCTAATCAAACGTTTTTCAGTAGAAGCCCCCTCAATGCAACCGGAAGCAGTTGCGTCATAATCACGTGGCAGTCATGAGACTTTAGGTTCTGAAACTTTTTCTCTTCCATATTTATTATTCCCTTCATATTCGACGAGTAGCCAAATGGGACCTTCATACTGAGCAGACATTCAAAGAAGATTTCCTTCTCTTCTTTGGTAAGAGCGTAGCTGGCAGGACCTTCATACTGCTTTGGAGGCATACCGTCTTTTTCGTGCAAACGTTGCAGGTCCTCCCGTGCCTCCGATGTATCTTTTGTCTTCCCATACACGCCCAAGAAGCCTAGCAGGTTCATGCAAAGGTTCTTCGTCATGTGCATCACGTCAATTTAAGAGCGGACCTCTGGGTCTTTCTAGTAGGGTAGGTCCAAAAATGTAGATTTCTTCTTCCACATGGGTGCGCGTCCCTCAGCGTCATTCAGAACAGATAGTCCGCGTGGACCCTTTCCTAAGATTACTTTTAAATCATTCACCATAGCAAGTACGCGATCACCGGTACGCATGGCGGGCTTCTTTGATCTGGTGATCTGCCTCGCCTTTGAAATGCTTGCCTTTCTTTCGACATTCATGGTTGGTCGGAAGAAATCGACGGTGCCCCAGGTACACATTCTTCCTGCATTTGTCCAGGTATATACTTTCGGTGTCATCTAAACAGTGCATGCATGCGTGGTATTTCTTGTTTGTCTGTCCCGAAAGGTTACTAAGAGCAGGCCAATCATTGGTGGCTACAAACAACAACGCATGCAGGTCAAATTCCTCCTGTTTGTGCTCATCCTACACACGTACACCATTTCCAATCCACAGCTGTAAAAGTTCTTCAACTAATGGCCTTAGGTACACATCAATGTCGTTGCCGGGTTGCTTAGGGCCAGGTGTTGTGATTGCTCCTATGCTCCCCAAAAGGATTAATGTCATCCAAGCTTAAACCAAACCATACGTTCCTTGCGTCACCTGCAAACTCCTCCCAGTACTTTCTCTCGATTTTTCTCTACTGCGACCCGTCAGTGGGTGCTCTCAACTTCCCGTCTTTCTTACGGCCCTCTCTGTGCCATCACATCAACTTGGCATGCTCTTTGTTTCTGAACAGGCGTTTCAACCGTGGTATTATAGGAGCATACCACATCACCTTGGCAAGAACCCTCTTCCTGGGGTGCTCACCGTCAACATCACCAGGGTCATCTCGTCTGATCTTATACTGCAATTCACCACATACCGGGCATGCGTTCAAATCCTCGTACGCACCGCGGTAGAGGATGCAGTCATTAGGGCATGCATGTATCTTCTGCACCTCCAATCCTAGAGGGCATACAAACTTCTTTGTTGCATACGTACTGTCGGGCAATTCGTTATCTTTCGGAAGCTTCTTCTTCAATATTTTCAGTAGCTTCTCAAATCCTTTGTCAGGCACATCATTCTCTGCCTTCCACTGCAGCAATTCTAGTACGGTACTGAGCTTTGTGTTTCCATCTTCGCAATTGGGGTACAACCCTTTTTTGTGATCCTCTAACATGCGATCAAACTTCAGCTTCTCCTTTACACTTTCGCACTGTCTCTTTGCATCAACATTGACCCGGCGAAGATCATCATCGGGCACATCGTTTGGTTCCTCTTGATCTGCAGCTTCTCCCGTTGCAGCATCTTCAGCTTCCCCCATTGCAGCATCACCGTATTCAGGGGGCACATAGTTGTCATCATCATCTTCTTCTTCGTTGTCTTCCATCATAACCCCTCTTTCTCCGTGCTTGGTCCAAACATTATAGTGTGACATGAAACCCTTATGAAGAAGGTGGGTGTGAAGGTTTTTTGAGTCAGAGTAAGACCTCGTATTCCCACATGTAGGGCATGGACAACACATAAAACCATTTTTCTTGTTTGCCTCAGCCACTGCGAGAAAATTATCCATGCCCTTAATGTACTCGGAGGTGCGCCTGTTACCATACATCCATTGTCGGTTCATCTCTGCATACATCATGAATAGATAAGTGACCAAATTAATAGAAGTTCATCATCACATTAAACCCAAAGTACATACATAGTTCTCATTGAACAACATATATCTCTTCAGAGCATCTAATTAAACCATACATTGAAACTATGTAAAACATTTCAATGAAACAACAAATGCGATCATAACCGCAACCAAGGTAACAATTGATCCAACGGCATAATGATACCAAGCCTCAGTATGAATGGCATATTTTTAATCTTTCTATTCTTCAAGCGCGTTGCATCCATCTTGTCTTGTGATCATCGACGACATCCGCAACATGCAACTCCAATATCATCTTCTCCTCCTCAATTTTTTCAATTTTTGTAATTGTTTTCTTCTTCAACTAAATTTAACCTCTTGACAATAGGGTCGGTTGGAATTTCCGGTTCACATACCTCCTAGATAAAAAAAATCTATGTCACGTTGCTCGGCATAATTGTCATAAACACTAAATGAAACTAATAGTTATAAAATTATATTTATATATATATATATATATATATATATATATATATATATATATATATATATATGATAGCACTATTCTAATCCTGTGATTAGAATAGTTATTTGGATCATGGCGTGCCTATATAGGGAGCGATCGACATGTTAGGAACCGACCGGCTGAATAAAAATCCAACCCACCCACCCCACTACCGTATCTTTCCCCAACTCCCCGATCCACCTGCTGCCCACCACATCCTCCCGATCCACCGTTGTCGCCTGCCCGCCTCATTCAGCGCGCCGCCACCCCCGCCTACTCCTGGCGCCCGACCGCCTCCTCCCGGCGCACCACCGCCCGCCCGCCATCTCCGGCGCACCTCCGCCCTCCTCCCCGACGCACCTCCCGCCTCCTCCTGGCGCCACCGCCCCTGCCTCCTCCTGGCCGCTGATCTCGCTCTTTCCGTGAGAGTCCGACCAGTAGCCTCTTTCCGGCGAGAGTCCGACCAGCAGCCTCTTTCCCGAGAGCCTGCCTTTTCCATGGCGGCCGCCTCCCGCTCCCCCTCCACTACGCGCCACCATCGCCGCCCAGGTGCGGCCTCGATCCGGCGGCGCCGCTGCCCACCACTACCAAGACCCTAGCCCACCGCCGCCCACCAGCACGATGCCCCTCTGTGCGCGGATCTGACCTTCCCTCCGCTCCGGTGTGGCCTTCTGTCCCCTCCGGTGCGACCTTCCATCCCCTCCGGTGCTGGACTTCAGAATCATGGTATTTTAATAAATTCTGAACTTCCTTTCGTCGACAAACAGAGGAGCATTCAGAATCCTAATGTGCAGTTGTTCTTGTGTGTGTTTTTTGTCCTTCAGAGCAGTTTTATTTTGGTGTTCACGGCACCTATTCCCATCTTCATCTAACTACTTAAGTTGTTTGATGAATAACTGAATCGACAAATCAACCGACTATTCTTGAGCTACAACTATTCCTGAACAGCAGGGACTGTGGAACAAGCACTATATGGCAGCACACAAAATGGAAATAATGCGGGCATGTGTGTTCATGGATTCAGAAAATTAGATGGAAAAGATAAATTTTGTGACGTTTAGAGGACAACACGATGTGATGCAGCACACAAAATGGGACGCGTGCAGAGCAGCACTCTCAAATCACGCAAGCATTGACCCTCCTGTCTTTCTCTGAACTCTCTCTTGAGGACTTGCTGTCGTGCGTGGACTATAGTGGCGGCCGAATCCGACCTTCCCAGGCATCACCTTTCTTCCTTCTCTCATTTTCATGTTCTTGCAACTAAGCTCCACTCTTGTCTACTATTTCAGTTTGTATTCTCAGTAGTACCAGAGATTCCAAATAAAAAACATGGTCTTTATATCTTCATGCACATTCAGACTCACTCATCTCGCTTGTTCCATTCATACTTCAGGAGGGGACATGCTTGAGTGTTTGAATCTGCAGTGCAACAAAAAGTTGCTGCTCCTCTTCGAAACCAATTCAAGAACATCTATCTGAAAAGCATACGACCGCCTTCTGCTACTACCACCGAACGATGCCCGCTGCACAACGCGCCGACTAGCACCTGCACCCATGTTGCCATTTCAAAAGTGGATCTGAGAGAATGCTCTGTTTGTCTTGTATTACTATGCTTAAATTTTTATTTGTGAAGGTCAAACTGTTGTGTTCAAGAAGGTCAAATGTGTTATGTGTTTCTCGGCAAGTTCAAACTATTTAAACATGCAAGGAAAAACATGGGAGATTTGCGATTTTTTAGAACTTGAAATGACAAATAAATTTAAAAGAGCACAAAAAAATTTTAAGTCTAGAAAATTCACTTCAAAACAAAATTACAACATGTGAGCATCAGTGTGTGGGTGTGTGTTCTCTTATGTGTGTGTGTAACTTTGCACAAAAATAAATTCTCGAAGTTTATGAAACCCCCAAAAGCATACAAATTAAAAGACAAAACAGTACACAATTTTTTTCGTCTCTGAAACTAAACCAAGAAGTTCAAATTTAAGATACATAGCAGGTCAGAGTTTATAAAAAAATCAGAAAATTTTGTATCTAAAGAAAAGCAAGAAGTTCAAATTAACGGAAAATACAAAATTCTTTTATACATAACACATGACTTTGATGTTTTTATAACAAGAACATTGTTTTATGGTTTCAAAAAATGGAAAAAGAAAGTATTTTAAACAAACCAATAAGTCCAAATTGTAAAAAAGAAGTTCAATATTTATTAAAAAACATAGGTTTTCTTTCATTACTAAGAATAAAATTAAAGAAGTTTAAATTAAAATAAAAGGAGTAGTGTGATGTTTAGGGAAAACTCAATTTCTTTCCATTTATACAAAAATAAAAGTATTAAAGTAGTTTGATGTTCAAATAAAAAATTTGTTTGATGCTTATTTGAAAACATAGTTTTTTCTAAGAATAACACTAAGAAGTTCAATTTAAAATAACATAGAAGTTTGAAGTATATAAAAACTCAGATTTTTCCTCATTACTAGAGAATAAATTAAGAAGTTCAAATTTAAAATAGGAGAGTGGTTCTATATTTATTAACAAACTAGTATATTTCCATCACTAAAAACCAAAGAAGTCTAAATTATAAAAATAGAGAAATTCAATATTTATAAAAAAAACTCAAGTTTTCCTTGTTACTAGAAAATAAAGGAGTAGTTTGATGTATACAGAAAACTCAAATGCTTTCGGTTTTTAGAAAAAAGAGAGTATGATGTTCAATTTAGAAAAAAAAATGTTTGATGCTTATTTCAAAACATTTTTTTCGAAGAATACATGGCCGAAGTTCAACGTGAAAACAGCGAGCTGTTCAAGTACGGAATGTGTTTCGATGAGAATAAAATAATACAAAACTAAAAGTCTAAAATGTTTGTTGCAAGAAGTTCACGTGCTCCACCCTGCATGGTTCAAAAATTATATTACGGGACGCCCGACCTTCAATTACATGTTAAAAAGGAGAGGAAAAAATAACAACATTTTTATCATTTTTAAAACTGCTCTCAAACGACAACGAATTTGTAACACCTGTCTACATGAAAAAGTTGCTCCTATTCGTAAGCTTTCCAATGGGTATATTATATGCTACATTTCGATGTACGGTTTAAAAGTTTCATGGATACCAATTAAAACACGATTTTATATATTGAAAAAAAATTATATGTTGAAAGTAGTTCATAGTTAAAACAACGAGAAGTTCAAGCACTGTAAGCAATGCATTTCAGGTGAGAAATAAAAGTATAGAAAAATAAAAGTTTAAAAGGTTTGTTGAAAGAAGTTCAAGTGCTCTTTCCGGGGAAGTTCAAATTTTTTTGCGAGAGAGGTTCACCTTGTATTTCCATGTTTGATTTTTTTCGTATAAAAATTGAATACAATTCTTTACTCAAAATATAAAAAGGTGAAGTTCAAATTAAAATAACAGAGAAGTTCAGAGTTTATTAGAACATAGGATTTACCTGTTCAAAAAATAAAAAACACAACACCAATTTTTGCACTTCTAAAAACAACTCATAAACGAAAAAATGGTTGCTAGAAGTTCAAATACTTCCCGCAGTGTATTCCTGTTCGCGATGAAGGCAGAAATCATGATTTCGTCATTTTCTAATTTACTTCAAAACAGTAGGAAATCGTTTGTGTAAGTTCAAGTCCTCGGTCGAAGAAAGTTCAAAAATTTATTGTGAGAGAGGTTTGTACAAAAGAAATATCATTTGTGTGACATTGACGAATGTATGAGAAAATTACAAAACGAAAATACGTCACGGAAGTTCAACGTGAAAACAGCTGGAAGTTCAACTACTACACTGAATGAATTTCAGATGAAAATCTTTTAAAACCGTTGCGAGTATGAAAAAATGATCAACACGGGAAAGTTGCGTGTCTACAGCAGCTTTCCATCGGTATATCATTTGCTCAATTCCGGTGAGTGGATGGAGAGCTACGGGCAAAAAAAAGCACGTGAAAAACAGAGTGAAGTTCAAGGTTTCATACCGAGAAGTTCAGGTACTTCACGCGATGCATTTTTCACGAATCATTTTGGCGATAAAGGCAGAACGAATGATTTCGCCATTTTCCAAATTACTTGAAAACGGCAGGGAATCACAGAAAACCATCAACATGAAAAAGTTTCGCATTCTCCTTAGCTTTTCAACGATATATTATTTGCCCCATTCCGATAAAGTATATGGAAATTACAGCGAAAATACGTTTTTAGCCATTTTGAAAACTGACATAAAACAATAAGGAATTGGGAGAAATAATATATACCAAAACGTTTCGCATTTCCTCAAGCTTTCCAACGCCATATCATTTGTTGCATTCGGACACAGGGTTAAAAAAATAGATCGAAAATATGAACTCGGTGAAACTTGTACCGTTTTCTAAATCAGTTTTATACCGTTCAAAATTAGAAAAAACTTTCTACATTAAAAAGTAGCGTATTTTCATAAGCTTTCCAACGCCATATCATGTGCCTCAATTGGTTCAGCCGTTTAGAAATGACATCGAAAATACGAACTCGGCTGTTCGGTTTGTGAAATTTTATGATTTTCTAAATTACTCTTTAACCGTAGGGAATTAGAGAAAACTTTCAACATGTGGAAGGAGTCTTTTTGCAGCAGCTTTCCAAAGCCATATTACTAGCCTCATTCCGATAAACGGTTTGGAAATGCGATTCACGTTTTTTGTGTGAAGAAAAAACGGTTTCCAAAACTGCTCTTAAACCGCTTATATTTTGCGAAAAATTTAACTTGGGTCATGATACTCGTGTTCATAGCTTTCCAACGGTATATGGCAGGCCCTATTTGGGCAATGTTGCGGGAAGTTCAACCTAGCACAGCGGGAAGTTCAGGTCGAACAACTCAGGCAGTAAAATCGCAAAAAACGCGAATTCTTCACGACCCGAGTGCAAAATCCGCCTATGAGCGAGATTCCTATCTAAAACGGTTTAGAAATGCGATCGAAAATACGATCCACATTTTTTTTATGAAGAAAAAACGGTTTTCAAAATTCCGATAAAGGTCGGGTTCGTACAGAGGGAAGTTCAGGCGTGTGTACAAACAAAAATACGTCACAAAAGTTCAATGTGAAAATAGCATGAAGTTCAACTACTATGCTGAATGAATTTCAGATGAAAAACTTTCAAAATCGTCGCGAGTATGAAAAAATGATTAACACGGGAAAGTTGCGTGTTTACAACAGCTTTCCATCGGTATATCACCCGCTCAATTCCCGTGAGTGGGATGGAGAGCTACGAGCAGTGGATGAAGATCTACGAGCAAAAAATCACGTGAAAAACAGAGTGAAGTTCAGGTACATGCACCGAGAAGTTCAGTTTCTTCACGCGGTGCATTTTCGAAGAATCTATTTTCCGGTAGAGGCAGAACGAATGATCCCGCCGTTTTCGGAATTACTTGAAAACGACTAGGAATCAAAGAAAACCATCAACACGAAAAAGTTTCGCATTTTCCGTAGCTTTTCAACGGTATATTATTTGCCCAATTCTGATAAAGTTCGTAGAAATTACGGTGAAAATATGTTTTTCGCCATTTTCAAAACTGACTTAAAACCGTAAAGAATTGGGAGAAATAATACATACCAAAAAGTTTCGCATTTGTTCAAGCTTTCCAACGCCGTATTATTTGCTGCATTCGGACGCACTGTTAAAAAATTAGCTTGGAAATACAAACTCGGCAGGACTTGGACCATTTTCTAAATTACTCCTAAACCATTCAAAATTAGGAAAACTTTCCAGATGAAAAAGTAGCGCATTTTCATAAGCTTTCCAACGGCATAGTATATGCCTCCATTGGATTAGCCATTTAGAAATGACATCGAAAAAACGAATTCGGCTGTTCGATTTACGAAATTTTACGTTTTTCCAAATTACTCTTTAACCATAAGGAATTAGAAAAAACTTTCAACATGTGGAAGGAGCGGTTTTGCAGCAGCTTTCCAACGCCATATTATATGACTCATTCCGATAAACGGTTTAGAAATGCGATCGAAAACACGATTCACGTTTTTTGTGCGAATAAAAAACGGTTTTTAAAACTACTCTTAAACCGCTTATATTTTGCCAAAAAATTAAGTTGGGTCATGATATTGGTGTCCATAACTTTCCAACGATATATAGCAAGCCCTATTTGGGCAATGTTGCGGGAAGTTCAACCTAGTTCACAGAGAAGGTCAGGCGCGTTACTCTGGCAGTTCAAGTTGTGATCGAGAATATTATTCTTATCCCGTTATCAGAATAGTGTTTATATATATATATATATATATATATATATATATATATATATATATATATATATATATATATATATATATATATATATATATATATATATATATATATATATATATATATAGGAAAATGGGTTAGTACTCCTAGGAGTACATACTCCCATCCACCTGTCATGTTTGGCTCGCCACAAGCGCCACAGATTCCACGTAACAAACCCGTTTTAGCATTCAATAAATTATTTAGTTAATTTTCATCTAAATCCCACGGAAGGGATCACATTGATTTAAGAAACAACCTCCGTGTTACGTGGGATAAGCACGACAGTTTCAGTCTTCTGAAAGACCTACGTACTAACCTATTAGATTTGTTTTGTTTTCCGAAATACCAGTCTATCAGCAGGGCAGTCGTATACGCGGCTGCGACCTGGCTGGAGATGCCGGCGATCTGGTTGGAGTCGCCGGCGACAACAACGCCGATCAGACGTGGCTGCGTTGTCTCATCCAAAATCAGCATTGACGACAACAACAACTATCCTTTCTCATCTGCCCGCATATGTGCTCGTCTTATCATCGAGGTATCCTACGAACTACCCTTTGTTTGAATGCATTCCTTGTAATGGAATCTCATGGCGGTAATGATCTACGGAAGTATAGGTGGTCACAGGAAGGAAATCAATCAAGATGGAGACATGTACTTCCAACTATTTGATTTGTCGTCCAATCGTACACTCATCTTTTTCTTATTTTCTTTAGATCCTTGCGTTTCTATGCGTACGCTATAATCGAAACTCATGAAATAATGATCTATGGCAGGATATCTACCCATCCGAGGCCGATCGGCTAAGAAGGAGCTGTGCGCCGCCGACTAGCTACATGCTTCATCGTCAAACTTACAATGACGCATCGGCGTCTACTCGGGCGACGGCAAGAAGTCGGTAATCCAGTGTATACAAACAGGTGTCGCCCAAACCAGGAGATGCACCCACATGCATCAGATGCATGGCTGCATGTGAACGCACCTAAGATGGCTCAGATTGGACCTGCCTTAGCTCCAACTTTTGAGAAGCATGTATATACATACTCCTTTGAAGAAATGCATTATATGCCTCCTAAAAGTGTATGCAGTATGTACCAGTCAAAAGAAAACTGAATTTAATATTTTATGTAGTATATACGCTTTAAAAAAACTGCAGTATATGCTCCTTGAAAATTGCGTAGTATATACTGCTTTAAAAATATAGTATACACCTCTTGACAAAATGCCGTTTGTACCCATTGAAAAATATTTAGTGTGTACCCTAGAAAAATCCTATAGTATATACTGCTTTAAACATTGTAGTATATACCTCTTGGAAAAATGTAGTTTCTACCCATTGATTTTTTTTGTATATACTGCTTTAACAGTGCAGTATATACTCCTCTAAAAATCATGAAATATATAACACTTCCGAAATTGCAGTATATACCCATTGACAATATATACTAATTATTGGGAGATACTTAGTTCTCACATATATTTCAAGAGTATATTATACATCCTAAATACTACTCCCTCCGTCCGGAAATACTTGTCGGAGAATGCATAAAAATGGATGTATCTAGAACTAAAATGCATACAGATACATCCATTCCTCCGACAAGTATTTCCGGACGGAGGGAGTACACGGTATAAACATGCTACTATTTCTCTTGAAGACATGCCGCATATACTACATCGTTGATTCACACTCATAAATTATATAATACTTCCAGTCCAAAACATGAAGTTATACCAATCGACTACTACATGCACGACTTCGTTGAATATAGGGACCAACCAGCAGAATATATACTCACTCTTCAGGAACCAAAATCAGTTACATGCATCGCAATTTGAATGCTCCCTTTTTTTTCTCTCTCTATTTGTTAGTTTGTTATGGCTGGGAGCCCACTTAATGGGTGGGAGTATGTACTCCTGGGAGTATAAAAAAGGAGTCCTATATAGACCCTTATTATGCACACCAAAACGCTTATTCTGCTAACACTGTGTCAAACGCCGAAGCAGCCAAAAAAACACCAAAGCCTACTTGTCGGAGCCCATCCACCCACCCACCCACTCCACCTCCCACCTCGCACGACCCAAATCCTCCACGGCGCTGCCCCGCCTCCTTCTCCTCCCTGCCGGCGCTACCCCGCCTCCTGCTCCTCCCTGCCGGCGCCACCCCGCCTCCTGCTCCTCCTGGCCGGCGCCGCCCCGCCCCCTCCTCCTCCCGGCCCGTGCCGCCCACTGTTGCTCCTCCCGGTCGGCGCCGCCCGCCTCCTCCTCCTCCCGGCCGTGCCGCCCGCCTCCTTCTCCCGGCCCGGCCGCGCGCCTCCTGCTCCTCCCGGCCGGCCGCCCGCCTCCTCCCTCCCCTCGGCTTCTTCCCCACGCCCCAATCCCCACCCACCCCATGGCCGACAGCCCGCTAGAGGCCACCCAACCCCCGGCCGCCCCCACATCCCTCCCGGTTGCGCGCCGCGCCTCCTCTTCCTCCTCGCCGGGGCCGGCGCCGCCGTGCACCTCACATCTCCCCTCCTCGCATCCCCGCCTCAGATCCGGCTGACCGCGACGGCCATGGATCCCCCTCCCCTTCCTGCCTTTCTCCTTCACCACCGAGCCGCGACGAGCAGTTCCGCCGACGCCGACGAGCTCCATCACCCACCCCTGCTCACCATGAAGCGCGCGCGGGCTCCTGGTGAGGCAGTTCGGGATCTGCCCCGGCAAACACGCCCAATCGCGGCGGTTTCCCTCGACGGTGCGACCACCCTTTGCCCTGACGCCTCCAACCGCCGCATCGCCTCCCAGCCACGCCCCAGCCCCCGGCTCCTCCTCCCCATCTCTCTAGACAAGGAGGGACGAGATCCCCCGCAAAAAAAGATCTGGCCACCGTCGGCAGCGGATCCGGCTGCCATCGACTCCGGCCAACGCGAGGCCATCGACTCCGGCCACCACGGCAGCGGATGTGCAGCTCGGCTGACCGTGGACGTGCAGCTCGGAGGCGTGCGTGCAACTGTTCAATGCTCGCACACTTGCAGACTTTGGAGTTCTTGCGTGCAGTTTCCAGCGCCACATTCTGCTTACCCAAAATACCTTATTTTTGTTTGTGCAGTGCGCATGTACAACTGCAGCTCACTTCTTCACGCATGGTATTTTTTTGTTGAACTGCAGCTCACTTCGTCCCCCATCGTTGGCGAAACTGTGCACTCCCCCATTCCTCCTCTCTGAACGCACGACCGTCTCCTGGAGCAGTCCACACAGCAAATGTGTGCGGCCATCATCAACTCGCCATGCAGTGCGCTTATGTAACGTGAAGCGAGCTTCGTCGGGATTATGACAAATTTTGTAGTTTGCTTCAATTCCATTCACCTCGATGGCTCACAGTGTAGTTTAGTCAATGTTCTCGTGCAGTGCGGAGCGCATCTGCTTACAGTCCCATCGAACGTGCGTGCTCCATCCATGTTTTGCATTTTTTGGAGATTTTTTAAGTGCACTCAGTTTGTGTAAAAAGAATGATGTTTCATTACCCCTATGTACGAAGTGCAATTTGTTTCGTGTGTTTATAAAATCCGTCGACTACATTAACACTTGCAGTGCGTTTGATCCTCGGGTGTGGTTCACTTTTCAAAGTGGTATTGTTTGCTCGCCGCAACATGAAAGTGCGAATTTTTTAGCAAAACAATAATATAGTAATGCGGTTCACTCCGACATAGGTTGTGGTTCACTTGCCCTCGTCTCTGCGGTCCACTCTCATTCATAAAAAAATGTTAAAAAAAGACAACAAAAACTCGTATGAGAAAAATAACGTCCGACAAAAGAAATTATGCAGCTCGCTTGCCCGTTCGATGCAGTGCGGTTTTCATTCTGAAGCAGTGCGGTCGGCCTGACGATGTTGTTCATCCCGTAAATGTAAAAAATTATTACGAAAGCGAAAAAAAGTAATGCGGTTCACTTCTTGATAGTGTTGTGCTTCATTTACACCCGATGTGAAGTGCACTCTACTTTCTCGTTCTTGAAAAAATTACGTTTGAATAAAAGAAACCATGCAGTTCTCCTACCCGTGTGATGCAGTGCAGTTTTTCGTCCGTTGCAGTGCGGTTTTCAGTCGGATGAAGTACCCACGTCGATTTGGGTGTCGCGAAAAACAGAGTGTCCGCATTTCGGTAAATTTAAAACTGCTCTTAAACCGTAACGAATTAGAGAGAGTGTTCTACATGAAAAAGTTGTGTCTCGTCGATATCTTTCCAACGACATATCATTTGAATCATTTCGACAACCGTTTTGTAAAATTTCTCGAAAAACGGCCGCTGCCTCTCATAGTCAACCGCACGATTTTCAAAATTAACTAAAAACCGTAAGGAATCTCAAAACCATTTCTACATATGAAAGTTGCGCCTTGTCCATAGCTTTTCAACGACGTATTACACGCCTCGTTTCGACAAAGGGTTAAAAAACTGGAGTGAAAACAGTACCGAATATTTGAATTTTTTTAAAAAACAGAATTCCGTGATTTAGTAAATTTGAAACTGCTCTTAAACCGTAACGAATTAGAAAATATAATACATATGAAAAAGATGCGCCTTGACGATATCTTTCCAACGGCGTATCATTTGCTTTATTCCGATGAGCGGTTTAGAAAAAATCACGAAAATACGTTCGCTGCCACTCGTCATCCGCCGCGCCGTTTTTGAAACTGCTCTTAAACCGCGAGGAATCTCGAATAGTGTTCAACATAGTGAAGTTGCGCCTAATCCATAGCTTTTCAACGGTATATTATATGCCTCGTTCCGATAAACAACCAAAAAATTAGAGCGAAAACAGTACCGAAAAACACTGCGTGCAGTTTTTTCCGACGCGAAGTTCGCTAGTCTATATTGCAGTGCTCATCGTCAAGAAGATGTAGTGCACTTGCGTTCAGCGTGCAGTGCGGAAGTGGTGTGCAGAATAGTTATTCTGCTAATATTAGCAGAATAGACCGTCTGTATATATATATATATATATATATATATATAGACACACACACACACCACATCTGAATCATAGACAGGACGAGGGCCGACGGAGGCGGATACCAAAACCATCGCACTATATAATAACAAACAATAATAAGTAAGAAAACTACACAAGTATCTATCTAAATCATATAAGTAAGAACTTTTTTCTTTTAGAAAAAAGATAAGATCAAGAGGCTCACCACGGTGTGCAGGCGAAGAGATCGGCGCAGGCGATCAACGGCGGTGAGGGTGGGGAGGGGACATGACGGACCGCCAAACCTAGACAAATCTCAAGGAAAATGGAGCTTGAACAATGAGCTTCGAGAGGAGAAAGCTTAAGTGTGGCTCGGACATTTCATCGAACACCTCATGTGCATAGGAGATGAGCTAGAGCACCAAAAAGCTCTCTAACGGCCGGCCAGAAAAATAGAGCAGTGAAGTGCTCTACTCGCGGGCGAGGGGGTATAAATGGTGGTGGGCCAGGAGCGAGGCACATTGGTCCCGGTTCGAGCCTTGAACCGGGACCAAAGGTGCCAGATGAATCGGGACCAATGCCCCACGATGGCCCGACCGGCCCCCTGGCCTCATGAACCGGGACCTATGCCCCCATGGGTCTCGGTTCTGGGCTGAACCGGGACTAATGGGCTGGCCCGACCTGAACCAAAGCCCTGTTTTCTACTAGTGATAATGAAAAATTGAATAATCCAATTTCGATGTATTTGAGCAATCAAATCCCTTGACACATAGTTTTCGAGAGATCTCGTAATGTCAACTAATATGGTGATAATTGCAGATGTTTTACTAGATATCCTAACAACCATAACTTGTTCATATCTCAAAACAGGCCTTCGCCTCGCTTTATTTATAGATAAGGTAGAAACCAAAGTACATGGCATAACTACTAGTGAGGTCATCCCTTTTTGGCAAGTCTATCGGATAGTATACAATCGGTCATTTTCTTTAACTTTTCTTTCACAAAGCGGTCATCTTTCTAACTAATAAAAAACCCACTGTTTACTACTCCCTCCTTTCCTTAATGTAGTGTATATATTTTTTTTGAAAAGTTAAACCTCCCAAGATTTGACAAAGTTTGTGTAGCAAGACATTTACATCCAGAATGCCAAAAATATATCATTAGGTTCATCATAAGATGCGGTTTCGTATTTTATATATCTGATATTATAGATATAAATAGTTTTTTGGTTAAAGTTTGCAAAATTTGACTTTACAAATATATCTATACACACTACATTTTGGAACGGAGGGAGTAGTTAACTACAAACCCCACTGTACGTATGACTGCATACTTTTTATATTAAAGTTTAGATGAAAATAGGTTGCACGAGTCCTCGGATATGTTTATATTTAATGCGCATGCCCAAAGATGCTTTAAGGTTCACGTCGGTCTAAAGTAGTCATGTAAGCAATGGAGCAACTCCTATTAACATATGGTTGGGCGCATACAGATAATCAAACAGTCATAGCTTGGTGTGACATGCCTGATCGGTTGATGCAGCCTACCTATCATGCCCAAAGTCTCTCGTAAAGTTTTGACGGAGTAGTGCCTCCAATTATTTATATGCATCTAGATTCTTAAATGTTTCCACCTCATGAATTTCCTCGCTTTTTTTGCGACACTTTCTTACTATTCTACATCTATAAATATCTACATACTCCATTAGCTAGTGCAAGGAATACGAGGTGCATAATTCCCAAAAGGTACTGCCTACAAAAGATGACGATCGACACCAACCTGATCAAGCCTGGAACAAATATCAATGGCGGAACCAGAAAGGAAATAGTATGCACGGATCCAAAAACAGAGGTATAAAACAGAGCAAGGTAGCAAGTTACAACAGTAAAAACTGAAGACAGTAACCATATGATAAAGAAAATGAACTAGGCAGAATGGCGCGCTCCGCTGCGCCACGCTATATTCATGTCCTCTAGATGCGATTCTGCAGGTTCGACCACCAAGGCACTGCCCCCGGCAACCAAACCCGCACAAAAACCACACGTAGTCCAGGTACCGCCTAGCATGCAATGCAATGACCGAACGCAACACCCAAAACGTCGCCAAGTACAAGGAACGTCACTGAAAGAGCAGCAACGGGAAGGGACAAAACACACATCACCGTGGGTTTTTTTTCCCCTATGCCAAGGCTAGGGTTTGTCTCCTCTCTGGCGATCCCATCGCCTAAGAGTCTTTCTACCAATCGACGAACTTCCCTCGTAGGGTTTGCTTGATCTCGTCTTACGCCTCTCACCCTGGTGGGTCGGGTGTGACGTCTCTCCAAGGGATGATGGATCCGGCGGCCGATGCTGTGTCCGGAACCAGTAGTGGCGGCGGCGCCGCCAAGGCTTCAGATGTGGGTGATTTCATGGAACAACTCCACCTGGAAGATGCAGACTTTGATGATTTGGTGATTGAAGAGGATGATCCGGCGGTTAATGAAGGTGTACGCTGGCTAGCCCTAGCTAGGGTTCATACGACAAAAACCTTTAGCCCGACGGCTTTCTACAAGGACATGCGTGCTGCTTGGAACACGGCGAAGCCCGTGAGGTTCAGACTCGTCGGACCAAACGTCTTTGTAGTGCAGGCAGAGTGCCTTGGCGATTGGGAACGCATGGTGGATCAAGGGCCATGGCTCTTCAGGAATATGGTGGTGCTTATGGCACCGTATGATGGGTTCACGAAGGTGGAGGAGGTGCCGGTGCTGTTTATGCCGATTTGGCTCCAAATCCACAAGCTACCTGAGGGTTTTCGTAAGAAGAACATAGTGGAATCTTTGTTAAGGAACTCCGGTGATATCCTGGAGATGAGGCTGAACGGGAACACGCGTGGCGATTATGTGAGGGTTAGGGTTCGGCATGACACCCAAAAACCCCTCACAAAGTTTGTTAGCATTGTCAGAGGAAAGGAGAGGCAAGTGTTCTTAGTTCGCTATGAAAAATTAGCTCGTTTCTGCAGTGTCCGTGGTCTAATTGGGCATGATTTCAAGGAGTGTGGCTCCGGGGTTCATGAGGAGAAAGAGAAGAAATTCGGACCTTGGCTTTATGCCGATGGGCCGAACAAAGTCAGGCAGGATGAGTTTGGTCATAGCTCTGATCAGAAGCAGTCTCAGCGTTCGTCAATGAAGGAAAAGGAAGCGGCCAAGACTATGGACCCGGATTTAGCCGACACGGCGTCCAGTCCTTCGAAGCTTGGAACCAGTAGCATGCAGGTGGATCCAGCGGCTCGGAAAAGGTTGGCCACGGAGCTGGAAGTTGGGGAGGGACAAAACAAGACCGACCTGGGTACATTGGCGCTGACTCAGGGTCTGGGGGAAGATGGAGAAGAGCAGTCTTCTCCAACTAACAGTTCAAACAGCAAGAGAGCAAAGGTTACACCGGAAGTGTATGAAGAGAAATCGGCGGCCTCCTTCGAGGAGGATCGCCGGGTCCGATGAGTACCCTAGTTTGGAACTGCCGGGGACCGCGGACAGCTCATGAGGTTTTGGCCCTCTCAAAAGCCAATTCCCCGGGGCTGATTTTTCTGTCAGAAACTCGTCAAGCCTCAAGTAAGATGGAGAAACTGAAGTGGAGATTACAAATGAAAGGTTTTGTTGGTGTTTCAAGTGATGGCCTCAATGGGGGGCTAGCATTGTATTGGGATGAAAATCTGCAAGTAACGGTGTTAGACCTTGTGCACGTTATATAGATGTGAAAATTGTGGATGGAGCTAATGACAAGACATGGAGAACTACCTTTGTGTATGGAGAACCACGGGTGGACCACCGTCATCACATGTGGAGTGCTCTCTCAAATCTTCGGGCGGTGTCGTCAGATCCGTGGTTGGTTTGTGGGGATTTCAACGAGGCGATGTGGCAACATGAACATTTCTCTCGGTCGCAACGTTCTGAAAATCAAATGCTTCTTTTCCGGGATTGTTTGGAGATATGCGAGCTCATGGATTTGGGCTTCTCAGGAACCCCGTTTACATATGATAACGGGCATATGGGTGAGAGGAATGTGCGGGTAAGGCTAGACAGGGCATGCGCTGACGAGGCGTTGCGGGACTTGTTCCCATTCGCGCAAGTCACTCACCTTGCTACTTCCTGTTCAGATCATGTCCCGCTGATGATACAGCTTGCACATGAGGAACCAATGCGTACAAAAATCAGCCCGAGATATGAGATAATGTGGGAGCGGCATCCTGGGCTGGGAGAGGTGATTGCTGAAACCTGGCGTAAGAGTAAACCGCACGGACACCTGGGTGCGGTGCGGGATGCTATGAAAGAGATGATGCATAAGCTACGGGCTTGGAGCAAGGAGAATCTTTTGGCCATGTGATTACGGAGATTGAAAGACTTCGGACTGAGTTGGCGGACATGCAACTTCATGGCGCAGCTAGAGACGCCACTCGTCAGAAAAAATGTACAAGCTGGATGAGCTATTATATCGGGAGGAGATGCTCTGGCTGCAGCGTTCACGCATCACGTGGCTTAAGGAGGGGGAGAGAAACACCTCTTACCTCCACCGGCGGGCGGTATGGCGGGCACGCCAGAACTACATCCAGCGCCTACGGCGAGCCGATGGGACGTGGTGCTCGGTTCCCTCTGATATGGAGCTGTTGGCTACGTCGTACTTTAAGGAAGTCTTCACTAAGGACCCGACCCTAGATCCGGAATCAGTCCTTGAGAATATACTGCCCAAAGTTTCCCAACAGATGAATGACATGTTATGTGCACCATATTCTGAGGAGGAGGTGGCCAATGCGCTTTTCCAGATAGGTCCACTGAAGGCACCAGGCACAGACGGCTTTCCGGCTCGATTCTATCAACGCAACTGGGCGGTCTTGAAAAATGAAATCACGGCGGCGGTGTTGGAGTTCTTCAAGTCAGGAATCATGCCAGATGGCGTGAATGATACTGCTATTGTGCTGATCCCGAAAGTGCCTTTCCCTAAAGAACTTAAGGATTTTCGTCCAATAAGTTTGTGCAACGTGATTTACAAAATTGTGTCCAAGTGTTTGGTGAATCGCCTTCGTCCTCTCTTGGCAGACCTTATCTCCGAGAACCAAAGTGCCTTCATCCCCGGGAGGCTGATTTCTGATAATTCTATCATAGCATTTGAGTGCATTCATCATATCCAGTCCATTAAGCAAAATAGTCCTGCGGCATGTGCTTACAAGCTTGACCTGTCAAAGGCTTATGACCGTGTGGATTGGGATTTTCTCGAGAAGGCCCTAGTTAAGTGGGGTTTTTCTGGTGTTTGGATAAGCTGGATCATGGCATGCGTTAAATCGGTAAAATATTTGGTGAAGTTCAACGGAAAATTACTTGAGGTGTTCTCCCCTTCGCGGGGCTTGCGACAAGGTGATCCATTGTCTCCTTTTCTTTTCCTATTTGTCGCTGATGCTCTGTTTGCTCTTATCTCCAAGTCTGTCGCGGATGGTGACTTGCGGGGTGTGAGAATCTGTCTGGGTGCACCAGTTATATCCCACTTGCTTTTTGCGGACGACACAATGTTGCTCTTTGAGGCGTCTGGCCAGCAAGCTAGCATTTTCAAAGGTTTGTTGAACACATATACTGCAGCAACGGGTCAACTTATTAACCCAGAGAAGTGTTCCATCCTGTTTTCGGACAATTGTGATGCGGCGGTGGCGGATGAGGTGAAGGGCCTTTTGGACATAACTCAGCAGGTGTTTGAACCAAAATACTCGGGGTTACCAGTACCTGAGGGGAGAATGCATAAAGGAAGGTTTGAAACATTACAGGAGCGCATGAGGAAGAGATTAATAGATTGGAGCGAACAATATATGTCTGTGGGCAATAAGGAAATCCTCATCAAAGTAGTGGCGCAGGCCATTCCTACTTATGTTATGAGCGTCTTCAAGTTGCCTGCCTCTGTTTGTGATGAGTTGACACGGATGATGCGACCGTACTGGTGGGGAGTGGAGAATGGAAAAAGGAAGATGGCATGTCTAAGCTGGGAAAAAATGATGCTTCCAAAGGCTATGGGGGCATGGGATTTCGCGATATGAGAGCTTTTAACCAGGCCCTGCTCGCAAAGCAGGCTTGGCGTCTGATGGACTGCCCACAAAGCTTATGTGCGAGACTCCTTAGAGCTAAATACTTCCCCCACGGAAATCTCCTACACACGGTGTTTCCTGCTACTTCTTCTGCAGTCTGGAAGGGGATTGTCCATGGTCTTGAGCTTGTGAAGAAAGGTATCATTTGGCGTGTTGGGGATGGTTCGTTAATCAAAACATGGAGAGATGCTTGGATCCCAAGAGGTCACAATCTGCGCCCGGTCACGCCGAAAGGTAATTGCCGTCTCCATTGGGTAGCAGATTTTATAGATGAGCACGGTGCTTGGAAGGAGCAGCTCCTGCGGGAACACTTCTGGGATCTGGATGTACGTGAGATTTTGAAAATCCGCACCTCACCGAGAAACGGGCAAGACTTCCTAGCTTGGTTCCCAGAAAGGAGTGGACAGTTCACGGTCCGGAGTGCTTACCGTTTGGCTACGCTAGGCCAGACCCAGGAGATGGTGGGTGCATCCAGTGCTCACCCATCCAGACAGCGGCCTGTTTGGAGTTGTATTTGGAATGCGCGAGTGCCACTTAAAATGAAAATCCTAGCCTGGAAGGTAGTCTCTGGGGCTCTGGCTACAAATGCATGTAAGAAATATCGTCACTTATCAAGGAGAGACTCCTGCTCATTGTGTGCGAAGGAAAGGGATACTAGCTTCCATGCGCTCGTTGCATGTGATTATGCACGAGAGGTTTGGGCACAGATGAGGGCGGTATGGAAACTACCCCATCAGGAAGTGTTGTTAGACACGGATAAAGATTGGCTGCTAAACGTCCTTGCAAACTGTGATGATTTTATGAGGGACTGTGTGATCATGTTGCTCTGGCGTCTATGGTCGCTTCAGAATGATTTAACACACAGGACGGAGGTGCCACCAGTTCCGTCTACGGTGTTGTACTTACAGAGCTACATGCAATCGTTGGACATAGCCAGGAGGTTCTCGGCAGAGGAGATCATCAAGGGCAAAATGCCCATGGTGCAATAGGAACGAGTAGTCGCGAAAGCGGTGGCGCAGGCCCTCCCATGGCCGCCACCTCTGCCGGACCAAGTTTCATTATCAGTCGACGGGTCTTTCTCCCAGGCGGATGGGTCAGCTGCAGCGGGTATGATATTACGGAGGCATGATGGGAGTGTCATTTTTGCTGCTTATCGATACATCTTCAATTGCAACGAGGCACTCGAGGCGGAGTTACACGCGCTAATGCAAGGTATGGCGATTGCGATCCAGCATCGTGAGCAAACTATCATCGTCCAATCCGACACCTCGACGGCCCTCTCCGCCTTATCTGGTACTAGTTTAACGAGATCCGCTTATGGGCATCTTGTTAGTGAGATTCGTCACCTTATGGTAGATAGAGCTTTTATTCCTATGAAAATTAGTCGTGTGCAAAATAGGGTAGCAGATCGTCTGGCTACATACAGTCGTACGGAGCGTACTACTGTTGTATGGCTGGGTCGAGGAAGAACTCTTGCCTCTCGATTGTAACCCTATGATTTTGAAATAAAACTCTATTACCATCGCAAAGAAAAACGAGAAGGGACAGTGGCAGCACCGGAGCTAAGCGCAGCTAAATCCCAGCGTAGGTGTGAAAATAGAGTAGCAACACAGGAGCAAAACCCCCAAAAAAGGAATCAACAGCCACTGAATAACAGGGTTGCTCCAGGACACATGCATCGAACAGTCCACCGGTCTGACCAAACGGAAGCACGGTCAGCGCCACGCACACCACCAAATCCACACTTGCACAGGCCGGTGGCCACACCGATTGACCAAGCAATTCCAACACAAGAACCGACCACAAAAACCCAGCACGAACAATAGTTATAGTAGTTGTGGCTGCCGAGTTGGACGGCGCATCAAGGGCATATCTAATCGTGCTATCCTAGGAGTGTCATGTAGAATAAATGATGAGATGAAGGAGAGAGAACTTATAAGAAAAGACTTGTCTTCTTTTATTTAAGAGTAGATAAGAGATGATCTCTTAGCACAATATGTCTCACCATGTTTTTAAGAATTCCTAGTTATTGAAGATAAGGCTATGATGATTGTTGGCTGGGTTGTGGCCCTCTGGCGTCACTTCGCTGGAGAGGAAGCAACACCTTGGAGGACTGGTCTTGCTAGCTAGTGTGACAATCCTAGAATGCAGGAACATTGATCGGCCGATGTCTTTAAGATGTGCATTCTTCCTGGGGATCTTTTTCTTTTTACACTTGAGACTTTTATAACTAGACTGGTGTGGCAAGAGTGTAACACCCGAGTTTCCTTCACTAGTCCAAATTAAGAAGGTTGATGTAGTTTGATGAAGTAGTTGTCTCTTCACACAAAAAAGGTAATAAGCTTGAGCAATATCTAACCGAAGCTGAGGAAGAATGTTGAAACTGACCAGTAAAAAATGAACTCTACAGAAAATTGAACATCATCAATTCAGTGAAAATTTGTGAACGTCAATGGCTAATCACAGAAGCCCATGTTTGCATATAATAGTGCATCCACGAATGGAGCTTTCAAGTACTTCAGGGATTATCTGTGGAGCAAGGTGTAGGGTTGGATTGAACAAACCATGTCAACAGCAGGGAAAAAAGTATTGGTTAAAGTCGTAGCTTAGGCAGTGCCAGTATTTTCAATGTCTTGCTTTAAATTACCATGTGGCCTGTGCGAGAATCTTAACAATGCTAATCAGGAAGTTCTGGTGGGGCAGCCAAGGTGGACATCGCAAACCTAACTGGATCTCATGGGAAGCTATGACACAGCCGAAAGGCATGGGTGGTTTGGGGTTCAAGGACACTGAACTTTTTAATCTGGCTCTTTTAGCTAAGCAAGCATGGAGGATTCTTCAAAACCCAGAATTCCTCAGTGCAAGAATTTTGAAAAGTGTATACTTCCCAACAAAAAATATTTTGACGGCAGAAGTGGGCAATCACCCAAGTCAGATTTGGAGATCGATCATTGAAGGATATACTGAAGCAAGGCTTGATTCGACGTATCGGGAATGGGGAGACCACTCACATTTGGACGGATAACTGGATACTCGTGGAGAGATGATGCGACCGTATGGAAGTCGGTCAATCAATCCGCCGAAGTGGATGTTCGAATTAATAGATCATACAACAGCCACTTGGGATTTGGGGAGACTGGAGAAATATGCCTACCGATTGATATCCCTTCTATCAGACAAATTCCTCTATGTACATCGGATATTGCGGATTCTTGGGCCTGGAATTTTGAGAGAAATGAAAGCTACTCCGTGCGCTCTGCGTATAGAATGATGATGGACAAAAAGCTGAGAAGGGACGCTTGGCTGGATGGTACCACTGGGTCCTCTAGCAACGATCGAGATGTAGAATCATGGAAACGTCTTTGGAAAACACAAGTCCCAGGAAAGATCTGAATGTTCCTATGGAGGCTCGCGAAATATTCTCTTCCCACGGAAGATGTTAGAGCACATAGAAACATGGCAACTTCGAGTGCATGTGGCCTATGTGGTGCAGCAGACTCATGGAGACATTCTATGCTCTAATGCTCAATGTCCAGGTGCGTATGGGTGATGGTAGATGGTGAATTGGCGGAGCATCTATGTGAAACAACAGAACCCAGCGCGAGGCAGTGGATATTCACAATGATAGACACTTTGTCTCACTCGTCTTTTGTCCGTCTAGCGGTAACAATGTGGGAAATTTGCTGGCGCGAAGGAAGGCAATACATGAGGAGGTATATCAAAGCCCATCAGCCAGACATCAATTCATTAATCGGTTTATATCCGACCTCGAGGTACTGCCGGCGAAGACTAGTTGAACAACGTACGATAGCACCAAGGGCATTAGTAGCGCGACCAAGAGCTTCGCCGGCAAGTTTCGCAAAGATACATGTGGACGCGGCAATATCCAGGGTGCAGATTAGCGGGGTTGTCGCAGCTGTCTGTTGAAACGCGATGGGTAACTTCATGGGCAGTTCGGCTCTTGTTTTACATGGAATAACAGATGTGGCTTCTTTAGAAGCAGTAGCATGCAGAGAAGGTTTGTCACTTGCACAAGATCTATCCCTTTATAGTTTCATCATCGCGTCGAATTCTAAGCAAGTGATCAACGACATCGATAGAGCTAGCCGTGGAGGTTATGGTGCTATCGTTAGTGAAATTAATCAAAGAGCTTTATCTTTTAATTGTAAGTTTACTTTTGAAGGCAGAGCTTCTAATGGCGATGCCGATAGGTTAGCCAAGTTTTCTAATTCGTTAGATCAGGGGTGGCATGTTTGGCTTCTCGAACCCCATGACCCATTTTGTATCCCACACCATGTGGAATTTGATCAATAAAACTTGGTTTTAACCCCTAAAAAAAGCAATGAATCCTACTTTAATTTGCTTATTTCCCATGTGTGTGTTTTTTTTCATAATAAGCCTTTTTCTGGTTATGTATGCAAACAAAAAAGGTAATCCCTATTTGACTCTCTTTGCATTAAATTGTCAACCATTAACACACAATCATTGTTCCTGGGCTAGCCCTATTAGCGTTACCTCGGTTTTGGTTTTGGGAAGGTTTGGGTCTGGTTTTCTCGGTTTTAGGAAGGTTCTCTTATGGCGTCTCTTTTTTATTCTTTTCTTGTTTTCTCTACCGGTTATCATTTTTCTGTTTTATTTTATATTTTATATTTATTTCATGTTCGTTTTTCCCTTTCATTTCCTATATCATCACTTTCTTTTTCCTTTTTTCTTTACTTAAAAAATGTTCACAATCATTAAACAATGTTCACAAAATTTTATAAATGTTCACATTTTTAGGAAAATGTTGTCTTTTAAAAAATTCTGAATTTTATAAAAAATATAATAGTTAAAAATTATGTGAACATTTCTAAAAAAATATTTTTATTCACAAAGTTGTAGAAAATGTTCACAACATTTCAAAAAGAACAGAAAAACAAAGCAACATGAAAAAACAAAGAGAAATAAAAGAAACTATTGAAACTGTTTCCATGACTGACCAAGCACAAAACTGCTACTCCCTCCATTCCGTAATCCTTGTGGTGGTTTTAGTTCTGGAACGGCGGCAGTAGTTTCCAGGCCGGGTCAAGACACCGCTTTTTGCAAGGTATGAAGCCACGGTATGAACCAACCAGGTCCACAATACATGAGTTCTCTTCAGTAGTTTAAAAATTAAGAAGATACAACTGGATGAGCTAGGCGCCAAGGTTCAATTCTCAGTCGTTGCGGCCAAATCCCATACGAACCCAGGATTGTGGCCTGCGTCCATGCAGTCTTGGAGACCGCTGGCGCATTTCCTGTTCGGTGCTTGTAGCGTCGTAACTTCGCCATTGGTAGACAGCACCCATGCGTATCCCTATTGGGCCGGCCCATCTAACCTTGTGTCCAGTTACAGTTTTAGGAAGTAGTGTACTCCCTCCGTAAAACAATATATGATGTTCTAACTTTTTTCTTATTCGAATGTATATAGACGCATTTTAGTGTATTCATTCATTCATTTCAGTCTGTATGTAGTTGAAATAACTAAAATCTCTTACATGAGATGGAGTAGATGCTTCTGGTTTGGGTTTCTCTTTTTCTTTTCTTTTTTCTGTTTTTCTGCCGGATTTTTCAATCGGGTTTTTGTTCAGTTTTTTCTTCTTCTTCTGAGTTTCTTCTTTTTCTCCTATATTGTTTTTTTAATATTTTAAAATTGGTTAAGTTTTCCCAAAATTCGTGTCTTTTTTTTTCAAATTCATGAACTTTTCCAAATTTTGTTTACTTTCTCCCAAATGCATGAACTATTCAAATTAAAATGTTTTTTTAAATGCGGCCTTTTCAAATTCATGAACTTTTTCGAAATTCATGATTTTGTTTTCAATTCCATGACCTTTTTCCTTGAAAAGTTAAATGTTCAGTGGGTCAATGGTCAATGTCAGATGGTCAACTGCAAAGAACCTATCAACTAAGCAAGCGAACAGGCACGACCAATGGAGCGAACGAGGATGGACTTTTTCTTAGTGGTGCAAACGGGTCAGCTAGCGATCTAGGAAAGAAATATGCGTTCTTGGGCTACACGACCTTGTGTGTTTCTCAGAAAAAAAATTCAAAACGCAGAAACGTGTAAAGGAAAATAGAAAAACGAAATTCAGAAGAAACGCCTATTACGCGACATGTGACGTCGGTTGGACACACCACTTGGTGTGCTCCTAGGCCACCAAAAGTGACCCTTGGAGGTCCCTGCAAAGGGCAACCTACAGTTAGCAGAAATCTTTTGTTAAGGGTTATCGTTTACAAATGTTACTCCCACCTTCTCAAAAGCTTATAATTGACGCATTGTATGTGTGTCACTTGTCACAAACTAATAGTTTTACTTTTTCGTAGATTTATTTATTCAAAATGTTTAATCTCTTGAATTGTGCGTCTAAATCTCGAACAATTTTCATCATTGGATTTCTCGCGTTGAGATCTTCGAAACTAGATCCGATGTTAGTAGGTTTCAATGAATTTTTCAAGAGAAAACCGAACAAATAAAAAAAATAGAAAAACAAAGAGAAAAAACCGGCAACCAAAAAAACAAATGACGTAGAAAAACAAAAGAAAAAAGAGGAACCACGAATATTTTTGTGTTTTTTTCTTTCTTCGAGAAGCACAACCGTGCCTTTCACGGAAGTAAGCTTCTCGTGAAAGAATACATTTTTTTCATTTCCGAGAAGCACAAATGTCTTTCTAACTGAAGCAAATTTGTGCTTCACGTGGAAGCACAAATATATTCCCTCTCCAAGAAGCACATATGTGCTGAAGAGAAGCATACTTTATTTTTTCTTTCCGAGAATCTCGCGGAAGTAAATCTGTGCTTCTAATGAAAACACATTTTTTTTTCCTTTTCAAGAAGCACAAATGTGTCTCCATGAGAAGTAAATATGTGATTCTTGGTGGGAGCACAAAATTTTCCCTCACAAAGAAAGAAAAGAAAAACCCATGAATGTTTTCTCTCCAAAAACTAGGGAAAACAGGACAAAAATGAAAAAAGAAAAAAAACTTAAAAACACATTTTAAACCCGAAACACCCGACACGTGACATGTGGCAGCGCCTATACGCCAATATAACATACTCCCCGTGAATCAAAATTCAAAAGTGACACCCGGAAGTCCTCCGCAAAGAGTAGCCTCCAGTTAGTTGCTCTCCTAGGGGAGGCATCCCTGCGTCTAGGTGGGCTACAGGTCATTGGGCTACCTTAGGATCGTGTCGTATCTTTGTTACCTTTACTTCTGCCATTTACGGCCTTGTATCGAGCCATTTTTGTTTCTGTTTTAAACTTTTAGTTGTAGATTTGCTTTTGGACCCTGATAAATGCTACACGTGCGGCACGAACACATGACAACTCTGAATGTTTTTTATGGCAAATTTAGTGACAGCATTAGTTGTTAAGCATGGCAAAAAAATTGGACGGCAAGTTTTGTTTTTTTGTTTGTTTTTTTTTCTTTTGGATGACAATTTTAGTTGTAAAAAAATGTCAGGACCGGATTGCTTCGTGCCACACATGTGGCACCTATCATTTGGATTATTTTTTTAAAACAATTTTAAATTATTTAAGACCGGGCAAAAGGCTTTGTCTTAGAAAAGATTTCATAGACGTAGAGCATGTGTGTGTGTTGTTGTTGTTGTTGTTGTTGTTGTGTTGTTGTTGTTGTTGTTGTTGTTGTCGTTGTTGTTTTTGTTGTTGTTGTTGTTGTTGTTGTTGTTGTTGTTGTTGTTGTTGTTGTTGTTGTTATAAACATCTTTTCCACCGCAAGGGATACCACCATCAATCAATGGCCACATGTGCCCCATGGAGATCACATGACATAATTCCAGTGCTGACTCCATCCCGTGACTAATTAGCGTCACATCTCTTATATATGAGACTCTTGCTCTTGTTGCATCCCCATCCATCTCTTATTTGATTAGTCATTCACTTGTTCACTATACCTCTGTGAGGGGAGAGCTTGTAGGATGGAGTTAAAATAGATCACTTTCCAACCAATTAGTTAAGCCTTGACATTAAAACCATGTCATGCGTCCTCCATTTCTTCCATTGATTCTCCTTGGGAATGAGTGGCATCAGGAAGAGAGACACGATGCACGCCCTTACCTCACCCGTGTGTCATGTGGCATCAGCCAGATCCTCTGCAATTGGTAGGACGGTCAAGGGAAGGTACCGTACAAAGACCAGTCACGCAATTACGAACTCAAGATATGACATCCATAGCATGCCTAGTGTCACTGCGACGAATCTTGTCTCCGTAGCGACCCTTTAGTCTGGCTTCACAGGACTGCCTCATAATGGGATTACCTAGAGCTAGCTAGCCTGAGACTCCTATAATGCTGTATATTAAACTCTCAGATAACTCACGTCGTGCTCATGTGTGTCACGATGTCCGTGAGCCTTTGACAAACTGGTTAGTATCATCAGATCAAAATATAAGTTGTATGTCACAAACTTGTATTCTTGGATTCGTATTTGAAAAAGGTTTCCAATAATATTACTTTTGCAGTGTATAGATTATTTGTCAATCTAATCGAAGGTCAAAGTTTGACCCAAAGGACGAGGAGGACCACAAAATGTTTTATTTTTCTTCCTTTCTTTCTCTGGCTGCTACTCCCATTCTCCACCATGATCGAAATCTTGTGAGCGTATTTTGCTTCATCCTCTTTCAAGCGACTACTGCCATTGTGACACTATGACAGCGCCAACAAACACCTAATATTAAGTTAGGATGTAGCTGGAACAGCCTCAGAACGGACGTCAAAGCAGAGAAAATAATGTTCAGAGAATGAAATTGATCGATCGAAAAGATTGAACTCTGCAGTCAATTCAACATCAACATTCAGGTCAATGGACGTAGGCTCTTTATTGCCCTTTCCAATTCTGGAAGAAAAAATTACTAGGAATTGTATGTAATGAAAAAACGAATTATCCAATTTCGACGTATTTGAGCAATCAAACCCCTCGACACATAGTTTTCGAGAGATCTTGTAAATCTCAACTAATATGGTGATAATTGCAAATGTTTTACTACATATCCTAACAACAATAATGTGTTCATATCTCAAAACAGGTTTTCGCCTCGCTTTATTTATAGATAAAGTAGAAACCAAAGTAAATGGCATAACTACTAGTGAGGTCATCCTTTTTTGGCAAGTCTATCAGATAGTATACGCTCTGTCATGTTCTTTAACTTTTCTTTAGCAAAAGGGTCATCTTTTTAACTAATAAAACCCTCACTGTTTACTACTCCCTCCGTTCCATAATGTAGTGCATATAATTTTTTTGAAAAGTCAAACCTTCCAAGGTTTGACTAAGTTTGTGGAGGAAGACATTTACATCTAGAATGCCAAAAATATATCATTAGATTCATCATAAGATATAGTTTCGTATTTTATATATCTGGTATTATAGATATAACTAGTTTTTTGGTCAAAGTATGCAAAGTTTAACTTTTCAAAAATCTATATGCACTACATTTTGAAACGGAGGGAGTAGTTAACTACAAACCCCACTGTATGTGCGACTATATACTTTTTATGTTAAAGTCTAGATGAAAAAGGATTGCACGAGTCCTTGGATATGTCTATTTTATTGCGCGTACCCAAAGATGCTTTAAGGTTCACGTTGGTCTAGAGCAACTCCTACTAACATATGATGAGCGCATAGAGATAACCAGACAGTCATAACAGTCATAACTTGTGTGTGACATGCCTGATCGGTTGATGCAGCCTACCTATCATGCCCAAGCCTCTCGTAAAGTTTTGACAGAGCAATACCTCCAATTATTTATGTGCATCCAGGTTCTTAAATGTTTCCACCTCATAATTTTCCTCATGTTTTTTGTGACTCTTTGTTAGGCTGGTCATAGTGGGAGTAACTTGGCTAGTAACATAACGCATTTCAAGACAAATTCCCTTCGTCCGGTGAAAAATGTACATAAATTTTTAAGACAAATTATAAAGTGAAGTAAAAAATACATTGCAAAGGTGTAAGTCATCATCTCTTTTCTTTTTAATTAACCGACCCCCAATAAACTAAGCACATGTAATCCATATCTAGAATGTCATTAATCTTAATTACCGTGTGATTACGCCAGGTTCAACCACCAAGGCACTACCCCCAGCAACCAAACCCGCACAACCAACCACACGTAGTCCAGATACCGCCTACCATGCAATGCAACGTCCGAACGCTACGCCCAAAACGTCGCCAACTACTCTCTCGGTCTCAGTTTATAGGGTGTGCGTGTAGTTTAGGTCATCGATTTGACTAGCTAAACATGAGTTATATGTCAAGAAAAGTGTATCATTGGATTCTTAAGCGGATGTAGTTTTCAAATATATATTTTTCATCAAATATAATACAAATTTAGGTAGCTATTCAACCTAGAACGATACGCATGTAGAAGTTAACCACGTAGCCTCAAGTACACGTAGGATTAGGAAAAAGAGTAAGTACGAGTCCAAGTAGTATTAGGATTCCTAGTCCTAGTCTATTTTCATAGCCCCTTATGGACGTGTATAAAAAGCACCCCAGGGTTGCTCCTTGTAACCAGAAAATCAGAAAATGAAAAGAAGAGAAATACAAAGGCTCGATACGGGCCTTTAGCCATCCAAATCAGTTTGCCTCTGTTGAGTTTCGTTCGCAAGTTTCCGTTGAGTCGATCGCTAGCTAGCTTTACAGGGCGAGACGTAAGTGCACTTGTTTCAGGAGGAATCCATTAAGCTGCTAGCTTGCTAGCTAGCTTACACGTACAGGTTGCTATTGGTGTTTTGGTCTAGCGTTCTAAATCCAACAATTGATATCTAGAGCCTCGACGATTTACGATGACGGATAGCGAAGCTGAGTCCGTCAAGTCCGGCAATGGCGGTTCCAAGGCGAACAAGAACAGTGACAATGTGAAGAAGGGCGGCAAGTCAGCAACAAGTGGTGGCGGAACGGGCAGCGCCAACGTACAGGCGCATCGCAACATCCCCATCCAGTAACCGATGCTCATCGACGCCAACTACGGCGTGTGGGCGGTGAATATGAAGATCATTCTCCGAACCCTTCGAGTGTGGGAGGCCATCACGGACGACGATGTCGACAAGGAATGCGACGAAGGTGCCATGGCCGCCATAGCCCAGTCTGTGCCAGATTCCGTGCTGATGACATTGGCGGAGTTCGAGACAGCAAGAGAGGCGTGGAACACACCTAAAGAGATGAGGATCGGAGAAGATCGCGTCACCAAGGCTCGGGCACAAGTGCTGAAGCGCCAATTTCACAAGTTGCAGATGGAGGAAACTGAATCGGTGAACGACTATGCCATGCGTCTGACTACATTGGTGGGAAAGATCCGCGCGCTTGGTGCAAAGCTCGAGGAGACCGAGATTGTGGAGAAGTTTTTTAGTTCGGTGACTGATAAATTCACGTACATCATCGGCACACTCGAGCAGCTTTACGACATCGACGACATGACCATAACGGAGGCGATCGGACGCTTACGGACATGGGAAGAGAATGCTCGTGGTTGTCGGAAAGGCAAAGGAGGAGGTGGTGACCAACTCATGTACTCGCGCGCAGATTGGGAGTCCCCAAGTAGCAAAGGAAGGCGCAACGTTGGCGAAGGCTCAAACAATGCTAAGAGCGGCGGACAAACCGGAAAAGGCAAAGGAAAAGGAAAGCCACAAGGTCGTGGTAAGGCGGACCGATCTAAAGAGCGGAAGCCACGGAACTTGGATATGTCCGAGGTCAAGTGCTATAACTGCAACGAGATGGGTCACTTTGCGAAGGATTGTCCGAAGCCTAACAAGTGGGAGATCAAGGCAAATTTGGCGAAGCAGGAAGATGAACGTCCAGGTCTTCTGATGGCCGAAGTTTGTGATCTCGTCCAAACAGCGGTTGTGAAACCAAACCGGAAGGTGCTACTTCACGAGAAAAAAGTAACACCAAAGTTATCCGGAAGCCAGAACGTGTTGTGGTATCTAGACACGGGTGCCAGTAACCACATGACGGGGTGCAAGGAGAAGTTCCTCGAGCTAGAGTATGATGTTCAAGGCTCGGTCAAGTTCGGTGATGGTTCAAATGTGGAGATTTGCGGGCAAGGTTCTGTCCTCTTCGAGGGTCTCACAGGAGAACATCGCATACTCACCGGAGTGTACTACATCCCACGGCTTCGCAACAACATCATCTCCGTGGGAAGCTTGACGAGAATGGATGCAAGGTGGATATTGAGAACGGAGTGATGACGATCTTCGACAGCCTCCGAAACGTGCTAGCGCGTGTGAATCGCACACGGAACAGGCTCTATATCCTCAATCTTGATCAATCTCAACCGGAGTGTTGGCTCGCCAAGAGTGATGATGATTCGTGGTTATGGCATGCTAGATTTGGACACGTTAACTTCTACGCCTTGAAGAAGATGTCGAAGATGGAGATGGTATCCAGGATGCCATTTATCGACCATGTTGATCGAGTATGTGACGGGTGCTTGGTTGGAAAACAGCACCGCAGGCCGTTCCCTGCTCAGTCTACCTATCGTGCAAGTGATGCACTCGAGCTGCTCCATGGTGATCTATGTGGCCCTATCACCCCAACAACTCACGGAGGAAAGAAGTACTTCTTCCTTGTGGTAGATGACTACTCGAGATACATGTGGGTCGTTCTCCTACGATCTAAAGATGAGGCATTTGAAGCGTTCAAGAAGCTGAAGGCTGCAACGGAGATGGAACACAAGTTGAAGGTTCGCGCTCTACGGACAGATCGCGGCGGAGAGTTTACGTCAAACGAGTTCAATGACTACTGCGAGAAGATTGGCATAAAGAGGTTCCTCACGGCACCTTATACGCCACAGCAGAACGGGGTTGTTGAAAGGCGCAATCGAACCGTCGTTGACATGGCAAGGAGCTTACTCAAGAGCAAGAATCTGCCGGGGACATTTTGGCGAGAAGCTGTCTCGACGGCGGTCTATCTTCTCAACCGGGCTCCAACGAAGGCAGTGATCGGCAAGACTCCGTATGAAGCAATTTATGGACGTAAGCCGAATGTGTCTCATCTACGGATGTTCGGGTGCATGGCGCATGTGAAGACGGCGGAGGCGCATCTCTCAAAGCTTGCCGATCGTAGCACCAAGATGGTGTTCATCGGATACGAGAGGAGTTCCGGCACCAAGGCATACCGCTTCTGCGATCCACAAACCAAGCGTCTACGGATTTCACGTGATGTCGTGTTTGCAGAAAACCAAGCGTGGAATTGGAGCACAGCAGCCAACGATGCTCCAAATGGTAACATATTCACAGTTGAATTTCCAACTGATGATGATGCAAGGGAAGACGTCCAGGTGGTTGGCAAGACACCCAACCAAGGTGACCGCAATGGCAGTGATCATCATGGTGCCGACACCGACGATGACGCGCATGGGTCGCAAGGTGATAGCGACAATGACGCGCACGACACGGGCGGAGATCTCGGCGACGACATCGACAATGAGGCGCATAGTGACGACGACAATCAAGATGATGGTCACGGTCACGACGACTACGCCAACGACGTGGATGTCAACGATGTGGATGCCAACGACCCGGCATCTCCCACGCCCGAGACTCGGCCATCTTCCTCAAGTGCATCGGCACCGACACAATTTGTGGCGCCCCCTTCGCAAGCCACGACGGATTCTTCCGGGCCTCTTCGCTACAAGCCCCTCAAGAAAGTCTACAAGTACGCAAAGCCAGTTACACTCGAGTACTCCGATTTGTGTTTACTCGGAGTTGAGGAGCCAGTGAACTTTGTAGAGGCGAGCAAAAGTTCAAGTTGGATGCACGCCATGGATGAGGAGATGAAGGCGGTCGAGAGCAATGGCACGTGGACTTTGGTAACCCGACCTCCGAACCAAAAGGCCATAGGTTTGAAGTGGGTTTACAAGTTGAAGAAGGACACGAAGGGTGCCATTGTGAAGCACAAGGCAAGACTCGTCGCAAAGGGCTACGTACAACGTCAAGGAGTTGACTATGAGGAGATGTTTGCACCGGTTGCTCGAATCGAGACGGTGAGAGTGCTCCTTGCTTTGGCAGCACAAGAGGATTGGTAGGTTCATCATATGGATGTGAAATCCGCTTTCCTCAACGGCGACCTCAAAGAAGAAGTGTACGTGGAACAACCCCTCGGCTACGAGAAAAAAGACGAAGAAGGGAAAGTTTACAAGCTCAAGAAGGCACTTTACGGGCTGAAGCAAGCGCCAAGAGCTTGGAACGCAAAGTTAGACCGAAGTTTGATCTCGCTCGGGTTCAAGAGATGTCCCCTCGAGCACGCGGTCTATACAAAGAACTCCAAAGGATCAAACCTGCTAGTTGGAGTTTATGTCGACGATCTGATTATCACCGGAGATAGCGCGCAAGAAATTGAACGTTTCAAGGCGTAGATGAAGAAGAAGTTTAGCATGAGCGATCTGGGATTACTCAGCTATTACTTAGGCATCGAAGTGAAGCAAAGCTCCGGAGAGATTTCCCTATGTCAATCGGCTTACGCAGTCAAGTTATTGGACAAGTGTGGCATGACAGATTGCTACGAGACACATGCTCCAATGGACCAACGACACAAGTTGAGCAAGCGTAGCTCAAATCCGCCGGTGGACACCACAATGTATCGAAGCGTTGTGGGCAGCCTAAGATATTTGGTGCATACCCGACCTGACTTGGCTTATTCAGTCGGGATCGTGAGTCGTTTCATGGAGAATCCGACAACCGAACACACGCGGTCAAGCAAAACTTGCGCTATGTGAAAGGCACTATTAATCTTGGCTGCATGTACAGAAAGGGAAAGGAAGGATTGATCCTTCGTGGATACTCAGATAGCGACATGGCAGGTGATGTGGATGACCGAAAAAGCACAACGGGCATGATATTCTATCTTGCCCAAATCCTATCAGCTGGAATTCTCAGAAGCAAAAAGTGGTTGCACTGTCTTCATGCGAGGCAGAATACATAGCAGCAAGCAAGGCGGCTTGTCAAGCAGTGTGGCTGAGAAGACTCCTAGCTGATCTTGCAAAGCGGGAGGTGCAGAGGGTGTCATTGAAGATCAACAACCAAGCTGCAATCTCATTGTGCAAAAATCCGGTTTATCACGAAAGGAGCAAGCACATAGATACCCGGTTCCACCATATCCGGGAGTGCATTGAGGAAGGGATGATCGAAGTTCAGCACGTGAACACAAAGGACCAGCTTGCCGACATTCTCACGAAGTCCCTCGGTCGACAGAAGTTCATCGAGATGAGGAAGAAGGTCGGAGTGCAAGCAATGGAGACAAGCAACAAGGTTAAGGAGGTGAATGTAGAAGTTAACCACGTTGCCTCAGTACACGTAGGATTAGGAAAAAGAGTAAGTACGAGTCCAAGTAGTATTAGGATTCCTAGTCCTAGTCTATTTTCATAGCCCCTTATGAACGTGTATAAAAAGCACCCCAGGAATGCTCCTTGTAACCAAAAAATCAGAAAATGAAAAGAAGAGAAATACAAAGGCTCGATACGGGCCTTTAGCCATCCAAATCAGTTTGCCTCTGTTGAGTTTCGTTCGCAAGTTTCCATCGAGTCGATCGCTAGCTAGCTTTACTAGGCGAGACATATGTGCACTTGTTTCAGGAGGAATCCATTAAGCTGCTAGCTACAAGCTAGCTTACACGTACAGGTTGCTATTGATGATTTGGTCTAGCGTTCTAAATCCAACAACGCATGCTTTATAAACCGAGACGGAGGAAGTACAAGGAACGTCACTGAAAGAGCAGCAACGAACAGTCCACCGGTCTGACCAAACGGAAGCACAGTCAGCCCCACCCACACCACCGAATCCACAGGCCGGTGGCCACACCGATTAAACAGCAGTTCCAACACACCAGAGACCAGACCAATCATTGCTGCATAGTGGTGGCCAAATACTCGACATCCCCAATCCACTCAACTCCACCCCAAATTCATAAATCGCATCGGTGTGATTGTAAATCCGACATCATTAGAGCATAGTTTTGAAAACCTAGACCGATGAATGAGCCGGACACGCTGCTGAAGCACCGGTTCATCGGTCCAACCGTTGGTCTGTCCAGGTTCGACAAAATGGGAACAAGTTTTTAACTGAAAAAATCAAACTTTTTTCCCAAGGTAAAAAATAACTAAATAGTGGTCAAATAGCGTGTTGACTAACGGTCAAATGGCACGATTTTTCTTTGCCGGCCAGGGATCATCCTACGCACCGCACTAATATGTGCACTCTTACCTAGACCGACATGCCATCAACTATTCCCTCTAAAGCTGAGACACTTATTTTAGGACGACGGAAGTATGATTTTCTTTTTCCAATCATGAACTCACATTGCATGCATGCAGAGATGAAGCTGGAAACTGGAAGTGTGTGCATAGATAGTGTCCACAGCGTGCCTTCTACTATAACTTTATTACTCCCTCCGTCTCAAAATTCTTGTCTTAGATTTGTTTAAATACAGATGTATCAAGTCACGTTTTAGTATTAGATACATCTGTATCTAGGCAAATCTAAGACAAAAATTTTGGGACGGAGGGAGTACATGGCAACCGCTAAGTGTCTTGGTGACACCAGAAGGGTAACAGCTCCCATACTCGAGCCGCTGCGGCGCTGTGAGTGGCAAGGACAGCAGCTTGGTTTATTGTGTAGGCTGGATGCTCCACCATGCATCCATGCGTGCTATTGTTCTACAGGGAAGAACCGGCACGGCGACGCCTCGTTGCATTTGATGTAGCGATCTGACCCTGGTTAGATGACACTCGTTCCCTCACAGGGGTATAATGCCTCAGCCAAACGCCCGTGTATACCTGAAGAAATAGCAAACAAATTAACGCCGACAAAGAAATCATTGCACAAGTATGAGAAGATCTGGCTGCCTGAGTAACCAACTACTGTGTCTTGGATGGTTTTGTTTTAGCAACTGCGTGACTCAAGTAATGTTAACATAATTATTTGTTCTACTAATTTTGAGAATATTTCCCTCAAATTTTTTTTTTGAGAATATGACAGAAAAAAAACAGGATACTCTAGGAAGACAAGATAAAGTGAAACATGACTAGAATTCATTGACAGACTTCTGCATAAGCAAAATCGTTTGATTGTTTCAAGGTGCACACAGGAACATGTATCACAGTGATAAGAAGTCCTTGCTAAAGCACAGGGAAAACTAGATCCACCAACACTCAAAAGAATAAGAAGCATGTACAACATTATATTCCGCACTACAGATCAAAGAATAATAGTAACTCTTAAGCTGGTGCCCAGTATAGACTGACAAACAAAACAAAAATGGTTGTCCCTGAATTCAGAACAAGCAAAAAGAATTTCTCTACATAAATCTGTTGATAGCTACTGACCTGTTGAGGCCTCATAATTTTATTGTCAGGGTCATCAAGTGACTCCTTCCAATGTGCTAGCCAACCAGCCATGCGAGGAATTGCAAATAACACATGGAAATATTCGGTAGGGAATCCCATTGCTCTGAAAATCAACGAGTCACAATTTAAGTATTCAATAACAGAAATAGGGTGCATGGGGGATAAAAAGTAGACTCAGTTTCAAAGAAACAACTACACCTGTAAATCAGGCCAGAGGCAAAAATCCACATTTGGATACTGCTTCCTCTTGATAAAATACTCGTCTGACAGTGCTGCCTTCTCCAAAGCAACTAATTAAATGATCCATTAGCTAGTATCTTTCCTGATGAACTTTTATTTCTTTTATTGCAATCAATAGTTTCAAACACAAGTTGCACTAATCCTTTTAAGTGGCAAGGCTAGTAAGACTGCTAATTTTACTAGTTTCCCTGGGGACTGAAGCAAGTCTTGTATTTGCCTGTGCCGGTACTGATCATTAGCTGAAATTGAAAGCTCCTACGAGTTCCATAAACCTTAAGGTCATTGCACTTGATGGAAATTTGCCAGCTACAAACACCTACACTTGGGGTATGGGGGCAACACCTTCCTACATTAGAGGAGGCACGAGGGCGGCTAGCAACACGTGCACAGGGCAGGCCGAGTCATCGAGGTAGGAACACCACCGACTTCACATCTCTCTAATTCAAAGTATGATTTCCATCTTATTTAAGTTAAAGTATGATTATACCACCAAGTTTCGAATAAGTTTAACTGCGAGTGCGAATGAAAAATCAGAACTGATAAATTGAGATGGTTGATTAATGATTACTATGATTTCATTCAAACTGACAATTGATAAACTAAACTTTTATTTATCACAGAATTGTTCAAAATCAATCTTATTGATACGTTATTTTGATAAATTATAAACTAGTGTGTTGGGCATGCGGTTGTGCAGCCTAACGAACCGAGCTCAATTCCTAGAATTGACAGGTGATGCATAGGGTTTTCCCCCATTTATAGAGGATCAAGGCTTGGTGTGTGGTGAAACCTCTCATCAAGAAATATCTTGATACTCATTTAAAAAATCTGAGGACCATGTTTATCTTGGTACTCATACTAAAATGGTCGTATGCATCCCTGGTTGGTGCAGAGGCCGGGAAGTGAAAATCTCTCCCATTTTTAGACTTCGGGAGGTTTTATCTCCTGGTCCGATGGATGACTTCAGTGGTGGGTTATAAATTATGGACAATGACTTGACGCAGAGGGTTGTTTGTGGAGTAGCGACGATCCAATTGTAGCTGCTCGGATAGCGGAAAAGCGGTGGAGACAACACATGTGAGATTTGGATGGTGGTGCTATGTGCACCCGGTCTCGAGCTCTGGGGCAAAAGCCTAGGACAGACCCAAGTGGTTATTCCTGGCAATGGCGATGTTTTTCACATTGTTACCTTGTTGGAGGCATTGCTCGGATATGTTCGGACTGATTCTTCAGGGTGAAAACTTTGAGACTGGCCTTTGTGGTTGGTTCCGGTGACGGAATCTCTTGAGTGTCGCTTCCTTCCTGGAGCCGTTGCTGTTGAAGATCCTTGTCATCCATGTGGTGTCGATGGTTGGTGCGGATATGGTCTCAGTTGTAGTTTGTCGATCGTTCATCTGATCACTTTGGGGCTTATTTCTTGTTTCTTTTTCTTTTTTCCACACCTGCACATAGCTTTTGGTCTTATGACTTCGCTAGTTGCCGGTGTGTTTCTATGTGTGTGTGTGTTGGGTTGGCTGTGTGCATCTTAGTTATGCAGAGGTCGGGTGTGCACTACTAGGAAAAGAGCTATAGATGAAATGGACACTAATGGCGCACCAGACATGTGGTGCGCCACTACTATATACTAATGGCGCACCATGTGTTGGTGCGCCATTAGTGTCCAAATACTAATGATGCACCACATCCATGGTGCGCCATTAGTAACAATTTTTTTTATTTTTTTATTCAAACTACTAATGGCGCACCAGGGGATAGTGCGCCATCACTAGTTAAAATAGTCATCCACGGTGTGCCATTAGTAAAACAAATTCAAATTTTTTTTCAATTTTTTTCTTTCAAAACTAGTAATGGCGCACCAGGGGATAGTGCGCCATTACTACTAGTTAAACTAACTAGTAATGGCGCAAAACATCCATGGTGCGCCACTAGTAATTTTTTTTCATTTTTTTCAAAACTAATAATGGCGCACCGTGGGAGTGGTGCGCCATTACTAGTTCGGTGCGCCATTACTAACTTGGCCCAAAAATTCCACCGAATGCACCCCCGGACCGCCTTTTCATTTTTTAAAAAAATAAAAGAAAATGATGAAAATGTCAAAAAAATAAAAGAAAATAAGTTTCCAATGTGATATGTGGTCTAGTTGTTGGGAAAATTTACAAATATGAATTTCGACTTTATTTGCAAAATCTCTCTGGAATTTGTAAAATGGGCATAACTTTTGCATACGAACTCGGATTTAAAAGTTTTCTATATAAAAAATCATCTACTCGAAAAGTTACATCCGAATTTAACCGAGAGAGCCCTGTTAAAATTTTTCAAAATCCTCAAAAACCTAACAGAAAAAAAGTTACGGGGCTTTTAAGATTTGGAGGCAAAAAAATTCAAAAAAATTCGAACTTACTAGTGGCGCACCGTTTGCTAGGTGCGCCACTAGTAACAGAAAAAAATTAGTTTCAGTTTTTTTCGGGTTTTTTTTTCAAAATATGATACGTAATATGAACGGAAGTTTGAAATATTTTTTCAAAATTTCATCACTCATGAACATGAGCAAAGTCGTAAACATCAACAAGGTTTAATAGGATTGATATGCTAGATATATCAACAAGTGCCTGTGAATTGAGCTGGTGCTGGGGTTGGATAGAACTCTGAAGTTAAGCGTGCTTACATTGGAGTAGTGTGAGTATGGGTGACCTTTCGGGAAGTTTGACCACGGAGTGCAATTTGACCTGAGATCAAGCATATTGACCTGAGATTAAGCCATAGTGACACGAGATTAATAAAAAAAATTAAAAAAAATTGAAAAAAATTATTACTAATGGCGCACTTCTATGTGGTGCGCCTTGTTTAAATTGTTCAAATTTGCGAAGCAATTCATGACGATAGTAAGGAGGGAAAATTTGTTGTCTCATTACATCTTTCAAATCTTTCTAAGTTGTGGGTTGGTTATCAATGTTTTTCTTGCAATGCACACTCCACCAAACAGAAGCAAAACCAGTAAATGCTCTAGTGCCAGCTCGTACTCGCTCAAGTTCAGAAAAGTCATGGCGACTAGAAACTTGTTCTACTTCAAGCTCCCAAGCTAGATAAATAGGAGGATTAGATCTACCCTCAAATGACGATAGAGAGATAAACTGACCATGTGCTTGTCTGTGTTGTCCTAACTCTCGTGATGGTGAAGATGTGTCCGTCGTCCAAGAACTTCTATCTCCGTAACCTGTCATGATTAGTAGAAACAAGAAACAAAATTCGAGAATAATATTCCTATGAACTACTAGGATGTGGTTGTAAAGTGCTCACAACAAAGCAATTATCAATATCTCACAAGTTCTTACCATGCGGCAGGTGGTGACAGGCAACCAGCGGTGTCAAGTAACTCTGAACGTACACACGGTGTAGAAATATGTGGAGCTGGGTTGGCTATATATGGTAGCAAAAGATTAGCAATAATCAATTCAAAGATGCAATGTTGAATTAATGCTCAACGACGGTACTGTGCTGGTCCTAGACTAGACCGAACTAGAGACGCGAGCCTAGAACACTAATGAGGTCAGGACGTAGAACAACTAGCATCAATAAAAGATATGAAGTAGCTCCGGACAGCAAGATAAAAGTGAAGATCACAATAGTAGTAAAGATAATGATGTGAAACAACTGCCAAGCAGGATACGCAACAACTCTCTCTCCTACTTTCCTCTTGAAAAGTTTGAGCCAATTTTCTGATAAATTTTTTCAAACAAGTGTACTAACTCAAGATTTCCAATGCAAAAAGAATCACTCAATTCCGAATTGATATGAGGAGTCAAAGAATTCTAAAACTGGCCTGAAAAACTGCAACAAACTGTATGCGCGAACTTCGGAAGGCAAAAAGACCTATTTAGAAGCCGATTTTGAGAAGCCTAATATTGTACTTTCTTTTGCAACTATTCAGATGTGTCTCATTGCTAGCTTTAATTTGAGTACTTGTGGTGCCAAAATGGACTTCGTATGAAAAAGATATGCATGTTTTAATGAACACTACGCAAAACAGATTCCAATCTGAATTCACGTACGAGATTGATTCTACAGATCCGAACTTTCTTTTTTTTCTCACTTTTTTCTTTTTCTTTCTTCTTCTTTCTCCCCGTTAAACATTTTCAAAATCCTCAAAAACCTAACAGAAAAAAAGTTACGGGGCTTTTAAGATCTGGAGGCAAAAAAATTCAAAAAAAATCTTACTTACTAGTGGCGCACCGTTTGCTAGGTGCGCCACTAGCAACAGAAAAAAAATTAGTTTTGTTTTTTTTCAGGATTTTTTTTTCAAAATATGATACGTAATATGAACGGAAGTTTGAAATATTTTTTCAAAATTTTATCACACTCTCATGAACATGAACAAAGTCCTAAACATCAACAAGGTTTAATAGGATTGATATGCTAGATATATCAACAAGTGCCTGCGAAGTGAGCTGGTGCTGGGGTTAGATAGAACTTTGAAGTTAAGCGTGCTTGGGCTGGAGTAGTGTGAGGATGGGTGACCCTTCGGGAAGTTTGACAACAGAGTGTGATTTGACTCGAGAATAAGCCATAGTGACCCCAGATTAAAAAAAAGGAAAAAATGAAAAAAATAATTAAAAAAAGTAAAAAAAAATTGAAAAAGAATATTACTAATGGCGCACTTCTATGTGGTGCGCCTAGTTTAAATTGTTCAAATTTGCGAAGCAATTCATGACGATAGTAAGGAGGGAAAATTTGTTGTCTCATTACATCTTTCAAATCTTTCCAAGTTGTGGGTTGGTTATCAATGTTTTTCTTACAATGCACACTCCACCAAACAGAAGCAAAACCAGTAAATGCTCTAGTGCCAGCTCGTACTCGCTCAAGTTCAGAAAAGTCATGGTGACTAGAAACTTGTTCTACTTCAAGCTCCCAAGCTAGATAAATAGCAGGGTTAAATCTACCTTCAAATGACGATAAAGAAATAAACTGGCCCTGTGCTTGTGTGTGTTGTCCTAACTCTTGTGATGGTGAAGATGTGTCCGTCGTCCAAGAACTTCTATCTCCGTAACCTGTCATGATTAGTAGAAACAAGAAACAAAATTCGAGAATAATATTCCTATGAACTACTAGGATGTGGTTGTAAAGTGCTCACAGTAAAGCAATTATCAATATCTTACAAGTTCTTACCATGCGGCAGGTGGTGACAGGCAACCAGCGGTGTCGAGTAACTCTGAAGATTGTGTAAAGCGATTGCCAGGGGAAACATACGTATACACGGTCTAGAAATATGTGGAGCTGGGTTGGCTATATATGGTAGCAATAAATTAGCAATAATCAATTCAAAGATGCAATGTTGAAATAACGCTCAACAACGGTACTGTGCTGGTCCTAGACTAGACCGGACTAGAGACGCGAGCCTAGAACACTAATGAGGTCAGGACGTAGAACAACTAGCATCAATAAAAGATATGAAGTAGCTCCGGACAGCAAGATAAAAGTGAAGATCACAATAGTAGTAAAGATAATGATGTCAAACAACTGCCAAGCAGGATACACAACAACTCTCTCCTACTTTCCTCTTGAAAAGTTTGAGCCAATTTTCTGATAGTTTTTTTTCAAAGAATTGTACTAACTCAAGCTTTCCAATGCAAAAAGAATCACTCAATTCCAAATTGATATGAGGAGTCAAAGAATTCTAAAACTGGCCTGAAAAACTGCAACAAACTGTATGCGTGAACTTCGGAAGGCAAAAAGACCTATTTAGAAGCCGATTTTGAGATTCCAAATATTGTACTTTCTTTTGCAACTATTCAGATGTGTCTCGTTGCTAGCTTTAATTTGAGTACTTGTGGAGCCAAAATGGACTTCGTATGAAAAAGATATGCATGTTTTAATGAACACTACGCAAAACAGATTCAAATCTGAATTCAGGTACAAGATTGATTCTAGATAGATCCGAACTTTCTTTTTTTCTCACTTTTTTTCTTTTTCTTTCTCCCCGTTAAATATTTTCAAAATCCTTAAAAACTTAACAGAAAAATTTTACGGGGCTTTTATGATCTGGAGGCAAAAAATTCAAAAAATTTCAAACTTACTTGTGGCGCACCATTTGCTAGGTGCGCCACTAGTTATAGAAAAAAATTAGTTTCACTTTTTTTGGGATTTTTTTAAAATATAATACGTAATATGAAGGGAAGTTTGAAATGTTTTTTAAAAATTTCATCACACTCATGAACATGAACAAAGTCCTAAACATCAACAAGGTTTAATAGGATTGATATGCTAGATATATCAACAAGTGTCTGTGAAGTGAGCTGGTGCTGGGGTTGGATAGAGTAGTGTGAGGATGGGTGACCTTTCGGGAAGTTTGACCACGGAGTGCGATTTGACCTGAGATTAAGCATATTGACTCGAGATTAAGCCACAGTGACCCGAGATTAAGAAAAAAAATGAAAAAAATAAAAGAAAATTTGAAAAAATTTGAAAAAAAATTAAAAAAAATTAAAAAAAATTTGAAAAAAAAATGAAAAAAAATATATTACTAATGGCGCACTTCTATGTGGTGCGCCATTACTAAGTCAGATAGTAATGGCGCACCTCTAGGCATACTAATGGCGCACTACAGGTGCACCATTAGTATCTGGTATACTAATGGCGGACCAGTGCTGCGCCATTAGTAAAAAATACTAGTGGCGTGGTACTAGTGGTGCACCAGTAGTACGCCATTAGTAGGACAAACTGGTGCGCCACTAGTAGGCCTTTTCCTAGTAGTGGTGTGTTCAGTGTGATGTATCATCTTGATGCTCCATTTGAGCCAATAAAATTCACCCTTTGTCGAAAAAAAATAAACTACTGCGTAGTGAGGAAGCTAGGCAAAATCTGTGAGGGGTGAGCCAAAGACAGAATATGAGTTGTAAAACTGAACTTATTGATATGTTCTTCCAATAAATAATATACTAGTATGCAGTGACGGAGCTGTACGGAATTTGTTGGGGGTCGCAAAGGCTATTTTTTCCATCTAGGCCCTCTCGTGAATAAATTCCTCATAATTTGGTTCAGACATTGGGGGGGGGGCATTGGCCCTCTCAGCTATATAGCCCGGCCTCTACTAATATGTTGGTATGTTGTATCCGTGGTATAAAGACTTTCTTCATCAGCTGGACCACCCTAATCTGGAATCCTGGCATCGCCACTGACTCCAGATGCCTAATTGATCATCTCGCCAGAAACTTGTAGAGTGCAAAGCTCGTAGATGATGATAGCTTCCTTTCTGAGCACACAAAACAAATTGTGCCCTTCGGATAACTTCATCGACACAGGTGCTGCAACTGGAGGTGTCTGTGTCACATCGGCACTGGGCTAGGTCATATATGGACTCTCCAGACAGGGGGACACGATGGTGTCTTTGGCAAACATTACTGGAGAAGTAGACACCTTTCGAGGCAGTGTCACGGACAAATATTTGAATCATTCTTGCTACCTCAATCCCGTGTAGTTTTCATGAGAGCAACTAAAGCTTGTGATCTGGCTTGCAGCAGTAGTGATATCTTCATGCCAGGCAACTTCATCTGAAAATAAAAATAAGAAGTAAAAGTTAGTTCAGTTAATGATGGTAACTATATATTTTTAGAAATATGAAATGAATAGATTTGTGATTATCCCAATTAATCAATAAAAATATGAATTATTTGCTACCATTTTGGTGATTTAATCATGCTCTAGAAGGTTTTATCAATAAGAACCTCCTAGAGCATGATTAGACCACCAAAATGGTACAAAATATTACTTATATTGTGATAAAATAAACTAAAAAATAGATATGATGGTGGTTGAGCAACCTATGTGTACACTTGTGTTCCCCTTGTGACCTGCCATGAATAAATTTGTTCAAGCATGGGAGGGGGGAGGCATTGGCCCCCTCAGCTCAAATAGCTCGGCCTTTGATAGTATGTTGGTATGTTGTATTCATGGTGTAAATATTTTAATATCAACTTGATTAATGTTGAAAGATGAGCATGTTCTTCTGCTATGGAAAACAATAGTGTATCGATGAATGAACAAATTATTGGATATACTCACACTCACTTTGGCAGTCTTTGACGACGAAAGGATCAACAGTTGCTTCTTGAACTCTGAACGGAAGGTCTTGCCTTTTTACTCTTGTTGTTAAACTAACCTTTTTCCTGTATGAGCTCTTTTTAAAGGAAAAGGAACCAAGAGAGTCTTTGCCATTTTTTACGTTAACAGCTATCACGACTGATTCTTTCCCTTTATACATATATATCTTTTCGTTGAATCCCTCTTTGGTGAAATCTTCTTGATTAGTAAAGAAAACAACATGAACTGGTATGACTTCAATTTGTAATTTAGAAAGATCATCATCCATGATTTGCTTCTCATTTTCAAATATCGCTACCTGATAGAGGCGGGGGTGTCTCGATCTTTCGATGAGACGATAACTATCGATTCGGTGAAGACGACTTTGACGATCCGACTACAAACATGCACGACGTTGCGCCTTGGCAATCGCTAAACCAACTCCGAGAGGTTATTGACCATGCCGGAGCACAATCAACCTGGCCACGAAGGTCTATTCCTGCAAGCAATCGAAGAACAAGCAAGAATGTGATAAAAACAATCTGAATATTTCGAGTATATATGAAGTATTGATAAAGGTGGTGATCCGTAAGCGGTCTTGGTCTGGTCGTCGGACACAAACGAAGTACACGAAGTTGCAATGGCTAACTTTTAACTAAACAAATCCCAAAGAAAAAGCTACTAGATGGATCTACTTATATAGGAGCAAGGGGTGGCGGCCAAGGAGGTGGAAGTACGTCCCAAGGCAGCCTAAAACTAACCCTAGGTCATACAAGGATCATGGGCCCAAGTGGAGGTGATGCAATACCTTTGGACTTGTTGTTTGACTCGGATTCTGCTGCAGTGTCAGATTGTTTCATCAATATCTCAATGCTCCGGACGAATTTGAAGGTGAATCCAATTGGGTTGGAAAGAGCACGAAATCTACTTTCCAACAAAAAAAAGAATCACCCAATTTGGAGTCCGTATGAAAAAGTTTTTGGCGTTTTGAGTTAGGTATGTATGTGCAGTCCGAATCTGAATCCAGAACGTGAGAGACTTGGACTCTATCTTCTCTTGGCCCAAAAGTGACGTGAGAGGACTTTTTGAACAGAACCTAAACTTCTCCTTTTCCCTTATATTCATATGTGGATTGTACAAATGTCCCATACACCTGCAATTAGACAGAACACAAAAGTGTGTGAAGTATTTTTGTTCTTGATAACATAAATAGATTATTGAATAGTTTAAACTAGAAATCACCTGACAAATATGCATGTATGCAATATTTTTGGTCCTATCCAAGGTAGTCATGTCCTCACCATCCTCCCCTTCTTGAAAACAAAGCCATCCTCGGCGTTGCTTAATCTGAAATGTGACTAACAAAAGAGACAAGGTGTACATGTTGTATATGTATATGTCATCCATTTTTACTTCCCTTGATTTTTGCACATACGACACATGTATACATGAGTAACTTTCATAGATCATAAAATATAAAGCCAAAATATTATCATAAGTTGAAGGCATGAAAATATTGCAACTCAGTTTGCACATATAAGTGAAGCTCTTATTCATATCAAAAGATTGACAATATTCATCATTAAACCATCCCAACATTGGGGAATAAACCTTACGTGCATCAAATTAAATGCTACAACATGCTTAAATATGAAAAAATGCGATAAGTCATTTGAGACAGAATGATCACCAAGATTAGAGGTCATATCAAAATGATTAAACATTGGCATAATTGTTTGTATTTCAGTTGTTTGATCACATGATGCATTCATGATAGTAACATGATTCTCTAAAATAGGTGGCGTGCTCAATTCAACAGGTAACTCAACACATGATGTATTTAAGTTAATTGGGCATGCATCATTCTCATGTGAAGTTATATCATCAATACCTTTACTATTACCTTGTTGCAAAGATGTAGCTGATGTAGGTGTGGACAATGACAATATACCATACACTTGAGATGATGTCGCACTCACAATCTGAGGTGTGACTGCTCTAGTAGGTGCAACGGTGGGGGAATCAACCGATAGTAGTGAGCATGAATTGGAATAGTAGTTGTTGTAGTCACCCAATGCATCCTCCTGTAACTGTCTCTCAAAGGTACAAGCACGCACATACATACCAGTAATGCAATGAGGAATATACTGAAATCTTGCCTGAATATCATGGTTCAAACCACAAAAAAATCTATTCAATGTATCATCCTCAGATTCTTCTATGTCACAATGATGCATATAAGATTTGAACTCTTGGTAGTAAACATGAACAGTGTTGTTGCCTTGTTTAAGTTGTTCAAATTTGCGAAGCAATTCATGATGATAGTAAGGAGGAAAAAATTGTTGTCTCATTATATCTTTCAAATCTTTCCAAGTTGTGGGTTGGTTATCAATGTTTTTCTTACAATGCACACTCCACCAAACAGAAGCAAAACCAGTAAATGCTCTAGTGCCAGCTCGTACTCGCTCAAGTTCAGAAAAGTCATAGTGACTAGAAACTTGTTTCACTTCAAGCTCCCAAGCTAGATAAATAGCAGGATTAAATCTACCCTCAAATGACGATAAAGAGATAAACTGACCCTGTGCCTGTGTGTGTTGTCCTAACTCTCGTGATGGTGAAGATGTGTCCGTCGTCCAAGAACTTCTATCTCCGGAACCTGTCATGATTAGTAGAAACAAGAAACAAAATTCGAGAATAATATTCCTATGAACTAGTAGGATGTGGTTGTAAAGTGCTCACAGTAAAGCAATTATCAATATCTCTCAAGTTCTTACCATGCGGCAGGTGGTGACAGGCAACCAGCGGTGTCAAGTAACTCTAAAGATTGTGTAAAGCGATTGCCAGGGGAAACGTACGCGTATACACGGTGTAGAAATATGTGGAGCTGGGTTGGCTATATATGGTAGCAAAAAATTAGCAATAATCAATTCAAAGATGCAATGTTGAATTAACGCTCAACAACGGTACTGTGCTGGTCCTAGACTAGACCGGACTAGAGACGCGAGCCTAGAACACTAATGAGGTCAGGACGTAGAACAACTAGCATCAATAAAAGATATGAAGTAGCTCCGGACAGCAAGATAAAAGTGAAGATCACAATATTAGTAAAGATAATGATGTGAAACAACTGCCAAGCAGGATACACAACAACTCTCTCTCCTACTTTCCTCTTGAAAAGTTTGAGCCAATTTTCTGATAACTTTTTTCAAAGAATTGTACTAACTCAAGCTCTCCAATGCAAAAAGAATCACTCAATTCCGAATTGATATGAGGAGTCAAAGAATTCTAAAACTGGCCTGAAAAACTGCAACAAACTGTATGCGTGAATTTCGGAAGGCAAAAAGACCTATTTAGAAGCCGATTTTGAGACACCAAATATTGTACTTTCTTTTGCAACTATTCAGACGTGTCTCGTTGCTAGCTTTAATTTGATTACTTGTGGAGCCAAAATGGACTTTGTATGAAAAAGATATGCATGTTTTAATGAACACTACGCAAAACAGATTCCAATCTGAATTCAGTACGAGATTGATTCTAGATAGATCCGAACTTTCTTTTTTTCTCACTTTTTTTCTTTTTCTTTCTTTTCCTTTCTCCCCGTTAAACATTTTCAAAATCCTCAAAAACCTAACCGAAAAAAAGTTACGGGGCTTTTAAGATCTGGAAGCAAAAAAATAAAAAATAATTCAAACTTATTAGCGGCGCACCGTTTGCTAGGTGCGCCACTAGTAACAGAAAAAAAAATTATTTTCCATTTTTTTTGGGGATTTTTTTTCAAAATATGATGCGTAATATGAAGGGAAGTTTGAAATATTTTTTCAAAATTTCATCACACTCATGAACATGAACAAAGTCCTAAACATCAACAAGGTTTAATAGGATTGATATGCTTGATATATCAACAAGTGCCTGTGAAGTGAGCTGGTGCTGGTGTTGGATAGAACTCTGAAGTTAAGCGTGCTTGGGCTGGAGTAGTGTGAGGATGGGTGACCTTTTGGGAAGTTTGACCATGGAGTGTGATTTGACCTGAGATTAAGCATATTGGCCCGAGATTAAGCCATAGTGACCCGAGATTAAGAAAAAAACGAAAGAACTGAAAAAAAAATTGAATTTTTTTTTAAAAAAATATTACTAATGGCACACTTCTATGTGGTGTGCCATTACTAAGTCAGATAGTAATGGCACACCTCTAGGCATACTAATGGCGCACTACAGGTGCGCCATTAGTATCTGGTATACTAATGGTGCACCAGTGGTGCGCCATTAGTAAAAAAATACTAGTGGCGTGGTATTAGTGGCGCACCAGTAGTGCGCCATTAGTAGGCAAAACTGGTGCGCCACTAGTAGGCCTTTTCCTAGTAGTGGTTTTTTCAGTGTGATGTATTATCTTGATGCTCCATTTGAGCCAATAAAATTCACCCTTTGTCGAAAAAAAAAACAAACTAGTGTGTATTGAGGAAGCTAGGCAAAATCTGTGAGGGGAGAGCCAAAGACAGAATATGAGTTGTAAAACTGAACTTATTGATATGTTCTTTCAATAAATAATATACTAGTATGCAGTGACGGAGCTGTACGGAATTTGTTGGGGGTCGCAAAGGCTATTTTTCCCATCTAGGCCCTCTCGTGAATAAATTCCTCATAAATTGGTTCAGACATTGGGGGGCATTGGCCCTCTCAACTATATAGCCCGACCTCTACTAATATGTTGGTATGTTGTATCCGTGGTATAAAGACTTTCTTCATCAGCTGGACCACCCTAATCTGGAATCCTGGCACCGCGCCACTGACTCCAGATGCCTAATTGATCATCTCGCCAGAAACTTGTAGAGTGCAAAGCTCGTAGATGATGATAGCTTCCTTTCTGAGCACACAAAACAACTTGTGCCTTTCACATAACTTCATCGACACAGGTGCTGCAATTGGAGGTGTCTGTGTCACATCGTCACTGGGCTAGGTCATATATGGACTCTCTAGACAGGGGGACACGATGGTGTCTCTGGCAAACATTACTGGAGAAGTAGACACCTTCCGAGGTAGTATCACGGACAAATACTTGAATGATTCTTGCTACCTCAATCCCGTGTAGTTTTCATCAGAGAAACTAAAGCTTGTGATCTGGCTTGCAGCAGTAGTGATATCTTCATGCCAGGCAACTTCATCTGAAAATAAAAAATAAGAAGTAAAAGTTAGTTCAGTTAATGATGGTAACTATATATTTTTAGAAATATGAAATGAATAGATTTGTGATTATCCCAATTAATCAATAAAAATATGAATTATTTGCTACCATTTTGGTGATTTAATCATGCTCTAGAAGGTTTTATCAATAAGAACCTCCTGGAACATGATTAGACCACCAAAATGGTAGAAAATATTACTTATATTGTAATAAAATAAACTAAAGAATAGATATGATGGTGGTTGAGCAACCTATGTGTACACTTGTGTTCCCCTTGTGACCTGCCATGAATAAATTTGTTCAAGCATGGGAGGGGGGAGGCATTGGCCCCCTCAGCTCAAATAGCTCGACCTTTGATAGTATGTTGGTATGTTGTATTCATGGTGTAAATATTTTAATATCAACTTGATTACTGTTGAAAGATGAGCATGTTCTTCTGCTATGGAAAACAATAGTGTATCGATGAATGAACAAATTATTGGATATACTCACACTCACTTTGGCAGTCTTTGACGACAAAAGGATCAACAGTTGCTTCTTGAACTCTGAACGGAAGGTCTTGCCTTTTTACTCTTGTTGTTAAACTAACCTGTTTCCTGTATGAGCTCTTTTTAAAGGAAAAGGAACCAAGAGAGTCTTTGCCATTTTTTACATTAACAGCTATCACGACTGATTCTTTCCCTTTATACATATATATCTTTTTGTTGAATTCCTCTTTGGTGAAATCTTCTTGATTAGTAAAGAAAACAACATCAACTGGTATGACTTCAATTTTTAATTTAGAAAGATCATCATCCATGATTTGCTTCTCATTTTCAAATATCGCTACCTGATAGAGGCGGGGGTGTCTCGATCTTTCGATGAGATGATAACTATCGATTTGGTGAAGATGACTTTGACGATCCGACTACAAACGTGCACGACGTTGCGCCTTGGCAATCGCTAAACCACCTCCGAGAGGTTATTGACCAAGCCGGAGCACAATCAACCTGGCCACTGATACGTCTCCAACGTATCTATAATTATTGATTGCTCCATGCTATATTATCTACTGTTTTGGGCAGTATTGGGCTTTATTATCCACTTCTATATTATTTTTAAGACTAACCTATTAACCGGAGGCCTAGCCCAGATTTGCTGTTTTATGCCTATTTTAGTGTTTCGAGGAAAAGGAATATCAGACGGAGTCGAAACGGAACGAAATCAACTGGAGAAGTTATTTTTGGAAGGAAAGCCACCAGATAGACTTGGACTCTACGTCAGAAGATACATGAGCTGGGCACGAGGGTGGGGGGCGCGCCCCCTACCTCGTGGGGCCCCAGAAGCTCCACCGACATACCCCTTGCACCCATATATACCTATGTATCGTAAAACTTCTAGAACGGAGATTAGATCGGGAGTTCCGCCGCCGCAAAACCTCCAGAGCCACCAAAAACCAATCGGGACCCTGTTCCGGCACCCTGCCGGATGGGAGAGCCCTCACCGGTGGCCATCTTCATCATCCAGGCGCTCTCCGTGACGAGGAGGGAGTAGTTCACCCTCGGGGCTGACGGTATGTACCAGTAGCTATGTGTTTGATCTCTCTCTCTGTCTCGTGTCCTTGATTTGTCACGATCTTGATGTATCGCGAGCTTTGCTATTATAGTTGGATCTTATGTTTCTTCTCCCCCTCTACTCTCTTGTAATGGATTGAGTTTTCCCTTTGAAGTTATCTTATCGGATTGAGTCTTTAAAGATTTGAGAACACTTGATGTATGTCTTGACGTGCGTATCTATGGTGACAATGGGATATCACGTGCCACTTGATGTATGTTTTGGTGACCAAGTTGCGGGTTCCGCCCATGAACCTATGCATAGGGGTTGGCACACATTTTCGTCGTGATTCTCCGGTAGAAACTTTGGGGCACTCTTTGAGGTTCTATGTGTTGGTTGAATAGATGAATCTGAGATTGTGTGATGCATATCGTATAATCATACCCACGGATACTTGAGGTGACAATGGAGTATCTAGGTGACATTAGGGTTTTGGTATATTTGTGTCTTAAGGTGTTATTCTAGTACGAACTCTAGGGCTGTTTGTGACACTTATAGGAATAGCCCAATGGATTGATTGGAAAGAATAACTTTGAGGTGGTTTCGTACCCTACCATAATCTCTTCGTTTGTTCTCCGCTATTAGTGACTTTGGAGTGACTCTTTGTTGCATGTTCAGGGATAGTTATATGATCCAATTATGTTATTATTGTTGAGAGAAATTGCGCTAGTGAAAGTATGAACCCTAGGCCTTGTTTCCTATCATTGCAATACCGTTTACGCTCACTTTTACCACTTGTTACCTTGCAGTTTTTATATTTTCAGATTACGAATACCTTTATCTACCATCCATATTGCACTTGTATCACCATCTCTTCGCCGAATTAGTGCACCTATAAAATTTACCATTGTATTGGGTGTGTTGGGGACACAAGAGACTCTTTGCTATTTGGTTGCAGGGTTGCTTCAGAGAGACCATTTTCATCCTACGCCTCCCACGGATTGATAAACCTTAGGTCATCCACTTGAGGGAAAATTGCTACTGTCCTACAAACCTGTGCACTTGCAGGCCCAACAACGTCTACAAGAAGAAGGTTGTCTAGTAGACATCAAGCTCTTTTCTGGCACCGTTGCCGGGGAGGTTAGTGCTTGAAGGTATATCTTTAGATCTTGCAATCGAATCTTTTTGTTTCTTGTTTTAGCACTAGTTTAGTTTATAAAAGAAAACTACAAAAAAATGGAATTAAGGTTGCCTCATATGCTTCATCTTTTTAATGTCTTTCGTGAAAATGATGGGAAGGAAAATTGTGCTCAAGTACTAGAAGAAGAATTACATAGAATGCTTGGCATAAAGTATGTGAATGATGAGCATGATTGCAATGTTGTTAGTATGAATTCCTTGAATATCCATGATGCTAATGATATGCAAAGCCACAAGCTTGGGGAAGCTATGTTTGATGAATATGATATTTTTTGTCCCCTAAGCTTTGATGAGCAAATTTACTATGATGAAAGCATGCCTCCTATCTATGATGATTATTGTGATGACACATATGCTTTAAAGAATAATGGTAACCATGAAACTTGTCATCTTGATCTTAATTTTCAATCACATGATATTTATTTTGTTAAGTTTGCTCCCACTATTCCGAATGAGAAGAATTTTGCTTATGTGGAGAGTAATAAAATTTCTATGCAAGTAGATCATGAAAAGAATGCTTTAGGTGCTGGTTATATTGTTGAATTCATTCATGATGCTACTGAAAATTATTATGAGGGAGGAACATATGCTTGTAGGAATTGCAATAATATCAAGTTTCCTCTCTATGTGCTTAAAGTTTTGAAGTTATGCCTGTTCTGCCTTCCTATGCTAGTTGATTATTGTTCCCATAAGTTGTTTGCTCACAAAATCCATATGAATAGGAAGTGGGTTAGACTTAAATGTGCTAGTCATATTCTTCATGATGCTCTCTTTATGTTTCAATTCTTATCTTTTATGTGAGCATCATTGAAATCATCATGCCTAGCTAGGGGCGTTAAACGATAGCGCTTGTTGGGAGGCAACCCAATATTATTTTAGTTTCTTGCTTTTTGGTTATGTTTAGTAATAAATAATCAATCTAGCTTCTGTTTATATGTGGTTTTATGTTTTAGTTAGTGTTTGTGCCAAGTAGAACCTTTGGGAAGACTTGGGTGAAGTCTTTATGATCATGCTGTAAAAAACAGAAACTTTAGCACTCACGAGATTAGCTAAAACTTTTTACTGGAGAGTGCTATTTAGTTGATTCTTTTTGCAGATGATTACTAGACAAATTCCTCAGGTCCAAAAATTTATCTTAGAATTTTTTTAGTTCCAGAAGTTTGCGTTAGTTACAGATTACTACAGACTGTTCTGTTTTTGATAGATTCTGTTTTTCGTGCGTTGTTTGCTTATTTTGATGAATCTATGGCTAGTAAAATAGTTTATAAACCATAGAGAATTTGGAATACAGTAGGTTTAACACCAATATAAATAAATAATGAGTTCATTACAGTACCTTGAAGTGGAGTTTTGTTTTCTTTCGCTAACGGAGCTTACGAGTTTTCTGTTAAGTTTTGTGTTGTGAAGTTTTCAAGTTTTGGGTAAAGATTCGATGGACTATGGAATAAGGAGTGGCAAGAGCCTAATCTTGGGGATTCCCAAGGCACCCCAAGGTAATATTCTAGGATAACCAAGAGCCTAAGCTTGGGGATGCCCCGGAAGGCATCCCCTCTTTCGTCTTCGTTCATCGGTAACTTTACTTGGAGCTATATTTTATTCACCACATGATATGTATTTTGCTTGGAGCGTCATTTTATTTTCTTTAGCTTTGCTTTCTGTTTGAATAAAATACTAAGATCTGAAATTACTAATTGGGAGAGTCTTCACATAGTTGCATAATTATACAACTACTCATTGATCTTCACTTATATCTTTCGGAGTAGTTTGTTGTTTGCTCTAGTGCTTCACTTATATCTTTTAGAGCATGGTGGTAGTTTTATTTTGGAGAAATATATGAACTCTCATGCTTCACTTATATTATTTTGAGAGTCTTAAATAGCATGGTAATTTGCTTAAATAATCCTAATATGCTAAGCATACAAGATTTGTAAGAATTCTTATGAGTGTGTTGAATACTAAGAGAAGTTTAATGCTTGATAATTGTTTTGAGATATGAAGATGGTGATATTAGAGTCATGCTAGTTGAGTAGTTGTGAATTTGATAAATACTTGTGTTAAAGTTTGTGATTCCCGTAGCATGCACGTATGGTGAATCGTTATGTGATGAAGTCGGAGCATGATTTATTTATTGATTGTCTTCCTTATGAGTGGCGGTCGGGGAGGAGCGATGGTCTTTTCCTACCAATCTATCCCCCTAGGAGCATGCACGTAATACTTTGTTTTGATAACTTCTAGATTTTTGCAATAAGTATATGAGTTCTTTATGACTAATGTTGAGTCCATGGATTATACGCACTCTTCTTCCTTCCACCATTGCTAGCCTCTCAAATACCGCACACTTTTCGCCGGTATCATACACCCACCATATACCTTCCTCAAAATAGCCACCATACCTACCTATCATGGCATTTCCATAGCCATTCGGAGATATATTGCCATACAACTTTCCACCGTTCCGTTTATTATGACACGCTCCATCATTGTCATATTGCTTAGCATGATCATATAGTTGACATCGTACTTGTGGCAAAGCCACCGTTCATAATTCTTTCATACATGTCACTCATGAGTCATTGCACATCCCGGTACACCGCCGGAGGCATTCATATAAAGCCATATTTTGTTCTAAGTATCGAGTTGTAATTGTTGAGTTGTAAGAAAATAAAAGTGTGATGATCATCATTATTAGAGCATTGTCCCAGTGAGGAAAGGATGATGGAGACTATGATTCCCCCACAAGTCGAGATGAGACTCCGGACGAAAAATAAAAAAGAAAAAAAAGAGGCCATAAAAAAAGAGAAAAGGCCCAAATAAAAAAATAAAAAAAATGAGAGAAAAAGAGAGAAGGGCCAAATGCTACTATCCTTTTTACCACACTTGTGCTTCAAAGTAGCACCATGATCTTCATGATAGAGAGTCTCTCATTTTGTCACTTTCATATACTAGTGGGAATTTTTCATTATAGAACTTGGCTTGTATATTCCAATGATGGGCTTCCTCAAAATGCCCTAGGTCTTCGTGAGCAAGCGAGTTGGATGCACACCCACTTAGTTTCTTTTGTTGAGCTTTCATAAGCTTATAGCTCTAGTGCATCCGTTGCATGGCAATCCCTACTCACTCACATTGATATCTTTTGATGGGCATCTCCATAGCCCGTTGATACGCCTAGTTGATGTGAGACTACCTTCCCCTCCTTTTGTCTTCTCCACAACCACCATTCTATTCCACATATAGTGCTATATCCATGGCTCACGCTCATGTATTGCGTGAAGATCGAAAAAGTTTTCAAAATGTTAAAGTATGAAACAATTGCTTGGCTTGTCATCGGTTTTGTGCATGATTTAAATACTTTGTGTGGTGAAGATAGAGCATAGCCAGACTATATGATTTTGTAGGGATAACTTTCTTTGGCCATGTTATTTTGAGAAGACATAATTGATTTGTTAGTATGCTTGAAGTATTATTCTTTTTATGTCAATATTAAACTTTTGTCTTGAATCTTACATTGAAATTAAGAATAATTACATTGAAATTATGCCAAGTAGCATTCCACATCAAAAATTATCTTTTTTATCATTTACCTACTCGAGGACGAGCAGGAATTAAACTTGGGGATGCTTGATACGTCTCCAACGTATCTATAATTTTTGATTGCTCCATGCTATATTATCTACTATTTTGGGCAATATTGGGCTTTATTATCCACTTTTATATTATTTTTAAGACTAACCTATTAACCGGAGGCCCAGCCCAGATTTGCTGTTTTATGCCTATTTCAGTATTTCGAGGAAAAGGAATATCAGACGGAGTCGAAACGGAACGGAATCAATTGGAGAAGTTATTTTTGGAAGGAAAGCCACCGGATAGACTTGTACTCCATGTCAGAAGATACGGGAGCTGGCCACGAGGGTGGGGGCGCGCCCACCCCCCTAGGGCGCGCCCCCTGCCTCGTGGGGCCCCCGCAGCTCCACCGACGTACCCCTTGCACCCATATATACCTAAGTATTGTAAAACTTCCAGAACGGAGATTAGATCGGGAGTTCCGCCGCCACAAACCTCCAGAGCCACCAAAAACCAATCGGGGCCCTGTTCCGGCACCCTGCCGGAGGGGAGAGCCCTCACCGGTGGCCATCTTCATCATCCCGGCGCTCTCCATGACGAGGAGGGAGTAGTTCACCCTCTGGGCTGAGGGTATGTACCAGTAGCTATGTGTTTGATTTCTCTCTCTCTCTCGTCTTCTTGATTTGGCACGATCTTGATGTATCGCGAGCTTTGCTATTATAGTTGGATCTTATGTTTCTTCTCCCCCTCTACTCTTTTGTAATGGATTGAGTTTTCCCTTTGAAGTTTTCTTATCGGATTGAGTCTTTAAAGATTTGAGAACACTTGATGTATGTCTTGACGTGCGTATCTGTGGTGACAATGGGATATCACGTGCCACTTGATGTATGTTTTGCTGACCAACTTGCGGGTTCCACCCATGAACCTATGCATAGGGGTTGGCACACGTTTTCGTCGTGATTCTCCGGTAGAAACTTTGGGGCACTCTTTGAGGTTCTATGTGTTGGTTGAATAGATGAATCTGAGATTGTGTGATGCATATCGTATAATCATACCCACGGATACTTGAGGTGACAAAGGAGTATCTAGGTGAAATTAGGGTTTTGGTTGATTTGTGTCTTAAGGTGTTATTCTAGTATGAACTCTAGGGCTGTTTGTGACACTTATAGGAATAGCCCAATGGATTGATTGGAAAGAATAACTTTGAGGTGGTTTCGTACCCTACCATAATCTCTTCGTTTGTTCTCCGCTATTAGTGACTTTGGAGTGACTCTTTTTTTCATGTTGAGGGATAGTTATATGATCCAATTATGTTATTATTGTTGAGAGAACTTGCACTAGTGAAAGTATGAACCCTAGGTCTTGTTTCCTATCATTGCAATACCGTTTACGCTCACATTTACCACTTGTTAGCTTGCTGTTCTTATATTTTCAGATTATGAATACCTTTATCTACCATCCATATTGCACTGGTATCACCATCTCTTCGTCGAACTAGTGCACCTATACAATTTACCATTGTATTGGGTGTGTTGGGGACACAAGAGACTCTTTGCTATTTGGTTGCAGGGTAGCTTTAGAGAGACCATTTTTATCCTACGCCTCCCACGGATTGATAAACCTTAGGTCATACACTTGAGGGAAATTTGCTACTGTCCTACAAACCTGTGCACTTGCAGGCCCAACAACGTCTACAAGAAGAAGGTTGTGTAGTAGACATCAGCCACTCAGGTCTATTCCTACAAGCAATCAAAGAACAAGCAAGAATATGATAAAAACAATCTGAATATTGCGAGTATATATGAAGTATTGATAAAGGTGGGGATCCGTAAGCGGTCTTGGTCTGGTCGTCGGACACAAACGAAGTACATGAAGTTGCAATGGCTAACTTTGAACTAAACAAATCCCGAAGAAAAAGCTACTAGATGGATCTACTTATATAGGAGCAAGGGGGGCGGCCAAGGAGTTGGAAGTACGTCCCAAGGCAGCCTAAAACTAACCCTAGGTCGTACAAGGCTCATGGGCCCAAGTGGAGGTGATTCAACAACTCTGGACTTGTTGTTTGACTCGGATTTTGATGCAACAACAAGGCTCTTGGGCCCAAGTAAAAATCTGTTTCGTCGATATCTCAATGCTTCGGACGAAGTTGAAGGTGAATCCAATTGGGTTGGAAAGAGCACGAAATCTACTTTCCAACAGAAAAAGAATCACCCAATTCGGAGTCCGTATGAAAAAGTTGTTTGCGTTTTGAGTTAGGTATGTATGTGCAGTCCGAATCTGAATCCAGAACGTGAGAGACTTGGACTTTATCTTCTCTTGGCCCAAAAGTGACGTGAGAGGACTTTTTGAATAGAACCTAAACTTCTCCTTTTCCCTTATATTCATATGTGGATTGTACAAATGTCCCATACACCTGCAATTAGACAGAACACAAAAGTGTGTGAAGTATTTTTGTTCTTGATAACATAAGTAGATTATTGAACAGTTTGCACTAGAAATCACCAGACAAATATGCATGTATGCAATATTTTTGGTCCTATCCAAGGTAGTCATGTCCTCACCATCCTCCCCTTCTTGAAAACAAAGCCGTCCTCGGCGTTGCTTAATCTGAAATATGACTAACAAAAGAGACAAGGTGTACATGTTGTATATGTATATGTCATCCATTTTTACTTCCCTTGATTTTTGCACATATGACACATGTATATATGAGTAACTTTCATAGCTCATAAAATATAAAGCCAAAATATTATCATAAGTAGAAGGCATGAAAATATTGCAACTCAGTTTGCACATATAAGTGAAGCTCTTATTCATATCAAAAGATTGACAATATTCATTATTAAACCATCCCAACATTGGTGAATAAACCTTACGTGCATCAAATTTACATGCTACAACATTCTTAAATAAGAAAAAAAAATGCAATAAGTCATTTGAGACAGAATGATCACCAAGATTAGAGGTCATATCAAAATGATTAAACATTGGCATAATTATTTTAAATTGTATTTGATCCAAATCTGATTTATTTCTTGATTCACATGGTTCTTTGACATCAACAGTTAGTTCAATGGGCTCACTAAAAATTGTTTGTATTTCAGTTGTTTGATCACATGATGCATTCATGACAGTAACATGATTCTCTAAAATAGGTGGCGTGCTCAATTCAACAGGTAACTCAACACATGATGTATTTAAGTTAATTGGGCATGCATCATTCTCATGTGAAGTTATATCATCAATACCTTTACTATTACCTTGTTGCAAAGATGTAGCTGATGTAGGTGTGGACAATGACAATATACCATACACTTGAGATGATGTCGCACTCACAATCTGAGGTGTGACTGCTCTAGTAGGTGCAACGGTGGAGGAATCAACCGATAGTAGTGAGCATGAATTGGAATAGTAGTTGTTGTAGTCACCCAATGCATCCTCCTGTAACTGTCTCTCAAAGGTACAAGCACGCACATACATACCAGTAATGCAATGAGGAATATACTGAAATCTTGCCTGAATATCATGGTTCAAACCACAAAAAAAATCTATTCGTTGTATCATACTCAGATTCTTCTATGTCACAATGATGCATATAAGATTTGAACTCTTGGTAGTAAACATGAACAGTGTTGTTGCCTTGTTTAAATTGTTCAAATTTGCGAAGCAATTCATGATGATAGTAAGGAGGGAAAAATTGTTGTCTCATTACATCTTTCAAATCTTTCCAAGTTGTGGGTTGGTTATCAATGTTTTTCTTACAATGCACACTCCACCAAACAGAAGCAAAACCAGTAAATGCTCTAGTGCTAGCTCGTACTCGCTCAAGTTCAGAAAAGTCATGGTGACTAGAAACTTGTTCTACTTCAAGCTCCCAAGCTAGATAAATAGCAGGATTAAATCTACCCTCAAATGACGATAAAGAGATAAACTGACCATGTGCTTGTGTGTGTTGTCCTAACTCTCGTGATGGTGAAGATGTGTCCGTCGTCCAAGAACTTCTATCTCCGGAACCTGTCATGATTAGTAGAAACAAGAAACAAAATTCGAGAATAATATTCCTATGAACTACTAGGATGTGGTTGTAAAGTGCTCACAGTAAAGCAATTATCAATATCTTACAAGTTCTTACCATGTGGCAGGTGGTGACAGGCAACCAGCGGTGTGAAGTAACTCTGAAGATTGTGTAAACGATTTCCAAGGGAAATGTACGTATACACGGTGTAGAAATATGTGGAGCTGGGTTGGCTATATATGGTAGCAAAAAATTAGCAATAATCAATTCAAAGATGCAATGTTGAATTAACGCTCAACGACGGTACTATGCTGGTCCTAGACTAGACCGGACTAGAGACGCGAGCCTATAACACTAATGAGGTCAGGACGTAGAACAACTAGCATCAATAAAAGATATGAAGTAGCTCCGGACAACAAGATAAAAGTGAAGATCACAATAGTAGTAAAGATAATGATGTGAAACAACTGCCAAGCAGGATACACAACAACTCTCTCTCCTACTTTCCTCTTGAAAAGTTTGAGCCAATTTTCTGATAACTTTTTTCAAAGAATTGTACTAACTCAAGCTTTCCAGTGCAAAAAGAATCACTCAATTCCTTATTGATATGAGGAGTCAAAGAATTCTAAAACTGGCCTGCAAAACTGCAACAAACTGTATGCGCGACTTCGGAAGGCAAAAAGACCTATTTAGAAGCCGATTTTCAGACGCCAAATATTGTACTTTCTTTTGCAACTATTCAGATGTGTCTCGTTGCTAGCTTTAATTTGAGTACTTGTCGAGCCAAAATGGACTTCGTATGAAAAAGATATGCATGTTTTAATGAACACTACGCAAAACAAATTCCAATCTGAATTCAGGTACGAGATTGATTCTAGATAGATCTGAACTTTCTTTTTTTTCTCACTTTTTTCTTTTTCTTTCTTTTTCTTTCTCCCCGTTAAAAATTTTCAAAATCCTCAAAAACCTAACAGAAAAAAAGTTACGGGGCTTTTAAGATCTGGAGGCAAAAAAATCAAAAAAAATTCAAACTTACTAGTGGCGCACCGTTTGCTAGGTGCGCCACTAGTAACAGAAAAAAATAGTTTGGATTTTTTTTTGAAAATATGATACGTAATATGAACGGAAGTTTGAAATATTTTTTCAAAATTTCATCACAGTCATGAACATGAACAAAGTCCTAAACATCAACAAGGTTTAATAGGATTGATATGCTAGATATATCAACAAGTGCTCGTGAAGTGAGTGGTCTTTGGGGTTGGATAGAACTCTGAAGTTAAGCGTGCTTGGGCTGGAGTAGTGTGAGGATGGGTGACCTTTCGGGAAGTTTGACCACGGAGTGCGATTTGACCTGAGTTAAGCATATTGACCCGAAAGTAAGCCATAGTGTCCCGAGATTAAGAAAAAAATAAAAAAATTGAAAACAATTACAAAAAATTTTGAAAAACATTTTGAAAAAAATTATTACTAATGGCGCACTTCTATGTGGTGCGCCATTACTAAGTCAGATAGTAATGGCGCACCTCTAGGCATACTAAATACTAGTGGCGCACCAGTAGTGCGCCATTAGTAGGCAAAACTGGTGCGCCACTAGTAGGCCTTTTCCTAGTAGTGGTGTGTTCAGTGTGATGTATCATCTTGATGCTCCATTTGAGCCAATAAAATTCACCCTTTGTCAAAAAAAATAAACTAGTGTGTAGTGAGGAAGCTAGGCAAAATCTGCGAGGGGAGAGCCAAAGACAGAATATGAGTTGTAAAACTAAACTTATTGATATGTTCTTCCAATAAATAATATACTAGTATGCAGTGACGGAGCTGTACGGAATTTGTTGGGGGTCGCAAAGGCTATTTTCCCATCTAGGCCCTCTCGTGAATAAATTCCTCATAAATTGGTTCGGACATTGGGGGGGGGGGCATTGGCCCTCTCACCTAAATAGCCCGACCTCTACTAATATGTTGGTATGTTGTATCCGTGGTATAAAGACTTTCTACATCAGCTGGACCACCCTAATCTGGAATCCTGGCACCGCCAGTGACTCCAGATGCCTAATTGATCATCTCGCCAGAAACTTGTAGAGTGCAAAGCTTGTAGATGATGATAGCTTCATTTTTGAGCACACAAAACAACTTGTGCCTTTCGAACAATTTCATTGACACAGGTGATGCAACTGGAGGTGTCTGTGTCACATCGGCACTGGGCTAGGTCATATATGGACTCTCCAGACAGGGGGACACGATGGTGTCTCTGGCAAACGTTATTGGAGAAGTAAACACCTTCCGAGGCAGTGTCATGGACAAATACTTGAATGATTCTTGCTACCTCAATCCCGTGTAGTTTTCATCAGAGCAACTAAAGCTTGTGATCTGGCTTGCAGCAGTAGTGATATCTTCATGCCAAGCAACTTCATCTGAAAATAAAAAATAAGAAGTAAAAGTTAGTTCAGTTAATGATGGTAACTATATATTTTTAGAAATATGAAATGAATAGATTTGTGATTATCCCAATTAATCAAGAAAAATATGAATTATTTGCTACCATTTTGGTGATTTAATCATGCTCTAGAAGGTTTTATCAATAAGAACCTCCTAGAGCATGATTAGACCACCAAAATGGTATAAAATATTACATATATTGTGATAAAATAAACTAAAGAATAGATATGATGGTGGTTGAGCAACCTATGTGTACACTTGTGTTCCCCTTGTGCCCTGCCATGAATAAATTTGTTCAAGCATGGGAGGGGGGAGGCATTGGCCCCCTCAGCTCAAATAGCTCGGCCTTTGATAGTATGTTGGTACGTTGTATTCGTGGTGTAAATATTTTAATATCAACTTGATTACTGTTGAAAGATGAGCATGTTCTTCTGCTATGGAAACCAATAGTGTATCGATGAATGAGCAAATTATTGGATATACTCACACTCACTTTGGCAGTCTTTGACGACAAAAGGATCAGTAGTTGCGTCTTGAACTCTGAACGGAAGGTCCTGCCTTTTTACTCTTGTTGTTAAACTAACCTTTTTCCTGTATGAGCTCTTTCTAAAGGAAAAGGAACCAAGAGAGGCTTTGCCATTTTTTACATTAACAGCTATCACGACTGATTCTTTCCCTTTATACATATATAACTTTTTGTTGAATTCCTCTTTGGTGAAATCTTCTTGATTAGTAAAGAAAACAACATGAACTGGTATGACTTCAATTTGTAATTTAGAAAGATCATCATCCATGATTTGCTTCTCATTTTCGAAATATCGCTACCTGATAGAGGCGGGGGTGTCTCGATCTTTCAATGAGATGATAACTATCGATTTGGTAAAGATGACTTTGACAAATCCGACTACAAACATGCACGACGTTGCGCCTTGGCAATCACTAAACCAACTCCGAGAGGTTATTGACCATGCCGGAGCACAATCAACCTGGCCACGAAGGTCTATTCCTGCAAGCAATCGAAGAACAAGCAAGAATGTGATAAAAATCAATCTGAATATTGCGAGTATATATGAAGTATAGATAAAGGTGGGGATCCGTAAGCGGTCTTGGTCTGGTCGTCGGACACAAACGAAGTACACGAAGTTGCAATGGCTAACTTTTAACTAAACAAATCCCAAAGAAAAAGCTACTAGATGGATCTAGTTATATAGGAGCAAGGGGTGGCGGCCAAGGAGGTGGAATTATGTCCCAGGGCAGCCTAAAACTAACCTAGGTCATACAAGGCTCATGGGCCCAAGTGGAGGTGATGAAACACCTTTGGACTTGTTGTTTGACTCGGATTCTGCTGCAGTGTCAGATTGTTTCGTCAATATCTCAATGCTCCGGACGAATTTGAAGGTGAATCCAATTGGGTTGGAAAGAGCACGAAATCTACTTTCCAACAAAAGAAGAATCACCCAATTCGGAGTCCGTATGAAAAAGTTGTTCACGTTTTGAGTTAGGTATGTATGTGCAGTCCGAATCTGAATCCAGAATGTGAGAGACTTGGACTCTATCTTCTCTTGGTCCAAAAGTGACGTGAGAGGACTTTTTGAACAGAACCTAAACTTCTTCTTCTCCCTTATGTTCATATGTGGATTGTACAAATGTCCCGTACACCTGCAATTAGACAGAACACAAAAGTGTGTGAAGTATTTTTGTTTTTGATAACATAAATAGGTTATTGAACAGTTTGCACTAGAAATCACCAGACAAATATGCATGTATGCAATATTTTTGGTCCTATCCAAGGTAGTCATGTCCTCACCATCCTCCCCTTCTTGAAAACAAAGCCGTCCTCGGCGTTGCTTAATCTGAAATGTGACTAACAAAAGAGACAAGGTGTACATGTTGTATATGTATATGTCATCCATTTTTACTTCCCTTGATTTTTGCACATATGACACATGTATACATGAGTAACTTTCATAGATCACAAAATATAAAGCCAAAATATTATCATAAGTAGAAGGCATGAAAATATTGCAACTCAGTTTGCACATATAAGTGAAGCTCTTATTCATATCAAAATACTGACAATATTCATCATTAAACCATCCCAACATTGGTGAATAAACCTTACGTGCATCAAATTTACATGCTACAACATCCTTAAATAAGAAAAAATGCGATAAGTCATTTGAGACAGAATGATCACCAAGATTAGAGGTCATATCAAAATGATTAAACATTGGCATAATTATTTTAAATTGTATTTGATCCAAATCTGATTTATTTCTTGATTCACATGGTTCTTTGACATCAACAGTTAGTTCAATGGGCTCACTAAAAATTGTTTGTATTTTAGTTGTTTGATCACATGATGCATTCATGATAGTAACATGATTCTCTAAAATAGGTGGCGTGCTCAATTCAACAGGTAACTCGACACATGATGTATTTAAGTTAATTGGGCATGCATCACTCTCATGTGAAGTTATATCATCAATACTTTTACTATTACCTTGTTGCAAAGATGTAGCTGATGTAGGTGTGGACAATGACAATATACCATACACTTGAGATGATGTCGCACTCACAATCTGAGGTGTGACTGCTCTAGTAGGTGCAACGGTGGAGGAATCAACCGATAGTAGTGAGCATGAATTGGAATAGTAGTTGTTGTAGTCACCCAATGCATCCTCCTGTAACTGTCTCTCAAAGTTACAAGCACGCACATACATACCACTAATGGAATGAGGAATATACTGAAATCTTGCCTGAATATTATGGTTTAAACCACAAAAAAATCTATTCATTGTATCATCCTCAGATTCTTCTATGTCACAATGATGCATATAAGATTTGAACTCTTGGTAGTAAACATGAACAGTGTTGTTGCCTTGTTTAAACTGTTCAAATTTGTGAAGCAATTCATGACGATAGTAAGGAGGGAAAAATTGTTGTCTCATTATATCTTTCAAATCTTTCCAAGTTGTGGGTTGGTTATCAATGTTTTTCTTACAATGCACACTCCACCAAACAAAAGCAAAACCAGTAAATGCTCTAGTGCTAGCTCGTACTCGCTCAAGTTCAGAAAAGTCATGGTGACTAGAAACTTGTTCTACTTCAAGCTCTCAAGCTAGATAAATAGCAGGATTAAATCTACCCTCAAATGACGATAAAGAGATAAACTTGTTGGGGAACGTAGCAGAAATTCAAAATTTTCCTACGTATCACCAAGATCTATCTATGGAGAAACTAGCAACGAGGGAAGGAGAGTGCATCTACATACCCTTGTAGATCGCTAAGCGGAAGCGTTCATGAGAACGGGGTTGATGGAGTCGTACTCGTCGTGATTCAGATCACCGATGATCAAGTGCGAACGGACGGCACCTCGCGCTCAACACACGTACAGCCCGGTGACGTCTCCCACGCCTTGATCCAGCAAGGAGAGAGGGAGAGGTTGAGGAAGACTCCATCCAGCAGCAGCACAACGGCGTGGTGGTGGTGGAGGAGCGTGGCAATCCCGCAGGGCTTCGCCAAGCACCAAGGGAGAGGAGGAAGAGGAGAGGCAGGGCTGCACCAAGAGGGAGAGGTTCTCATGTGTTGGGCAGCCCAAAACCTCAAGTATATATAGGGGGAAAGGGGGGCTGCGCCCCCTTTAGGGTTTCCCACCCCAAGGGGTGCGGCCAGCCCTAGATGGGACTTGGGGGGCGGCCAAGAGGGGGAGGAGTGCCTCCCAAGTCAAGTGGAGGCCCTCCCCCTTAGGGTTTCCCCTTCCCATGCGCATGGGCCTTGGGGGGCTGGTTCCTTGGCCCATTATGGCTAGGGCGCCCCTACAGCCCATGCTACTGTATTGGACGTGGTGGAACAATTTCCGGACCTCCGGACCCCTCCGAACCTTCCGAAGCTTCCGGTACAATACCGAAAAAACCGAACTTTTTCGGAACCCGAACAACAACTTTCCATATATAAATCTTTACCTCCGGACCATTCCGGAACTCCTTGTGACGTCCGGGATCTCATCCGGACTCGAACAACATTCGGTAACCACATACAAGCTTCCTATATAACCCTAGCGCCACCGAACCTTAAGTGTGTGGACCCTACGGGTTCGGGAGACAAGCGACATGACCGAGACGTTCTCCGTCAATAACCAACAGCGGATCTGGATACCCATGTTGGCTCCTACATATTCCACGATGATCTCATCGGATGAACCACGATGTCAAGGACTCAATCGATCCCGTATACAATTCCCTTTGTCTAGCGGTATTGTACTTGCCCGAGATTCGATCGTCGGTATACCGATACCTTGTTCAATCTCGTTACCGGCAAGTCTCTTTACTCGTTCCGTAACACATCATCCCGTGATCAACCCCTTGGTCACATTGTGCACATTATGATGATGTCCTACCGAGTGGGCCCAGAGATACCTCTCCGTTTACACGGAGTGACAAATCGATCTTGATCCGTGTCAACCCAATGGTCACTTTCGGAGATACCTGTAGTGCACCTTTATAGTCACCCGATACGTTGTGACGTTTGATACACCCAAAGCACTCCTACGGTATCCGGAATTGCACGATCTCATGGTCTAAGGAAAAATACTTGACATTAGAAAAGCTTTAGCATACGAACTACGATCTTTGTGCTAGGCTTAGGATTGGGTCTTGTCCATCACATCATTCTACTAATGATGTGATCCCGTTATCAATGACATCCAATGTCCATGGTTAGGAAACCGTAACCATCTATTGATCAACGAGCTAGCCAATAGAGGCTTGCTAGGGACATGGTGTTGTCTATGTATCCACACATGTATTTGAGTTTCCTATCAATACAATTATAGCATGGATAATAAACGATTATCATGAACAAGGAAATATAATAATAATAACTAATTTATTATTGCCTCTAGGGCATATTTCCAACAGTCTCCCACTTGCACTAGAGTCAATAATCTAGTTCACATCGCCATGTGATTAACACTCACAGGTCACATCGCCATGTGGCCAACATCCAAAGAGTATACTAGTGTCATTAAACTAGTTCACATCATCATGTGATTAAGACTCAATGAGTTCGGGGTTTGATCATGTTTTGCTTGTGAGAGAGGTTTTAGTCAACGGTCTCAGAACATTCAGATCCGTATGTACTTCGCAATTCTCTATGTCATATTGTAAATGTTGCTTCCACGCTCCACTTGAAGCTATTCCAAATGGTTGCTCCACTATATGTATCCGGTTTGCTACTCAGAGTCACTCGGATAGGTGTTAAAGCTTGCATCGACGTAACCCTTTACGCCGAACTCTTTATCACCTCCATAATCGAGAAACATGTCCTTATTTACTCCAAGGACAATTTTGACCGCTGTCCAATGATCCATTCCTGGATCATTCTTGTACCCTTAGTGACTCATGGCAAGGCACACTTCGGTGCGGTACACAACATAGCATACTATAGAGCCTATGTCTGAAGCATAGGGGACGACCTTCGTCCTTTCTCTCTTTTCTGCCGTGGTCGAGCTTTAAGTCTTAACTTCATACCTTACATCTCAGGCAAGAACTCCTTCTTTGACTGATCCATCTTGAACACCTTCAAGATCATGTCAAGGTATATGCTCATTTGAAAGTACCATTAAGCGTTTTTGATCTATCCTCATAGATCTTGATGCTCAATGTTCAAGTAGCCTAATCCAGGTTTTCACTTGAAAAACACTTTTCAAATAACCCTATATGCTTTACAGAAAATTCTACATCATTTCTGATCATCAATATGTCAACGACATATACTCATCAGAAATTCTATAGTGCTCCCACTCACTTCTTTGGAAATACAAGTTTCTCATAAACTTTGTATAAACCCAAAATCTTTGATCATCTCATCAAAGCGCACATTCCAACTCCGAGATGCTTACTCCAGTCCTTAGAAAGGATCGCTGGAGCCAGCATACCTTTTAGCATCCTTAGGATCGACAAAACTTTCTGATTGTATCACATACAACCTTTCCTTACGACAACTGGTAAGGAAACTCATTTTGACATCCGTCTGCCAGATTTCATAAATCCAGCTTATGCTAACATGATTCCGACGGACTTAAGCATCGCTACGGGTGAGAAAATCTCATCGTAGTCAACTCCTTGAACTTGTGAAAAAACTCTTCGCCACAAGCCGAGCTTCATAGAAGGTGACATTACCGTCCATGTCCGTCTTCTTCTTAAAGACCCATTTATTTCAATGGCTTGCCGATCATCGGGCAAGTCCACCAAAGTCCATGCTTTGTTATGATACATGGATCCTACCTCGGATTTCATGGTTTCTAACCATTTGTCGGAATTTGGGCCCACCATCGCTTCTCCATAGCTCGTAGGTTCATTGTTGTCTAGCAACATGACCTTCAAGACATGATTCTTGTACCACTCAAGTAGTACGCATCCTTGTCACCCCACGAGGTGCGTCAGTGACTTGATCCGAAACTTCATGATCACTATCATAAGCTTCTACTTCAATTGGTGTAGGTGCCACGGGAACAACTTCGTGCCCTGCTACACACTTGTTGAAGTGACGGTTCAATGACCTCATCAAGTCTCCACCATCCTCCCACTCAACTTTTCGAGACAAACTTTTCCTCGAGAAAGGACCCGATTCAAGAAACAATCCCTATTGCTTTCGGATCTGAATTAGGAGGTATACCCAACTGTTTTGGGTGTCCTATGAAGATGCATTTTATCCGCTTTGGGTTCGAGCTTATCAACCTGAAACTTTTTCACATAAGCGTCGTTACCCCAAACCTTTAAGAAATGACAGCTTAGGTTTCTCTAAACCATAGTTCATACGGTGTCATCTCAACGGAATTACGTGGTGCCCTATTTAAAGTGAGTGCGGTTGTCTCTAATGCCTAACCCATGAACGATAGTGGTAATTCGATAAGAGACATCATGGTACGCACCATATCCAATAGGTTGCAACTATGATGTTCGGACACACCATCACACTATGGTGTTCCAGGCGGTATTAATTGTGAAACAATTTGCACAATGTCTTAATTGTGTGCCAAAATTCGTAACTCAGATACTTATCTCTATGATCATATCATAGACATTTTATCCTCTTGTCACAATGATCTTAAACTTCACTCTGAAATTACTTGAACCATTCAACAATTCAGACTTGTGTTTCATCGAGTAAATATACTCAATATCTATTCGAATCATCTGTGAAGTCGAACATAACGATATTCATTGCATGCCTCAAAGCACTCATTGGACTGCACACATCAAAATGTGTTACTTCCAACAGGTTGCTACCTTGTTCCATCTTACTGAAACCGAGGCTTTTCAGTCATCTTGCCCATGTGGTATGATTTGCATATCTCAAGTGATTCAAAATCAAGTGAGTCCAAACGATCCATCTGCATGGAGTTTCTTCATGCGTATGCACCAATAGACATGGTTCGCATGTCTCAAACTTTTCAAAAACGAGTGAGTCCAAAGATCCATCAACATGGAGCTTCTTCATGCGTTTTACACCAATATGACTTACATAGCAGTGCCACAAGTAAGTGGTACTATCATTACTATCTTATACATTTGGCATGAAAATGTGTATCACTACGATCGAGATTCAATAAAACATTTTTAGGTGCAAGACCATCGAAGGTATTATTCAAATAAATAGAGTAACCATTATTCTCCTTAAATGAATAATCGTATTGCGATAGACATAATCCAATCATGTCTATGCTCAACGCAAACACCAAATGATAATTATTCTGGTTTAATACTAATCTTGATGGTAGAGGGAGCGTGCGATGTTTGATCATATCAACCTTGGAAACAATTCCAACACTTATCGTCAGCTCACCTTTAGCTAGTCTCCTTTTATTCCGTAGCTTTTATTTGAGTTACTAACATTTAGCAACCGAACCGGTATCTAATACCCTGGTGCTACTAGGAGTACTAGTAAAGTACACATTAACATAATGTATATCAAATATACTTCTATCGACCTTGCCTGCCTTCTTATCTACCAAGTATCTAGGGTAATTCTACTCCGATGGCTGTTCCCTTATTACGAAGCACTTAGTCTCGGTTTGGGTTTCAACCTTGGGTTTCTTCTTTGGAGCAACAACTGATTTGTCGTTTCATGAAGTGTCCCTTCTTGCCCTTGCCCTTCTTGAAACTAGTGGTTTCATCAACCATCAACAATTGGTGCTCCTACTTGATTTCTACTTTCGCGGTGTCAAACAACGCGAATACCTCAAGGATCATCATATCTATCCTCGATATGTTATAGTTCATCACGAAGCTCTAGCAGCTTGGTGGCAATGACTATGGAGAAACATCACTATCTCATCTGGAAGATTAACTCCCACTCGATTCAAGTGATTGTTGCACTCAGACAATCTGAGCACAAGCTCAACGATTGAGCTTTTCTCCCTTAGTTTGCAGGCTAAGAAAATCGTCGGAGGTCTCATACCTCTTGACGTGGGCACGAGCCTGAAATCCCAATTTCAGCCCTCGAAACATCTCATATGTTCATGACGCTTCAAAACGTCTTTGGTGCCTCAACTCTAAACCGCTTAATTGAACTATCACGTAGTTATCAAAACGTGTATGTCCGATGTTCGCAACATCAACAAACGACGTTTGGGGTTTGGCACACCGGAGGTGCATTAAGGACATAAGCTTTCTCTGTCCGCATAATCGCTACTTTCAACTTTCAACTATATTTTCTCTAGGAACATATCTAAACAGTGGAACTAAAGCGCGAGCTTCGACATAATTTGCAAAAGGTCTTTTGACTATGTTCAGGATAATTAAGTTCATCTTATGAACTCCCACTCAGATAGACATCCTCTCGGTCATCTAAGTGATTACATGATCCGAGTCAACTAGGCCGTGTCCGATCATCACGTGAGACGGACTAGTCATCATCGGTGAACATCTTCATGTTGATCGTATCTACTATCGACTCATGCTCGACCTTTCGGTCTCCGTGTTCGAGGCCATGTCCGCACATGCTAGGCTCGTCAAGTTGACCCCAAGTGTTTTTGCTGTGTAAATCTGTCTTACACCGTTGTATGTGAACGTAAGAATCCATCACACCCGATCATCACGTGGTGCTTAGAAGCGACGAACTGTAGCAACGGTGCACAATCGAGGGAGAACACTTCTTGAAATTTGTGTAAGGATCATCTTATTTACTACCGTCGTTCTAAGTAAACAAGATGCATAAACATAATAAACATCACATGCTATTATATAGTGACATGATATGGCCAATATCATTTTGCTCCTTTGATCTCCATCTTCGGGCTCCATGATCATCATCGTCACCGCATGACACCATGATCTCCATCATCATGATCTCCATCATCGTGTCCTCATGAAGTTGTCTCGCCAACTATTACTTCTACTACTATGGCTACGGTTAGCAATAACGTAAAGTAATTACATGGCGTTGTTCAATGACACGCAGGTCATACAATAAATAAAGACAACTCCTATGGCTCCTGCCGGTTGTCATACTCATCGACATGCAAGTCGTGAATCCTATTACAAGAACATGATCAATCTCATACATCACATATCATTCATCACATTCTTCTTGGCCATATCACATCACATAGCATACCCTGCAACAACAAGTTAGACGTCCTCTAATTGTTGTTTGCATATTTTACGTGGCTGCTATGGGTTTCTAGCAAGAACGTTTCTTACCTACGCAAAACCACAACGTGATATGCCAATTGCTATTTACCCTTCATAAGGACCCTTTTCATCGAATCCGTTCCGACTAAAGTGGAGAGGCGGCACCGCTAGCCACCTTATGCACCAAGTGCATGTCACCGGTGGAACCTGTCTCACGAAGAATACGTAAGGTCGGTCCGGCCGCTTCATCCCACAATACCGTCGAAACAAGATTGGACTAGTAACGGTAAGCATATTGAACAAAATCAACGCCCACAACTACTTTGTGTTCTACTCGTGCAAAGAATCTACGCAATAGACCTAGCTCATGATGCCACTGTTGGGGAAGCGAGCAGAAATTCAAAATTTTCCCACGTATCACCAAGATCTATCTATGGAGAAACTAGCAACGAGGGAAGGAGAGTGCATCTACATACCCTTGTAGATCGCTAAGCGGAAGCGTTCATGAGAACGGGGTTGATGGAGTCGTACTCGTCGTGATTCAGATCACCGATGATCAAGTGCCGAACGGACGGCACCTCCGCGCTCAACACACGTACAGCCGGTGGCGTCTCCCACGCCTTGATCCAGCAAGGAGAGAGGAGATGTTGAGGAAGACTCCATCCAGCAGCAGCACAACGGCGTGGTGGTGGTGGAGGGCGTGGCAATCCCGCAGGCTTCGCCAAGCACCAAGGGAGAGGAGGAAGAGGAGAGGCGGGGCTGCACCAAGAGGAGAGGTTCTCATGTGTTGGGCAGCCCAAAACCTCAAGTATATATAGGGGAAAGGGGCTGCGCCCCTTTAGGGTTTCCCACCCCAAGGGGTGCGGCCAGCCCTAGATGGGACTTGGGGCGGCCAAGAGGGGAGGAGTGCCTCCCAAGTCAAGTGGAGGCCCTCCCCTTAGGGTTTCCCCTTCCCATGCGCATGGGCCTTGGGGGCTGGTTCCTTGGCCCATTATGGCTAGGGCGCCCCCTACAGCCCATGCTACTGTATTGGACGTGGTGGAACAATTTCCGGACCTCCGGACCCCTCCGAATCCTCCGAACCTTCGAAGCTTCGGTACAATACCGAAAAACCCGAACTTTTCGGAACCCAACAACAACTTTCCATATATAAATCTTTACCTCCGGACCATTCCGAACTCCTCGTGACGTCCGGGATCTCATCCGGACTCAACAACATTCGGTAACCACATACAAGCTTCCTATATAACCCTAGCGCCACCGAACCTTAGTGTGTGGACCCTACGGGTTCGGGAGACAAGCGAGACATGACCGAGACGTTCTCCGTCAATAACCAACAGCGGGATCTGGATACCCATGTTGGCTCCTACATATTCCACGATGATCTCATCGGATGAACCACGATGTCAAGGACTCAATCGATCCCGTATACAATTCCCTTTGTCTAGCGGTATTGTACTTGCCCGAGATTCGATCGTCGGTATACCGATACCTTGTTCAATCTCGTTACGGCAAGTCTCTTTACTCGTTCCGTAACACATCATCCCGTGATCAACCCCTTGGTCACATTGTGCACATTATGATGATGTCCTACCGAGTGGGCCCAGAGATACCTCTCCGTTTACGGAGTGACAAATCCAGTCTTGATCCGTGTCAACCCAATGGTCACTTTCGGAGATACCTGTAGTGCACCTTTATAGTCACCCAGTTACGTTGTGACGTTTGATACACCCAAAGCACTCCTACGGTATCCGGGAATTGCACGATCTCATGGTCTAAGGAAAAAATACTTGACATTAGAAAAGCTTTAGCATACGAACTACACGATCTTTGTGCTAGGCTTAGGATTGGGTCTTGTCCATCACATCATTCTACTAATGATGTGATCCCGTTATCAATGACATCCAATGTCCATGGTTAGGAAACCGTAACCATCTATTGATCAACGAGCTAGCCAATAGAGGCTTGCTAGGGACATGGTGTTGTCTATGTATCCACACATGTATTTGAGTTTCCTATCAATACAATTATAGCATGGATAATAAACGATTATCATGAACAAGGAAATATAATAATAATAACTAATTTATTATTGCCTCTAGGGCATATTTCCAACAAAACTGACCATGTGCTTGTGTGTGTTGTCCTAACTCTCGTGATGGTGAAGATGTGTCCGTCGTCCAAGAACTTCTATCTCCGAAACCTGTCATGATTAGTAGAAACAAGAAACAAAATTCGAGAATAATATTCCTATGAATTACTAGAATGTGGTTGTAAAGTGCTCACAGTAAAGCAATTATCAATATCTTACAAGTTCTTACCATGCGGCAGGTGGTGACAGGCAACCAGCGGTGTCAAGTAACTCTGAAGATTGTGTAAAGCGATTGCAGGGAAACGACGATACACGGTGTAGAAATATGTGGAGCTGGGTTGGCTATATATGGTAGCAAAAAATTAGCAATAATCAATTCAAAGATGCAATGTTGAATTAACGCTCAACGACGGTACTGTGCTGGTCCTAGACTAGACCGGACTAGAGACGCGAGACTAGAACACTAATGAGGTCAGGACGTAGAACAACTAGCATCAGTAAAAGATATGAAGTAGCTCCGTACAACAAGATAAAAGTGAAGATCAGAATAGTAGTAAAGATAATGATGTGAAACAACTGCCAAGCAGGATACACAACAACTCTCTCTCCTACTTTCCTCTTGAAAAGTTTGAGCCAATTTTCTGATAACTTTTTTCAAAGAATTGTACTAACTCAAGCTTTCCAATGCAAAAAGAATCACTCAATTCTGAATTGATATGAGGAGTCAAAGAATTCTAAAACTGGCCTGCAAAACTGCAACAAACTGTATGCGCGAACTTCGGAAGGCAAAAAGATCTTTTTAGAAGACGATTTTGAGACGCCAAATATTGTACTTTCTTTTGCAACTATTCGGATGTGTCTCGTTGCTAGCTTTAATTTGAGTACTTGTGGAGCCAAAATGGGCTTCATATGAAAAAGATATGCATGTTTTAATGAACACTACGCAAAACAGATTCCAATCTGAATTCTGGTACGAGATTGATTCTAGATAGATCCGAACTTTCTTTTTTTTTCTCACTTTTTTTCTTTTTCTTTCTTTTTCTTTCTCCCCGTTAAACATTTTCAAAATCCTCAAAGACCTAACAGAAAAAAAGTTACCGGGCTTTTAAGATCTGGAGGCAAAAAAATTCAAAAAATTTCAAACTTACTAGTGGCGCACCGTTTGCTAGGTGCGCCACTAGTAACAGAAAAAAAATAGTTTCGATTTTTTTCGGGATTTTTTTTTAAAATATGATACGTAATATGAACAGAAGTTTGAAATATTTTTTAAAAATTTCATCACACTCATGAACTTGAACAAAGTCCTAAACATTAGCAAGGTTTAATAGGATTGATATGCTAGATATATCAACAAGTGCCTGTGAAGTGATTTGGTCTTTGGGGTTGGATAGAACTCGAAGTTAAGCGTGCTTGGGCTGGAGTAATGTGAGGATGGGTGACCTTTTGGGAAGTTTGACTACGGAGTGCGATTTGACCTGAGATTAAGCATATTGACCCGAGATTAAGAAAAAAATGAACAAATATATTTAAAAGAATTGAAAAAAAATTAATTACTAATGGCGCACTTCTATGTGGTGCGCCATTACTAAGTCAGATAGTAATGGCGCACCTCTAGGCATACTAATGGTGCACTACAGGTGCGCCATTAGTATCTGGTATACTAATGGCGCACCAGTGGTGCGCCATTAGTAAAAAATACTAGTGGCGTGGTACTAGTGACGCACTAGTACGCCATTAGTAGGCAAAACTGGTGCGCCACTAGTAGGCCTTTTCCTAGTAGTGGTGTGTTCAGTGTGATGTATCATCTTGATGCTCCATATGAGCCAATAAATTCACCCTTTGTCGAAAATAAAATAAAATAGTGTGTAGTGAGGAAGCTAGGAAAAATCTGTGAGGGGAGAGCCAAAGACAGAATATGAGTTGTAAAACTGAACTTATTGATATGTTCTTCCAATAAATAATATACTAGTATGCAGTGACGGATCTGTACGGAATTTGTTGGGGGTCGCAAAGGCTGTTTTTCCCATCTAGGCCCTCTCATGAATAAATTCCTCATAAATTGGTTCAGACATTGGGGGGGCATTGGCCCTCTTGAAGGAAATATGCCCTAGAGGCAATAATAAAGTTATTATTTATTTCCTCATATCATGATAAATGTTTATTATTCGTGCTAGAATTGTATTACCCGGAAACATGATACATGTGTGAATACATAGACAAACATAATGTCACTAGTATGCCTCTACTTGACTAGCTCATTAATCAAAGATGGTTATGTTTCCTAACCATAGACATGTGTTGTCATTTGATTAACGGGATCACATCATTAGGAGAATGATGTGATTGACTTGACCCATTCCGTTAGCCTAGCACTTGATCGTTTAGTATGTTGCTATTGCTTTCTTCATGACTTATACAAAGTTCCTACAACTATGAGATTATGCAACTCCCGTTTACCCTAGGAACACTTTGTGTGCTACCAAACATCACAACGTAACTGTATGCAGTTTGACCGATAAAGATCTTCGTAGAATATGTAGGAACCAATATGAACATCCAGGTTCCACTATTGGTTATTGACCAGAAACAGTTCTAGGTCATGTCTACATAGTTCTCGAACCCGTAGGGTCCGCACGCTTAACGTTACGATGATAGTTTTATTATGAGTTTATAAGTTTTGATGTACCGAAGGTTGTTCGGAGTCCCGGATGTGATCACGGACATGAAGAGGAGTCTCGAAATGGTCGATACATAAAGATCGATATATTGGACGACTATATTCGGACACGGAAGTGTTCCGGGTGATTTCGGAGAAAACCGGAGTGCCGGAGGGGTTACCGGAACCCCCCGGGGAAGTATTGGGCCTTAGTGGGCCTGAGGGGAGAGAGAGGGCAGCAGCCCAGGAGGTGGCGCCCCATGGGGAGTCCGACTGGACTAGGAGGGGCGGCCCTCTTCCTCTCCCTCTCCCTCTCTTTCCTTCCCCCTCTCTCTTCCTAGGTGGACTAGGAAAGGGGAGTCCTACTCCCACTAGGAGGAGGACTCCCCCCCTCCTTGGCACTCGCCCTAGGGCCGGCCGGCCTCCCCCCTTGCTCCTTTATATACGGGGGCAGGGGGGCACCCTAGAACACACAAGTTGATCTTCGTGATCGTTCCTTAGCCGTGTGCGGTGCCCCCCTCCACCATATTCCACCTCGGTCATATCGTTGCGGTGCTTAGGCGAAGCCCTGCGTCGGTAGAACATCATCATCATCACCACGCCGTCGTGCTGACGGAACTCATCCCCGACACCCTGCTGGATCGGAGTCCAAGGATCGTCATCGAGCTGAACGTGTGTAGAACACGGAGGTGTCGTACGTTCGGTGCTTGAATCGGTCGGATCGTGAAGACGTACGACTACATCAATCACGTTGTCATAACGCTTCCGCTTTCGGTCTACGTGGGTACGTGGAAACACTCTCCCCTCTCGTTGCTATGCATCACCATGATCTTGTGTGTGCGTAGGAGATTTTTTGAAATTACTACGTTCCCCAACAGTGGCATCCGAGCCTGGTTTTATGCGTTGATTTTATATGCACGAGTAGAACACAAGTGAGTTGTGGGCGATACAAGTCATACTGCTTACCAGCATGTCATACTTTGGTTCGGCGGTATTGTTGGATGAAGCAGCACGGACCGACATTACGCGTACGCTTACGCGAGACTGGTTCTACCGACGTGCTTTGCACACAGGTGGCTGGCGGGTGTCAGTTTCTCCAACTTTAGTTGAACCGAGTGTGGCTACGCCCGGTCCTTGCGAAGGTTAAAACAGCACTAACTTGACGAACTATCATTGTGGTTTTGATGCGTAGGTAAGAACGGTTCTTGCTCAGCCCGTAGCAGCCACGTAAAACTTGCAACAACAAAGTAGAGGACGTCTAACTTGTTTTTGCAGGGTATGTTGTGATGTGATATGGTCAAGACGTGATGCTATATTTTATTGTATGAGATGGTCATGTTTTGATGCTATATTTTATTGTATGAGATGATCATGTTTTGTAACCGAGTTATCGGCAACTGGCAGGAGCCATATGATTGTCGCTTTATTGTATGTAATGCAAACGCCCTGTAATTGCTTTACTTTATCACTAAGCGGTAGCGATAGTCGTAGAAGCAATAGTTGGCGAGACGACAACGATGCTACGATGGAGATCAAGGTGTCGCGCCGGTGATGATGGTGATCATGATGGTGCTTCGGAGATGGAGATCACAAGCACAAGATGATGATGGCCATATCATATCACTTATATTGATTGCATGTGATGTTTATCCTTTATGCATCTTATCTTGCTTTGATTGACGGTAGCATTTTAAGATGATCTCTCACTAAATTATCAAGAAGTGTTCTCCCTGAGTATGCACCGTTGCCAAAGTTCGTCGTGCCCAGACACCACGTGATGATCGGGTGTGATAAGCTCAACGTCCATCTACAACGGGTGCAAGCCAGTTTTGCACACGCGAATACTCAGGTTAAACTTGACGAGCCTAGCATATGCAGATATGGCCTCGAACACGGAGACCGAAAGGTCGGCGTGAATCATATAGTAGATATGATCAACATAGTGATGTTCACCATTGAAAACTACTCCATCTCACGTGATAATCGGTTATGGTTTAGTTGATTTGGATCACGTGATCACTTAGATGACTAGAGAGATGTCTGTCTGAGTGGGAGTTCTTAAGTAATATGATTAATTGAACTTAAATTTATCATGAACTTAGTACCTGATAGTATTTTGCTTATCTATGTTTGTTGTGGATAGATGGCTCGTGTTGTTGTTCCGTTAAATTTTAATGCGTTCCTTGAGAAAGCAAAGTTGAAAGATGATGCACTACAGGAATCAGCTACTTTGCCGTCTGCCATGGCGGACGGCAAAAACACTGAATGGCGGACGGCAAAATCCTTTGCCGTCACCCATGACGGCAACAGCTCGCAAAGTAGGCTACGATGAACAGCTACTTTGCCGTCCGCTTCAGCGGTCGACGGCAAAGGGCCTTTGCCGTCCGCGACGGACGGCAAAGAGAGCGGACGGTAATAATTGCGCCGTCGATCCGTTAAGTGTCTAACGGCAGGCCTTTGCCGTCCGCCGCGGACGGCAAAATTTCTAGTGTCTTTGCCGTCGCCATCGATGGCAAAGTGCGTGTTCTTTGCCGTCGCCATCGATGGCAAAGTGCAGGTTCTTTGCCGTCGCCATCGATGGCAAACCGACCAAATGGGTCAGCTTCCGGAAGCACAGCTAGATGCCACGTGTCTTCTTTGCCGTCCGCGGATGACGGCAAAGAGCGCGCGTTACCGTCGGTGGCAGACGGCAAAGAGCCCGATATTGGCTCTTTATCTGTTTTTATTAAATCCAACAATTTTCATCACAATTATATATGACATATATAGATATATTTCAAAAGGCCATTACAGAGCAAACATATAAGATATCCAACACATAACTTGATCATCCAAACATATATATTACATGCATAGTTCCATCATACATAACAAGTTCAACATAGAGGCATCCAACCATATATATTACAATAGTTTCATCCAACGATACATGCATAGTTCAACGATACAAAAGAAACAGAGAAAGGGATAAGGAGCACTCCATCTATGCAAGCTTTAAGTCAAGTGAATGAAATCTGCAAAATGAAAAATAAGAAAGTTAGAACAAGAAGAGTAGAACAAGAAGAAGACTAGAACAAGAAGAGTAGAACAAGAAGAAGACTAGAACAAGAAGAGTATGCCATTTATGAGCTAACTTACGTGAAATGGATCATATATGAGCTAACTAAGTTGAAATGGGTCGCTTATGAGCTAGCTAAGGTGAAATGGATCATTTATGAGCTAACTAAGTTGAAATGGGTCGTTTATGAGCTAGCTAAGGTGAAATGGATCAGTTATGAGCTAACTTAGTTGAAATGGATCATTTATGAGCTAATTTAGTTGAAATGGATCTTTTATGAGCTAACTTAGTTGAAATGGATCGTTTTTGAGCTAACTTAGGTGAAATGGATCATTTATGAGCTAATTTAGTTGAAATGGATCTTTTTGAGCTAACTTAGGTGAAATGGATCATTTAAGAGCTAATTTAGGTGAAATGGATCGCTTTTTAGCTAACTTGGTGAAATGGATCATTTAAGAGCTAATTTAGGTGAAATGGGTCATTTTTGAGCTAACTTGGATGAACTGGATCATTTATAAGCTAACCTAGGTAAAATGGGTCATTTTAGAGCTAACTTAGGTAAAATGGATCGTCTATGAGCTAACTAAGCTAATTATGCAATTTTTGACATAAGTAAGCTAAGCAGATCGCTTTAGAGCAAACTTAGGTAAAATGGATGGTTTTGGAGGTCGATAAGCTTATTAAGTCATTTTGGAGGAGAAGAAGCTAAGTCTAGGTCATTATGGTAAGCATTGGAGGAAATAAAGCTAAGTCTAGGTCTTCATGCATGTGTTAAGCAAAACACTAGATAAACTTACCAAGATCCAGGAGGTGTAGGAGCGGGGTGGCTCGTGTCGGTAGTGGAGAAGGATCGTATGCGATGCTTGTGCGGAGTTACGCTGCACCAAAGATCATTTCCAATGTCTTGTTAGCATGATGACACTCAAATGTTAAGACTAGCAAGTAATGTCCATTCAAATAAAACTCACCGTGGTCCTGGAGCAATCATCGGCATCGGCGGAGCGGTCTCGACTGTCTTCTACTTTACGATCGCACATTTGGTTTTGACTCAGTCATACTAGTTAGTAATGAGACAAACACTACATGAATGTTTTGGCTAATCTGCAGAAGAAACTTACCACAAGGAGCTCGTACATGGCCCTTGCTCGCATGTCATTCCGTGCCCTCTCCTCCTCCATCATCTTAGTCGTCCTCTCCTCCAACTCCCGCTGCCTCTCCGCCGCCTCCATGAAGTTTCTCCGTTCTATCTCTCTCACTCTGATAGCAGCCTGCAACACCACTCACATGACCATTTGTAATCATTGATGGAAGCGCACACAATGTAATGGAGAAAGATAACTGAGTATGTATCACTAACCTTGATGGCGAGTTGCCTTTGGCCGTTCACGAGGCCTTATCTCAGAGCGGAGCTCGATTGGCGCGCCTTGATCTCCGAGAGAGTGCTAGGACAACGGATAAGTCCATCTCCAATGGCTATGGAGCCATGGGACCTCCCGCCACCAGATATCATCAACAACTCGATCAATGGGACCACGGCTCGGGTTAAAGTCCTCCCTTTCCTCGCCTTTCCCTCATCTCTATATCTCACGAGCTTGTTGTGGGAGGAGATGTTGGTGAAGTTGTTTGCATCATCGAGGTCGACCGAGAGAAAGCCTTGACTTTCTTGAAAGAGGCGGTGTGGGCCATGGCATACAGGTCGTACACCTCGGCACCTTATCCGCCTTATTGTAGCATGCCCGAAAGAGAGAAACAATGAAAATTAGTAATTAAAGGGCTCAAGCTAGCATGATGAATGAATTGCATGAATCATGAAGCAAACCACATACCGATTCTTGCCTGAACTGATATAAGTTGGAGCTGCCTTGATGGTGTGGCACACCTTCCATTTGGGCACGTTTGTCCTTGGCCTCGTTGTGGAGGGCTAGCCATTGTTTTGAGCACCACTCATCGACCAACACCTCCCAACAATCCATCCGATCCGCACACCATCTCGGAGGCGCCTAAGTTAGCAAATAGAAACTTGGCGCCACGGCTAAGAATTACTAAATGAAGGAACTTAAGTAGAGAAGGCCTTAAGAATTACCTTCATGTACTGCTCCTTACTCAGGAACTTATCGCGCACGCCGGCTTGGTCTTCTTGATACCACGCAAGGCGTAGTAGTCTCGAACAGCCTGCACCCGAGCCTCGTGTCGTAAGTTACGGAGTAGGCGCTGCTGACGTTCTCGATAACATGTGCGCGTCCTCCTCGTATCCCTCCTCACACCTGTAGAATGTCTGCAATCAAATGAGACAATATTGATTAGTACAATTAATAACTAGCTAGTTGAAGATTTTTAAATGTGTAGGAGAAATTACCGAACTTTTCGATCACCATATGCGCCTCGTGTCGCATTACGACACCGCCGATAATCTCATCCGGCGGGCCGGGCAGCCACGTAGTGCTCCCAGCTCAATCCAAGCTCGAAGCCGACCCTCACCGCAAGCGTGACAAACCCGGGAAGTTTTGCGGCAAAGAACTCCAAGGACGGAGTTGGGCGGCGGACACTATGATGGTGGTCCCAACCTCTGCAGCATGACAAGGCCAACGATTAGTTATTTGAAAAACGTGAATGCACAAGGTACAAAAATATTAAATGCACTTACGCACCTCTCCCCATCAGGGAAAATCAACCACCTCTGCTCATGGGTCACCGCACGGACGGGAGCCGTAGCACCACGCCTGGTAGACGGTGCCCCTCCTCCTCAAGATCGATCGGCTCCCGCCATCATCAAGATGGCCACTCGGCTCCTCGGGCTGATCCGCCAGCAACCTACACTCTAATAGGTAATGATAGGTCCTAATCCCACCCGTGTATGTGTAGATTGGGTTCATTTTCCCATGCTATGCTCGGATCCGACGCAAAATTGCAGCAGCACCTCCCGCCGTTCTCCGATACACGTCTCGCAATAAAGCAGAGAGGATGTGTACCGGAGAACAACAGGGAGGCATCGACTAAATATATGCATCGGATCCGAGCAAAGCATATGGGAAAACGAACCCAATCTACACATACCGGGCTGTCCATGGATAGCGTTGGACAATTCGAAGAATCAAGGTTATAAATATGCAAATGCATGCATATTTATAACTATGACGCTTTCGAACGGGAGACACATATTGGTTACGATATCGATGATTCAAGACACATATATAGCTAGCTATCAAGTTTCATCGGAATAGATCAAATAATTAATGGGGAGGAGGAGTTGTCATTTGTGCTCACCCACGAACGAAGAAGCGAGCTCGTCAAGCGACGGCGAGGTCGTCGAACACCAAACCTCGCAGCGATGAAACAACTGCACAATTAAAACTACACGATCAACACAATTATATATGATGTTTTTCATAGCAAAATCGAAAAATATATGACCTAACTAATAATTCACAAATATATGACCCCGTCGGCCTCTGGAAGGCCAAAGAACACCTTTTCGGGAGGTGTCGGTGGTCGGGGTGTCCTGTCGGTGTCGGGGTGCCGTGTCGGGGTCGGGGTGCTGTTTGTGGTCGGGGTCGGGGTGTCGTGTCGATGTCGGGGTAGTGCCGTGTCGGTGTCGGGGTGTTGTTTCGGGTCGGGTGTGGTGTGTCGTCGTGGTGTCGGGTCAGGCTCTGGGTCGGGTGTTGGGTCAGGCTCTGGGGTCGGGGTGTTGGGGTCGGGTGTCGGGTCAGCCTTGGGGGTCGGGGTGTCGGGTCGGGTCGGGTGTCGGGTCTGGGTGTCGGGTCGGGGTCGGGTCGGGGGTGGGTGTCGGGTCGGGTCTCGGGGTCGGGTCGGGTCTCGGGTGGGGGTGTCGGTCGGGTGCCGGGTCGGGTCAGGGTACCGTGTCGGGTCGGGTCGGGGTCGGGGTGTCGGGGGGGTCGGGTCGGGTGTCGGGGTCGGGGGTCGGGGTCGGGTGTCGGGTCGGGTCGGGGTCGGGTCTCGGGGTGGGGTGTCTTCTTCTTCTTCTTCCTTTTCCTTTTCTTCCTTTTTCCTTTCTTCTTCTTCCTCCTTTTCCTTTTCTTCCTTTTTTTCTTCTTCTTCTTCTTCTTCTTCTTCTTCCTCCTCCTTTCCTTTTCCTCTTCTTCTTCTCCTCTCCTCTCTTTTCTTCTTCTTATACTAAACTAAATCTAAACCTAATACTAAACTAAAACTAAACCTATAAACCTAATACTAAACTAAAACTAAACCTATAAACCTAAAACTAAACATAAACCTAAAACTAAAAACAGAAAAAAGGAAAAAAGGAAGAAGATACTCACCGCAGCGAGGTGGAGGAGGGGGCGGTGCGGCCTGGGCGGCGGATGAGGGGGCGGGCGTCTGGCGGCGGCGCTGGCCCGGCCGGGCGGCGGGCGCGGAGGTCTTGGACGCTGGGCGAGGCGTGGCGCAGACGGCAGGCGGGGGGGCAGCGGGGGGGGCGACGGGTGGCGAGGGTGGAGGAGGCGGGTGCCTGGGCGGCGGAGGAGGGGGCGGGGCTGGGCGCGGAGGTGCTGGGCGGGCGCGGGCGCCTGGCCAGACAGGCGGCGGGGGGGGGGGGGGGGGGGGGTGGTGGCGGCGGGTGGGGCGGCGGGGGGGCGCTGAGGCGGCGGCGGGTGGTGCGAAGGGCTGGCGAGAGGGGAGAGAGAGAGAGAGAGGGGGGGGCGCCGTTAACGTTCGTGGGGCCCTCCTCTTTGCCGCCCGCCACCCTTTGCCGTCCGCCTTCTTCCTCTTTGCCGTCCTCTAGCGGACGGCAAAGAGGGCCCCGTTAGGTTTTTTTTTTGCAACTCGTCGGTGGGGCCCTCCCTCTTTGCCGTCCGCTAGCAGACGGTAGCGAATCTTGCCGTCATGAGCGGACGGCAAAGAATCTGGCTGATGGTAACCTTGGTCTTTGCCATCAGCCATTCTTTGCCGTCCGCTTTTGGGTAGCTGATGGCAAGAGCTTATTTGCCGTCCGCTAGCGACGGCAAAGATCCGCAGATGGCAAAGTAGCTGATTCCAGAGTGATGGTAGCAATTACACGGACTGGGTCCGTAACTTGAGGATTATCCTCATTGCTGCATAGAAGAATTACGTCCTGGAAGCACCGCTGGGTGCCAGGCTTGCTGCAGGAGCAACGCCAGATGTTATGAACGCCTGGCAGAGCAAAGCTGATGACTACTCAATAGTTCAGTGTGCCATGCTTTACGGCTTAGAACCGGGTCTTCAACGACGTTTTGAACGTCATGGATCATATGAGATGTTCCAGGAGTTGAAGTTAATATTTCAAGCAAATGCCCGGATTGAGAGATATGAAGTCTCCAATAAGTTCTATAGCTGAAAGATGGAGGAGAATAGCTCTGTCAGTGAGCATATACTCAAAATGTCTTGGTATAATAATCACTTGATTCAACTGGGAGTTAATCTTCCGGATGATAGCGTCATTGACAGAATTCTCCAATCACTGCCACCAAGCTACAAGAGCTTCGTGATGAACTATAATATGCAAGGGATGAACAAGACAATTCCCGAGCTCTTCGCAATGCTAAAAGCTACGGAGGTAGAAATCAAGAAGGATCATCAAGTGTTGATGGTCAACAAGACCACTAGTTTCAAGAAAAAGGGCAAAGGGAAGAAGAAGGGGAACTTAAAAAAAAAGAACAGCAAACAAGTTGCTGCTCAAGATAAGAAACCCAAGTCTGGACCTAAGCCTGAAACTGAGTGCTTCTACTACAAGCAAACTGGTCACTGGAAGCGGAACTGCCCCAAGTATTTGGCGGATAAGAAGGATGGCAAGGTGAACAAAGGTATATGTGATATACATGTTATTGATGTGTACCTTACTAGAGCTCGCAGTAGCACCTGGGTATTTGATACTGGTTCTATTGCTAATATTTGCAACTCAAAACAGGGACTACGGAATAAGCGAACACTGGCTAAGGACGAGGTGACGATGCGCGTGGGAAATGGTTCCAAAGTCGATGTGATCGCGGTCGTCACGCTACCTCTACATCTACCTTCGGGATTAGTTTTAGACCTGAATAATTGTTATTTGGTGCCAGCATTGAGCATGAACATTATATCTGGATCTTGTTTGATGCGAGACGGATATTCATTTAAATCAGAGAATAATGGTTGTTCTATTTATATGAGTAATATCTTTTATGGTCATGCACCCTTAAAGAGTAGTCTATTTTTGATGAATCTCGATAGTAGTAATACACATATTCATAATGTTGAAGCCAAAAGATGCAGAGTTGATAATGATAGTGCAACTTATTTGTGGCACTGCCATTTAGGTCATATCGGTGTAAAACGCATGAAGAAACTCCATACTGATGGACTTTTGGAATCACTTGATTATGAATCACTTGGTACTTGCGAACCGTGCCTCATGGGCAAGATGACCAAAACACCGTTCTCCGGTACTATGGAGAGAGCAACAGATTTGTTGGAAATCATACATACAGATGTATGTGGTCCGATGAATGTTGAGGCTCGTGGAGGATATCGTTATTTTCTCACCTTCACAGATGATTTAAGCAGATACGGGTATATCTACTTAATGAAGCATAAATCTGAAACATTTGAAAAGTTCAAAGAATTTCAGTGAAGTTGAAAATCATCGTAACAAGAAAATAAAGTTTCTATGATCTGATCATGGCGGAGAATATTTGAGTTACGAGTTTGGTCTACATTTGAAACAATGCGGAATAGTTTCGCAACTTACGCCACCTGGAACACCACAACGTAATGGTGTGTCCGAATGTCGTAATCGTACTTTAGTAGATATGGTGCGATATATGATGTCTCTTACCGATTTACCGCTATCGTTTTGGGGTTATGCTTTAGAGACGGCCGCATTCACGTTAAATAGGGCACCATCAAAATCCGTTGAGACGACTCCTTATGAACTATGGTTTGGCAAGAAACCAAAGTTGTCGTTTCTGAAAGTTTGGGGCTGCGATGCTTATGTGAAAAAACTTCAACCTGATAAGCTCGAACCCAAATCAGAAAAATGTGTCTTCATAGGATACCCAAAGGAGACAGTTGGGTACACCTTCTATCACAGATCCGAAGGCAAGACATTTGTTGCTAAGAATGGATCCTTTCTAGAGAAGAAGTTTCTCTCGAAAGAAGTGAGTGGGAGGAAAGTACAACTTCATGAAGTAACAGTACCAGCTCCCTTATTGGAAAGTAGTTCATCACAGAAATCAGTTCCTGTGACACCTACACCAATTAGTGAGGAAGTTAATGATGATGATCATGAAACTTCAGATCAAGTTGTTACTGAACTTTGTAGATCAACCAGAGTAAGATCCGCACCAGAGTGGTACGGTAATCCTATTCTGGAAGTCATGCTACTAGATCATGGTGAACCTACGAACTATGAAGAAGCGATGGTGAGCCCAGATTCCGCAAAATGGCTTGAAGCCATGAAATCTGAGATGGGATCCATGTATGAGAACAAAGTGTGGACTTTAGTTGACTTGCCCAATGGTCGGCAAGCAATAGATAATAAATGGATCTTCAAGAAGAAGACTAACGCTGATGGTAATGTTACTGTTTACAAAGCTCGACATGTTGCAAAAGGTTTTCGACAAGTTCAAGGGGTTGACTACGATGAAACCTTCTCACCCGTAGCGATGCTTAAGTCTGTCCGAATCATGTTAGCGATTGCCGCATTTTATGATTATGAAATATGGCAAATGGATGTCAAAACTGCATTCCTGAATGGATTTCTGGAAGAAGAGTTGTATATGATGCAACCGGAAGGTTTTGTCGATCCTAAGGGAGCTAACAAAGTGTGCAAGCTCCAGCGATCAATTTATGGTCTGGTGCTAGCCTCTCGGAGTTGGAATAAATGCTTTGATAGTGTGATCAAAGCATATGGTTTTATCTGAGACTTTTGGAGAAGCCCTGTATTTACAAGAAAGTGAGTGGGAGCTCTGTAGCATTTCGATATTATATGTGGACGACATATTGTTGATTGGAAATGATATAGAATTTCTAGATAGCATAAAAGGATACTTGAATAAAAGTTTTTCAATGAAAGACCTCGGTGAAGCTGCTTACATATTGGGCATCAAGATCTATAGAGATAGATCAAGACGCTTGATTGGACTTTCACAATGCACATACCTTGATAAAGTTTTGAAAAAGTTCAATATGGATCAGGCAAAGAAAGGGTTCTTGCCTGTATTACAAGGTGTGAAGTTGAGTCAGACTCAATGCCCAACCACTGCAGAAGATAGAGAGAAAATGAAAGGAGTTCCCTATGCTTCAGCCATAGGCTCTATCATGTATGCAATGCTATGTACCAGACCTGATGTGTGCCTTGCTATTAGTTTAGCAGGGAGGTACCAAAGTAATCCAGGAGTGGATCACTGGACAGCGGTCAAGAACATCCTGAAATACCTGAAAAGGACTAAGGATATGTTTCTCGTTTATGTAGGTGACAAAGAGCTTGTCGTAAAGGGTTACGTCGATGCAAGCTTTGACACTGATCCGGACGATTCTAAATCGCAAACCGGATACGTATTTATATTAAATGGTGGAGCTGTCAGTTGGTGCAGTTCTAAACAAAGCGTTGTAGCGAGATCTACATGTGAAGCGGAGTACATAGCTGCTTGAAGCAGCAAATGAAGGAGTCGGATGAAGGAGTTCATTACCGATCTAGGTGTCATACCTAGTGCATCGGGACCAATGAAGATCTTTCGTGACGAAGATGGTGCAATTGCCTTGGCAAAGGAATCCAGATTTTACAAGAGGACCAAGCACATCAAGAGACGCTTCAATTCCATCCGGACCAAGTCCGGTGGGAGACATAGAGATTTGCAAGATACATACGGATCTGAATGTTGCAGACCGCTGACTAAGCCTCTTCCACGAGCAAAACATGATCAGCACCAAGACTCCATGGGTGTTAGAATCATTACTATGTAATCTAGATTATTGACTCTACTGCAAGTGGGAGACTGAAGGAAATATGCCCTAGAGGCAATAATAAAGTTATTATTTATTTCCTCATATCATGATAAATGTTTCTTATTCATGCTAGAATTGTATTACCCAGAAACATGATACATGTGTGAATACATAGACAAACATAATGTCACTAGTATGCCTCTACTTGACTAGCTCATTAATCAAAGATGGTTATGTTTCCTAACCATAGACATGTGTTGTCATTTGATTAACGGGATCACATCATTAGGAGAATGATGTGATTGACTTGACCCATTCCATTAGCCTAGCACTTGATCGTTTAGTATGTTGCTATTGCTTTCTTCATGACTTATACAAAGTTCCTACAACTATGAGATTATGCAACTCCCGTTTACCCTAGGAACACTTTGTGTGCTACCAAACATCACAACGTAACTGGGTGATTATAAAGGTGCTCTACAGGTGTCTTCGAAGGTACATGTTGGGTTGGCGTATTTCGAGATTAGGTTTTGTCACTCCGATTGTCGGAGAGGTATCTCTGGGCCCTCTCGGTAATACACATCACTTGAGCCTTTCAAGCATTGTAACTAATGAGTTAGTTACGGGATGATGTATTACGAAACGAGTAAAGAGACTTGCTGGTAACGAGATTGAACTAGGTATTGGATACCGACGATCGAATCTCGGGCAAGTAACATACCGATGACAAAGGGAACAACGTATGTTGTTATGCGGTTTGACCGATAAAGATCTTCGTACAATATGTAGGAACCAATATGAACATCCAAGTTCCACTATTGTTTATTGACCAGAAACAGTTCTAGGTCATGTCTACATAGTTCTCGAACCCGTAGGGTCCGCATGCTTAACGTTACGATGACAGTTTTATTATGAGTTTATAAGTTTTGATGTACTGAAGGTTGTTCGGAGTCCCGGATGTGATCACGGACATGACGAGGAGTCTCGAAATGGTCGAGACATAAAGATCGATATATTGGATGACTATATTCGGACACCGGAAGTGTTCCGGGTGATTTCGGAGAAAACCGGAGTGCTAGAGGGGTTACCGGAACCCCCCGGGGATGTATTGGGCCTTAGTGGGCCTGAGGGGAGAGAGAGGGCAGCAGCCCAGGAGGTGGCGCCCCCCCCCCCCATGGGGAGTCCGAATTGGACTAGGGAGGGGCGCGGCCCTCTTCCTCTCCTCTCCTCTCTTTCCTTCCCCCTCTCTCTTCCTAGTTGGACTAGGAAAGGGGAGTCCTACTCCACTAGGAGGAGGACTCCCCCCCTCCTTGGCGTGCCCCCTAGGGCCGGCCGGCCTCCCCCCTTGCTCCTTTATATACGGGGGCAGGGGGGCACCCTAGAACACACAAGTTGATCTTCCTGATCGTTCCTTAGCCGTGTGCGGTGCCCCCCTCCACCATATTCCACCTCGGTCATATCGTTGCGGTGCTTAGGCGAAGCCTGCGCCGGTAGAACATCATCATCGTCCACCACGCCCTCGCGGACGGAACTCATCCCGACACCCTGCTGGATCGGAGTCCGGGATCGCCATCGAGCTGAACGTGTGCAGAACACGGAGGTGCCGTACGTTCGGTGCTTGGATCGGTCGGATCGTGAAGACGTACGACTACATCAACCGCGTTGTCATAACGCTTCCACTTTCGGTCTACGAGGGTACGTGGACACACTCTCCCCTCTCGTTGCTATGCATCACCATGATCTTGCGTGTGCGTAGGAATTTTTTTCAAATTACTACATTCCCCAACACCTCACAGCTAAATAGCCCGGCCTCTACTAATATGTTGGTACGTTGTATCCGTGGTATAAAGACTTTCTACATCAGCTGGACCACCCTAATCTGGAATCCTGGCACCGCCACTGACTCCAGATGCCAAATTGATCATCTCTCCAGAAACTTGTAGAGTGCAAAGCTCATAGATGATGATAGCTTCCTTTCTTAGCACACAAAACAACTTGTGCCTTTCGGATAACTTCATCGACACAGGTGCTGCAACTGGAGGTGTCTGTGTCACATCGGCACTGGGCTAGGTCATATATGGACTCTCCAGACAGGGGGACACGATGGTGTCTCTGGCAAACATTACTGGAGAAGTAGACACCTTCCGAGGCAGTGTCACAGACAAATACTTGAATGATTCTTTCTAACTCAATCCTGTGTAGTTTTCATCAGAGCAACTAAAGCTTGTGATCTGGCTTGCAGCAGTAGTGGTATCTTCTTGCCAGGCAACTTCATCTGAAAATAAAAAATAAGAAGTAAAAGTTAGTTCAGTTAATGATGGTAACTATATATTTTTAGATATATGAAATGAATATATTTGTGATTATCCCAATTAATCAATAAAAATATGAATTATTTGCTACCATTTTAGTGATTTAATCATGCTCTAGAAGGTTTTATCAATAAGAACCTCCTAGAGCATGATTAGACCACCAAAATGGTAGAAAATATTACTTATATTGTGATAAATTAAACTAAAGAATAGTTATGATGGTGGTTGAGCAACCTATGTGTACACTTGTGTTCCCCTTGTGCCCTGCCATGAATAAATTTGTTCAAGCATGGGAGGGGGAAGGCATTGGCCCCCTCAGCTCAAATAGCTGGGCCTTTGATAGTATGTTGGTATGTTGTATTCATGGTGTAAATATTTTAATATCAACTTGATTACTGTTGAAAGATGAGCATGTTCTTCTGCTATGGAAAACAATAGTGTATCGATGAATGAGCAAATTATTGGATATACTCACACTCACTTTGGCAGTCTTTGACGACAAAAGGATTAGTAGTTGCTTCTTGAACTCTGAACGGAAGGTCCTGCCTTTTTACTCTTGTTGTTAAACTAACCTTTTTCCTGTATGAGCTCTTTTTAAAGGAAAAGGAACCAAGAGAGGCTTTGCCAGTTTTTACATTAACAGCTATCACGACTGATTCTTTCCCTTTATACGTATATATCTTTTTGTTGAATTCCTCTTTGGTGAAATCTTCTTGATTAGTAAAGAAAACAACATGAACTGGTACGACTTCAATTTGTAATTTAGAAAGATCATCATCCATGATTTGCTTCTCATTTTCAAATATCGCTACCTGATAGAGGCGGGGGTGTCTCGATCTTTCGATGAGATGATAACTATCGATTTGGTGAAGATGACTTAGACGATCCGACTACAAACGTGCACGACGTTGCGCCTTGGCAATCACTAAACCAACTCCGAGAGGTTATTGACCACGCCGGAGCACAATCAACCTGGCCACGAAGGTCTATTCCTGCAAGCAATCGAAGAACAAGCAAGAATATGATAAAAACAATCTGAATATTGAGAGTATATATGAAGTATTGATAAAGGTGGTGATCCGTAAGCGGTCTTGGTCTGGTCGTCGGACACAAATGAAGTACACAAAGTTGCAATGGCTAACTTTTAACTAAACAAATCCCAAAGAAAAAGCTACTAGATGGATCTACTTATATAGGAGCAAGGGGTGGCGGCCAAGGAGGTGGAAGTACGTCCCAAGGCAGCCTAAAACTAACCCTAGGTCGTACAAGGCTCATGGGCCCAACTGGAGGTGATGCAACACCTTTGGACTTGTTGTTTGACTCAGATTCTGCTGCAGCGTCAGATTGTTTCGTCGATATCTCAATGCTCCGGACGAATTTGAAGGTGAATCCAATTGGGTTGGAAAGAGCACGTAATCTACTTTCCAACAAAAGAAAGAATCACCCAATTCGGAGTCCTTATGAAAAAGTTGTTCGCGTTTTGAATTAGGTATGTATGTGCAGTCCGAATCTGAATCCAGAACGTGAGAGACTTGGACTCTATCTTCTCTTAGCCCAAAAGTGACGTGAGAGGACTTTTTGAACAGAACCTAAACTTCTCCTTTTCCCTTATATTCATATGTGGATTGTACAAATGTCCCATACACCTGCAATTAGACAGAACACAAAAGTGTGTGAAGTATTTTTGTTCTTGATAACATAAATAAGTTATTGAATAGTTTGCACTAGAAATCACCTGACAAATATGCATGTATGCAATATTTTTGGTCCTATCCAAGGTAGTCATGTCCTCACCATCCTCCCCTTCTTGAAAACAAAGCCGTCCTCGGCGTTGCTTAATCTGAAATCTGACTAACAAAAGAGACAAGTTGTACATGTTGTATATGTATATGTCATCCTTTTTTACTTCCCTTGATTTTTGCACATATGACACATGTATACATGAGTAACTTTCATAGATCATAAAATATAAAGCCAAAATATTATCATAAGTAGAAGGCATGAAAATATTGCAACTCAGTTTGCACATATAAGTGAAGCTCTTATTCATATCAAAAGATTGACAATATTCATCATTAAACCATCCCAACATTGGTGAATAAACCTTACGTGCATCAAATTTACATGCTACAACATGCTTAAATAAGAAAAAATGTGATAAGTCATTTGAGACAGAATGATCACCAAGATTAGAGGTCATATCAAAATGATTAAACATTGGCACAATTATTTTAAATTGTATTTGATCCAAATCTGATTTATTTCTTGATTCACATGGTTCTTTGACATCAACAGTTAGTTCAATGGGCTCACTAAAAATTGTTTGTATTTCAGTTGCTTGATCACATGATGCATTCATGACAGTAACACGATTCTCTAAAATAGGTGGCGTGCTCAATTCAACAGGTAACTCAACACATGATGTATTTAAGTTAATTGGGCATGCATCATTCTCATGTGAAGTTATATCATCAATACCTTTACTATTACCTTGTTGCAAAGATGTAGCTGATGTAGGTGTGGACAATGACAATATACCATACACTTGAGATGATGTCGCACTCACAATCTGAGGTGTGACTGCTCTAGTAGGTGCAACGGTGGAGGAATCAACTGATAGTAGTGAGCATGAATTGGAACAGTAGTTGTTGTAGTCACCCAATGCATCCTCCTGTAACTGTCTCTTAAAGGTACAAGAACGCACATACATACCAGTAATGCAATGAGGAATATACTGAAATCTTGCCTGAATATCATGGTTCAAACCACAAAAAAATCTATTCATTGTATCATCCTCAGATTCTTCTATGTCACAATGATGCATATAAGATTTGAACTCTTGGTAGTAAACATGAACAGTGTTGTTGCCTTGTTTAAATTGTTCAAATTTGCGAAGTAATTCATGACGATAGTAAGGAGGGAAAATTTATTGTCTCATTACATCTTTCAAATCTTTCCAGGTTGTGGGTTGGTTATCAATGTTTTTCTTACAATGCACACTCCACCAAACAGAAGCAAAACCAGTAAATGCTCTAGCGCCAGCTCGTACTCGCTCAAGTTCAGAAATGTCATGGTGACTAGAAACTTGTTCTACTTCAAGCTCCCAAGCTAGATAAATAGCAGGATTAAATCTACCCTCAAATGACGATAAAGAGATAAACTGACCCTGTGCTTGTGTGTGTTGTCCTAACTCTCTTGATGGTGAATATGTGCCCGTCGTCCAAGAACTTCTATCTCCGGAACCTGTCATGATTAGTAGAAACAAGAAACAAAATTCGAGAATAATATTCCTATGAACTACTAGGATGTGGTTGTAAAGTGCTCACAGTAAAGCAATTATCAATATGTTACAAGTTCTAACCATGCGGCAGGTGGTGACAGGCAACCAGCGGTGTCAAGTAACTCTGAAGATTGTGTAAAGCGATTGCCATGGGAAACGACGTATACGGTGTAGAAATATGTGGAGCTGGGTTGGCTATATATGGTAGCAAAAATTAGCAATAATCAATTCAAAGATGCAATGTTGAATTAACGCTCAACGACGGTACTGTGCTGGTCCTAGACTAGACCGGACTTGAGACGCGAGCCTAGAACATTAATGAGGTCAGGACATAGAACAACTAGCATCAATAAAAGATATGAAGTAGCTCCGGACAGCAAGATAAAAGTGAAGATCACAATAGTAGTAAAGATAATGATGTGAAACAACTGCCAAGCAGGATACACAACAACTCTCTCTCCTACTTTCCTCTTGAAAAGTTTGAGCTAATTTTCTGATAACTTTTTTCAAAGAATTGTACTAACTCAAGCTTTCAAATGCAAAAAGAATCACTCAATTCCGAATTGATATGAGGAATCAAAGAATTCTAAAACTGGGCTGAAAAACTGCAACAAACTATATGCGCGAACTTCGGAAGGCAAAAAGACCTATTTAGAAGCCGATTTTGAGACGCCAAATATTGTACTTTCTTTTGCAACTATTCAGATGTGTCTCGTTGCTAGCTTTAATTTGAGTACTTGTGGAGCCAAAATGGACTTCATATGAAAAAGATACGCATGTTTTAATGAACACTACGCAAAAAAGATTCCAATCTGAATTCAGGTACGAGATTGATTCTAGATAGATCCGAACTTTCTTTTTTTTCTCACTTTTTTTCCTTTTTTTTCTTTTTCTTTCTCTCCTTATTTTTTTCTGACTTTTTTTCTCTTTTTTTTCTCTCTGCCTTTTTTTATCTCCCTCTTTCCAAGATAAACTAGATAAGATGCAGATTGGATCAAGCGAAGCTGTGAACGACCTCAACTATGATTGTGACAATGAACTATGGGTAGCACATGGTGGAAATTGATGGATGGTGTGGTGGACATCGGAAGGGATAATGATGCAGTGGCGACATGACTAATGTGAACAGAACTCGAAACTCTAGACGAACTAGACACTTAGACCAGCAACTGGACACGGCGATGCAACTGATAATTCAATAATGCAAACAATGAAAAGAAAATTGCAAAGGCTCAGACTGGATAGGACAAAGGATGAATAGATCTAACTTTTTTGTGGTTTTTTCTTGGACAATAGATAAGAAAATAAATCTAAACTAGGGATGACTAGAAATTCTCACCGAGCAACCTGAAAACTTATACCACTTCATAGAGGCGGAGGTGTCCCGATCTTTCGATGAGATGATAACTATCGATTTGGTGAAGATGACTTTGATGATCCGACTACAAACATGCACGACGTTGCGCCTTAGCAATCGCTAAACCAACTCCGAGAGGTTATTGACCATGCCGGAGCACAATCAACCGGGCCACGAAGGTCTATTCCTGCAAGTAATCGAAGAACAAGCAAGAATATGATAAAAGCAATCTGAATATTGCGAGTATATATGAAGTATTGATAAAGGTGGGGATCCGTAAGCGGTCTTGGTCTGGTCGTTGGACACAAACAAAGTACACGTGATTGCAATGGCTAACTTTTAACTAAATAATCTACTTATATAGGAGCAAGGAGTGGCAGCCAAGGAGGTGGAAGGAAGTTCCAAGGCATCCTAAAACTAACCCTATGTCGTAAAAGGCTCATGGGCCCAAGTGGAGGTGATGCAACACCTTTGGACTTGTTGTTTGACTCGGATTCTGCTGCAGCGTCAGATTGTTTCGTCGATATCTCAATGCTCCGGAAGAATTTGAAGGTGAATCCAATTGGGTTGGAAAGAACATGAAATATACTTTCCAACAAAAAAAGAATCACCCAATTCGGAGTCCGTATGAAAAAGTTGTTGGTGTTTTGAGTTAGGTATGTCTGTGCAGTCCGAATCTGAATCCAGAACGTGAGAGACTTGGACTCTATCTTCTCTTGGCCCAAAAGCGACGTGAGAGAACTTTTTGAACAGAACCTAAACTTATCCTTTTCCCTTATCTTCATATGTGGATTGTACAAATGTCCCATACACCTGCAATTAGACAGAACACATAAGTGTGTGAATTATTTTTATTCTTGATAACATAAATAGATTATTGAATAGTTTGCACTAGAAATCACCTGACAAATATGCATGTATGCAATATTTTTGGTCCTATCCAATGTAGTCATGTCCTCATCACTACCTTAATGTTTTCTCCATTCTGCCATTGTACTGGAAAGACCGTGTAAAGTACGAAAAAAGGCTTTCGCCCCGCTTTATATATAAAGCACCGAACCACAAGCACCCAGTATAAACACACGCCACTCCACCGCAACACACACACACACCTAGAACAGGATACATAGGCGCTGAGCGCAGCAACACCTAGCACTACCGCCCCGAAGAGATGAAGCTACATATGACGAACCATGTGTTCCAAGGCGGCGCCTTTAGGAAGGATACGACATGGAGCGCCGCCACCGCCCGATCCAAGGATCAGAGTTTCCCCCGGAGCTGCATGACGAGCAATGAAAGCCGCGGCGACGCCTTCAAGAAGGGAACGATCTTCGCCGCCGCCGGTCTGTCCAAAGATAGAGCAGGTTTTCACCTCGGCCAATATTCACCGCCACCGAACGCCACACCCCGGCAACCACGCCGCCCACACGACCATGGTGACCGGGCAGCACCGAGGCACGGGATCGACCCAAGAGCACCGCGCAACCACCACCAGGACCACCGCCCCAGCATCCAAGACCTCAACGCCACCTCACCCAAGACCCGCCGCACCCCAACGAAAGAGACGAGCAGAAAGGTCCCACCTTTCGCGCCCCTAGGCGAACCCCAGCGTCTAGACCCAATAGGTCGGACAGAACTGGCATCCACCGAACCGTCCTGCATCCCCGAGCGCGAGACGAGCTCGGTCCTGCAGCATCGAGAGGGGGACGAGGCCAGTCCTGCTGCACCGTGCGCGAGACGAGCTCGATCCTGCTGCATCGTGCACGAGACGAGCTCGATCCTGCGGCACCGGGCGCGAGACGAGCGGTGGATCGTAGCTGGGAGAGGACCAGCCCATTGATGGGAGTAGCGCCCGAGCGACGAGGAGATGGGGTGAAGGTCGAGATGGCTCGAGCGAAGACAAGCCGATGCCGGAGTAGCCGGCCGTTGCCGCGGGCAAATCCATTGAGCCGCCGTGAAGCCGCCACGACACCGGTAGACCACCACCGAGATCTACCCATGCCTTCGCCCACGGCCGATGCAGTGGCCACGCCCGGCCGCTGCCCTACCAGCGTTGCCCGGCGAGCTCCAAGCGCCGGAGCCGCCGAGCACGCACCACCGGAGCCAAGCGTTGCCGGCCGGCCACCAAAGCCAGATCCGGCCGGATCCGGCAAAAGACCGGCCGCGCGCCACCTCCCGAGACGGGAGCACCGCAGCCGCCCGACCATGCGTGGAACGAAGGTCACCGGAGCGCCGCCACCAGCAGGCCACCCTGCAGCCTCGCGAGACCGCCGCCACGCCGTTGGATCCCGCGGACGTCCAGTGCCGCCGCTCAAAGGAGCCGTCCCACGCCGGCGCCCACAAGCGGACGGGGAGGCGGGGACGAAGGCATGTCGCAGGGGTTCCTCTCGGCGGCGCGCGCCACGGGAGGGGAGGGGGAGAGCGGAGCAGGCCGGGAGGCTCGCGCCTGGCGGCCGGCGGCGGTGGGGAGGCTAGGTCGCCGGCGGCGGCGGGGGTGGGAACCCTAGCGGAGCGGGAGACTGTATAAAGTGGATCTTTTGGTTTTTTGCCATCGACATAACGTAGCTTGATCAGTCTAGCGATTCCTCCCTTCTAGGAAAGCCATCTAATATCAGTCTACAATTTAAAATCAGTACACAGTAATAGTAGGAAATCTCCCAGGTTATGTAGAAAGCAAATACTTGGTTTGACAGATTTTTATGAATCGAATAACATTCGACGTGTAAAAGTAATATTTGTCAAGAGGAATTATGCATGTTTACTGCTAAATTATTAATGGAGAATTAGTATTCATAAATGTAGATGGATGACATAAAAGAAAAATAAAATGTCAGATACCTAGGGGTGGGAATCATAAACACCATTAGGAAGTGAAGTTGCTTGTCGTTCCAGATTTTGGTACATGACATAAAGAAAAGGAGTTAGGATATAGTGCAAGGTTCAGAAACATAAAATATAATTTTTCAAACAACTTATAATTTTTTTGACATGGACACCTCTGTCTTCAAAATGCACAGAGTCTTGTCGTCTATGGATGCTATAAAAGAACTTTGATATACAGCCCAACAAGAGATAAAATTAATTAAAAAAACAAAAAATACATTTATTCATCACATACACAACATTCAGAAGTTGAATATTCAGTCGATACATAGATTTATTGAGACCATGTCCATATATTTTACACAGTTATGGTTACTAAAAGAACAAGTACATGTTTTATCGGCTTCATGAATATAAGTTGATAATCTCATTTTCTCACAAAAGATAGCGATAAATCACGAGCGGACATGCAGCCACGCAAGGTCAATATCAAGACCGGCCGTTCCCACGTGATTCGTGCGGCTCTAGTACATCGAGCTTGTATAATGAATTCCATCCACCGTATACAATTAGTATAGCTTCAGGTACAGATTTCTCCTGCATTTGTTTAAATATATACTTTCAGTGTCAACTAAACAATGCGTGCATATGTAGTATCCCTTGTTTGTCAGTCCTGAAAGGTTACTGAGAGCAGACCAATCATTGATGGTTACAAACAGCAACACATGTAGGTCAAATTCCTGTTGGTCGTGCTCATCCTACACACATACACCTTTTTCATTCCATAGCTGTAAAATTTCTTCAACTAATGGCCTTAGGTACACATCAATATCGTTCTCGGGTTGCTTTGGGCCTTGGATGAGCACTGGGATCATAATGAATTTCCGCTTCATGCACAACCAAGGATGAAGGTTATAGATACATAGAGTCACGGGCCAGGTGCTATGATTGTTGCTCTGCTCCCCAAAAGGATTAATGCCATCCACGCTTAAACCAAACCATACGTTCCTTGCGTCACCTGCAAAGTCCCTCCACTTTCTCTTGATTTTTCCTCACTGCGACCCGTCAGCGGGTGCTCTCAACTTCTCGTCTTTCTTACGGTCCTCTTTGTGCCAACGCATCAACTTGGCATGCTCTTTTTTTCTAAATAGACGTTTCAACTGTGGTATTATAGGAGCATACCACATCACCTTGGCAGGAACCCTATTCCTGTAACATCCCAATTTTCCTAAATTAGGATGTTAATAGATCATTCATATGCATATCATATTTTTATAGCATTATTTGTCTTTCTGCAATATTCGAATCATTATGCAACTAAAGGCAATTTATTGGAGTGGAGATAACATGACTTCTCCCCTGTTTTTAAAAATGTTCATAATGTGCAGAATATTATTTCCAGTTCATCTGTTATGTTCTGGTAATTTTTGCAATCTTCAAAATATTTTATTTGATTGTTTTATTGTTGTTTGAGTGGCCTATTGCATCAAAATTATTTTACAAAATTGCATTAGTATTGGAACTAGAGTTCCTGTAGTTTATAGCTATAGGGCTATTTTTACTTTGTGTCTAGGTATATTTTTATTTAGATTTTATACTGTGTATTTTATTTTATTTATTTTGTTTTACTGCTGTTGTTTCTGTTTAAAAAAAAAGAGAAACAGCGCAGCATAGCGCCGCAGCGCGGCCCAGCTAGCCCGCGGCCCAGCAACCATCGCCCGCGCCGACAGCCCAGCCAACCGCCAGCTCAAGAGCCCTGGCCGCTCATATCGCGGCGGTACGCACCGCGCCGCCCGTGCCCGACCCGCGCCCGATCCACCTCGCCTCCAGCCACTGACCGTGGGCCTCACGCCCCTGTTCGTCCCCTCCATCGAGCCGGACACCGCTCGACCGCATGCCGCGCGCACGCCGAGGCCGAGCCCGACTCGACGCCGCGCCCTGGTCCACCTCGAACGTGCCCGAGTGTCCGTGCGCGAGCCAAAGCCTTCGACGAACCCCCGAACCCCTTCCTCGATCCTCCCCGTTGCCGCACGCACAAGGTTGGGCGAATCGGATCTCGTCGGAGGAGCTCGAGACCGCCGCCGTTCGCCGGTCGTTTACGTCGTCGTAAGAACACCGCAGCCGCGCCAGTTGCCTCCCTCGACCCTCCACTCATCACCGAAATCGTCTGACACTCTTACCTGGGCAGAGAGCCACCGGAGCCGCCGCCCGACGCCGAGCAGAAGCGCTGGAGCACGCCGGAGTTGCGAGCCACCGTCGCCTAACAGAGGACACCCCGTCGCCGTTGAGCTCCACCTACACCTCTGCTACTCACCGCCGCACCCATCCGTCGCTTCACCTTCGCCGGAGACCCGCCGGAGAAGCTCCACCGCCGACGCCCGACCCGCCGCCGCCGCGTCCCCTGTTCTCTGGTGAGCACGCGAGCGCAACACACCTCGGCCAATCGGGTGATGCCACATGGCAAAATCTACAGCGCCTGCTACAGTAACCGCACGTGCACTGTTCACGAGTTTTCTGTTGCTGTTTTTGTTCTTTTTCAGTTTTCAACTGTAATTTCAATTAGCTATAACTCCTATTCAATAAATCCAATTTAGGTAATTCTTTTTCCTGCACTCACAAAAATCAGCACATTATCACAGTACCAACTTTGCACATGTTTGCACTGTTCAAATTTGAATTCGTTTGAATTTGAATCAAATCTTCCGGAGGCCGTAACTTTCAAACCGTTTATCGGAATCGAGTGATTCTTTTTGCATTGTGACCGTAGTGCAATTTAGGTGTTGTTAAGCTTCTGTTGTTGAGTTTTAAAAATCAGTTTCTTGCTGTTGGTTTTATTTTGGTTCTATTCGTGTTCCGGTGATTGATTTGTTGAATTGTGTGAAACGTGTAGGTTGTCCGTAGTGCGACGCGAGCTATTGTCAGGAGTGTGACTTTCTGAATCAGAACCAAGGCAAGTTACATGTTGATCATCCTTTACCTATTGTTTTCTATGCATTGTAGTATATATCACACTATAACTTTATGCATTATAGGATTGTTATATTTTGAGCTATGTTGTTGAGCTATCTTCCCGTCTTTTGCAAACCGTGATAGTTGTAGTTGCTATGCTTTGTAGACGGGGTGGTTCATGTATTCATTGAGTTTATGTGAGGATATATATATATATATATATATATATATATATATATATATATATATATATATATATATATATATATATATATATATATATAACAATTGAGTAGTAACTCAGATTTAACTCACCTCTGGGCGGAAGTGGTATTGCTTGGTGTTGAGGAAGGCATCATGGGGTCTTGCACCTTTTCTAAGGCCATGCGCTCATGAGAGTGCACCCTAAGTGGAATGCCGCCAGGTTCAAAAATATCGACAGACTTAGTGACTAGTAGCTTCCATGTGCGGCCACTTGGCTATATGGGCTCGCTTAGTTGATCAGTTGTTGGAACCCTTGCCTGCATAACGGTGTCGACAGATGTAGCATATGTAGGTGGGATGTGGCCGTCAGGTGGTTAAGGGAACCTCTTCTGAAAGACTTTGTCTCAATCTTCGGATTGGGTCCAGTGGGTAAAGCGTACAAAACTCTGCAGAGTATTAAAACTAATCATGATTAGCCGTGCCCCCGGTTATGGGTAAATCTGAGCCACTATGCCATTATAGTTGTTGGATGATCTTGACAGATGTGACACTTAATAATATTTGTGGGCAACTTAATAAAGGGTAGGTTGGAGTTGATTTTGCCAACTCAACCTTGTGCATTTAATTGTAGTAATAAAGAACTAAATAAAAAATGACTAATAGGTAGTTATGAGGATAAAATCAGCTTTCGCAAAAATAAACCCCAAGCCTTCCTTGTTGTACTATGCATATACATGTAGGTCTGCTTTATTATTACTCTGTGTAACTTGCCAATACATTCCAAGTATTGACCTATATGGCTGCAACGTCTCATGTTGCAGGATATTCGACGAAGAGTAAGGTACCGTTAGGGTCGCGAGTCTGCACTCAAAGATCGTCGATGGGCTATGATGGGACTCATCGTTATTTTCTGCTACTTTCCGCTGTTTGATTGAATAAAGATAGCCAAGTGCTATGCAGATTGTTTTATTTTATACTCTGGATCATACGTTGTAATAAATGATGCACTTGCTATTCTGGTATTCATCTATACTGTGTGTGCTAGCGAGTTTGATCCAGGGACTAGCACGGTAAGCACAGAGACTCAAATCCTTCGAGGTTTGGTCGTTACAGATGGTATCAGATCAGTGTGTTGACTGTAGGACGTGACCCTAGAAAATGGATTAGAAAAGACACAGGACTGAAAATTATTTTATAAACTAGCTATACTTCTTACTGTTTATTAGTTAACCCCCTCAAGTATCTTGAACTGTTAAGTAGGAACTAGTGTTGAGACCACCATTCATGTTTGTTTTATATTGCAACGTTATCGTGTTAGCGTATCTGATTATGCCCACTTTCGTGGTATGAAGATACTAGATTGTTTGCTTGATTGGTAGTTGTTTGTTAAATTGCTTAGTGTCGAAATTATTTGACTATATATATAATATTATCATATTGTTTGTTGTTTGTTGTTTGTTGTTTGTTTGTCGGTGTTATTCGTTGTTGTGTTTTGTTGGCTTGATCATATTATGCATATGGGTAGAATATATTTATATATACATAGTCTTTAGCCCTATTATATCTATAACTCTTCTATGCTTGCCCACCAGATGCCGCCGAGGCGTGATAATAGGCGTAATGCTGCAGGAGGAGACAACAATGGCAATGATGTACCACCATACATGCAGCAGTTGCTTCAGGGACAGGCTCAGTTGATCCAGTTGCTTGTCCAGAACCAGAACAACAACAATAACAACAACAATCCACCGCCACCTCCACCAGTGGATATGCTTACCAGGTTCTTGAGGTTGAATCCTCAGAGGTTCTCCAGTTCCCCTGAACCTATTGTGGCTGATGATTGGCTCCGTGCAGTCAATAGGAACCTGGAGACGGTTGGATGCACAGATGCAGAGAGGGTGAGGTTTGCCTCACATTTGTTGGAGGGTCCTGCTGCAGCTTGGTGGGACAATTACTTGGTCACCTATCCCATTGCTACTATCACATGGCCTCAGTTTCAGGATGCTTTCCGTGCTGCACATGTGTCTGCTGGTGCTATGAGTCTGAAAAAGAAGGAGTTTCGCAGTTTGCGCCAGGGAGGTCGCATAGTTAATGCGTACGTGGAGGAATTTAATAATCTTGCACGTTATGCTCCTAATGATGTTAACACTGATGCAGCTAGGCAGGAGAAATTCTTGGAGGGCCTTAATGACGAGTTGAGCCTTCATTTGACAGTGGCCACTTTTAGGAATTGTCAGGACCTGATTGATAAGGCTATTGTGCTGGAGGGAAAGCAACAGGCCATAGAGAATCGCAAGAGGAAGTACAACAACAATAACAGGTATAATTCAGGACCACAATGAGGCCACGCCTTCATATCATGGTAATGGAGGTAATGGACATAATCATCATGGAGGTAATGATCATAATCATCATGGAAGAAATGTCCACAACCATAATGGCCACCATCATCATAATGGGCACAAGAGTAACAATGGCAATGGCAAAGGTAATGGTAATGGTAATGGTAATGGAGGAACAATAACCGAACCACCGGGTTACACGTGCGCCAAGGATTTGAGTCGGTGCGATTGCTTGGTGTAAGGCTATGGGGCACTATGCCACGATTGCCGGGGCGAAGAACTCAGATCCAAGAAGCCAAACCCCTTCCAAAAGGGTCATGTAAATCATGTTAATGTGGAGGAGGTTTACAATGAACCTGATGCAGTGATTGGTAAGTTCTTGATTAACTCAGTACCCGCGCTTGTTCTTTTTGATACTGGTGCATCACATTCTTTTATTTCGAGGGTATTTGTTGATAAACATGGATTGCCAACAAAAACACTTAGCATGCCTATTAGAGTGAGTTCCCCAGGAGCTGAGATGATAGCAGGTGTTGGTTGCCATCAGTTGACTTTGTCTATTGGAAAGCATGATTTTCCTACGGATTTGATTATATTAAAGTCACAAGGTCTGGATATTATTTTGGGTATGGATTGGTTGCGTTATATAAAGGTCGTATTGATTGTGCGGTCGATCTATTACTCTCGAGGCACCAGGAGGAAGAGGATCAAATATGTATGTAAGTATAAGCGTGATCAGTGCAGGTGAACTCTATTAAGGGGGGTAGCCTGGAAGAGGTGCCAGTTGTGAGGGATTATCCAGATGTGTTTCCAGAGGAGTTGCCAGGTATGCCACCAGATAGAGATATTGAGTTTCTCATTGATTTAATACCAGGCACCAGACCTATTGCAAAGAGACCGTATAGAATGCCTCCTTAAGAGTTGGAGGAATTGAAGAAGCAGATAAGAGAATTGTGGGCACAAGGATTTATTCGCCCAAGTTCATCACCTTGGGGAGCTCCAGTTTTGTTTGTGGAGAAGAAGGATGGAACCTTGAGGATGTGTGTTGATTATCGTTCTCTGAATGAGGTAACCATTAAGAATAAGTATCCTTTGCCTATGATAAATGATCTGTTTGACCAGTTGGAAGGAGCTACTGTGTTTTCTAAGATTGATCTTCATTCTGGTTATCATCAATTAAAGATTCGTGAGCAAGATATTCCAAAGACTGCTTTTACTACGAGGTATGGGTTGTATGAATATACTGTTATGTCATTTGGATTGACTAATGCTCCTGCATACTTCATGAATATGATGAACAAGGTGTTTATGGAGTTCTTGGATAAATTTGTGGTTGTTTTCTTTGATGATATATTGGTGTTCTCCAAGAATAAGCAAGAGCATGAGGTGCATTTGCGTTTGGTATTGGAGAAATTGAGGGAACATCAGTTGTATGCCAAGTTCAGCAAATGCGAGTTTTGGCTGGATGAGGTTGCATTCCTTGGACATGTTGTGTCAGGTAATGGAGTTGCAGTTGATCCATCTAAGGTTGCTGCAGATTCTGAGTGAGAGACACCCACGACGCTTGGGGAGATTCGCAGCTTTTGGGCCTTGCAGGTTATTACAGGAGGTTTATTGAGAACTTTTCGAAAATTGCAAAGCCTATGACTGAATTGTTGAAGAAGGAGAAGAAGTTTGTTTGGACTGATGAATGTGAAGCCAGCTTTCAGGAATTGAAGCAGCGTTTGGTTACGGCACCAGTTTTAACTCTGCCAGACATACGTAAGGACTTCCAGGTATATTGTGATGCTTCTCGTCAAGGACTTGGGAGTGTTTTGATGCAGGAAGGTAAAGTTGTTTCTTATGCTTCACGTCAGCTTAAGAATCATGAGCATAATTATCCTACACATGATTTGGAGTTAGCCTCAGTTGTGCATGCATTGAAAACTTGGAGGCCATATCTTATTGGTAATCATTGTGATATATTTCTTGATCATAAGAGCTTGAAGTATATTTTTACTCGAAGGATTTGAACCTCGAGCACGAGGAGATGGTTGGAGCTTATTAAGGATTATGATTTGAATGTGCAGTATCATCCTGGTAAGGCTAATGTTGTTCTTGATGCATTGAGTCGTAGGAGCCATGCTAATGCAATTAATATTCATAATATGCCACCCGAGTTATGTGAACAGTTCAGGAATCTCAGATTGGAGATGGTTCCTAAGGGATATTTAGCAACACTGGAGGTAAAGCCTACTTTGCTTGACAGGATCAGGGAAGCTCAAAAGGGTGATAAGGAGATTGTTGAGATAAAAGAGAATATGGCTAAAGGTAAGGCAGAAGGTTTCCATGAGGATGAACATGGAGCCATATGGTTTGAGAAGCGTATTTGTGTACCTCAAGATGCAGATATCAGGAAGTTGATTCTTCAGGAGGCGCATGATTCACCTTATTCTATTCACCCAGGTAATACTAAGATGTATTTGGATTTGAGGGAAAGATTTTGGTGGCCTAGCTCAAGAGGGAAATTGCTGGGTATATTGCAACATGTGATGTGTGCCGAGAGTTAAAGCAGAACATCAGAGACCAGCAGGTTTGTTACAGCCATTGCCTATACCTGATTGGAAGTGGGATGAGATTGGTATGGACTTCATTACAGGTCTACCCAGGACACGGTCAGGTTATGATTCTATATGGGTAATTGTTGATCGTTTGACTAAAGTTGCTCACTTCATCTCGGTAAAGACTACTTATACCAGTGCTCAGCTAGCAAAGATTTATATGTCTAAAATTGTTTGTCTGCATGGAGTTCCAAGGAAGGTAGTGTCTGATAGAGGTACTCAGTTCACATCAAATTTTGGCGTCGGTTGCATGAATCCTTGGGCACCAGGTGGAGTTCAAGACAGCTTTCCATCCACGACATGATGGGCGATGAGAGGGTAAATCAGATTTTGGAGGATATGTTGAGAGCTTGTGCTTTGGACTATGGGTCCAGTTGGGATGATAATTTACCTTATGCAGAGTTTTCATATAATAATGATTATCGGCTAGTCTCAAGATGGCACCATTTGAGGTATTGTATGGCAGAAAGTGCAGGACACCATTGATGTGGGATGAGGTTGGGAGCGTCGTTCTTTGGACCAGACTTGATCGAGATCTTTGAGGAGAAGGTCAAGTTGATTCGTGACAGTGAAGATAGCACAGTCCAGCGTAAGAGTTATGCGATGCAAAACGTAAGGAGGTGGCATATGAGGTAGGAGACCGTGCATACCTTCGAGTTTCACCACTTCGTGGAATTAAGAGGTTTGGAATCAAGGGTAAGTTAGCACCACATTTTGTGGGGCCTTACAAGATCTTGGAGCATAGAGGAGAGGTAGCTTATCAGCTGGAGTTGCCAGAATCCTTGTCAGGAGTTCATGATGTGTTTCATGTATCTCAGTTGAAGAAGTGCCATGCAGAGATGATGGACGTTCCATTGAGGGACACAGTGCCACTTGAGGCAATTCAGTTGGAGAGTGATTTGACATATGAGGAGAAACCAGTTAAGATTTTGGAGACAGCAGAGAGAGTTACTCGCACCAAGACAATCAAGTTATCCAAGGTTCAGTGGGATCATCATACAGAGGAGGAAGCTACCTGGGAACGAGAGGAAGATCTCAGGCAGGATCATCCACACCTTTTTGCTAGCCAGCCCGAATCTCGAGGGCGAGATTCATCTTAAGGGGGGTAGGTTTGTAACATCCCAATTTTCCTAAATTAGGATGTTAATAGATCATTCATATGCATATCATATTTTTATTGCATTATTTGTCTTTCTGCAATATTCGAATCATTATGCAACTAAAGGCAATTTATTGGAGTGGAGATAACATGACTTCTCCCCTGTTTTAAAAATGTTCATAATGTGCAGAATATTATTTCCAGTTCATCTGTTATGTTCTGGTAATTTTTGCAATCTTCAAAATATTTTATTTGATTGTTTTATTGCTGTTTGAGTGGCCTATTGCATCAAAATTATTTTACAAAATTGCATTAGTATTGGAACTAGTGTTCCTGTAGTTTATAGCTATAGGGCTATTTTTACTGTGTGTCTAGGTATTTTTATTTAGATTTTATACTGTGTATTTTATTTTATTTATTTTGTTTTACTGCTGTTGTTTCTGTTTAAAAAAAAAAGAGAAACAGCGCAGCATAGCGCCGCAGCGCGGCCCAGCAACCATCGCCCGCGCCGACAGCCCAGCCAACCGCCAGCCCTCAGCCAGCTCCGCCTTGATCGCGGCCAATACGCGACCGCGCCGCCGCCGTGCCGACCGCGCCCGATCCACCTCGCCTCCAGCCATCGACCGTGGGCCTCACGCCCCTGTTCGTCCCCTCCATCGAGTCGGACACCGCTCGACCGCATGCCGCGCGCAGGCCGAGGCCGAGCCCGACTCGACGCCGCGCCCTGGTCCACCTCGAACGCGCCCGAGTGTCCGTGCGCGAGCCAAAGCCTTCGACGAACCCCCGAACCCCTTCCTCGATCCTCCCCGTTGCCGCACGCGCAAGGTTGGGCGAATCGGATCTCGCCGGAGGAGCTCGAGACCGCCGCCGTTCGCCGGTCGTTTACATCGTCGTAAGAACACCGCAGTCGCACCAGTTGCCTCCCTCGACCCTCCACTCATCACCGAAATCGTCTGACACTCTTACCTGGGCAGAGAGCCACCGGAGCCGCCGCCCGACGCCGAGCAGAAGCGCTGGAGCACGCCGGAGTTGCGAGCCGCCGTCGCCTAACAGAGGACACCCCGTCGCCGTTGAGCTCCACCTACACCTCCGCCACTCACCGCCGCACCCATCCGTCGCTTCACCTTCGCCGGAGACCCGCCGGAGAAGCTCCACCGCCGACGCCCGACCCGCCGCCGCCGTGTCCCCTGTTCTCTGGTGAGCACGCGAGCGCAACACACCTCGGCCAATCGGGTGATGCCACATGGCAAAATCTACAGCGCCTGCTACAGTAACCGCACGTGCACTGTTCACGAGTTTTCTGTTGCTGTTTTTGTTCTTTTTCAGTTTTCAACTGTAATTTCAATTAGCTATAACTCCTATTCTATAAATCCAATTTAGGTAATTCTTTTTCCTATGCACTCACAAAAATCAGCACATTATCACAGTACCAACTTTGCACATGTTTGCACTGTTCAAATTTGAATTCGTTTAAATTTGAATCAAATCTTCCGGAGGCCGTAACTTTCAAACCGTTTATCGGAATCGAGTGAATCTTTTTGCATTGTGACCGTAGTGCAATTTAGGTGTTGTTAAGCTTCAGTTGTTGAGTTTTAAAAATCATTTTCTTGCTGTTGGTTTTATTTTGGTTCTATTCGTGTTCCGGTGATTGATTTGTTGAATTGTGTGAAACGTGTAGATTGTCCGGAGTGCGACGCGAGCTATTGTCAGGAGTGTGACTTTCTGAATCAGAACCAAGGCAAGTTACATGTTGATCATCCTTTACCTATTGTTTTCTATGCATTGTAGTATATATCACACTATAACTTTATGCATTATAGGATTGTTATATTTTGAGCTATGCTGTTGAGCTATCTTCCCGTCTTTTGCAAACCGTGATAGTTGTAGTTGCTATGCTTTGTAGACGGGGGTGGTTCGTGTATTCATTGAGTTTATGTGAGGATTATATATATATATATATATATATATATATATATATATATATATATATATATATATATATATATATATATATATATATATAGGATTGACTATTCATCACCCTGGGTGAGGAATAGTTATTCTTCAACCCCTCTATTTTACCATCAATGCATCGTAATTTTACGTTACGTAAGTTTTGTCTTATTTCCGATGTAAAAAGAGACTATAAGAAAATATATAGTCGTCAGTAAAAATATTTTATGTAATTTAAAATTACAAACGTAAAAACATAGTGTAAAATACACATAAACTGTAAATTTTCTTGTCTTACGACCTATATTTTTATTTTCTTATGCAAAATTTTACGTAGTGAATCAATAGGAATGTAACTATTTGAATTTCAAACGTAATTTAATTATGAAACGATTGCAAGATTACCTCGGGTGAAGAATAACTTATTCTGCACCTGGATGATGAATAGCATCACTATATATATATATATATATATATATATATATATATATATATATATATATATATATATATATAACAATTGAGTAGTAACTCAGGATTTAACTCACCTCTGGGCGGAAGTGGTATTGCTTGGTGTTGAGGGAAGGCATCATGGGGTCTTGCACCTTTTCTAAGGCCATGCGCTCATGAGAGTGCACCCTAAGTGGAATGCCGCCCAGGTTCAAAAAGATCAGACAGACTTAGTGACTAGTAGCTTCCATGTGCGGCCACTGGCTATATGGGCTCTGGCTTAGTTGATCAGTTGTTGGAACCCTTGCCCAGACAGTGTCGACAGATGTAGCATATGTAGGTGGGATGTGGCCGTCAGGTGGTTAAGGGAACCTCTTCTGAAAGACTTTGTCTCAATCTTCGGATTGGGTCCAGTGGGTAAAGCGTACAAAACTCTGCAGAGTATTAAAACTAATCATGATTAGCCGTGCCCCCGGTTATGGGTAAATCTGAACCACTATGCCATTATAGTTGTTGGATGATCTTGACAGATGTGACACTTAATAATATTTGTGGGCAACTTAATAAAGGGTAGGTTGGAGTTGATTTTGCCAACTCAACCTTGTGCATTTAATTGTAGTAATAAAGAACTAAATAAAAAAATGACTAATAGGTAGTTATGAGGATAAAATCAGCTTTCTGCAAAAATAAACCCACAAGCCTTCCTTGTTGTACTATGCATATACATGTAGGTCTGCTTTATTATTACTCCTGTGTAACTTGCCAATACATTCCAAGTATTGACCTATATGGCTGCAACGTCTCATGTTGCAGGATATTCAGACGAAGAGTAAGGTACCGTTAGGGTCGCGAGTCTGCACTCAGCATCTCCAGTGGGCTATGATGGGACTCATCGTTATTTTCTGCTACTTTCCGCTGTTTGATTGAATAAAGCTAGCCAAGTGTTATGCATATTGTTTTATTTTATACTCTGGATCATACGTTGTAATAAATGATGCACTTGCTATTCTGGTATTCATCTATACTGTGTGTGCTAGCGAGTTTGATCCAGGGACTAGCACGGTAAGCACAGAGACTCAAATCCTTCGAGGTTTGGTCGTTACAATTCCTAGGGCCCTCGCCGTGAACATCACCAGGGTCATCTCGTCTGATCTTATACCGCAATGCACCGCATACTGGGCATGCGTTCAAATCCTCGTACGCACCGTGGTAGAGGATGCAGTCATTAGGGCATGCATGTATCTTCTGCACCTCCAATCCTAGAGGGCATAGAACCTTCTTTGCTCTGTGCGTACTGTCGGGCAATTCGTTATCCTTTGGAAGCTTCTTCTTCAATATTTTCAGTAGCTTCTCAAATCCGTTGTCAGATACATCATTGTCTACCTTCCATTGCAGCAATTCCAGTGTGGTACCTAGATTTGTGTTGCCATCTTCACAATTGGGGTATAACCCTTTTTTGTGATCCTCTAACATGCGATCGAACTTCAACTTCTCCTTTTCACTTTGGCATTGTCTCTTTGCATCAACAATGACCCGGCGAAGATCATCATTGGGCACAACGTCTAGTTCCTCTTGATCTTCAGCTTCCCCCGTTGCAGCATCACCGTATTCAGGGGGCACATAGTTGTCATCATCCTCTCCTTCTTTGTTGTCTTTCATCATAACCCCTCTTTCTCCGCGCTTGGTCCAAACATTATAGTGTGGCATGAAACCCTTCTCAAGCAGGTGGATGTGAAGGGTTTTTGAGTCAGAGTAAGACTTCGTATTCTCACCTGTAGGGAATGAACAACACATAAAACCATTCTGCTTGTTTGCCTCAGCCACTTTGAGAAAATTATGCACGCCCTTAATGTACTCGGAGGTGCGTCTGTCATCGTACATCTATTGCCGGTTCATCTGCATTCGTTATATATAATTAAGTGTGTCAAAAACCATTATAGAACATCATGAATAGAGAAGTGACTAAATTAATAGAAATTCATCATCACATTAAAACCAAGTACAGTAGTGATCAAATGTTATTACTGAAAAAATAAATGCATAAAGTTCATACTTAGTTCTCATTGAACAATATATAGCTCTCTAGAGCATCTAATTAAACCATACATTAAAACTATACAAAACATTTCAATGCAACAAGAAATGCGATCATAATCGCAACTAAGGTAACATTTGATCCAACGGCATAATGATACCAAGCCTTAGTATGAATGGCATATTTTCTAATCTTTCTAATCTTCAAGCGCATTACATCCATCTTGATCTTGTGATCATCGACGACATCCGCAACATGCAACTCCAATCTCATCTTCTCCTCCTCAATTCTTTTCAATTTTTTCTTCAAGTAATTGTTTTCCTTTTCAACTAAATTTAACCTCTCGACAATAGGGTCGGTTAGAATTTCCCGTTCACATACCTCCTAGATAAAAACATCTATGTCACGTTGGTCGGCATAATTATCATAAACACTAAATGAACCAAATAGTTATAAAAGATAATATATAACACATCCAAATCATAGACATGACGAGGGTCGACGGAGGCGGATACCAAAACCATCGCACTATATAATAAAAAACAATAATAAAAGTAAGAAAATTATACAAGTATCTATCTAAATCATACAAGTAAGAATCTTTTTCTTTTAGAAAGAAGATAAGAACAAGAGGCTCACCACGATGGTGCCGGCGACGAGATCGGCGCGGGCGATCGACGGTGAGGACGGGAATGGGACAGGATGGGCCGACAAACCTAGACAAATCTTGTGGAAAATGGAGCTTGGACAAGGAGCTTCGAGAGGAGAAAGCTTAAGTGTGGCTCGGGCATTTCATCGTATACCTCATGTGCATAGGAGGTGGGCTAGAGCACCACAAATCTCTCCCATGACCGGCCAAAAAAACAGAGCAGTGGCTCTGCTCGTGGGCAGGGGCAGGGGTATATATAGGCCTCTCTTTAGTCCCGGTTTGTGGCTAAAAGCGGGACTCAAGGACAACCTTTGGTCCCGGTTCCAGCCACAAACCGGGACTAAAGGTGCTGAGCGGTGCTGGGCCAGGAGTGAGGCCCATTGGTTCCGGTTCTTGTCTGGAACCGGGACCAAAGGGGTCAGATGAACAGGGACCAATGGCCCCCGAGGCCCGGCAGGCGCCCTGGCCTCACGAACCGGGACTGATGCACCCTTTGGTCCCGGTTCGTGAGTGAACCGGGATTAATGCCCTTACCCAGGCCTCAACCAAAGCCCTGTTTTCTACTAGTGGCCCATTCAACTTCAACCAATAATGCATGTCGGTGAAGGACTTCTTCTCCGACTTCTTATACACTACACAAGCATGAGTACGCTACAAAGTGAAACAATAATGCATATCCGTCTAGTGAGAAACAAAATAATACATGTCCGGCTAGTGATCAACAAAACTAAAGCATATCCGGCTAGTGATCAACTTACTTGCTCAATGATTTGTTCACCACTAGGCCACCATGCGATGAGATGCTTCAAGTGCCCGCAATACTTCAACACGGGCGCTTGGATGGTGTACCATCGATGGTTGAGGGACTTCCACTCGCGGTTGCGGATCAACGCGTCAAAGTAGGGCGCGAAATGCTTGTGTTCATGGAACCATATGTGAATGTTCTTCCAAAAGGTTGTGCCCTTTTGCTCCGTGCCATGGAGAGGATCAAGGCTAGTGGCCAACCATGCATCACAAAACAGCTAGTCCTCCCGCACGTTGAAGCTTTCTCCTCTATCCTTCTTCTTTGAATCGCCGGTTGTACCATCCGGATCATCGTCCTTGCCCTCCTCATCCTCCTCGTCCTCCTCCTCCTCCCTCCAGCTGTTGCTCTTCGATGGTCCAATGATGTTGTTGTTGTGTGACATTGTCGGTCTGGATGTAGGACTGCTGCTGCTGCTAGTTGCCAGACTGGGTGGGATGCGAGTCTTCCACCTGCCCCTCCCCATAGCCCCCTCCTCCTCCGTTGCCTCCGTCATGGATGATACCAAGCATCTCCTTGTCGACGTCGTACGCCTTCTCCCCCGCTCTCGGCATTGCAGCAAACAGCGTACAGGCACCCATATGCTCCCCGCCCATCATCCTCGCCCAGATGAGCTGTCGTGAAGAATAACCAGAGAAGAGCGCGCCGCGCTAGCTTCGACAATGTAAGGAACCGTACCGGGGGGTGCGAGCTGCTTGGCTGCATAGTTATACGGAGGCTTTTAATGCTCCAGCCACGACGCCGTCTGTACTGTGGGCGCGCCCATCTGGCGGCGGCTGCCATGGGCTGGCCGACCGCATCGTCCTCCACGCCCATCACCACCACCAGGCCCACCGGCGGCTAGCCGCTTCTTCAGCTTCTCCTCCTTTGAGGCCTTTGCTTTGACGAGGCGAATTTGCCGCGTCTTCGAGCTGATCTTCCGGGCGGGCATGATGCTCGGATCCTCCGACAGCTCCGCCGGCTCCATCTTTGACAGGTTCTCCGACGGTTCCATGTGTCGGCGGTGGTGGGAAGGAGAGGGTGGAAGAAAAGAGCGGGAATTGGGCGGGGAGCGGCGGGGAGTGGAAGAAGCGGGTGTGGAGATTTTGGCGCGGAAACAGTGCAGGATGCTACAGAAGCGCTCACTCCGCCTTCCTTTTAGGTGGGCTAGAGGGCCTGATAGCGACGTTTCGCGTGTCCGGACTCCTGCAAACCTCCCCCACGTTTGTCTTCGGTTTGCGGGAGAAACCGAGTCCGGACCGCTCTGCGGACCGATACAGGACCGCATTGCATGGCTTCCTCGGTCCAGACAGCGTGATCTGGACGGTTGCAGGAGGTTTGCGGATCGGTGTTGGAGATGCCCTTATGTTTTTAGCATGGTATCCGGTACTTGCAACCTGCCAAAACATTGTTGAGCAACTGCGCTATGTTCAAAGGCATCGAGCAACAATTACTTCAGAGATTTAAGGGTTCGTTTCATTTCCTCACTTAGCATATGTACGGTCTAATTATTTCCTGCTATGTGTTTGATATGAGACATCTAACCGGATATCAAGGTCTTTCCTAACTTTGTTTTGATTAATCGTACTCCCTCCGTCTAGGTGCATAGGGCGCCTAAGAAAATCCTAAAATTCCAAAAATGTTACTCTCTCCGTCTCAGTTTACAAGTCCTACGTATATACCTAGGTTGCCAATTTTATCACCCTAATATAAACTATATAACACAAAAATTATACCTTTTGAAAATAGAACATCTGAAGTTTATATCGGTGAAGAAGAAGATAGCATGCGCAACAACTTTGCAAGATAGCACGAGTGCGGCATTTCTGCTCCTGAGCTCATCTACACCCTCTCCGACGGAAAAAATCAAAACAAATATTAAAAAATTCAAAAAATTCCAAATTTCTTTTATGTGGTAGATAAGTCTATGTGTGAGGTGCGCTCCAGATTTCACCTCATTTGGACATCTGTGCAACTCTCAGCAAAAAAGACAAATTCAGGGTCTGTAAAAAAGTTTACTGTTTACACACTATTCTGACCCGATTGGTTTTTCTTTTGCTGAGAGCTGCTCAGATGTCCAAATAAGTTGAAATTTGGAGCGAACCTCACGCATACAATTTTCTATCACACGCAAAAAAATTGGATTTTTTTTATTTTTTTAGTATTTGTTTTGATTTTTGTTGACCGGGTGCAGATGAGCCTGGGCACCGAATGGGATTTTCGAGATAGCACGTGCATCTTCAAAAAAAAATTAGAAAAGGAGGTTATCCCTCGGTCTCTGCATCGGAAAGATGCATACGGCCACTAGCACGTGCATCTTCATAGAGGTACATCGTGTGTATGGATGACTGCCTTCCACCATGAGGGACACAACCATCATTTCATAAGTCAATGGCCACATGCACTCCTTAATAGTCACATGGCATATTAATTCCAGGTGCCAACTCCATCTTGTGATAAACTAGCGTCGCTTCTTCCTTTGTATGCCTCAATCTCTTATACTATATGAGACCGGTGTTTCTGCTGCATCCCCATCCATCTCTTATTCGGTTACTCTTTTACTCGCCTGCCATATCTCCATGAGAGAAGAGCGGGTAGGGAGTTAAAATATAACACTTTCCAATCAATTAATTTAGCCTTGACACTAAGGCCTAGACCACGGCATAGGTCCTCAATTTCCTACATTGACCCCCCTTGGGAATGGTTGGCATCAGGAAGAGATACATGTGCATGCCCTTACCGCACCATTGTATCATGTGGTGACGTGGTGTCAACCAGGATACCTGTGTGTGGTTGAACAGGCATGATACTCTCCAGTAGAAAGTCGAGCCGCACAATTATGGACCAGGTATAGGTAATCGATCGTGTGTCCCGTGTCACTATGACAATCGTTGGCCAGGCTGCAACCATCTTTGGTGACTTCGCAGGCGTGGTCTTGTCGTCATCCTGCAGGTAGCTTGTTAGGAAAATAAGCCATGGCCATGTGCATGGGCGTCTGTGTGTGCGGTGAGCGGGTCAGGCGCGAGTCGGTGGCCGCGCCCAGTCCGTGGCGAGCGTGCGTGGGTGTGTGCGTGTGTGGCATATGGGTGCGCGTGTGTGCATGCACGCGACGCGCCGTAGTTGTAGGAGTCCATTGGCGAACCGGACCGGGCGCCCGAGGCGATCTATTGCGGAATCGTGCGCCGGCCCATGTCATAAAGCCCATGTGGGGTTCGTTGTAATGGGTGTGCGTTGAGTTGCAGCTCAAGAAATCTGCCGTCAGTGCGGCGTTCGTGCGCCGGAAAACCACCACCGTGCCTTGTGTCTTCTCCTTCTCCCGTTTTTCTTCCTCGGTTTGAGCCAGAGAGAGAGAGAGAGAGAGAGAGAGAGAGAGAGAGAGAGAGCGCTATGGCAAGCTAGGGTTCGAGCTAGGACCCGACATCCTGCAGGTAGCTAGTTTCAAAATCCTATGATGCAGGAACGCTGATTGGTCAACGTCGTTATGCATTCTTCATGGAAATCTAAACACAGCTTCAAGCGGTTTTCACACTTGATACTTCTTTTACTAGCCTGGCTAGATTTTATTTAAGACCTGAGTTTCCTCTTTTTTAGCCTCAGACCCGAGTCCCCTTCACTAGTCTAAATTTAGCAAGACTGATGTGGCTTGATGAAAAGTTGTCCCTTCTCGGGAAAAGGTAATAAGTTTGAGCAATATCTGAAGCAAAGCAGAGGAAGAATGTCCAAAGAACTAAAATAAACCAGTTGAAAAAAATGGAACTCTCAAGAAGATGAACATCAGCAATTAGGTCAAAAAATTGATCGTCAATGGTGATCACAGAAGCCCATAAGCGCATAATGATACTGTATGATCTTTATTGTGTTTTGCGAAGAAAACAAAACTAGGATTGAGTATTGTGTTAATGAAAATTCCGATTGCTTCAGAGAACATTTTAAGCAATCCGATGTGGCCACATACTCCCTCAACTCTTAGCTTTGAAGATCTTAGCTGAGAGGGCTCGTATTCTGTTTTGAGAAGGACTTGGTACAATCCCCCCCCCCAAATAAACGTATAAGGGGTAGAATTGTCCATACTAAATTACGTACACTGTACCCGCCGTCCGTCAGAGGGCGGCCGCCCGTGTCGTCGCGCCCGCACTCCGCGTCAGACGCGCGCGCGTTCGGTAGTGCCATCGGAAAGGAAAAAGTACGCCCACCCGACACCCCATCTCCCGTACAAAACCTAAGCGGCATCAACGCCGCCGTGGTCCACCGCCGTCATGACGCCGAAGCGGCGTCCGTAGTCACCCGCGCCGTGAAACCGACACCCCATCCCGCCTAGGAAACCTAAGCGGCATCAACGCCGCCGTGGTCCACCGCCGTCACGACGTCGACCCCGACGTGCCCGTCTAGTCGCGAGCACCGACGGCGTCCGTAGTCACCACACGACGTGTCGCCGATGAAACGCACAGCGCTCGCTCGCCGTTCTGTCCTGGTACGCGCCCTCCACGACGTGGGTGGCAGCAACGCATCGGCGTCGACCCCAGGCGAGGACCCCTCGACGGCGCACAGTAGGTTAGGATGGCTCCTTTTGTTCTTTTTTTGATGATTTTGATTTGTCCATTGCATTTTTGTGCATTTTTTTATGCAAAATGATTCCCTACTTAGGTAAATAAGAGAGGAGAGTAGTGACCTCTTAATGACCTCATAATGATTTTGTATGTTCAAATTTGTATGCATGCCATATAGTCATGTCACTGTCGCGATGATGTTTTGTGGAATGTTGGCATTGATCTCACACCTTATTTGTATGTGCATAGATGGAGCAAGTAACCGGATACGCCAGTGATGATTCCGGTAGCGATAATGGATCCTCGTCATTGAATGCGAACCAACCTCCCGGAGACAACTATATGAGTCAGGATGAATCGTACAGTGGTAATGTAAGTGCCTTCAACGTTGACCAAAACATATTGAATACAAACTAGTTATTTGACACTAACATGTCCTTTTAAATTTGTACAGCTACATGGCAATGCTGACGATGAGGAATATGATATAGATGAACAATTTTATGCAGATAGTGTGAGCCAGGTATGTTGAAAAAATTGTAGAGAAATGATTGACATTAAAATTGTATGACCACTTATGTTACTTTACATGTGCACAGATAAATGCTAATGGTGACAATGAGCGTAATAATATAGATGATGACAATGCCGAGAGCGAGGTCGATGCATCTCGTAGTGTGAGCGGTAGCCAAGTAAGTTCTTTACATTATTTATGGTTAGTAAGAATACAAGAACAGATTGACATGCAAGGTTATATGTCATATTTTGCAGGGAGGTGTTGATGGTCCTAGCGGGAATGATGAGCACAGGGATGATGATCAGTTTGACCTTGACATGTGCTATGATGAATATCAGCAAGAGTCACTTGATAGGCATTGGGTAGTGATGGTAAAGACATTCAGGTCATTAGACGAGGTGTACACGTTCTACAACAAGCACGCGAGAGAACATGGGTTCAGCATCAGGAAGGACTCGCTAAAAATTTTGAAGGATCGCGCAAGGACTCCGCGCTTGAGGAGGTATCTCTGTTCCGCCGCAGGAAAACGACAAGCCAAGTTCTGTACCATGGAAGGCCGGACCCGCAGGCTTAGACCGGAGAGTCGATTCTTATGCGAAGCCCATTTGACAGTTAAGCTTGATAAAAAGCTCAATCTTTGGTATGTCAGCAGTTTCTCCGATGATCACAGCCACACTCTTGCACGACCGGACGAAGTCCCTTTCCTCTGATCTCATAATCAGATCAAAGCATTTGAGAGAGCTGAGATCTTAGCTATGGCTGGAGCTAGGATAAGAAAACATATCATTTTTTACAACATCGTTAGCAGGTATGGGTCGTATGCAAAGTCACCATTTCAGAGGACAAAGCTGTATAACATGTGCTATAGGGAGAAGATGAAATTGCTTGCACAAGGTGATGCTGATACTGCCGTAGGAATAATGTTGACCAGAAAGGACGGAGATCCAGACTTTTTCTTTGAGCACACGGTTGACGCTGAAGGCAGGCTCCAAAACCTCTTTTGGTGTGATTCGCAGTCACGCCGGGATTATCTAGACTATGGTGATGTTGTTGTGTTCGATAGCACATACAAGATGAACAGGTATGGAATGTCGTTCATCCCTTTTGTGGGTCTGAACAACCACCGTTGCACTACGGTATTCGCATGCGCCATTGTTTCAGACGAGACTGAGGCTACATATGTTTGGTTGCTTAACACGTTCTTGAAAGCTAACTGTCAGAAGAGGCCCAAATCTGTAATTACAGATGGAGATGCAGCGATGATATGGGCTATTAGGAAGGTGCTTTCTGACGTGTGGCATCGTCTATGTTCATGGCATATTGAAAAGAATATGCAGAAACACCTCAACCACAAGTCATTGAAGGAGTTTAGGGCATTATTGTACTATGCCACTACACATAAGGTTTTTGAGGAAGATGGGCCGCGTTTGTGCGCAAATGGCTGACGGAGAAAACGAAAACATGGCTCCATAGGATGTACAGGAAGAGGACGCTTTGGGCTGCATCATATTTGTCTGGTGGGTTTTTCCTTGGTATGCGCAGTAATCAGAGGAGTGAGAGTCTGAACTCCAGCCTGCACCTTCATCTTGACTATGGTATGACGATCGTTGACATGATTGTACACTACGAGAATTGTATTGTTCGCCTCCGTGAGAATGAAGCTTATGATGACTACACGGCCTCACAGACTCTTCCAGTAACAGTGACTGAGTGTCAGGCCATTGAGTCGTATGCTGCGAAAGCATTCACGCAGGCAAAATTTTATATGTTGCAACAAGATATGAAGAAGGTAGAGGAGCTTGAGGTAATTGATAGACTGACAGGGACCGATAGTCAGAGATTTGTGGTTGCGTGGAAGAATAACAGGGATCACAGATTTAATGTGGACTATACGCCAGGTAACTCAGCAGAAACTATAAAGTGCAGTTGCCGAAGTATGACTCGCAAAGGGCTTCCTTGCAAGCATATTATTCATGTTTTGAATGCACTGAACTTACCTGTGATACCCAAGTGTTGTGTCCTGCGAAGATTCTCAAAAAAAGCACGAGCTGGACTGCCCGTGAAGCGCACCAGCGATTTGTTTGCGTGGGGTTGGTCGAGTGGTGAGGACAGAGCTAGATATAGTGAGTTGACCATCAAATCTTCAGAAGCATGTCATGTCGCATGCTGTAATCCTTTCTTATTCGACAAGTTGATGGCAGCTCTGGATGATATTATAGTGAATAAGGATATTCAGGGAAATGAAGATGATATTCAGCGAAGCTTCGTGAACAGTAATCCATTTGAGCCTAACCGAGATCATATTCTGGTTCGTGATCCAGTAAAGGTTTCCACCAAGGGCGCACCTAAGCAGAACAGTAGAGGTCGCGGTAAGGGTGGCCCAGATGTGACAAAAAATGAGAGGCCTAAAGCATTTGACGAGAAATCTGGACGAAAATGTAGCATATGCAGCAGCTCAGGTCATAACAGGAGCACATGCAGCAAAAATGAAGAGTATGTCTATTATTTGTTTATGTCAGTTTTGTTGTTTCATTAACGGTGCATTGATTCTCATATTTTTTTGTATGCAGCAACTGGGCTTGAAGAATCATGTGAAGACGATGCGAGTGTTTTACCTCTTCCATTTATATGAAAAACAATTGTTAAATTTATGTTCGTGTTGAGTATTTTATATGTATGAAACAAGATTATTGCCTACAGACCATTGTTTTTTCAGACTTGTTATTTTCTGTCCACTACAATAAAATTACTGTGGTGACAATTGTTATGTTGAGACATCATTGTTGTTGATATAAATATTCAGTATTCATTGTTTATTTTATGAATTCTGCATGTATTTACTACAGTCCCGTCGGCTATCAAATATATTAAAATAAGAGAAGTACTCTGTGAACTATTGTTGAAAAAAAATGAAAAAAAATGCCCGCCCGTCTCCACAGCGTGTCTTAGTAAGCCCGTCGTTATCAAGCCCAACGGGCGACTACCACAGGCGTTTCGGAGCACGCCGTGGAAACCAGGCCCAACAGGGCAGCATCGACGCGGCACATCGACGGGGTAGTAATCAGAGGAGTTCAATGCGAAGACGGGAGGTGAGTATATAAACTAGTCGTCGTCGCCTTCGGCCGGCGAGGTGGGACTAAAGTAGTTAGTTTCCCTATCGCGGCGTCTCAGCGGTGGTAACTGGGCCGGCCCACGGCGCGTCGAGCCGTCGAGAAGATCGTGTCGTCCAGTGCCTTTTTGGGCCGGCCCACGTCGCGTGTGGTTGTGTCCACGTCGCCCCGCGGCCGACGCAAGTTTAGTCCCACCTCGCCGGCCGAAGGGGACGACGACCAGTTTCTATACTCAGCTCCCGTCGTCGCATTGAACTCCTCTGATTACTACCCCGTCGATGTGCCGCGTCGATGCTGCCCTGTTGGGCCTGGTTTCCATGGCGTGCTCCGAAACGCCTATGGTAGTCGCCCGTTGGGCTTGAAATACTCGTCCTGACATCTGTTCACGGGTCCATTACTATGCGACTCTGCTTCATAATCGTTACCGGCGGTCTTCTTTCCAGGTCTAATGTGAAGCAACCAATGTATCCTCCAAGTTGTCAACATGAAACGATCATCATTAACTTTGTCGACCAAAAATGATGAGTATGCATTAATTACCTATAAATAATATGTTCGATTAAACAATGATATTTTCGAATCAATTGTAAAACAATATATGAAATTAACTTACGTCGCCACTTAGCCACTCATGGTTAATAATCTGACAAGCTCTCCGCACAGTGAGACCTTCTTCCATGCCATCATTGAAAATTTCTGTTTTGGCATGTTTTTGTGAATGCTCATGCGCACGCACGTACTTGATGGACGCTTTCACCACATCATACTCAAATAATTATAAACGCAAATACATAAATAATTATTACGCAATAACAATTAGAAACACAAAAAACTTACTTCCTTTGGCAGAACGTTTTGCACGTTTATTCGGTTTAGGGACCACATAAGGAGACTTGACATGTTGTGATCCTTTGCGCTTGCGCCTGCCAGTAACCTCCTCCACTTCCTCTTGTACTCCTTGAGGACCAACCGACGCATGCGATGCGATTTCGTCCGTCTCTAAAGATGTGGCAGCTTTTTCATCTGATACTTCTGGTACTTGGACAAGATCATCCATATCACCCTTGAAACTATCCCAGTACTCAGGTGTGCTGTAAAAAGGTGTGTTTCCACGAGAAGTTACATCAACGCCGTTATCATCCTTTTGCAAATTCATTTTGGAAGGTAAAAGGAACCGGTCTGAATCATCTTTTGATATACAAACTCTTTTTGCGGACGTCCACTATCGTTTGAAGACTCATTAATGCCTCCGTACAGATTCTCTTCGTCCTCTTCCAGGTTAGTGGGTTTGTAGGAGACGCCGGTTTTGTTCAGTTTCTCAATCATCCTCTGCAAGAAAACATTTCATCTTAGTTCTTCAATTCAGTGATGGACATTAAAGAGACGTGCTCAAGTGTTACCCTGCGCATAACTCGCAAACGAAGGATTTCCTTCCGAAGCTCATTCATCTCACTCAAAATCCGGTCCATAGTAGGCTTCTGGCTTGAAGCCTCCGAGGTACTACCCTCTTTCCTCGTTCCAGTAACGTTAGATTTTTTGCTACTAGCTTTCATGGTTTTTTGAGCTTCTTCTTCCGCAATTTTTTGCAGCCTATACTCCTCTGTAATGTTGTCATCGATCTACAAGTGCAACAAGAGAATTATACATACAAACCATATGCACACTTTACTTTATTTCATAAATGTAAAACAAACATGATTACTAGGATTACCATCCCAACACCACGACCATATTCATAGTCGTATTTGTCTCTTCTCACAGCCATATCTTCCGTCCAGTTCCTCATCAGCGGGCTCAACAATGCCAACGGATCATATTTTGGACCGGTGATTGGTTGCACCTTCTCCCAGTATAGGTACTGCAAAACACATAAACTAATTAAATTACATGTTCTTCCGTGACATTTTATAACAAAGTGTTGAAATTAATAAATAGAACGTACTTGCAAAAGGGTGAGGTTCCCCTGGGGCCACTGCCTAACATGGCCGTCCTGCAGAAGCTTACCAATCTCCGATAAACAGAATCGTGAAGTGAATGCATTCCAGTTGAACTTCCTTATCAACTTAATATTTTGCACTAAGGCATAGTATTTTTTCGGAACGTATTCATGAGACACTGGTGCAATTATAGTTCCTAAGAGAACTAGAAATGTCATCCGAATAAAGTCATCATCAGTACTCTTATTGTTCACAATCTTTTCTATGAGATCATCAATCATGATCTTACCATTTTTCTTGCTAACAAAACTAACAGGTATTTTTTTGGTTGCTTTTTCTCCTTCAGTACTAAGAAACCCAAAAACATCCACTCCATTGTTTCTCCAACCAAATATGGAGTACACATCATCAGGCCTTAGTGAAATAAGACCTTTACATCCAGCAGTACTTCCAGAACTCTCTTGAACCATGAATTTTTTGCTACTCGGATTGTAACCTTGGAGTAAAAAGTGAAGCACAAAATCACGCATCTTTATCGATGGTATTCTAAACATGCCCTGCATATCCGTTTCATAAAACCTGAATTTCTGACTGGGTGACAGTTTGTCAACTAGGCTAACCCACTTTTGAACAGAACATGGAATCACACCGTCGATATTCATACTGCATCAAATAGATTTCTGTCACATACCATCATACTGCTATGAGCCTCGTCGTATAAAAAAACTGGAAAAAAAACTTACACGACGGCGACGGTGGGAGAGGCACCGGCGGCGTATAGTGGCGACGTGTCAGGGGACGCAAGCCGGCGCGGGCGCACCGACGACGTTTGTACGGTGGGGCGACGGTGGGAGAGGCAGCGGCAGCGTATACAGGGCGACGGGTCAGGTCAGGGCAGGCCGGCGCGGCCGCACCAGCGCCGTTTTGGAGTGTGGGGTGACGGGCGGCGTATGGTGGCAGCACGTGCAGATCGCGGCGACGGCGAGACGGGCTGACGTAGAAGGAAAATTTGCATGCACGTCGGCTAACGACGTCGCCCGAGCGCTGATTGCGGCGTCGTTGTTAGTGGGGACGACCCCATGCACGCATGCGCCGGTTAGCGTAGACGGACGGCGTTTTTTTTTTGCAGGGCCTCATTTTTTTAACTAAATAAAGTAGGCACATTTTTTTAACTGTATCAAATTTTTTTATCTTAACCAAATTTTTTAACTTAATCAAATAGGCTCTTTTTTTAACTTAGCCAAACGTGCCCACTTTTTTTCCACGTGCTACTGTGCCCTAGCAGGGCACGCACGCAAAAATTTGTCCCGTTTCGAGTCCGTATGGATTTTCTACCATTTTCCGGGCAGAAAACCCAGAAAATACTGCCCGGACGTGACGCAACATGCGTTCGTTGTCGGATTTCGTTCATTTTGGCCGTGGGGTGCCCGGGTGGGGCCCCACATGCGCTCGCAGAAGTTGGGTGCAATCCGTCAAACCGCTCAGGTACTTGCTGTGGAAGGGGGTGGTTTCGGTATGGCCGGAGGGGACCCTCGGTCGCACGTCTCCGCTTCGCATCCGCCAAACGTGCCCACTTTTTTTCCACGTGCTACTGTGCCCTAGCAGGGCACGCACGCAAAAATTTGTCCCGTTTCGAGTCCGTATGGATTTTCTACCATTTTCCGGGCAGAAAACCCAGAAAATACTGCCCGGACGTGACGCAACGTGCGTTCGTTGTCGGATTTCGTTCATTTTGGCCGTGGGGTGCCCGGGTGGGGCCCCACACGCGCTCGCAGAAGTTGGGTGCAATCCGTCAAACCGCTCGGGTACTTGCTGTGGAAGGGGGTGGTTTCGGTATGGCCGGAGGGGACCCTCGGTCGCACGTCTCCGCCAGATCCGCCAAACGTGCCCACTTTTTTTCCACGTGCTATCGTGCCCTAGCAGGGCACGCACGCAAAAATTTGTCCCGTTCGAGTCCGTATGGATTTTCTACCATTTTCCGGCGAAAACCCGTAAAATACTGCCGGACGTGACGCAACGCGTCGCTCGTTGTCGGATTTCGTTCATTTTGGCCGTGGGGTGCCCGGTGGGGCCCCACTGCGCCGCAGAAGTTGGGTGCAATCCGTCAAACCGCTCGGGTACTTGCTGTGGAAGGGGGTGGTTTCGGTATGGCGGAGGGACCCTCGGTCGCACGTCTCCGCTTCAAGATCCGCCAAAGCGTGCCCACTTTTTTTTCACGTGCTACTGTGCCCTAGCAGGGCACGCACGCAAAAAATTTGTCCCGTTTCGAGTCCGTATGGATTTTCTACCATTTTTCACAAAATTCATATATGTTAATGAATTTAAAACTATTTCAGATAATGTTAATGAATTCAAAAATTCTCGGATTCATAAATATTAATGAATTATAAATATTCTCTGGTTCATAAATTTTAATAATTTAAAAATATTTCAGAAAATGTAAATGAATTTAAAAATTCTTGTATTCAATCATATATGTTAATGAATTTAAAAATTCTTGTATTAATTCATATATGTTAATGAATTTAAAACTATTTCAGATAATGTTAATGAATTAAAAATTCTCGGATTCATAAATATTAATGAATTATAAATATTCTCTGGTTCATAAATTTAAATAATTTAAAATATTTCGAAAATGTAAATGAATTTAAAAATTCTTGTATTCATTCATATATGTTAATGAATTTAAAAATATTCTCTGATTCATAAATGTTAATGAATTTAATAATATTTCAGAAAATGTTAATGAATTAAAATATCTCACCTTTTTAATTTTTTTGTTTTTTATTTGTTATATTTTTATTTCAAAATTTTGATTTTTCATCCACGGCTTTGCTATATGGACATATTTAAACAAAATCTGAACATTTCTAAAACACTTTATAAACATTTACATACACTTTTCATTTTTATTTTATGTGTTTTCATGATTTTTTATTCTACAATTTTCCGATAATTGCATACCTTATTCTGTGCTATGTATATTCGATGCAAATTTTTTAAATATATTGTGAACATTTTTATGCATGGGTCCGAAAATTTCTTATTTTTCTCAAAATAAGCGTTCAATATTTAGCTAATTTTTTGAACAAACTTTGAAAACAAATTTAAACAAGACTCGAACAAACTAGTTTGAACATAGAGATATTTTACATAGTCCATTCAACAGTGCCGAAACCAAACGACTTTTTTCGAACCTAAACGATTCATAGTTCATACTTAGAACATTTAAAAAAAAGCTACTCCTCCTCCTCGTCGCTAGCCAACAGATCGATGACCTCCCCGACGTCACCGCCGTCCCCCCGTCGCCGTCATCATCGCTGCCGCTGACCTGGGCTAACCGCTCCCGGCCGATGACGTTGCCGTCCGACGACTCGGCGCCTCCGCCTCCGCTGCTGGGACCACTGGCGGAATCGCCGCCACCGCCGATCGCTGCCGCCTGCTCGGCGGCCTCCCTTGCAGCCGCCGCCGCTCTGCGGCCGCGCTGCAACCGCCGCCGACGCTGAGGGCGACGAGGTAACCCGGCGTATCGTCGGGATCGCCGTCCTCCCGAAGAACCAACTGCTCCGGCGGCAGTTCCACCTCCGGCGGGGCGGGGGGATCGGCGGGCGCCGGCGCAGGTGGTGGAGGAGCCCGACGGCCGCGCGCTGCTGGACGGGGGCGCGGGACAAGAAGGCGGCGACGGTCGCCGATGAGGTCAGGCGTGACGCCGGATGCTGCCAGCCGGTACGCGCCGATGACGGCGGCGTAGTCTTTGCCGTCCCAGAACGCGTGACGGCCGCGAATGTTGTTGCGGCCGCCGGTCCGCTTCTCCTCCGCCGTGGCGCCGGGCCCGCGCCTCGGGTAGCCGTCCTTGTCGAGCTTCCAGTCGTGCGGAAGACGGCAACCCAGCGGCACGAGGAGCCCGAACCGGTAAAGCTCCTCCATCTCCGGCGTGCTCAGGCTCGACGGCCACGCGCTGGGTCCGTCGTCGCCGCCGGTGCCGGAGCTGCTGCCGCGGTGGAACGACATGTCGTCGGTGAAGGAAATATGCCCTAGAGGCAATAATAAAGTTATTATTTATTTCCTTATATCATGATAAATGTTTATTATTCATGCTAGAATTGTATTAACCGGAAACATAATACATGTGTGAATACATAGACAAACATAGTGTCACTAGTGTGCCTCTACTTGACTAGCTCGTTGAATCAAAGATGGTTAAGTTTCCTAGCCATAGACATGAGTTGTCATTTGATTAACGGATCACATCATTAGAAGAATGATGTGATTGACATGACCCATTCTGTTAGCCTAGCACTTGATCGCTTAGTATGCTGCTATTGCTTTCTTCATGACTTATACATGTTCCTGTAACTATGAGATTATGCAACTCCGTTTACGGAGGAACACTTTGGTGCTACCAAACGTCACAACGTAACTGGGTGATTATAAAGGAGTACTACAGGTGTCTCCAAAGGTACATGTTGGGTTGGCGATTTGAGATTAGGTTTTGTCACTCCGATTGTCGGAGAGGTATCTCTGGGCCCTCTCGGTAATGCACATCATATAAGCCTTGCAAGCATTGCAACTAATAAGTTAGTTGCGAGATGATGTATTACGGAACGAGTAAAGAGACTTGCCGTAACGAGATTGAACTAGGTATTGGATACCGACGATCGAATCTCGGGCAAGTAACATACCGATGACAAAGGAACAAAGTATGTTGTTATGCGGTTTGACCGATAAAGATCTTCAGTAGAATATGTAGGAGCCAATATGGGCATCCAGGTTCCGCTATTGGTTATTGACCAAGAATAGTTCTAGGTCATGTCTACATAGTTCTCGAACCCGTAGGGTCCGCACGCTTAAGGTTTCGGCGGCAGTTATATTATGAGTTTATGAGTTTTGATGTACCGAAGGAGTTGAGTCCCGGATGAGATCAGGGACATGACGAGGAGTCTCGAAATGGTCGAGACGTAAAGATCGATATATTGGACGACTATATTCGGAGTTCGGAAAGGTTCGAATGATTGGGTATTTTTGGAGTACCGGAGAGTTACGGGAATTCGCCGGGAGAAGTATTGGGCCTTATTGGGCCCTGGGAAAGAGAGAGGGGCTGCCTAGGGCAGGCGCGCGCCCAAGGCCTAGTCCGAATTGGACTAGGGGAGGGCCGCACCCTTCTTCCCTTCCCCTTCCTTCTCTCCTACTCCTACTAGGAAAGGAGGAGTCCTACTCCGGTGGGAGTAGGACTCCCCCTGGTGCGCCCCTCCTAGGCCGCCACCTCCTCCTTGCTCCTTTATATACGGGGCAGGGGGAACCCCATGACACACAAGTTGATCTACGGATCTTTCCTTAGCCGCAGCGGTGCCCCTTCCACCATATTCCACTTCGGTCATATCGTCGCGGAGCTTAGGCGAAGCCCTGCGCGGAGAAGTCATATCGTCATGAGCTTAAGCGAAGCCCTGCGTCGGTGGAGCATCAACATCGCCACCACGCCGTCGTGTTGACGGAACTCATCCCCGACACTTTGCTGGATCGAGTCCGGGATCGCCATCGAGCTGAACGTGTGCAGAACTCGGAGGTGCCGACGCTCGGTGCTTGGATCGGTCGGATCGTGAAGACGCGTCGACTACATCAACCGCGTTGTTATAACGCTTCGCTTTCGGTCTCACGGGTGCGTGGACGGACACTCTCCCCTCTCGTTGCTATGCCATCACCATGGTCTTGCGTGATCGTAGGAAAATTTTTGAAATTACTACGTTACCCAACAGTGGTATCAGAGCCTGGTTTTATGCGTTGATGTCATATGCACGAGTAGAACACAAGTGAGTTGTGGGCGATATAAGTCATACTGCTTACTAGCATGTCATACTTTGGTTCGGCGGTATTGTGAGATGAAGCGCCCGGACCGACATTACGCAGACGCTTACGCGAGACTGATTTCACCGCTCGAGCACTAGTTGCTTAAAGGTGACCGGCGGTGTCGTTTCTCTCACTTTAGTTGAACCGAGTGTGGCTACGCCCGGTCCTTGCGAAGGTTAAAACAGCACCAACTTGACAAACTATCGCTGTGGTTTTGATGCGAGGTAAGAACGGTTCTTGCTCAGCCCGTAGCAGCCACGTAAAACTTGCAACAACAAAGTAGAGGACGCCTAACTTGTTTTTGCAGGGCATGTTGTGATATGATGTGGTCAAGACGTGATGCTATATTTTATTGTATGAGATGATCATGTTTTGTAACCGAAGTTATCGGCAACTGGCAGGAGCCATATGGTTGTCGCTTATTGTATGAAATGCAACGCCATGTAATTGCTTTACTTTATCACTAAGCAGTAGCGATAGTCGAGAAGCAATAGTTGGCGAGACGACAACGATGCTACGATGGAGAACAAGGTGTCGCGCGGTGACGATGGTGATCATGACGGTGCTTGGCGATGGAGATCACAAGCACAAGATGATGATGACCATATCATATCACTTATATTGATTGCATGTGATGTTTATCCTTTATGCATCTTATCTTGCTTAGATTGGCGGTAGCATTATAAGATGATCTCTCACTAAAATTATCAAGACATGTTCTCCCGAGTATGCACCGTTGCCAAAGTTCAGAGTACCCGGACACCACGTGATGATCGGTGTGATAAGTTCTACGTCCATCTACAACGGGTGCAAAACAGTTATGCACGCTGAATACTCAAAGTTAAACTTGACGAGCCTAGCATATAACAGATATGGCCTCGGAACACGGAGACCGAAAGGTCGAGCGTGAATCATATAGTAGATGTGATCAACATAGTGATGTTCACCATTAAAACTACTCCATCTCACGTGATGATCGGACATGGTTTAGTTGATTTGGATCACGTAATCACTTAAGATGACTAGAGAGATGTCAGTCTAAGTGGGAGTTCTTAAGCAATATGATTAATTGAACTTTAATTTATCATGAACTTAGTCCTGGTAGTATTTTGCAAATTATGTTGTAGATCAATAGCTCGCGTTGTTGCTTCCCTATGTTTTTATATGTGTTCCTAGAGAAAATTGTATTGAAAGATGTTAGTAGCAATGATGCGGATTGGATCCGTGATCTGAGGTTTATCCTCATTGCTGCGCAGAAGAATTATGTCCTTAATGCACCGCTAGGTGACAGACCTATTACAGGAGCAGATGCAGACGTTATGAACGTTTGGCTAGCTCAATATGAGCGAATCTGACGTTATGAACGTTTGGCTAGCTCAATATGATGACTACTTGATAGTTTAGTGCACCATGCTTAACGGCTTAGAATCGGGACTTCAAAGACGTTTTGAACGTCATGGACCATATGAGATGTTCCAGGAATTGAAGTTAATATTTTAAGCAAATACCGAGTTGAGAGATATGAAGTCTCCAACAAGTTCTATAGCTAAAAATGGAGGAGAATCGCTCAACTAGTGAGCATGTGCTCAGATTGTCCGAGTACTTCAATCACTTGAATCAAGTGGGAGTTAATCTTCCAGATAAGATAGTGATTGACAGAATTCTCTAGTCACCATCACTAAGTTAGTAGAACTTCGTGATGAACTATAGTATGCAAGGGATGACGAAAAGATTCTCGAGCTCTTCGCGATGCTAAAATCGCGAAGGTAGAAATCAAGAAAAACATCAAGTGTTGATGGTTGACAAGACTATTAGTCTCAAGGAAAATGGCAAAGGGAAGAAGGGAACTTCAAAAGGAACGGCAAGCAAGTTGCTGCTCGAGTGAAGAAGCCCAAGTCTAGACCTAAGCCCGAGACTGAGTACTTTTGCTACAATGGAACTGGTCTTTGGAAGCGGAACTACCCTGAATATTTGGTGGATAAGAAGGATGGCAAAGTGAACAAGGTTATATTTGATATGCAGGTTATTGATGTGTACCTTACTAGTGTTTATAGTAGCCCCTGAGTATTTGATACTGTTCGGTTGCTAAGATTAGTAACTCAAACAGGAGTTACGAATAAACAGAGACTAGTTGAAGGGAAGTGACGATGAGTGTTGGAAGTAGTTCCAAGATTGATATGATCATCATCGCACACTTCCTATACTTTCGGGATTAGTGTGGAACCTAAATAAGTGTTATTTGGTGTTGAGCATAAATATGATTTGATCATGTTTATTGCAATACGGTTATTCATTTAAGTAAGAGAATAAATTGTTGTTCTGCTTACATGAATAAAACCTTATATGGTTACACACCCAATGAAAATGGTTCATTGGATCTCGATCATAGTGATACACATATTCATAATATTGAAACCAAAAGATGCAAAGTTAATAATGATAGTGCAACTTATTTGTGGCACTGCCGTTTAGGTCATATTAGGTGTAAAGCGCATGAAGAAACTCCATCTTGATGGGATTTTGGAAATCACTTGATTATGAATCACTTGATGCTTGCGAACCATGCCTTATGGGCAAGATGACTAAAGACTCATTCTCCGGAACAATGGAGCGAGCAAATGACTTATTGGAAATAATACATCTTGATGTATGCGGTCCGATGAGTGTTAAAGCTCACGGCAAGTATCGTTATTTTCGACCTTCACAAGATGATTTGAGCAGATATGAGTATATCTACTTAATGAAGCACAAGTCTGAAACATTTGAAAAGTTCAAATAATTTCAGAGTGAAGTGGAGAATCATCGTAATAAGAAAATAAAGTTTCTACGATCTGATCGTGGAGGAGAATATTTGAGTTACGAGTTTGGCCTTCATATAAAACAATGTGGAATAGTTTCACAGCTCACGCCACATGGAACACCATAAACGTAATGGTGTGTCCGAACGTCATAACCGTACTTTATTTTGATATGGTGCGATCAATGATGTCTCTTACCGATTTACCAATATCGTTTTGGGGTTATGCATTAGAGACAGCTGCATTCACGTTTAATAGGGCACCATCTAAATCCGCTGAGATGACACCGTATGAACTATGGTTTAGCGAAGAAACCTAAGCTGTCGTTTCTTAAAGTTTGGAGTTGTGATGCTTATGTGAAAAAGTTTTCACCGATAAGCTCGAACCCAAATCGGAGAAGTGCGTCTTCATAGAATACCCAAAGGTAACTATTGGGTACACCTTCTATCACAGATCCGAAGGCAAGTTTTTCGTTGTTAAGATGGATCCTTTCTAGAGAAGAAGTTTCTCTCGAAAGAAGTGAGTGGGAGGAAAGTAGAAACTTGATGAGGTAATTGTACCTTCTCCTTATTGGAAAGTAGTTCATCACGAAATCAGTTCCAGTGATTCCTACACCAATTAGTGAGGAAGTTAATGATGATGATCATGAAACTTCAGATCAAGTTGCTACCAAACCTCGTAGGTCTTCCAGAATAAGATCCGCACTGAGTGGTACGGTAATCGTGTTCGGAAGTCATGTTACTAGACCATGATGAACCCACGAACTATGAGGAAGCGATGATGAGCCCAGATTCCACGAAATGGCTTGAGGCCATGAAATCTGAGATAGGATCCATGTATGAGAACAAAGTATGGACTTTTATTGACTTGCTCGATGATCAGCAAGCCATGTTAAATAAATGGATCTTCAAGAGGAAGACAGATGCTGATAGTAGTGTTACTATCTACAAAGCTAGACTTGTCAAAAAGGTTTTAGACAAAGTTCAAGATGTTGAATACAATGAGATTTTCTCACTTGTATCGATGCTTAAAAGTCTGTCCGAATCATGTTAGCAATTGCCACATTTTATGAAATCTGGCAAATGGATGTCAAAACTGCATTCCTTAATGGTATTCTTAAAGAAGAGTTGTATATGATACAACCGAAGATTTTGTCAATCCTAAAGGTGCTAACAAAATGTGCAAGCTCCAATGATCCATCAATGGACTGGTGCAAGCATCTCGAGTTGGAATATATGCTTTGATGTGTTGATCAAAGCATATGATTTTATCTGAGACTTTTGGAAAGGCCTGTATTTACAAGAAAGTGAGTGGGAGCACTACAGCCTTTCCGATAAGTATATGTGAATGACATATTGTTGATCGGAAATAATGTAGAATTATTCTGCAAAGCATAAAGGAGTGTTTGAAAGGAGTTTTTCAAAGAAAGACCTCGGTGAAGCTGCTTACATATTGAGCATCAAGATCTATAGAGATAGATCAAGACGCTTGATAAGTTTTTTCAATAAATATATACCTTGTCAAGATTTTGAAGTAGTTCAAAATGGAACAGTCAAAGAAAAGTTCTTGCCTGTGTTGCAAAGGTGTGAAATTGAGTAAGACTCAAATCCCGACCACGGCAGAAAATAGAAAAGAGAATGAAAGTCATTCCCTATGCCTCACCATAGGTTCTATAAAGTATGCTATGCTATGTACTGACCTATTGTATACCTTGCTCTGAATTTGGCAAGGAGTACAATGGTGATCTAGGAGTAGATCATGGACATTGGTCAAGAACATCCTTAGTGAGGACTAAGGAAATATTTCTCGATTATGGAGGTGATAAAAGGCCCGTCGTAAAGAGTTACATCGATGCAAGCATTTTACACTAATCCAGATGACTCTAAGTCTCAATCTGGATACATATTGAAAGTGGGAGCTATTAGCTAGAGTAGCTCCGTGCAGAGCATTGTAGACATAGAATATTTGCAAAATAGATACGGCTCTAAATGTGACAGACCCGTTGACTAAGCTTCTCTCACGAGCAAAACATGATCATACCTTAGTACTCTTTGGGTGTTAATCACATAGCGATGTGAACTAGATTATTGACTCTAGTAAACCCTTTGGGTGTTGGTCACATGACGATATGAACTATGGGAGTTAATCACATACAGATGTGAATATTAGTGTTGAATCACATGATGATGTGAACTAGATTATTGACTCTAGTGCAAGTGGGAGACTGAAGGAAATATGCCCTAGAGGCAATAATAAAGTTATTATTTATTTCCTTATATCATGATAAATGTTTATTATTCATGCTAGAATTGTATTAACCGGAAACATAATACATGTGTGAATACATAGACAAACATAGTGTCACTAGTGTGCCTCTACTTGACTAGCTCGTTGAATCAAAGATGGTTAAGTTTCCTAGCCATAGACATGAGTTGTCATTTGATTAACGGGATCACATCATTAGAAGAATGATGTGATTGACATGACCCATTCGTTAGCCTAGCACTTGATCGCTTAGTATGTTGCTATTGCTTTCTTCATGACTTATACATGTTCCTGTAACTATGAGATTATGCAACTCCGTTTACGGAGGAACACTTTGGTGCTACCAAACGTCACAACGTAATCGGGTGATTATAAAGGAGTACTACAGGTGTCTCCAAAGGTACATGTTGGGTTGGCGATTTGAGATTAGGTTTTGTCACTCCGATTGTCGGAGAGGTATCTCTGGGCCCTCTCGGTAATGCACATCATATAAGCCTTGCAAGCATTGCAACTAATAAGTTAGTTGCGAGATGATGTATTACGGAACGAGTAAAGAGACTTGCCGGTAACGAGATTGAACTAGGTATTGGATACCGACGATCGAATCTCGGGCAAGTAACATACCGATGACAAAGGGAACAAAGTATGTTGTTATGCGGTTTGACCGATAAAGATCTTCAGTAGAATATGTAGGAGCCAATATGGGCATCCAGGTTCCGCTATTGGTTATTGACCAAGAATAGTTCTAGGTCATGTCTACATAGTTCTCGAACCCGTAGGGTCCGCACGCTTAAGGTTTCGATGACAGTTATATTATGAGTTTATGAGTTTTGATGTACCGAAGGAGTTCGAGTCCCGGATGAGATCGGGGACATGACGAGGAGTCTCGAAATGGTCGAGACGTAAAGATCGATATATTGGACGACTATATTCGAGTTCGGAAAGGTTCGAATGATTCGGTATTTTTGGAGTACCGGAGAGTTACGGGAATTCGCCGGGAGAAGTATTGGGCCTTATTGGGCCCTGGGAAAGAGAGAGGGCTGCCTAGGGCAGGCCGCGCGCCCAAGGCCTAGTCCGAATTGGACTAGGGGAGGGCCGCACCCTCTTCCCTTCCCTTCCTTCTCTCCTACTCCTACTAGGAAAGGAGGAGTCCTACTCCCGGTGGGAGTAGGACTCCCCCTGTGCGCCCCTCCCAGGCCGCCACCTCCTCCTTGCTCCTTTATATACGGGGCAGGGGGAACCCCATGACACACAAGTTGATCTACGGATCTTTCCTTAGCCGTGTCGGTGCCCCTTCCACCATATTCCACTTCGGTCATATCGTCATGAGCTTAGGCGAAGCCCTGCGCCGGAGAAGTCATATCGTCGCGGAGCTTAGGCGAAGCCCCGCGTCGGTGGAGCATCAACATCGCCACCACGCCGTCGTGTTGATGGAACTCATCCCGACACTTTGCTGGATCGGAGTCCGGGATCGCCATCGAGCTGAACGTGTGCAGAACTCGGAGGTGCCGACGCTCGGTGCTTGGATCGGTCGGATCGTGAAGACGCACGACTACATCAACAGCGTTGTTATAACGCTTCCGCTTTCGGTTCACGAGGGTGCGTGGACGGACACTCTCCCCTCTCGTTGCTATGCCATCACCATGGTCTTGCGTGATCGTAGGAAAATTTTGAAATTACTCGTTACCCAACAGTGGTATCGAGCCTGGTTTTATGCGTTGATGTCATATGCACGAGTAGAACACAAGTGAGTTGTGGGCGATATAAGTCATACTGCTTACCAGCATGTCATACTTTGGTTCGGGCGGTATTGTGAGATGAAGCGGCCCGGACCGACATTACGCAGACGCTTACGCGAGACTGGTTTCACCGCTCGAGCACTAGTTGCTTAAAGGTGACGGCGGGTGTCGTTTCTCTCACTTTAGTTGAACTGAAGTGGCTACGCCCGGTCCTTGCGAAGGTTAAAACAGCACCAACTTGACAAACTATCGTTGTGGTTTTGATGCGTAGGTAAGAACGGTTCTTGCTCAGCCCGTAGCAGCCACGTAAAACTTGCAACAACAAAGTAGAGGACGTCTAACTTGTTTTTGCAGGGCATGTTGTGATATGATGTGGTCAAGACGTGATGCTATATTTTATTGTATGAGATGATCATGTTTTGTAACCGAAGTTATCGGCAATCGGCAGGAGCCATATGGTTGTCGCTTATTGTATGAAATGCAACGCCATGTAATTGCTTTACTTTATCACTAAGCAGTAGCGATAGTCGAGAAGCAATAGTTGGCGAGACGACAACGATGCTACGATGGAGAACAAGGTGTCGCGCCGGTGACGATGGTGATCATGACGGTGCTTCGGCGATGGAGATCACAAGCACAAGATGATGATGACCATATCATATCACTTATATTGATTGCATGTGATGTTTATCCTTTATGCATCTTATCTTGCTTAGATTGGCGGTAGCATTATAAGATGATCTCTCACTAAAAATTATCAAGACATGTTCTCCCTGAGTATGCACCGTTGCCAAAGTTCGTAGTACCCAGACACCACGTGATGATCGGGTGTGATAAGTTCTACGTCCATCTACAACGGGTGCAAAACAGTTGCGCACGCGGAATACTCAGGTTAAACTTGACGAGCCTAGCATATAACAGATATGGCCTCGGAACACGGAGACCGAAAGGTCGAGCGTGAATCATATAGTAGATGTGATCAACATAGTGATGTTCACCATTAAAACTACTCCATCTCACGTGATGATCGGACATGGTTTAGTTGATTTGGATCACGTAATCACTTAAGATGACTAGAGAGATGTCAGTCTAAGTGGGAGTTCTTAAGCAATATGATTAATTGAACTTTAATTTATCATGAACTTAGTCCTGGTAGTATTTTGCAAATTATGTTGTAGATCAATAGCTCGCGTTGTTGCTTCCCTATGTTTTTATATGTGTTCCTAGAGAAAATTGTATTGAAAGATGTTAGTAGCAATGATGCGGATTGGATCCGTGATCTGAGGTTTATCCTCATTGCTGCGCAGAAGAATTATGTCCTTAATGCACCGCTAGGTGACAGACCTATTACAGGAGCAGATGCAGACGTTATGAACGTTTGGCTAGCTCAATATGAGCGATACTGACGTTATGAACGTTTGGCTAGCTCAATATGATGACTACTTGATAGTTTAGTGCACCATGCTTAACGGCTTAGAATCGGGACTTCAAAGACGTTTTGAACGTCATGGACCATATGAGATGTTCCAGGAATTGAAGTTAATATTTTAAGCAAATACCGAGTTGAGAGATATGAAGTCTCCAACAAGTTCTATAGCTAAAAATGGAGGAGAATCGCTCAACTAGTGAGCATGTGCTCAGATTGTCCGAGTACTTCAATCACTTGAATCAAGTGGGAGTTAATCTTCGAGATAAGATAGTGATTGACAGAATTCTCTAGTCACCATCACTAAGTTAGTAGAACTTCGTGATGAACTATAGTATGCAAGGGATGACGAAAAAGATTCTCGAGCTCTTCGCGATGCTAAAATCGCGAAGGTAGAAATCAAGAAAACATCAAGTGTTGATGGTTGACAAGACTATTAGTCTCAAGGAAAATGGCAAAGGGAAGAAGGGAACTTCAAAAGGAACGGCAAGCAAGTTGCTGCTCGAGTGAAGAAGCCCAAGTCTAGACCTAAGCCGAGACTGAGTACTTTTGCTACAATGGAACTGGTCCCGGAAGCGGAACTACCCTGAATATTTGGTGGATAAGAAGGATGGCAAAGTGAACAAGGTTATATTTGATATGCAGGTTATTGATGTGTACCTTACTAGTGTTTATAGTAGCCCTGAGTATTTGATACTGTTCGGTTGCTAAGATTAGTAACTCAAACAGGAGTTACAGAATAAACAGAGACTAGTTGAAGGGAAGTGACGATGAGTGTTGGAAGTAGTTCCAAGATTGATATGATCATCATCGCACACTTCCTATACTTTCGGATTAGTGTGGAACCTAAATAAGTGTTATTTGGTGTTGAGCATAAATATGATTTGATCATGTTTATTGCAATACGGTTATTCATTTAAGTAAGAGAATAAATTGTTGTTCTGTTTACATGAATAAAACCTTATATGGTTACACACCCAATGAAAATGGTTCATTGGATCTCGATCATAGTGATACACATATTCATAATATTGAAACCAAAAGATGCAAAGTTAATAATGATAGTGCAACTTATTTGTGGCACTGCCGTTTAGGTCATATTAGGTGTAAAGCGCATGAAGAAACTCCATGCTGATGGGATTTTGGAAATCACTTGATTATGAATCACTTGATGCTTGCGAACCATGCCTTATGGGCAAGATGACTAAAGACTCTGTTCTCCGGAACAATGGAGCGAGCAAATGACTTATTGGAAATAATACATACTGATGTATGCGGTCCGATGAGTGTTAAAGCTCACGGCAAGTATCGTTATTTTCTGACCTTCACAAGATGATTTGAGCAGATATGAGTATATCTACTTAATGAAGCACAAGTCTGAAACATTTGAAAAGTTCAAATAATTTCAGAGTGAAGTGGAGAATCATCGTAATAAGAAAATAAAGTTTCTACGATCTGAGCGTGGAGGAGAATATTTGAGTTACGAGTTTGGCCTTCATATAAAACAATGTGGAATAGTTTCACAGCTCACGCCACATGGAACACCATAAACGTAATGGTGTGTCCGAACGTCATAACCGTACTTTATTTTGATATGGTGCGATCAATGATGTCTCTTACCGATTTACCAATATCGTTTTGGGGTTATGCATTAGAGACAGCTGCATTCACGTTTAATAGGGCACCATCTAAATCCGTTGAGATGACACCGTATGAACTATGGTTTAGCGAAGAAACCTAAGCTGTCGTTTCTTAAAGTTTGGAGTTGTGATGCTTATGTGAAAAAGTTTTCACCTGATAAGCTCGAACCCAAATCGGAGAAGTGCGTCTTCATAGAATACCCAAAGGTAACTATTGGGTACACCTTCTATCACAGATCCGAAGGCAAGTTTTTCGTTGCTAAGATGGATCCTTTCTAGAGAAGAAGTTTCTCTCGAAAGAAGTGAGTGGGAGGAAAGTAGAAACTTGATGAGGTAATTGTACCTTCTCCTTATTGGAAAGTAGTTCATCACAGAAATCAGTTCCAGTGATTCCTACACCAATTAGTGAGGAAGTTAATGATGATGATCATGAAACTTCAGATCAAGTTGCTACCAAACCTCGTAGGTCTTCCAGAATAAGATCCGCACCAGAGTGGTACGGTAATCGTGTTCTGGAAGTCATGTTACTAGACCATGATGAACCTACGAACTATGAGGAAGCGATGATGAGCCCAGATTCCACGAAATGGCTTGAGGCCATGAAATCTGAGATAGGATCCATGTATGAGAACAAAAGTATGGACTTTGATTGACTTGCTCGATGATCAGCAAGCCATGTTAAATAAATGGATCTTCAAGAGGAAGACAGATGCTGATAGTAGTGTTACTATCTACAAAGCTAGACTTGTCGAAAAAGGTTTTAGACAAAGTTCAAGATGTTGAATACAATGAGATTTTCTCACTTGTATCGATGCTTAAAAGTCTGTCCGAATCATGTTAGCAATTGCCACATTTTATGAAATCTGGCAAATGGATGTCAAAACTGCATTCCTTAATGGTATTCTTAAAGAAGAGTTGTATATGATACAACCAGAAGATTTTGTCAATCCTAAAGGTGCTAACAAAATGTGCAAGCTCCAGCGATCCATCAATGGACTGGTGCAAGCATCTCGGAGTTGGAATATATGCTTTGATGTGTTGATCAAAGCATATGATTTTCTAGACTTTTGGAAAGGCTGTATTTACAAGAAAGTGAGTGGGAGCACTACAGCCTTTACGATAAGTATATGTGAATGACATATTGTTGATCGGAAATAATGTAGAATTATTCTGCAAAGCATAAAGGAGTGTTTGAAAGGAGTTTTTCAAAGAAGGACCTCGGTGAAGCTGCTTATATATTGAGCATCAAGATCTATAGAGATAGATCAAGACGCTTGATAAGTTTTTTTTTCAATAAATATATACCTTGTCAAGATTTTGAAGTAGTTCAAAATGGAACAGTCAAAGAAAAGTTCTTGCCTGTGTTGCAAAGGTGTGAAATTGAGTAAGACTCAAATCCCGACCACGGCAGAAAATAGAAAAGAGAATGAAAGTCATTCCCTATGCCTCAGTCATAGGTTCTATAAAGTATGCTATGCTATGTACCAGACCTATTGTATACCTTGCTCTGAATTTGGCAAGGGAGTACAATGGTGATCTAGTAGTAGATCATGGACATTGGTCAAGAACATCCTTAGTGAGGACTAAGGAAATATTTCTCGATTATGGAGGTGATAAAAGGCCCGTCGTAAAGAGTTACATCGATGCAAGCATTTTACACTAATCCAGATGACTCTAAGTCTCAATCTGGATACATATTGAAAGTGGGAGCTATTAGCTAGAGTAGCTCCGCAAGAGCATTGTAGACATAGAATATTTGCAAAATAGATACGGCTCTAAATGTGACAGACCGCTGACTAAGCTTCTCTCACGAGCAAAACATGATCATACCTTAGTACTCTTTGGGTGTTAATCACATAGCGATGTGAACTAGATTATTGACTCTAGTAAACCCTTTGGGTGTTGGTCACATGAGGATATGAACTATGGGAGTTAATCACATACAGATGTGAATATTAGTGTTGAATCACATGATGATGTGAACTAGATTATTGACTCTAGTGCAAGTGGGAGACTGAAGGAAATATGCCCTAGAGGCAATAATAAAGTTATTATTTATTTCCTTATATCATGATAAATGTTTATTATTCATGCTAGAATTGTATTAACCGGAAACATAATACATGTGTGAATACATAGACAAACATAGTGTCACTAGTGTGCCTCTACTTGACTAGCTCGTTGAATCAAAGATGGTTAAGTTTCCTAGCCATAGACATGAGTTGTCATTTGATTAACGGGATCACATCATTAGAAGAATGATGTGATTGACATGACCCATTCTGTTAGCCTAGCACTTGATCGCTTAGTATGCTGCTATTGCTTTCTTCATGACTTATACATGTTCCTGTAACTATGAGATTATGCAACTCCGTTTACGGAGGAACACTTTGGTGCTACCAAACGTCACAACGTAATGGGTGATTATAAAGGAGTACTACAGGTGTCTCCAAAGGTACATGTTGGGTTGGCGATTTCGAGATTAGGTTTTGTCACTCCGATTGTCGGAGAGGTATCTCTGGGCCCTCTCGGTAATGCACATCATATAAGCCTTGCAAGCATTGCAACTAATAAGTTAGTTGCGAGATGATGTATTACGGAACGAGTAAAGAGACTTGCGGTAACGAGATTGAACTAGGTATTGGATACCGACGATCGAATCTCGGGCAAGTAACATACCGATGACAAAGGGAACAAAGTATGTTGTTATGCGGTTTGACCGATAAAGATCTTCGTAGAATATGTAGGAGCCAATATGAGCATCCAGGTTCCGCTATTGGTTATTGACCAAGAATAGTTCTAGGTCATGTCTACATAGTTCTCGAACCCGTAGGGTCCGCACGCTTAAGGTTTCGATGATGTTATATTATGAGTTTATGAGTTTTGATGTACCGAAGGAGTTCGGAGTCCCGGATGAGATCGGGGACATGACGAGGAGTCTCGAAATGGTCGAGACGTAAAGATCGATATATTGGACGACTATATTCGGAGTTCGGAAAGGTTCCGAATGATTCGGTATTTTTGGAGTACCGGAGAGTTACGGAATTCGCCGGGAGAAGTATTGGGCCTTATTGGGCCCTGCGGGAAGAGAGAGGGCTGCCTAGGGCAGGCCGCGCCCCAAGGCCTAGTCCGAATTGGACTAGGGGAGGCCGCGCACTTCTTCTTCCTTCCCCTTCCTTCTCTCCTACTCCTACTAGGAAAGGAGGAGTCCTACTCCGGTGGGAGTAGGACTCCCCCTTGTGCGCCCCTCCAGGCCGCCACCTCCTCCTTGCTCCTTTATATACGGGGCAGGGGGAACCCCATGACACACAAGTTGATCTACGGATCTTTCCTTAGCCGTGTGCGGTGCCCCTTCCACCATATTCCACTTCGTCATATCGTCATGAGCTTAGGCGAAGCCCCGCGCCGTGAAGTCATATCGTCGCGGAGCTTAGGCGAAGCCCTGCGTCGGTGGAGCATCAACATCGCCACCACGCCGTCGGTTGACGGAACTCATCCCGACACTTTGCTGGATCGGAGTCCGGGATCGCCATCGAGCTGAACGTGTGCAGAACTCGGAGGTGCCGACGCTCGGTGCTTGGATCGGTCGGATCGTGAAGACGTCGACTACATCAACCGCGTTGTTATAACGCTTCCGCTTTCGGTCTACGAGGGTACGTGGACGGACACTCTCCCCTCTCGTTGCTATGCCATCACCATGGTCTTGCGTGATCGTAGGAAAATTTTTGAAATTACTACGTTACCCAACAGTCGGCGGCCTTTTGGGAGGTGGAGACGGGAGAGGAGCGGTGTTTGCGGCGACGGGCGGGGAGCGGTGTTTGCGGCGACGGGCGGACGGGGGTGAGATTTATAGGGAGACGGCGGGGCAGCGGGCGGACGGGTCGTTGGCCTATCAATTCGACGGCAGTCGAGGGCGGCGGCGCGGCAGACGAGGGGACGGGCGGCGGGCGGCAGACGAGGGGACGGACGGGACGGGCGGCGGGCGGCGATTTAGGGACCGACGGGACGGGGCGGCGAGCCGCAGTTCACGCGCCACGACGCGCTTTCACCGGGCGACGCGCGGTTTGACCACCGACGCGGTAAAAAGAACGTATGTCGCCACAGTAAAAAAAACTGTACACGTACGTACGTCGACGGTCGCAGCGGGTACGCCACGGGCGGGACTGGGGAGGGCAGGGCAATGACCATCCTACCCTTTTTTAAGTTTTCAGGCGAAGGGGTATAGGACGATCTGGACCGTTGATGTTTTCAGGGGGTTGTACTGAAGAAGAAGTGTTCTTTTTTTTAATATACACGGGACTCCTACTCCAGCTGCATCCCCATCCATCTCTCATTTGATTACTCATTTACTCGTGTGCCATATCTCTATAAGAGAAGAGTGTCTAGGAAGGAGTTAAAATAGATCACTTTCCAAGTAATTAGTTAAGCCTTGACACTAAGGCCTAGACCATGTCATTTTGTCGACCGAAGGACCAAGGGGGTCTAGGTATCAAAAATCTTGAGGTGAAAAACAAATGTCTTCTCAGCAAATGGCTGTATAAGCTATCTGGTGAGACCGGGGCTACATGGGCACAGATTCTGCGTAATAAATACCTTCATTCCAAGACTTTGTCCCAGGTGACAGTGAGGCCGATGGATTCGCCTTTCTGGAAAGGACTGATGAGAGTTAAATCAGTCTTTTTTTAATTGAACAAAGATTGTTATCGGTAACGGTACTTCTACGAGATTCTGGTAGGATACATGGCTAGGGCATACACCCCTCGCGCTTCAATATCCTTCTCTTTATAGCATTGTTTAATGGAGAGACAACCGTTGAGACAGTATGTCAGTCCACGCCTCTCAATATTCACTTCAGGAGAGCGCTAGCCGGAAACCGTTGGAAAGCTTGGCTCCATCTTGTGAGAATACTGACGGATGTTCAACTTTTTCAACGACCCGGTCGTTTGTGTTGGAAACTAACTAGGAATGGAGAGTTTACGGTTAAATCCATGTATTTGGATGTTATTAATTCTAGCTCTATTCCTACTTCGAAACATGTTTGGCATGTCAAAGTACCCTTGAGAGTTAAAGTGTTTATGTGGTTTGTTCACGAACAAGTCATTTTAAATAAGGATAACTTGATAAAACGCAACTGGACTGGATCCACTAGATGCAGCTTTTGTGATCGGGACGAATCCATCAAACACCTCTTTCTTGATTGCCCTTTGGCAAAAATTCTTTGGCAGACAGTTCACATAGCCTTTAATATTACTCCTCCGAATAATATCAACACGTTATTTGGGAGGTGGCTTGATGGGATTGTGCTCCAAACAGCGAGACACATTCGTGTAGATGTATGTGCTTTATTATGGGCTATCTGGAATTGCAGAAATGATTTGGTCTTTAACAGAACAACAAATACTCTTTTTTGCAGGTTATCTTCTGAGCCACTGCGTTGATCCGTATGTGGTTGCTACTCACTCCGACGGAGGCCAGAGAGCGTTTGGTTACTGGATCTATCCGATGGGAGATGGTAGCACGGTCTATTTTCAACCGGTTTGGATGTCGGTCATGTAATAGGATAGGCAATTAGTTTTCCTATCTTTCTTTTGCCAGCCGGTTGTGGCTTTATTTATGTTCTTTAGTTCTTTGTGAGCATCTTTTGTTCTTTTTTTGAAACTTTAAGACCTCTGTCCAACTGATTTGCTTAGTAATAAAGGTGACCGTATGCATCATTCTGATGCAGAGGCCGGGGTTATCCCCCTTTTCGAAAAAGACCATGTCATGAGTCATCGATTTCTTACATTGACCCCCTTTGGAATGAATGGCATCAGGAAGAGATACATGGTGCACGCCCTTTCCACACCACTGTGTCGTGAGGCGTCATCTAGGAGAAGTGCATGGATGAACCCGGGTACATATGAACCCACTTTGAAAAACACATTTGGCAATGTCGAAAAATTCTGAAAAAAGGTGCGCGCGGACATCTCCATATTCTATGTGTGTGCAGAAAGTTTCACAGAAAAACAACTTTTTTTGTAGCCTGTGCAAAAAAGCTCTATTCAAGAATTCATCCGATTAACCAGTTAACTTGCCGATTAATCCCTACTCATAGGGTCACCGAGTAGCCTATAAACCGATAAATCGTTCGATTAATTGATTAAATGACCGACTAACTTGCCGATTAGCCGATTAATCCCCTACTCACCAGCCAACCGAGCAGCTATCAGTTAACGATTTCCACAACAATGCAAAAAAGACAAAAAAAAATTGCCGTGAAATGCTATTTAGAAGCAGTAAAATTTATTATTTTACTGAGACAAAACAAAAATACTTTTTACGTAAAACTTTGTGCCGTGGACATACCTTCACCAACATGCACTAGTAGAAAAAGGGTCATATGTGAAGCACAATAGTGCCGGTTTGAATTTCAGCCGGCACTAATGTGTACACTAGTGCCGGTTCGTGGCGGCGATCAATAGCACCGGTTCGTGGCGAACCTTTAGTACCGGTTCATGCCACGAACCGGTACTAAAGAGGCTGTGTCAGCCTGCGGTCAGGCTATGGCCCCACCATCACCATTTAGTGCCGGTTCGTACCACGAACCAGTACTAATGAGGTTATGGCAAGCTGTTTTTAGTCCCACCTCGCTCCCCTAACAAGCCTATTACCACCTTAAATATGTTATTTCTCAAACTATCACAAGCACTTGGTCTTCATTGAACTCTATGTGTAGAATTTGTGGCCGCAATATGAGTCTTCATCGGTTTATAAATCGTTGATGACTCATATTGACAATTCAGATTGTACACACAAAGATCATTGATGATCAAAGTATTTTTGATGTTATAAGATCATATTGACAATTTAGACTGTAAAGAAATATAAGATCATGATCTAAATGCTCTTATATTTTTTATGCTCAGTATGCACTATTCAAAGCGACGCCATCAACTTTCAACCGCTTATGCCTTCATTTGCTATTTTTCATGCATTTAATGATTTGTTTTGAGAACTAAATGACCTGGTAATTGAAAAGCACTACAAATGAACTCTGAAAAAGTTGAAACTTGGCATGGTATCATCATTTCACCGACATATCATGTTCAAAAAAGTAGAGAGGGTTACGGCAAAAACTGGATGCACTTCGTTTACAAACTGGACAATCTCTTTCGAAGTATTCGGGTTTATGACGAAATTAAACTCATCTGTTACAAAAGCATTTCATTTTTTAAACTTATTACAACTCAAGACTTTTTGTGCATTCAGTATTCACCATTCAACTGCTAGGCGGGAGGAGCTCTTAAGTACCGGTTCCAACTGCTAGGCGGGAGGAGCTGTTTAGTACCGGTTCGTGGCGAACCTTTAGCACCGGTCCGTGCCCACGAACTTGTACTTATGAGGTTGTGTCAGGTAAGGCTGGGGCCCCACGAGCACCTTTAGTACCGGTTCATGGATGAACCAGTACTACAGTTTCTTATTAAACTGTTTTTTAGTCCCACCTCGCGAAGAGAGAGGGACTAGGAGCGGTTTATAAGCCCTGAGTGCAGAGACGATGAAGAAGAGGCTCAATGCTCACGTTGCTTAGCTTCAAGCCTTCAGGAATATGGTAGACTGCACGGAGCTATGCGCAGTGCAGTTTACACTATTCCGAAAGGCTTGAAGCAAATTAACGAGCATTGAACCTCTTTTTTATTTTTAATAACTTATTACAACTCCGGACTTCTTCTGTTATGGCAAAAACTAGTTGCACGTCGGCATTTTTTTTAAACTTTGGTTATAACTCCAGACTTTGACCATCAAGTTTTGCAGAAAAGAAAAAATAGCAGAAAAAAAACTATAGCTGAAAAGAAAAAAAACTATATAAAATGACCGTGAAATTGAAAATCACTACAAAATGTTGAATTTTGGCAAACTAGATGAAAAACTACTCATAAATAAATAGAAGAAAATAAATATAACAGAAAAGAAAAAACTATACAAAAAACTACGCAGAAATAAATATAAGAAAATAAAGCAGAAAAGAAAAAAACTATAAAAAAAATTGGGGCGCTTCCCTGTGGGCCTGCTAGGCCACGGGCGTGCAATTACAGGCCTTCAAGGCCCAGCAGACTCACAGGGTAGCGCGCATATTTTAGGCCCACAAGCCTGCTATATAGAGGAGTTCAAAGAGGTAGGTAGCGGCTGGGTTTATAAACCAGTCGGCTGCCCTTCGCCCGGCGAGTGGGACTAAACTTTGGGGGTGGCATCGCGAGGTTTTTAGTACGGTTGGTGGCTCCAACCGGTATTAAAGATCACCTTTAGTACCGGTTGGAGCCACCAACCGTAATAAAGGCCTACTTTTCCGCCTCTTGGCCTGGCCAAAGTTGGCCTTTAGTACCGGTTGGTGGCTCCAACCGTACTAAAGGCCCATCCTATATATATAGCACTTACGAAAATTTCAGTTACATCTCCCACTTCGTCTCCAACCTCTCGCGACATTGCGCGCCTTCGTTCCGTCGCCGCCGCCCGTCGCCTGTCGTCGTCGTCGTCGTCGTCGCTGTCCCCGCCGCCGCCCGTCGTCGTCTCGCTCGCCGCCGCTTTAACGCCGCCGCCGTCGTCGTCGTCGCCATGTCCCAGACTCGCGCCCCGCTACCGACGCCGCCGCCCGCCCGTCAGCCGCCGCCCTCGCCCAGACGCTGCGCCAGACAGACGTCGGGTGGGCGGTGACGTCGTATGTACACACACATACACATATACACACAAATATATACACACATACACACACTACACACATACACACACACACACACACACATTTTTTTACTTATTTTCTGTTTTCTTTTTTTTAGAAAATTTAATTAGATATTAATTAGCTAGGTATGTGAGATTTGAACTAGTTGAATAATTAATATAACTAGTTTATTTTAGTAAGAAAATTGTCAAACTAGTTTATTTAGGTATATATATGAGATTTGAACTAGTTGAATAATTAATATAACTAGTTTATTTTAGTAAGAAAATTGTCGAACTAGTTTATTTAGGTATTTGAGATTTGAACTAGTTGAATAATTAATATAACTAGTTTATTTTTAGTAAGAAAATTGTCGAACTAGTTTATTTAGGTATATGAGATTTGAACTAGTTGAATAATTAATAGAACTAGTTTATTTTTAGTAAGAAAATTGTCTAACTAGTTTATTTAGGTATTTGAGATTTGAACTAGTTGAATAATTAATAGTAATGTCAATTGTTAGAGATGAATATAGTTAGATATATATTTGAATTGGCTAGATATTAATTAATGTTAGATAGTAATAAGTGTTTAATGTTTCACCTATATGAACATATAGGAGATGTCATCTGATTTACCTAAAAAGATTTCATTATGTGCTAACACTGTGAAGACCAGCTGCCTGTGCGACAGAAATTTCCTTGTTGATGGTAGGCGCTTCAGCATTGAGCTGAATGAGACATTCGAAGTGGATACAGTAAGTCACAACGGCAATTATTATTTGAATGCAAAACATATGCTTCATTTGCTTCAACTTATAATTTTAAAGCATGACTTATGCTTCATTTGCTTCAACTTATAATTTTAAATTTCACTATTCTACTAGCGCATCCCCTGCCATGCAAGAATTTTTGTCTTGGATAAGATAGGTTTTAGTGCTATAGATGATATGGAGGTAAAGAGAGTTTACTTGAAGACGGAGCATGGGTATACTTTCAACGTCAAATTATATAATGGAGACACATACACCCATTTTGAATGCAAAACTTGGCAAGCACTATGCAAGGCTTATGCATTTGAGCCTGATATGGTTATCACCTTTGATATTCGTCCGGAAGATGATATTGAAGGTAATATAGACATCTGGGTTGATGTGCAAACTCCTCCAGTTCTACCATTATGTGAGTTTTTCTCAACCATGCATGCATATGTTTATGTCTTTGATACAGTTTATTCAAAAATAGTTGACAACTAATTTGTATTGTCAGCTTATTTCGGTTCAAGCAAACATGTCCGGCGCTTGGTAGACAGGACCTACTACTGCCCCGGGGCTCAACTAAACTACGAGGAGATAAGTCATTATGTTTCATGGCTTGAGGATCTTAATACTGTCAAGACAAAATTTTTTCCTGAACTTAGAAATGTTAGTACTCAAAGCGTATGCGACCAATGGTGATCGATTGAACTACGGTCACATCTATAATGGAAAGATGGTAAGATTTTAACTATTTGTCCTTAATTAGTGCATCTTTGCATACATTATTTTTGAAGCTAAACTTTCATTGCTTAGTATATTAATTACTATACGATGTTCTTTCATCAACAGGGACTTCCGATGACAGTTGTGCCTCAGTGGATCGAGACAAAAGGTCGCATGTCAATGGTTAGCTTACGACCAAGATTTCCTACATTACACATGAGTGCATTCAGGATTTCTGAAAGCGAAGAATGCTTAATAGTGAAAGATTGGAGCAAAATTGTAAACGATCGCAGAGAAGTACTAGGGGGCAGCAAGGAGAAGCGCAACCCAAGATTAGGAGACAGATTCATCTGCATGCTCCAGTATGATGAAGATGGAGAGCTATACATGTTCTATGCTATTCTACCTGAGAGGGAGCAACAGGAGTAGCTAGTTCATGCTCTTAATTAATTAGTACTTGTCCTCTCTCATGCATGTCCGTATTGTCCTGAACTTCGATGTTGGTGATGATTATGTTGAACTTGATGATATCTTTGCTTCTGTTACAAAGTGAACTCGATGATTATGTTGGTGATTAGATAGCTAGCGGTAATGACTATGATGATTAAATAGTAGTGGTAACTATAATGACGATTATGATGATTTTTAGCTAGCTAAAGTTTATTTATTTATTTATATGCGATGATGATGATGATGACCACTACAACTCACTATAACGTAAAACAATCCTAAATTAAATTGATAACACAAATTTAATTGAAAAATAAAAAATAAAACAAAAACCCACAAACATTTAGTACCGGTTGGTGTTACCAACCGGTACTAAAGGGCTCCCGGCCCCCGGAGCTGCCTCGTGCCACGTGGTTGGCCTTTAGCACCGGTTCGTGCTGAACCGGTACTAAAGGGGGGGGCCTTTAGTGACCACACTTTAGTGCCGGTTGTGGAACCGGCACTAAAGGGCCTTACGAACCGGTGCTATTGCCCGGTTCTGCACTAGTGATGTATGCATAATTTTTTTAAGAATTTTTTAACATTACAAAACGCGTAAAAAGTGCATTTTTAAAATGCGGGTGCATATGCCCCCTGTGCAGATCGTCCACTCTCCGTCATCTAGACCCTATATATGTAGTCGAAGAAAGAAGGTACTACTCAGTACAGGGAATGTATCCGGTGCACCCGCATTTGTGGTGCTACTGGTGCACCGGATGCCATCGAATGTTTTCAAAAATCTGGAAAAAAAAATCTAGCATGTTAACGGAACATCAATGTATGATGTACCAAAATTGCGTGCAAAATTGAAATATTTTTTGAGATACAAAAATGACAAATTTGATATCAATATGTTAATGGGCCAAATCTAAAGCCCAAGTTATGTTATGTACTATTCAGTGTTAAATTTATCATTTTTGTTTTTCATGTTATGTTTTGAATTTTGACTTAAAATTTTATGACAACCAACATTCATGTTGTATGAGTGTGCTAAATTTTTTTCAGAATTTTGTGAACATTTTAAAAGCATAATGTAAGTTCGATGCACCGGTAGCACCACAAGCTCCGGTGCACCAGATATTTTCCCACTCAGTTCAACAATGAGGTACCGGTGCACCAGATATTTTCCCACTCAGTACAACGATGAGGTACACAATCATAAACTCAAGATAGGAAATCAACCATGGGTGCAGCGTTACTGCCACCAATGTTCGCCGGGTTGCAACACTCTGGTCTGACGTTGTTGTGTGGACCATATCTCGTTGCCATCCTACTGCTAGCAAGTCTCAAAATCATATATAGTGCAGGAACACTGACCGGCCGAAGTCTTTTAGATATGCGTGCTTCCAGGAAATCAGCTTCAAGCGTTTTTGTACACTTGAGACTTTTATTGACTGTCCTGGCTTTTCCGATAAAGGTTCACTAGACTTACTGGATTGCAGAATTTGAGTTTCCTTTACTAGTTCAAGTTAAGAAGATGTGTCTGGATGAATTAGTTCTCCCTTTGCAAAACAAATTATAAATTTATTGTTTTTTAGGGATAACTATAAATTTGTTGTAACACTACAGGGTACCGAAGCAGATGAAGAATGTCCATGGGCTAAACTGACCAATCAAATATATTATAAACTCTAAACAAATTTAAAAACAACATTTGGGCCTCAATTTTTTTGAATATCCACGGCTGAGCATAGAAAAGACCATAAGTGCATATAATAGTGTAGGTTTTTTTGTTGTCCTTTCTGGAATAAGATTAGGAATGATTTCCTAACTTTGTAACAAAATTTTGCATTTCAGATATTATTGAGAATCCAGTGCAGCCAAATGTTGAGTAATGAAATCCTTCCTCATAGCCTTCCGAGTTCTTATAAAACTAGACTAATTAATAGGGTGATATCCAGGAAAATAATTATATATATTCAAAGAAAAATATATGATTGCATCAAGCCTAAATTAAACGATACATGCGAGAGTTTTTTGGGAAAGTGGGGGAAATGGTGGTGGCTGTGCCGCCGACTGGTGGGCCAGGGGGAGGAGTAGGCGGGTGTCGCGCATGTCTGTTTCGTGTCCGCGCCGATACTAATGAGGTCCAAATTTGGCCCTGAAATGGGTCGCCTGGAAAACGGGCGCGCGTCCTTTTTGTGTCGGCACGTTAGGCCGACTTTTGTGTCCGTTTTAATCCAAACGAACGCGCGCGAACGAAATGGGTCGACGCGTTAGAGTTGCTCTAAGCTTCATAGGTTAAAAAATATGAAAATCCTGGGCGTGCCATGACCCAGTTTAGCACCAACTAAACTTTGCCCTTAGTTGCAGGGAGAACCCAGCTGGAGCGAGTTATCATGATAGTTACTTCCAGTATGGGTGGTGATTTAGTGTGTTACATAGTTGCTTGTTGCTTTTCTTGTATTTCATTATTTGCAATGACCTCGGAAACTTTGTTACAATAGGTTGCCTACATATGTAGGTTACTACGTATTGGAGTTTTATATACTGTCTTAGGGCATCTCCAACGCTATTTCCTAGAACAAATACATTCATCCACGGATCGTGTTCGGACATGTCCGCGGACATGATACGATAGCCAGCCATCCAACCCTGCCCCTTCAATGGCATAAAATGCGAACAATATAGGTAGGCCAGACGGACCTAGAGGTCAAAGTACATAGGTTGTTATTAGGACATGTGGTCCAAATGGCAGTGGGCTAAGCGGACTCCCCATGGTGTCTGGTTTTCCACAAAGCTTCTCTAAATTTGCTTTCAGTTTCCAGAAAAATGGACATACGGACTGGTCTGCGGACGTTTAAAGAAACGTGTTGGATGATAATAAGTGTCCGGACCGCATGGTCCAGACTTTTACGGAGGCTTTGAAGGCTTTGAGGTACCGCCTTGGAGACACTCTTATGACTTGCATCAACTTCGCAAGATAGTGCATGCATCTTCATAGAGGTACATCATGTTATGATGTCTGTCTTCCACCGTGAGGGACACAACCATCATTACTGAAAAAGGGTTTCCCCCCGTTTTATATACAAAGCAAACAACCGATACATCTAACGATAGGTGCTGGGGCGGGAGCAGCACAGTCATGCCCAAAAGAAAAGGAAGAGAAAATACAAGAGAAACAAATGCCAACAACGGCGGATCGACAAAAAACGAAGAATCCTCGTGGCCGCTGCACCCACCGGAGATCACCCACCAAGCTCCGAGCCTCCGAAGCACCGGTACCAATCGACACCTCCAAGAAAGGACGCGACGATGACGACGCTGCTGCCAAGGGTTTCCCCCGGTACGCTGTGAGGAGAGAGGAAGGGTAGCCCCGACGCCCTCCAGGAAGGTCAGGCGGTACCCACAAGCGCCACCGCGTCAGTGCCGGCCAAGCCAGCAGGGATTTCTCCCGATCCCAACCTCCAACTCAGGCACTCCAGAGCTCGCCACCAAACAGACCCTGACCCTGCGCCAACCCGGTCACGAAGCTTCCCGCGCCGTCTCACGACGGCACCGTGAAGCATGGTCCGCACAAAGAAGAAGAGGAGCCATTACCGCACCAATGTGTCATGTGGCATTAACCAGGTTTGCTGTGTGTCATGGAGCATAGGCATAAAATCATTCTTTATGATATGCCAGCATTTTTTATAAAATTCCGTCGGGAACCCATCTGGCCACTTAAATTTATTTCACGTTAATTTTGGAACGATAACATTGTCGCCAAAGAAGGTGGAAGCAGTTCGCATTGAGCAGTTTAGAACGATATGTCTTCTCAGTGTAAGCTTTAAGATCTTTACAAAGGTTGGCACGAATAGGTTGACACAGATAGCCCATTCAGCCGTGCAACCAACTCAAACTGCGTTCATGCCAGGACCACAAATCCTAGAAGGGGTGGTAGTTCTACATGAAACATTGCACGAAATCCATTAGAAGAAACTAGATGGGGTTGTCTTTAAAGTGGATTTTGAAAAGGCGTATGATAAGGTCAAATGGCCCTTCCTTCAACAAGGCTTACGTATGAAGGGGTTCAACGAAGCCTGAAGGTGTCAGGTGGATTCATTCATACACAAAGGCAGTGTCTGGATAAAAGTCAATGATGACACAGGTCATTATTTCCAGACACGTAAGGGGTTACGACAGGGAGATTCCATGTCTCCTGTGTTGTACAATATGGTAGCGGATATGTTGGTAGTACTCATTAGTCGGGCTAAAGTGAGTGGCCAAGTAGGAGGTCTCGTTCCCCATCTTGTAGAGGGGGGTGTCTCCGTCCTATAATACGCGGATGATACTATTATTTTCATGGAACACGATCTTGCAAAAGCTAGGAATATGAAGCTTATTCTATGCCTTTTTGAACAAATGTCTGGGCTAAAAATCAACTTCAATAAAATCGAATTGTTCTGTTTTGGGAGAGCTAAAGAAGAACAAGACAATTACAGAAACTTGTTTGGCTGTGAAATGGGATCCTTACCTTCTAGTTATCTCGGGATCCCAACTTATCATAGACGGTTAACGAACAAAGAATGGAAATGTATAGAAGATAGATTTGAAAAAAAGATTAAGCTGCTGGAAGGGCAAGCTAATGTCTTACGGAGGACGGCTGGTGTTGATTAACTCGGTTTTAACGAGTTTTCCAATGTTCCTCCTATCTTTCTTTGAAGTACCGGTGGGGGTACGGAAAAGATTAGACTTTTACAAATCCCGATTCTTCTGGCAAAGCGATGAGGCTAAGAAGAAATACAGACGGGCTAGATGGGATATCATGTGTAGACCAAAAGACCATGATGGGTTAGGGATCGAGAATTTAAAGGTAAAGAATAGATGTTTGCTTAGCAAATGGCTCTACAGACTATCTACGGAGACCGAAGGCATGTGGATACAAATCTTGCGGAATAAATACTTAAATAATAAGACTTAGGCTCAGGTGAATGCAAGGACAACGGACTCACCATTTTGGAAAGGGTTAATGAAGACAAAAGTAACTTTCTTCCAGCGTGTGAAGTTCCTAATTGGTAGTGGTACCTCTACTAGATTTTGGGAGGACACATGGCTAGGGGAGACACCTCTGGCTTTACAATACCCATTCTCTATATAATATTGTGCAACGTAAGGAGGATTATGTCGCCATAGAATTAAATTCAGTACCACTTAACATCCAATTTAGGAGACCTCTTGTAGGTGAACGTTGGAATGCTTGGTTACACCTGGTCCATAGGTTGATGGATGTTCAACTTTCAGACCAGGCGGATAAAATTAGTTGGAAGTTAACCACAAATGGATTATTCTCTGCGAAATCCATGTATTTGGACTTAATTGACTCCGGGCCATTGTCGAGGTCTTTGCACATATGAAAGATTAAAGTTCCACTCCGCATCAAGATCTTTATGTGGTTCGTCCACAAAGAAGTCATATTGACCAAAGATAATTTGATGAAAAGGAATTGGGTTGGTAACCCAGATGCTGTTTTTGTGATCAAAACGAAACGATTAAACACCTCTTTCTCGAGTGTCCACTAGCAAAATTGCTATGGCGATCTATTCACATAGCTTTTAACATCAAACCTCCAATGAGCATAAACACGTTATTTGAGACGTGACTTAATGGAGTAGACATACACATGGCTAAACATATTCGGATAGGGATATGTGCTTTATTATGGGCTATATAGAACACTAGAAATGATATGATTTTTAATGGTACACCATTCATCAATTTTTTGCAATTTATCTACAGAGCTACAGCCTGGATCCGTATGTGGTCGTTACTCACTCATGCGGACTACAGGGGGCTTATGGTTATTGGGTGCAACCGCTGGGAGACGGTAGCACGGGCTATCTTTAGCCGATTTGGATGACAAGTTAATAATAGGCTAGGTGTGTAGGCATCATAGCATGTTCTTTATCGCCGGATGTGGCGCTTTGCATACTTATTTTCTTCTTTTTTTGGTTGGATTTTGAGCTTACTTGGATGCTAAGACTCTGTTTCGATTTCTAATAATATGGCTGCATGCATTGACTGATGGAGAGGCCGGAGGTATTCCTCCTTTTCCAAAAAAAGATTGATGTGTGCGGTTTAACAGACAACGTACTCTCCAGTACAAAGTCGAGCCACACAATTATGGACCCAGTATAGGAAATGGATCATGTGTCCAGTGTCACTGTGACGATCGTTGGCCGGGTGGCAACCATCTCTGGTGACTTTGCGGGCGTGAGGAATGCGTCTTGTCGTCATCTGGCAGGTATCTAGTCTCATAATCCTATAATGCTGGAGCACTGATTGGCCAATGCATTCTTCACGGAAATCTAAACACTGCACCAAGCTGTTTTTACACTTACTTCTTTTACTAGCTTGGCTAGATTGTAATTTAAGACCTGAGTTTCCTTCTTTTTTTAGCCTCGGGCCTAAGTCTCTTTCACCAGTCCAAATTAACAAGACTGATGTGGCTTAGTTGTCCCTTCTCGGCAAAAGGTAAGAAGTTTGAGCAATATCTGAACCTTAGCATAGGAAGAATGTTCAAAGAACTAAAACTGACCAGTTGTAAAAACCAAACTCTCCGAAAGTTGAACATCAACAATTAGGTCAAAAATGTGAACATCAATGGTTAATCACAGAAGTTGATAAGTGCATAATGATACTCCCTTCATTTATATATACAAGGCCACAAACTCAAATTACAGGTACCAAGGTAAAATTTAATGCATGTTTTGCAGTCCATTTTTTAATTTCGTTTACTAGAATCATTAATACACCGCATGCATGCAAGAAGATTGAGTGGAGGAAGTTGCTCAGTGTCATTATGACTGCATGCATGCAAGCATTAAGCAAGTTGCTAGTATGAGAAAATATCATTAATTTTTGTCTCAATTACTGTTGATGGCCTTGTATAGATGATAATGTATATTCCTTAGTGGCCTTGTACAAGTAAATGGAGGGAGTACTCCATTTTTATATACAAGGCCACAAACTCAAACTACACGTACCAATGTAAAATTTTATACATGTTCTACAATTTAATTTTTCTTTTGGTTTACTGGGATCATAAATACGCTGTATGCATGCAAGAAAACTGAGTGGAGGAAGTAGCTAAGTATCATTATGACCGTATGCATGCAAGTATTAAAAAAGTTGCTAGTATAAGAAAACATCATTAATTTTTGCCTCAATTACTGGTGGTAGCTTTGTATAGATACAAAATATATATTCCATAGTAAACTATTTTCATGGATGTTGCCTGGCTCAAGTGGGGCGGGCTTGGGGAGGCGGGGAGCGGGAGCTTAGTGCATATCCGGCCAAGGGAGTTCTATCGCCGACCTTGGCAGGTTCCTTGCTAGGATTCACGACGGTCCTTCTAGTGGTGGTCACAAAGGTCGGGGGCCTTGTTGTGCTTATGCAACTTTGGAGACTGCTGGGGCGGCAACATGATCGGCTTATCAATAATCTGCGTGCAAGATGTCATGTCCTACGAACCACCTCGAATGGCCAACAACAGTTAGGAGAGCCACCTATGCACCTAGGCTGACTATGGTTAGGCGGTCCATGGGCGCCCCGTAGGATCGTGTGGATTTTCTTTACTTTTATTTCATACTAGAAGGGGTGGGCGCGCTTTGCTGCGCCGTTGGCGTTGTTGGATTTCTTTAAAAAGACACACTCTGTTTTAAATATAAGGTATATAACTTTTTTTAAAGTCAAACTACTTAAGTTTGACCAAATTTATGGAGAAATATAACAAAATCCATAATATCAAATGGTATGATAGGTTCATCATGAAATGAATTTCCATAATTTTTTCTTAAATATTATGGATGTCGATATCTTTTGCTCTGAATTTGGTCAAAGTTAAAGAAAAAAATTGATTTTCCAAAAACTAACACCCTTTATATTTTGGAAACTTATGGACTATTTAGTTCGGCGGGTGAGGAAGATGATGGAGTGTATTTATTTTTATTTATAATAAGGTGATTTGATGGGACTTCCATAGTGTGGTATGTGTTGATGCTACAATATCACATGGTTGCTTTCTTTATTCTAGGTGGTGGGAAGGTGCGTGGGATTAATATGTTTTTATACGCTGATTGCTACTAATTGATTTGAAAAATCATTGGTCTGGTTAAAATCGTAAACCAAATCCAAAATTGAATACGTCAACTGAATGAAAAAAGCTTCAAAATTAAAGAACATACAAAATTAACAGAACTGAATAATGGGAGAGCTCCTTGAGAAATTATCGACCCGGTCAAAATCGGGTGACCCAATCTTAATTTGAAGACTCAATTAATTGTGAGGCCTTGAAAATTAGGAAGCATAGTGTATAGTATAAAAAATTGAATGAGAGAGAGTTTTGAGAAAGTGTTGGCCCAATCAAAATTGGATGACTCAACTCCAATTGGAGACTTCAATTGAATGTGGGCTCTTTAAAAGTAGGGAGCTTACTGTTGCAGAGGATATGCACTGCGTTGCTATATTCGACCTTTTACGGTTCTCGTTTCTGTTTTGAACTTTTTGTAAATTCTTAAAGTCCTTAGTTTAAGGCCACACAAAAGCCTCCGTTCTAAAACAAATCTTCAAAGACATAGAGAGAGAGAGTGTGTGTGTGTGTGTGTACTCCCTCCGTTTTTATTTAGTCTGCATATTAGGTTTGACCGAAGTCAAACTTTGCAAAGTTTGACCAAGTTTATAGAAAAATATATAAACATTTACCATAACAAATCTATATGTTGTGAAAGTACATTCAATAATGAATCTAGTGGTATTGATTTTTTATTACATATGTTAATATTTTTGTTACTAAACTTAGTCAAAGTTTACAAAGCTTGACTTTGACCAAAGCTAATAGGCGGACTAAATAAAAACGGAGGGAGTATATGTGTGTGTGTGTGTGCGCACGCGCGTGTGTATAACTGTCTTCCATTATGAAGGGCACAGCCATTAATCAATGGCCACCTGGTAGTCTCAGCCAATCACACGACATTGATTCCAGTGGCAACTCCATCTGATGACAAATTAGCATCGTCTTCCTCGGTTGTGTGCCTCCATCTCTTATATATGAGACTTGCTCGTGCTGCACCCCCTCCATCTCTTACTTGATCACTCATTTACTCGTCTACCATATCTCTACGAGGGAAGAGCGTGTGCGAAGGAGTTAAAGTAGATCACTTTCTAGCCTTGACACTAAGGCCTAAACCATGTCACGTGTCCTTGATTTTTACATTGATTCTCATTTGGAATGAGTGGATCACGTGTCCTTGATTTTTACATTGATTCTCATTTGGAATGAGTGGAATCAGGAAGAGATATATGGTGCATGCCCTTACGGCACCAATGTGTCGTGTGGCAGCATCTAGATCCTCTGCATGTTATCGGACATAGGAGATGGAGCGCAGTATAAGGATGAGGTACACAATTATAAACTAAAGATATGATATCAACCATGCATCCAGGCGTAACTGTCAAGTTTGTCAAAAGTGTGATTCTATTATGCGATTCTACACTTTAAGATCCAAACAAACCCCTTTGATTACGATTTTAGATCATAGTATCTAAGTTTCTATGATCCCCATAGTTTAGAATCTATGCTTTGCGATCGAGCATGCGCGCAAGAGGCAAGCATCCAGAATTACGTGGCTTGGAGCAGGGGATGCAAGAACAGCGTTCTGGCACGTTCTTTCGTGCATGCTGGGGCACGATCAAGGCAGATGTCATGGCCGTCTTCAACCACTTCATCAGGCTTGCAAAGGAAATTTCAAGGAGCTCAATCGCGTGACGATCGTCTTGCTGCCTAAGAAGGATGGGGCCACGACTGTGGGCGACTACAGGCCAATAAGCCTGATACATTCAATTGCGAAATTGATCACAAAGGTGCTCTTGATGAGGCTGGCCTCGGTGATCGACCAAATTATCTTGTTAGCCAATGAACTGTATGTGCGCGTGTGTAGGTTGCTTAGTCAGCTGCACGAGGGTGTGGCCGCGCCGGGCGCTGGACCCGGTCGCGTCTCGTTGCGTGCGTGCGCGGCGGGCGTGGAGACTGTGGAGCGCGGGGCGTGCCAAAGTGTGCAGCAGGGCTGCGGCGGGCGCGGAAGCTGTTGCGAGCGCGCGGCAGGCCGGGCATGCAGATCGTGGCGGAAGAGCTGCATGCGGAGTCAAGCCGTCCCAGGCGCCTAGTCGTGGGTGCAGGCGCTGCATGCGGGTGCGTGGGCAGGAGTGGATGCGGCCGTTGTATATGTGCACGGCGTATAAAGACTCCTGGTGTACTGCTTCTAAGTGGCGTGGGTTCAGCTCGAGTACGTGCTCGAGGGAAAAACTGAAAGCGTTCGTGCGCTGGTACACCACCGTGTCGTCCCTTCTCCTTGTGTCTTCTTCTTCCTTGCTTCGGTTTGGTCTAAGGCGAGGTGAGAGAGAGAGAGCTAGGGTAGAGGGAGAGCGACGGCAACAACATATCTCACCTGCTCAGACTGCTTTTCAGAAGGCCAAATGCATCCACGATAGCTATCTGTACATGCAGAACTCTGTCCGTGCCCTCCACCAAAGCAAAACACCAGCTCTCTTGGTGAAGTTAGACATCGCCAAGGCGTTCGACGCCGTATCTTGGGAGTACCTACTTGAACTGATGCAGAGTTGGGGTTTAGCGCGTGGTGGAGAGACTGGATCGCCACCCCTTCTATCAACCTCCTCCTCGGCTTGCTCGCTCAACGGAGTCCTTGGCAACGACACGCCGACGACGCGATTATCTTTTCAAATACAGTTCGACAGGAGATAGACGCGCTGCTGGAGCTCTTGGGGTTCTTCGGGGATTCGACGGGTCTGTAGGTTAGTACGCCCAAGTCCTCAACGGTGCCCATTTGCTGCGACGACATCGACCTTGCTGTCGTCCTTCTAAACTTCGGCGAGCAAACAACGGCTTTTCCTATAAGGTATCTAGGGCTTCCGGTCACGATAGGTAGAACTAGGCTAGTCCACCTACAGTTCATCCTAGAGAGGATCCGTGCGCATCTAGCTGGGTGGAAGGCAAGCTCCTACCGCTGGCGGGGCGGCGCATGCTCGTCCGGTGCGTGATCTCGGCAATGCCTACTTTTGCACTCATGGACCTGAGTGTGCCCAAGAAATTCTACAAGGACATCGACAAGGCGCGTCGGCATTTTCTATGGGCGCACGACGACGACATCTCAGAAGGGAAATGCAAGGTCGCATGGAAGGACATCACAGAGCCGGAGAGCAACGGCGGCCTAGGCATCCACGAGCTGTCGCGCTTCATACGGGAGCTCCGGCTACGGTGGCTCTGGCATGCCTGGAGGCAGCCTGCTCGACCCTGGGTGGGCACGGGCATGCCCTGCAACAAGGGGAACCAAGCGCTGTTAGCGGCCTCGACGATGGTCACCATCGGCAATGGGGACACAACCACCTTCCGGCATTGCTCCTGGCTTGGGGGCGGCCGCTGCACCAGGCCTACCCCATGCTGTTCGACCGATCTTCCAGGAAGAACAGAACAATCCGGGCGGCGCTGCAGGGGGACAGATAGGTCATCGACCTGCGGCGCGGTGACACGGCCGACATTGTGCAGCAGGTCATGCAGCTATCAAGGGAAATTAAGGCCTCGGCTCCGGCACTCAGCCCCAGCACTAGCGACACCATCTCCTGGAACCTAACTGCTTCGGGCTGCTACATACTGGATCGGCCTATCAAGCCCAAATCACATCGAGCCCCAGCTGCTTCAGGTTGATCATTTGGAAGGTTTGGGCGCCGGGCAAGCACAAGATGTTCCTCTGGCTGCTCCACCGTAATAGATTGTGGTGCAATGACTAGCTACAATGACCGGGATGGACGAACGGGTATTTCTGCTCCCTCTACATCATGGTTTTCAATTTCAGTTTCAGAAAAATTTCAACACCAACCGAAATCACTGAAATTCAGTGAATTTCAGTTATTTCAGTTTCCATTTCAGCCAAATGACCGAAATATTCATTTGAATTCAATTAAAAATTTGAAAATTTTAAAAATATTTTGAAAAAATATTGGAATTGTTGTGCTATACTGAAATTGCTGAAATATTTTGACCAAAACGTAAAATTTCAGTGTCTGCTGAAATTATTGAAATTCAGTGAATTTCATTGAAATCTCACTGAAAGTGAAAACCATGCTCTACATGCGCAACCTCGAGAGCTCTACGCACCTCTTCTGGGACTGCCCGATGGCACAACAGGCTTGGAGCACGGCGGCGTCCTGGTCTGGCTGCTCCGCCCTGCATCCGGACATTTGGTGCGCCGCTGCCTCGACTACAGGCAAGGTCTAGTGGATCATCGCCGCCGCGGAGCCAACCGCCGGGAAGGGCATCAAATCCATGATCGCTCTTGTAAGTTGGCGAATCTAGATGGAGGGAACGACTATGTGTTCAAAGGCGGAGTACCACGCCAGGAGAACATCATCAGGGCGTGCCGCAGCAACATGGAGCAATGGAGAATCGCGGGGGCATCCTGCATTGAGCACCCTCTTGGGAACGTGTCGTGAGGAGTCGGCATGCGGATAGGCTTTGGCCTTTATTTTGTTTTTCCTTTGTGGCGATTTCTATCATCCACCGATCACTTGATCAAACTATTTGTCGCTCTCTTCAGCTAATTCAGTGAAATACCAGCATTGCTGGCCAGTTCAAAAAAAAAAACAATCAGAGCTCTGATCAAATTCAAAATCGTGATTCTGACAACCCTGGTCACTGCAACCAATGTTGACCGGGTTGCGACACTCTGGTCTGACTTTGCGGCTTTGTGGACTGCATCTCATCAGCATCCTACTGCTAGCAAGTGTCAAAATCCTATATAATGCAGGAACACTCACCTGCCGGCGTCTTTTAGATATGCGTTCTTCCTGGAAATTATCTTCAAGCGTTTTTGTACACTTCAGACTTTTATTCACTAGCCTGCCATTTTTTATAAAGATTCACTAGCCTTACTACATTGCAGGATGTGAGTTTTTCGCAAAAACAAGATTGCGGGATCTGAGTTTCCTTCACTAAATCAAATAAATTAAGAATGCATCTGGATGAAGTTGTTGTCCCTTTTGCAAAAAGAAGTTAGAAATTCCGTACCAATACAAGAACCGAACCAGAGGAAGATTATAAACTCACCCCTCAAAAAAAAAGATTATAAACTCTAAACAAATTGAACAACAACATTTGGGCCTCAGTTTTTTTGAATGCCAATGGCTAACCATAGAAAAGACCATAAGCGCATATAATAGTGTAGGTTTTTGCTCCCTATTTGTAATAAAATCTGGAACTTTTTGCGAACAAAGTAGATTTATTGTTGCACTCGTATAAAATCTTTCGTGAAGAAATGACTTTCATGTTGTTGTGGACGTAAAAAACAAATTTGTCACTATATACGAGGTACTATTCACGCTATATTCTCTGACAATTTGTCATTTTTGTCAAAAAATATCGGAGAATATTTCATTACAGAATATTTTTGTACGATAGAAACGGCACCTCAAGTTTGTTGGGAAAAAGTTTTGGAACGTTTTGACTTTTTCTGATTTTTTTACAATAAAATCATTTATCAGGTGTAATTACCACCATGTTCCAAATGGTATTTTCCATTAGTTTTGTCCCTTCTTGCTATTAATAAGTTTTAAGTGTCACCGAACAGTCTCAAGACGGACGTCAAAGCGGAGAATGAAACAATTTTTTTTAGTGGAGCAGAAAATGAAATTAACCAATCGAAAAGATTGAACTCTCCAGGCCGTATTGGCATTGTACTTTGCGATGTGAATGATGGATGCCGGGACGGTGGCTCATGAAGGTGGTGTCCGAATGCTGCGTAGGGTATCATGGTGTATCTGGAAGTCATGGTGGCATCCCTGCAAATGTTGTTGTGTTTCTGGTGTAGTTTAATTTAACTGGGAAGGTCTAGCTTGTTTTGTGTATTTTTGGCCGACTTCTCATATTGATCAATTAATTATTTTCTTATTAATAAACAGCTAGTATAGCTCTTGGTGGTTCTGAAAAAATGTTATTATTGAAGGCTTGGGCGTTCTATCCCTTTTAGAGCTCCAACAAATTATCAAGTATGATTAAGATACGAAGTCAACAAGATGTTGCATGATGCTTTCCACCACTCTTGACAATGTGCAGCCAGATGCTTGCAGGGGACTAAGTTCCAAGTTGTCTTAACATATGATGGGTGCATACAAACAACCAAACAACCATAGCCTGCATGTGACATGTATGATTGGTTGATGCGGCCTACCTATCAATGCCCAAAGTCCCTTGTAGAGTTTTGACGGAGCAGTACCACCAATTATTTATGTGCAGCTAGGCTCTTAAATGTTTCCACCTCTCATAATTTCCTTGTTTTTGTTGCGACTCTTCCCTACTATTTTGCATCTATAAATATCTACATACATGCTTCTCTTTTTTTTTTTTTTTGCCTGGTTGCTCATAACGATCCGGATGGAGGCGACTCGAGACCCGCCCGCGGCGGCCGTCGCTAGCCGGCGGGTCCGGCTCTGCCTGCGAGCCATGTTGGAGGGCGGTTTTGGGTGCTTGCAGACTCGGATGACGAGGACAACGACGACGAGGATCCGGCGGGTGGATCAACGACGGACTACTCGCCAACGCCATCTGATGTGATCTGCGAAGCCTTCACACCTGGATACTCGGAGGAAGAAGTTGCCGCGTTGGTCGAAGAATTTGTGCCAGGCGATGATCCGGCGCGGATCGGGCTGCAGGCTGAGGATCGGGTCGAGGTGGTTCGCCGGATAATCCACCGGAGGACGGCGGCGTCGGCGATCCGGCCTTGGAAGGGGCCTCTACCTAAGGTATGTATCTAACCGATTACTCTGTCAGATTTCTTCCCACAAGATGATTGGTGTCTAGTGCGTAAGAAGAAGAAGAAGAGAGGGAGGCCGGAGCCAGTGCCGCCGGTGCCGGCGATCCGGGCGGCGGCCGAGATCCGGGCGGCCAGGGAGGCTCGTTTGAATTTCCTTCTGGGCCGAGAAGGTGTCGTGGAGAAGTGGGCCGATGGTGAGACCCTGCATGGGAATGAGGCCCATCATGGGGGTGTTCACGAAGGCCGGGTTGGGCAGGATGCGACTGGGTATGTGGCCCAGAGCGCGCTACGCCTTCGATCCCGACGCGTTCGGTACGGCCGAGGCCTCTACTCGACCGGTAACACCGCATGCACGTCTGAGGAGATCGTATCCTTCGGTTCGTGCGCCGCCGTGTCCTAGGGTTCGCAAGGCTGGAACGAGGGGTTTCCTTCCGTGGATCACGCGGCGCGGAGAGTCAGCCGCTGCCGGGCATGGCTGGCCGTGGGGATGTGCCGCCGCCACCAAGAGGCCCTCCTCGGCGCAGCAGGCGGGTGGTGCAGCTCCTCCACCGTGGCGGCTGCCGGACGAGGCGCCAGTGCAAAGACGCCAAAGGACGCCGGCGGTGGGGGCTGTCGCGACCGCTGCCTCTGGCCGAGGCGCTCCAGCCTCGGGTGCGCGGCCTCCGGGACAGGCTTCTTTGCACCAGGCTGCCGGGAGAGGTGGCCTTAGGCCGCCGGCGCCGGGCGCGGTGCCCTTAGCCCATGCAGCCAGACGGGGTGGTTTGAGACCACCGACGCCAGCTGCTGCGTCACATGTTCCCCAGGCTACAGGACATGGAGGCCCTCGGCCTCCCGCGCCGGGCGCAAATGCTGAGAACTCGGCTGGCCGCCGCGGTGGACCTAGGCCTGGTGGAGGTGCGCCGGTGACAACAGGCAAACCATCGCCCCACTACGTTGCAAGGCCGGCGCAAAACCGGTCCGGTCAGAATCAGACGAACAACAATGAGCCCAATGATCCACCCCGACGACAGTGGGGGGATGATGGGTATGATGCGTATGGTGAAGGACAGCACCGAGGCTCCTCTTCTACGGGAGGAGGGCGTGGTTACGCTTGGCAGAGCGACGGGTCGGCTGAGAGACCGTTTCTTGGCCCGGCAGGCGGTTTTGTTGAGGGGGCCTCCAGCCCGGATCACCGTCAGAGAGGAGGCTTTCGTGGCCATCGTGGTGGTCGGGGTGGCGGCCGTGGGAGATTTCGCCGCCCGCCACCGCCTAGGGTTGCTGTTCCTACAGATGCTACAGAGGAGGCTCAGCATACGTCCTCAGAGCTTCCTTCACAGGCGATGGAGGTGGTGAATGCTTTGGCAAGTGTTGAGGTTCCTGGGGCTGGGACGGTGGATGAGGCTACCGCTGTGTCCGATGCCGAGAGGCGCCCAAATATGCTCGTAAGAAGGAGAGGATGATTTGCTATCGTTGTGGTGAGAAGGGCCACTTCATTGCTGAGTGTGTGGCCCAGCTGTGCGAGTCATGTGGCAAGCTTGCACATGACTCGGGGGAGTGCCCGTTATTGCGTGACCTACCTCCGACTCTGAATATCTATGGAGTCTACTGTGCTGAGCTTATGTTTTTTGAGTCCCCGGCGGCGAGAGAGGTCCCGGAGGATAACCGGAGTTTGACTACTGGGATTGTGAGAGCGACCAGTATGAGGTGGTGAGGCATGATTGTGAGGAGGCTTGTGAGCTAGCTCCGATGATTTTGTTTGGGATTTGGTACTCATCGAGGACGGGGTTTTTAAGGTTGATTTCCTGTCTGTGGATGACTTGCAGAGATTGTTGAGTTTTGGCTTGTGTAAAGTTCCCGGTACTAAGTGTATCCTGGAGTTTAACGAGTGGAAACAGGTTGAGCCTAAGGGAAAGCCGCTTACACAGGTCTGGGTGCGGTTTTTAGGGGCTCCTTCTAAGCCTCTGCAGGATGCTCGCGTGGTGGCCAGTTTGGGCATTCTGGTTGCAAAGACAGAAAAAGTGGATATGGCTTTCACACGTGCCAATGGGGTAGCCCGGCTTTTAGTAAGCGTTCTGGATATTGAGTTTGTGCCTGATAAGGTCAATTGGACCTATAAGGGAGAGGTGTTCCCGTTAGATATTGAGTTTGAGGACACTGATTTATTTGATGATGCAGTTAATGGTAACGATGTTGACATGCACGACAGGGATGGTAATGTGGGGGCTAAGGGGGCACCGTCAGATGAGCCCATGCGAGAGGGATCTAACGGTTCTCACACAGCCTCTCAGTCGCCTGGGAATGGATCCGAGGCTGAGCCCACAGTTTCACCGGCGGTACCCATGACTACTCTGCGTTTTGGGTCTTTTGAGCCAGCCTCGGCACCTCCCAGACTATGGAGTGACCGGGTGGAGTCTGGTGATTTTCTTGAGCACACGCTCCCTCCGTTGGAGTTCGAGGGGGAAACTGGTTTGTCTGCTGATCGTCAGGCGTGTTCTTTGGGAGGCGCTACGGAGAGGTGGCCGGTGGATGGTTCTCTTGGTCTGCCGCCTCCCGCGGATGCGACTTTGGTGTCGGCGATTGCGGCCACGATGGGGTGTGGGGGAGGGGGTTCGGGACAGAGAGTCCTGTCTTCCCCCGACCCCATACCGATGCCGGTGTCGCCGGTGGCGTCGGCCCCGAGGGGGTCGGCTACTGCTGGGAGAGGGAGCCCGAGGCAGGCGGCCTCGACTCCTACTCCGTTGGTGGTCACAACCACTGTGGCAGCTGCTGCGTTTGGGGGGACGCCGGGGCAGGAGGCCCTGTCTCCTCCCTCTACACCGATGGTCAGGAAGACCACCTCGCCGATGGCTACGCCGTCTGAGCTGACGGCTGTGGCGGGAGGAGGGCGCGGGCAGGAGGCCCCTGTCATCCACTCTTCCCCACTACCTGGTGTGGGGCACCCGTCTAAGGGATCGGGATCCCCAGACGCCTTCTCTGTAACCGGCACCACCTTTCAAGGTTTCGGTGCCAGGTTATACTAGGGAGGAGGTGATTGCGTTTGGTGGGATCCCGGACCCTATCTCCGAGGGGAGACGGATGAGTGCTCGCATCCTCGACATCCCTGAGGTGGACGATATGCAGCAGCGGTGCGCTATGAGGGCGGCCAAGCTTCAGGAGGCTGCTTTATCTTCTGGTATGTCCGTCAACTTGTCTAATTCCCTATTGCATTTTTCTAATGAGGACATTATAAATAATGCAAACCAATTAGGAGTTTCACTAGGTGCTACAGATAGTGAGATTACCAATTCGGTGAATGATATTTTAGATTTGGAGGCGGACCGTGCTTTAGAGACTATTCGCAATCTTGCAGCATTTAAACCAATGAATGATGATGAGATCGATGCGTTAGGGGTTAGAGTGCTTGATAGCCTGTGTGCGGATCTAGCACCCCCCAATCATGACGTTGAGGAAGATGATGTACCCCTAGAGAATGATGCTAGTAATATTTGTGAACCCGGTCATGAGGACCGGGTGACTGAGCTTAGTAAACCTAAGCGTAAGTGGAAACAGAAGATCTATCCCGATTCCGCAGTTCGTAGGAGTGCTAGGATTCGAACCACCAAAAAATTCCATGATGAACTATGAGAGGAATTTTTTGGAATAGCAGATGTCTGAAGGACTTGGCTAAAAGAAGATTCCTGGCTGAGACAGCTTTAGAGCAGAAGCTAGATTTTGTTGCTCTATCAGAGACGGGTAGAGATAACTTTGCACCACAGTTTCTCTCCTCTCTGGTCGGTGGTATTGATTTCGATTGGCATTGCCTCCCTCCGCGAGGAAGATCGGGTGGTATCTTACTAGGTGTGAGATGCGATTCGCTTCAAGTCCGTAGTGTAGTGATGGGCGACTTCGCGGTAAAGTTTCGAGTTAGGTCTAGGATTGATGGCTTTAACTGGGCTTTGGTGGCGGTATATGGTGCCGCGCAGCCAGAGTTTAAAGCGGAGTTTCTCGCGGACCTTGTTCGAATCTGTGGGTCAGAGCAGCTGCCAATTTTAGTTGGAGGTGATTTCAATATCATCAGGAGGAGAGAGGAGAAGAACAATGATAACTTTGATGGCAGATGGTCCTTCATGTTCAACACCATTATTGAAAGCTTGGATCTGAGAGAGATAGAGCTCTCTGGTCGAAAGTTTACATGGGCTAACGCTCTGCCAAACCCAACCTACGAAAAACTTGATCGAGTTCTTGCGAGCGTGGAGTGGGAACAAAAATTCCCGCTGGTTACGGTGCAAGCTCTTTCGAGGGGAATATCTGATCATACCCCATTGTTCGTGGACTCGGGGAGCGAACCACGGGGTAACAAGAACACCTTCTCCTTCGAGACGTCATGGTTTGAACGTGAGGGTTTTAGATTTGATTGCCGTGGAATGGGTTAAAGATGTACGAGGCAAAACTGCTATTGAGCGATGGCGAATAAGATTAGGAACTTGAGAAGCTTCTTACGGGTTGGGCTAAGCACCTTAGCGGTGTGTATAAGATTGAAAAGGATAGACTCGACTCTTATACAGGACACGGACATTCAGGCCGAATCCAATATTTTGTCACCAGCAGAGCTTCAGGTTAAAAATGAGGCGGAGAAGAGGTTAAAAGAACTACTCCGAGAAGAAGAACTGAAGTGGGCTTTGCGTGCTAAAGTACGCAAAGTGGTCCAGGGGGACGCGAATACTCAGTTCTTCCATTTGATAGCTAATGGCAAACACAGAAAGAAGCGAATCTTTCAGCTTGAGTAGGACGAGGGTACTATTTTAGGTCAGGATAACCTAAAAACATACATTACCGACTATTATAAGCAGTTATTTGGACCTCCGGAGGATAATACTGTGTCCCTTGATGAGTCCAGAACTGAGGATGTACCTCAGCTATCGGCTGCTGATAATGAGATTTTGGTTGCCCCGTTCTCGGAGAAGGAGGTTTTTGATGCTATTGCACAGATGAAGAATAATAAGGCTCCCGGACCGGATGGTTTCCCGGCTGAATTCTATAAGAAGTGCTGGCACATTATTAAGGGGGATTTACTACCTATGTTCCATGATCTGTTCTCTGGACAGCTTCAATTATTCCACTTGAATTTTGGGACTATCACACTACTTCCTAAGAAGACGGATGCGGTGAGAATTGAGCAATTCAGGCCGATCTGTCTCCTTAATGTTAGTTTCAAAATTTTCACCAAGGTCGGGACTAACAGACTCACTCAGATTGCACATTCTGTAGTGCAACAGTCCCAAACCGCTTTCATGCCGGACAGAAATATCCTTGAAGGGGTGGTAGTCCTGCATGAAACGCTCCATGAAATCCAGTCCAAAAAATTAGATGGAGTGATTTTTAAGGTGGATTTCGAGAAAGCGTATGATAAGGTCAAATGGCCATTTCTCCAACAGTCTTTGCGTATGAAAGGTTTTGATGAAGCCTGGCGCCGACAGGTTGAATCATTTACGCAAAAAGGTAGTGTGGGAATTAGAGTTAATGATGACATAGGCCACTACTTCCAGACACATAAAGGCCTAAGACAAGGAGACCCGATGTCCCCTATCTTGTTTAACATTGTGGTGGATATGTTGGCAGTTTTGATAGGAAGGGCTAAGGAAAATGGTCAAGTAGGTGGATTGGTGCCTCATCTTATTGATGGAGGTGTTTCTATCCTACAGTACGCTGATGATACAATCATCTTTATGGAGCATGATTTGGCTAAGGCGAGAAATATGAAGCTGGTGTTATGCCTATTCGAACAATTGACCGGGCTAAAGATCAACTTCCATAAGAGCGAGCTGTTCTGTTTTGGTAGGGCCAAAGATGAACAGGATGCTTATAGGCAATTGTTTGGATGTGAGTTGGGAGAGCTACCATTCTCATACTTGGGGATTCCTATCCACCATCGTAGGCTGACAAACAGAGAATGGAAGTGCATCGAGGACCGATTTGAGAAGAAAATGAGCTGCTGGAAGGGCAAGCTCATGTCATATGGAGGCCGATTAATCCTAATTAATTCGGTGCTCACGAGTATGCCAATGTTTCTTCTATCGTTCTTTGAAGTACCAGTTGGTGTTAGGAAGAGATTGGACTTCTATAGATCGCGGTTCTTTTGGCAGGGTGATGAGCTTAAAAGAAAATATCGGCTTGCTAAGTGGGATATCATCTGTAGACCGAAAGACCAAGGGGGTCTAGGTATTGAGAATCTCGAAATTAAGAATAAATGCCTTCTTAGCAAGTGGCTGTGGAAGCTCTCTTCGGAGAATGATGCTACGTGGGCTCAAATCCTTCACAGCAAGTACCTTCAGTCAAAAAATTTGTCACAGGTCACAGTACGGCCGACCGACTCGCCCTTCTGGAAGGGTCTCATGAAGGTCAAGCAGGCATTGTTTAATAGGACAAAGTTTGTTATTGGAAACGGCACGAGTACACGTTTCTAGGAGGATACTTGGCTCGGTGACACACCCTTAGCCATCCAATACCCTTCTTTGTACCGCATTGTTCAACGTCGTGAGGTGGTCGTTGCATCGGTCTTTCAATCTACCCCCCTTAATATCCAGTTCAGACGAGTGCTAGCGGGCAATCGTTGGGAAGAATGGCTCCGTCTAGTTAGGAGACTGATGGAAGTCCAGCTTTCTCAACAATCCGATGAATTACGCTGGAAGTTGACTAAGTCTGGAGCATTCACGGTTAAATCAATGTATATTGATGTTATTAATTCGAACTCCATTCCTACGTCCAAACATGTTTGGGATGTCAAAGTTCCTTTGAAAATAAAAGTGTTTATGTGGTTCGTCCATAAACAAGTAATTTTAACTAAGGATAACTTGATAAAGCGTAATTGGACAGGACCTACTAGGTGTAGTTTCTGCGATCGGGATGAGACTATTAAACACCTCTTTTTTGATTGCCCGCTGGCCAAGGTACTTTGGCAGACGGTCCACATTGCTTTCAATATCAAACCCCCGAATTCTGTTAATGCGTTATTTGGGACATGGCTTAATGGGATTGAGCCTAACTTAGCGAGACATATTCGGGTTGGAGTTTGTGCTTTGCTGTGGACTATCTGGAATTGCGAAACGATTTGGTCTTTAACAGAATATCATGTATACATTTTTGCAGGTCTTATTCGGACTACGGCACTGATCCGTTCGTGGTCGCTACTCACCTGCACGGAGGCGGGGCATTTGGTTCTTGGGTCTTTCCATTTGGGAGATGGTAGCTCGGGATATCTTCAACCGGTTTGGATGGCGGTCATGTAATAGGATAGGCATTTAGTATCCCTATCTAGTTTAGCCAGCCGGTTGTGGCATCTTGATTTGGCTAGTTGATGTTTCTAGCCTTTTTTGGCTCTGTGTGAGCTTTTTGTGCTTTTCTATGACTTGTGGAGACCTTTGGAACCATGTTGGCACTACTTTATTTTGATAATAAGATGGCCGTATGCATCGTTCTGATGCAGAGGCCGGGGAATCCCCCCTTTTCGAAAAAAAAATGCTTCTCTTTTTTAGTCACGGGACACATAAACTCAATCCTCTTTGTAAGAAAACACATGAGTGTCTCAGATGCCCAAGTGGAGGCACAAATTGGTCTTGCTTTGCTTCTTCGGAACGGGTGGCATCGAGAAGCATGTTAACAATCGGTGACACCTGTACAGTGTCATGAGATACACTTCCATATGAGTTCCTACCCATTTCAATGGCAGGTCCTAGCTAACCCGTTGCTCCTACATCAATATCAGGAATACGAGATGCATAATTCCCGAAAGGTACTGCCTACAAAAGATGATGATCAACACTGACCCCTTCCAGCTCGGTGCATCATCCCTTTTGGAGCAACCATCAATGGTGGCAGGCACGAGTGAGAGCCGGCAGTGTGTCCCCTCAAGAATACCATGCAGGGATCCAGAATAAGAGATATAACGGAGTAGCAAGTTACAACGGCAAAAACTGAGAGGCAGTAGCCATACCATAACGGAAATGAATACCCGAGCATTATTAAGCGCAAATCAAAGTGTTTAAGTTTAACATCCGCAGCTGAAATAGCACACACGAATAGCAGTACATATTTCAGGGGTGGTATCGTGAAAATGCAATTAGTCTGAATATGAAAATAAGACTCAATCTCAGTCTTACAGTATCTGCCGCCTTAATTGTAAGACACAAGGCGAAATAACTAACAGGGAATATTATCATACTTGACAAGCACACGAAAAACAGCGGGATGTGGGACTCGCAGCAAGCGCTGCACTAGTCTGAACATGGAAACACAGCTCACTCGCGTCTTAAGCAATAGGCAACATTGTCACACCCGACAACCGAGCACATGAACAACACTAGCATTACCAAATGCAGGCAGTTGCAGCAGAAGTGAAGCACCATAAGTAGAAGTGGAACTCTAACAGCAGAAAGTGCAATAGTCCATCTTGAAGAAACAGAGGAAACCCAAAAGTGGAAGCATCTCCCTTCCGGCCGGTGACACCTACATAACCAACATCGTATCACATCAACATCTTAAAAGGGAAAAAAAATAGGGGTAATAGTTGGTTGGTTTGGGGCTAGCTTACGTACCCGCACATTTCCAGAGCAGTGGTAGCTCAATCTCGCAGAGAGTACCTCAACCGCGTCCCTCGAATCGCAGAGCAATGGCGCAGCAATGACAAGAAGTCGCCGGTGATTTCGTGGAAGCCTAGATATTCGAGGGGCATGACGAACTCAATGCCAGGTGGGACCTCGGTCATGCTGCTAAGTCTGATTAGGAATAAATGTTCCAGGGACCCCATGGCACCTTGCTGTATCTCTAGACGTTTCAAATTAGGCAGGTCTGTTAGAGAGAGAACCTTTAGCTTGGGAAACCACCCCGTGAGAAATGACAAATGCTCTCCGGTGTATGCTCTAGTGAAATGTAGACGCGTCAAGCTTGACAACCGAGAAAGGGATGGCAAGGGGTCTTCTGTCAGCTGTGACCAAGACAGAACTAATTCATACAAATTCTGCCCTCCAACAGCTTGGAAGAGAGGAGACTCATCCATCGCACCTTTCGCTAGCCGTCCTCTCAATCTTAGCTTTTGCAGGCTTGGCAGGAGAACATTCAACAAGAGAACCTCGTTCCCATCACTTGCATTCACAGATAGCAAGGACAAATGCCTCATTTGAACTAGAGATTCACTGATGCGTCTGCAGTAGATTCCCTTCACATTCAATAACCTCAAGCTTTTCAGTTGCCTCAGCTCCCCTAGATGTCTAAGGGACTCATCATGTACTTCCAATGCTTGTAGCGTTTGCAGGTTTGTTAGATTCACAAGTCCATTGGGGATACACATACCACTGAGATGATTAATGTTTCTCCAATCTGGATCGATTATTTTCTCAACAAATAAGTGCCTGAGCTTCTTAAGTTTCACAATCCCACTAGGGAACTCATGTATGTCAGATTTACAAAGGTCTAGTGTCAACAAATTTGAAAGCTTCTCAACAGACCTCGGGAGCATTTTCACCTTTGAATTACGCAAACCCAAATGGCGGAGATTAAAAAGATCTCCAATAGCATCTGGAATCTTCTTGATGGGTATACCACTTAATTCTAGCACTGTCATGTATCTTGACTCCTTGCATAGGAGAGGTAGTAGAGTGAATGGTGACTTACCATGGCCTGATGTAATCACAGTTCGAAGTTGGTGTAAACCAGAAAATGACTGTTGAACATCATTGTTTATTTTGTCAAGTATCAATCGGCGTCCATCCATCTCAAGAGACCCCTCACATTTAGCCTCTTGTGTAACGCCAAAACAGTTCTTCTGGCACAAATCAACTGCCAGTTCACGTAATATATCGTGCATTTTGAATTCTTTTATCCTACCAAATGAGTTCATCTCGACAAGTTGTAGCATGTTTCTATCAACCAACTCCTTCAGATAGCCTTCTGCTACTTCTTCTAATGTGCTTTCACCCCTCCCCTCGATGAATCCCTCTGCTATCCATAACCTTACAAGTTTTTTCCTTTTGAGAAGATAGTCTTCTGGAAATAAGCTGCAGTACAAAAAACAACTCTTCAAGTGTGTTGGAAGGTAGATGAAGCTCAGATGCAAAACATTCCTTATGTGGTCGAGCCTCGAATTATTAATTATCTCCCAGCTCAGTTGGTTATTTATTCTTCTCCATTCTTCCACAGTTTTCTCACGCACACGCAAGAGGCTAGCAACTGACACAATAGCAAGAGGTAAGCCTTTACACCTGCTAACTATTTCCCTGGACAAAGGCTCTAACTCCGCATGACAATCATGATTTGTTTCTTTTGGAAATGTTTTTTACAAAAGAGATCCCATGCCTTATCTTCTGGTAAAGCTTCTAGTGTTAAGATATGTCCTGGAGAGGCAAGTGCAGCAACATCGCCTTCCCTTGTTGTGATTATCAGTCTACTTCCCTTATCATTATGAATAAGCATCCTAGACAAATCATCAAATGTTTCTGGAGTCCAAACATCGTCCAATATGATCAAGTACTTTTGTTGCTTCAGAAAACTCTTCAGTGTCTCTTCAAGGCATGTGATGTCCATAGCTGCAGATTTAGATAGAACAGTAACATTATCTTTGAAAAGTTCCTTGCATATATTCCTCAAGACATCTTCTCTAGAATAAGTTTGAGAGACGGAGACCCAGGCATGGCATTGGAATTTCTTTCTCTCATTCCTGTAGACATTTGCAGCTAAAGTTGTTTTACCAAGCCCTCCCATTCCAAGCAGCGATATGACCGAGCCTTCCAAATCATCACCTGCCAACCACTGCTCAAGTTTTTCTCTGTTTTCATCCACCCAGGGGCGGAGACAGGGAGGGGCGAGCAGGGGTCAAACCCCTGCCAATCGCTCGCCCCCCTCAACATTTGTAGCAGGTAGTGCGTATTATATGCCCTAACAGCCGCAGCTAATTATATAATTAGCCCATTTCTTTTTTAGCGTAACATAAGCCCATATACAGACAATTAACTGGACCAACACCAAAGCAAAATAGCCCACCCAATAATCCGTGTACGACGGGTGGCTGGCTATTATCTTACCACGGCCCAGTGCCTAATCCATCAGTACGTACATGCGTGTTCTGCACTTCTGCTAGGTCGTTCTTCGCAGCCGCCGCTTGTCGTCAGCGTGTCCTGGTAGAGTCTAGGGTGTTTGCCATTGACGCTGGCTGCTACTCGACACGACAACAACACCGGCAACCACTGATCTGCAGTACGCTATCGACGCACGGGCATGGGCGGACGGGTTGACGCAGCCGGATCAAATATGGCTAGATCTCGGGTGAGCAGAATAGATGCAGGTATATTACACTGATACTCCCTCCGTTCCTAAATATAAGTCTTCGTACTAATCTTATTGTGGACCACATACAAATACATATAGATGCATTTTAGAGTATAGATTAACTCATTTTGGTGAAATTTCTACGAAGACTTATATTTAGGAACGGAGGAAGTAGTAGTTATTACTCTCTTTGTTTAAAAATAACTAGAGCTCTATGTTTGTCTTAAGTAAAACTAAAACTAATTTAAGTTTAATCATGTTTATAAAAAATATGGTAAGATCTACAAAACTAAATATACACAGTATGCATTTTTAAAGATTCTAATAAAACTATGGTGTTTCAAATATTGATATATTTTCTACAAACTTGGTAGAACTTGAAGAAGTTTAACTTAGAATAAATTTAGAGCTTCAATTATTTTAAAACAGAGGAGTGGGATTTTTTGATAAATTATAAGCTGAATCCGCTTAATTAATGTTTCTTATAAAAAGTAAATAAGTCTAGTAATTATGTGTCCATTTGTACTAGTCAAAGATGAAGCGGAAGACATCAACAACAAATGGGTTAAATCCTTTTTCAAACCAATTGGTTCAACTACAAGCTCCAACATTATTACTAATAATAATATATTTTATAGTTCAAACAATAATTTTATGTATTATCTGGATGCTATTGTGAGACTTAATATATTGTGATATTTCTGTCGTTTGCGTCAACAATGGTGTCTCGCCCCCCTCATGTTCAAATCCTGGCTCCGCCCCTGCATCCACCCCCACAAGATCTTCTTCATCAAGGGAACGTGAAATATTTGCTAGATCTTGGCCCCTCTTGACAATGTAATCACAGCTGCTGGTGGCCCCGCTGCTTGTCATGGGAGCCCAACGTTTGTTTGTCTCTGATAGATGACTAAGGTCTTTCTCTATTTCCTTCACCTTGAAAGCTAACTGGTTCATAGAAAGCAGAGATCTGGATTTTCTGAAGCCCCTTTTCAGGTAAAAACAAGACCCAATATCATGTTCCCGACCAACTAGATATAAGTACTCATCCACCATGTCCTCCATCACATGTGCTACTTTCTGTACCTCCTCCAACCAGCCGTCATAAACTTGATTATTGCGGTTTCGAATATCCATGTGACAGAGCATATCATGCATTATGCGAAGCTCCCTCGCAACACGACCCATACTGCCATGTAGCTCTTGTAGTTGTGCTTTGTACTTTCCAAACTGCAAGTTGGCCTGGTTTGCCGCTCTACATGCCAAGGCGATTCCGATCTTTTTAATGGCTAGAAGAATCACAATCTCTGCCATTATTTCTGAGAATTGCTAATGTCTTTGGTGGTGGCCTTCCCAAATATTATTAGAATCGCCACTGCAAAATGAATAAGTGATGTACGAGTATTAATTAAACTGTTAGTCCACTCAGCTAGTGGCGAGCAGTTGCCATCAACTGCAGCAAATTTAGTGTTATTAACAGAAAAGAACAAATGACACTCGACCAAATAACTGAACATACATGCTCTGCCGTAAAGTGACATCTCAGGTTCAAGAATAAATGCCCCAAAGATGGAAATTTGAGGCAAGTAAGACAGAAGGAACTTATTTGACATGTTCTACTTTCATAGAATTGGGTAAGGTGGCAGTTCCAGGTAACTTGGTTCCATGGGAATCGCTAGGAAACGTCAACATATAATTGCCGTAACTAAGGTACCTCGTCAAGGATGTCCACTTCAGGATTTGCTCATGTAACAAGAATGCTGACTCTAGAAGGCTAGAAATTTGTGTGGTGCCGTATCTTCTATTACCTCCGACCCAAAAATCTTGTTTTACATTTATCTAAATACAGATGTTTGTAACACTAAAATGTGTCTAGGTACATCTGTATGTAGAAAAATCTAAGACAAGCTTTTTGGGACGGAGGGAGTATGAAAGAGCATATGCTAAGCATGTCACCATGAACAAGCATTATCAACAACTACACTGCAGATTGATTCCAGAAATTTGTCAGAAACAATGAAGGGTGGCAATCGATTGGGTGGTAGTAGTAATTGCCGTAATTAGTGGCGAATATGCAAAACTAATAACAAGATGCAAGGACCATAAATCATCGTGCAAATGTCTTGCAATTTGACTGCTACTCTGCTAGGCACAGCCAGAATATACCTGGGCTGGGCAGCAGCACCACACTTGACATCTCGGCAGTTCGTCAGAGGAAGCAAGCAAGCAGACATCAGACCAAATCAAACAATTCCAAACCCGTGGCCTCATGATGGCAATGCTTAATTAAGTCTCGGCCTCATGCATTTATATACAGAGAATAAATCATACGTACTCCAGTACTTGGTTGGCTGCCTTACATCGTCGCCGCCGCCGGCAGTCCACGGCGAGCGAGGGGCACCGTCGCCGCGCGCGCCGCCGGGTGTGGGAGGGGTGGAAGGGGCGGCGAGCTTGGGCGGAGACGAAGATCCTAGCCCTCGCCGGCAGTGAAGGCGTAGCCTTCCAGTTCCATCTCCGCTCCGCTCCCCAGTTGTGGGCAGAACAGTAGCCTCACATCGCTACCCAGTTGTGGGCAGAAGAGTAGCCAGAAGAGCAGAATGGTTGACGAGGTCTTTGGAGCAAGCGGAACCTCTCATTCTGCTCTTCTCCTTCTTCATCAGGGAGAGGGCACGCTGGTCCACGGGTTTCTTATTTTAGCTTTTCTTTTCGGGTGATTTTCATTTTAGCTTTTTGATTTTCTAATAACTTTTGTATCCTTTAAACAAAAAAGTTTAAATTAAGTTTTTTTTCATATTAGTGTTTCCCGTGACCAGTGTTTTCAAATAAGATTCATTTTGAATATGTTTTGACGGCTTCAAAAAAATGTTCATGCATTTGGTTCAAAGGAATGGGGCAAAGTAAAATTAAAGATTTTTTTCTTTGGTGTATCTTTCAAAGAAAAAATATGTTTCCTTTTCTTTACTTTCTTTCCTTTTTTGAGAAGCACAATCGTGCTTTCATGGAAGTAAGCTTCTCGTGGAAGCATATATTTATCCCTCTCCAAAAAGTACAATTGTGTTTCTCACTTAAGCAAATTTGTACTTCTCCAGGAAGCATAAATATTTTCCCTTTCAAGATGCACAGATGTGCTTCTTGGGGAAACAAATCTTTGCCTCCTTGAGAAGCAAATATGTGCTTCTCATGAAAGAGAAGCAAATACTTTTTCTTTTTTCAGAAATCTCGCATAAGCAAATCTCTGCTTCTAGAAGCACAATTTTTTCCTTTCCGAGAAGTACAAATGTGCCTCCATGAAAAGCAAATATGTGATTCTTTGTGGGAGTACATATTTTTCCCGAGCAAAAAAAAAAGAAAAAAATCCACGAATGTTTTCCCTCCAAAACCTAGGGAAAAGCAGACAAAAATGGAAAATACAAAAATAATAATAATAAAAGACATTTTAAACCCAAAACACCCGACACGTGACATGTGGTGCCATCTAGACACCCATATAATGTACTCCCCTGGCATCAAAATACAAACTGACCCCCGAGGTCCTCTCCAAAGAGTAACCACAGTTAGTTGCTCTCTCAATTAGTTAATCTCCTAGGGGAGCCACCTATGCGTCTAGGTGGGCTACGGGTCCGTGGGCTACCGTAGGATTGTGTGGATCTTTGTTACCTTTACTTCAGCCATTTACGGCCTTGTATCGAGCCCTTTCCGTTTTTATTTTGAACTTTTAGTTGTAGGTTTGTTACACGTATAGCACAAACACATGGCAACTTGGAACATTTTTTTGGTAAGTTCAGTGACAACTTTAGTTGTTAAGCATGACAACTTTCTTTTTGGATTTCAAGTTTCAGTTTTTTCTGTTTTCTTTTTCTTTTCGGATGACAACTTTAGGCGTAAAAAACGTCAGTATCAGATTGCTTCGTGCCACACGTGTGACACCTATTATTTAGTTTATTTTTTTAGAATAGTTGTAAATTGTTTTAAGACCGGGCAAAAGGCTCTTGTCTCACCTTTTCCACCGCGAGGGATACCACCATCAATCAATGACCACATGAGCCCCATGGAGATCACATGACATTAATTCCAGTGCTGACTCCATCCCGTGACAAATTAGCATCACACCTCTTATATATGAGACTCTTGCTCTTGTTGCATCCCCATCCATCTCTGATTCGACTAGTCATTCACTCGACCGCTATACCTCTACAAGGGGAGAGCTTGTAGGATGAAGTTAAAAGAGTAAAATGCATTCTCGGTCATTGAACTTGTCGTATATGCTCACTTTGGTCATTGTATTTAAGAATACGGTCATTACGGTCATTATATACATGTTGAGGTGATAATACGGTCACTGGCAGATCGTATAGCTCCGTACGCATCCATTTAAAATTACGCGAGTGGAGATTCGAACCCCAGACCACAAGCATAACGGGGGACCAAGCTAACCAGTTGATCCAGCCCAAGGTTGTGGTTGCCTAGAGGAAACAATTCTTTTTATACGACTCTGTATCCCTGCATTCACGTCGCAACTATGTTGTACGTTTTTTTTGTGTGCAAGCCATTGGGATTTACTCCTAAATAATAATCGTTTCATGTGGCTTCAGTGGTTGATCCTTTCGAGATTATGATTGTAACATTCAGCCATTGGGATTTTTTTCTTGCCTTGTGATTTGTTTTCAACGTATGCACAATCTAAATATTCAAAGAATAGTAGGTACGTCCATACTGAACAAAAAGAATATTTAAGTCCTAATGCAATCTAGATGGTGAATCCTATGTATGAGTATTTCTTTTTAAAATAAAAATATGTACGAGTATAGAGTACTGCTAATACCACAGTCTGAATGTTCAAAGAATAGTAGGTACGTCCATACTGAACAAAAAAAATTAAGTCCTAATGCAATCTTGACGGTGAATCCTATGTATGTGTAAAAAATTTTTTAAATAAAAATATGTACGAGTACATAGTACTGCCAACACTGCTTTAAATCTCAATACGATCAACCACTGAAACCACATGAAACCATTATGATTTAGGAGTAAATCCCAATGGCTCGTACGCATAAAAAAAATTTGCACCAAATGGCTGCCACCTGAATGCAGGGATGTACAGCCGTATAAATAAACTGTTTCCTCCAAGTAATCACTAAACTTGACTAGTGCAGCTGGTTGGCCGGCCCTTCTAAAAGCGCGACGAGCTTGGTTTGAATCTCCAGTCGCGCGCAATTTTAATTTTCCTCTTTCCACCGCTGACAGGCAGGGCCCACATGAAAAGAAAGAGAAAGTGACGCCAGGTGGGTTGGCTGACCGGTCAAATCCTCTTTCCACCGCTGACAGGCAGGGCCCGCATGAAAAGAGAGAGAAAGTGATGCCAGGTGGGTTGGCTGACCGGTCAAAAGCGATGCATACTGAGCTATATGATATGTCAGTGACCGTATAATCACTTTAACACGTATATAGTGACCATATTGATTGTATTTTTAAGTACAGTGACCAAAATAAGCGTACACGATAAGTTTAATGATCAAGAGTGCATTTTACTCAAGTTAAAATAGATCAGTTTCCAACCAATTAGCTAAGCCTTGACACTAAAGCCTAAACCATGCCATGCGTCCACCATTTCTTCCATTGATTCTTCTTGGGAACGAGTGGCATCAGGAAGAGAGCCATGATGCACGCCCTTACCTCGCCCGTGTGTCACGTGGCATCAGCCAGATCCTCTATAAATGGTAGGACGGACAGGACGAGATACTGTACAAAGACCAGTCATGCAATTATGAACTCTAGATATGACATCTATAGTGTGTGTACTGTCACTGCGACGAATCTCGTCCCCCTAGCGACCCTTTGGTCTGGCTTCACAGGACTATGTTATCGTGGGATTACCTAGAGCTAGCTAGTCTGAGACTCCTATAATGCTGGAATACTGACCAGCCCAAAGATGTGCATTCTTTCTGGAAATCTAAACATTGCTTCAAACGTTTTAAAGCTCTGAGTTATTTTTTGACTAGCCTGGCTAGATTGTAAGACCCTACTTTCCTTCACTTGTCCAAATTAAGAAGATTGATGCGGCTACATGAAGTAGTCGTCCCTTCTTGCAAAAAAATGTTATAAGATCATCGGAGCGATATCAAAACTGACACAGTAGGAAGAATATTTACAAAACATAACCGACTAGTCAAAAAAACTAAACTCTACAAGAAATTGAACATTAGCAACCAGGTCAGTTTCTCTGAATGTCAACGGCTAATTACAAAAGTCCTGGATATTAAACTCTCAGATAACTCACGTCGTGACTACATCAGAGTTCGTGTGTGTCATGATGTTCCTGAGCCTTTGACAAAACTGGTTAGTATCACCAGAGCAAAATATAAGTTGTATGTCACAAAACTTATATTCTTGCAATCATATTTGAAAGAAGTTTCCAATGATATTACTTTTGCAGTATATAGAATTATTTTTTGTCAATCAAATCGAAGGTCAAAGTTTGACCCAAAGTACGAGGAGGACCGCAAAATCTTTTTTTCTTCATTTCTTTCTCTAGCTTCTACTCCCATTCTCCACCATGATCAATATCCTGTGAGCATATTTTGCTTCATCCTCTTTCAAGCGTCAACTGCCATTCTGACACTATGACAGTGTTAAAAAACACCTTAATTAAGTTAGGATGCAGCTGGATGAATTAGTTTTGTCCCTGCTTGCCAAAAACAATTTTCAAATATCTTGGAACAGCCTTAGAACGGATGTCAAAGCAGAGAAAATAACGTTCAGGGAATGAAATTGATCGATAGAAAAGATTCAACTCTGCAGCCTATTCAACATCAACATTCGGGCCTCAGTGCCTTTGGACATCAATGGACATAGGCTCTTTATTGCCCTTTTCGATTCTGGAAGAAAAAATAACTAGGAATGGTATGTAATGAAAAATTGAATAATCCAATTTCGACGTATTTGAGCAATCAAATCCCTTGACACATAGTTTTCAAGAAATCTTCTAAATTTTAACTAATATGGTGATAATCGTAATGTTTTACTAGATATCCTAACGACAATAATGAGTTCATATCTCGAAACAGGCTTCCGCCTCGCTTTATTTATAGATAAAGTAGAAACCAAAATACATAGCATAACTACCAGTGAGGTCATCCATTTTTGGCAAGTCTATCAGATAGTATACGCTCTGTCATGTTCTTTAACTTTTCTTTCGCAAAGTGGTCATCTTTTTAACTAATAAAACCCACGCTGTTTACTACCCCCTCCATTCCATAATGTAGTGCATATAAATTTTCTGAAAAGTCAAACCTCCCAAGGTTTGACTAAGTTTGTGGAGGAAGACATTTACATCTAGAATGCCAAAAATATATCATTAGATTTATCATAAGATGTAGTTTCGTATTTTATATATCTGATATTATAGATATAAATAATATTTTGGTCGGAGTATGCAAAGTTTAACTTTTCAAAAATCTATATGCACTACATTTTGGAACTGAGGGAGTAGTTAACTACAAACCCCACTGTATGTGTGACTTTATACTTTTTATGTTAAAGTCTAGATGAAAAAGGATTGCACGAGTCCTTGAATATGTCTATTTTATTGCGCGTACCTAAAGATGCTTTAAGGTTCACGTTGGTCTAGAGCAACTCCTACTAACATATGGTGGACGCATACAGATAACCAGACAGTCATAACTAGTGTGTGACATGCCTAATCGGTTGATGCAGCCTACCTATCATGCCCAAGCCTCTCCTAAAGTTTTGACGGAGCAGTACCTCCAATTATTTATGTGCATCTAGGTTCTTAAATGTTTCCACCGGCCTAAGAAAGAGTCGCAAAAAACACGAGGAATTTTTTTTTTGCAGCTTCAAAAAATAATTTTCCTCGCGTTTTTTGCGACTCTTTCTTAGGCTGGTTCATAGTGAGAGTAACTTGACTAGTAACATAGCACATTTCAAGACAAATTCCCTTCGTCCGGTGAAAAATGTACATATAAATTTTTAAGACAAATTATGAAGTGAAGTAAAAAATGGCATTGCAAAGGTGCAAGTCATCATCTCTCTCCTTTTTAATTACCCGACCCCCAATAAACTAAATGCATATAATAATTAGGAAAACCTTATCTAGAATGTTATTAATCTTAATTACCGTGTGATTACGCCATGTTCGACCACCAAGGCACTGCCCCCGGCAACCAAACCCGCGTAGTCCAGGTACCGCCTATCATGCAATGCAACGACCGAACGCAACGCCCAAAACGTCGCCAAGTACAAGGAACGTCACTGGAAGAGCAGCAACGAACAGTCCACCGGTGTGGCCAAACGGAAGCACAGTCAGCCCCACCCACACCACCGAATCCACGGGTCGGTGGCCACACCGAGTAAACAATCGTTGCTGCATAGTGGTGGGCCGCCGCATCACAACCCCTCTTCCACAGTTTGGCGCGGAAGAGGGCAAAGACTCGACATCCCCAATCCACTCAACTCCACCCCAAATTCATAAATCGCATCAGTGTGATTGTAAATCCAACATCATTAGAGCATAGTCTTGAAAACCTAGACCGATGAATGAGCCGGACAGGCTGCTGGAGCACCGGTTCACCGGTCCAACCGTTGTTGGTCCGTCCAGGTTCGACAAAATAGAAACAAGTTTTTAACTGGAAAAAATTAACACTAAATACGAAAGGGACCAATAAAGCAGGACGAAGAATTGCATGTTGTCTATCTAGTTTGAAAAAGAAATGATAGAGCAGAGTTCACTACCAGGGCAAGATTCATTGCTGGCCAGGGATCGCATCCTACGCACCGCACTAATATGTGCACTCTTACAAAGACCACCGACATGCCATCAACTACTCCCTCTAAAGTTGAGACACTTATCTTGAGACGGAGGACGGAGGGAGTATGATTTATTTTTTCCAATCATGAGCTCACATTGCATGCATGCAGAGATGAAGCTGGAAACTGGAAGAGTGTGCATAGATAGTGTCCACAGCGTGCCTTCTACTACAACTTTATTACATGGCAACCGCTGAGTGTCTTGGTGACACCAGAAGGATAACAGCTCCCAGATTCAAGCCGCTGCGGCGTTGTGAGTGGCAAGGACAGCAGCTTGCTTTATTGTGTGGACTGGATGCACTACCATGCATCCATGCGTGATGTTGTTCTACAGAGAAGAACCGGCACGGCGACGCCTCGTTGCGTTCGATGTGGCGATCTGACCAAGTTCTTCGCCCTGGTTAGATGCCACTCGTTCCCTCACAGGGGTGTAATGCCTCAGCCAAACGCCCGTGTATACCTGAAGAAATAGCAATCAAGTTAACGCCGACAAAGCAATCATTGCACAAGTATGAGAAGATCTGGCTACCTGAGTAACCAACTACTGTGTCTTGGATGGTTTTGTTTTAGCAACTGCGTGACTCAAATAATGTTAACAGACTTATTTGTTCTACTAATTTGAGAATATGACAGACAAAAAGAAAACAGGAAACTCTAGGAAGACAAGATAAAGTGAAACATGACTAGAATTCATTGACTGACTTCTGTATAAGAAAAATAGTTTGATCGTTTCAAGGTGCACAGAGGAACATGTATCAGTGATAATACGCCCTTGCTAAAGCACAGGGAAAACTAGATCCACCGAACAACACTCAAAAGAATAAGAAGCATGCACAACATTATATTTTGCACTACAGATCAAAGAATAATAGTAACTCTTAAGCTGGTGCTCAGTATAGACTGACAAACAAAACAAAAATGGTTGTCCCTGAATTCAGAAGAAGCAAAAAGAAGTGCTCTACATAAAACTGTTGATAGCTACTAACCTGTTGAGGCCTCATAATTTTATTGTCAGGGTCATCAAGTGACTCCTTCCAATGTGCTAGCCAACCAGCCATGCGAGGAATTGCAAATAACACAGGGAAAAATTCTGTAGGGAATCCCATCGCTCTGAAAATGAACGAGTCACAATTTAAGTATTCAATAACAGAAATAGGATGGGAGGATGCATGGGGGACAGAAAGTAGACTCAGTTTCGAAGAAACAACTGATACACCTGTAAATCAGGCCAGAGTAAAAATCCACATTTGGATAGAGCTTCCTCTTGATAAAATACTCGTCTGACAGTGCTGCCTTCTCCAAAGCAACAGCAACCTGGTATGGCATCAGAAAACATCATAAGGATGTGTTTGATTTGGCAACGCATGATTACAGTTGCACACAGATAGCCAAGCTGTTAAGGATCCTCATTTAAAGAAAACGACATAATTATTAGGCCCTTGCTGATAGCATAACTCTAGGGTGTTTATAGAAAAAGAAGTTAAATAGCAAAATGAACGATTCTCAAACCCTGAAGTGTTAGCCGTTTGTGATATTGGCAAATAAGAGTAGCATAAAACACACAGCTTTCGTTCGGTCATAAAAAGAACAGATGGCAAACAATCGGACAACTTAAGTCCACTATTTTTGTTCCTTTCAACAGTCATCAGATCCAAAGTGGAAATAATCTGAATTGCACTTCATCTATCTCATCGATTTTCAGGGTCAACTTTCACCCAGTAGAAAAAGTTATTTTTACTGTATTTTCTATTTTGCATGGTCCGATTCTTGTACTCTATTATTTGCGAAACAAATGCTTCATAGACTAAGTTACTGACACTTAGTACCCACAGCATAAACAGAGCAACTCTATTTCATTACATGAGAGCACTGATCAAACTCTCTCTACATAAATGAAGGAGTACTCTAAATGTAGGTTTGGTAAAGTTCTCAGAAAACATTTCTCTCTACAGTTAAACAGATCGGGAATAGCTGACCTCGATAAGAGGATCCCGTCCGACAATCGAGAAAACCTCTTCTGCTAACTTCCGGATGACTTTAGCACGAGGATCATAATTCTTATACACACGGTGCCCAAAACCTGACATTTTCCGTTTCCTGAAAAAGGACAGACATCGCTTGTAAAACAGGTCTAACGGTGCATCAAAAAGGTATTGAAGTAGAAATTCTATTGAAAAGACCATCACGGAGACAAGAAAATATCAATCAAGTAGGAGTTGTGTATCACCTGTTCTTCACTCCCTCAATGAAATCTGGAATATTCTCCACAGCTCCAATCTCATTCAACATTTTAAGTACCGCCTGACATACAGAACATAACACTAAGTCCCACAGTAAGATGTCAATCCTTTGATCTCTATGGGCCAGGATGCAGGTTTCTCAAATTAAAAGACTTCACGATACATAAATTCCCCAAAAACTAAGGTGGTGTGAGGCTGGAAAGAAATTCTTGAGAGAGGATGGTCTACTTGCATTGACGCCGCGATGAGAAACAAAAAATACATATTTAGAAAATGTGTTGGTGAGCCTTGCTTCAGAAATTCATTTTATTGAGTTTCAATGTGAATCAGGCAAAGATTAATCACCTTCCAAATTATAAATAATTATAAATAGTAATGGAGTCTGCTTTACATGGAAAAAATGACAGCCTGCCCGTATGCATAAACTCTTTACAGATACCAAATCTAATAAAATCCACACACGGGTCAATATGTTGTTCCTTGTGGTTTAATTAACCTTGGTTATACTTTCTGCACTAGTTTTGATTGTTCCAAATGAAGGAGATATTGAGCAATGTAGATGAGTTCAGGGATATATTGATATCAGACTCTCCTCATAAAAGAAATTGGAGGCATTGGTCGTCATAGAACTGTTACAAGCTCCTGCCACCAACAAACTTAGGGAACATAGGATGAACTACAACTGCATGAGATTGCTAATAACATACGTTCAGTTTTGTTAGGTTTCAATTTGGGTTTTGAATGGGCCTGGTAGGGCCAAAGGTGGAACGCATGGTCTAAAACTGACTTAAAGTACGAACTTCCTTACAAGTGGATGCAGGATTCATAAGGTTTTTCATGTAAGAGCTGCTGAAGCAAGGTCCTGTTGTTTCTTAGATTAACTAATGCATTCTAATGATGGGGATTGTTAAATATGCACAAACATTATAAGCTTGAATGCATGAACCAGGAGGAGGCAGAGGTCAATATAATTTACCTCATTTGCGCCACCATGCAGTGGACCATATAGAGCTCCAACACCACCAGAAAGAGCAGTGAAGACATCTACACCACTACACAGATATCATAGCTAATTAGACATCAATTTACTACTCCCACTTGAGAGGAGAATGAAGGACATGATACCTTGAAGCAAGGTGCCTAACAGCAGCTGTTGAGCAGTTCATTTCATGTTCAGCATGGAGAATAAAAAGGATATCTAGAACCCGTGCAAGTCGGGGATTTGGCTTATATTCTTTGTCACCCCTGCAACACATCAAAAGTAGAAAAATATGTACAAAATGAATTATTTAGCCAAAAATATGTGGGAAAAACAAATAAAAAGAATTATAAACTAATATGACTTACAAAGAGTCTAGCATATACAAGAAATTCTCTGAATAAGAAAGATTATTTGAAGGAAGGACGGCAGGCCTTCCTGCTAGTCTCAGGTAGGCTGCAGCTGCTATTGCTGGTGCCTAAACAAATGGTCAGATGTAGAAAGTTAAGCCAAGTACATGACTAAAGACATATATTTTTAGCATGGCAAACATAATTTAATCAGTTGGATGAGTATCCTGAAAAACTACACTAACTGAAGATAATCAGATCATTAGTCATACCTTCCCAAGAACTCGCACAATTTGCTTATCCCTAACCTGCTTTGAGTTGTACAGATCTTGCCCCTGTATGGGTAGAATATGTCAAAGATCAACTTCAAACTGTTAAGCATAATAAAAGATAAAAAATAAAATTAAGTATGCATGTACAACAAACTCAAGGGTTTGACGGATACTATCGCATTGCGTAAGAACTATGTGAATAATCATCTGCCTAAATTGGTGCATTCAAAATGTGCTTACTCTAAGGGCAGGGTTTGCATCTGGGTGGAAGACAGAAAGTGTGCTCATTGCACTGGCAAGGACACCCATGGGGTGGGCATCATGAGGCATTGATTGTATGATATCCTGCCAAAAATTAGAAAACACCATACATCACTTTGTAATCTGAGGGAAGCCCGAAACCTACATGATATTCTTAATATATTGCAGTATCAAGACTGTAAAAGAAAAGGTAAGGGACAAAGCATACCAAGAGTCCTTGAGGAACAGCAGAGTGCTGTGAAATTGCAAACTCCCAGGCTGCCAGTTGACTCTGAGAAGGCAAATTCCCATACACTGTGGACGCAGAAGTCATTAACCATATATATATATATATATATATATGCTCTCGAATTCAATAGAGATACAAGTTCCAAAACACTTACTTAAGAGGTAGGCGACCTCAACAAACGAACTGCTTTCAGCAACCTCCTCAATTGGATAACCCCTGTAGCGAAGAATTCCCTCATCCCCATCAATGTAGCAGATGGAAGAACGCACAGGGGCAGTGTTGAGATAACCAGGATCATAAGTCTTAAGACCCTTGTCATCTTTTCCAGCGGTAATCTACAACATAACACAATGACAATCAGTTTGTTCTCTTCGATCTGGTTTCGTGATACAAGTGAAGCATCATTGAGGCAGAGCTGTGGCCAGTTTCTCGAAAAATAAGGTGCCATTGAGAGTAAAATGCTTATACTCCCTCCGATTGTACTAAATCAGCGACAATTAATATGTATCAGAGGGAGTAGTGTGTTTCGTTCAAATTTGGTGCCGCAAAATCACAGGAATTTATACACAATGTCTACCACAATAACAAACGAAATCAGTTACAGCTACCAGCTTCCCTAAGCTATACATGTCGTCCAATTAGACAAGAGTGTTTTTCCTTTCCAATAGTTTTCTATTGGGGGTTCTCTCATTCCCTCCTAGACCATGCTCAATTGCAATTTCTACAAAAGAATACTTCATCAATTGCTGGATCAATTGATCACAGTTCATAGGTTCAACGGTTGCTCCTAATTACTGGACTGGAACCTCAACTTCGAACCCAAAAATTAAGCTCTTTTATTACTTGCGCTTAGCTACAACAAGTATAGAGTAAATCCTAATCCTATGCCGAATCCATAAGGCCAGCCCACCGCCAACCGAACTGCAGAACACAAGCTCTCTGCTACGGGCAGAGGCAGCACAGATCGATTCACGCCACACCCCGCCGCCGGAGAACACAAGCTAATATCAGGCTGGACTGCCGGTTTTATACCTTCTTGAAGTCTGTGGCTCGGACGGTGCCGTCCTCCGAGACCTTGACCTCGTACCGCTTCCCGGTCCTCGTGTCCACCACGGCGAGCGCGCCGGCGCGGGTCCCCGGGGCCGCGGCCGACGCCGGCGACCTCTCCAGCGCGGCCGCGGGGTCCGCGCCGGCGGCGAGGAGGTGGGAGGAGAGCACGGCGAGGCGGCCCCGCGCGGGATCGGCGCGGTCCATCGGATCGGTCGGTGCGGAGTAGGTGGGCTGGAGGGATGCGAGCAGAGCAAGAGAAGAGAGGGAAGCGGTTGCTTGGACGTCTGGTTGGGTACGGCTTTTGCTTCACGCAGCACGTTGCTGTTTATCTTTCCTTTCTGAGTAGCATCGATGGTCAATGTATTTGTCGCGTTTATTTATTTATTTTTGAGGTGAATGTTTTTGTCTCGTGTGTTCACTGTATCGTGTAGCTTCAGATTGTGTTTGCATTGACCGGTCAGACCGCGTACGTGGCAAATAATGCATCTTAGTCATCTCACTTATCTCGCGATGTGGACCCAGTGGCGGCTCCAGGAATTTACAACCAGGTATTCATGTATATTTATTTTACCAAAATCATTCTTGTTTTTTTTACAATGTCATTGTTTTGTAAAAATCATGGGTATTCACATGAAGACCCAAGAATACCCCTGGCGCCGCCCCTGTGTGGACCCTTCCTTTCCGTGTATGAAGCAAAGAAATAAAAAGAGCGGAAATGATAAGTGCCTCACGTTCAGGGTTTAAGCGTGGTAACCTGAACGCTTTTAATGACAACTTTAGTTGACTGTAAGGGGTTGTTCAGATTCTCTTCACTCTCCAACTCCATGCTGGAGCGGAGCAGAATCTAGTTCTAATTTGGGGAATGGCTGGAAAGGCACTCCGCAGGCTCCGCTCCGTGGCGATTTGCCGAACAGGGCCTAAGTTAGGGGCAAGCACCTACCAAAAAATTAAACTAAAGCGCAAAAGTTGCCATGCTTGGCAGCTAAAGTTGCCATCCTCACGTCACTAAAAGTCGTCGAAAACATTCTGAATTGTCATGTGCTTGTACTTGAAGATTGTGGCACGGACGGTGACATCCTCCGAAACCTTGACCTCGTACCGTTCCCCCGTCCTCGTGTTCACCACGGCGAGCACGCAGGCGCGGGTCCCCGGAGGTGTGGCCGACACCGGCGACCTCTCCAGTGCGGCCGCAGGGTCCGCGCCCTCCGCGTCGGCGCCGAGGAGGTGGGAAAAGAGCACGGCGAGGCGGCCCCACGCAGGGTCGGTGCGATCCATCGGATCGGTCAGAGATGAGCAGAGCAAGAGAGGGACGCGAGGAACGCACAGCTCAATGTTGTTAAAGGTTTTCACTTTCTGTTTCAGCCCGAACCAGAATAACTGAAATTCAGTTTATTTCAGCAATTTCGATTTGTTGAATGTGTTGCTACGGAAAAAGTCAACTTAGTCGTAGGCGTTTATTTCATATCTTGAAATGCTTCGATCATAATTAACTTTGTTTTGTACTCTGCTTAATAATCAATAAAATGATGATGCGCATCATAATGATGTAGAGGCTGAGGCTTTCAACCTCTTTTTCTAAAAAAAATAAGAGTATCCTTTTGACTAGGGATAATTTGGATAATGCAAGGATAATGTGGATCTCTACCCTGAAGATAGAACGACGGTTTGATGGTGGTGGCGGCTTCTAAAAGTGTGCATGTGGTGCACTCTTAGGGTATGTTGGACCATATTTGTGCTCCCGGTACGTCGTGGGGCGGCTCGATGACCTCAGATCTAGATGGTGGGGCATTGTGATGGCATTCCTCATTGTCAAGTCTTTAGGTGTGAAGTGGTGGCTTTGGGTTGTTTGATGTATATTTTCGTCAGACATTTGTTGAATAATAATTTAATAAAAATGGTTGTATTTATATTTTTATGTAGAGACCGAAGGTTTCAACCTTCTTTTCTAAAAAAAGTTACGTTCTTCTTACGTTCTGCCCAACATTGATGATTTAGCGTGTTATAATTGCTTGTTGCTCTTCTTAGTTTGTTATTTTTAATGATCTCACAAACTTTGTTACAACTCTGCATCCATATATATGTGACTGACTACGTACTCCCTCCGTAAAGAAATATAAGAGCGTTTAGATCACTCATATTAAGTTTTATGTACTATCTTATGACTTACTACATGCAACTTTGCAAGAGAGTACATGCATCTTCATAAAGGTACATCATGTCATATATATGTATAACCGTGTCTTCCACCGTTAGGGACACAATCATCATTCCATCCATCAATGGCCACATGGGCCCTTTGGTAATCACATGACATATCAATTCCAGGTGCCTCCATCTCTTATATATGAGACCGGTGTTGCTATTGCATCCCTATTCATTTCTTATTGAGTTACTCCTTTACTCGTGTGATATCTCTATGACTCTACGAGGGAAGAGCGTGTATGAAGGAGTTAGTAAAATATATCACTTTCCAACCAATTAGTTATAAGCCTTGACACTAAGGCCTAGACCATGTCACACGTCCTCAATTTCTTCCATATACCCCTTTGGAATAAGCGGCATCAGGAAGAGATACATGGTGCACGCCCTTTCCCCACCAATGTGTCATGTGGCATCAACCAGCTTCCTTGTGTGTCCTTGAACGAATAGGATGATGCAGGGTACAAAGACCAGCCACACAATTACGAACCCAGTATAGGAAACAGATCGTGTGTCCAGTGTCACTGTGACGATCGCTAGTCGGGTTGTGATCATTTGGTACTTTGCTACACTGTGTCTAGTCGGGATTAGCTAGAGGCAGTCTCCGAATTCCCTGATTGAAAATGCCCAGTTGCTCGCAGTGGGACGGAGAGGATGCTCTGCTGTATAAATATAGCCACGCAATAATGAATTCAATATAGGAAATTGATCGTGTGTCTAGCGTCATTGTGATGAATCTTATTGGTTGGGTTGTGATGCTTTGGTGTGGCTTCGCAGGGCTGCATCTTATCGGGATTACCTAGAGCTACCTAGTCTTATAATTCTATAGTGCAGGAACAATGATCGGCCTGTCCTGGAAACATAAACATCACTTCAAGCATTTTCTTTTACATTTGAGACTTTCTTCACTAGCTTGGCTGGATTATACGACCCAAGTTTCCTTCACTAGTCCAAATTAAGAAGATTGATGCAGCAAAAAAAAGTTTATCAGAGCAATATCATAACCGGAGCAGTAGGAAGAATGTTCAGAGAATTAAACTGACAAGTCAAATGAATCAAACTCGCGCGTCTCTCTTCTTTGCCGGGCTGTTTGGTTTGTGATTCGGGAGCCCTTTTCTGCTGGGCCATTTTTGTTTTTTTATGTGGCCTCCTCGTTGAAGTGGAAGAGATAGGCTATGTACCTTGTATTGCGTATATATCTCTCATTGCCACTCTCTTGACCTTACACATTCGCTAATTCTTTCTCTTCTAGTGAGCGATGCGAGGAGAAGAAGGGGGCTAGTGGCTGGGATCAATTATCGTTCTCGCGAAGAAGAGACGACAGGCAATGGTGATGTAGTGAGTGTCTTGTCTCCTCATCCTCAGGATCCACTTTTGTTCCAGTTGCAAGTCCACCCCTGACATGAAGCTAAGCCCGACCCATTTTTCCGTCTCAGTTACAAGTCCACCCTCGACATGACCACTAAAAGTTTTGGAGACAAAAATGTTGGTTGTTGATTCATATCCCGTCCTACAAAGATGGCCTAACTGCTAGCAGATCATCCCACTTTGGCAAGTCTATCAAAAGTGATCTATTTTGGATGCAAACCATACTTTACAATTATATATGTTTATTTTAAATCTATAAGGTATGAAAAGTGCAAGAGTCCTTAGTTATCTCAATCTTTGTCGTATGCATGTGCCCAAGGGTCTAGAGTGCTTATTCAAGCACTCACACAACCACTATTTTGCATCTCGTGGGCGCAAATATGCAACCAAATGGCAAACAATCGTAGCTTGCATTTGGCATTGTTTGCGGGGTTGAGGTATCTTACCTACTATGTCCAAAGTCTCTCAAGAAGTCTTTATTGCACATTAGCTCCTCTTATTTGGGTGCCTAGGCTCATAAATATCTCTACCTCTCAGCAACTTTTTCTTCTTTTTCTTGTGAAGACTCCTCCTACTTATTGTACATCTATGCATATATGCATACTTGCTTCTCTTTTTTTTTGTCATGTGATACACAAACTCAATCGCCTTAAATAATTGCCTTAGAAACCTAAGTGGAGGCACAAGTTTTTTTTTCTTTTTTAATTGGAATGAGCGACATCAAGAAGCATGTTAACTGACTCCGAGTCAAGATTTGTCTTGTGGGAAAACACAAATGGCGCATCAGGAAAATCATAGGCAGGGAAAACATGGCATGTATAATAGTCTGGTTTTGCCACCTCGAGTCACCTTAGTATCTACGTGACAAAATCACATTTCCTAGTAGACCTACGAGTTTATCACGCAGTCGAAATGGTCATCGACGTGGTAGAATGCTTGAGAAAATAGGTATGAAATAAAGTTTGTTTCACATTTTTCTCAATATCTATCCCCTCCTGATTTGACCAACAAAATGTAACTTACATGCAACAAATATTAAATTTGAACGTATATACTATTGCCAAATCAATGGTCAAAAGTAGACTCAAAATACTAGGGGACTTGTAAGCGTTCTGGATGGAGTATCACCTCGCGTACTATGAAATCATGCACGCCTCTATCTTGCTACACATTTTTTTTATTCCCACTGTTTATGCATCCACTCTTCCGTAGATATTTCACACCTCACTTGTTGCTTGCTCTTGTGAGGGGTGCACGAGTAGACATCTTCAAAGAAACATCACTATGACATGTATGATACATGTAACCCTCGTATCATATGTTTCTTGATAGAGGTGTGCTTCGTACAGCCCCAGAATAGTTTGTGATTCTGCTTCAGATCAAATACCTTACAGATGAAAACCTTGACAGACGGTCCCTCGTTGATCTGAAAAAGGAAGCTTTATCCATCACTAAACCTCTACAGAATGTTAAGCTGGCTAAGGTTAATAGGCGGGTCAATGAGGTGGCACACCAGATTGCGAAGTTCCATTTTAATAATTGGTCGGAGGGTATTCTTTGTAATAGTCTTCTGCTCTGCATGGCTAATGCTTAAGAAATGATTGTAATAAACTTATACTTTAATAGATGTGACGCGCTCTTTTTATTAAAAGAAACTTGTCCCTTAGGTTATAAAGGGTAATTTAGTTTATTCATGTCGCAGAAATATTCACCTCTGATCTCCTACCTTCAAGCAATGTTTTCTTAACATTCCTTGTGATTTTGTTAAATGAACGAGGGTATTCGCCTTTTATTACAAGTATTTACACTTGAATATACGATAAATAACATAGGACATGCATACACACTAGCATTATCGATGAATGTGAAATGCAAGCATATATGCAAAGTAACAAGTAAAAGCATTTGCACAATAGGGATGATTGCATATACAAGTGCCAGCAAATATACATATGTTATGGTTAGAATCATCCACCGGATCACACGCGTCATGCGAACAACTAGCATGTGCGCGGACAATGTCAAAATTTCACAGGGGCAGCTCAATACTACTCAAGGTAACATATGAGCGTAGGCCAACATTTGTCATACTACGGCTGCGCGATGCCCACGTCAACCAGTTCACGGTATGGTGATGTAGATAGCTATATTGGATACTTTCCTTCTATAGAGACTGGAACATTATTGAGTTTAACTACTGATGCAACCATATAAATGGGTCTAGTACAAAAACACTCTGAAAATAACTTAGAGAATCTTAATCTTTCTAAGAGGGTGTACCAAAGCACACTACATGTAATTGATCTCCCTCTCTCTCTCTCTCTCTCTCTCTCTCTCTCTCTCTCTCTCTCTCTCTCTCTCTCTCTCTCTCTAGAAATTTCAACTTCCAAGACACACTTTTCATGGTGAATCCTTCACTGGCGGACAAGATTCACTGATTGATGCATGCACATGTTTAGAAATGACAGAATTCGTGGTTTGTCGTTTTGAACATGATCATGACTGTTGCTTTAGTCTATTGCATGACGAACATTTGTTGTTGTTGTTGTTTTTGTTGGGGAACGTAGCAATAATTCAAAATTTTCCTACGTGTCACCAAGATCAATCTAGGAGATACTAGCAACGAGAGAGAGAGAGAGGGGGGGGGGGAGTGCATCTTCATACCCTTGAAGATCGCTAAGCGGAAGCGTTACAAGAACACGGTTGATGGAGTCGTACTCGCGGCAATTCAAATCGCGGAAGATCCGATCTAGCGCCGAACGGACGGCACCTCCGCGTTCAACACACGTACAGTCCGGGGACGTCTCCTCCTTCTTGATCCAGCAAGGGGAGAGGAGAAGTTGAGGGAGAGCTCCGGTAGCACGACGGCGTGGTGGTGGAGCTTGTGGTATTTCTGCAGGGCTTCGCCAAGCACTACGGAGGAGGAGGAAGAGTTGGAGGAAGGAGGGGCTGCGCCAGGCAAGGGGTGCGGCTTCCCTCTATCTCCCTCGCTATATATAGGGGGAAGGGGGTGGAGGAGGCGCCCTAGGGTTCCCTAGGGGAGGGGCGGCGTCCCTAGATGGGTTTGGGTGCCCCCACCCCTAGGAAACTTGCCCCCCAAGCCGGGAGGGTAGCTGCTGAAGGAAATATGCCCTAGAGGCAATAATAAAGTTATTATTTATTTCCTCATATCATGATAAATGTTTATTATTCATGCTAGAATTGTATTAACCGGAAACATAATACATGTGTGAATACATAGACAAACTTAATGTCACTAGTATGCCTCTACTTGACTAGCTCATTAATCAAAGATGGTTATGTTTCCTAACCATAGACATGTGTTGTCATTTGATTAACGGGATCACATCATTAGGAGAATGATATGATTGACTTGACCCATTCTGTTAGCTTCGCACTTGATCGTTTAGTATGTTGCTATTGCTTTCTTCATGACTTATACAAGTTCCTATAACTATAAGATTATGCAACTCCCGTTTACCGGAGGAACACTTTGTGTGCTACCAAACGTCACAACGTAACTGGGTGATTATAAAGGAGCTTTACAGGTGTCTCCAAAGGTACATGTTGAGTTGGCGTATTTCGAGATTAGGTTTTGTCACTCCGATTGTCGGAGAGATATCTCTGGGCCCTCTCGGTAATGCACATCACTATAAGCCTTGCAAGCAATGTAGCTAATGAGTTAGTTACGGGATGATGCATTACGTAACGAGTAAAGAGACTTGCCGGTAACGAGATTGAACTAGGTATTGAGATACCGATGATCGAATCTCGGGCAAGTAACATACCGATGACAAAGGGAACAACGTATGTTGTTATGCGGTTTGACCGATAAAGATCTTCGTAGAATATGTAGGAGCCAATATGAGCATCCAGGTTCCGCTATTGGTTATTGACCCGAAATGGTTCTCGGTCATGTCTACATAGTTCTCGAACCCGTAGGGTCCGCACGCTTAAGGTTTCGATGACAGTTATATTATGAGTTTATGAGTTTTGATGTACCGAAGTTTGTTCGGAATCCCAGATGTGATTACGGACATGACGAGAAGTCTCAAAATGGTCGAGACATGAAGATTGATATATTGGAAGCCTATATTTGGATGTCGGAAGTGTTCCGGGTGAAATCGGCATTTTACCGGAGTACCGGGAGGTTACCGGAACCCCCCGGGGGCTTATTGGGCCTACATGGGCCTTAGTGGAGAAGAGGAGAGGAGGCAAGGGCTGGGCCACACGCCCCTCCCCCCTAGTCCGAATAGGACAAGGAGAGGGGGGCGGCGCCCCCCCCCCCCCTTTCCTTCCTCTCTCCCTCCTCCTTCCCCCCTTCTCCTAGTCCAACAAGGAAAGGAGGGAGTCCTACTCCCGGTGGGAGTAGGACTCCCCTTGGCGCGCCCCTCCTTGGCCGGCCACCCCCTCCCCCTTGGCTCCTTTATATACGGGGGCAGGGGGCACCTCTCGACCCAACAATTGATCTCTTGATCTCTTAGCCGTGTGCGGTGCCCCCCTCCACCATAGTCCTCGATAATATTGTAGTGGTGCTTAGGCGAAGCCTGCGACGAGAGAACATCAAGATCGTCACCATGCCGTCGTCGACGGAACTCTTCCCGACATTCTCGCTGGATCGAGTGCGGGATCGCCATCGAGCGAACATGTGCTAGAACTCGGAGGTGCCGTAGTTTCGGTGCTTGATCGATCGGGCCGTCAAGACGTACGACTACATCAACAGCGTTGTGCTAACGCTTCTGCTTTCGGTCTACGAGGATACGTGGACAACACTCTCCCTTCTCGTTGCTATGCATCACCATGATCTTGCGTGTACGTAGGAAAATTTTGAAATTACTACGTTCCCCAACAGTGGCATCCAAGCCTGGTTTTATGCGTAGATGTTATATGCATGAGTAGAACACAAGTGAGTTGTGGGTGATACAGTTCATACTGCTTACCAGCATGTCATACTTTGGTTCGGCGGTATTGTTGGATGAAGCGGCCCGGACGGACATTACGTGCACGCTTACACGAGACTGGTTCTACCGACGTGCTTTGCACACAGGTGGCTGGCGGGTGTCTGTTTCTCCAACTTTAGTTGAATCGAGTGTGGCTACGCCCGGTCCTTGCGAAGGTTAAAACACACTAACTTGACGAACTATCGTTGTGGTTTTGATGCGTATGTAAGAACGGTTTTTGCTCAGCCGTAGCAGCCACGTAAAATTTGCAACAACAAAGTAGAGGACGTCTAACTTGTTTTTGCAGGGCATGTTGTGATGTGATATGGTCAAGACGTGATGCTATATTTTATTGTATGAGATGATCATGTTTTGTAACTGAAGTTATCGGCAACTGGCAGGAGCCATATGGTTGTCGCTTTATTGTATGAAATGCAAATGCCCTGTAATTACTTTACTTTATCACTAAGCGGTAGCGATAGTCGTAGAAGCAATAGATGGCGTAAACGAAAATGATGCTATGATGGAGATCAAGGTGTCGCGCCGGTGACGATGGTGATCACGAGGGTGCTTCGGAGATGGAGATCACAAGCACAAGATGATGATGGCCATATCATATCACTTATATTGATTGCATGTGATGTTTATCCTTTATGCATCTTATCTTGCTTTGATTGACGGTAGCATTTTAAGATGATCTCTCACTATATCAAGAAGTGTTCTCCCGAGTATGCACCGCTATGAAAGTTCTTCGTCTACGAGACACCACGTGATGATCGGTGTGATAGGCTCTACGTTCAAATACAGCGGGTGCAAAACAGTTGCACACGCGGAATACTCAGGTTAAACTTGACGAGCCTAGCATATACAGATATGGCCTCGGAACACGGAGACCGAAAGGTCGAACGTGAATCATATAGCAGATATGATCAACATAGTGATGTTCACCATTGAAACTACTCCATCTCATGTGATGACCGGGCATGGTTTAGTTGATTTGGATCACGTGGTCACTTAGATGACTAGAGAGATGTCTGTCTAAGTGGGGGTTCTTAAGTAATATGATTAATTGAACTTAAATTTATCATGAACTTAGTACCTGATAGTATTTTGCTTGTCTATGTTTGTTGTAGATAGATGGCTCGTGCTGTTGTTCCGTTGAATTTTAATGCGTTCCTTGAGAAAGCTAAGTTGAAAGATGATGGTAGAAATTACACGGACTGGGTCCATAACTTGAGGATTATCCTCATTGCTGCACAGAAGAATTACGTCCTGGAAGCGCCGCTGGGTGCTAGGCCTGCTGCAGATGCAACTGACGATGTTAAGAACGTCTGGCAGAGCAAAGCTGATGACTACTCGATAGTTCAGTGTCCCATGCTTTACGGCTTAGAACCTGGTCTTCAACGATGTTTTGAACATCATGGAGCATATGAGATGTTCCAGGAGTTGAAGTTAATATTTCAAGCAAATGCCCGAATTGAGAGATAATGAAGTCTCCAATAAGTTCTATAGCTGTAAGATGGAGGATAATAGTTCTGTCGGTGAACATATACTCAAAATGTCTGGGTATAATAATCACTTGATTCAACTGGGAGTTAATCTTCCGATGATAGTGTCATTGATGTAATTCTTCAATCATCGCCACCAAGCTACAAGAGCTTCGTGATGAACTATAATATGCAAGGGATGGACAAGACTATTCCCGAGCTCTTCGCAATGCTAAAGGCTGCGGAAGTAGAAATCAAGAAGGAGCATCAAGTGTTGATGGTCAATAAGACCACCAGTTTCAAGAAAAGGGTAAAGGGAAGAAGAAGGAACTTCAAGAAGAACAACAAGCAAGTTGCTGCTCAAGAGAAGAAACCCAAATCTGGACCTAAGCACGAGATCGAGTGCTTCTACCGCAAGCGATCGACCTTTGAAGCGGAACTGCCCCAAGTATTTGGCGGATAAGAAGGATGGCAAGGTGAACAAAGGTATATGTGATATACATGTTATTGATGTGTACCTTACTAATGCTCGCAGTAGCACCTGGGTATTTGATACTGGTTCTGTTGCTAATATTTGCAACTCGAAATAGGGACTACGGATTAAGCGAAGATTGGCTAAGGACGAGGTGACGATGCACGTGGGAAATGGTTCCAAAGTCGATGTGATCGCGGTCGGCACGCTACCTCTACATCACCATCGGGATTAGTTTTAGACCTGAATAATTGTTATTTGGTGCCAGCGTTGAGCATGAACATTATATCTGGATCTTGTTTGATGTGAGACGGTTATTCATTTAAATCAGAGAATAATGGTTGTTCTATTTATATGATTAATATCTTTTATGGTCATGCACCCTTGAAGAGTGGTCTATTTTTATTGAATCTCGATAGTAGTGATACACATGTTCATAATGTTGAAGCCAAAAGATGCAGAGTTGATAATGATAGTGCAACTTATTTGTGACACTGCCGTTCGGGTCATATTGGTGTAAAGCGCATGAAGAAACTCCATACTGATGGATTTCTGGAATCACTTGATTATGAATCACTTTGGTACTTGCGAACTGTGCCTCATGGGTAAGATTACTAAAACCCCGTTCTCCGGAACTATGGAGCGAGCAACTGATTTGTTGGAAATCATACATACTGATGTATGTGGTCCAATGAATATTGAGGCTCACGGCGGGTATCGTTATTTTCTCACCTTCACAGATGATTTGAGCAGATATGGGTATATCTACTTGATGAAACACAAGTCTGAAACATTTGAAAAGTTTAAAGAATTTTAGAGTGAAGTGGAAAATCATCGTAACAAGAAAATAAAATTTCTACGATCTGATCGTGGAGGAGAATATTTGAGTTACGAGTTTGGTTTACATTTGAAGCAATGCGGAATAGTTTCGCAACTCACGCCACCCGGAACACCACAACGAAATGGTGTGTCCGAACGTCGTAATCGTACTTTACTAGATATGGTACAATCTATGATGTCTCTTACTGATTTACCGCTATCATTTTGGGGTTATGCTTTAGAGACGGCCGCATTCACGTTAAATAGGGCACCATCAAAATCCGTTGAGACGACGCCTTATGAACTATGGTTTGGCAAGAAACCAAAGTTGTCGTTTCTTAAAGTTTGGGACTGCGATGCTTATGTGAAGAAACTTCAACCAGATAAGCTCGAACCCAAATCAGAGAAATGTGTCTTCATAGGATACCCAAAAGAGACTATTGGGTACACCTTCTATCACAGATCTGAGGGCAAGATTTTTGTTGCTAAATTCGGATCCTTTCTAGAGAAGGAGTTTCTCTCGAAAGAAGTGAGTGGGAGGAAAGTAGAACTTGATGAGGTAACTGTACCTACTCCCTTATTGGAAAGTAGTTCATCACAAGAACCGGTTCCTGTGACGACTACACCAATCAGTGAGGAAGCTAATGATAATGATCATGAAACTTCAGATCAAGTTACTACCGAACCCCGTAGGTCAACCAGAGTGAGATCCGCACCAGAGTGGTACAGTAATCCTATTCTGGAAGTCATGTTACTTGACCATGGCAAACCTACGAACTATGAGGAAGCGATGATGAGCCCAAATTCCGCAAAATGGCTTGAGGCCATGAAATCTGAGATGGGATCCATGTATGATAACAAAGTATGGACTTTGGTTGACTTGCCCGATGATCGGCAAGCCATCGAGAATAAATGGATCTTCAAAAATAAGACTGACACTGATGGTAATGTAACTGTCTACAAAGCTCGACTTGTTGCAAAAGGTTTTTGACAAGTTCAAGGGGTTGACTACGATGAGACTTTCTCACCCGTAGCGATGCTTAAGTCTGTCTGAATCATGTTAGCAATTCTTGCATTTTATGATTATGAAATATGGCAAATGGATGTCAAAACTGTATTCCTGAATGGATTTTTGGAAGAAGAGTTGTATATGATGCAACTGGAAGGTGTTGTCGATCCAAAAGATTCTAACAAAGTGTGCAAGCTCCAGCCATCCATTTATGGACTGGTGCAAGCCTCTCGGAGTTGGAATAAACGCTTTGATAGTGTGATCAAAGCATATAGTTTTATACAGATATTTGGAGAAGCCTGTATTTACAAGAAAGTGAGTGGGAGCTCTGTAGCATTTCTGATATTATATGTAGATGACATATTATTAATTGGAAATGACATAGAATTTCTGGATAGCATAAAGGGATACTTGAATAAAAGTTTTTCGATGAAAGACCTCGGTGAAGCTGCTTACATATTGGGCATCAAGATCTATAGAGATAGATCAAGACGCTTAATTGGACTTTCACAAAGCACATACCTTGATAAAGTTTTGAAAAAAGTTCAAAATGGATCAGGCAAAGAAAGGGTTCTTGCCTGTATTACAAGGCGTGAAGTTGAGTCGACTCAATGCCCGACCACAACAGAAGATAGAGAGAAAATGAAAGATGTTCCTATGCTTCAACCATAGGCTCTATCATGTATGCAATGTTGTGTACCAGACCCTGACGTATGCTTAGCGATAAGTTTGGCAGGGAGGTACCAAAGTAACCAGAGTGGATCATGGACAGCGGTCAAGAATATCCTGAAATACCGAAAAGGAATAAGGATATGTTTCTCGTTTATGGAGGTGACAAAGAGCTAGTCGTAAATGGTTACGTCGATGCAAGCTTTGACACTGATCCGGACGATTCTAAATCACAAACCGGATATGTGTTTATATTGAACGGTGGAGCTGTCAGTTGGTGCAGTTCTAAACAAAGCGTCGTGGCGGGATCTACATGTGAAGCGGAGTACATAGCTGCTTCGGAAGCAGCAAATAAAGGAGTCTGGATGAAAGAGTTCATTTCCGATCTAGGTGTCATACCTAGTGCATCAGGACCAATGAAGACCTTCGTGACAATATGGTGCAATTGCCTTGGCAAAGGAATCCAGATTTCACAAGAGGACCAAGCACATCAAGAGACGCTTCAATTCCATCGGGGCCAAGTCCGGTGGGAGACATAGAGATTTGCAAGATACATACGGATCTGAATGTTGCGAGACCGCTGACTAAGCCTCTTCCACGAGCAAAACATGATCAGCACCAAGACTCCATGGGTGTTAGAATCATTACTGTGTAATCTAGATTATTGACTCTAGTGCAAGTGGGAGACTGAAGGAAATATGCCCTAGAGGCAATAATAAATTTATTATTTATTTCCCCATATCATGATAAATGTTTACTATTCATGCTAGAATTGTATTAACCGGAAACATAATACATGTGTGAATACATAGACAAACTTAATGTCACTAGTATGCCTCTACTTGACTAGCTCATTAACCAAAGATGGTTATGTTTCCTAACCATAGACATGTGTTGTCATTTGATTAACGGGATCACATCATTAGGAGAACGATATGATTGACTTGAACCATTCCGTTAGCTTAGCACTTGATCGTTTAGTATGTTGCTATTGCTTTCTTCATGACTTATACAAGTTCCTATAACTATGAGATTATGCAACTCCCATTTACCGGAGGAACACTTTGTGTGCTACCAAACGTCACAACGTAACTGGGTGATTATAAAGGAGCTCTACAGGTGTCTCCGAAGGTACATGTTGAGTTGGCGTATTTCGAGATTAGGTTTTGTCACTCCGATTGTCGGAGACGTATCTCTGGGCCCTCTCGGTAATGCACATCACAATAAGCCTTGCAAGCAATGTAGATAATGAGTTAGTTACGGATGATGCATTACGTGATTTAGTAAAGAGACTTGCGAAGCTAGATTGAACTAGGTATTGAGATACCGACGATCGAATCTCGGGCAAGTAACATACCGATGACAAAGGAACAACGATGTTGTTATGCGGTTCGACCGATAAAGCTCTTCGAGAATATGTAGGAGCCAATATGAGCATCCAGGTTCCGCTATTGGTTATTGACCGAAATGGTTCTCGGTCATGTCTACATAGTTCTCGAACCCGTAGGGTCCGCACGCTTAAGGTTTCGATGATGCTTATATTATGAGTTTATGAGTTTTGATGTACCAAGTTTGTTCGAGTCTCGATGTGATTACGGACATGACGAGGAGTCTCAAAATGGTCAAGACATGAAGATTGATATATTGGAAGCCTATATTTGGATGTCGGAAGTGTTCCGTGAAATCGGCATTTTACCGGAGTACTGTGGAGGTTACTGGAACCCCGGGGCTTATTGGGCCTACATGGGCCTTAGTGGAGAAGAGGAGAGGAGGCAAGGGCTGGGCCACACGCCTCCCCTAGTCTGAATAGGACAGAGAGAGGCGCGCCCCCCTTCCTTCCTCTCCCTCCTCCTTCCCCCTTCTCCTAGTCCAACAGGAAGGAGGAGTCCTACTCCTGGGAGTAGGACCCCTTGGCGCGCCCTCCTGGCCGGCCGCCTCTCCCCTTGGCTCCTTTATATACGGGGGCAGGGGGGCACCTCTAGACATAACAATTGATCTCTTGATCTCTTAGCCGTGTGCGGTGCCCCCGTCCGCCATAGTCCTCGATAATATTGTAGCGGTGCTTAGGCGAAGCCCTGCGACGGTAGAACATCGAGATCGTCACCACGCCGTCGTGCTGACGGAACTCTTCCCTAACATTCTGCTGGATCGGAATACGGGGATCGTCATCGAGCTAAACGTGTGCTAGAACTCGGAGGTGCCGTAGTTTCGGTGCTTGATCAGTCGGGCCGTGAAGACGTACGACTACATCAACCGCGTTGTGCTAACGCTTCCGCTTTTGGTCTACGAGGGTACATGGACAACACTCTCCCCTCTCGTTGCTATGCATCACCATGATCTTGCGTGTACGTAGGAAAATTTTGAAATTACTACGTTCCCCAACAGCTGCCCTAGGGGAGGCGCCCCCACCTCTCTAGGTTACGTGAGAGGGTTGGGAGGGGCGCACAGCCCCTAGTGGGCTGGTGTGCCCCCTCCCCTTGGCCCATAAGGCCCCCCAACGCTTGTTGGGGCCTCCGAAACACCTTTCGGTCACGCTGATCGTCACCCGGTACTCCCAGAACAATTCCGGACTCCAATACCCTTCGTCCAATATTTCGATCTTCACCTCTGGACCATTCCGGAGTTCCTCGTCACGTCCGGGATCTCATCCGGGACTCCGAACAACCTTCAGTAATCACATACTATTTCCCATAACAACTCTAGCGTCACCGAACCTTAAGTGTGTAGACCCTACGGGTTCGGGAACCATGCAGACATGACCGAGACACCTCTCCGGTCAATAACCAATAGCGGGATCTGGATACCCACATTCGCTCCCACATGTTCCACGATGATCTCATCAGATGAACCACAATGTCGGGGATTCAATCAATCCTGTATACAATTCCCTTTGTCTATCGGTATGTTGCTTGCCCGAGATTCGATCATCGGTATCCCTATACCTTGTTCAATCTCGTTACCGGCAAGTCTATTTACTCGTTCCGTAACGCATGATCCCGTGACTAACTCCTTAGTCACATTGAGCTCATTATGACGATGTATTACCGAGTGGGCCCAGAGATACCTCTCCGTCATACGGAGTGACAAATCCCGAGCCTCGATTCATGCCAACCCAATGACACTTTCAGAGATACCGTAGTGCACCTTTATAGCCACCCGATTACGGTGTGACGCTTGGTACACCCAAAGCATTCCTACGGTATCCGGAGTTGCACAATCTCATGGTCTAAGGAAATGATACTTGACATTAGAAAAGCTCTTAGCAAACGAACTACACGATCTTGTGCTATGCTTAGGATTGGGTCTTGTCCATCACATCAATCTCCTAATGATGTGATCCTGTTATCAACGACATCCAATGTCCATGGTCAGGAAACCATAACCATCTATTGATCAACGAGCTAGTCAACTAGAGGCTTACTAGGGACATGTTGTGGTCTATGTACTCACACATGTATTACAGTTTCCAGTTAATACAATTATAGCATGAACAATAGACAACTATCATGAACAAGGAGATACAATAATAACCATTTTATTATTGCCTCTAGGGCATATTTCCAACAGTCTCCCACTTGCACTAGAGTCAGTAATCTAGTTCACATCACTATGTGATTGTAATGAATCCAACACCCATTGGGTTTCTTCATATCTCGCTTGTGAGAGAGGTTATTAGTCAACGGGTCTGAACCTTTTAGATCCGTGTGTGCTTTACAAATCTCTATGTCATCTTGTAGATGCAGCTACCACACGCTACTTGGAGCTATTCCAAATAACTGCTCTTCTATACGAATCCAGTTTACTACTCAGAGTCATCCGGATTAGTGTCAAAGTTTGCATCAACGTAACCCTTTACGACGAACTCTTTTACCACCTCCATAATCGAGAAAATTCCTTAGTCCACTAGTTACAAAGGATAAGTTCGACCGCTGTCATGTGATCCATTCTTGGATCACTCTTGTACCCCTTGACTAACTCATGGCAAGGCACACTTCAGGTGTGGTACACAGCATATCATACTGTAGAGCCTACGTCTAAAGCATAGAGGATGACCTTCGTCCTTTCTCTCTCTTCTTCCGTGGTCAGGTCTTGAGTCTTACTCAAAACTCACACCTTGTAACACAGCCAAGAACTCCTTCTTTGCTGATCTATTTTGAACTCCTTCAAAATCTTGTCACGGCATGTATTCATTTGAAAGTACTATTAAACGTTTTTGATCTATCCTTATAGATCTTGATGCTCAATGTTCAAGCAGCTTAATCCAGGTTTTCCATTGAAAAACACTTTTCAAATAACCCTGTATGCTTTCCAGAAATTCTACATCCTTTTTGATCAACAATATGTTAACAACATATACTCATCAAAAATTCTATAGTGCTCCCACTCACTTCTTTGGAAATACAAGTTTCTCATAAACTTTGTATAAACCCAAAATCTTTGATCATCTCATCAAAGTGTACATTCCAACTCCGAGATGCTTACTCCAGTCCTCAGAAGGATTGCTGGAGCTTTGCATACTTGTTAGCATATTTCAGGATTGACAAAAACCTTCTGGTTGTATCACATACAACCTTTCCTCAAGAAAATCGTCAAGGAAACAATGTTTTGACATCCTATCTGCAAGACTTCATAAATAATGCAGTAAATGCTAATATAATTCCAACAGACTCTTAGCATCGCTACGAGTGAGAAAGTCTCATCCTAGTCAACTCCTTGAACTTGTCGGAAAACATCTTAACGACAAGTCGAGCTTTCTTAATGGTGACACTTACCACCATTGTTCGTCTTCCTTTTAAAGTCCATCTGCACCCAACACCCTTACGACCATCAAGTAGTTCTTCCAAAGTCTATACTTTGCTTTTATACATGGATCCTCTCTCGGATTTTATGGCCTCGAGCCAGTTGTCAGAATCTGGGCCCACCATCGCTTCTTCATAGCTCGTAGGTTCATTGTTGTCTAGCAACATGACTTCCAAGACAGGATTACGTAACACTCTGAAGTAGTACGCATCCTTGTCGACCTACGAGGTTTGGTAGTGACTTGATCCAAAGTTTCATGATCACTATCATAAGCTTCCACTTCAATTGGTGTAGGTGCCACAGGAACAACTTCCAGTGCCCTGCTACACACTAGTTGAAGTAACGGTTCAATAACCTCATCAAGTCTCCACCATCCTCCCACTCAATTCTTTCGAGAGAAACTTTTCCTCGAGAAAGGACCCGTTTCTAGAAACAATCACTTTTGCTTCCGGATCTGAAATAGGAGGTATACCCAACTGTTTTGGGTATTCTATGAAGATGCATTTATCCGCTTTGGGTTCGAGCTTATCAGCCTGTGAAACTCTTTCACATAAGCGTCGCAGCCCCAAACTTTTAAGAAACGACAGCTTAGGTTTCTCTAAACCATAGTTCATACGGTGACGTCTCAACGGAATTGCGTGGTGCCCTATTTAAAGTGAATGCGGTTGTCTCTAATGCCTAACCCATAAACTATAGTGGTAGTTCGATAAGAGACATCATGGTATGCACCATATCCAATAGGGTGCAGTTATGATGTTCGGACACACCATCACACTATGGTGTTCCAAAGCGGTATTAGTTGTGAAACAATTTCACAATGTCTTAATTGTGTGCCAAACTCAGAACTCAGATATTCATCTCTATGATCATATCATAGACATTTTATCCTCTTGTCACGACGATCTTCAACTTCACTCTGAAATTACTTAAACCTTTCAATAATTCAGACTTGTGTTTCATCAAGTAAATATACTCAGCATCTACTCAAATCATCGTGAAGTAAGAACATAACGATATCCATCACAGGCCTCAAAGACTCATTGGACTGCACACATCAAAATGTATTACTTCCAATAAGTTTCTTTCTTGTTCCATCTTACTGAAAACGAGGTCTTTCAGTCATCTTGCCCATGTGGTATGATTTGCATGTCTCAAGTGATTCAAAATCAAGTGAGTCCAAACGATCCATCTGTATGGAGTTTCTTCATGCATATATACCAATAGACATGGTTCGCACGTCTCAATCTTTTCAAAAACTAGTGAGTCCAAAGATCCATCAACATGGAGCTTCTTCATGTGTTTTATACCAATATGACTCAAATGGCAGTGCCACAAGTATGTGGTACTATCTTATATCTTTTGGCATGAACATGTGTATCACTACGATCAAGATTCAATAAACCATTCATTTTAGGTGCAAGACCATTGAAGGTATTATTCAAATAAACAGAGTAACCATTATTCTCCTTAAATGAATAATCAGACATGCGATAAACATAATCCAATCATGTCTATGCTCAACGCAAACACCAAATAACAATTATTTAGGTTTAACACCAATCCCGATGGTAGAGGGAGCGTGCGATGTTTGATCACATCAACCTTAGAAACACTTCCAACACATATCGTCATCTCATCTTTAGCTAGTCTCCGTAGCCTTTTATTTCGAGTTACTAACACTTAGCAACCAAACCGGTATTTATTACCCTGCTGCTACTAGGAGTACTAGTAAAGTACACAATAATATAACGTATATTCAAAATACTTCTGTCGACCTTGCCAGCCTTCTCATCTACCAAGTATCTAGGGTAGTTCTGCTTCAGTGACCGTTCCCCTCATTACAGAAGCACTTAGTCTTGGGTTTGGGTTAAACCTTGGGTTTCTTCACTAGAGCAACAACTGATTTGCCATTTCATGAAGTACCCCTTCTTTCCCTTGCCTTTCTTGAAACTAGTGGTTTTACTAACCATCAACAATTGATGCTCCTACTTGATTTCTACTTTCGCGGTGTCAAACATCGTGAATTGCTCAAGGATCATCCTGTCTATCCCTGATATGTTATAGTTCATCACGAAGCTCTAATAGCTTGGTGGCAGTGACTATGAAGAACCATCACTATCTCATCTGGAAGATTAACTCCCACTTGATTCAAGCGATTGTAGTACTCAAACAATCTGAGCACATGCTCAACGATTGAGCTTTTCTCCCTTAGTTTGCATGCTTAAGAAACTTGTCAGAGGTCTCATACCTCTTGACGTGGGCACTAGTCTGAAATCCCAATTTCAGTCTTTGGAACATCTCATATGTTATGCGACGTTTCAAAACCGTCTTTGGTGCCACAATTCTAAACCGTTAGCATTGCGCACTGAACTATCACGTAGTCATCAAAACGTGTATGTCAGATGTTTCGCAACATCTACAAACGACGCCGAGGTTCAAACACACCGAGCGTGCATTAAGGACATAAGCCTTCAAGCAGCAAATGAGGATAATCCTCAGTTTACGGACCCAGTCCGCATAATTTCTACTATCAACTTTTAACTAAATTTTCTCTAGGAACATATCTTAAACAATAGAACTAAAGCGTAGGCTATGACATAATTTGCAAAGACCTTTTGACTATGTTCATGATAATTAAGTTCATCTGATTATTTAATGAACTCCCACTTAGATAGACATCCCTCTAGTCATCTAAGTGATACATGATCCGAGTCAACTAGACCGTGTCTGATCATCACGTGAGACGGACTAGTCATCATCGGTGAACATCTTCATGTTATCGTATCTACTATACGACTCATGTTCGACCTTTCGGTCTCTTGTGTTCCGAGGCCATGTCTATACATGCTAGGCTCGTCAAGTCAACCTAGCTAAGTGTTTCGCATGTGTAAATCTGGCTTACACCCGTTGTATGCGAACGTTAGAATCTACCACACCTGATCATCACGTGGTGCTTCGAAACAACGAACCTTCGCAACGGTGCACAGTTAGGGGAACACATATCTTGAAATTTTAGTGAGGGGTCATCTTATTTATGCTACCGTCGTTCTAAGCAAATAATATGTAAACATGACAAACATCACATGCAAATCATAAAGTGACATGATATGGCCAATATCATCTTGCGCCTTTGATCTCCATCTTCGAGGTGCGGCATGATCACCTTCGCCACCGGCATGACACCATGATCACCATCATCATGATCTCCATCATCGTGTCTTCATGAAGTTATCTCGCCAACTATTACTTCTACTACTATGGCTAGCAAGAAATTGCATGGAAGGGCTTTTATGGTAAAGTAATTACATGGCGTTTTTCATTGACACGCAGGTCATACAATAAATTAAGACAACTCCTATGGCTCCTGCCGGTTGTCATACTCATCGACATGCAAGTCGTGATTCCTATTACAAGAACATAATCTATCTCATTCATCACATCCTTTTGGCCATATCACATCACATAGCATACCCTGCAAAAACAAGTTAGACGTCCTCTAATTGTTGTTGCATGTTTTACGTGGCTGCTATGGATTTCTAGCAAGAACGTTTCTTACCTACGCAAAAGCCACAACGGTGATATACCAATTGCTATTTACCCTTCATAAGGACCCTCTTCATCGAATCAGATCTGACTAAAGTGGGAGAGACAGACACCCGCTAGCCACCTTATGCATCAAGTGCATGTCAGTCGGTGGAATCTGTCTCACGTAAGAGTACGTGTAAGGTCGGTCTGGGCCGCTTCATCCCACAATGTCGCCGAATCAAGATAAGACTAGTAACGGTAAGCAAATTGAATAAATCATCGCCCACAACAACTTTGTGTTCTACTCGTGCATAGAATCTACGCATAGACCAGCTCATGATGCCACTGTTGGGGAACGTAGCAATAATTCACAATTTTCCTACGTGTCACCAAGATCAATCTAGGAGCTACTAGCAACGAGAGAGAGAGGGAGTGCATCTTCATACCCTTGAAGATCACTAAGCGGAAGCGTTACAAGAACGCGGTTGATGGAGTCGCGGAAGATCCAATCTAGCGCCGAACGGACGGCGCCTCCGCGTTCAACACACGTACAGCCGGGGACGTCTCCTCCTTCTTGATCCAGCAAGGGGAGAGGAGAAGTTGAGGGAGAGCTCCGGCAGCACGACGGCGTGGTGGTGGAGCTTGTGGTATTTCTGCAGGGCTTCTCCAAGCACTACGGAGGAGGAGGAAGAGTTGGAGGAAGGAGGGGCTGCGCCAGGCAAGGGGTGCGGCTTCCCTCTATCTCCCTCGCTATATATAGGGGCAAGGGGGTGGAGGAGGCGCCCTAGGGTTCCCTAGGGGAGGGGCAGCGGCCACAGGGGAAACCCTAGATGGGTTTGGGTGCCCCCACCCATAGGAAACTTGCCCCCCAAGCCGGGAGGGGTGGCTGCCCTAGGGGAGGTGCCCCCACCTCTCCAGGTTACGTGAGAGGGGTTGGGAGGGGCGCACAGCCCCTTAGTGGGCTGGTGTGCCCCCTCCCCTTGGCCCATAAGGCCCCCAACGCTTGCCGGTGCCTCCGAAACACCTTTAGGTCATGCTGGTCGTCACACGGTACTCCCAGAACAATTCCGGACTCCAATACCCTTCGTCCAATATATCAATCTTCACCTATGGACCATTCTGGAGTTCCTCGTCACGTCCGGATCTCATCCGGGACTCCGAACAACCTTCGGTAACCACATACTATTTACCATAACAACTCTAGCGTCACCGAACCTTAAGTGTGTAGACCCTACGGGTTCGGGAACCATGCAGACATGACCGAGACACCTCTCCAGTCAATAACCAATAGCGGGATCGGGATACCCATATTGGCTCCCACATGTTCCACGATGATCTCATCGGATGAACCACAATGTCGGGGATTCAATCAATCCCGTATACAATTCCCTTTTTCTATCGTATGTTACTTGCCCGAGATTCGATCGTTGGTATCCCTATACCTTGTTCAATCTCGTTACCAGCAAGTCTATTTACTCGTTCCGTAACGCATGATCCCGTGACTAACTCCTTAGTTACACTGAGCTCATTATGATGATGCATTACCGAGTGGGCCCAGAGATACCTCTCCGTCATACGGAGTGACAAATCCCAGTCTCGATTCGTGCCAACCCAACAGACACTTTCGGAGATACCCGTAGTGCACCTTTATAGCCACCCAGTTACGGTGTGACATTTGGTACACCCAAAGCATTCCTACGGTATCCGGGAGTTGCACAATCTCATAGTCTAAGGAAATGATACTTGACATTAGAAAAGCTCTTAGCAAACGAACTACATGATCTTGTGCTATGCTTAGGATTGGGTCTTGTCCATCACATCATTCTCCTAATGATGTGATCCCGTTATCAATGACATCCAATGTCCATGGTCAGGAAACCATAACCATCTATTGATCAACGAGCTAGTCAACTAGAGGCTTACTAGGGACATATTATGGTCTATGTATTCACACATGTATTATGGTTTCCAGTTAATACAATTATAGCATGAACAATAGACAATTATCATAAACAAGAAATACAATAATAACCATTTTATTATTGCCTCTAGGGCATATTTCCAACAGTTTTGCTCTTTAGCTATGCAATATATACTGCTGTGCAAGTGAATACATATCAATTGTTCCATCCATGTAAGCTCATCAATAATTTTGCGTGTGTGTTTCTCTGTTTGAGAAAATCCGACCAGCAATCATGTCTCAAGCTGCGAGGTGCATATATACTAGAACAACTATAAAAAAACATGTTTTGTCTCTTATGCAAGATTGTAATTTTTCTTAAGCTGCATCAACTTATCAGTCGCAATCCTCCATGCTTAAGGGATATAGTTTTCATAAGTAGGTGTGCGTGGTGGAGAACTCAATGGAGAAGGGTTTCATCACGCCCAAAGTCGCTCACCAAGTCTTTACCAGGCATTACTTCATTCTATTAATATATGCACCTAGACTCTTAAATAACCCCACCTCACGCAACTCTTCTGTGCTATTATGCAGTATATATATATATATATATATATATATATATATATATATATATATATATATATATATATATATATATATATATATATATACATGCCTCTCTTGTTCTTTTTTCTCATTGACACAGAAGCTCGTTCCTCTTGACAAGATTGCATAATCGCCTTAGATGCCCGAGCAGAGGCAGAAGCTTGCTTCCTCGGAATGAGCGGCATCAAGAAACATGTTAACCATGCAAAGCTACTGTTTCATCCAGTGAAGAAAATACGTGTGGCTCACTAGAAAACACATAGATTTGGTTCCACCACCTCCGCGTGAGGACAGTTAGTATCAAGATCTAAAAAACATGTAGAATGGGAGGCTTGCCATCTTCTTCTTTGGTTGGTGCTCCACAGAAGATGAAGCACGCTAAGGCTCTGTCAGCGGTCCAATCCAGAGACTCCTAGACTCCTATGGATCCTAGGACGTTTTTTTGTTGGACTGTGATAACTGGCAACTATGTGCCAGTTAGCATTCCTACCGAACGACTACTCCGCATGCAGCTGTCGCTCAATGCCCTCCATCGCCCGCACGCGCTTTTGCATCTCTTGCTCGATTCTCCTAGTTTTTTTTTTGGTACAAAAAATTGAGGCTTCCAAGGGCTCGAGCCTTGGATCTCATGGACACCCCGAGCACAATACTAGGCCCAATAACAAACACACCACGTATCCTTTGTTGTTCTTTTGATGAAATCAATGATTTTAATTCTTCGTACTACTGTCTTAGCAGATAGAAAGTGATTTCTCAGATTTTTTTTCCTTGACATCATTGATGGTACACTTTATGTGAAAATTTATGGAGGAACATCACTTAAAATTTTTGTTTTCAAGTATCTTAGGACGGACAGGTGGCTTCATAGAGTGTTCACCTGTGTATGCGTGCTAATTTTTTGAAAATAATACATTTTTTTTATTAATTTGCACAAATATTACGCGGAAAAAATTATTTTCAAAACTAATACACCGTCGGCCCACAGCAGGCCGACAGGCTCTAGTCGGCCCGCAGCAAGCCGAGTGGCTGCATCGGCCACTAGCAAGCCGACACCTGGCCTGCTTAGCGCGGTCGGCCTCGCATTGGGCAGGCCACGTCGCGAGGGGTGGAGAGGGAGCTGTCGGCGCTGGCGCACCCTGTCAGCCTGCCGCAGTCGATCGGCTTGTTGCTGGCCGACAGTGCGGCCCCACCTCGCTGGCCGCTGGCCCGGCTGCCCTTCGCCTTATCCTCCGCTGCTGCTGCTCTTCTTCTGTTCTTCTTCTTTCTTTCTTAGTTTCTCTCTCTCTCTTAGAAAAAGGCACCAATTTCTACACCTAAATGAGCCAGTATTTTGCGGTTTTGGCACCGTGAATGGATTCAACTTAGTTAGGGCAGCCAAAAGAGGTGTCGATCTACTGATGGGGTAGCTCGTGGTGGTTGTGGTGAGCATTTTGGTGGAGGTGGTGGTGGTGAAGTTGGGGCATTGTGATGGAGGTGAAGCTCGTGCTCGTCGTTGAGGCGGAGCACCGGCAGTTCGTTGGCCGCTGTTAAAGTGTTCTTCATTCATGACGCTTCAAGGGTATATTTCAGCAAACATTTTATTTTTCGTAGGTGCTCCGTAGTATTTGTTAATATGTTTGATGTGAAATAAATTAGGTGTACGATTATTGTTATTTGCCCGTAGTATACTTAAATATATTTAGATGTCAACTAATTATTTGTGTAAAATGTGTAGTTGCTCGTGATATTCCGTACTATATGTGCATGTGAAGTATTTAAGACTGTCAGTATTTGGAGTAGCTCTGGTAAAATCCAGATTTATTAGTGTCAGATTTGGAGTAGCTCCGGTAAAATCCGTAATATATTTGGAGTAGCTCCGGTAAAATCCGTAATATATTTGGAGTAGCTCCGGTAAAATCCGTAATATATTTGGAGTAGCTCCGGTAAAATCCGTAATATATTTGGAGTAGCTCGGTAAAATCCGTAATATATTTGGAGTAGCTCCGTAAAATCCGTAATATATTTGGAGTAGCTCGGTAAAATCCATAATATATTTGGAGTAGCTCCGTAAAATCCGTAATATATTTGGAGTAGCTCCGTGAAATCCGTAATATATTTGGAGTAGCTCGGTAAAATCCGTAATATATTTGTAGTTGCTCGCAAATATTTGTAATATACTTATAGGTGTGTGAATTGTATTAGTTATGCCGTAAATATTCTGTAATATATATATATAAACATGTCTAATATTTGTTAGTGAATTGTATTTCGTTGTTGAAAAAAATAGGTGAGCCGAGATGTCGATGTAGTGAAGTTCAGATTTTACTACGGTCCTGGTACTGTCCAAACAACTGAGATGGGAGCAGATCTGAGTGAATTTACTCACATAGAGGTGCCAATGAGCGCACCTCAAACATGGTCAGTCAGTCAGTTGAAAGAATGGATTGCGGCAAGTTTAGGTCTTGATATCGAAACACACACCGTCGGTGTTCATGCATTATGGACACGGTCAAGTACAATAATTTACTTTTATTTGAGGCCGATAGAGCAAGACTCCGATTGGGTGCGGTGGTTACAAGGTTGTGAACGAAGGGATGCAATCCTATTGCTTTAGTGCTTCCTGCCAGAAGGAGGTCAGTGCACATGAAGGCGAGGGTGGCTACGATCCTGGTCATAGCAGTGTAGGGAGGCAGTTATCTATGTCAAATGTCGGAGATGATGGTTACGAACAAGGACAGAGCAGTCAGGTTGAAGGAGGAAATGTTTATGGTTACGAACAAGGACAGAGCAGTCGGTAGAAGGAGGAAATGCCGATGGTGATTACAATGGCGAGATGGACGCCGACGAGGTAGATGGGCACATGCAGGACATGATGGAAGAAGAAGACACCGATGTTGAAAGGGTCATGCCGATGATTCTCGACGAGTCGATGAAGAAGAAAATGAAGTGGAGGTCCCGAATCCTCGCATCGTGGAATCATGACTTCTCATCCGCAATGACCGTGAATGATGGACATGATTCAGCCTGGCAATATCACCGAACAATATTGCGACGGGTGCTATGTATCCGACCAAACAAGCCTGAAGGATGCAATAATTAATTGGGCAATGTCCACGCAAAGGGTTTTCACAGCTCGGTGTCCAAGAAGAAATTCCTGACAATGGTATGCAAGAACGCAGATTGTCCCGCGAGGGTGCACGGCTTTCTCCCTAAGTATGGCACAAGTTGGGTGATAAGTGACTTAGTTAATCACACTTGTCTTATTCCCCTGCATCCTCAAGATCATGCCAACCTTTCATCCATGCTTATTGCTCGGTTGTTTTACGATGAGATAGTGCAGGGCAAAGCTATGGAAGTGAAGGCAGTCCGCATAAAAGTCTTCGCCAGTTCAAGTACAGAATTTCTTATGGCAAGGCTTGAGGGCTAAGCATGCGGCGCTTGAGAGGAGATTTGGTTCTTATTTTGATGCATATGACTCTGTTGTCCAGCTCCTCCACACCTCGCAGCAGCGGAATCCGTGCACCTATATCGATATCCAAGACATGTTCATGCCAGAGTTCCCAAGCTGTGAGGGTGCTGCATCGTCTCTTCTTCTCTTTCGTGTATGCATCAAGCTTTCGAGCATTGCCGACCGGTGATATGTGTTGACGGTACTTTTCTCACAGCAAGTACAAGGGCCAGATCCCGACAGCCATAGGTCAAGACGGCCAAAATCAAGTCGTCCCACTCGCATTTGCTTTTGTGGAGAGTGAGAACATTGAAAGTTGGACATGGTTCTTCAGCAGTTGAAAATATCTTGTGTGAAGGAGAAGCCCAATGTGTGCATCCTTCATGACAGGCATGCAGGTATACTCAAGGCGATAAGGACACCGACAAACCCAGCCCCGAGGAACAAGTTCCATGGCAGGACTTGCAGAGCCGTTGGTGCATGCGACATCTTGGGGCTAATTTCTTCTCGCAGTTTAGAAATAAGAACACGATGAATTGTTCAAAAACTCGCAAGCGTAATCAGTTATGGAAGTACAATTTGATACGCAATGACTTAATGTGTGCACGCAGAGACACGTGAGGGATGTGAAAGCTGCAAGAGATGCAGCGGTGAGGGCACATGTTGAAGCAAGAGCTGCACAGCTTGGCAACAGAACAGCGGCGGTGGAGGAGGAGCTGTTGGGCTATGTGACCTGCCAGGCTTTGATCCACGGTACTAGGAGAAGGCTCTGGAGGTCGATTAAAACCTTCGAGCAAATGGATAGAGCATGAGCCTCGGAGAGGTGGTCTTTGCTACATGACACACATGGAGCAAGGTACGTGTCATGACAACGAACCTCGCGAAACATACAACTTTGTCCTAAGAGGAAACCGGGCATTGCCACTTACACCATTGTTGAGGGTATTTTCTATGGCACCGCCAAGTATTTCAGAGATAGACGCCAAAAGCAGAGCAGCATATCTTCAACAACCCAAATACACGGTACTGTGAAAGAGTCACGAAGTATATGGACAACAAGATGCAAAAAGCTAGGTCACACAATCGTAGTCGCCATCGGTAATCAAGAAAGAAGGTTTGAGGTCCGCTTAGCCAACAACAAATTCGGATGTGCAAACGAGTTGAGGACGATGAGGTGACAATTGGCAATGAAGCCTGGCCAACGTGTGAGTGCACATGCAACAAACCCAAATTGCTTCACCTACCTTGCTCACATGTACTTGCTGCTTGCGGGCAGCTTGGAATGGACATAATATCGTTTGTGTCTCCATTTTTCTTGAAAGAGTCTTCTCAATACATGGACAGTGAGCTGATGGGTTTTCGATCAATGGGTAATTTCAACAGCGTCAACCCCGCCGAAAGGCGTTACATTCCAAACCAGAGCATATGCGTACAAGTAGAGGCAGACGGCGGTGTCAAGATCCGAATGATATGGACGAATCTGAAGTGGGGTCCGACTAGGCAATGCATTCTATGCAATGAATTTGGCCATAGGGACACTAATTGTCCCACTTTCACATCGGGTCGTGGACGAGGCAACCGGGAAGAAGAGGAGGTAGAGGCAGTAGAGGAGTAAGGGTGAGAGGAAGAAGCTAAGCTAGCAGTAGTATGTTCTGAATTTGTATTAAGTGTGGTGTGGCACTATGTTCTGAATTTGTATTAAGTGTGGCACTATGTTCTGAATTTGTATTAAGTGTGGCACTATATTCTGAATTTGTATTAAGTGTGGCACTATGTTCTGAATTTGTATTAAGTGTGGCACTATATTCTGAATTTGTATTAAGTGTGGCACTATGTTCTGAATTTGTATTAAGTGTGGCACTATATTCTGAATTTGTATTAAGTGTGGCACTATGTTCTGAATTTTTATTAAGTGTGGCACTATGTTCTGAATTTGTATTAAGTGTGGCACTATGTTCTGAATTTTTATTAAGTGTAGCACTATGTTCTGAATTTTATGTGCAGGAATGTCGGGAATGTGGTTGCTGGATGGGGACATTGATAGGGGTCATCGTGCTGCGATATGGTATGAGCGCAAGCTTGAGCCTCCGTCACTCGCACTCCTAAGGAAAACTGGATGATACACCCAGGATGGCTTCAGCGGTACGTGCTTTGTTAATTTGCACACTGACATGCATATTAATGGGAGACACTAACCGAAATGTTCTCTGATGAAGGTTGAAATGGGCCGGTCTTTTACCTTTCGCGTCTGGTTGAGTCTATCCCGGTGAGAAACGTCTCGCCATCGACGGGTCCTTGCTGAGCTGCTTAGTGGACCGTTGAGGCCGAGACCCACACGCTTCACTTCCGATGGGGAGAGATGGCTCCTACTCGGAGGACGTGTCACTTTTGCTCGGACTACCGCTGGCAGGTCATGCCATAGGACCGTTGGATGCACCAGTTGGTTGGGAGCAAGCTCTTACACAACGTTTTCATGGTGTTTTCCGGATGCTCCGGATCCGTATGGGAGCATCACGGACCTAAGTATGAGTGGTTCCTCAATTTCCGGTAATTTCCCTACCTCTTATCTTCAAGTCATCGCTCATACGGTTTTACAGAAAATAATTGCGGCTTACTAAAACTTTCACTTTACTTAATGCAGATCAAGAACTTTCAGCACCGCTGAATGCGAGCAGATCACTTTCGGAGCCTCGAGGCCTACTTAATGTGGCTTTTCGACAAGGTGATGTTCACCGAGAACCATGTCACCACTATTAGCGCCAAGACTACATCCCTATGGCACTCGAGATAGCGAGCGCCGACGGCGGATCAGATCGCATGAGGAGTTGGGGTTCGGCGGTCTTAGCGGCTACATACCGAGGTATGTGCAACGATTGCTCGCTTACATCGAGAAAGCCAGCCCTTCTTGGATGCCCTCTATTCCTACAGCTGTGGTCGTGGGAGAGGTTCTCTATAGGGCGACCAGATGTCCGTGTTCGTGAGCCTATAGGCGCCATGTTTGATGTTGACGCATCGACATGCCTACTTTCGATGCGTGTTGGACACGCCGCGAGGTATGCATCGTGTTATAGTTTAATGCAACTTTTTCTGCACAAGAGATAGTTCGATGCTAGCGGCTATTAACTTTTGTTTTCTGCAGAGACGCTTTGCTAGTAATCGACCAGAAAGCATACACAGCATTGAACGAGCAGTTTGATTCATACACGGGTCATCCGCAGCCCTACACGGAAGCAGCCATACAAGCGAGATACCGGTGGTATGTCTGTGCTATGCACAAGGGACCGAGATTCTGGATGACAAAATCAAAGATCATCTTCGATGTCTTCGTCGAGGAGATGGCTGTGAGAGGGTTATGAGGCAATTTGGTCTTCTCGCAGTTGGAGGTGCCTCCCCTATAGAGAACCCGCTGCCAAAGACACATCCACATGTGTATTAACAAGTTTTTCAATGTTGCATTATCTTTCATAGTACTCCATTCAAACTTTAGGTAATTGTTGAACACACACCACAATTTTAGGACGACAAGGAAGGGCATGACCAGGACAATCACGATCGGCTAGTTAGACTAGAGCCGTATGTTATAGAATGGGAGACAGCAAACACGCATCTATGGCACGTGAATGAAAATTTTGATCTCAATGCATTCAATCTCTATTTGCGGCGCTACATGACTGGAACACGGTTACGCATCGTTGAGCACTCCCACCCAGAGGAGATACCGGATCCTACTCCGTGGGATATGTACCCGAGCTATGACACTTCGGGCTCTAGGCAGTACGCGGTAAGATATATTTTCTTTAAGTAATGTTGTCATATACTTTGACGTGCAAGAGACTGACATTATTCATTGTCATGGAAATTTGCAGCTACCTTGACACACGACCTCTACAACGACGTGACCACCTTTGGACGATCACCATCATCCGGACCTCTCCTTCAAAGACCGCCCAAAGGCTACAACCCTTCTTGGAACGAATTCAGAACAAGATACGACGTGTACGAGGCTATCACGCACCCGGAGAACCGACGTTGTTCATCATCAGCAGCAGCAGCGCGTCACTACTCCACGCACCGACATCAACCACGTGCACGCCTAGCACCGACGCCAACCAGGCCACCCGCCCCGACCAACTGGCAGTTCAACGTGGCAGCAACCACAACAAGATGGTCCCACGCCGAGCTTCGTGTTTGCTCCACAGCCACACAGCAGCACGGTCCCTCGTCGAGCTTCATGTTTTCTCCACAGCCACAGCAGCACGGTCCCTCGTCCAGCTTCGTGTTTGAGTCGAGCAGCCGCCACAGCCAGCAGGTATGCGTCTTCATATTTATTGTTTTTATATTAATTGACGCGACCTCATTCTTCATGATGAAACATTTCATCGCGCAGAGCCTACGGATATCAGCGCCTATGTCGGCATCACATGATACGTGGGGAGTGATCAACATCCCGAGGAGAACATCTGAGCTCGGATGTCGCAGCACACCCAAAGTGGATGAACATGTTTTCGACTCCTCCACCAGGGCCCACACAGGATACACAAGATGACCAGGAAGAGTCCGAGATTCCTCCTCGTCACATTAGGGCACCCGACAGGTGGGGATGGTCGCCGCTTGAGATCCGCCTCCCGCCAAAGCAGACGTAAATCACCGACGTTTCCATCTATCAATAGAGACATTACCATCTATTTGTGTGTGAGACTTATGTCTATTCTATGTATGAGACAAATGACTATGTACTTATGTGTGAGACATATGCCTACTCTATTTTAGTACTATGTTATTTGAACTACAAGATCATATTTTGATAGAACATAATGCTCATACAACAAGACATTACAAACAACTAGATAGAACTAAATCTAAATTAAACGGTACGTACGACTGAACTCACAAAATACAGCATAAAAATTACATGAAGTCATCATCGTCATCCTCGATGGATGCAGAACTCTTGCCCTTCGACGATGAAGAACTCTTGCCCTTCAACGATGAAGAACTCTTGCCCTTCGACGATGCGAAACCTTGCCCTTCGACGATGCGAAACCTTGCCCTTCGATGATGAAGAACTCTTGCCCTTCGAGTATGCGTAACCCGGAAGCGGCGACATGAAGATATCATCTTCGTCCTCGCTCTCCTCAGTCCATAAACATGGATTATTTGCTGCAATCCTTCGAAAGTTTCACTCTTCGCACTACTACCTTCTCCCACCTTTCATGCAACCTAAGAAGTTCTTTACGCACCTCTTCATAGGTCCTTTCGTGCCACCTGCACCTAAGTAATTGGTGAGCCAACTCATTCATTATGGTGTCACTACCGATGAGTTCGTCCCATGGAACTACCCTATTGTCCATCCTGAAATCGGTAGCTAGGCTCAAGAGTGCTGCTCATCCCATGGTGAAAACTACGATCGAAAGGATAATTGGACATCTCAACTAAACTTGATGGAATGCTTATCCACCTCCGTCAAGGGGTTTTATAGGTAGAGAGGAGAAAATGGCGGAAAGAACGACAAGATATGGCGGAAACGAGTGGCGGAAAGAGTTGGCGGAACATATGTCGGGAAACGAGTGGCGGAAAAGAGTTGGCGGGAACATATGTCGGAAACGAGTGGCGGGAAAGAGTTGGCGGAACATATGGCGGAAACGAGTGGCGGAAAGAGTTGGCGGAACATATGGCGGAAACGGTGGATGAGAACGGGTGGCGGAACGAGTTGGCGGAAAATATGTCATAGTTTTGAAAGAAAAATCGACGGGCAAAAAAAATCACATGCACCGGTCGGCCTACAAGAGAGTTAATTAGTCCCTGCTGCCCACAGAGGCCGACCTGGAACTAATGGTGGCCGACAGCCCAATCGGCGGTTGAAATGGTGGCCGACAGCCCAATCGGACTGCAAAGAAGCCGATAGAACCAAAGACCTCTTTGTGGGTCGATTAGGACCAATCGACCCTTTGTGGGCCGACGGTGTATTAGTTTTGAAAATAATTTTTTCCGCGTAATATTTGTGCAAATTAATAAAAAAATGTATTATTTTAAAAAAATTAGCTGTATGCGTTGTACTTGTTTTGCCTGAGTTTGAACGAGTGATCTACTTTAAGAAAAAAAATGGCGAAGAGAGATGAGACCGCGTAAGTTATTGGGTCTGTTGTGCATGTATCACCATGTTATTTACAAAGAAGTTACCGAAGTGTGTTTTAACAAAAAAAATCTCAACGGATCAAAGTTATCATGATATTTGTATGTAACCTATCAGATCTGCTATACATATTTTATCGTGCTATTTACACAAAAATTACCGGGTTGCGTTTACAACAACAGAAAAACAAAATCTCCTGATCAAAGTACCATGGGTGTTTGTGGACTATGTTACTATAAGGTTTGTGGTGCATAAAAAAATACAATGCTATTTACACAAAAGTTAGCAGGTTGCGTTTCAGCAACCTTTTTCCAATTGGGCCAAAATTACAATGGCATTTGTTGGTAAGTTAGCATGCATGTGATGCGTATTTTACCATGCTATTTACACAGAAGTTATCGGGTTTATTTGTAACAACAACAAAAATCCTATATTTTTAGCAACTTGTTTTTCCCCGAGTCAAAGTTATCATGGTATTCGTACGCAAGTTTGCAGATTGCGGTGAGTAAATTATCGTGATATTTACATAGAAGTTACCGGGAGTATGTTTTCAACACCCCTCTTCTGGCGCCAGTTTAGAACTTACCACGGTGTTGTATGTAAGTTATCATGTCCGCGGTGCGTAGATTACCATGCTATTTACATAAAAATTATCAGGGTATATTTTCAATAACTTTTTTCCCCAAGTCAAAGTTACCAAGATGTTTGTTCTGAAGTTATTATATCTGTGATGAGTATATTATCATGTTATTTACAAAGAAAATACCAGGGGTATGTTTTCAACAACTTTTCAGAAAAAAATTATCATGATGTTTGTATGTGTGTTGTCAGCTTTGTGGAGTGTGAATTACCATGATATTTACAAAAAAAGTTAACATGGGTATGATTTTCAACAATTTTCCTCGGGTAAAATATCGCGGTGTTTGTATCTAAGTTATCAGGTATGCGGTTCACATATTACTGTATTGTTTTCACATAAGTTATCGGAGGTATGCTTTTCAAAAAAAAAAATCCCTCCTTGATCAAAGCTACCACCGTGTTTGTATCTAAATTATCCGGCATGTGGTTCGTATATTACCGTGCTATTTTAATATAAGTTACCGGGTATATATTTTTCAACAATTTTTTTCCTTCTTGATCAAAGTTATCGCGGTGTTTGTATGTAAGCTACCGAGTATGTTGTGCGTATATTACCGTGCTATTTCCGCATAAGTTACCGTGGGTATATTTTTCAACAAAAAGTTCCCCTTGGTCAAATGTAACCATGTGTATGTACACAAGTTATCAAATATGTTGTTCGTACATTACCATGTTATTTTCACATAAATTATTGAGGATATGTTTTTCAAAAACATTTTTTCCCTTGTTAGTCAAATGTTATCATGATGTTTGAATGTAAGTTATCAGGTCTGCAAGGCGTATATTACCATACTATTTACACAAAAGTTAGCATGTGTATTTTTTTCAACAATTTTTTCCCGGGGAAAAATTACCTTGGTGTTTGTATGTCAGCTATCGGTTATGTGGTGTTTATATTATCATGTTATTTACTTGAAATTATCGGGGTATGTTTAAACAACTTTTTTTCCGGGTCAAAAAAGTCACCATGATGTTCGTAGGTAAGTTATCAAGTCCATGGTGCTTAAAATACCAAGCTATTTTCACCCCCTCTGTGTTTTGATTCACAGTGTTCTTGAGAGTGGAGAGACATGAAGGATTAAGCTAAATTTGATTTGCACCCCCAATAAAAATGCTAAATCTGATTTGGGGCAAAATGAGATGTGGATGTATGATGGTAATGTGGTGAAATTCTTGCCCATGAGCAGCGAACAGAGGCAAGAATTTAAACTTCAAAACTTTGGTAAACTGAAACGATGAGCTAAAACTGCAAAGAACAGAACTCCTATCTACTCATGTCAACCGAACTAATTGGTTGCTCTGAACTCATATCTACTCGGGTCAACTAAACTTATTACCACTGAGCAAGTGCACCCTCAGAGTAGATATTGGCATCAGTTTATGTGTTTATCACATATCTATGCAAAGAACAAAACTTAAGGTAATTGATGTGAGGTAGTGTCTAGGATCCCGTAATGTAAGATGCTTTTTGACACTACACTAATGTTAAAAAAGTCCTATATTGTGGGACGGAGGGAGTAGATATCTTCAGTTTTGCCAACAGAGAACACTCTGAATTCTAGCACACTGCTGTCCCGGCCACACTGCTTGAGCCTGACGGAGCAGGTCACCCGGCGAGGGCGAGGCCTTCTCCTCCAGTCACCAGCAAATTAAGCAGGCTTGTGCTCGAGCTGCTCCCCCGCCCCCACGCGCCTCCTCGCAAGCCCTGCTATCGGCTTGCCGCCCTCCGCCCGCACGTCGACCGTGGTCACGGGACCCGCCACCCCCGGCATCACCTGAACTCCGGTCATCCTCACTCCAGGCAACCTCGATCGACGGAGGGCTTTCTCTGGTCCGTGTCAGTATGTGGTATAGAAGAACCGAGGGAGGAGCTAGCAAGTGGAGATGTCCCAAGTAAGTGGCCGGCGGAGGAAGAAGAGGTGGTGTTGAACTGCTGCTTCCTCCTCGCCTGGGTCATCGTGGCTAGCACCAACCAAATTTTCTGAGGTCCACGACGTGAGCGGTTGCCGGCGTAGAGACCAAGAGGCACGACGTCGACGAGATGGGAGACCGGGGCAGCCATTGCCGGAGACGACAAAGGACCGGGAGGCTCGATGGCCAAGTCCCAAGGGCACCACGGGATGGATCCAGACGCCCCATAGGCTGGGGGTGGAGCTCACCCTCAGATCTCACCTGGATCCGGTGAGGAACGGGAGGCGGGCGGGTCGTCCGGCCTGGGAGCTAATTCGCATAGAAAAATTATACTCCAAGAAACGCTGCGATGGGAACGGGATCACGATGGAAGGGCCAGCAAGTCGTTCGGTAATTTTGTCAAAAAGATCTGGTGTGCCACTTAGATTTTTTGTTTTTTGTGTTTTGAGGGTCTGTGATGGTGTGATGTGCACATGTTTTACATGTATCATATTCTCCGCTATGTATTCATGGTTCTTTGTACATTTTTTGAACACGGTACAATCGAAGTCACTCACATACACAAATATACACTCATCTCTATAAATGCACGCACGTACACCCTATCTTTACAAGGACCTTCAAGAGGGAATATGCGAGCACCAATGTCAAGTTCTGGTGGGATGGGGATACCACTCTCCTCCTAACCATCCAGGCACAAGTTAATTCACATTCTTTGTACAATTTCATTGCGCTAAAATATATACAAGGAATTTTACAAAGAAAAGTAAATAAGTGTGTAGCATCAAACACAAGTGCGATTCAAAACCCCCCTTTGCCCACTACTCTTCGAGTTACTCTTTTCCATCTCAATCCTCTAGCAATTGATAATAATTGTAAAGTAAAACAACTTGTATTATACGAGGAATTCTTATATTCAAAACCTTAATAACTAGTTTCGCTTTGAACTTTTTTTTGTAGATATCATGATACTCCAAGTGTGCACTCACACAGTTGCCCCACTTTCACATACCAATTCCATACCTAGGATGGGACACGCGTCACACACTCACAGGAACCACACCATCTCCCTTCTCAGGACGCCGCCACGAGCCCCATCGGTGACCCCTGGCGTTACACAAACTTCATCGCCACACCCAATGACACATGGGCCTCACCGTCCCTTAGGCTCACATACCAGGGAGTCGAAACTCATGCGCACAACCTTTGACACGGCTCTCCTCCACACCCTTCTTCGCATCCATCCACCCATCCCTCACTCCCGTCGGCCGCCGCAACAAAGGCAAAATGCCTGCTCCCCACACCCAATCTCATCTTCCCACCACGGCACAAACTCGCGCCATTTAAAACCACGGCCAAAACCCTATCCCGAGCATGGCCGCCGCCCGTGAGCTCTTCCGATCTACCCGACGAGCCGCTCTCTCTCTCTCCCCCGCGAGTACCTCTCGCTTTGCCAAGCTGGTGCCGCCAGCGAGGAGGAGGCCTCGCCCGCACCGTCACCCGCGTAGGCGGGGCGGCCCGACGACATGTGCATGGAAATGATGAAGATGGTGAGGAAGGACAACGGGGCTGGCTGCAGGGAGGGGGGGGGGGCAAGTGGAAGGTGTCTATCTTTTAAAGGAAAATCAACCAAAAACCATATCTCAAGGTTCGTATATACTATGGCATATAATGCTTTGTCTCTTACACAAGATTGTATTTGAAAAGAAACTTAGTTCACATAAACTACATCAAATTTATTTTTCGCAATTTCCTCGCTCAAGAGATGGTTTTTGTATGTAGGTGTGAGAGGTGAATAACTCAGTGGAGAAGGGTGTCATCGCACTCAGAGTCTCTCGCCGAGTCTTTTCTAATTAAGCATCACTTCCTCTTATTTATATGCTCGTAGGCTCTTAAATATCCCCACCACTCGCCACTCTTCTTTGCTAGTATGCGCTACACATATATACATAAGGCCCTTCTCTTGTTCTTTTTTCTCATGTAACACACAAGCTCGATCCTCTTGGCAAGAGTGCATTGCAGCCGTAGATGCCCATGCGGGGCTAAAGTTTGCTTCCTCGGAATGAGTGGCATCAAAAAGCATGTTGATAGTATCTATGCACCGTCTGGCCTAGTGAGGAAAATACCTATGGCACCCAGGAAAACATATAGAACTGTTTGATTCCTCCAACTCGCAACCAAGGTGCTCTGTTTCAATGACCGGAAAACATGTACTCCTAGAATGGTAAGCCTGCCATCTTCTTCTCCCTTTGGTGCTTCCATGACGATGGAGTACGATGAGTCAAGCGGTTCGGAAAAGAGGCTTTCAGGGATCCAAGTGTAATTTTCTTTGTTTTGGGGGGCTTCATGATAACATGTCGGTACAAGTGTCCCATTAGTACCCTATGCGTACCTCCCTATGTTTGTGGTTTTTTGTATGTTTTTCTTGCGTTGAAATATACATCTTTCTTTTTAAATGTTACATAGCACCGAACGGACGTGTGGATCGAAACTCTCCTTTGCACACTACACTCAGAGTCATTCTCTGTGGTATCTATGCGCACATGTTTTATTACGAGGTCTCCCTCCTCAGGTCATCAACTACGAGCTGCATTGGCGTCCCCCCTCCCCCTAGCGTCACACCCGCCCCATTCCTCACACCTGATGACACCTAGGCCACACCACCCCTAGGCCTACGCGGTGGGTAGTCAATGCTCGTGCACGCAACCTTTGACAGGTCCTCCCCCACACCCTTCTCCGCATCCACATGATTCTTAATCTTTCTAATAGGGTGTGCAGAAGCACACTACATTGATCTCCCTCATCCCACTTGATTTCTTCCACCTTCATAGAAACTAGATCGGGATCGCGCCCTGGCGCGTGGGTGCCGGTCCAAGCGTTTTGCCGAAGCACGTAACAATATGTCAGTAGGAACCCACATATAGCATTTGCACTTATACATGTTAACAGTAAAGTAAAGAAACATTCAATTGTGATCGAAGTAAAACACAATGTAGCACAAGATCAACATTAGTTATAAGGCAGAATCAAAGCTCGATGCATTCATACGACCACAAAAGATAGCCATTCAACATGAAGTTCGATACCAAAAGTGAGAACACATAAAAGGAGGTAATAAGAACAGGAACGTAATAAAAAAAGCCAACTATGGAGCCATAATCACTAAGCATACTAATAAGTGGCGTAATCCATCTGCCTTGTCACTGTACTTCACAGGGACCGCCTCACACAAACCTTTTGCACAAATATATTAAAACATGATAGTATAAGAAAGGGTTGATGAGAGATACACAGAGTGAGAGACATGAGATCCTCACAGTAGCACCAAAATGTTCAGAGACTTGCAGCTCCGGCTTGCCGCTCAGCCGGCAGACACGGCACCGAGCTCTCACCACATCAACGACTCTGTTGTATGTTGTATGGAGCAACAGAAAAAAGGAGATCAGAACTGTGTATATATGGGCATCTATAAGAGAGTGGAACCTGGGATGCATTACCTGAGCGCACGCAGCAAGCCTGACATAACGACCGACACGATGGTGACCCCAATGGAGCAGCGGCATGAGCAGCGACTTGCGCTCCTGACGTCAACGGCGACGACGCCCATCATTGCGGTCATGCTCGACTTCACACACACGAACGAGCAAGGGTTATGCTGTGTCCGTGCTCCGGCTGGACCGGCACCCTCGCGCCAAGGCGCGCTCCCGATCTACATATAAGATGCACGAATGGAGTTGGACTGTAAGGTACTACTTGCAGTGATGATCTGCATAATTTTTTGGCCCAGACTCTCAAATAGATTCTTCTTTATTCCAATAATAACATGGTAAGACCACCTGAGTAATTTTTGGTGATGAATAAATTACGTGATGCCTTTCACTAAAAATAAAATAGCTTTGGCGAGGAATGTTTAAACATATGAAGTGCAGATGATAGCTTCAGTGTAGAACACTTTAGAATAGACAATTTCATTCCAGTAGCAATATGCTATGATCAGCCGCCGGCGTAGAGGAGGGGCAGGAAAAAAGCAGGCATGCTAACCTGTTGCAATTGGAAGCATTGAACCTTCCTTCGGTGACGCATTGCCCTTTCCACCGTCATGGAACCTCGCCGATGCCGTCGTCTCTAAAGCTGGTTGCCTCCGGCCATATCCCTGAAAAGTTAGGATCCAAGAAAAACCTCAGTCGTCACATTGTCGTGCTAGTGTCAGTTCAGATCGACGCGGCAACAGAGAAAGAAAGAAATAAACATGCAACCATACATGATTTGTGTGCGAGAGGGCACCTGGGGAGGCTAGCTCGGGCAAGACACCGCTGGATAGAAACCAAGAAGCTGCACACCGTCCTGCTCCAGCACAAAAAGGACCTCCATGGCCGACCTCGAGGACGGTCCCAGCCGCCTGGAGAGGTCGAGGGAGGAGGACGGATGCTACCGCCGTGGAGGAGCGGCAACGCTGCACGAGGATAGCGGCGGCTGCACCGAGGAATGACAGCAGGCGAAGCAAGGGTAGTGAGCGAAAGATCTGGCTTCGCAAACTTCTTACACTGTTTGGACAAATTGACATAGATCAATGAAAGCATAGAATCCACAAATTCAAACTTCTGATTTCAACAAAACACGAAGCACATGCAGCCATCGAGGCTATGCAACCAACCTTTGCTATCACGGTTCTGAAGTGGTTCGGCACAGAATCTTCACATAATGCATGCTCAAACATCTTGAAATTACCGATGAGTTTTTTCAAGCCTTTCTCAGTGAAGGTTAGCTGAGAGAGGCAGTAAGAGATATACTCCCACTGCCTAACATCTGAAAATACAAGCAAAGAAGAATCATACATCTGAGAAAGTGGTGAGCCCAAAGCCATACCCCTCCGTCCCATAATATAAGATTGTTTTGCAAGTTGCAAAATGATCTTATACTACTTGCAAAACGATCTCATATTATGGGACAGAGGGAGTAAATTCATGAAAACGTCCAAAACAATTGATGTAGCAAATCTGGGCTGTTTCAGGGAGAACAGAAGGCTGAAATGAGAACCAAAGAAGTCAGCTGTCTTGCTAAATTTCCATACGGGTAACTTCTGCGGAGAAACTTACAAGACAACAAGTAACACGAACTGTTGATTCACAGCATTAAATCTATGATTATTACTCTCACTTTATTTGTTAAGTCGTAATCTCCATTCATCAAAATTTATTTATCTCGTGGGTTCTTAAACATACAGGTCAAGTGGATCGGCAGTTGATTAGCCATTAATGAAAGCACACACGAACAACATAAATATTCAGTATAATTTGATTGTAGAAGTGAGCATATAATACCATTTACACCAGCAAACCTATTGCAGAGCTTATCAACAAGAGCTTCCATTTGTTTGTCCTAAAATAACAGTTAGAAATTAATATAGTTATCAACAGATAAAATCCAAAGTGCACTAATGGCAGGCAAAGAAGCGGTGTGTTAGACTTTTTTTAATAGAACCAATTAAGAATTTGCATGACGCTGTGAAATGTTTCTTCCTTGAGGTGTTGACTGCACAGTCTACTCAGAATATCCGGAAGAAGATTATAAATTGGATTGCTTCCTTCACAGTTGCCAAAGGAAAGAGGTACATTAGCTAAAGTCTAGCTACAACACTGCAGTAAATCAAATTGACTGACACATCTTATATGTGTAGCATGGTAGCTTATTCTTCTTAATGAAAGCACATATATTTAATAACTGCTAGTTAATCACAACTCCAACTAATTTCGCAAACCAAGCCATGAATGGGAGCAAGCATCACCTTTGTAGAGAGAGTGGCACAAGGAGCTCTGCTTCTCATGCCATCTCCAGCCCCGAATGCCGCCTCCAGCCCCGCAGCTACCATAAATTTGACACAAGGAAACCATGTGATCACTAATTAAGTAATTAATATCAAGAAATGGTCCATCAGAGATCAAAAGACAGTATATTTTCTTAGCCCAAATGACTCCATTGGTAATCATCCAGTAAACAATGCTACCACCCCATGCTAGTGGAAAGGGATGGAGAAATAAGCACATTCATGCTAAAGAAAAGAAGCACCGAATCTGAATGAGACACAAGTAGTATAGTAGCAACAAAGCATATCACTTGTACATCAGGGGGGCTATCAAAATAGAAAGAAACGAGAGGAGAAGGGAGACCTTCCGTGGTGGTGGCATCTCACCTTTAGAACAACACAGAGCATGTTGGACTGCCATCCCCGCTGGGATCTGGGCGACCACCATGAGTGCCGGGAGGATCTCCTCTTCCTCCTTCCTCACCCTCTCTTCTTACCACCCCATCTCCCTCTCTGCCTCCTACTCTGACACAACAAGAAGTTAACAACATCAACACTGCAGAATCCAACCAATATATCTGCATCGTCAAACAAACATCCTACCAAAAATTTAGCTGTCGATCGGCTATTTCAGTAAATAAATCATGAACCATAACTTTCTATTAATTACCTTCCATTAGTAAGAAAATGGCCCATTACCATCATAAGAGCGGTAGGCTTGAGCCCCAAAAATTTCAAGCTTGACCAAAGAGTGCCACCAAATAACAGGTTCCTAGTACTACAGCAAAAACTAACTTCAGTCGAGGACAACAATGAGAAGCAGCACCAATTGAGACACACAACCACACAGATTCTTGTAAGCCGGAAACGACAACACTGAACCTCACAAGCTTATGCAGAGAACGCCATGTAAAATGAGCAACGATTACCGCTACAACACTGAACCTCACATGCTTATGCACGGAACAATATACAGAATGAGCAAGCGCTACTACACACTGATTTGTACTATTTCCATCCACACTTGGCCTCAACGCCAAAATTCATGGCTGGAAAGAACTGAGCCTGGCACTACTCCCCTGAGCCGAAAACAACAACACCGAACCTCGCTGGCTAATGCAGAGAACGAGCTTGGCACACCCAAGCCGAATTCCCGGTCTACAGAGCTCAAATCAAGCGAGAAAAATTAGCAAGAGGGGGGAAATCAACCTTCTGGTCACCACCTCCCGTGGCTAAACGGAGGCCGCTCGGCTGGATGTTGATGGAGAAGATCTGCAGGCCGTCGTGGTGAACCCAGCTGAGCTTCTCCGTCAGCATCTCCGTGCCCTCGAGGTAGCGAAGAGGAGGAGTCTTGTCTACACGGGTGACGGACGCGTGCCGTTCTCGGTGAAGACGCAGATGTGGCGGCCGGTGTCGCAGGAGAGCACGTAGCGCGCCCGGCCAGCGTGGTGCGCCTCGAGGTGGAGCATGGGGGCGCCGTCGAGGCCGCGGACGAGGAGCCGGGAGGAAGCCGCGATGAGGCACGTGCGGGAGGAAGAGGAGAGGGGGCAACGGTGGCGGCGCGAGTGCGGGCGGGTGCCCACCCTGGCCTGCCGCTGCTGCTCCTCGCAGCCGCCACCGCCGTGCTCCTCGTCCTCCCTTCGCTGCTGTCGTGTGCCCCTCCTCCTTCTACTGCTCCCCGGAGGCGGCCGTCTCCTCGTCCTCCCCGAGCGCGAGCTCCTCCTCGGCGACGGGGACAGGGTAGGCAGCCATGGCGGGCAGGGCCGGACGGCGGGGAGCAGCAGCAGCAGAAGCATTTAACTCCGGGAACTACACCCAAAAAATAATATTCCATCATGCCAAAACCACAGAGAGCAATGGAACTCAATATTTCAAAGATGTAGGAAGGGCAATACAATACAAACCTTTTGCAGCAAAGTCAGGTTTCTGCAAATGCACAAAAGGTCCTGCATCGGTTTCATCCTATGGCTGATGTTCCTCTGTTCTCACCTGACCCAGAGAGAGGCGAAGGCAGAGTAAGAGAAATTCTACTAAAATGCAGAAATTATCACCTGGTCTTGTGGGGTTGGCCTGCGAATCCAGTCGAGGCACGAGTGCATGATGCAGGCGTTGCCTATTTCCAAACCTAACTATTAGAAAATTAGGCTAGTTGAATATGTAAAGAATCAATTATACAATTCAGAACAGAAAAAATAAAGTTGCAAGGTAGACATTTGTAGTTACCACCATAACTCTGATTTGGCAGAGCAAAATTTTTTGATATATGTATTAGTTTCTAAAACAGAACGTAAAGTGCACATTTATAATTAGCAGATTTTGACAATGAATGGAACCTGCAGCGACCGGCACTGGGCAAGACATGAATAATCCATATATACTACCAACAGATCTGAAGAAAGTGTAGTGTAGCCTGAAGATAATGAGTTAGCCAAGCTGTGGCATCACATGAAACATTTATCTGATTGTTCTTATTGTGCATGGCATACCAGGACTAAGAAAATTAAGATATAGCAGGCGGGGCATATACATTATTGCTGGTTAAACAAAAGCAGTTTCTAGGCGAGTAGAATCTCCAAAATTCTGAAAATGAATATCAGATGACATGATTGTTTTTAACTGAATAGAATCTCCAAAATTCTGAAAATGAGAATAAGAGCATAAGATGACACGATTGTTTTACTATATTAATTATTAGTATCAAAAAATGAGGGCCATCAATGCTTATTATTAGCAAAATTTTGGTCCATCCTATTGATCTATGGTCTCATAATTAATCATCACTGCACAACAATACTATAGGATGCAGTGCGTACCAATCATGTACACTGTTTTCTATTAGTGAATAAACATCATGTAGAATACTACAAAGCGTCATTATTGTCCATTATTCTTTAACCGAAAATGAAGCAGCAGGAAGCAACACACATAAAAAGCACTTAAGCAAAGCAAGCACAAAGACACATAGAAGGGAAGGTATACCTGCAGGATGTGGCTGCTGGAGCATATGTGTTGCTGTGACAAACCCAACATAGTCTAGAATTTCTTCGCCACAACGAAACCTGACAAATATTTAAAGCAAGGGCCACTTAAAATTATTGCTCCGGGATCTCCCATGAACAATAACAACTATTCTAGAATAAATGCTACTACTCTTGCAAGGAGAATAAACATGTGAAACAATAGAGCAACTGTACCTTGTGAGGGCCAGTTCTTGAGAAGGATGTGACGGGAATGTCCTCATGAGTCATGACAATAGAAAAAATGCTACTACTGGGATCATCGGACCACACCACACACACACACACACACACAGAGAGAGAGAGAGAGAGAGAAGGGAGAGAGGATCTTTCCCTTCTTTAGATAAGACGGTTATAAACATTGGAGCTTAAATAAGCAACACCTTTAAATACAAATAAAAAGGGCTCAGGGTTCAATGCATAGTGGGCTCAGATTCGCCTTTCCTTGATCATTCAACCTACCCCCGTCATCTCTTATCACCAGATCAATCTGTTTATACAGTTGAGCTGCCCTGGTTATCACTCAACAAGAATGACCATCCAAGGGCAGAACAATAAGTATCACAGGATGAAAAAGGATTCTAGAGACAAGAGGGAGGATCCAACTTCATACCCACAGGTGCCTCGATTGCTCAAAGGCACACTTATTTCAGCCATGGCAATCATCATCGCCCTAGCAAGAATGGCTTCCGACCGATGGGGCACGTGAATTACAGGCGAGGCACGAGATTTTTATAGCGGGAGGTAACTATTCATTCCTACAGTTACCTCTCTCCGATCCGGCGGCCCAGCTCCTCCCACCTCTGGATCCTACATTTTGTTGCCATTACTATTCATTCCAGCAGTGTCAATCCCAGATCCAACGGCCCAGGCTTCTCCAGATCTCGATCGGACGGATGAGAACGCATCAAGAGAAACGATCCAATGGTCTAGAATCACTGAGCTCTGAGGAGGCTGTGTGATCCATCCTTCTCTTATTTCTGGATGGATGAGACGGCTATAAACACCGAAGCATAAATAAGCAACACCTTTAAATCAAATAAAAAGGGTTCAGGGTCCATTGCATAGTGGGCTCAGATTCGCCTTTCCTCAATCATATTACCTAACCCGGCATCTCTTATCACCATATCAATCTGTTTATACAGTTGAGCTGCCCTGGTTATCACTCAACAAGAATGACCATCCAAGAACAGAACAACAGGTATCACAAGATCAAAAAGGATCCTAGAGACACGAGGGAGGATCCAACTTGATACCCACAGGTGCCTCGATTGCTCAAAGGCACACTTATTTCAGCCACGGTTAATCATCATCGCCCTAAAAAGAATGGCTTCCGACCGGCCGGCTACAACCCCTCGGCGGGGCACTGGAATTACACGCGATGGCACGAACAAGAGATTGCCGGCACACCAGCTCGAAGGACAATATCCGGCATCCCAGCTGTCTGATATCTCAATGCAAATGCACTCTGTTCAGGAAAGAACCCTATCTGTGCACTAAACAATATATCGTTAAAAATGCACACAACCCAGAAATGTAAAAAACATAATGACCAAGAATTTTATGGCTACTCATGATCTCAACAAACGTGACTTTGGTACATGTATTTCTTTGATCCTTTTTCATTTGAATAATCACAGTATTAAAATTATGATGGTGCAGTTTGATTATAATCAAATCAATCAAACATCTATGCAAGTACGATTTCTATCAACAAAGAGCAACATCACGCCAGTCCTAAATTGCAGGATAGGTGCTTACCATATTTTTTATGATTCGCATGCATCTATTAGAATATATATGATGCATTTACTTTGGTTTTTCAGCCGTCGCGGTCGAAAGCTTTAAACTTGACTTGTATTCTACAAAGTCACCGCAAGAGGCAGAGGCGCTGGCAATGCCATGGCCACCAGCAGTTTTACCAGCAGTATTGCGGGAGCACCCACGAGCAGCCGCGGATGAGGGGCGACCAACACATAGCCAAAAGGAAAAATGGCAGTCGACTATAAATAAAGAATTTGTTTATTTTTATAGAAATGACGGCGGGGTAGACCTTAAAACAAGTGACCAAACTTCAACTTGAAGCAACAACACACAGAAGTAATTTTCGCCGATTTGTTATAAAACTAACATGAATATGGGACTGATCCAAAGATCCCCTTCCTTCGAACCTAGCTGGACCATATAACATATCAAACTAACTATATAACGTTGCCCATGATCACCGGCCAACACAAAGGTCTCATCAGCGACACCTCACGTCCTTCACATATTTATCAAGACACATATATGAACAATCAGATATGCCATCATAACAGGCGAATAAACATCTAGTAAAAACAGAACAATGTAAGATCCACACTCACCTAAGATGAACCGGGGCATGCCTATATGTGCTCCATTCAAATGCTTAACGCTACACAGATCAAGATGGAAAGGAAAAAATCAGGTAGAAATCAACTCACCCACATCAACAATATAAGAAACAAACAAAAGATATTTTCCCCCGATAACACGAACCTGCAGCCACAGCACAAAAAGCCTCCTAGAAGTTGAATTTGGCATCGACCTGGACTGCGAGCTATGAGAAGGGCTGCTCGGAGATCACGTCTCCTCAGCGACATATACCATCTTAGGGAGTCTAAACACCTCTCTCTAGTTCATAGCTGACACCACTACGAACAAAAGGGAAAGGTTTCGATGAGTACAAGTAAAGGAAGAAAAGGCCAACAACAATTAAGTAAGTGAATAGTTGCCATACTTTGAGGATACTCTTATCAGAAAAAATGAAGGTAAATATGTAAATAAAAGTTTAGACCTATCGTCTGTGCAATTATCAGAGTTGTTATTTTTAGTAAGCACAGTATCATTGGTCTCAAATTTGCATATCTGCTTTTGCAGCTGTATCAACCACAAAACAACGATCCAAAAATTTACCATTAAAGACATTCCACATCACACATCCATAAATCATGAATCGCATAAAAGAACGAAAAAGACGGGAGGGAGGTGGTATACCTGAATTGGAAAGGTTTCCGGCAAGGAAGTACAACTCTGTACAACGACAACTACACCATTGGGATAGCCGTGCTTGACACAAAACAGGCTCATGTCACATAATTGAGCGCCATGGAGAGGAGAGGTGGCCAGTAGTACCACAATGAGAGAAAACCTACAACAATCGGCGAGTGAGCATAGGCCTAAAATTCATCTAGTTGCATTCTGCAAGACCTAGGTTGTTATTTGAAACTCATAAAGTGATAGGCTGACAAATAAATGATCTATGAAGAGCAAGAGTGTGTAGAAAGCATCTGATCTATACATATAGAAAAAGCACCTACAAACCGGCGCCATGTCAAATTTTAAACTTGTTCAGAATAAGAATTCATGTGCCTAACAAAAAGATGCCATCCCATAGCAAAGTTGTTCTCTTCTCCTCTCTGTTACCTTGAGTAGTTGCATTAGCTTCTCATATAATTATTTCTACTATATGAAGAGAAGCACTATTTTAATAGATATGTTTGACAGAATTGGCAATAATTCTTTCAACTCAAGACATAAAATAGACAAGCCTTCCAGTATGGGGACTGGTATTTCCTGGCTGCAAGTATTTAGAACCATTGACAGAACTGCTAGTCTATTTAGTCACATAAATCAGCACATATGTAAACAACATATCTAGATTTAGGAACACTACAAACACACGAAGCATAGACCGATAATATCTAATAATCTGTAAATCATACTTGCTATGGTGTTATCTTTAAGAGATGCATGTGATCTGATTGAGAAAAACACCTTGTGTGGCCATTCTGCTTGTGTGACCACCCCTGCTCCTCACTAATGCAAACATCAATTAAACCATAATTGCAATTCAATATTTGGAAATTCAGATCATCACACCCTTGCCTCGGTTATTGTTGAATCATAGGAGCACAGTAGAAAGAAACAATAAATAAAACAAGCAAAGGAACAAAATAACCAACATTCCATGCACAAAGGTGAAAGGACCAACAATCATAGGCCCTACAAAGATCCAGACAAGGAACAAAAGGCATATATCTAGGCTCCACTAAAAACAAGCAGTGAAGGAAGGAAACGACAAACATCCAATGCACAAAGACAAAAATACTTTTGGCCTTTAACAGAAAGGACATGATCTACAAGCAGAACAGAGCGAGGCAAAAAATGCATACTGCCATATAATCCTACACCTAGGTCTGGAAAGAATAGGAGGGGAAAGGAGGAGAAGAGGGGTTGACCCGCAGATTCGTGAACGAAGATGGACGAGGCTGCTAATAGATGATGTGCACGCACAGATCGAACACTAGTAGAAAAAGGGTCATACGTGAAGCTCATTAGTGCCGTTTGAATTTGAGCCGATACTAATGTATACATTAGTGCCGGTTCGTGGGGCCGATCAATAGCACCGGTTCGTGGCGAACCTTTAGTACCGGTTCATGCCACGAACCGGTACTAAAGAGGCTGTGTCAGCCTGCGGTCAGGCTATGGCCCCACCATCACCATTTAGTACCGGTTCATGCCACGAACCGATACTAATGACGTTGTGGCAGGATGTTTTAATTAGTCCCACCTCGCTCCCCTAACAAGCCTTTTACCACCTTAAATATGTTATTTCTCAAACTATCATAAGCACTTGGTCTTCATTGAACTCTATGTGTAGAATTTGTGGCCTCAATATGAGTCTTCATCGGTTTATAAATCGTTGATGACTCATATTGACAATTTAGATTGTACACACAAAGATCATTGATGATCAAAGTATTTTTTAATGTTATATGATCATATTGACAATTTAGACTGTAAAGAAATATAAGATCATGATGTAAATGCTCTTATATTTTTTGCGTTCAGTATGCACCATTCAAAGCGACGCCATCAACTTTCAACTATTTCTGCCTTCATTTGCTATTTTTCATGCATTCAATGATTTGTTTTGAGAACTAAATGACCTGGAAATTGAAAAGCACTACAAATGAACTCTGAAAAAGTTGAAACTTGGCATGGAATCATCATTTCACCCACAAAGATTGTTCAAAAAAGTAGAGAGGGTTACGGCAAAAACTAGATGCACTTCGTTCACAAACTGGACAATCTCTTTCGAAGTATTCAGGTTTCGGACGAAATTAAACTCATCTGTTATACAAAGGCATTTCATTTTTTTTAAATTATTACAACTCCAGACTTTTTGTGCGTTCAATATGCACCATTCAAAGCGACGCTATCAACTTTCAACCATTTCTGCCTTCATTTTGCCTCCAACCGGTACTAAAGGGTGACCAGTACTACAATTGCTTAGAAAGCTGTTTTTTAGTCCCACCTCACCAAGAGAGAGGGACTAGGAGCGGTTTATAAGCCCTGAGTGCAGAGACGATGAAGAAGAGGCTCAATGCTCACGTTGCTTAGCTTCAAGCCTTGCGGAATATGGTAGATTGCACGGAGCTATGCGCAGTGCAGTTTACACTATTCTGAAAGGCTTGAAGCAAATTAACGAGCATTGCACCTCTTTTTAATAACTTATTACAACTCGGACTTCTTCATTATGGCAAAAACTAATTGCACATCGGCATTTCTTTTCTTTAACTAGATGAAAAACTACTCAAAAATAAATAGAACAAAATAAATATAGTAGAAAAATTATAAAATAGAAGGAAAAATTATAAATATAGCAGGAAAAAAAATTATATTTACTATTTTTCAATCGTTTACAAAAAGACCGTGAAGTTTAAAATCACTACAAAATGAACTCTGAAAATGTTGAATTTTGGCAAACTAGATGAAAAACTACTCACAAATAAATAGAAGAAAATAAGTATAACAGAAAAGAAATAACTATACAAAAACTACACAGAAAGAAATAGAAGAAAAATAGCAGAAAAGAAAAAACTACAAAAAATTTGGGCGCTGCCTGTGGGCCTGCTAGGCCACAAGAGTGCAATTACAGGCCTTAAAGGCCCAAGAGACTCACTGTGGCAGCGCGAGAATTTAGGCCCGCAAGCCTGCTATATAGAGGAGTTCAAGAGGTAGCCGCTGCTGGGTTTATAAACCAAGGCTGCCCTTCGCTGGCGAGTGGGACTAAACTTTGGGGTTGCAGTATGAGGCCTTTAGTACCGGTTGGTGGCTCCAACGGTACTAAAATCATTTTAGTACCGGTTGGAGCCACCAACCGGTACTAAAGGCCCTGCTCTTCCGCCTCTTTGTCAGCCTTTAGTACGGTTGGTGGCTCCAACCGTACTAAAAGCTCACCCTATATATACAAAGACTTACGAAATTTCAGTTACATCTCCCCACTTCTTTCGTCAACCTCTCTCGCGCGCCGCTCGTCGTCGCCGCGCTTGTCGTCGTCGTCGTCGTCGTCGTCCCCGCCGCCGCCCGAACGACGCGCGCCGCCGTCGTCGTCGTCGCGCCGCCGTCGTACATATCTCTCTCTCGCGTAGCCGGCCGCCGCCGCCGCCTTCAAGACGCCAAGACGCGCCGTCTGTCGTCCGTCCCTTGGCGCCCCTTTCGATGGGCGGCGGCGCGACGGGCTGGCCGCACACACACACACACACACACACACACATATATATATACCACACACGCACACACACACACACATATATACCACACACGCATGTTAGATGAATTAGCTAGCTAGATAGAAAAATTGTCGAACTAGAGATTAGAACTAGTTCAATAATTAATATAACTAGTTTATTTTAGTAAGAAAATTTAGGTATATGAGATTTGAACTAGTTCAATAATTAATATAACTAGGTTAATGAGTTTTTTGTTTATTTAATTTTTATATATTTTGAGTTTATATAAATGTTAGATTAATGTCGAATGTTAGATGAATTAGATTTGAACTACTTAGAAAGTGTTTAATGGACTTAGTTAGAACTAGGGAAACTTGTTAATTTTAGTAAGTACTACATTATTCTATTTATAGTAAGTGCTTAGTAGTTGAACTAGTTGATTTAATAAAACTGATTCATTTTACTATAGAAGTAGTTTATTTTAGCAAGAAAATTAGTAAAACTGGTTCTAGCTGTACTGACGTGTATTAGTGATAATATTCGATGTACGGACATGTGGAGATGATGTAGTTTTTCTTATTGAATGCTCAAATTGGAGAGCGCTATGCAAGGCATATGCATATGATTAGTTGAATAATAATGATCTAATTTAGTCTTTGAATTATGAACGTATAGGAAATGTCATCATCGGAGGACGAAAGTCTCCCGGGGGAGTGCGACTGGTGCCACGACGATCGAGGTGAGTGCGACAGGCCTCACGGGACGATGGTCGGCGCTTCAAAGATTAAGCTCGAGGAGACCTTGAAGTTAAAGCGGACGCATAGCGACGACAAGTGTTTTTTTCATAATTAAGCATGACTTCAACTATTTGAGCGTGTAATTTTCATCTTTTACAATTCGAGTATAGTTAATCCCATGCCATGCAAGACGCTATGTCTTGGAGAGGATGGATTTTGAAGACCATGAAAATTTTGAAACGAAGAAAATTCACCTAAGGACCCATCATGATGTGGATTTTGAAGTAAAGTTGTATAATGCTGAGAGCGTAACCCATTTTGGTTGCAAAAATTGGGAAGCATTTTGCAAATTGTATGGTTTTGATGAGGGTATGCTTGTCACCATGGATCTTGGTGATCCTGAAATCGAGCAAGACAATATGGACATTTGGGTCCTTGTTGATACTCCTCCAGTTCTACCGCTATGTGAGTTTCTCAAACATAGTTAATTATTAGTAGAACTTATATTGTTCATTTCAAAATAGTTGACAGCTTATTTCCATTGACAGCTTATTTTGAAGTATCAAAGAATGTGCAGAAGATGGTAGATAGAACTTACTACACTGATGGCTCTGAGTTAACTTACAAGGAGAAAACTCATCTGGTTGGATTTTATAATGATATTGAGAATTACAATATCTACAATCGAACTCCTCAACATTATGGTCAATACGTGCCACTAGTGCACGTGTTGAACTACGGTAACTACCATGGAGATGCCCTGGTAAGTTTTATTACTATTACGACATCCGTGCATCTTTTTGCATACTTCTAAAACTAGTACATCATTGCTAACTACGAAGTTATTACTATGTTTTTCAACAGAGAATCCCAGAGGATTGTGTGCCTCATTTGATGTATCAGAATGGCGGTAGCCTTCGTGTTTTGAACATATATCCAGGTCATCCTCTGAATCTCAACTGTCCATACCGGATTTCTAAAACAAGTGGAGACATGACAATCAAAGGATGGAAAAAATGTATGGACAGTCGTAAGGAGCTTCTTGGAAGCAAAAGGAAGCGAGGCGCAAGAATTGGAGACAGGATGATCTCCATTCTTCATAATGGAGAGTCAGGGTCTATATTGTTTTATGCTATTTTACCTTAAGTGTGTTTAGGTCCGATCCTACGATCTGATGATCATGTGCTAAGAACAATTTTATAGGGTTCGGTTCGATGACTATGAGGATGATGATCGTATGACTTATTATTAATAACGAGTAGAAGTTGTATGATGATGCTTGATTAATTAGCTAGTAGGACTTGTTATTATATATGATGATGTATGCTGCGAGCATGCATGAGTTATATATATATATATATATATATATCTCTGGGTGAAACGAAAAGAATTAAAATAGAAAACACAAAATTAAATGAAAAGAAATCATAAAACCAAAACCCCCAAACATTTTAGTACCGGTTGGTGTTACCAACCGGTACTAAAGGGCTCCGCCCCGGAGCTGCCTCGTGCCACGTGGTTGCCCTTTAGCACCGGTTCGTTTGAACCGGTACTAAAGGGTGGGCCTTTAGTGACCACACTTTAGTGCGGTTATGTAACCGCACTAAAGGGCCTTACTGAACCGTGCTATTGCCGGTTACGCACTAGTGGAAGGAGTCATCGATCAGGATTGACCGAAGGCCATGAACCGTGGACCAATCTGGATGAAAAAGATGAAAAAATAAAGATTAGCGGCAGCCAATAACGAAGCGGAACAAAATAGTGACATACCTACGGATCGACGAGTGCAGCAGAGGTGGAGCACCATGGTGCGGTGTGCTTGCGGCCCGAGCTACGGCGCAGCCGAGGCGCCGAGTGGGTGTGGCAGCCTATGCTCGGAAAGCAGAGCAACAGACAAGGACCGAGGAGGAGGGGCACCCCTGGCACGAGCAAGGGACTGCGCTGCTTGGATCGAGCACTGGCGCATCTCTACAGCTCGAGGCGGCGACGGAAGTGCGAGAGGAGATGGGGCGGCGATGGCATGAGAGAGGCAGCAGGAAACGAAAGCGCAGAGAGGAGGGCTAGGAGATCGAGCACGGATCGAGTGGGCGGCAGAATCCACCGCCGCCACGGACGCCATCGCCCGGCGCCGCTGATCCGCCGCCCTCCTCCGTGGCTGCTGCCACCGTCGCCGTGGTTGGTGGGAGCCGCTTAGGCGTGCGGGGCCACGCGATGGCGTGTTGGGGAAGGAAGAACGCGGGCGCGGGAGCCGCCGTCGCCGTCGCCGGATGAGGAGCGAGCGAGGGAGGAGGGAGGCGGCTGCGTGGGAGGGAGGGAGGGAGGCGGCTGCAGGAGCGAGCAAGGGAGGAGGCGGCTAGGTCTCCGCCAGAGCGCCCCCCTTTTATACCCCCCCTAGGCGAAATGATCAAATGCCGGTGGGGCACGGTATTACATTTTATTGCCATCAGTAGTGTCAAACCCAGATCCAACGGCCCAGGCTTCTCCAGATCTCGATCGGACGGACGAGAACGCATCAAGAGAACCGATCCAACGGTCCAGAATCACTGAGCTCTGAGGAGGCTCAGTCATCCACTCGTCTCTTATTTCTGGATTCTAACTTCCAAAACACACTTTACATGGTGAATCCTTCACTAACGGACAAAATTCAGTTATTGATGCATGCACATGTTTAGGAATGAGAGCACTAGTGGTTTATGCTTTTGGTCATGACCGTGGCTGCTGCATCGTAGTCTATGGCATGACAGACTTTTTTGCTGTGCTCTTTGACCATGCAACATATGTCACAGCACGGTGGATACATCTCAACGGTTCCATGTAAGTTCATCAATAATTGTGTGTGTGTCTTTCTATCCAAGAAAATTCAACCAACAATTATTTCTTAAACACCACCTCATAAGTTTCATATATACTACGAAATCTGTCGGGAATGATTTGTATCTTACACATGTTTGTAGTTTTTGTTGACTTAGTTGACATAAATTACGCCAAATTTATGTGCCGCAATCTTCAACTGGAGGGTGGGTTCATATGTAGGTGTGAGAGGTGGAGAAGGGCGCCATTAGGCCCAGAGTCTCTTGCCGAGTCTTCATAGAACATTACTTCCTCTATTTATATGCACCTAGGCTCTTAAATACCCTCACACATCTTGTGACTCTTCTTTGCTACTACTATGTGCTATACATATATGAATACATGCTTCTCTTGTTCTCTTTCCCATGCGAGGCACAAGCTCGATCCTCTTGGCAAGAGTGTATAATTAACTGCCTTAGATGCCCATGCAGTGGCTAACTTTTGCTTCTTCAGAATGAGTGACGTCAAGAAACATGTTGACCGTACCAGTTTCTAAACTGGCCAGTCAGGAAATTACTTATGGCCCACTTGCAAACATATAGGATAGTTTGATTCCCTCAACTCCACGGCAAGACAGTTTGTTTCTACCTATGGAAAACATGTATAGTGGGAAGCCCATCTTCTTCTTCCACTTTTGTTGATTCAAGGACGATGAAGGTCGACAAGTCAAGCGGTTCTTCCGGGGATCCGAGTGCATTTTTCTTAGTTTTAGGTGGGTCCTAATATCATGTTGGGACATGTGTCCCATTAGAAACTTGCATCTTCTCTCCCATTTTCACTGCCTTGTACTGACAACGATTCATAATTTGTTTTTGAATTCTCTTCCTAGACATCATCGTGATAAAACATGCGTGCGCTGACATCGCGGCCCCACCACCTTCGGCACACAAATCCCCTAGCGCGGCGGGCCACGCGTCGCGCGCTCACAGGCGCCACACCGTCTCCCTCCTCAGGTCGCCGACCAGGAGCCCCCTCGGCGGCCCCCTAGCGCCACACTCGCTTCCAGGCTCACACCCTATGACACCTGGGCCACACCGCCCCTAGACCCCACGCGCCAGGGAGCCGAGCCCCGTGCGCGCAGCCTTTGACGCCCACACCCTTCTCCGCATCCACCCACCCACCCGTCCCCCACTCCCGCCGGCCGCCGCAGCCAGGGCAAGACGCCTCCTCCCCACACCCGATCTCCCTCTCCCACCCCATCCCAAACCCGCGCCATTTCAAACCCCGCCCAAACCCCCACCCCGAGCATGGCCGACGCGCCGCCGCCGGGGCCGCCGTCGAGCTCCTCCGATCCGCCCCCGCCGGCGGACCCCGGCGAGCCGCTCTCCCGCGGCTACCTCTCGCTCCGCCAGGCCGGCCCCGACAGCGAGGAGGCGCCCGCGCCGGCGGGACCGCCCGGCGACCGGTGCAGGGCGATGATGGAGGTGGTGAGGAAGGACAACGGGGCGGGCGGGGAGGAGGGCAAGTGGAAGGTGTCCAAGCTGGTGGTGGAGCACAACCACGGGCTGGGCGCGGCGCCGACGGGGGAGGCGGCCGCGCCGGCGCTCGGGATGGAGTTCGACTCCGTCCAGGACGCCAAGGGCTTCTACTACGGCTACGGCGAGAGGGCCGGGTTCAAGGCCCGCACCGGCTCCAACCGCCGCTCGGCCGGCACGGGGGGCATGATCATGCAGCGGTTCCTCTGCTGCAGAGGCAATTACTCGTACAGGAAGGGTAACAAATCCAAGGATTCGGACCCCGCCAAGGAGGTGGAGGAGGGCGCCGCGGGGGAAGGGGAAGGGGAAGGGAAGGTCGGGGCGCATAAGAAGAGGGGCCGCAAGCCCGGGAAGAAGAGCGCGCGGGTGATCGAGGTGGGGAGCTCGGTGGAGAAGGGTGTTGCAATAGCAGGCACAGAGAATGGGCAAGCAGTGCCTAGTAAGGAGAATTTGGAGAGAGGTGGGGATAAGAAGGATGTTGCGGAGAAGGATGTCGAGTCTGTCGTTCAACTTGAGGAAGAACATGTTGAGCTGGAGGATGTTGCACAGGATGGTGCCCATGACCTCAGTGCCGGCGACGATGCTAATTCTGATGCTGATGAGGGTGAAATGGAAAAGGAGGTGGAGGTCAAGGAAAAGAGAGGGAGAGGGAGGCCGAGAAAGGCTGTTGCAGAGGGCAATGCCCTGCAGGCATGTGTGTCGACGGACCTTGGTGTGACGGCGTCGCAGTGCGCTGTTGATGAGAGAAAGAAGATACTTAATAAGTATCTCTCGAAGAGACAGAGCAGACCTGCCTCGGGCAGACCCGCCAAGGTAAATCACTTCCACCTCGCTTTAGTTGTGGCGGAGATAAAGAATGTAGCATAATTTGCAATACTGTATTATGTGGACTGTGGACTGTAGAACAGAATGTAAGTAGGCATCATTGCTACAATGAGGCTCACATACTTGCTCATTTCAGAAACAAAGGTTATATACCTGGCACATCAATATTTATGGGAACTTACCAACATGTGTTGCCTATATCAGGACATAAACATAAGTTAGAATGTTGAAGTGTCTGGGTAATCGGCCCTATATCAACTGAAAGTAATCGTAGATATAATATTGTATGATCCTTTGCTTATTTGGTAAGTATGTGTTCTTCTCCATTTTAGATTGTCTCACGCCAAGCTTTGGCGGAAAGGCGTAAGAGAGGTGATGGAGGTAGATTTCTGGCAAGTGACGGACCGCTGGTAACTTTGCTTGCATATCAGCTATATGTATTTGTGAAGGCTCTGCATTACTGTGCTCTATCGCTGTTAGCAGTCTCCTCAGTTGGTATATACTAACTGTTATCTCACAGTCAGGACTCACAAGTTACAACCGATTGCATTTTATACATAGTGGCACATAAATTGGCACCTTTTATATGGAGTATATTGTCATGTGCTTAGGGTTGGAGCCTAATCTCCTTTTCTGTTTATATTGATAGCTTTACATAGCTATTATATAGAGGGCTGGGGTAAAGTAAGGTAAAGTCATAAGGCAAGCACTAACAAACTTGGAAACTAATTGATATGGAGATCCCCTAGGCTATCGTGAGCATCAAGCAGCAGTTGCTTGTCCTTATCATTGTGCCTGCGCCATACATTCTGCCCCACATGACAGATATGTACTGTTACTTCATTTGCGTAGCCACTTTCCGTTGCTACTAAACTTGAAATTATACAGGAAATTGTTCACTTTGTACTTGTATCCCGCATGTCATTGATGTACAACTCCAACTTCTGTGGGGCTGGTTTCAACAGACTATGTAGCTCTTCTTGTTGACCTTCACTGAACTATTTTATGTGTTCTTTTTTATCTGTCGGTGGTCTGTACTTAACTCCACTTTGCAACTCTTGTATGCTAACACAATTTGATTTTTTCTGACCTGTTGTATCTTTGTGTTGAGGTCTCTCATGAATGTGGAAATTAGTTGAATGAACAAGCATTAACTTGCTTCCATGTATTAGTTTTTTTCAGAATAAATGTGAAGCTTCTCTGTGACATTTATCTCATTATTTTTATGCTTTCTTATTCTTGTTCTTGGCAGCCGTTAGAAAGGCGATCGAAACGTCTTGAGAAGCAAAATCTTCAAAATGAAAAGAAGGTAGCGTACAAAATGTTCAATTATAATGTTTTTTTACTTTTTCTCTGCAATTGTTGCATAGGAGATAATTGTTTGAGTTTTATGTATGAATCTTTTGAGATAATACTTTTCTTTGGTTACTTTACATGAAAAGGGAATAATGATTTCTGTGAGTTTACACCATTTTTTCCATATGAACTGCTATGTTTGCGTATTATTGTACTCCCTCTGATCCATATTACAAAAATGTACTAAAGCTGTGACAAGTAATATGGATTGGAGGGAGTATTTGAATCTCCCATTCACTTTAACACGTATGATTGTTTGCCCTTTGTTCAGCCTGAGAGTAAAGAAGATGAAATAGTTGACGCGGAACAGGATCCAGAAACTGAAGTAGTAGCTGGGCCTGGAGGAGAGCCAAAAGTTGGTATGGTTTTCCTGAATGAAGACAAGGCTTACGAGTTTTATGTCAGCTATGCTGGAACTGCAGGATTCAATGTACGAAAAGGATGCTCTGAGAAAACAGCAAATAATGTTACGAAATCTCGGGCTTATGTATGTTCTAAAGAGGGATTCCGCCCTAAGAGTTTTACTGCCGAGCCAAAGAAACAACGAGCAGAAACAAGAACTGGCTGTGAAGCACACATGACTGTTAAAATCACTACTAGCGGCAAATATGTAGTGACAGAGTGTGTGGCTGATCATAATCATGATCTTGAAGCTCCTGTGGTGGACATTCAGATTCTGAGATCACAGAAGTTATTAGCAAAGTTACAGCAGCCTCCAGATCCACCAAAAGTTGTTTTGATACCAAATGACTATAAAAATTATGTTAGGACAAGGCACACGACGGATATGCAATTGGGCGATGCTCGGGCAATTTCTGAATATTTACAGAGGATGAAAGGCGAGAATCCTTCATTCTTCTGTTCCATTCAAGTGGATGAAGACGACCAATTCAGAAATGTATTCTGGGCAGATGTTAAATCAGTGATGGACTTTAACTACTTCGGTGATGTAGTATGTGTTGACACAAGGTATAGCATAAGTGATTATTGTAGGCCTCTGTTGTTGTTCATTGGAGTTAACCATCATAAGCAGCCAACCATATTTGGTACAGCATTTATTTATGATGAATCAGTCGAATCCTTCAAGTGGTTGTTTGAAACTTTCAAGTCTGCTATGAGTGGAAAGCAGCCAAGAACAGTTTTGACTGATCGCTCTACAGAAATAAGCGATGCAGTTGCTTCTGCCTGGCCAGGGACTGCTCATCGCTTCTCACTGTTGCATTTGTATCAAAATGCCACCAAGGTACTAAGCGATATATTCCAAGGGTCGGAAACTTTTGCCCATGATTTTAGTCGGTCTTTGTATGACTATGAGGAGGAGGGGGACTTTTTGTCTAGCTGGGAAATCCTCTTGGCGAAGTACAATCTGAAAGACAACGAGTGGCTAAGTAAATTGTATGAGGATAGAGAAAGATGGGCTTTGCCTTATGGGCGTGATATATTCTGTGCAGATATTGCAGCCACACTCCGAAGTGATAACATGGATGCCATCCTGACAGGTGTTCTCAAAACAGAAATAGATCTTCCATACTTCTTTAACAGATATGATAAATTTTTAGAGGAGAAACGTCTAGCTGAACAAGAAGCTGACTACCTTGGAGTTCAAATGACACAGAGGGTACCACCTCTACGGTTACTTTGGCAAGCTGCTAATACATATACTCCTGCACTGTTTGAGCTGTTCAGGTTAGAATTTGAACTGGTCTTGGCCTGCATGGTTTATTGCTGTGGTGAAATTGGACCAATATCCGAGTATGAGGTAACTGTCAAAAACAGACCTCAAGTTCATTTTGTTAGATTTGACTCATCAGAATATATGGTCCTTTGTAGCTGCAAGAAGTTTGAATTTGTAGGCCTTCCATGTTGCCATGCACTGAAAGTTCTTGAGATAAAAAATATTAAAGAACTTCCACAACAATATATTTTGAAAAGATGGCGAAAGGATGCTCAGAGTGAATCTCCAAAGGAGAACTTCGGTTTTGCTGCTGTGGATGAAGATCCCAAGTTCACAGTGTCTAATCGGCACAATTCGCTGTATCGAACTTTATATAAAGTGGCAGCAAAGGCTGCAGAAAACATTGAAGGTCAGAGATTTATGGAGAGCCAATATGATCAGCTCCTGGAGCAAGTTGAGCTTCTTTTGCAAGCAAAGTTGCATGACAAGCCTTCCTTAAGCACTATCATGAGAAGTCAACAGCCAAATTTGCCTCAGAATGATACCAGCAACAGTGAACCTCGCAGAGCAAGTAGTAAGAAAAATAAAAATGTAGAGAATCGTCGCCAGCAGCAAAGTCCTCTTGAATCAAGTAAAAAGAAAAAAGGTAGACAAGGTATGTTCATCACCTAAGCTGTTCCATGCTGGATTGAACATGAATACATGATCAGTGTCTGATCTTATTAAATTGTTGCAGGTCTAGTGGAGCCTGAGGAGGCTGAACTCCCACTTAGGGTTCTTGCTCCCACAATATCGAATGACATCCCGAATCACATAAGTACTCCAACCAACCAGTTCCTTGCCCCAAATCATATAATGCAGGTAAAACTTATATTTCCTTCTACTTCTCTTTCCATACACCCCTGTTTTGATGAACAGAGAAGATGATGAATATTGTAGTTTGTAGTTAAGTCTGATATATTATAGCTTTACCAAAACAGGCACCATATGTTACACAGCAGTTTGGTCTTAACTCTCTTCAAGGATTTTCTGGCATGACGCCATTTGGGCAGGTAATGGACATTTTTTAATTTCTTGAAAAAACAATACAATTTATACTTTGCTGTCACTACATATCGGTGTGTCGATAGATGCAGGAACAATCACCTGTTCATCTTCAGCAACCTCATCTACAACAATCACCCTTTCATGGCGGTCCTCAAATGCACCAGGTGATGCTACATTTATGCATTACTCTATGTTTGGTTACACCCATGTTGTCCTTTCCAAGGGATTTTACTCCACTTATTTCTTCAACAGTTGCTAGGGTAGGACCTTTAAGTGAGCATTGAGTTCATATCATTCATATAGGTGATGTAGTCGGTCAAATGACTGTAATCAGCATTACATAGCATGAGCTCATTCGACAACTTTCTTGTTGGCTAATTTTGTTAAGAAGGCAAAATGATGATAGCTAGTTTTCGTCGTGTTTTGGTGCAGGCTCCCCCTCCAGATATCCAGTCATTGCAATTTCTTAGCAGCAATCCTCAGCTGGGCCACCAGACCACGGATCAAGGCCAGTACACGATTCCAGTATGGGATTTCCTGTGATGTAGTATTGTGTTTATGCCAGAATGTAGAAACTCAACTATACTAGCTGTAAATTATGTAACCAAAAATAATGTAGAAACTGAGATGTCCCCCTGGCCCACCTTGTTTATATTAATGAAAATACGGTGCACTGGTAAAACCTGGACCAAACCTTTATACTATGGCCTATGGGTGAAAAGGTTATGCCGTGTTGAAAGCCAGAAAATTGCAATTATTGTAGTTCTTTTTTCTTTTTGAAATACTTGATGAGGCAAGGACAGGAGCTCTCCCCCTTTCATATAAGAGGATAGTTGCCTAGTTAACTGAGGGAAAACTGATTGGCAATATAAGATCTTATCTGCCCCGAGACTCCGTGCAAGGATCATGGATTATTATTAACAAGTGTAGAGCAATCCGTATTGATTATTATTAACACCCGCCAAAGCGCGGATCACTGCAATCGCCTGCAAAGAAAGTGGCTTATTGTACATATCGAGGTAAGCCTTAATCTTGTTCTCCGTGATCTCATCTTTGTTCATCTCCAGCATCTGAGGTTGCAGGCGGCTGCCCGCCAAGCACTGCAGGCGGACAGCACGGCCTGCCAGCAACCGATGGTTCTCATGACAGCAACGTCCACATGCAGAACTGCAGAAGCACCGATGATACTGTGTGGAATGCGTCTATTCCCGAACACTCTTCTTCCAGCTCTAGTGTGCCGTGCCCCCTGAATATCTCAAGACGATTCCTCTGCTTGCCTCGCTAGCTCCTCAGCAGGCTAATGCATCACTTGCTTCCAACCCTGTAGCTCATGAGATTCTCAATCAAGTGAGGAGTGTAACTGTTAGTTTTGTGAACACTCGTATACATGCAACTTTTTCTTTCCAAGGAAACCCCTTTACGTCTGTTTTTTCAGCTTGCCCCCGCTGAATGTTGCCAATCAAGTGTCATATGTGCTTGGCCATCTCGCTGCTGGATATGGACCTCGGAGTCATGGTTTTGGCTTGGCCCCAATAGGATATGGCACTTGAGCCGCGACTCTGAACTCCACAGTGACCGCCCCTCGTCACTCTGTAGTTATAACTGAAACTGGACAAGAGATGGACACTCTGATGGGATGGAACCTCATATAATGCTGATCCTAGCAGCCTGATGGATGATCCTGATGTTTAGCTTATTCAGGATGGTGCTACTGACTCTTACAGGGAACTGGCCTCAGTCCGATCAGTCACATTGTTGCACCATCCTCCGGGCCTGCCGAGCCTGCAGCTCCTAAGACGTCGACGCGGTTATGCGGTGGGTCTGCTGGAGCCCGCTAGAGTAAACATGGTCAACCCAGCAGCAGCTTTGCACGCTTATTTGCGGGACGGCACAGCGGCCTAGCGGGATATCCCGTCCACCTTGCAACATCTCTTCAAAGGCCTACATTAACCTAAATTTTTCTCGCTTGTCCGTCAGGATATTGCAGGAATCGTTCTTATTTAAGCATTGTCCGTGCGGAATGCACATTATTACAACATTTTAAGATCAAAAGAAATGCAGACCAAAGCTATGCTTGTGCTTCTAAGATGCTCTTTTATCAAGAAGACATGCTTTTGGCTGAGCTGAAAGGAATCAGTCTACCGAGTACAACATTTTGGTGACCATTTGCTTGAAAAAAACATGATCTATTGATGTTATCTTGTGCTAAACCTGAAAGGCTGAATTTTTTTTAATTTCAAATGCTGAGGTGACACTGATAAGGGGTGGGCAGTGATCTCCAATTAAATTCGTTTCGTGCAAAGTGAAGACTGTAAAATTTCAATCATTTGATATAACTAATGCAAATGGTCGAACAAACTTCTCTCAAGAAACTTTCTAATGAGCAATTGGGGCATTCCATATAATTATTATCAGTTACTGCTCACTATCATTGGTTAAATGATTGAGAGAGCAAGCGAGTCGTATGGCCAACAACAGAATATAACTATGTTCTGGCAGGCTGATTCCTTTCAACTCAGCCAAATGGTTATCTCTCGGCAAATTCAGCAGAAGGTTTGAGTAAATGGTTAATTAAACATATGCCACTGCAATTCTTTAGTGATGGACCAAGTATGTGCATAGTTTTTAAGGGATGGTATATCCATAGTAGTATTTTTATGACCGTGTCTGCTAAGATGTAAATATATCTCTTTGGCAAGAGTTGAGTCATTGCGGTAATGATGGATGACAGTTCATTGTGAAAGGTTATGGCACGTTGAAAGCCATAAATGATGCAACTGGTGCTAGTTGTGACAGGAGAATGGTATTGTCCGCGCGGAATGCACATTAGTTCCAACAAATAAGACATGCTTTTGACTTTGCTGAAAGGAATCAGTCTACTGAGTGCAACATTTTAGTGATAATTTTGTAGAAAAAAGAACACAATCTTTCACTGGTATGTATGATAGGTTGATAGGTCACCCACATCATATATGTTGTGTTAAACCTGAACCAAATGCCGACATGACAATGGAATTGTCATGTAAAGTAAAGACTAGAATTTTTTTCAGTCAATTGACAGTACTGATGTAAACGGTCCAATACAAACTTCTCTCAAGAAACTTTCTAATGTGCAGTTGGGGCATTCTGCCTAAACTATTACCAATTACTGCTCACTATCATACGTTAAATATGCGAGGCAGTGAACAAGCCATATGCCCAGCAACAGAATAGAACTATGGTCCAGAATTATTTTATCTGTACCCGACGGAGTAAAACAATGCCGCATTTACTTGCGAGGTAGGCGATCCACGTCTCGCATGCGCCGCCGGCCACTCCAGCCGCGGCGGCCACCTCCTCGGTCTCCCCTAGATGCCGCTGCCTCCATGGAGATCGGCCTGCGAGCTGCCCTTGCGCGAGCGCCGGGGGGTTTCGCTGCCTCGGGCGTCCTCGGGCCGCGTGATGCTTCTCTTGGAGGGACGGACGCTGCCGGAGTTTGGCTCCCTCCCTCCATCTCCTTCGCGTCGAAGGAGGAGCTGCTCTTGGCGTCGTCCTTCTGGCCGGGCTTCCTCGCCGCCTCCACTCCGTCCATGCTGCATCGTCGACTGGCTGGGGCTTCGCCTCCGCTTCTTCGGACGCCGGGCGATGCCCTTCTTCACTACTCGCTGACTCAGTTCTCCTCGCCGGTATGTTTCCCTCTCACTCCGGCGCCGGCCTTGACATCTCCGGATTTGGTTTGGGTCCAAGTGTTGCTGCCGTCGCCAGCGCCCGCCGCCTCCTCCATTGCCGCCCTGCTTAAGTCTTGGTTAGGCTCTGCTTTCGAAACCCCTGTTTGTCGTCAGTTTAGTGCTTGCTTATTCTCGGTTTCGGTTGCTAGTAAGCGTATTGCCCAGTTCATTGTCTCTTTGGAGGGTATCAATTATCAGGGTACTGTCGTCTCATTCCACGTCGCTCCTCCGGCACGTGCCTACGCTCCTCCGAGGCTTTTCGTGGCTGAGTTTGAATTGCCTGCTGCGCCCACCTTCCCGCCTAGCTCTTCCCTTCCCTCGCCTCCTTTGACCCTCGCTGATGCAACGCGCTCTGACCAACGCTCCACGCGCGCTGCCGATGCTGACCGTCTCGCCAGTTCCTCGGGCTTGCCGTCTGATCCACTTCCCTCGGCCTCCTCTCAACAGGAGCAAGTTGACATACTGGCTGCTGCTCCCCATGCTTGTACTAGTCCCCCCCGTGATGGTCACCTCGTCTATAGTCAATTAGTTCCTGTGCAGTCCCGTACCGCGTGCCCGACCCGCCCAGTGAAACCTGCCATGCGTTCTGTCGTTTTGGACGTCCTTGCATGTGGAATCTTGCCCACTCCCCCGGGCCCGCTGCCATGGCCTACATACGATCGCTCCCAGGACGTAGGCCGATGCATGCAGATCGGCATGCAGCCAACCACATCCCGCCTCGCTCCCAAGCCCATTCGCTCGCGCAGGGTGATCCCAATCGATCTGCTGGCGCCTGGAATACTGCCAAGGCCTGAAGGCCCTCTTCCCTGGCTGTCGTATCCGGCATGCATGCCACCCTGCCCGCCCAACCCACAAACGCCAACTCGGGCTCTGTTCACGGGATGTGACTACGTCCCTCCCGAAACCTTTTCCTCGCCTCTGCCGGCTGCCAATTCCTCAAACCCCGTGCGCTCCACACCCATTGGTGGCGGCAAAGAATCCTACGCCCGTGTCCTCTCCTCCCCCTCTTATAGCATGCATTCCCCTCCTCGGCTGAAATCATTCCATCTCTCCATCCCCAGAAACCCTGATTTCAGCATGCGCTGCCATCGCTGCCTTGCGCGTGATCACTTCGTGCAGGAGTGCCGAGACCCGTTTCGATGCCGTAGATGCTGGCAGGTGGGGCATGCCCAGCGCCATTGCGTGGCTATTTTACCACCCCCAAGCCTCGACTCCTCATCCACTCCTTCTCACATCCCTCAAACACCCTCCGAGCCCAGCTCTCCTCCTGCTCCGCCTCCCGGTAGATCCTCTTCTCCCATCGCAGCCCCAATGGCTGACTTCATCCCGGTGCCCATCGAGATCTCCTCCTCCTCCGAGGATGGCGAGCTTCCTTCTCCCCCTGCATGGCCTCCCCACCACCACGCGTTTTTGCCTTCCCTGAGCAAGTTGATGCCGCCGAAGTTGATGACGAGGAGGAAGAGGATCCGGAGGAGATTGAATTCGAATCAGGGGAGGAATCCACTGATTCGGATGCAATCCCACCCATGTTCCCTCCTTCTCCTCCGCGGCATCGCCGAGACTACTCCAATGTCTTCATGCCGCATGTTCCTCTTGAGCACTTCCAGAACCTTGCCTTTGCCTTTGTCAACCCACCGTGCCCATCTCCCCACGCTTCCATCCGTAGAGCTCTCCAATCCGGGGCGGGGGACCCCCAGGTGGCCATTAGGGCTTCTTCTCATGGAGCGGGCCTCGTCATCTTTGGCTCGGCCTATGAACGAGAATCTCCTGCCTTTCTAGCCCTTTCAACTGCCCAGTTAACTCTGTCCAGCTGGTCCGCCACGAGGACACCGACAACAGGTTCCTTTTTCGCCTAGGCACGGTTTCTGCCTTAAACATCGAAGGCTTTCCCATCGAGTACTGGTTCGCCGACACTATCACCAATTCCGTGGTCCCCTTTGCTTGTCCCATCCAGATAGATCCTATCTGCCTCACCGGCATTGACTACTCGGCCGTCCTCGTCTCTGTCAAGAGCAGGACCCTCACCGATGTCCCTCACTCCATCCCCATCCACGGCTTCTCGGGCCTCGGTGCGATCGCTACGGTCCTGGTGGTACGCTCGGAGGAGCTGCCGCCGGACCCCGCCTTCCCTGTTGACTCCGACGACGACAACAGCTATGGGGGAGGCGATGGAGGCGATGATGGGGGTGACGGTGGAGATGGAGACTTCCCTGCTGACATGGATGCGGCCCTGGCTCCGCCCCCTCCACCGCCCTCGGACGCGCTCTACCGCGACCGCGTGGTGGTTCTACCCGGGGGCCAGACCATGATGGCCAACCACAAGCCAATGGTGGTGGCGGTCCCCCTCGACGCTCGTCCGGCCGCTGTCGACGTCAAGCTGTTCGCCGGCTTCTACGACATCCGCATCACCGGCCGGAACGACGAGAGGTGCTTCTACCGCATCCCCATGCGCCCAGCAGGCTCCCCGCGCCTCATCGTTGCCAATCTTGCTTCCTGCTCCATTGGATACCTAAACAAGGTTGGCACGGTGGGGGAGAGGCGCAAGCCCATCACCGACGCCGACATCTTCTGCATGGACTGGCGCGGGCGCAGTTTCGGCAACATCGTCTCTGGGGAGGCCCAGGTCATGGAAGCCCTCGAGCGCTTTGACTCGGGCGCCCCCCTCGCCCCCTCTCCAGCGCCTCTGCTGCTCGAGGCCCCGCCGGCCTCGCCTACTACGCCGCGCCTTCTTCCTCCACCTTCGTCCCGGTGCTGCCTCCCAAGGGCAAAACTTCCATCGTCTTCACTCGCCGCAGCGCTCGTCTCAAGGAGAGGGAAGAACCCAGGCGCATGTCAATGCTTGAGAAGGCCACGCTGCTCAAGAAGTCCAAGCTGGAGGGGCTCAGGCTGAAAGATTCTTCCCCTGGGCTCCTGCCGGCGGCTGAGCTCATGGAGCTGGCGGTGAAGGAGCCGTCCCCTCTGCCTCGCTCGGACGTGCTGGAGCTGGCGGAAGCTTGCGGTGTCTCCGAGATCGACCTGAACAAGGTGGCACCCGAGTTCTCCGATGTGTGACAGCCTCTTCTTCTTCGGTCGGCAACGGCGCTGCTACCGGTCTTTCATTCCCTGCAGCTGCAACTCCCTGGGCAATTTTAGTTGTAGCAACCTTGTCTTTTACCGTTGTAGCATGCCGCCTTGTCTCTCTCCCCCCTATGTATTCGTATCTCGCAGCTGTGCTAGTGCTGCCATCGGGGTATCTCTTTCTGTAGTTCTAGGGTTCTCCCTAGATAGCTTCGACCCCAGTTCGTTTCTGCTATCCGCTGTAACCTGGCCCCTCACGGGCATCGTTATCTACTACTATTGCTATTTTATCTGTCCCTCGTCGCCTAATCTGTTATCCAATGACTAAAAGCCTTAACATCGCCTCGTGGAATGTTCGGGGTCTTGGACGCCCGAACAAATGCGTTGATGTAAAAAAAGCCTTACAATCTACCCAAGGTTCGATCCTTTGCCTTCAAGAAACTAAGCTGCAAGATATTCCACCTTTTAAGGCTGTCTCTTTCCTGCCGATCGGCCTTAGAAACTTCCATTACCTCCCGTCGGTTGGGGCATCCGGGGGGCTGCTAATCGCTTGGGACGACGCTAATATAGAGTGCACTAACGTTCATCTAGACCGGTTCTTCATCACGTGTTGGTTCTCCTTCCGGGCAACTGACGTTTCCTTCGCTATTACCAACGTATATGGGCCGTGCGATCTTTCCCTTAAACAAGATTTCTTGGACTCCCTAATCCTTGCGTCGTCTACGATTATTTGCCCCTGGCTGGTCTTCGGGGATTTCAACCTTATTCTTCGCCCAAGAGACAAATCTTCCAACCACTTTAACTCTAACGAAGCTAGGCTATTTTCTTTGGCCATTAACTCCATGCAGCTCCAAGAAATCCCGCTCCTGGACCGTCTCTACACGTGGTCTAATCAACAAGACAACCCTACTCTAGTCCGGCTAGATAGGGCTTTCGTTAACATGGCTTGGTCATCGATGTTCCCGGACTCCACGCTCTCTTCTTTGACAAGGACTACCTCGGATCACGTCCCGATTTTGTTACATGCATCCTCGGACATACCAAAACCCTCAATCTTCAGGCTTAATAACTGTCTCCTGTCTAACCACTCGTTTCTACAGCAAATCGCAACCACCTGGTCTAGCGTGGGTCCTCGCCACTCCCATTTGGGCAGCGCGGGCAAGCTTTGCCTAAAATTAAAACGGTCTAGAAATGTTGCGAAAAAGTGGGCAGTTAATGCAAAAACCCCAAAGCGTCTGGCTACAAACTGCACTACAACCATCGATTTCCTCGACAAGCTGGAGGAGTTTAGACCCCTAACAACTCTTGAGCTTAGTCTCCGAATGGCGGTTAAGGTAGCGCTTCATCGTTACAATAAAAGCCTGGCGAACTACTGGCGGCAACGGGCCAAGTTGCGAGAGTGCACTGTTGGAGATGAGAATTCGGCCTACATGCATGCCTGTGCCTCCGTTCGTTTTCGCAAAAATCAAATCAAGACTCTTCATGTTGATGGCCAAGACATCTCCTCCCACCTAGGCAAAGAACGCGTTCTTCATAGCTACTTCACCGACTTGCTTGGCACTTCCGCCCAATCCTCCTTCAACTTCGATCTTCCGAATCTTTTCCGCGACTCCCAGCTAACTCACTCTCAGGCGCTTTCCCTGTCTCGGCCTTTCTCTATGGATGAGCTTCGTGCGGCGGTTCTGGTCATGAACTCGAATGCAAGCCCGGGTCCAGACGGTTTTGGCCCGGCTTTCTTCAAGGCCAATTGGGACCTCATGAAATCTGATCTTCTGGCCCTTATGGAAGAGTTTCATAAGGGTACTGCCCAACTAAATCGTATTAACAAAGCCTTCATCGTGCTTCTTCCCAAAACAGTAGGTGCTACCTCTCCGGACAACTTCCGTCCGGTCTCCCTTCAAAATTGCACCATCAAGCTTAGCTCCAAATGCCTTACCTCTAGAGTCCAACCATTTATCTTCTCTATCATCCACTAGGATCAATCTGGATTTATCAAAGGTAGAAGCATTGCGGATAACTTTACGTATGCCGCTGATATTGTTCAAACGTGCTTTAAGCGCAAAAAAGCAGCTATTGTGCTTAAACTTGATTTCAAAAAAGCGTTTGACTCGGTCTCCTGGACCGCTCTGGGAGCTATCATGCTTGCCAAGGGCTTCCCCGAGATTTGGTGCAATTGGGTTGACAGCCTGAACCGTTCCAGTCAGTCGGCTGTTGTTCTGAATGGCAAGCCTGGCCCTTGGATCAACTGCAAACAGGGGCTACAACAGGGCGACTCGCTTTCTCCCTATCTTTTTTATTATTGTTGCTGATGTCCTTCAGCGTCTGATCTACCAGGCCTCCAATGATGGTAGGTTAGCTCACCCAATTAATCAGGAGCTTCCTTGCCCAGTTCTTCAGTACGCTGACGATACGTTGATCATCTTGCCGGCGGAGGCTGCTCAACTTCAGACCTTAAAAGCTATCCTGCTTCAATTCTCTCAAGCCACGGGGTTGCATATCAACTTCCATAAGAGCACGTTTGCCCCCATCCACGTGCCTCCTGAGTTAGCCAACGATTTAGCCGACATTTTTGGTTGCCCAGTTGCTTATTTCCCCCAGTCCTACCTCGGCCTTCCTCTATCTACCCACAAACTTCGCGTCGCCGATTTCTTTTTCATTATCGACAAGATTGACCGCCGCCTTGCTGGATGGCGTGGGATCCTTCTTTCTATTGCTGGGCGAGCTATCCTGGTTAGAGCTGTTCTTAGAGCCCTACCTATATATGCCATGACTTCTCTGCTGCTGCCAATGGGTGTTGTCGCTGAATTAGATAAACGCTGCAGAGCCTTTTTTTGTGCGGGTCAAGACAAAGTTTCGGGAGGCCAATGCAAAGTTGCTTGGGATTTTGTGTGTGCACCTTTCTCTCGTGGGGGACTAGGTTTCTCTTCTCTCCAACACCTCAACTCCTGCCCCCTTCTCTCTCATTTAACCAAGATTCACTCACGATCTACGGCTCGCGGGGTTTCTCCATTGGCTGCTAGATATGGGTGGTCCGAAGACCAGGACCTAGGTACTACTCATGCTCATGATTCCCATGTGTGGCGTGATATCGCCAAGGGGATCCCCCTCTTTCGGAGCTTAACGCAAGTGGACGTCGGCAACGGCACTTCCACCGCCTTCTGGCTTGATCTCTGGGTTCCGCGCTCTACAGATATTCTTGCTTCACGGTACCCTGCTCTGTTCTCTCATGTTCTCCGACCCTCGGCTTCTGTTGCCAGGGTTCTAAGCTCACCGGATCTGTGCCTCGATCTCGCTCCACGCCTAACTGATGCTGCCGACCTTGAACTAGGCTACCTACGCAACTTGCTGGCTTCTGTTTCCTTGAATTTGCAGGAACTAGACCGCCGAACAGGTCGATTTGATGGCAAGCCGCTGACTTGCAATGCGGCATACAAGGCTATGTGGGAGGGAGAGCCTGTCGATCCCTTGGCAATGGCCATCTGGAAGAATTTCGCTCCAAACAAATGTAGAATTTTCCTCTGGCTGGCAAACAAGAATCGTCTCTTCACCAACGAACGGCGTTTTCGTCGAGGCATCGCTACTTCTCCGGCTTGCCCTCTCTGTCCGGGGACAGAGTCCGTAAACCACCTGCTTCTGCACTGCCCGGAGCTCACTACTCTGTGGGGAGAACTCTCCTCTCTCACTCCAGATATACCCGCAGATCTTTCGGATCTTTGGGCCAACGACATGCAGAATAAAGTTCGCTCTACAATAATCATCGCCATCCTTTGGAACATTTGGAAAAGAAGGAATGCAAAAGTCTTCAGGGATGACACTCGACCGGTTCACCTCATCGCTCGTTCGCGTGATGATGTTACGCTTTGGTCTAGCAGATGTAATAATGAGCAAGCGCAAGGTTTGCTCTTGTGACTGGGTACCATGTTGTTTCACCTATCTATGAGATTGTAAACTAAAGCCGGATACTCCTGCTCCTCCTCCCCCTCTGTTCTTCTGCTGTAAATATTATCTGGTTATCAATGAAAAGGTTCAGGCCGGCGTAAGCCCGCCGTAGTACCGTCGAAAAAAAATAGAATAGAACTATCTTCGGGAAGTTCAGCAATAGGTTTGAGTACATAGATCAAGTATAGTCATAGTTTTCGAGGGATGATATATTGATAGTACCTTTGTGATGGAGTCAGCTGAGGTATAAATTAAATATATCTCTTCGTGATGGTTGGGTGTTGCTATAATGATTGGTGATAGTTCATTGCGAAATGACCAAAAGAAGTCGGGTTCCTTATGGAGCGGCAATATTTAGCTTATCCCTTGATTTGGTTTTGACTGAAGAGGTAACAAGTAGGGCTGGATGAATATCCAGCGGCTCAGAAATTAAACAGAACTTCAAGAAAAAAAATGAACATTTGTACTATAACCAAATCCAATTGAATGATTGGCGCTGAAGTTCAAGCCTTCAACCAAACATGCAGATAATAAATGGCATAACTGCCGCGCCAACTCTTGGAATATGAATAGAGTCCAACCTCTTACAATTATTGTTCTCTACCATGTCCTAGTTCTTATATAAGTAGTTTTCCTTTGCTACCTTCTTCTCAAGAATTATAGTTGGATGCACCCAACACTATTGCTCGAGCACATTGTGGGAAAATGGTTAAGAGTGTTAGGAATGACAGGCAACAGGAACACTAGAATTGTTATCTTCTTTTTTAGGGGAACTGGCATGAGCGGTGTCTGAAGATTCTGGAGGCTATGAAGCGCACCAGTAGTCAAAGCGGCAGAAGATGACAAAGAATCGTTACCACCAAACACCAACACAGAACCCAGATGACAATGAAGGAAAATCTCAGTTGTAACCGCCGGAGCACGGAAGACGCTTCACACAAGCACAACACTGCACAACCATAGCAGCACACTTCATAAAGGTCGTCGCTGAAGAAGAAACAAACAAAACCCATAAATAAGAACGTCTGCAAAGCCTCGATAATGTTGGCGAAGAACACATACCTCAACACCATGCACCGTTCGCAGCATCCAACACATTGACGAGCACCTCGATCCGGGCCCGCCACCCCGACATCCTACCGGTTCTTGAGCTACCATTCTGACTTTCACCCTAGTCCCGAGGCCACGCAACATCCAGGATGACCACTTCGCTTCCCAAGCGACGCTAAAATAGACACCCCGTTAAACCATACCACGACGTTTCCCCGAGCCACTGTTCTGGCTTGCTCTCATCACACTGCCTGATGCAACGTTATCTTCCATGGATGTGTAGTATCTTTATGAATGAGTCTGCTAAAATATAAGCATATCTTTTCCGTGATAGTTGCATGACAAGCCTTCCTTAAGCACTATTATGAGAGGTCAACAGCCAAATTTGCATCCTTAAGCACTATCATGAGTCTGCTAAGATATAAGAATATTTTGCAAGCAAAGTTGCATGACAAGCTTTCCTTAAGCACTATATCATGAGAAGTCAACAACCAAATTTGCTTTAGACTGATACCAGCAACAGTGAACCTGGCAGAGCAGGTAGTAAGAAAAGTTAAATGTAGAGAATTGTCGCCGGAAGCAAAGTCCTCTTGAATCAAGTAAAAAGAAAAAGGGTATACATGGTTTCTTCATCACCCAAGCTGCTGCATGCTGGTTCGAACATGATCAGTGTCTGATCTTATTTAATTGTTGCAAGTCTAGTGGAGCCTGACGAGCCTGAACTCCCACTTAGGGTTCTTGCTCACACAATATCGAATGGCATTCTGAATCACACGAGTACTTCAACCAACCAGTTCCTGGCACCAAGTCATATAATGCATGTAAAACTTATGTTTCCTTCTACTTATCTTTCCATACACCCCTGTTTTGATGAACAGAAAAGATGATGAATACTGTAGTTTGTAGTTAAGTCTGATATATTCCAGCTTTACCAAAACAGGCACCATATGTTACACAACAGTTTGGTCTTAATTATCTTCAAGGATTTTCTCGCATGTCACCATCTGGGTAGGTAATGGGCATTTTTTTAGTTTCTTGAAAAAGCAATACAATTTGTACTTTGGTGTCACTGCATATCGGTGTGTCGATAGATGCATGAACAATCACCTGTTCATCTTCAGCAACCTCATCTACAACAACCACCCTTCCATGGAGGTCCTCAAATGCACCAAGTGATTCTACATTTATGCATTACTCTATGGTTGATTACACCTGTGTTGTCCTTCCCAAGGGATTTTACTCCACTCATTTATTCAACAGTTGCTAGGGTAGGACTTTAAGTGAGCATTGAGTTCATATCCTTACATACCCCTCTAGAATAAGTTCTCTCCATGGGAGATATTCATGTAGGTGATGTAGTTGGTCGAGTGACCATAATCAGAATTACATAGCATGAGCTCATTTGACAACTTTCCTATTGGCTAATTTTCTTAAGAAGGCAAAATGATAGCTAGTTTTCGTCGTGTTTTGGTGCAGGCCCCCCTCCAGATGTCCAGTCATTGCAGTTTCTTAGCAGCAATCGTCAGTTGGGCCACCAGACCATGGATCAAGGCCAATACACCATCGTCGTATGGGATTTCCTGTGATGTAGCATGTGTTTATGCCAGAATATAGAATCTCAAATGTCCTAGCTGTAAATTATGTATTCAAAATAATGTAGAAGCTAAGCTATCCTCCCAGGCTCACCTTGTTTATATTAATGAAAATATGGTTCTCTGGTAAAACTTGGACCAAACATTTTTAGCATGGCTGAAAGTTTACATCGCGTCGAAAGCCATGAAGAATGCAGTTGGTACTAGTTGTGACAGGAAAATAGCATCGTCTGTGTGGACCGCGGATTAGTTTCGACGTGTGGAATGCACATTAGTTTCGACATTTCGAGATCTAAATAAACATGGACCATAGCTAAATGTTCTTCTAAAAAGAAGGCATGTTTTTTTAGAAAGGAACCAGTCTACCGAGTGCATCATCTTAGCGATCATTTGGTAAGAAGAGAAAGAACACAATCTTTCCTGGTATATGTGATGGTTTATTAGGTAGGTGGCGTCATATATCTTGTGCTAAACCTTAAAGGCTGAAAACTCTATCTCAATGCTGACGTGACAATCAATTGATAGTACTAATGCAAACTGTCAATACAAGCTTTTGTCAAGAAACTTTCTGGTGTGCAATTGGGGCATTCTATCTAAATTATTATTAACTACTCACTGTCATAGGTTAAATGATTGAGAGAGCGAAAAAGCAAAAAGACCAGAATAGAACTATCTACACGCAAATAAATCTTAATGGGATAAATGGTTATCTTTGGACAAGTTCAGTAATAGGTTTGAGTAAATAGATATGCTATTATAGTTTTTGAGGGATGGTATATGGATGGTACCTTTATGATTGAGTCTGCTGAGATATAGATAGATATCTCTTTCACGAGAATTGATTTGTTGCGATAATGGTTGGTGAGGCTCCTAAAAAATTAAACCAAAGTTTTTAAAAAAGGACATTGTGCTATAAGAAGAGCCAGTTGAACGTTTGGCGCTAAAAATTCAAGTCTTGAACCAAACATGTATATTATAACTGCGCGCGCCAACTCTTGGAATATGAATAGAGTTCAATGTCTTACATATTCACTCTTTAATCTTTACATTGTTCTCTACGATGTCCTAGTTGTTATATAACTAGTCCACGAAAATGCTACCTTCTCCTCAAGAATTGTAGTTGCATGCGCCAAACCCTATTGCCCGAGCGTTGCCAGAGAAATAGCAAAGAGGGTTAGGAGTGATAGGCAGCGGGAACACTCATGATGTTACCTTCCATGGTTGCGATTTCCGTAAAACGGTATGCATATCTTGCACATAACTCATCGCTCATGTCTCCTGCCATTGTTGTACAAATATCATAAAATGTATACGTTTTGCATTTTCTTGTAGGTGTGGTGCAGTGCCAATAGGGAGTCTGGGAGTTCTCCTCTACCATGCTGTAGTTAGGCTTACCTGACTACCCGCTCCTTCCATCGCGATCCTCAATGCTTAACTCGTGAGGTCTGATAGTAGCATGTATTGGCGACCATCTTTTTGTTCCTTTTGGAGCTGTATTATAGTCGTCCCAATTGTGGTTGGCAACTACTTCGGTTATTCTTAATATGAGACGAGAGCTGAGAATGACCGTCAACCATAGGATGATTGCTAGCACAATAGTAACCCAACTCTGCTAAGTCAATAGCGGTGTTACAATAATCAAGTTGTAGAGCACCTGTGCCTAGTGGCTGTAGCTTGTCATCTTTGATGACATTGTTGTTGATTTTACAACTCCTATGGTTTCTACTTCAACAATTGACGATGGCAAGCTGCTGCAAGTCAGCATTTCACATGATGCATGACTAGTGGATTATGCCCCTACTCTTTCTCTTGTACCTTGTCATATCCACGCCATTACTATTTGCTCACCCTGTTTATATAAGTGAAATATGGAGCACTGGTAACATTTGGACCGAACCTTTCTACTATGGGTGATAGGTTTTGTCTCATCTAAAACCACAAACAATGCACTCTCTTCATCCCAAAATAAGTGTCTTCACTTTGTTCTAACTTTAGTACAAAGTTGTAGTAAGGTTGAGACACTTATTTTAGGATGAAGGAAGTAGTTAGTACTAGTTGTGATGGGAAGCAAAATGGCAGTGCAACATTTTGATATCAAAAGAAATGCAGATCAAATATATACTTACCCTTCTAAAAATATTATTCTACAAAGAAGACATGCTTGTGTCTTAGCCTAAAGGAATCAGTCTACTGGGCGCCAAACTGGGACTTGTTTTACAAACAATTGCAGTGCATTATGCTCTGCCGCTGAAAAATGTACCATAGAAGACATTAGAAGTCAACAGACAAATTTGCTTCAGAATGATACCAGCAACAGTGAACCTCGCAGAGAAAGTAGTAAGAAAAATAAAAATGTAGAAAATTGTCGCCGGCAGCAAAGTCCTCTTGAATCAAGTAAAAAGAAAAAAGGAAGACAAGGTATGTTCATCACCTAAGCTGCTCCATGCTGGATTGAACATGATCAGTGTCTGATCTTATTAAATTTTTGCAGGTCTAGTGGAGCCTGAGGAGGCTGAACCCCCACTTAGGGTTCTTGCTCCAACAATACCCAATGACATCCCAAATCACATGAGTACTCCAACCAACCAGTACCTTGCCCCAATTCATATAATGCAGGTAAAACTTATGTTTCCTTCTACTTCTGTTTGTTTCCATACAACCCTATTTTGATGAACAGAGAAGATGATGAATATTTGTAGTTTGTAGTTAAGTCTGATATATTATAGCTTTACCAAAACAGGCGCCATATGCTACACAACAGTTTGGTCTTAATTACCTTCAAGGATTTTCTGGCATGCCGCCATTTGGGTAGGTAATGGACATTTTTTATTCTCCTGAAAAATAATACAATCTGTACTTTGCTCTCACTGCAAATTGGTCTGTCAATAGATGCAGGAATAATCACCTGTTCATCTTCAGCAACCTCATCTACAACAACCACCCTTTCATAGCGGTCCACAAATGTGATAAGAAAATAGGCAGTTTTCCGATTAAGTTAATCCATGAATAAATCATGAGCATGACATGAACAACATTGATAACATACTGATTACGATCTAACAAAGCATGTACTACGCATATAGTAGAAACATCTACGCATATCGCTAGTACTGCTACAACAGAAAGAAACACGAGAGGGATAAGCGATGTATACCCTCCAATCGGCCATGCGGTGGTGGTGGCGGTGACAGCAGCCGCGGCATCCTCGGCGGCCTTCTTGTCGGCCTCGGCCTTCTCAGCGGCGGCACGGTCGGCGTCGGTCGACATGATGATGATGAAGGTGGTGCGGACGTAGATAAGCGAAGCGAGCGATCGGCGTAGTCGCTACCAAAAACCTAATCGCCCCTCTCCCCGTACAGGATCCGGAGAGGCGTGGTTTCGGAGGCCTGCTCTCCCGTCAACCGTGTACGCGGTGAACGGGACGGAGTCGCCGGCGGCAGCAGCAGAGGAACAATGCGGGCGTGGAGGCGGAGATGCGTTCTGTTTTCGTGGCGGCTAGGGTTGGCAGCGCCCCACATATATAGTCGCGGCCGCGCGTGGAGAGACGTGGGCTGAACCCACGTCCAAGTCGGTAGCCCATGACCCGACGTCTCAGATCGTGGCCCCACCTGTCAAAGACTCTCCGTTCCTGACCGGCAAAAAGAAGCGCATAGGAGTGAGCTCGGCTCGGCTCAATCCCGCAACCAGCAGGCGTCGTGACGAGGCGTGGCGTGGCGAGGCGGCGGAGGAGGAGGAGGCGCGAGGGCCTCATCTCTTCTCAAGCTCCAATAGCATGAGGAGAGAGTCCCTTATAAACCACTCCAACTCTCCTTCCACTTCCAAGGTGGGAATAAACTTCCCACCACCTTGTCATGCCACCTACATGGACCCTTAGAGATTAAATCTGAAATTGTCATATGGGCTCTAGGCCCATCTCATATTCAACAATCCCCACTAGATCTCGGGCCCCAGTTTGTCCTTTGTTCCAAACACTGTTTTGATATACCAGCATCTCGGTGGAGACCGATTAAGGTTGAGCTCCACCTAGACCAGGTAGTTACACTCCTTCACAACCTGAACAATGGACTATGCCTTGAATTGTCGGGTTTGGCGTCAAGAAGTTTCACCACAAGTCTCACGTCGAGGCTGCGAAGGCTGACCCCTCGGGTGGAGCATATTAGTCACACTCTGGCCTATTCATGAGCTTGCTAGAGATCACCCCAATCTCATAGACTATGACCAGCAGATCGGGCTCATATAGGTGTGTTCCTCCAAAGATCGCTCTGTAGGATAGCATCTTGCTTATGCATATAAGCCTTGGAACACATTAAGACAGTAGTCATCCTTCCATACAGTTTCGAAAGTATTGCATCTCCAACGGAGTGGGTTAGTAAAATTACTTTCCTCGGTTCACCACTGGCTTGTTTTCCTGGTCCTACTTCACGGGATCTCCGATCACATAGGTTGAGTTACTACCATGGCAACTCATGTGGGTCTCATACCCATCTCCCTTGATGCGCTATCTATCACAACACGTGATAGCCCTTTAGTGAAGGGATCTCGCAGATTCTTAGCCGTTTGGATATAATCCAACGCTATCACTCGGAGTTTCCCAATTTTTCGACAGCTTTCAATCTCATTCTTATGTGTTTGTTGGACTTCATGTTGTCCTTTGAACTCTTCACCTTGACAATAACTGTTTGATTGTCACAGTTCATAAGGATGGCGGAACCGCTTTTCAACCATCAGCAAGTCCATCAATAGATCTCGAAGCCATTCTGCTTCGCCACCCGATGTGTCTAATGCTGTTAATTCTGCTTCCATTGTCGATCTTGTTAAGATCGTTTGCTTGCAAGACTTCCAGGAAACAGCACCACCTCCAATAGTAAACATATACCCAGTTGTGGCCTTCATCTCATCAGCATCAAAGATCCAATTCGCATCACTATACCCTTCAAGTACCGACGGGTATCCGGTATAGTGTAGTCCATAGTTCATAGTACCTTTCAGATAACGCATAACTCTCTCAAGAGCACGCCAATGTACATCACCGGTTTGAAACAAATCGGCTCAGTTTACTAATAGCAAATGCGATGTCGAGCCTCGTTAAGCTCGCTAGATCTGGAGTGAACCAACAATCTGAGAGTATCTCAATTGATCTATAGCTGTGCCTTTTGACTTTCGAATCAGCACACTAGAATCATATGGTGTTTGAGATGATTTGCAGTCCGAATATCCAAAACGACTCAACACCTTCTCAACATAATGGGATTGCGAAGTGTAATCCCACCTCATCATCTCTCAAAAGCTTGATGTTCAAGATAACATCAGCCACTCCAAGATCCTTCATCTCAAAGTTACGAGACAGGAAAGACTTAACCTCCTCGATCAACTTGAGATTAGTCCCAAATATCAGTATGTCATCAACATAGAAACACAGTATAACTCCTTCGCCCCCACCATAGTGATAGTATACACATTTGTCGGCCTCATTAACAACAAAGCCAACAGATGTCAACGTTTCATTAAACTTGTCATGCCATTGCTTAGGCGCTTGTCTCAGGCCATACAAAGATTTCACCAGCTTACACACCTTTCCTTCCTGACCATCCATCACAAAGCCATCAGGCTGTTGCATATATATTTCCTCCTTTAGCTCTCCGTTCAGGAAAGCCATCTTAACATCCATCTGATGAATGAGAAGACCGTGTGAGGCCGCCAACGAGAGTAATACTCGAATGGTGGTCGATCGCCACGGTGAATAAGTGTCGAAGAAATCTTCTTCTTCTTTTCAGGCGTAGCCCTTGGCCTAAGCCTAGCCTTGTACTTTTCGATTGTACCGTCAGGCCTAAGCTTCTTCTTGAACACCCACTTGCATCCCAATGGTTTGCAACCATAAGGACGTTCAGAAGCTCCCAAGTCCGTTAGCCATGATGGAATCCATCTCGCTACGGACCGCATCCTTCCGATGAGTCAGCCACGGAGATGCATATGCTTCGAAATAGAAGTAGGATTATCCTCCACGAGGTATATGAAGAAATCATCACCAAAGGTCTTTACAGTCCTTTGTCTCTTGCCCCTACCAAGGGATTCCTCATTATCCTCCTCAGGATTTTCATCATGTGTTTGATTATAATATTCCATCGGAATGGCAGGTTCAGGAGTCTCCTCAGATTCCTGTCTAGAAGTGCTTTGTACATCTCTCATGGGGAAAATGTCCTCAAAGAATGTAGCGTCTTTAGACTCCATAATTTCATGTCAGGCATGGTCGGCGTCGGTCGACATGATGATGATGAAGGTGGTGCGAACGTAGATAAACAGAAGCGAGCAGTCGCGTAGTCGCTACCCAAAAACCTAATCGCCCCTCTCCCCGTACAGGATCCGGAGAGGCGTGGTTTCGGAGGCCTGCTCTCCCGTCAACCGTGTACGCGGTGAACGGGACGGAGTCGCCGGCGGCAGCAGCAGTAGAGGAACAATCCGGGCGTGGAGGCGGAGATGCGTTCTGTTTTCGTGGCGGCTAGGGTTGGCAGCGCCCCACATATATATGCGCGGAGCGGAGCGGAGCGGCGCGGCGCGTCGTGACGAGGCGAGGCGAGGCGAGGCGTGACGAGGCGAGGCGAGGCGAGGCGAGGCGAGGCGTGGCGTGGCGAGGCGAGCGGAGGAGGAGGAGTGCGCGAGGGCCTCATCTCTTCTCAAGCTCCAATAGCATGAGGGAGAGAGTCCCTTATAAACCAGTCCAACTCTCCTTCCACTTCCAAGGTGGGACTAAACTTCCCACCACCTTGTCATGCCACCTACATGGGCCCTTAGAGATTAAATCTGAAATTGTCATATGGGCTCTAGGCCCATCTCATATTTCAACAAAATGCACCGGGTGATTCTGCATTTTTGCACTACTCTATGTTTGGTTACACCCGTGTTGTCCTTTCCAAGGGATTTTGCTCCACTTATTCCTCCAACAGTTGCTAGGGTAGGACTTTAAGTGAGCATTGAGTTCATATCCATACATACCCCTATAGAATAGGTTCTCTCCATGGGAGATATTCATGTCGGTGATGTAGTATGTCAAGCGACTGTAATCAGCCTTACGTAGCATGAGCTCATTCGGCAACTTTCTTGTTGGCTAATTTTCTTAAGAAGGAAAAATGATGATAGCTAGTTTTCATCGTGTTTTGGTGCAGGCCCCCCCTCCAGATATCCAGTCATTGCATTTTCGTAGCAGCAATCCTCAGCTCGGCCACTAGAACACGGATCAAGGCCAGCACACAATCACAGTATGGGATTTCCTATGATGTAGCATTTGTGTATGCCAGAATGTAGAAACTCAACTATCCCAGCTGTAAATTATGTAATGAAAAATAGTGTAGAAGCTGAGCTATCCTCCCTGGCTCACCTTGTTTATTCTCTACTACTTAAAAAGAAAGTAAGGTTCCCATTTCACCTCTCTTTCGTCCAACCTTCCTTATATACGTTCCACTCTTTCTTTCTCCTCTTTGATTTTTCTCTCACATCTTTGATTTTTCTCCCGTACATTATATCACTAAAATAGAATCAATTGTCTCATGTTTTATTAACATACCAAAATAAAAACATATTTTGTTTGGTAAGTCATTAATTTTTTATCAAATAAATGCTTAACAATAAAATGGCAGGTAAATCATGGCGATAGAATACAAGAACTTGCTATGATTTTAGCGCATCAATATAATAATGGGCGTGCAACCTAGAATGTTTATACTCCCGTTGCAACGCACGGGCACTTATCTAGTATTAATAAAAATATGGAGCGTTGGTGAAACCTGGACCAAACCTTCCTACTACTATGGGTTAAAGGTTACGGCGCGTTGAAAGCCATGAAGCATGCACCTGGTACTAGTGGTGACAAGAGAATGACATTGTCCGAGTGGAATGCGCTTGGTTTAGACATGGGGAATGCACATTAGTTTTAAAGCGGACCAAAGCTATGCTTATGCATTGAAGATATTCTTCTACAAAGACATGCTCTTGACTGCCTGAAAGGAACCACTCTACTGAGTGCAACATTTTAGCGGTCATTTGGTAATAAGAGAAAGAACACAATATTTCACTGGTGTGTGATAACTCAATAGGTAGCCAGCGTCTTATAACTTGTGCTAAACCTGAAAGGCTGAAAACGTACCTTATCTCAGATGTTGACGTGACAATGGTAAGGGGGTGGGGGCAGTGATCTCCAATGAAATTCGATTCATGCAAAGTAAAGACAGGAAAATTTCAATCAATTGACAACACTAATGCAAATTGTCATTACAAGCTTCTCTCAAGAGACTTTCTGGTGTGCAATTGGGACATTCTATCTAAGTTATTATCAACTACTGCTCACTATCATAGGCTAAATGGTTGAGAGAGCGGAAAAGCCGAATGACCAGAACAAAAATATCTTCTAGTATAAAAATCTTTATCGGATGTATGTTTATCTCTCGACAAGTTCAGTTAATAGATTTGAGTAAATAGATCAGGTATTACAGTTTTGGAGGCATGGTATATGCATAGGACCTTTATGATTGAGTCCGCTGAGATATACTCCCTCCGTTCCAAAATATAGTGCGCACCCGCTTCCCGAGATTCAACTTTGATCATAAATTTAACCAACAAGACCGACTGTGTCGGGAGCAAAAATTATATAGTTGAAAAGTTTTTTTGAATACCAATTCACTAGTATAAATTTTGCTCCCGCCGCAGTCGGTCTTGTTGGTTAAATTTATGGTCAAAGTTGAAGCACGGGAATCGAGCACGCGCTATAAATTTGGAACGGAGGAAGTATAGATATATCTCTTTCGCGAGGATTGGTTGGTGAGACTCAGAAAAAAAGACAATTGTGCTATAGCTAGACCCAATTGCATGACTGACGCTAAAGTTTCAAGTCTTGAACCAAAAATGCATATAATAAATGTTATAACTGCACGCGCCAACTCCTGGAATATGAATAGAGTTCAACTTCTTACATATTCACTCTTTGATCTTTATATTGTTCTCTACCATGTCCCAGTTCTTATATAAGTGGTGTTTTCGTTGCTACCTTCTCCTCAAGAATTGTACCTGTATATGCCAAACACTATTGCTCGAGCATTGCCAAAAAAAGGCAAAGTGGGTTAGGAATGATAGGCAACGGGAACACTCACGATGTTACCTTCCATGAATGCAAAATATTTTTGGTATTTTTGTTGTATAGATTAGAAAATAAAGATTGCAAAATAAACGGAGACAGAAATAACTAGTAGACGGAAAAGTAATATGATGTAAAATAGACCCGGGGGTCATAGGTTTCACTAGTGGCTTCTCTCAAGATAGCATATATTACGGTGGGTGAACAAATTATTGCTGAGCAATTGATAGAAAAGCGCATAGCTATGATGATATCTAAGGCAATGATCATGAATATATGCATCACGTCCGTGTTAAGTAGACCGAAATGATTCTGCATCTACTACTATTACTCCACACATCGACCGCTATCCAGCATGCATCTAGAGTATTAAGTTCATAAGAACGGAGCAACGCTTTAAGCAAGATGACATGATGTAGAGGGATAAACTCAAGCAATATGATATAAACCCCATCTTTTTATCCTCGATGGCAACAATACAATACGTGTCATTTCCCTTTCTGTCACTGGGATTGAGCACCGCAAGATTGAACCCAAAGCTAAGCACTTCTCCCATTGCAAGAAAGATCAATCTAGTAGGCCAAACTAAACCGATAATTCGAAGAGACTTGCAAAGATATCAAATCATGGATATAAGAATTCAGAGAAGAATCAAATATTATTCATAGATAATCAAGTTCATAAACCCACAATTCATCGGATTTCGGCAAACACACCGCAAAAGAGTTACATCGAATAGATCTCCAAGAAGATCGAGGAGAACTTTGTATTGAGATGCAAAGAGAGAGAAGAAGCCATCTAGCTAATAACTATGGACCCGAAGGTCCGTGGTAAACTACTCACACATCATCGGAGAGGCTATGGTGTTGATGTAGAAGCCCTCCGTGATCGATTCCCCCTCCGGCGGAGCGCCGGAAAAGGCCCCAAGATGGGATCTCATGGGTACAGAAGGTTGCGGCGGTGGAAAAAGTGTTTCGTGGCTCTCCTGGATGTTTTCAAGGTATAAGAGTATATATATAGGCAAAAGAAGTAGATCGGTGGAGCTACGAGGGGCCCATGAGGGTGGGGGCGCGCCCTCCTGCCTCGTGGCTTCCTTGACTTCCACTCCAAGTCTCCTGGATTGCGTTTGTTTCAAAAATGATCCTCGCGAAGGTTTCATTCCGTTTGATATTACTTTTCTGCGGAATACCGAAATAGGCAAAAAAACAACAATTTTGCACTGGGCCTTCGGTTAATAGGTTAGTCCCAAAAATAATATAAAAGAGCATATTAAAGCCCATTAAACATCCAAAACAGATAATATAATAGCATGGAACAATCGAAAATTATAGATACGTTGGAGACGTATCAGTGTGGTGCAGCACCAAGTGGCAGGTTAGGAGTTTTCCTGGCGGGCGTTAAATCATGTTGTACATAGGCTTACCTAACAGCGTCTGTCGTCTAGCCCGATCCTCACTGCTTAACCCATGAGGTCTAATAGTAGAATGTATTAGCGACCTTCTTTTTGTTGTTGTTTTTTAGCTGGATTACGGTCATCCAAATGATCTTGGCAACTACTTCAGTTATTCTTAATCCGTGGCCAGAGCTAAGAATGACTGTTAACCCTAGCATGATTCTTTTAGCAAAACAGTAACTCAAGAATGCTCAGTCAATAGCAGCGTGTGTTACAATTAAGTTGCAGGGCAACTCTACCTAGTAGCTGTAGATTGTCATCTTCGACGCCATTACTGTTTATTTTACAACTCTTCTGATCCGTGTCCAAAACCTGGAGATGGTTTGTGGCTCCAGCTCAGCATTTCACAGGAGACATGACATGAGGATTATGGGCTAATGTGCATACTCTTTCTCTTGTACCTTGTAATATCCTGTTTATATTAGTGAATTATGGAGCACGAGTAACATTTGGACCCAACCTTTCTACTATGGATGGGAGGTTTTGGATCATCGAAAACCACGAACAATCTAGTTAGCACTTACGTGATAGGTTAATAGGTAACACACATATTTGGGTCCTAAAACTATTGAAGGTGTGTCAAGTTAGTCCCAAATCTATAAACTGAATGTTTGAGTCCTAAAACTATTTAAGTCGTTCACTGGAGGTCCTATACATCCCCGATCAGCGCTAATCTGCACGTGTGGCGAGTTGATCACCGCCACATGGGAAATATTTCATACATAGCCTCCTAAAAATGGTATCTTCTAATTTTGCGGCCCGTAAACAGAATTGCGAGCATCTTTCCAAAACCCAGCGAGATCGCCTGAGGCCAATTACAAGACAGAAGGACCACATAATTATAAGAGAGAACTTTTGAAAGGGTTTTCATGAAAAATATTACGTATGTGACGGTGGTTCATCTGCCACGCATGCAGGTCAAAGTTGACCAGGGATGTATAGGACCTCCCGTGAACGTCTTATATAATTTTAGGACTCAAATATGCACTTCTGTAGATTTAGGACTAACTTGACACATCTTCAATAGTTTTAGGATTTACGATGTATTTTACTCAAAGAAATGCAAATCTAATCTATACTTATCCTTCTAAAAATATTATTCTACAAATACAATACATGCTTGTGACTTAGCCTAAAGGAATCAGTCTATTGCGGACAATATAGCCGTACAAACTGTCATTATTGTTTTAAGATGTTGTACAAAGAAGACATGCTTTTGACTTTGCTGAAAGAATGACCATTTGGTAAATAGAAAAAGGAAGAGCAAAGTCTTTCACTGGTATTTGTGATAGGTTAATAGGTAACACACATCATATATCTTGTGCTAAACTTGAAAGGCTGGACACATTATCTGAAGTGCTGACGTGACACTGGTGATCTCCAATTAAATTCGTTTCATGCAAAGTATAGACGGGGAATTTCTTCAATCGTTTGACCATAATCAATAGTGCAAAAGGTTGACACAAGCTTTTCTCAAGAAACTTGCTGATGAAGATTCGGTAACAGAAATATCTTAATGGGATAAGAGGTATAACTCGGGAAGTTCACTAATAGGTTTGAGTAAAATATATCTAGTATGCATATTTCTTTAGGAAGGGCATATACATAGTACCTTTATTACCATCTTCTGAGATATAAATATATCTCTCTTTCACGAAAGTTGAGTTGTTGCGACAATGATTGGTCATTGTAGAGTAGCCAAAAGACGTTTCCTTCTGGAGTGGCAACGTTTAGCTTATCCTTGATTTTCTTTGAACTCAAGATGTAACAACTATGACTGGATGAAGATTCAATGGCTTGAAAACAAAACCTTAAAAAAGTTTAGTTGCTGTGCTATAACCAGAGCAAGTTAAATGGGTGATGCTAAAAATTCAAGCCTTCAACCGAACATGCATATAATAAAGCTATAATAAATGTCATACCCGCCCGCACCAACTCTTGGGATATACATAGAGTTCAACCTCCCTTTTACATACACTCCTTTTATTGTTCTCGCCCATGTTCTAGTTCTTATATAAGTAGTTCGTTGCTACCTTCTCAAAAATTGTTATTGTATGCGTAAACACTATCACTCAAGCACATTGACAACAAAAAGGTAAAGAGCATTAGGAATGATAGGCAACGGGAACACTGACAACATTATCTTCCATGAATGCCATTTGCACAACGTGGTATGCATATCTTCTACATAGCTCGTAGTCCAAGTCATTCTGTCACTGTTGTCCAAATATCATAAAATGTATACATTTTGTTCCTTTCTTTAGGTGCGGTGCGATGACAGGTAGAAACTTTGAAGCTGCACTGGAGGACTGAGACAGTTGCACCACTCTGCTGCTGAAAATCGTAAGTTTGTCAACGGAGGAATCTTGGTTTCAAATTAGCTATGTGTAGTTTCATCGTCTTTTAGTTAGTTAGGATTTCAAACTGTGACTTTTTTACGTGCTTCGATACTTGTACATATAAAGTACATTTTGGAGGAAAAAAATGTAGGTATAAGAGCAAGAATATCAATGTGACATATAAACTGCTAGGATCCCTCTACTTAGAATAACATAGGAAAACAGACCAAGAGATACCAAAAAGTCTTTGGTCAATTGCCAAATATTTGTACACATGGTGACACTAATTTTTTTTAATTGTATTGTACAATCACACTATATCATACATGAATCATAAGGTCCATTACTTTACAATATGTATCCCTACCTAAAAAACGAAATTTACATGAATAAGCCACCTGGCACTGTAAAATAATTGGCAAAAGAATTGACAACAACCATGCATCAATAAGACTCAATCTTTTGCTGCTGTCAAATGCAGCGAAACCATGCATCTACTCAATCATTCTTCTTATGAGCCGATGGCCTTATCAGCTGCAGGTTTGCTGTGCTTCATTTTGGTGATACTAAGAAGATCGCCAAAGAGCGAGTCTCATGGTCTGGTTGGTTTATTTCTGCTGCTTCAGGGAAAATGATGGTGTTGCTCCATTCATTCTCTGAGAAAGTTCATTTGCACTGGTATATGCATATGTGGCGAAGAGGCCCTAAATGCTTATCTCCCGGGTAGTTTGGTTATAGGTTTGAGTATATATATATATGCATAACACCTTTATGACGAGTCTGACGAGATTAAAATATATCTCTTTTGCAAGAGTTGAGTTGTTGCGACGAGTCTGACGAGATTAAAATATATCTCTTTTGCAAGAGTTGAGTTGTTGCGACGAGTCTGACGAGATTAAAATATATCTCTTTGGCAAGAGTTGAGTTGTTGCGTTAGTGATTGGGGAAAGTTCGTTGTGTAATAACCAAAAGAAGTTTCCTTCCAGAAATGTTTAAATTGTATTGTTCCTTGATTTGCTTTTAACTGAAGAGGTAACAAATATGACTGGATAAAGATCCAATGGCCAGAAAAAAAAACCCCGGAAGTTTAGGAAAAAAGGGCACATGTGCAACCAGAGCCTATTGAATGGTTGGTCCTAAAAAATTCGACTCTTCAACCAAGCGTGCAATAATAAATGTTGTAACTGCGCGCACCAACTCTTGGAATATGAAGTGTTCAACCTCTTACATACACTCTTTATATTGTTCTCGACCTAGTTCTTATATAAGTTGTTTCTTCGTTGCTACCTTCTTCTCAAGAGTTATAATTGTAAGCCAAACACTATTGTTCCCGCACATTGATAGAAAATTGGCAAAAACTGTTAGGAATGATAGGCAACGGGAACATCAACAACTTTGTTTTCCATGGATGCGATTTGCGCAACGTGGTATGCATATCTTCTACATAGCTCGTATTTCAAATCATTCTGTGACTGTTGTTAGAATATCATAAAATGTGTACAATTTTGTTCCTTTCTTGTAGGTGCGGTGCACTGGCACATGGGGGATTTGGAGATTGCCTGGAGCTCAGCGTCATGATGTACTTAGGCTTGCCTAATGGCATCTCTCTTGTCGCATGATCCTCAACGCTTAACTCCCTAGGTCTGCTAGTAGCTCGTATTGCTCCATGAATTGTAGTGCTAAAATAATCAAGTTGCAGAGCACCTCTGCATAGTAGCTGTAGCTTGTCATCTTCGACGACACTCTTGTTGATTTTACAGCTCCTATGGTTTCTACTCCAACAATTGACAATGGCATGCGGCTGCAAGTCAGCATTTCACAGGATGCATGACTTGAGTATTATATGTCTTATCTTTCTATTGTACTTTGTCATATCCGATGCCATTATTGTTTGCTCACCTTGTTTAAGTTGTAGAGCACCCGTGCCTAGTAGCTATAGCTTGTCATCTAGGATGACATTGCTGTTGATTTTACAACTCCTATGGTTTCTACTCCAACAATTGACGATGGCACGCGGCTGCAAGTCCGCATTTCACAAGATGCTTGACTTGCGGATTATGCCCCTACTCTTTCTCTTGTACCTTGTCATATCCGACGCCATTACTATTTTCTCACAGTGTATATAAGTGAAATACGGAGCACTGGTAACATTTGGACTGAACCCTTCTACTATGGGTGATAGGTTTTGACTCATCGAAAACCACAAACAATGTACTCCCTCTGTCCCAAAATAAGTGTCTTGACTTTGTACTAACTTTAGTACAAAGTTGTATCAAGGTTGAGACATTTATTTTGGGATGGAAGGAGTAGTTAATACTAGTTATGATAGGAAGCAAAATGGCAGTGCAACATTTTGATATCAAAAGAAATGCAGATCAAATCTATACTTATCCTTCTAAAAATATTATTCTACAAAGAAGACATGCTTGTGTCTTAGCCTAAAGGAATCATGCTACTGAGCGCCAAACTGGGACTTGTTTTTCAAACAATTGCAGTGCATTATGCTCGATTTGCTGCTGAAAACTGTACCATATAAGAACATTGTATCTTGCACGATTCATAAATCTCATGATGTATTGACGAAAAAGGGTTTATTCAATAGATCTATTACTTTACAATATGTATACCTATCTAAAAAAATGGAATTTATATCAATAAACCATCCATGCATTGTACAAAAAGTGACAAATAGAATTATGTACTACGAGGTAAAGCCTTCGCTGCCGGCGAATGCAGCAAAACCATGCATCTACTCAACCATTCTTCTTACAGGTCGCCGACCTAACTAGCTGCAGGTTTGCTCTGCTTGATTTTGTCGATGCTAAGAAGATTGCTGAAGAGCGAGTCTTCTGGCCTCCTTGGTTTATTATGTTGCTTCCGGGAAAGGGATGGATTTGCTCCATTTATTCTTTGAGAAAGTTCATCTGCACTAGTATACACATATGTGGCGTTCAGTCGAAGAGGGTGACGAGGCAGAGCTATTGGATAAGGATGCTGGGCTCGGGGAGGATGTTGGCCTCGGGAACCATGAACGTTGCCGACGGAGGCATGCTCTGGACGCCATTTAGGTTATCTTAGCGAAGTACAATCTGAAAGACAACGAGTGGCTAAGTAAATTGTATGAGGATAGAGAAACATGGGCCTTTCCTTATGGACGTGATATATTCTCACCGATGTAGACTTTCGCGCTGCTTTATATAGGAAGCAACACGTGAAAATACACGAACGAACGATACAATATGGCAGGAGACTCCCTTACAAAGAAGATCAAAAGATACAACAAAAAACCTAGAACAAGCCTAAGATCTCGCCGAGGCCCGACCGAAGACTCCTGAGCTCCACGAAAACGCCACCAAGAGGGTAATGTCGCCGCTACCGAGTCCGAACAAACATAAAATAGTTTTCACCCAAAGCCCTGGCACAAGGACGAGAACGAGGATGACGTCTTCAGGAAGCAAGTGGCACCCACGGGAGCCACTATCACAAGTGCCAAAAACACGAGCTTTAGCTCAAAGCTCGGAAACTCACCTGCACCACCGAGAGGACTTCCAGTCACCACCGCAGTGAGGGTCGACCCATCACTGCCAGAACAAACAAGAGCTTCCCGCCACTACATCCCTCGGTGCTAGCACTCTCAAGAGGTGAAGCCACCATCTCTACCATGAAGCCTGTCGGAAAGCCAACCGTGAAGCCCATGGGACTGCCGCCCCAGCATCCATGCCCCTAGTCACTGCCAACCATCCACATCAGGGGGACTCTCTGTCCCCATACCTTTTTATCCTGGTGGCTGATGTTCTTCAAAGGCTATGCTGCATGCACTTCCAGGCTGGTAGCTTGCTGCACCCCCTTGGCTCGGACATTTTGTTCCTAGTGCTGCAATATGCGGATGACACTCTGCTTATTTTCCGTGGGGATCTTCAGCAAGCACTGGTTGTCAAAAGCATCCTAATTGTCTTTTCGGATTTCTCTGGTCTGCAAATAAACTTCCACAAGAGCACTCCGGTTCCAGTCTCAGTTGATGATGGAACTATGTTAAATTGCTCGGTTGCTCGGCTGTCCCGTCTCCTCCTTCCCATACACTTACCTTGGCCTGCCTTTATCTCCGAACAAGATTACGCAAGGCATGTTACTACCGGTTATCCATAAAGTTGACAAGAGGTTATCGGGTTGGCTAGCTACTTTTCTTTCTTGGGGAGGCATGCTCACTTTGGTTAACTCCATGCTTGCCGGCATTCCTAGCTACTTCATGACTTGCTTCCCATGGCTGAAGGAGTCCATTAATAAGCTGGAGGGGCTTTTGTGCGCTTTCTTCTGGCAGGGCAAGAACAAAGCCGTGGGTGGCCATTGCCTTGTTGCTTGGGACAAAGTCATTCTTCCACGATACGTGGGTGGCTTGGGGATCAGAGATCTATCATCACATAACTAGGCAATGCTCTGTAAGTTTGTGGCCAAGGTTCTACAGTTCTCAGATATACCTTGTTATCAATGGTTGGTCTCACAATACTGCAAAAATAATCTACCCCGGGGCAATAGCGCAAGAGACACGACTTTCTAGAAAGGATTCAAAACCTGCATTCCGCTGGTCGTGTTTTCTTCTTGTTGCTCGGTTGGCTCAGGGACTTTGGTCTCCTTCTGGCAAGATCAGTGGCTAGGGCTCGGAAGACTGATGCTTCCAGCCTTATACTCTTTCGCCAAGGACAAGTTCTGTTCAATTCAGTCACAGATGTCCCCAGATGGGTGGGCCATTCAGCTGCACCCAAACCTTTCAGATACGCAGGAGTTGCAAGCATTGCATGGCCTCATTGCAAATGTCACCTTGAATGCTGCCGACGCGGACCACCGGGTTTCTTCTCTTTATGGTAATGGGATCACCACGGGCTACTTTTACAGGCTGATTACATTTAGGGGCGTGAGGTGTGCTTTTGAGCAGTGGATCTGGGATGTGCTCATTCTTAACAAGCATAGAGTCATTCTCTGGTTGGTCTTCTATGGGCGTGTAAACACCAAGGATAATATGCTCAAGAAGAATTGGTCTGTGATCGTTTCACATGCAGACTGTGATATCTGCCCAGCCGCTGAATCGATTACTCACTTGATCCTGTGATGTCGGTTGCTCGGCTTGTGATTCCTCTGACTTGCTGTCCTTCTTCCAGCAAGCTCCTCACCAACTTACCTTCAAAAGGAAATGGAATGTTGTTTTCGCTGCTTGCATCGTCACCCTCTGGCATGCTCGGAATGATAGAGTTTTTAGCAGCAAGCACTAGACAGATTCGTACGTCAGGTTTTATGCTACGGATTTACTTCGGTTATGGGTACACAGAGCAAAACAACAACAGGACAAAAATGATCTGATGACCTGGGTGCACATTATTGATAGCTAATTAAGTAGTGCTTATGGCGTTCTCGTCTTTGTTGTCCCTCTCTTCCCTTTTCCTCGTCTGTAACTCTGCACCTTTGTCCTTCAGGCTTAGGCCTGTTTGAAATATATAAGGTAGAGCAATCTCTACCTTTTTATTTTTATTAAAAAAGTGTAGACATGCTGAGTCCATGCATTTGCTGTTTTTCGGCAACGGTGTATGCGCGGAGACATGCAGAGCTGAGACTTTGTTTGGCAGCCTGCATGTGTTTAGACATACTGAACAATTTCAAATTCTGAATAATTATTTTAAATGGTGAGCAAAATTGGAAAAAGTGAAAAAATTAAACATATTTTGAAATTCTAAACTTTTATTGAGAATATAAAGAAAAATTGAAATTTTAAACATTTTCTGAAAATTTAAAATTCTATTTTTTTGAAAGTTTAAACATATTTTGAACATCTGAAATTATTTGAAATTTTTTAAATTTTAAATTTTGATTTAAAAAACCAAATTTGAAATCTTGAACTTTTTGAAATTTAAACAGTTTTGAAATTCAACATTTTGAAAATTCTTTTTGAAATTCTGAACTTTTTAAAATTTAAACAGTTTTGAAATTCTAAACATTTTTAAAATTTAAACGAAATTTGAAATTCTAAACATTTTTTGAATATTTAAATGAATTTTGAAATTTTGAAATTGAAAATTTAAACAATTTTGAAATTTTGAACATTTCAAAATTTTAAACAAAATTTGAAATTCTGAACTTCAAAAAAAATTTAAAAAATTGAAATTCTGAATATTTTGGAAAATTTAAAATTATGAACAGTTTTTAAAAATCTATAAACATATCTGGACGTGGTCTGGTGGGTGGGGACGAGGGTCGGTGCCAGCATGGCTGCCTCCATGCACCATCTGTGGGGTGCATGAGATGAGCATAGCTGAGGGCCCTTTTTTGCATCAGTTGAGCATAGCTCATGTGAGCCCATGCACCGTACCAAACAAGCAAAAGTGGGTCGGATTGGAAACTTTAAGCCCCATGCACCCGCCACCCGACCAAACACACCCTTAACGGACAGCACGGCCTGCCAGCAACCAATCGTTCTCATGACAGCAACGTCCACATGCAGAACTGCAGAAGCACCGATACTCTGTGGAATGCGTCTATTTCCGAACACTCTTCTGCCAGCGATTGAAAGCTTATATGGTAAAAGATAGACCCGGGGGCCATAGGTGTAACATCCCAAATTTCCTATTTGGAATGTTTTACAATTATAGATAAGCATCCTATGCATTCTGTTTGAATTTGATTGTCATTTGAAGTTTCAGAGCAAGTTGAGTTTTGAATTTGAATTTCAAACTTTGGCATGTGGGAAACTATTCAAAAACTAAGCCTGATAAATACTTGATCAAAAGTATGAGAGGAGCAAACATGACACTCCAAAAATATCAGAGGAAACAATGCCAAAAAGATTTGGATTCAAATCTGAAATTTATTTGAATTTGAAAAAATAGATTTTTATGAAGTTTGGATTTTGCCTTTGGAAAAATGTTCAAATGAAAGGAATATTCCCTGATCATTTTGGTATATATATACCCTATATAAATTATTTCTAGATTTGGTTTTATTTTTGTTTTAGTTTTATTTAAAAAATAAAGGAAAAACCCCTCAAGCGCCAGACTAGGCCACCCAGCCCAGCCAGTAGCCACTGCCCACCCTTGAGCCCAGTGAAGCCGGGCCTAACCAGGCAGCCCAAGACCACCCAGCCAGTGCCGCACCCCTCGCCCAGCTGAAAAGCCTAGGCTTCGCCACCGACCCTCGCCCCTCTCTCCTCTCACGACTCGTGGGACCCGCCCCTCTTCTTCCCCCTCGCCCACGATACACCTCTCCGGAGATCGACCGGATCGAAGGATCCGGATCCCCGACCGCCTGATGCCCTTAGAAGAGGAGCCGAGGCCACAGCTATAAAGAGCCGAGCCCCGCACCCCATCCCCCGAGAGCTCGCTGCACCCCTCCTCCTCCCGCTCGGCGTCGTCGGAGTCCCGAGCCCTCCCGCCGCCATTGTTGCCTTGCCGACGCCTGGTCCACCCCGACCTCCCCAACACCACCGAACCCTCCCGTGCTCGCAAGCATCCCCGAACAGTCGCCGGAGCTCCTGACGCCAGACGCCTCGACGACTTCGCCGCCGCCGCCGTCCGAGTCCGGTAAGTCACCGGAAAGCACCCCCCGTCCGATCTTAGATCGATGGCCAGGATTAGAACCCCGAAGGGTTAGGTTTTATTTTATAAAACCGGCCGGTCCGATCGGTTTAGTTTTTAGTTTAGGTTTTTATTTTAGGCCCGGTTCTTTTAGTTTAAACCCTAGAGCCCGTTTAGGCTATCTAACGCACAGGGCACAGTTTAGGCCCATTAGGCCTTTTTCTTTTTAATTTGATTTTCTGTTTTAGCCGAATAGTTTCAGTTTTCAAAAATGTATATCTTTTATTCTGTTTAATATTTTTGAGTGATTCTTTTTTTGTTGGATTGAAAATTTTATGTAGTTTCTGTAAAATATATATTTAGCTATGTTAAAAATAATTAAAAATGCTTTAATATTGTTTTAGCCAGAATAGTAAATCTGCTATAACTTTAGTTAGAAAAATTATTTTTGCATGATTCTTTTTGTCACCACTTTATTTTGACATTGCCAAACCCTAGAAATTAACTTTGGTATTTTAGGATTAATAGATAATTAGTTCTAAGCAGAATCCTATTAATCCTAATTAATTGACTAGTTCCTGTTTTCCTAATTAATTAATTAGTAAATTAATTTATTTTTAACTTGTGATTAGTTATTCTAGGTTAGTTTCTGTCATTCTAGCAGATGAACTTTTATTTATAATTAATAAAAGTTTTAAATTAATTTTCTTAATAGAAATTGGATTAGGCCTAAAATGAGTTTTATAATAGCTATTTAATTAATTCTTTTTTGCTCCTAGTTGCTTAGTGAAACCTTTTCTGTTAAGTTAACCTAAAACCATGATTAGGTCATATCAAGGAATTTTTGCTATATAAAAACTATTTTGCTATTGTTTGGAGTAGGGAAAACTTTGAATTGGTTTCTTTGAGTTTTTCTTTTGGATTTGGCTTTGATTGTTTTGTTGTGCTATGTTATTATTGTTATCTTGTGTGATCCTCTTGCTTTGTGCTTATTGTGTTATTGTTTGTCTCGGTAGAGTTTCAGAGTCTGAAGCTTGCTACTCGACTCTTTAGCTTACGAGGATCATCAGCAAGGCAAGTTTTGATCATGTTATTTCTATACCTATGTTTTTGTGCATTAGTAGTTGTCACCACCCCACCATGCATGCAGTAGTGAAATCTTGAAGTCATTAAACTTGAGTAGTATCATGTGGTAGGATGAACCAATCCCCTTGTTACCTTGGCCCCGGGACGTAGTAGTTATTTTGCTATGCTCGTAGACGGGATTTGGGTATGAGTGATATTCATAAGCAAGATGTGAGAGTCAATGATGATGACCCCATGAACTACAATGATCAAGATGGACTTCGGAAAATCACTCTGGGTGGAGGACGGTTGACGGGCACCTGGAGCACCAGTGGTGGCGGGATGCATGGAGAAGCGCCATGACATCCTGCGGAAAGCTTCACCCAGCCACGAAGAGAAGGATGGATGCCCCATGACCGGAAGCTTACCTGTGCAGCCGCAAGCCATTATGGGCTCTGGCTGGGTTGACCCTAGTAGTGACGCTGGCTGGACGGTACTACGAGAAGTAGACGAGCGGTAGGATTGGATGGGTACGGCGGTGCCGGAAGAACTCTTTGGAAGACCTGTTTCATTCGTCCGTCTTCAAACACCATGAAGTGCGAAGACTTTAAAGGAGGAATGATTCTTGCGGGAAAGTCGCAACCCTCTGCAGAGTTTAAAGATCTAATCGATTAGCCGTGTCCCGATTCACGGACATTTGAGCCTCTGGAATTTGGAAGTATTCGGATATCTCAACACTAAAACTAATGGATTAATTTTGAGGGTTTATGACTTAATAATAATTTGGGAGCGAGATATTGGTTGGCGGAACCATCTCAATAACTACCAACAATTTTAGTAATTTGCAAATAAGTCCTTTGTAGTAGGATAAAATTGGCTTTACATAAAATGATGAAACTTAGAGCTCCACAGCCAAAATTGCATATAGAGTTAGTAACTTTATTATTGTTATTCTTCATGACTTGCCACTTATTCCAAAAGCTGACCTACATGGCTGCAACGTATTATGTTGCGGAGATATATTCCGATCGGGAGTGAGGCTACGCTCCGCTTGGCGATTGCCCTTTGAGTCGGATGGACTCGCTTTACCTCGGCGCTTCCGCAGCATTTGTAGTTTATTTTCTCATGAGTTGGCCTTGAGCGAATTTATTCCCTTGTAATAAAGACTCTATATGAGAATCGTTTAATGATATTCAGGTGTGATTGAACTTTGATTACTTTATCGATGTCTTGTGAGTACCGGCATGATCTTGGGATGGTATGCAGATACGTAGATTTGACCGATTTTGGGTCAGGTCGCTCTGAGATGGTATCGAGCACACGCTGACCGTGAGATCGTAACCCCTAGGATCGGAAAGCCATAGCGAGACCATTTACTTTGAACCCTTTTCATTCTATAATTCTTCCTGTTCAATTCGACTCTTCTCCCCTTTGCAACATTCTAGATGGCGCGAGTTCAACCCAGTTTTGCTACGGAGTTACGCCGGCCCGATGAGGCGATGCCCTTTGGAAGAAAGCTGGTCCAGATGGTGAAGCAGCTGAAGATAGCTCTACCCTCGATCACCGGAAGCCCACTAATGCACTTCCGCGGACACCCTCTCAGGATTGAGGTGCATATCCTGGGAGAACCTTTGGAGGACACACGGAGCCTATCAACTTTGAGTTCACCGAGTTCAAGCTGGATCATCGGAAGGGGCGTGGCGATCTATCGAGCACTTGGACATCTCCGAGAGGAGTACTGGGCGAGCTCGATCACTCAGACCTCGCCATGGTTTCTCGCAGGCAAGGAATGGAGATATCATCCGTACCATTGAGGACGATTCCACTCTCTCTTACATCCGGGACTTGGAGTGTCTTCTGAAGCGGGAGATTCAGACTCGCCGTAACTTCGAAGACACACGGAAGCTTTGTTCCATGAATCTGGGCGGAGGAGAAGGCACGCGCAGACTTCCTTGGCCATGAGGAAGAAATCACGGACTTCATGGAGATTGTCGACGACACGAAGATGAAGCTTGCCGCGATAGAGGAAAAGATGGACTTGGGAGAGGACCTTTACCCAGTGGAGATGAAGCACCCTCGTGAGCAACGATCAGGATTTGAAGGAGCACCAGAAGGAAACCCCAAGAGGAGGCGCCATCGATGAAGACTTTTAGTCGACCACCATGTTATCTTTTACTTTTAAATCGATCAGTTAGGCCGATGTTTTCCTTCGATTAGTCATGAGCTTTTGTAATCGAGTTTGAACCATGTTTGAGTGGAATGAATAAATGATTGGTGTGTTATGTTTGTGCATTCATATGGGTAGTGTTATTTCTCATAGACCATTGTTCTATTCTCATTTTCTCATCCCTCAATACACGGATGCCTCCGAGGCGTGACTTTGGTTTCCGCCGGAGCTCACCCAGCTGCTCCAAAGCAGAGAATGCATGATGCAGCTCGATTCAAAATCGAACAACACCGCCAACAATCCACCGCCACCACCACCACCCCTTGTGGACAACTTGACTCGATTTACGAGGTTGAATCCGCGGTGTTCTCTAGTAGCACCGAGAGCGATTGTGGTGACGATTGGCTCCGCAAGATTGGAAGAGAGCTAGTCACCGTTGGATGCACCGATCTTTGAGAAGGTGCGCTTTGCAGCGCATCAAGCGGATGGACTGCAGCTTCTTGGTGGGAGAATTACACCGCCACTTTTCCCATGGGTGGCATCACTTGGGATCAATTCAGCAGGCCTTCGACTTGCTCATGTCTCACTGGAGCCATGAGTGCGAAGAAGCGTGAGTTCCGCAACTTACGCCAGGGAACCGTCTTGTGGCACAAGACGTGGATGAATCAGCAAGCTCGCTTCGCTATGCCCCCGATGGCGTGGCCACAGATGCCGCCAAACGGAGAAGTTCCTTGAGGGACTCAATGATGAACTGAGCATGCAGCTTATTGTGGCTACTTTCAACAACTACCGGAGCTGGTAGACAAGGCCACCATCCGGAAGGCAAGCAGCAGCAGATAGAAAGCCGCAAGCGGAAGTACAGCCAGGGAAGCACAACTCAGAGCTCAGCGAAGCCCGCTATGCACCGTACTCAGGAGGGCACACCCATCATAACCATGGAGTTCACAACCATGGAGGAAATGGGAACAACCGCAGCCAGGACAACAAGTCAGGCCATGGCAATGGCAATGGAAATGGTAATGACAATCAGCACCGTTCTGCCCCGGCTCCGAAGGATCTGAGCCACATCACCTGCTTCAAGTGCCAGAAGACAGGGCACTATGCCACCGACTGCCCGGAGGCCAAGCAGAGGAACGGGAATGGCAATGGAGGCTCAACGAAGAAGCCCAATCCTTTCCCTCGTGCTCGGGTGAACCACATCGGCGTGGAGGGCGTCTATGATCAGCCGGACCTTCGTGGTTGGTAAGTTTTATTGAATTCACGTTCAGTTTTGGTTCTCTTTGATTACGGTGCAGCGCATTCATTCATATCAAGGGTAGTTGTGGATAAGTACGGATTACGCACTAGAACCCTTAGAAGCCCCCTTGGCGTCGGTTCGCAGGAGGAGAAATGATGGCAGGTTTAAGCTGTCCTGCAACCCTCAACATCGGGAACCACAAATTTCCGTGGAACTCATAGTGTTGGAAACTCAGACCTTGGATGTAATCCTAGGCATGGATTGGTTGTCAAAGTATGAAGGAACATTGGTGTGTTCAGAAGTCTATTCTCGCTCACCACCCGGAGCGAAGAGGATCAAGTATGTAGCCAGCACAGCCAGATGAAGAATCAGGTGCATTCCCTCACGGGAGTTGTTCAGGAGGAAGTGCCAGTAGTGCAAGAATTTCCCGATGTTTCCGGAGGAATTACCAGGAATGCCACCGGACAGGGACATTGAATTTCTGATCGAGTTATTGCCCGGCACAGCCCCAATATCCAAGAGACCTTATCGGATGCCACCGAATGAGTTGAAAGAGATCAAGGATCAAATAAATGAGTTATTGGAGAAAGGATATATTCGTCCAAGCTCATCACCTTGGGGAGCCCCAGTTCTTTTGGTAGAGAAGAAGGATGGAAGCTTGAGGATGGTTGTGGATTATCGTGCATTGAACGAAGTAACCATCAAGAACAAGTACCCTCTGCCGATGATCAATGACTTGTTTGATCAGCTTGTTGGAGCCAAGGTATTCTCTAAGATCGATCTTCGATCAGGGTATCATCAGTTGAAGATTCGTGAAAAGGATATACCCAAAACAGCATTCACCACCAGGTATGGTTTATACGAGTATACCGTCATGTCATTTGGATTGACTAATGCTCCTGCATACTTCATGAATTTGATGAACAAGGTGTTCATGGAATATTTGGACAAGTTTGTCGTGGTGTTCATCGATGACATATTGATTTTCTCCAAGAGCGAGGAAGAGCATAAGGAACATTTGCGTCTAGTTCTGGAGAAACTTCGAGAACATCAGCTGTATGCCAAGTTCAGCAAATGTGAATTTTGGTTGAAGGAAGTTGGATTCCTCGGACATGTTATTTCAGGAGAAGGAATAGCAGTTGATCCCGCCAAGGTTGAATCATCACCGATTGGCGGTCACCTACCTCGATCAAGGAGATCCGTAGTTTTCTCGGACTCGCGAGGATATTATCGGAGGTTCATTGAGAACTTCGAAGATTGCCAAGCCCATGACTGAGTTGTTGAAGAAGGAAGCCAAGTATGTTTGGACCGAGGAATGTGAAGCCAGTTTTCAGGAATTGAAGAAAGCGGTTGGTCACAGCCCAGTGTTGATATTGCGGACATACATAAGGAATACCAGGTTTATTGTGGCGCTTCTCGTCAAGGACTCGGAGGAGTATTGATGCAGGAAGGTAAGGTTGTAGCTTATGCCTCCGGACAGCTCACGGCCTCATGAGATGAATTATGCCACGCATGATTTGGAGTTAGCGGTATAGTGCACGCACTCAAGACACAGAGACATTTCCTCATCGGAAATCGTTGTGATGTCTACACAGATCACAAGAGTTTGAAATATATCTTCACGCAGAAGGAATTGAACCTCGAGCGAGAGGAGATGGCTAGAGTTGATAAAGGACTACGACATGAGATTGCATTACCACCCGGTAAGGCCAATGTTGTAGCAGATGCTTTGAGCCGTAAGAGTTATGTGAATACTCTTACCGCAGGAGGATTACCCGAGAGTTGGTCGATGACCTCGAGATCTCCGGTGGAGATAGTTCGAAAGGATTTGTCGCAACTCGAAGTTCAGTCCACCTTGACCGAAAGGATTCGTGAAGCCCGAAGTCGGACAAGGAAATCGATGAGATAAAGCAAAAGATGGAGGAAGGAAAAGCTAAAGGATTCCGTAAGGATGAACATGGAACTATATGGTTTGAGGATCGATATTCGTGCCCAATGATCCCGAGCTCAGAAGCTAATTCTTCAGGAGGCTCATGATTCACCGTACTCGATTCACCCCGCAACACCAAGATGTACCGGATTTGAAGCAAAGTTTCGGTGGACCGGTATGAAGAAGGACATTGCCGAGTGCGTAGCGAGATCGATGTTTGCCAGCGTGTAAAGGCGAACATCGAAGCCAGCAGGTTACTTCAACCTTTGCCGATTCCGATTGGAAATGGGAGAAACTTGGTATGGATTTCATCACAGGATTACCGGGACCCGTTCAGGTTATGATTCTATCTGGGTAGTGGTTGATCGTTTGACTAAGGTAGCTCACTTCATTCCGTGAAGACTACCTATACCAGTGCCAAGTTGGCCAAGATATACATGACCAGGATCGTATGTCGCATGGAGTTCCGAGGAAAATCGTGTCGATAGAGGCACGCAGTTTACCTCAAAGTTTTGGAAGCAATTGCATGAAACTTTGGGTGCGAGGCTGGAATTGAGACAGCTTTTCATCCATGACGGATGGACAGACCGAGAGAGTCAATCAGATTCGGAAGACATGTTGAGAGCTTGTGTGCTAGACTATGGGTCTAGCTGGGATGATAATTTGCCGACGCAGAGTTCTCATACAACAACAGTTATCAATCCGGTTTGAAGATGGCCCTTCAAGCTCTATACGGAAGGAGGTGCGAACACCATTCTTTGTGGGATAGTGTTGGAGATCGATCACTTTTGGTTCCGATCTTATCAAGGATTCAAGAGAAAGTCAAGCTGATTCGAGACCGGCTCAAGATAGCACAGTCAAGACAGAAGAGTTATCTGCCGATGAAGCGCAAGGAAGTGACTTACGAAGTGGGAGACCGAGCATATCTTCGTGTGTCTCACTTCGTGGAATCAAGAGGTTTGGTGTCAAGGAAATTTAGCACCCGATTCATTGGCCCGTACAAAATCCTCGAGCGTCGTGGAGAAGTTGCTTACAAGTTGGAATTGCGGAAGGATTGTCCGGAGTTCATGATGTCTTCCATGTTTCTCGGTGAAGAAGTGTCATGCCGACATGGCCGATGTTCCGTTGAGAGACACAGTACCCTAGAGGCCATACAGCTTGGTGATCTAACTTACAAGGAGAAACCCGTCCGAATTCTCGAGACTGCAAGCGAGTCACCCGCAGCAAGGTCATCAAGTTTTGCAAGGTCTTTGTGGAGTCACCACACCGAGGAAGAAGCCACACAGGAACGCGAAGAAGATCTTCGTCGAGACCATCCGCACCTATTGCTAGCCAACCCGAATCTCGAGGGCGAGATTCATCTTAAGGTGGTAGGTTTGTAACATCCCAAATTTCCTATTTGGAATGTTTTACAATTATAGATAAGCATCCTATGCATTCTGTTTGAATTTGATTGTCATTTGAAGTTTGAGCAAGTTGAGTTTTGAATTTGAATTTCAAACTTTGGCATGTGGGAAACTATTCAAAAACTAAGCTGATAAATACTTGATCAAAAGTATGAGAGGAGCAAACATGACACTCCAAAAATATCGAGGAAACAATGCCAAAAGATTTGGATTCAAATCTGAAATTTATTTGAATTTGAAAAAAATAGATTTTTATGAAGTTTGGATTTTGCCTTTGGAAAAATGTTCAAATGAAAGGGAATATTCCCCTGATCATTTTGGTATATATATACCCTATATAAATTATTTCTAGATTTGGTTTTATTTTTGTTTTAGTTTTATTTAAAAAATAAAGGAAAAACCCCTCGGGCGCCAGCTAGGCCACCCAGGCCCAGCCAGCCTACACCTCACCCTGGCCAGCTTGAGCCCAGTGGCCTAACTGGCAGCCAGCAGCCAGCCAGCCCAGCCAGCCAGTGCCAGACCCTCGCCCAAGACCAAAAGCCTAGGCTTCGCCACCCGACCCCTCGCCCCTCTCTCCTCTCTGACTCGTGGGACCCGCCCCTCTTCTTCCCCTCGCCCACGCTTCGCCCTCGCCGGAGATCGACGGATCCGAAGGATCCGGATCCCCGACCGCCCGATGCCCTTAGAAGAGGAGCCGAGGCCGTGGCTATAAAGAGCAAAGCCCCCACCCCATTCCCCGAGAGCTCGCTGCACCCCTCCTCCTCCCGCTCGGCGTCGCTGGAGTCCCGAGCCCTCCCCCGCCATTGTTGCTGCCATGACGCCTGGTCCACCCCGACCTCCCAACACCACCGAACCCTCCCCGTGCTCGTGCAAGATCCCCGACGAGTCGCTGGAGCTCCCGACGCCTTGACGCCTCGGACGCCTTTTCGCCGCCGCCATGCCGTCGCTGAGTCCGTAAGTCACCGAAAGCACCCCCGTCCGATCTTAGATCGATGGCGAGATTAGAACCCGAAGGGTTAGGTTTTATTTTATAAACCGGCCGGTCCGATCGGTTTAGTTTTTAGTTTAGGTTTTTATTTTAGGCCCGGTTCTTTTAGTTTAAACCCTAGAGCCCGTTTAGGCTATCTAACGCACAGGGCACAGTTTAGGCCCATTAGGCCTTTTTCTTTTTAATTTGATTTTCTGTTTTAGCCGAATAGTTTCAGTTTTCAAAAATGTATATCTTTTATTCTGTTTAATATTTTTGAGTGATTCTTTTTTTGTTGGATTGCAAATTTTATGTAGTTTCTGTAAAATATATATTTAGCTATGTTAAAAATAAGTAAAAATGCTTTAATATTGTTTTAGCCAGAATAGTAAATCTGCTATAACTTTAGTTAGAAAAATTATTTTTGCATGATTCTTTTTGTCACCACTTTATTTTGACATTGCCAAACCCTAGAAATTAACTTTGGTATTTTAGGATTAATATATAATTAGTTCTAACCAGAATCCTATTAATCCTAATTAATTGACTAGTTCTGTTTTCCTAATTAATTAATTAGTAAATTAATTTATTTTAACTTGTGATTAGTTATTCTAGGTTAGTTTCTGTCATTCTAGCAGATGAACTTTTATTTATAATTAATAAAAGTTTTAAATTAATTTTCTTAATAGAAATTGGATTAGGCCTAAAATGAGTTTTATAATAGCTATTTAATTAATTCTTTTTGCTCCTAGTTGCTTAGTGAAACCTTTTCTGTTAAGTTAACCTAAAACCATGATTAGGTCATATCAAGGAATTTTGCTATATAAAACTATTTTGCTATTGTTTGGAGTAGGGAAAACTTTGAATTGGTTTCTTTGAGTTTTTCTTTTGGATTTGGCTTTGATTGTTTTGTTGTGCTATGTTATTATTGTTATCTTGTGTGATCCTCTTGCTTTGTGCTTATTGTGTTATTGTTTGTCTCGGTAGAGTTTCCGAGTCTGAAGCTTGCTACTCGACTCTTTAGCTTACGAGGATCATCAGCAAGGCAAGTTTTGATCATGTTATTTCTATACCTATGTTTTTGTGCATTAGTAGTTGTCACCACCCCACCATGCATGCAGTAGTGAAATCTTGAAGTCATTAAACTTGAGTAGTATCATGTGGTAGGATGAACCAATCCCCTTGTTACCTTGGCCCCGGGACGTAGTAGTTATTTTGCTATGCTCGTAGACGGGATTTGGGTATGAGTGATATTCATAAGCAAGATGTGAGAGTCAATGATGATGACCCCATGAACTACAATGATCAAGATGGACTTGGAAAATCACTCTTGGGTGGAGGACGGTTGACGGGCACCTGGAGCACCAGTGGTGGCGGGATGCATGGAGAAGCGCCATGACATCCTGCGGAAAGCTTCACCCAGCCACGAAGAGAAGGATGGATGCCCCATGACCGAAGCTTACTGTGCAGCCGCAAGCCATTATGGGCTCTGGCTGGGTTGACCCTAGTAGTGACGCTGGCTGGGCGGTACTACGAGAAGTAGACGAACGGTAGGATTGGATGGGTACGGCGGTGCCGGAAGAACTCTTTGGAAGACCTGTTTCATTCGTCCGTCTTCAAACACCATGAAGTGCGAAGACTTTAAAGGAGGAATGATTCTTATGGGAAAGTCGCAACCCTCTGCAGAGTTTAAAGATCTAATCGATTAGCCGTGTCCCGGTTACGGACATTTGAGCCTCTGGAATTTGGAAGTATTCGGATATCTCAACACTAAAACTAATGGATTAATTTTGAGGGTTTATGACTTAATAATAATTTGGGAGCGAGATATTGGTTGGCGGAACCATCTCAATAACTACCAACAATTTTAGTAATTTGCAAATAAGTCCTTTGTAGTAGGATAAAATTGGCTTTACATAAAATGATGAAACTTAGAGCTCCACAGCCAAAATTGCATATAGAGTTAGTAACTTTATTATTGTTATTCTTCATGACTTGCCGACTTATTCCAAAAGCTGACCTACATGGCTGCAACGTATTATGTTGCGAGAAATATTCGATCGGGGTGAGGCTACGCTCGCGCTTGGCGATTGCCCTTTGAGTCGGATGGACTCGCTTTACCTCGGCGCTTCCGCAGCATTTGTAGTTTATTTTCTCATGAGTTGGCCTTGAGCCGAATTTATTCCTTGTAATAAAGACTCTATATGAGAATCGTTTAATGATATTCAGGTGTGATTGAACTTTGATTACTTTATCGATGTACTGTGAGTACCAGCATGATCTTGGGATGGTACAGACACAGAGATTTGACCGATTTTGGGTCAGGTCGCTACAATAGGTTTCACTAGTGGCTTCTCTCAAGATAGCATAAGTATTACGGTGGGTGAACAAATTACTATCGAACAATTGATAGAAAAGCGAATAAGTACGAGATTATCTAGGCATCATTGTGTATACAGGCATCACGTCCGAGACAAGTAGACCGACTCCTGCCTGCATCTACTACTATTACTCCACACATCGGCCGCTATCCAGCATGCATATAGAGTATTAAGTTCATAAGAACAGAGTAACACATTAAGAAAGATGACATGATATAGAGGGATAAACTCAAGCAATATGATATAAACCCCATCTTTTTATCCTCGATGGCAACAATACAATACGTGCCTTGCAACCCTTTACACATTGGGTAAGGACACGCAAGATTGAACCCAAAGCTAAGCACTTCTCCCATGGCAAGAAAGATCAATCTAGTAGGCCAAACCAAACTAATAATTCGAAGAGACTTGCAAAGATAACTCAATCATACATAAAAGTATTTAGAGGAGATTCAAATATTTCTCATAGATAAACTTGATCATAAACCCACAATTCATCGGATCTCGACAAACACACCGCAAAAAGAGTTACATCAAATAGATCTCCACAAGAGAGGGGGTGAACATGGTATTGAGATCCAAAAAGAAAGAAGGAGCTATCTAGCTAATAACTATGGACCCGAAGGTCTGTGGTAAACTACTTACAACTCATAGGAGGGGCTATGGTGTTGATGTAGAAGCCCTCCATGGTCGATTCCCCCTCCGGCGGAGCGCCGTCGAAGGCTCCAAGATGGGATCTCGCGGATACAGAAGGTTACGGCGGTGGAAATTGTTTTTCATTGGCTCCCTGGATGTTTTCGGGGTACGTAGGTATATATAGGAGGAAGAAGTAAGTCGGTGGCCGCTCGAGGGGCCCAGGAGACAGGGGCGCGCCCTGTAGGGGTGGGCGCGCGCTCCACCCTCATGGCCGCCTCGATCGCTTCTTGACTTGCACTCCAAGTCCTCTGGATCACGTTCGTTCCAAAAATCACGCTCCCGAAGGTTTCATTCCGTTTGGACTCCGTTTGATATTCCTTTTTCTTCAAAATACTGAAATAGGCAAAAAAACAGCAATACGGGCTGGACCTCCGGTTAGTAGGTTAGTCCCAAAAATGATATAAATATGTAAAGTAAAGCCCATAAACATCCAAAAGGGGTAATATAATAGCATGGAACAATCAAAAATTATAGATACGTTGGAGACGTATCAAGCATCCCCAAGCTTAATTCCTGCTCGTCCTCGAGTAGGTAATGATAAAAACAGAATTTTTGATGTGGAATGCTACCTAGCATAAGTCTCAATGTAACTTTCTTTATTGTGGCATGAATGTTCAGATCCAAATGATTCAAAATAAAATTTCATATTGACATAAGAAATAGTAATACTTCAAGCATACTAATCAAAGCAATCATGTCTTCTCAAAATAGCATGGCTAAAGAAAGTTATCCCTACAAAATCATATAGTCTGGCTAGGCTCTATCTTCATCACACAAAGTATTTAATCATGCACAACCCCGATGACAGGCCAAGCAATTGTTTCATACTTTAGTAATGTCAAACTTTTTCAACTTTCACGCAATGCATGAGCGTGAGCCATGGACATATCACTTATGTGAAATATAATGGTGATTGTGGAGAAGACAAAAAGGAGAAGATAGTCTCACATCAACTAGGCGTATCAACGGGCTATGAAGATGCCCATTAATAGATATCAATGTGAGTGAGTAGGGATTGCCATGCAACGGATGCACTAGAGCTATAAATGTATAAAAGCTCAACAAAAGAAACTAAGTGGGTGTGCATCCAACTCGCTTGCTCACGAAGACCTAGGGCATTTTGAGGAAGCCCATCACTGGAATATACAAGCCAAGTTCTATAATGAAAAATTCCCACTAGTATATGAAAGTGACAATCACAGGAGACTCTCTATCATGAAGATCATGGTGCTATTTTGAAGCACAAGTGTGGTAAAAGGATAGTAACATTGTCCCTTCTCTCTTTTTCTCTCATTCATTTTCTTTTCTTTCTTTTCTTTCTTTTTTTCTTTTTTTCTTTTTTCCTTTGGCCTTTCTTTTTTTTCTTTTGGCCTTTCTCTTTTTTTTTCCTTTTTTTAAAGTCCGAAGTCTCATCCCGACTTGTGGGGGAATCATAGTCTCCATCATCCTTTCCTCACTGGGACAATGCTCTAATAATGAAGATAATCACACTTTTATTTACTTACAACTCAAGAATTACAACTCAAAACTTAGAACAAGATATGACTCTATATGAATGCCTCCGGCGGTGTACCGGGATATGCAATGAATCAAGAGCGACATGTATGAAAATTATGAAGGTGGCCTTGCCACAAATACGATGTCAACTACATGATCATGCAAAGAGCAATATGATAATGATGATGCGTGTCATATAAACGGAACGATGGAAAGTTGCATGGCAATATATCTTGGAATGGCTATGGAAATGCCATAATAGGTAGGTATGGTGGCTGTTTTGAGGAAGGTATATCGTGGGTGTATGGTACCGGCGAAAGTTGCGCGGTACAAGAGAGGCTAGCAATGGTGGAAGGGTGAGAGTGCGTATAATCCATGGACTCAACATTAGTCAAAAGAACTCATATACTTATTGCAAAAATCTACAAGTCATCAAAAACAAAGTACTACGCGCATGCTCCTAGGGGGATAGATTGGTAGGAAAAGACTATCGCTCGTCCCCGACCGCCACTCATAAGGAAGGCAATCAATAAATAAATTATGCTCCGACTTCATCACAAAGCGGTTCATCATACGTGCATGCTACGGGAATCACAAACTTCAACAAGCATTCTTTAAATTCTTTATCACCCAACTAGTATGACTTTAATATCACTACCTCCATATCTCAAAACATTTATCAAGTATCAAATTGATCATAGCATCCAATTCACTTTCTATGATAGTTTTTATTATACCCAACTTGGATGCCTACCATTCTAGGACCAATTTTATAACCATAGCAAATACCATGCTGTTCTAAGAGACTCTCAAAATAATATAAATGAAGCATGAGAGACTAGAAATTTCTACAAAATTAAGCCACCGCCGTGCTCTAAAAGATATAAGTGAAGTAATAGAGCAAAAATTATCAAGCTCAAAAGATATAAGTGAAGCACATAGAGTATTCTAATAAATTTCAATCAAGTGGGCTTCTCCCAAAAGGTGTGTGCAGCAAGGATGATTGTGGAAAACTAAAAAGCAAAGACTAATATCATACATGACGCTCCAAGCAAAACACATATCATGTGGCGAATAAAAATATAGCTCCAAGTAAAGTTACCAATGAACGAAGACGAAAGAGGGGATGCCTTCCCAGGGCATTCCCAAGCTTAGGCTTTTGGCTATTCTTGAGTATATTGGGGTGCCTTGGGCATCCCCAAGCTTAGGCTTTTGCCACTCCTTATTCCATAGTCCATCAAATCTTTACCCAAAACTTGAAAACTTCACAACACAAAACTCAACAGAAATCTCGTAAGCTCCGTTAGCGAAAGAAAGCAAAACCACCACATAAGGTACTGTAATGAACTCATTCTTTATTTATATTGGTGTTAAACCTACTGTATTCCAACTTCTCTATGGTTTATAAACTATTTTACTAGCCATAGATGCATCAAAATAAGCAAACAACACACGAAAAACAGAATCTGTCAAAACAGAACAGTCTGTAGTAATCTGTAACTAATGCAAACTTCTGGAACTCCAAAACTTCTACAAAAATAGGAAGTCCTAGGAAATTTGTCTATTGATCTACAGCAAAAAGAATCAATGCAAAATCACTTTTCTTTGATTTACTAAATTATTTCTCGTGCGCGCAAAGTTTCTGTTTTTCAGCAGAATCAAATTAACTATCACCATAGGTTATCCTATAGGTTCTACTTGGCACAAACACTAATTAAAACATAAAAACACATCTAAACAGAAGGTAGATGCAAAATTTATTACTAAACAGAAACAAAAACAAAAAACACAAATAAAATTGGGTTGCCTCCCAACTAGCGCTATCGTTTAACGCCCCTAGCTAGGCATAAAAGCGAAGATAGATCTAAGTAGTGTCATCTTTGGCACTCAATTTATCAATAGAGCACTTACAATTTTTAGGGGTTTCTCCCTTTTCAGCAATGATTAAACCTTTAGGAAAAAATTCAAGAAATTCATTTGTAGCAAAAGGTTCCTTAACGATAAAGAGACAATTTGGATGAACACTTATGGATTTGAGATCCGCGTCTCCTTTACTAGAAGATTCGCCCTTATTTTTAGGAACATAAATAAGCTTGACAGTTTTGGTAGGAGGTTTTGTAGTGTTTTTCATGGAAGAAAACGCCGAACCCAAGTTGGTAATGATATCCTCAAGTTTACCGATTCTTGCAGAATCTAGATCTATTTTTTCATTAACTATAGGTTCTTTCTCTTTAAGATTTTTCAAAATGACTCCAACCCTAGATCCAAATTGGGTAATGTGATTATGAATCTTTTTATCCAAATTTTCAATCAACTCAACAGTGGCAACTTTATTTTCAATAATTTCAAGCCGTTGCATCACATGTTCCAAAGTTAAAACGGTTCCATTAACCAAAAGAGGTGGTGGGCCAAACAAATCTAACATAGCATTATAAGCATCAAACGTATGGCTACTGAAGAAATCCCCTCCGGTAACGGTATCAAGAACGCATCTATTCCAAGGAGTAATGCCTACATAAAAATTGCGAAGAAGAACATAAGTAGAAAGCTTCCTAGTAGATTTATTTTGAGCATTGCAAATTCTTGCCAAGCATCTCTTAAATTTTCTCCCTCCCTTTGCTTAAAATTGAGAATTTCATGTTCAGGAGTAATAACAAGGATAGGAGGACTAGCCATTAAGACGAGGTGAACAATCTAACACACGAGCAAACAGAAAAAGGCAAGCGAAAAAGAGAGTAGAAGATTGGGAAAGAGAGGGCAAATAAAACGGCAAGGATGAAGTGGGGGAGAGGAAAACGAGAGGCAAATGGCAAATAATGTAAATGCGAGGGATATGAGTTTGTGATGGGTACTTTGTATGTCTTGAATTGAGTGAAGACCTCCCCGGCAACGGCGCCAGAAATCGCACGTTGGCGGGAGGTCGAATCTTGACTTGACTTGGTGGAAGCCTCCCCGACAACGGCGCCAGAAATCCTTCTTGCTATGTCTTGAGCTTGCGTTGGTTTTCCTTGAAGAGGAAAGGGTGATGCAGCAATAGTAGCGTAAGTATTTCCCTTAGTTTTTGAGAACCAAGGTATCAATCCAGTAGGAGGCTCCTCAAAAGTCCCACGCACCTACACAAACAAACAAAGAACTCGCAACCAACGCAATAAAGGGGTTGTCAATCCCTTCACGGCCACTTGCGAAAGTGAGATCTCATAGAGATAGTATGATAAGATAAATATATTTTTGGTATGTTATAATATAGATGCAAAAAGTAAAGATGCAAATAAAAGTAGATTGAAAGCTTATATGATAAAAGATAGACCCGGGGGCCATAGGTTTCACTAGTGGATTCTCTCAAGATAGCATAAGTATTACGGTGGGTGAACAAATTACTGTCGAGCAATTGATAGAAAAGCGAATAATTATGAGATTATCTAGGCATGATCATGTATATAGGCATCACGTCCGAGACAAGTAGACCGACTCCTGCCTGCATCTACTACTATTACTCCACACATCGACCGCTATCCAGCATGCATCTAGAGTATTAAGTTCATAAGAACAGAGTAATGCATCTAGAGTATTAAGCAATATGATATAAACCCCATCTTTTTATGCTCGATGGCAACAATACAATACGTGCCTTGCAACCCTTTCTGTCACTAGGTAAGGACACCGCAAGATTGAACCCAAAGCTAAGCACGTGTCCCATGGCAAGAAAGGTCAATCTAGTAGGCCAAACCAAACTGATAATTCGAAGAGACTTGCAAAGATAACTCAATCATACATAAAAGAATTTAGAGGAGATTCAAATATTTCTCATAGATAAAATTGATCATAAACCCACAATTCATCGGATCTCGTCAAATGCACCGCAAAAAGAGTTACATCGAATAGATCTCCACAAGAGAGGGGGAGAACATGGCATTGAGATCCAAAAAGAGAGAAGAAGCCATCTAGCTAATAACTATGGACCTGAAGGTCTGTGGTAAACTACTTACAACTCATCGGAGGGGCTATGGTCTTGATGTAGAAACCCTCCATGGTCGATTCCCCCTCCGGCGGAGCGCCGGCAAAGGCTCCAAGATGGGATCTTGCGGATACAGAAGGTTACGGCGGTGGAAATTGTTTTTCGTTGGCTCCCTGGATGTTTTCGGGGTACGTAGGTATATATAGGAGGAAGAAGTACGTCGGTGGCCGCTCGAGGGGCCCAGGAGACAGGGGGCGCGCCCTGTAGGGGTGGGCGCGCCCTCGATCCTCGTGGCCGCCTGGATCGCTTCTTGACTTTCACTCCAAGTCCTCTGGATCACGCTCGTTCCAAAAATCACGCTCCCGAAGGTTTCATTCTGTTTGGACTCCGCTTGATATTCCTTTTCTTCGAAATACTGAAATAGGCAAAAAAAACAGCAATACGGGCTGGGCCTCTGGTTAGTAGGTTAGTCCAAAAAATGATATAAATATGTAAAATAAAGCCCATAAACATTCAAAAGGGGTAATATAATAGCATGGAACAATAAAAAATTATAGATACATTGGAGACGTATCATTCATGTCCGCCGCAGCGAGAGGGCCAATAAATACGACGGCTTCCGTGTAGTATTATGCAGCGCCGACGCGATTATGCGGCGCGTCTGCTGGAGCCCGCTAGAGGAAACATGGTGAACCCAGCAACAACTTTGCAGGATTATTTGCGGGACGGCACAGAGTCCTAGCGGGATATCCCGTCCACCTACATTAACCTAAATTTTGCTCGCTTGTCCGTCGGGATATTGCAGGAATCGTTCTTATTGTAGCATTGTTCATGCAGAATGCACATTATTACAACATTTTGAGATGAAAAGAAACGCATACCAAAGCTATGCTTGTGCTTCTAAGATGCTCTTTTACAAAGAAGACATGCTTTTGGCTGAGCTGAAAGGAATCAGTCTACCAAGTACAACATTTTAGTGACCATTTGGTTGAAAACAACACGATCTATTGATGTTATCTTGTGCTACACCTGAAAGGCTGAAAATATCTCAAATGCTGAGGTGACACTGATAAGGGGTGGGCAGTGATCTCCAATTAAATTTCCTTTTCGTGCAAAGTGAAGACTGTAAAATTTCAATCATTTGACAATACTAATGCAAATGGCTGAAACAAACTTCTCTCAAGAAACTTTCTGATGAGCAATTGGGGCATTCCATATAATTATTATCAGTTACTGCTCACTATCTTAGGTTAAATGATTGAGAGAGCAAGCGAGTCCTATGGCCAACAACAGAATATAACTATGTTTTGGCAGGCTGATTCCTTTCAACTCAGCCAGATGGTTATCTCTCGGCAAATTCAGCAGAAGGTTTGAGTAAATGGTTAATTAAACATATGCAACTGCAATTCTTTAGTGATGGACCAAGTATGTGCATACTTTTTGAGGGATGGTATATCCATAGTAGTACTTTTATGGCTGAGTCTGCTAAGATGTAAATATATTTCTTTCGCAAGAGTTGAGTCGTTGCGCTAATGATGGATGACAATTCATTGTGAAAGGTTATGGCACGCCGAAAGCCATAAAGAATGCAACTGGTGCTAGTTGTGACAGGGGAATGGTATTGCCGGAATGCACATTAGTTTCAACAAATAAGACATGCTTTTGACTTTGCTGAAAGGAATCAATCTACTGAGTGCAACATTTTAGTGATAATTTTGCAGAAAAAAGAATACAATCTTTCACTGGTATGTATGATAGGTTAATAGGTCACCCACATCATATATGTTGTGCTATACCTGAGCCAAATGCTGAGATGACAATGGAATTTTCATGCGAAGTAAAGACTATATAATTGTTTTCAATCAATTGACAGTACTAATGCGAAGGGTCAAATACAAAATTCTCTGAAGAAACTTTCTAATGTGCAATTGGGGCATTCTGCCTAAACTATTACCACTTACTGCTCACCATCATACGTTAAATATGGGAGACAGTGAGCAAGCCATATGCCCAGCAACATAATAGAACTATCTTCGGGAAGTTCAGTAATAGGTTTGAGGAAATAGATCAGGTATTCGGCTCACACTTTCTGCATCCCTTCATCAATGGATAGGAGCAGCGACATATGTTTTCAAGATGGTGGCTTCAGACATATTGATGTATTATTTTGTAAGGTCTTTGTGAATAATTAATAAAGTGGCTGCATGCATCTCCCAGATGCAGAGGCCAGGGGTCACCCTCCTTTAGAAAAATGTTTTCGAGGGATGATATATTGTAAGGGCATATTTATCCCCAAGATGTTTTGGTGATTGATGACAATGCTTTTGCGGACTAATCGTGTGCGTTAAGTTCTTTCAGAGATTCATCCATTGGCACGAGACGATTACCTCCCCTCGGCGTGTTTTTCAAGACGGTGTAGCTCCCTCGTTTCTTTGTTGGTGGACTAGTTCCGTAGGAGTCACCGTACTATCAAGAGGGGATCCGCTTTGGTAAGGCTAGGGTGGAATCAACACGTACACATCCATTTCACACCCATTGCTTTCCTTCAGCTTCGATGGAGCAGCCCTTCCTTCTCCTGTGCCTGCCCTAACCTGCCCCAGCGGTAGTACCGCGGTCTTCAGTGGTAGTACCGCCGAAGCGCTCAAGCGGTAGTACCGCTTGTGGGTTTCGGCCGTAGTACCGCAGTGGTTCCGGGCTACTTCCGCCTCGACTCGAGACCGGTGTTTTTCGTGTCGGGTTTTGCGGCACTAAGTGCGGCAGTAGTGGCGGTAGTACCGCTCCTGGCGGTAGTACCACTCCTACTCCAGCGGTAGTACCGCTCTGGGGCCAGGTCCCTGACCTCCTCGTCAGCACGGCAGTACCGCTGGGTGGGAGCGGTAGTACCGCCCTTATGTGGTAGTACCGCCCTGCCCAAGCGGTAGTACCGCTCTGTGCGGGGCTGTTCAGTGAGGCAACGGTTGGATTGGGTCCCTCTCTATATATAGGTGTCTTCTTCCCCAAAGTTGACCTACCTCTTTCCCCCAAAGCTCCATTGTTGCTCCAAGCTCCATTTTCGCCCGATCTCTCTCCCTAGCCAATCAAACTTGTTGATTTGCTCGGGATTGGTTGAGAAGGCCCCGATCTACACTTCCACCAAGAGAAATTTGATTCCCTCTCTTATCCCTAGCGGATCTTGTTACTCTTGGGTGCTTGAGCACCCTAGACGGTTGAGGTCACCCCGAAGCCATATTCCATTGTGGCGAACTTCGTGGTGTTGTTGGGAGCCTCCAATTGTTGTGGAGATTGCCCCAACCTTGCTTGTAAAGGTTCGGTCGCCGCCTTCAAGGGCACCAATAGTGGAATCACGGCATCTCGCATTGTGTGAGGCGTGAGGAGAATACGGTGGCCCTAGTGACTTCTTGGGGAGCATTGTGCCTCCACACCGCTCTAACGGAGACGTACTTCCCCTTAAAAGGAAGGAACTTCGGTAACACATCCTCGTCTCCACCGGCTCCACTCTTGGCTATCTCGTGCCTTTACTTTTGCAAGCTTCTTGTGTTATATCCTTGCTTTCTTATGTGTTAGTTGTCATTGCATCATATAGGTTTCTCACATAGTTGCACATTTAGTCAACCTATATTATTGCAAAGTTTAATTTGGTAAAGAAAAGCTTAAAAAATTTTAGTTGCCTATTCACCCCCCATCTAGTCAACCATATCGATCCTTTCAATTGGTATCAGAGCCTCGTCTCTTTATTAAGGACTTTGCAGTCCGAAGAGTATGGTTGACACCAACGACGGTGCGGATGAGCACTCCGGTGTGAATCCTATCTCGTCTTCGGCCGATGGGGGAACCTCAGTCTCCCGTGAGGAGTTCAATGTGGCTCTAGAAACATTGAAAACCTCCATGACGATCGAGGTTGAAAGCATGTTTACTAAATTCCTAGAAGGACTTAAACTATCCACCTCGCCGATGAAAGTGGGTGATCCCACTAACAAGGTGACGGATGCTAACTCCGACAATGGGGAAGCTAATAGTGAAAAGGGTCCTTCTACTAGTGGTCGAAATGGCACCGCCATCTATGCCCATGTGGAACCTCCTACTTATGGTGGACCGATTCCCTCTACTCATTTAAATCATGCCGGTCCTCCCCCTAAGATTGTGAAAAATGAAGATTTTGATTCTTGGGTGTATCGCTTCAAGCGTCATTTAAATCATGTGAATACTAATCTTTGGAGAATCATTGAAGAAGGTTTCTATCCACATGACCGAAGCAGTTTTACCCCAAGAGAAGTGGTGGATAACCAATTCAATGAGAGTGCTCTCTTCATCATTCAAGATGCTATCCTTCCCGAAGACCTTCCTCATCTTCGTCCTCATGCCATGGCTAAAGACGCATGGAAATGTGTTGTGTCTCTCTATCGAGGAAGTGCTAGCATTCAACACTCCAACTATGAAGTGGTGCAAGATGAAGCCGATGAGTTTGCAATGAAAGAAGATGAAGAACCTCGTGAGCTCTTTCGAAGAGTGACCAAGCTAGCGGTCTCTCTCCGAGATCATGGGAGCAAGGACACGGATGACAATTGGATCAAGAGCAAGTTCCTCAAGGCCATGATGCCCTACAACAAGGCCATGTCCTCCGTCATTCGTCAAAGACCGGACTTCCACTCCATGACCTCAAGTGAAGTGTTGGATGAGTTCGTTGCAATGAGCATCTTGGACAAGACCGCCGACAATGCGGTGCTCCGTTCTCAAAGAGCAAAGAAGCCCAACCTTGCCTTGAAGGCCAAGGCTTTTGTGGAAGAAGAGGAAGAAGGGGAAGATGAGGAGAGCAACCCCGAAGACACGAAATATGACTATCATGAGCACATGGCTCTTACTTCAAGACAATTTTGGAGCAAGAAGAATACAAGACCCAACTTCAACAAGAACAACTCAAGTGGCGTCAAGGGCAAGCAATGAGTTAGAACTTGTTTCAACTGTGGCAATGTGAGCCATTTCGTTGCGTATTGTCCCTACGAGAAGCGGGAAGACAATGGTGGCAAGTTCATCCGAAAAGACAAGGCCAAGTCCTTTCCCAACAAGAACAAATTCACCAAGAAGACTCCTACTCGCGGGTTGGTGGTTCAAGAAGAATACCATGAGGATGACGATGATGATGAAGATAGTGAAGCAATGGCCATGGCATCCGTTGCCATTGTCACAACTCCCCGGGTGTCTCTCTTTGACTCACCCAGCGAGAACATCACCGCCAAGTGTCTCATGGCTAAAGCCACCAACAAGGTAACCCCCAACATCAAAACCACCATTATTCCTAATCCTTCTTCAACGGTTGGCTTTGATGATGGTAAGGGGTCTAATGAGGAGGTAAATGAATTTGAGTCCTTTATGAGTAAGCTCAAGGGCAAATCCAAGAAGCACTTTGTTGCTCTCTTGGAACAACTTGGTGAAGCCAATGACATGATCGAGGCTCACGAGGAAACCATCTCTAAGATGGAAGGTCATAGTCGTGATTATGCCGATGAGATATCGGATCTCTCTAATGCTCTTGAGGAAGAGCGTGGGCATCGTTTGGCTCTTGAGGAGTCACACAATGATGACCATGCCAAATTAAAGAAAGATCTTGATCATGCTCTTGTTGTGTCTCGTGTTCTAACTTCCGAGAAGGCTAAACTTGGGGTTGATCATGCTAGACTCAAAGAGGAGTTTGATGTACTCGACAAGGCCCACAAGGTCTTGAAAGGTGCTCATGCAAACCTCAAGGAGTCTCATGCTCAACTCCAAGTTAAGCTAACCAAGGAAATGGCCATATTTCCTCACATGGTCTTAGTTGATAATGCAAATGCTACTAACCCGTGTTGTGAGCATGTGCATCTTGTGGAGGAGAATACCAAGTTGAAGGAACAACTCGAGAAAGGTCTTGTGTCGTGCATACAAGGTGGGAAGAACCTAAATGACCTTTTGAGCAATCAAAAGGAAGTTGTGGGCAAGACGGATGTTGGGTTCTCACCCAAGTCCAAGAACAAGAAGAAGAACGAGAAGAAGAACATCAAGACCAAGCAACCTCCCCCGCTTAAGCAAACCTTTGTGAAGGAGGGAGAGGGTGCTCCTAAGGAGAAGAAGAACAATGCGAAGGGTGGTGATGCCAAAAGGGACAAAGCCATCTCTCCCAACAAAGCCGGCGACTTTAACCCCTCTTATGTGTTGTGCCGTGCTAGTGATGGACATGTCTATGCTAAATTTGTTGGTTCTTCCTATGAGTACATTGAATGGTCTATTTGGGTTCCTAAGACCCTCGTTACTAACATCAAAGGACCCATTACTAAATGGGTACCTAAAACCAAGCATTGATCTCTTGTAGGTGTTTGCTTCCGGTGGGGGATCATGGTTGCTCGATAGTGGAGCAACAAATCATATGACCGGGAGCAAGGACTTGGTGGTGGACGTGCAAAAGATCCCATCTATGCCCACCAATGTCGAGTGGGGTGATGCCTCACATTCTAAGGTATTGGGTCTTGGCAAGGTTGTCATTTCTCATGATCTATCGATCGAGAAAGTCATGCTTTTTGAGTCCCTTGCATACAATTTGCTTTCCTTTCGTCAACTTGCACTCATGGGCTTTGCCACTTTCTTTGACATTGATACCGTGGCCCTCTTGTGGAGCAAGACTCTTAAAGTAGCCTTTGTTGGGCATGTCGAGAACGGTCTCTATGTGATAAACTTTTTGGAGCGACCCACTAAGACCGCGACATGCCTAATGGCTAAAGTTGACGTGGGATGGCTTTGGCATCGTCGTTTAGCCCACGTCAATATGAGATCTTTGCAAAGTCTTCTCAAGGGGGACCATGTCCGTGGACTAACAAATGTTAGTTTTGCCAAAGATCGTGCTTGCAGTGCTTGTATTGAAGGAAAACTTCATGAGAAGGCTCACCCTCCCACGACCATCATCTACTCGAAGAGACCCTTGGAGCTCCTTCACATGGATCTCTTTGGGCCTCCATCATTTGATAGTCTTGGAGGTAGAAAGTATTGCTTGGTGATTGTGGATGACTTTTCAAGATACACTTGGGTATACTTCTTCAAGAGGAAGAGTGAGACTCAACAAACCGTCATCGACTTTGCAAATGAAGCTCAACGTCAACATAATGCAAAGATCTTGACAATAAGAAGTGACAACGGCACCGAGTTCAAGAACTATACCTTGGATGAGTTTCTTAGTGATGAGGGGATCAAGCATCAATATTCTGCTCCATATACCCCTCAACAAAATGGTGTTGCGGAGAGGAAGAACCGAACGTTGATGGATGCGGCAAGGACCATGATGGCGGAGTTCAAGTCTCCATACAACTTTTGGGCCGAAGCCATCAACACCGCATGTCATGCATCCAATCGGCTCTATCTTCTCAAAGGCTTGAACAAGACTCCTTATGAGATACTCACCGCAACAAGCCCAATCTCAAGTACTTAGGGTATTGGTGTAAGTGTTTCATTCTCAAGAAAGGTGTTCGTTTGTCTAAATTTGAAGCTAGAGCTCATGAGGGCATATTTGTTGGTTATGCTACAAATCATGCTTACCGTGTCCTCAATAAATCCACGGGACTTATTGAGGAAACGTGTAACGTGTAGTTTGATGAGAATAACGGCTGCTCCCATGTGGAGCAAAGTGGTACTTGTGATGTAGGTGATGAAATTCCTCCCCAAGCCATAAGAAGAATGGGTATTGGTCATATTCTACCCATTGAGGAACCCCTTGTGCCCGAAGGAGAAGGACAATGCTCCACTCAAGTGGAGCCATCACCTACTCAAGACCCACACGCTTCCGAAGAACAAAGTGAAGGCCCTCAACCTCGTGAACAAGATCAAGGGCAAGATCAATCTCAAGATAGTGGTGAACCTCCGAATGATGCCCGAGGTCAAGTTCTTCCCTTCGAGCAAGTTCAAGTTCATGAGCAAGCTCAAGATCAAGAACAAGCTCAAAGCGGTGCTCAAGATAATCAAGTCAACTCTCCTCCTTCCACATCCGAGGAGGAATTAGAGCGTCGTGCCGCAAAGATTGCTTCCAAACTCACCGCCAAAGGCCTACTCATGGAGAATGTGGTTGGGAGCCTAAGAGAGGGGGTAAGCACTCGCAGACAATTGGCAAACTATTGTGAACATCACGTGTTTGTTTCTTGTGTTGAACCCCAAAAGGTCTATGAGGCGCTCGAAGACTCGGATTGGCTCAATGCCATGCATGAAGAACTCAACAACTTCGAGTACAACAAGGTGTGGAGATTGGTGCCAAGGCCTTCGGGGAACCACAACATCATTGGAACCAAGTGGATCTTCAAGAACAAGCAAGATGCTCATGGGAACATCATTCGCAACAAGGCAAGATTGGTAGCACAAGGCTACTCCCAAGTCGAGGGTATCGACTACGGTGAAACCTTTGCTCCCGTTGCTCGCCTTGAATCCATTTGTTTGTTGATTGCTTATGCTTCCCATCACAACTTTAAGTTACAACAAATGGATGTGAAAAGTGCTTTTCTTAATGGTCCTATTAATGAGTTGGTCTATGTCAAGCAACCCCCCGGGTTCGAGGACCCCTACTTCCCGGATCATGTGTATCAACTCGATAAGGCACTCTATGGCCTTAAACAAGCCCCACGTGCGTGGTATGACCACCTTACCGAGTTGTTACAAGATCGTGGATTTGAGGTGGGGCAAATCGATCCCACTCTTTTTACTAAGAAGGTCAAAGGGGAGTTGTTTGTATGCCAACTATATGTTGATGATATTATCTTTGGTTCCCCTAACAAAGCTTTCAATGAAGAATTTGCCGCTCTCATGACCTCTAAGTTCAAGATGTCTTCAATGGGAGAGTTGAAGTTCTTCCTTGGTTTTGATATCAAACAAAGAAAGGAAGGTACCTTCATCAACCAAGCCAAATACACTCAAGACATGCTCAAAAGATTCAAGCTAAGTGATGTCAAGCCGGCTACTACACCAATGCCCACCAAGTGCCAACTTGACATTGATCCCAATGGTAAAGCGGTGGATCAAAAGGTATATCGCTCCATGATTGGCTCCTTGCTTTACCTTTGTGCATCTAGACCGGATATCATGTTGAGTGTGGGGATGTGTGCACGGTTTCAAGCCGCACCAAAGGAAAGTCACTATGTGGCGGTCAAGCGAATCTTCGATATTTGGCTCATACCCCAAACTTTGGCTTATGGTACCCAAGAGGGGCAAACTTCAAGCTTGAAGGATTTACGGATTCCGATTGGGCGGGAGACAAAGTGGATAGGAAGTCCACTTCCGGAGGGTGCCAGTTTCTAGGGTGATCTTTGGTGAGTTGGTCTTCCAAGAAGCAAAGTTGTGTGTCTCTCTCGTCCACCGAAGCGGAATATGTGGCGGCCGGTAGTAGTTGTGCACAACTCTTATGGATGAGGCAAACTTTAAAGGAATACGGTGTCATTTGTGAAAAAGTGCCTCTTTGGTGTGACAATGAAAGTGCCATCAAGATTTCTCTCAACCCGGTGCAACACTTCAAGACGAAGCATATTGAGATTCAGTATCATTTCATCCGGGATCATATTAGGCAAGGGGAGATCGAGCTCAAGTATGTCAACACTCATGATAACCTTGCAGATATTTTCACGAAGCCCTTGGATGAAGCAAGATTTTGCGAGTTACGGCATGAGCTAAATATCATTGATTTGAGCAATGTGACTTGAGCCTTTGCACACCCCACCTCACTCAACTTGGCGTCTAGTTTAGGTGTAGGCATGGACATAGGGGGAGTGTTGTTCTCTCAATGAACTCTTCCTCCCCCCATTATGCATAAAACGATCAACTCTTTCACATTAGCCATTTTTGATGGCACTTGTGCTTCAAAGACGAGTTTTGGTCATGGACCCAAGGATAATTCTTTGCGGTGCCATACCAATTGACTCAAACATAGGTGGCTCCAGCCACCGCCCTCTCGTAAGAGAGGCCAGAGCTCGCTTTGCCTTCTTGTAGTTGTTTTGAATAAGTGGGTTCTGGACCGTTGTTAGAGTGTGTGTTGTCTTGTTGGTCTTTCTTTTTCTTGGTCTTGCCTTCTCGTCTCGGTGGCTCTTTGGCCGTGTGTTTTGAGGCTTTCTGGTTGCTGAGCGGTACTACCGCTGGTGGCGGGCGGTACTACCGCTCCGAGCGGTACTACCGCCTTTCAGCGTGGTACTACCGCTGTGAGGCGCGGGCAGGGGGTTTTATCGGGGGCAGGGGGAGTTTTCTTCTCCCCCATACCCATTCGCTCGTCCCCTTTTCCTCTCTTCAGCAACCAGCGCCGCGGGAGGGCTCCGGCGGATCTCCCTCTCCGGGGCGTTCCTCTCCATTTCCTTCGGTGGAGTCGATCCCCACCGTGTCCTCTTGCCATGGATGCCGGTATTGCCCTCGTTCCCTCTTTCTTCTTGTCTAGATTTCCAATCTAGCGTCTTAGGGGCAATAGCAGTTGCATCTCTAGATTTTTGGCCAAATCTAGGCTTGAGTAGGATGGAGAAAGCTTCTAGGCTGTCTGGTTTGTTGTTTGGTTGGAGCATTTTTGAATTTGGTAGGACGGTAGTGCCGGATCTGACAACGGTAGTAGGAAACTGCAGTTTCCCCGCCTCGAGCGGTACTACCGCTCTCTGTGGAGCGGTACTACCGCTCGGGCGGTACTACCGCTCGCAGGTCGCGGTACTACCGCTCTCTACCAGCTTCCACAATGCTCTCACCTCTTAGTAATCTTTTTGCTCGTGTTTTGTGGCTTATGCTCGTTCTTTCTGGTTGTTTGCGTGTTCTTGTGTGTGGTTCCAGGTGATGAGGCTTCTGTGCATCAGGCTCGTCGTGTCAACCCCGGTCGTGCCACGTCCAAGCGTTACCGCACCACTGAGTCTGCCGGAGGTTCCTCAAGTGCTCCACCTCCACCTCCACCTCCACCTAAACTCCAAAAGAAGACTGGTGTCAAGCCGAAGCAATCAGGCAAAACCGTGCCAGAAATGCCACCCAAGGAGTTCTAGGCAAGCCGTCGCCGCAACCCTTATGAGGCTGACCAAGATCCCACTTTGGTCAACCGTCCGTTCTGGAACAAGTTTTAGTTCGCCATCTTCTTTGATGTTCTCAAGGCCAAGAAGAACCTCTTTGTCAACGTGCACTCCATCGACACCGACCATATGGAGAAGGATCCTGAATACTTTGGTGAAGCTCTTCAGATGTGCTCTCAACTGAACATTCTTGGGGTCATGCAATTCAACAAAGATTTTGATGTTGACATTGTGGCACAATTCTATGCCACGGTTCATCTCGGTACTGATGAGGACAGGACACTGACTTGGATGACCAATGGCAAGTTACTTTCAGTCAAGTGGAAAGCTTTCATGGATTTGATCGGGGTGCAAGATCTAGGACTTGAGTCTCCTGTCGGCTTTCGCCCTCACCGCAACGCCCACGCCACTCACAAGCAAGCTCCGTGGCCGTATTGCACCTTGAGGATCAACCCTGAGACAAAGAAGGAAACTTATGAGCTGCCTGCCTTTCTGGATATCCTTCACCGTATCTTCAGAGAGACTCTTTTCCCGCGTATCGGGAATCTAGATATGGTTCACTCCTATCTCGTGGACATGCTTCTCTTCTGCCAGTAAGAGAAGGAACAGAACACCGGCGAGACCCTGGATATCTCTCATGTTATGTGGTCTGAACTGCTATCTGCTATTTTCGAGCGCAAGTGCTCGATTTATGGTCCTTTCATCATGCTGCTTATTGAGAAGGCCTGGGCTCATGTCTATCCGAAGGTGATGCTGGAGACTGGAGAGTTGGTTTCTCATGACATCAAGCGTCTGAGGAGGAAGGATTACTGGGGCACTCAGGTCCCTAAGACTGGAGTTCCTTCGTCTGCCACTGCCATGGAGACCGAGGAGGAGGATGAGTCTGAGGCTGAGGATGATGATGACTATGTGCCTTCTGCGGCAGAGCCCTCTTGGACAAAGAAGCTCAAGCTCAAGATGAAGAAGCTGTTCTGCATGGAGGCTCACGGTCAGTACATGACTCATGTGGGTGAGAAGAAGGCCCGTCGTCGTCACAAGGAGCTCATGCGCCAGTTGGGTGCCACAGTTAACAGTGGATCTGAGGACCAGCTTACTGAGGAGGAGGAGTGGATTCAGCAGCACTGCCCGTGGACTGATTCTGATGCCGAGCACTTTCCGACCGACGATGGTGGCGCAGACGTTCCCCCTGAGATCTGATTCCCTTGCTATCAATTGGAGCTATAGCCACACTCCCTCTCCTTTTTGGTGTCTCGATGCCAAAGGGGGAGAGAGTTTAGGGATTTGTGTTGTGTTTTCTCGCGTCATTTGCGGTTGTGTTTTCTCGCGTTTGCCTGGTTTGGTTTGTGTCAGTGAGACCTAAGTTCTAATCATATGGTGTGAGACATATGCTACCTTATCTTTCCAGTATCTTTATCTATGTCACTATCTAGCTTATGAGTTGCATGCTTATCCTGTTAAGTTATCTATGCTCCTCTCATATACCCTGCTTAGGTGTTTGGTCGGTCTCTAAAATGTAGGGGGAGCGTTGATCCTAGTATGTGTGCCGTGCAGTCCAAAGCACTTATCTAGATAGCACACATCTAGGGGGAGCCCATCTACATCTTAGGACCGTGGGGTTTCTGCGCGTATCTTATATCTCTCATGCTTGTGCAAATCCCGTATTGTCATCAATCCACCAAAAAGGGGGAGATTGTAAGGGCATATTTATCCCCAAGATGTTTTGGTGATTGATGACAATGCTTTTGCGGACTAATCGTGTGCGTTAAGTTCTTTCAGAGATTCATCCATTGGCACGAGACGATTACCTCCCCTCGGCGTGTTTTTCAAGACGGTGTAGCTCCCTCGTTTCTTTGTTGGTGGACTAGTTCCGTAGGAGTCACCGTACTATCAAGAGGGGATCCGCTTTGGTAAGGCTAGGGTGGAATCAACACGTACACATCCATTTCACACCCATTGCTTTCCTTCAGCTTCGATGCAGTAGCCCTTCCTTCTCTTGTGCCTGCCCTGACCTGCCCCAGCGGTAGTACCGCGGTCTTCAGCGGTAGTACCGCCGAAGCGCTCAAGCGGTAGTACCGCTCCCGAGTGGTAGTACCGCTCCCGAGCGGTAGTACCGCTTGTGGGTTTCGGCCGTAGTACCGCAGTGGTTCCGGGCTACTTCCGCCTCGACTCGAGATCGGTGTTTTTCGTGTCGGGTTTTGCGGCACTAAGTGCGGCAGTAGTGGCGGTAGTACCGCTCCTGGCGGTAGTACCGCTCCTACTCCAGCGGTAGTACCGCTCTGGGGCCAGGTCCCTGACCTCCTCGTCAGCACGGCAGTACCGCTGGGTGGGAGCGGTAGTACCGCCCTTATGCGGTAGTACCGCCCTGCCCAAGCGGTAGTACCGCTCTGTGAGGGGCTGTTCAGTGAGGCAACAGTTGGATTGGGTCCCTCTCTATATATAGGTGTCTTCTTCCCCAAAGTTGACCTACCTCTTTCCCCCAAAGCTCCATTGTTGCTCCAAGCTCCATTTTCGCCCGATCTCTCTCCCTAGCCAATCAAACTTGTTGATTTGCTCGGGATTGGTTGAGAAGGCCCCGATCTACACTTCCACCAAGAGAAATTTGATTCCCTCTCTTATCCCTAGCGGATCTTGTTACTCTTGGGTGCTTGAGCACCCTAGACGGTTGAGGTCACCCCGAAGCCATATTCCATTGTGGTGAAGCTTCGTGGTGTTGTTGGGAGCCTCCAATTGTTGTGGAGATTGCCCCAACCTTGCTTGTAAAGGTTCGGTCGCCGCCTTCAAGGGCACCAATAGTGGAATCACGACATCTCGCATTGTGTGAGGCGTGAGGAGAATCTACGGTGGCCCTAGTGGCTTCTTGGGAGCATTGTGCCTCCACATCGCTCTAACGGAGACGTACTTCCCCTTAAAAGGAAGGAACTTCGGTAACACATCCTCGTCTCCACCGGCTCCACTCTTGCTTATCTCGTGCCTTTACTTTTGCAAGCTTCTTGTGTTATATCCTTGCTTGCTTATGTGTTAGTTGTCATTGCATCATATAGGTTGCTCACATAGTTGCACATTTAGTCAACCTATATTATTGCAAAGTTTAATTTGGTAAAGAAAAGCTTAAAAATTGTTAGTTGCCTATTCACCCCCCCCCCCTCTAGTCAACCATATCGATCCTTTCATATATGATACCTTTGTGATGGAGTTTGCTGAGGTATAAATATACCTCTTTCGTGATGGTTGGGTGTTGCGATAATGATTGGTGATAGTTCATTGCGAATGACCAAAAGAAGTCGGGTTCCTTATGAAGCGGCAATATTTGGCTTATCCTTAATTTGGTTTTGACTGAAGAGGTAACAAGCATGACTGGATGAATATCTAGTGGCTCGGAAAATAAACAGAACTTTAAGAAGAAAAAATGGACGTTTGTTCTATAACGAAATCCAATTGAATGATTGGCGCTGAAGTTCAGGTCTTCAACCAAACATGCAGATAATAAATGGCATAACTGCTGCGCCAACTCTTGGTATAGGAATAGAGTCCAACCTCTTACAATTATTTTTCTCTACCATGTCCTAGTTCTTATATGAGTAGTTTTCCTTGCTACCTACTTCTCAAGAATTATAATTGGATGCGCTCAACACGATTGCTCGAGCACATTGTGGGAAAATTGTAAAGAGTGTTAGGAATGACAGGCAACAGGAACACTGGAATTGTTATCTTCTTTTATAGGGGAACTGGCACGAGCAGCGTCTGAAGATTCTGGAAGCTACAAAGTGCACCAGTAGTCAAAGCGGCGGAAGATGACAAACAATCGTTACCGTCAAATACCAACACAGAACCCAGATGACAATGAAGGAAAACCTCAATCATTCCCGTAGGAGCACGGAAGAAGACGCTTCGCACAACAATGCACAACCACACCACCGCACTGCATACATGGTCGTCGCTGAAGAAGAAACAAACCAAACCCATAAATAAGAAGGTTTGGGAAGCCTCGATAATGGTGGCGAAGAACACATACCTCAACAGCATACTGTCCGCAGCATCCAACACATGGACGAGCACCTCGATCCGGGCCCGCCGCCCCTACATCCTACCAGTTCTGGAGCTACCATTCCGACTTTCACCCTAGTCCCGAGGCCACGCAGCATCTAGGACGGCCACTTCACTTCCCAAGCAGCGCTAAAACAGACACCCCGTCAAACCATACCACGACGTTTCCCCGAGCCACTGTTCTGGCTTGCTCTCATCACACTGCCTGATGCAACCTTATCTTCCATGGATGTGTAGTATCTTTATGAATGAGTCTGCTAAAATATAAGCATATCTTCTCCACGATAGTTGCATGACAAGCCTTCCTTAAGCACTATCATGAGAGGTCAACAGCAAAATTTGCATCCTGAAGCACTATCATGAGTCTGCTAAGATATAAGAATATTTTGCAAGCAAAGTTGCATGAAAAGCCTTCCTTAAGCACTATCATGAGAAGTCAACAACCAAATTTGCTTTAGACTGATACAAACAACAGTGAACCTGGCAGAGCAGGTAGTAAGAAAAGTTAAATGTAGAGAATTGTCGTCGGCAGCAAAGTCCTCTTGAATCAATTAAAAAGAAAAAGGGTATACAAGATTTGTTCATCACCTAAGCTGCTGCATGCTGGTTCGAACATGATCAGTGTCTGATCTTATTAAATTGTTGCATGTCTATTGGAGCCTGAGGAGGCTGGATTCCCACTTAGGGTTCTTGCTCACACAATATCGAATGACATTCTGAATCACACGAGTACTTCAACCAACCAGTTCCTGGCACCAAGTCATATGATGCATGTAAAACTTATGTTTCCTTCTACTTCTCTTTTCATACACCCCTGTTTTGATGAACAGAGAAGATGATGAATATTGTAGTTTGTAGTTAAGTCTGATATATTCCAGCTTTACCAAAACATGCACCATATGTGAGCTTTACCACAACATGCACCATATATTACACAGCAGTTTGGTCTTAATTCTCTTCAAGAATTTTCTGGCATGTCGCCATTTGGGCAGGTAATGGGCATTTTTTAGTTTCTTGAAAAAACAATACAATTTGTACTGTGGTGTCACTACATATCAGTGTGTCTATAGATGTAGGAACAATCACCTGTTCATCTTCGGCAACCTCATCTACAACAACCACCCTTTCATGGAGGTCCTCAAGAGCACCAAGTGATTCTACATTTATGCATTACCCTATGGTTGGTTACACCTGTGTTGTCCTTCCCAAGGGATTTTACTCCACTCATTTCTTCAACAGTTGCTAGGGTAGGACTTTAAGTGAGCATTGAGTTCATATCCTTACATACCCCTCTAGATAAAGTTCTCTCCATGGGAGATATTCATGTAGGTGATGTAGTTGGTCGAGTGACTATAATCAGAATTACATAGCATGAGCTCATTTGACAACTTTCCTGTTGGTTAATTTTCTTAAGAAGGAAAAATGATGATAACAAGTTTTCATCGTGTTTTGGTGCAGGCCCCCCTCCAGATGTCCAGTCATTGCAGTTTCTTAGCAGCAATCCTTAGTTGGGCCACCAGACCACGGATCAAGGCTAGTACACCATCGCCGTATGGGATTTCCTGTGATGTACCATGTGTTTATGCTAGAATATAGAATCTCAAATGCCCTAGCTGTAAATTATGTATTCAAAATAATGTAGAAGCTAAGCTATTCTCCCTGGATCACCTTGTTTATATTAATGAAAATATGGTGCTTTGGTAAAACTTGGACCAAACATTTTTAGCATGGTTGAAAGTTTACATCGCGTCGAAAGCCATGAAGAATGCAGTTGGCACTAGTTGTGACTGGAAAATAGCATCGTGTGTGTGGACCGCGGATTAGTTTCGACGTGTGGAATGCACATTAGTTTTAACATTTCGAGATCGAAAGAAACATGGACCATAGCTAAATGTTCTTCTACAAAGAAGGTATGCTTTTTTAGAAATGAACTAGTATACTGAGTGCATCATCTTTGCGATCATTTGGTAAGAAGAGAAAGAACACAATCTTTCACTGGTATATGTGATGGATTATTAGGTAGGCGGCGTCATATATCTTGTGCTAAACCTTAAAGGCTGAAAAACCCTATCTCAATGCTGACGTGAGAATCAATTGACAGTACTAATGCAAACTGTCAATACAAGCTTTTGTCAAGAAACTTTCTGGTGTGCAATTGGGGCATTCTATCTAAATTATTATTAACTGCTCACTGTCATAGATTGAATGATTGAGAGAGCGAATAAGCCAAAAGACCAGAATAGAACTATCTACACACAGATAAATCTTAATGGGATAAATGGTTATCTCTGGACAAGTTCAGTAATAGGTTTGAGTAAATAGATCTACTATTATAGTTTTTGAGGGATGGTATATGGATGGTACCTTTATGATTGAGTCTGCTGAGATATAGATAGATATCTCTTTCACGAGAATTGAGTTGTTGCGATAATGGTTGCTGAGGATCCTAAAAAAACAAACCAAAGTTTTTAAAAAAAGACATTGTGTTATAACAAGAGCCAATTGAATGTTTGGCGCTAAAAATTCAAGTCTTGAACGAAACATGTATATAATAAATGTTATAACTGTGCGCGCCAACTCTTGGAATATGAATAGAGTTCAGTGTCTTACATGTTCACTCTTTAATCTTTATATTGTTCTCTATGATGTCCTAGTTATTATATAACTAGTCCACGAAAATGCTACCTTCTCCTCAAGAATTGTAGTTGCATGCGCCAAACCCAATTGCCCGAGCGTTGCCAGAGATATAGCAAAGAGGGTTAGGAATGATAGGCAGCGGGAACACTCATGATGTTACCTTTGATGGTTGAGATTTGCGTAAAACGGTATGCATATCTTGCACATAACTCGTAGCTCATGTCTCCTGCCATTGTTATCCAAATATCATAAAATGTATACTTTTTGCGTTTTCTTGCAGGTGTGATGCAGTGCCAATAGGGAGTCTGGGAGTTCTCTTCTAGCCCCTTGCCATGTTGTACTTAGGCTTAGCTGACTACCTACTCCGTCCATCGCGATCCTCAATGCTTAACTCGTGAGGTCTGATAGTAGCATGTATTGGCGACCGTCATTTTGTTATCTTTTGAGCTGTATTATAGTCGTCCCAATTGTGGTTGGCAACTACTTTGGTTATTCTTAATACGAGACGAGAGCTAAGAATGACCGTCAACCCTAGGATGATTGCTAGCACAATAGTAACCCAACTCTGCTAAGTCAATAGCGGTGTTACAATAATCAAGTTGTAGAGCACTTGTGCCTAGTAGCTGTATAGCTTGTCATCTTTGACGACATTGTTGTTGATTTTACAACTCCTATGGTTTCTACTCCAACAATTGACGATGGCACGCTGCTGCAAGTCAGCATTTCACAGGATGCATGACTTGTGGATTATGCCCCTACTCTTTCTCTTGTACCCTGTCATATCCGACGCCATTACTATTTGCTCACCCTGTTTATATAAGTGAAATATGGAGCACTGGTAACATTTGGACCAAACCTTTCTACCATGGGTGATAGGTTTTGACTCATCGAAAACCACAAAAAATGTACTCCCTCCGTCCCAAAATAAGTGTCTTGACTTTGTACTAACTTTAATACAAAATTGTACTAAGGTTGAGACACTTAATTTGGGATGGAGGGAGTAGTTAGTACTAGTTGTGATAGGAAGCAAAATGGCAGTGCAACATTTTGATATCAAAAGAAATGCATATCAAATCTATACTTATCCTTCTAAACATATTATTCTACAAAGAAGACATGCTTGTGTCTTAGCCTAAAGGAATCAGTCTACTGGGCGCCAAAGTGGGACTTGTTTTACAAACAATTGCAGGTGCATTATGCTCTGCTGCTGAAAACTGTACCATATAAGCACACTGTATCTTACACGATTCATAAATCTCATGATCTATTGACGAAAAGGGGTTTCCCCCCTTTTTCAACCCTTTTTCATCAATAGATCTATTACTTTCCAATATGTATACCTATCTAAAAATTGGAATTCATATCAATAAACCATCCATGCATTGTACAAAAAGTGACAGATAGAATTATGTACTACGAGGTAAAGCCTTCGCTGCTGTTAGAAGGGAGAGAGGTATTTGGTGAAATAGTTGTTGTATTGCTTGAGCCTCGTGGGCATATATATAGGAGTATAATAACCAACTTGGAGTACAAGACAAGGTAGAAACAAATCCTAGTCTATCTCGTCTTTCCTAATAATCAATATACTCAACACCCCCCGCAGTCATGATGGTACCGACGCAGATGGTGAGACTGGAGAAGAATCTGAAGGCAAGCCGACGGACACCCCCTCCCATAGTCGTAACGGTCGATGCATCGCGGAAGTCGTGGCTGGAGTGAAAACCGACGAGGTTGCTCAAGCAAGGTGGTAGCCCTTTGTGCCGTTTGTCGATGTAGCCGAGAGCGTAGGGTGGTGTAGTCGTGGTCGAGGTAGCCGTGCGAAGAATGCCATGGTCGATGTCGAGTCTGGGTGGCCGGTTTCAAGGAAGTGTTAGAAGGGAGAGACATGGATTGTTGCGGAATATGATGGTTGTATTATTGAGCCTCGAGGGCGAGTGTATATTAAGTACAAGACTTGAGGGCAAGGCGCCTCTCCTGGAGATAAGGTAGGAGACAGAGAAAAAGACTTATACTCCCCCCGTCCGAAAATACTTGTATCTTTTCCCCACCCCTGCCGCTGCTCCCGCGAGCGGGCCGAGGGAACCCTAGCTTGCCCTCCTCCGGCCTCCTCCTCCCTCGCCGCCGCCTAGGGGTACCGCCGGGCGAAGCCCGGTCTGCATGGGCGGCGGCCGGGTCGCATCCTCTCCTCCTCGCGGAGCTCCTGGCCGGCGTAGGACGGCGGGCTGCAGGAGGCGTCGGGATGTGGTGGGGCTTGGCAGCGTGGATCCGGGAGCTCTTGGTGGTGTCGGCGTGTTGGCCCTGCTGGTGCTTCGTGGTGGCGCGATGGCTGCCTGGTGGGGCGTGCGTGGGCGCGATTCGGAGGCGGTGGCGGCGGATCTGGCCAGGCGCCGCGGGTCGCGGGCGGTGTGAGCGGCGGCTGGGGACCGGCTTCAGGCTCCAGGCGGCTGCGAGGGTTCCTCTCTGTCACGGGAGTGCGGCGGTGGTGAGGCTCGGCCAGTGGCGGTCCGGCGACCGGGTGGTGGTGGCTGGCGGTGCGCGTGGTGGTGGTGCCTTCATTTGGCGGCGGGGCGGTCCGGTGGTGCTGGGTGGCCGGTGTCGCGACCCCGGCCCAGATCTGGGCCCGTATGGCCCCATCTGGGTCCTAGCGGGCCGGCTACGGCTCGGCCTTGACGCTCTCTGTGCGGGGAGGTAGGGGAGCGGCTTGGACAGGGGCGGCGACGCCGACGGCGTGCCGGCTGCAGTGCGAAGGCGGGAACTTTACGGGCCTCGGAGATCCCGGCCAGGCTTGTGTGGCCACGGGCCTGGTATGTTCCTGCTATTGCGTCTGGTCAGCTACCGTCGTTGACGGTGGAGGTGGGTCCCTCCCGCGTGCCGACGGTGCTGCTGCCCTAGTCCCGACTCCTCTTCTTCATTGTGCAGGCCATGCTTCGCGGTGCCGTGATGAGATAGCGTCGGAAGCTTCTTGACCGGTTTGGCGCTGGGTGGTGGTCGGTTTGGTGGCAAGCTCCGGAGTGCCTGAGGTGGAGGTTGGGATCGGGAGAAATCCCTGTTGGCTTGGCCGACACCGACGCGGTGGCGCATGAGGGTGCCGCCGGACCTTCATGTAGGGCGTCGTGGCTACCCTTCTTCTCTCCTCACCGCGTACCGGGGTAAACCCTTGGCAGCAGCGTCGTCATTGTCGCGTCCCTTCTTGGAGGTGTTGATTGGTACCGGCGCTTCGGAGGCTCGGAGCTTGGTGGGCAATCTCCGGTGGATGCATATGTCTCGAGGCTTCTTCGTTTTTTGTCGATCCGCCATTGTCGGCATTTGTTTCTCTTATATTTTTTCTTTCATTTCTTTTTGGCGTGACTGTGCTGCTTCCGCCCCAGCATCTATCGTTGGTTGTCTCGGTTGGTTGCCTTGTATACAAAGCGGGGGAAACCCTTTTTCGGTAGGAGACAGATTACGAACCCTAGACTACCAAATACATGTATTCCAAATATATCTCTAACAGCTGCTCGCGAATGCAGCAAAACCGTGCATCTACTCAATCATTCTTCTTACAGGCCGCCGACCTGACCAGCTGCAGGTTTGCTCTGCTTCATTTTGACGATGCTAAGAAGATCGCCAAAGAGCGAGTCTTCTGGCCTGCTTGGTTTATTCTGTTGCTTCCGGGAAAGTGATGGAGTTGCTCCATTCGTTTATGAGAAAGTTCATCTGCAGTAGTATACACATATGCGGCATTCAGTTGAAGAGGGCGGCGAGGTAGAGCTATTGGACAAGGATACTGGGCTCGGGGAGGATGTTGACCTCGGGAACAATGAACGTCACCGGTGGAGGGGTGCTCTGGACGCCGTTTAGGTTATCTTAGCGAAGTACAATCTAAAAGACGACGAGTGGCTAAGTAAACTGTATGCGGATAGAGAAACACGGGCCTTTCCTTATGGGAGTGATATATTCTCGCTGACCTAGACTTTCGCACCGCTTTATATATGAAGCAACACATAAAAATACATGAACGAAAAATACAACATGGCGAGAGACTCCCTTACAAAGAAGATCAAAAGATACAACAAAAAACCTAGAACAAGCCTAAGATCTCGCCAAGGCCCGACCGAGGACTCCTCAACTCCACGACAACGTCCCCAAGAGGGTGACATCGCCGCTACCGAGTCCGAAGAAACATAATTTTTTTTTAATCCGAAGCCCTACGACAAGGATGAGAACGACAACGACGTCTTCAAGAAGCAAGTGGCACCCACAGGAGCCACTATGGCAAGTGCCAGAAACACGAGCTTTCGCTCGGAAACTCACTTGCACCACTGAGAGGACTTCCAGTCACCACCGCAGTGAGGGTCGACCCATCACTGCCAGAATTGACCAGAGCTTCCCGCTACCACATCCCTCGCCGCTCACAGTGCCAAGAGGTGAAGCCACCATCTCTACCATGAAGCCTGTCGGAAAGCCAACTGTGAAGCCCACGGAACTGCCGCCCTAGCATCCATGCCCCTAGTCACTGCCAACCATCCACATCACGCCCCCAACCTCAGTAGTAGAAGGTAAAGGCACCTTTCACTCCTAGCCCGACATCAGCCACTAGGTGGGTCGGTATCATCACCGTAGGAAATGCCCATGCCTATGTTCCCAGCCGCTTTTGGTGGACCTGAGGATACAACCCAATGACTATCGACGGCCACCAAACACGCTCGAACGTCGTGTCATCGCCATATCCATATTCTCTATGCCGATCCATCTGATGACACAGCAGCGCCTGGGGAGCGCGACTCGAACCAACGCAATGAACATGCAACAAGCGAGAAGAGCACAACACGAAGGCAACCAATGCGGACCAAATCAGCCCTATGAACCTGCAAGCCATCGGACATCGTCCACCACCACGCACCTGATTCGCGGCCCCTGCCGAAGACATCAACGACCCAACCACGCCGGTACACGTCCGCCTCCGGGTGACCCACGGTGACCCAGATTGCACCGCTATGAAAACAACAACATTGCCGTCCCATCGCCGCCCGGAAAAACACGAGCAGCGCCACCGCGCCGAGTCCGTGTTACAACACCAGATATGCGCTGCCCACACACTCGCACCCACCACATCACCGCCGCAGCACCTAGTACCGCCCGAGCCACAACCCATTCAAAGCATGGACGAGGAAGCTAGCCCGAGCCATCCATGGCCCTCACCGCGGGCACCCACTGGACACTCGAGCAGGATGAAATCACAACACCACCACATCCACACCCGCGCGCACCACACCACGACCACCACGGCACAATCCCACCGCCCGAGCACCAAGGCAGAGACCGATGTCCAGAGCCCGCGCCGCCAACCGCACCGACCACCTCGGCGCCGCAACATGCACCACCTACCACCCCGTCTGTCGTGCAGCCACCACGTCGCTTTCACCTCCTAGCTCTAACGCGCTGCCGCAAGGCACGCACCAAGGCCACCACACAAGGAGGCGAGAAGACCCCTCTGGTGCCAGCCAGGCTTTGCCTGATCGCGCCCTCTGCCACCAGCGAGGGAGGGGGAGGCGAAAGTCTCCAATATCTTCAGGGTGATATTTTCTGTGTAGATATTGCAGCCACGCTCCAAAGTGAACATGGATGCCATCATGATAGATGTTCTTGAGATAAACAATATTGAAGAACTTCCACCACAATATATTTGAAACGAAAATACTAACATGCAAACATTCCCTGGTAGGGGAATGGCAAGCGAATGATTCTGGAGCATTTTAGGTGGTAGGAGATGGCAAATTCTGCCCGTTTTTGCCGCAAATTTTTCTTCCTTTTTAGAAATTGCCATGTGTACCAGAAGAAATTGTCACGCGTCTCTGATGAAGAAACTGCGAGCAAAAACGTTCGCAAATGCCACCCCTCTCAGTGAACATTCGCCAACTATTGCGGTCCTTTGGAAAATATGATGAAAGGATGCTTAGAGTGAACCTCCAAAGGAGAACTATGGCTTTGCTGTTGTGGATGAAGATCACAAGTTCACGGTGTATAAATAGCACAACTCGCTGTATCAGACTTCATACAAAGTGGCAGCAAAGGTTGCAGAGAACGTTGAAGGTCAAAGATTTTGATCAGCTCGTGGAGCAAGTTGAACTTCTTCTACAAGTTAAGTTGCATGACAACCCTTCCTTAAGCACTATCGTTAGAAGTCAACAGACAAATTTGCTTCAGAACGATACCAGCAACAGTGAACCTTGCAGAGCAAGTAGTTAAAAAAAAGTAGAGAATCGTCGCCGGCAGCAAAGCCCTCTTGAATCAAGTAAAAAGGAAAAATGTAGACAAGGTATGTTCCAAGGTTTTTAATTTCGGAAACAAAATAATTTTGGACCTCGCTGAAATATGCGAAAATTCAAAAATTATTTCGGATTTTGAGATTTCCAATTTCACTTAATTTTAATGAATTCTGACATAATTTAAATTCATTTTAAAATCAGTTTGAAAATGCCTTGAAATTCTAGGGTTAAAAATATTTTGGACTCCACTGAAATTTGTGACATTTCGGAAATTCCGTTGAAAATTTTAACCCTGGTATGTTCATCACCTAAGCTGCTCCATGCTGGATTGAACATGATCAGTGTCTGATCTTATTTAATTGTTGTAGGTGAAGGAAATATGCCCCAGAGGCAATAAGAAAGTTGTTATTTATATTTCCTTGTATCATGATAAATGTTTATTATTCATGCTAGAATTGTATTAACCGGAAACGTAGTACATGTGTGAATACATAGATAAACAAAATATCCCTAGTATGCCTCTACTCGACTATCTCGTTAATCAAAGATGGTTAAGTTTCCTAGCCATAGACATGTGTTGTCATTTGATGAACGGGATCACATCATTAGAGAATGATGTGATGGACAAGACCGATCCGTTAGCTTAGCACTATGATTGTTTAGTTTATTGCTATTGCTTTCTTCATGACTTATACATGTTCCTATAAGTATGAGATTATGCAACTCCCGAATACCAGAGGAACACTTAGTGTGCTATTAAACATCACAACGTAACTGGGTGATTATAAAGATGCTCTACAGGTGTTTCCGATGGTGTTTGTTGGGTTGGCATAGATCGAGATTAGGATTTGTCACTCCGTGTTTCGGAGAGGTATCTCTGGGCCCTCTCGGTAATGCACATCACTATAAGCCTTGCAAGCAATCTGACTAATGAGTTAGTTGCGGGATGAGACATTACGGAACGAGTAAAGAGACTTGCCGGTAATGAGATTGAACTAGGTATGATGATATCGACGATCGAATCTCGGACAAGTAACATACCGATGAAAAAGGAAACAACATATGTTGTTATGTGGTTTGACCCATAAAGATCTTCGTAGAATATGTTGGAACCAATATGAGCATCCAGGTTCCGCTATTGGTTATTCACCGGAGATGTGTCTCGGTCATGACTACATAGTTCTCGAACCCGTAGGGTCCGCACGCTTAACATTCGATGACGATTCGTATTATGAGTTTATGTATTTTGATGTACCAAAGGTTGTTCGGAGTCCCGGATGAGATCACGGACATGACGAGGAGTCTCGAAATGGTCGATACATAAAGATTGATATATTGGAAGGTTATATTCGGACACCGGAATGGTTCCGAAGTGTATCGGGTATTTTCCGGAGTACGGGGAGGTTACCGAAACCCCCCGGGGGATTAATGGGCCACAATGGGCCTTAGTGGAGAAGAGATAGGGCCGGCCAGAGGTAGCGGACGCCCCCCTTGCCCAGTCCGAATTGGACAAGGGGAGGGGGCGTGCCCCCCTCCTTCCTTCTCTTCTCTCCTCTTTCCCTTCTTCTCCTACTTGGACTAGGAAAAGGGGGGATTGATTCCTACTTGGACTAGGAGTCCAAGTTCCTACTTGGACTAGGAGTCCAAGTAGGACTTTCCCCATGATGCGCCCTGATACGTCTCTGTCGTATCTATATTTTTTGATTGTTCCATTCTAATATTCTACAACTTTCATACACTTTTGGCAACCTTTTATACTATTTTTGGGACTAACATATTGATCCAGTGCCCAGTGCCAGTTCCTGTTTGTTGCAAGTTTTATGTTTCGTAGGAAACCCATATCAAACAGAATCCAAACGGGATAAAAACGGACGGAGAATATTTTTGGAATATTCGGGATTTTCCGGAGGAAGAATCAACGCGAAACGGTGCCCGAGGTGGGCACGAGGCAGGGGGCGCGCCCCTGACCCTCGTGGGCCACCTGTAAGGCGGTTGCTGCTCTTCTTTGGCCGCAAGAAAGCTAATTTTTGGAAAAAATATGGGCGAAGGTTTCAATCGAATCGGAGTTACGGATCTCCATATATATACGAAACGGTGAAAAGGCAGAACAGAAGAACGCAGAAACAGAGAGAGACAGAGAGACAGATCCAATCTCGGAGGGGCTCTCGCACCTCCCACGCCATGGGAGCCAAGGACCAGAGGGGAAACCCTTCTCCCATCTAGGCAGAAGGTCAAGGAAGAAGAAGAAGAAGAAGAAGAAGAAGGGGGGCTCTCTCCCCCTTGCTTCCGATGGCGCCGGAGCGCTGCCGGGGGCCATCATCATCACCGCGATCTTCACCAACACCGCCGTCATCTTCACCAACATCTCCATCACCTTTCCCCATCTATATTCAGCAGTCCACTCTCCCTCAACCCGTTGTACCCTCTACTTAAACATGGTGCTTTATGCTTCATATTATTATCCAATGATGTGTTGCCATCCTATGATGTCTGAGTAGATTTTTGTTGTCCTATCGGTGATTGATGAATTGCTATGATTGGTTTGAGTTGCATATTTTATTATTGGTGCTGTCCTATGGTGCTCTCCTTGTCGCGCAAGCGTGAGGGATCCCCGCTGTAGGTTTTGCAATATGTTCATGATTTTCTTATGGTGGGTGGCGTGAGTGACAGAAGCACAGACCCGAGTAAGTAGGTTGTTTGCATATGGGATAAAGGGGACTTGATGCTTTAATGCTATGGTTGGGTTTTACCTTAATGATCTTTAGTAGTTGCGGATGCTTGCTAGAGTTCCAATCATAAGTGCATATGATCCAAGAAGAGAAAGTATGTTAGCTTATGCCTCTCCCTCAAATAGAATTGCAATAGTGATTATCGGTCTAGTAAAGTAGTCAATTGCTTAGGGACAATTTCACAACTCCTACCACCACTTTTCCACACTCGCTATATTTACTTTATTGCTTCTTTATCTAAACAACCCCTACTTTTTATTTGCGTGCTCTTTATTTTCTTGCAAACCTATCCAACAACACCTACAAGGTACTTCTAGTTTCATACTTGTTCTAGGTAAAGCGAACGTCAAGCGTGCGTAGAGTTGTATCGGTGGTCGATAGAACTTGAGGGAATATCGGTTCTACCTTTAGCTTCTCGTTGGGTTTGACACTCTTACTTATCGAAAGAGGCTACAATTATCCCCTACACTTGTGGGTTATCACGCCCCCTCCTAGGGCCGGCCTCCTCTCCTCCCCCCTTTATATACGTGGGAAGGAGGCACCCCAAAGGCACATCAAAGTTTCTCTTAGCCGTGTGCGGTGCCCCCCTCCACGGTTACACACCTCGGTCATATCGTCATAGTGCTTACGCGAAGCCCTGCGCCGGTAACTTCATCATCACCATCGCCACGCCGTCGTGCTGACGGAACTCTCCCTCGGCCTCAACTGGATCAAGAGTACGAGGGACGTCATGAGCTGAACGTGTGCTGAACACGGGGGTATCGTACGTTCGGTGCTAGGATCGATCGGATTGTGAAGACGTACGACTACATCAACCGCGTTGATATAACGCTTCCGCTTTCGGTCTACGAGGGTACGTGGACACACTCTCCCCGCCCGTTGCTATGCTTCTCCTAGATAGTTCTTGCGTGATCGTAGGAATTTTTTTGAAATTACTACGTTCCCCAACAGTAGGTCTAGTGGAGGCTGAGGAGGCTGAACTCCCACTTAGGGTTGTTGCTCCCACAATATCGAATGACATCTCGAATCACAAGAGTACTCCAACCAACTAGTTCCTTGCCCCAAGTCATATAATGCAGGTACAACTTATATTCCTTCTACTTCTCTTTCCATACACCCCTGTTTTGATGAACAGAGAAGATGATGACTATTTGTAGTTTGTATTTAAGTCTGATATATTATAGCTTTACCAAAACAGGCACCATATGTTACACAACAGTTTGGTCTGAAGTCTCTTCAAGGATTTTCTGGCATGTCGCCATTTGGCCAGGTAATGGACAATTTTTTATTTCTTGAAAAAATACAAGTTGTACTTTGCACTCACTGCAAATCGGTGTGTCGGTAGATGCAGGAACAATCACCTGTTCATCTTCAGCAACCTCATCTACAACAACCACCCTTTCATAGCGGTCCACAAATGCACCAGGTGATTCTACATTTATGCACTACTCTATGTTTGGTTACACCCGTGTTGTCCTTTCCAAGGGATTTTACTCCAATTATTTCTTCAACAGTTGCTAAGGTAGGACTTTAAGTGAGCATTGAGTTCATATCCATGAATACCCCTCTAGAATAAGTTGTCTCGATAGGAGATATTTATGTAGGTGATGTAGTCTGTCAAGTGACTGTAATCAGCATTACATCGCATGAGCTCATGTGATAACTTTCTCGTTGGCTAATTTTCTTAAGAGGGCAAAATGATGATAGCTAGTTTTCATCGTGTTTGGGTGCAGGCTCCCCCTCCAGATATCCAGTCATTTCAATTTCTTAGCAACAATCCTCAGCTCGGCCACCATAACACGGATCAAGGCCAGTACACAATCCCAGTATGGCATTTCCTGTGATGTAGCATGTGTTTATGCCAGAATGTAGAAACTCGACTATCCTAGCTGTCAATTATGTAACGAAAAATACTGTAGAAACTGAGGTATCCTCCCTGGATCACCTTGTTTATATTAATAAAAATATGGAGCGTTGGTGAAACCTGGACCAAACCCTCCTACTACTATGGGTTAAAGGTTACGGCGTGTTGAAAGCCATGAAGCATGCACTTGGTACTAGTTGTGACAAGAGAATGACCTCTTCGGAGCGGAATGCGCATTAGTTTCGACATGGGGAAAGCACAATAGTTTCGCCATTTCGAGATCGAAAGAAACGCGAACCAAAGCTATGCTTATGCTTTGAAGATATTCTTCTACAAAGAAGACATGCTTTTGACTTGGCTGAAAGAAATCAGTCTACTGAGTGCAACATTTTAGCGGTCATTTGGTAAACATAGAAAGAACACAATCTTTCACTGGTAACGTGTGATAGGTCAATAGGTAGCTCGCGTCATATATCTTGTGCTAAACCTGAAAGGCTGAAACCGTACCCTATCTCAGATGCTAATGTGGCAATGGTAAGGGGGTGGGGGCTTGATCTCCAATTAAATTCGATTTATGCAAAGTAAAGAAAGGAAAATTTTCAATCAATTGACAACACTAATGCAAACTGTCAATACAAGCTTCTCTCCAGAAACTTTCTGGTGTGCAATTGGGGAATTCTATCTAAATTATTATCAACTACTACTCACTATCATAGGTTAAATGACCGAGAGAGCGAAAGAGCCGAATGACCAGAACAAGAATATCTTCTGGTAGAAAAATCTTAATGAGATATATGTTTATCTCTCGACAAGTTTAGTAACAGATTTGAGTAAATAGATCAGGTATTATAGTTTTGGAGGCATGGTATATGCATGGTACATTTATGATTGAGTCCGCTGAGATAGATATATCTCAATTGGTTGGTGAGGCTAAGAAAAATACAAAATGAAGTTTAAGAGGATAAAAAAAACATTTGTGCTATAACCAGAGCCAATTGAATGATTGGCACTAAAAATTCAAGCCTTTAACCAAAAATGCATATAATAAATGTTATAACTGCACTGCCAACTCTTGAAATATGAATAAAGTTCAACCTCTTACATATTCACTCTTTGATCTTGATATTGCTCTCTACCATGTTCCAGTTCTTATATAAGTAGTGTTTTCGTTGCTACCTTCTCCTCAAGAATTGTACCTGTATGCGCCGAACACTATTGCTCGAGCATTGCCAGGAAAATGGCAAAGAGGGTTAGGAATGATAGGCAGCGGGAATACTCACGATGTTACCTTCCATGGATGCAAATTATGCAAAATGGTATGGATATCTTGCACATGGCGTGTAGCTCATGTCATCCCGCCATTCTTGTCCAAAATATCATAAAATGTATAGTTTCTGCAGCTTCCTTGTAGGTGTGGTGCAGCACCAAGTGGCAGGTTAGAAGTTTTCCTGGTCGGCGTTGTGATGTTGTACTTAGGCTTACCTAACAGCAGTGGTGGCTCCAGGAATTTGCAACCGGATATTCATGTGTATTCATTTTTATCAAAATCATTGCTGTTTTTCAAAAATTGTCACTCTTTTGCTAAAATCAAGACTGTTTTGTAAAAATCATGGGTATTTACATAAAGACCCAAGAATACCCCTAGCGCCGCCCCTGCCTAACAGCGTCCCTCGTCCAGCCCGATCCTCACTGCTAACTCGTCTGCTCTGATAGTAGCATGTATTAGACATCGTCTTTTGTTGTTGTTTTTTGAGCTGGATTACAGTCATCCCAAGTGATCTTGGCAACGCACCTCAGTTACTCTTAATCCGTGGCCAGAGCTAAGAATGACCGTTAACCCTAGCATGATATTTTAGCACAACAGTAACTCAAGAATGCTCAGTCAATAGTAGCGCGTGTACAATCAAGTTGCAGAGCACCTCTGCCTATAGTAGCTGTAGATTGTCATCTTCGACGACATTACTGTTTATTTTACAACTCTTCTGATCCATGCTACAAAAATTGGAGATGGTTTGTGGCTCCAGGTCAGCATTTCACAGGAGACATGACTTTGAGGACGCATACTCTTTCTCTAATACCTTGTAAGAGCATCTCCAGCATGCGCACGATATTAGCCCGTGTTGGAAAAATTCTATTTTTTGTGCGCGCGCAGCCGCTCCGGGTGCTTCAGCGGAGGCGCAAAAAACGCGCGCGTGGCATAAGTGGTTCAGCGCGCGGAGCGAAACGGCATCGTGCACCGCTTATTTCATGTGCCCACTCCCACGCGCTGCACACTCGAGCGTCCGTGTCGCACTGCCGCCACCCTCTTCGTCCGCCCTGCCCCGCGCCGCCGCTGGCGAATTCGCCCGATGACGGTCACGCCAACATCCCCTCACCCCTTCCTACACCCGCGATCCCTCCGCCGCCGCCGGCGCAAACCCTAGCCCGGGGAGCTTTGGCTTCGCCTCCGCCGGTGCTCCTCCAAGCACCGGTCTCACGCGCGGCCTTTTCATGGCGCCACGGACGACCTCGGCGGGTGAACTATCTTGTTGTATCTACCTATGCTATGAACTATCTATGTTGTACTATCTTGTTTTTGTGTACATATGTGTATTGCACGCTGTATTTTAGCGCTTCTGCTGGAGCAAAGCACGCAATTTTTTGCAGCGGCCGCTGGAGCTAGCGCTCTACGACGCGCAAAAAGTAGCTATTTCGGCGTTGTAAACATATTTTAGCGTGCCGCACGGTTGCGCACCTATTGGAGATGCTCTAATATCCGGCGCCATTACTGTTTTTTTTTCCGAGAAAACTTCCGATCTATTCATCAACTATCAAGGTAATACAAAGAACACAAGAAGTAAGAATTAAATCAAGGTCCGTAGACCACCTAGCGACGACTACAAGCACCGGAGCAAGCTGAAGGCATGTCGCCGTCATCGCCCCTTCCTCATCGGTGCCGGGCAAACATTGCTGTAGTAGACAGTCGGGAAGTCGTCATGCTAAGGTCCCATAGAACCAACGCACCAGAACAATAACCGCCATCGATGAAGAGAAGCCTAGATCGGAAGGATCCCACCTACAGACACATAGATGCATACAAAGACCGGATCCATCGAAGACAAACACTGACCTGATCCCATGAGATCCGCCGTAGACACACCTCTACACGCCCTCTGACGACACTTAAAACATCACCGGGACGGGGACTAGGCGGGGATACCTTATTCCATCTTCAAGAAGCCGCCTCCAACTCGTCTTCCCGAGCATGGCATAAACCCTAACAAAACTAAAAAAAAAACACGTAGATACTATATATATATATATTAGTGAAATATGGAGCACGGGTAACATTTGGGCTAAATCTTTCTATTATGGATGGGAGGTTTTGGATCGTCGAAAACCATGAACAATCTAGTTAGTACTGACGTGATAGGTTAATATTACCCTCGGCATAAAACCTGATACCCGAAGCTCGAACCCAAAAAACCCGAACCCGAAAAACCCAAACCCGAGCACCTATTCGGGTAGCAATTCCAAAAACGGAGCGGCACGGGGCTCAGGCTACGGTAGCTCAGTTTAATACAATAATACTCTATGTTTGGTTACACACGTGTGTTATCCTTTCAAGGGATTTTACTCCACTTATTTCCTCAACCTTGTTAGGTTAGGACATCAAGTGAGCATTTAGTTCATATCGTCCATACATACCCCTCTAGAATAAGTTCTATCCTTGGAGATGTCCATGTAGGAGATGTAGTCAGTCAAATGACTGTAATCAGCATCACATTGCATGACATCGCAAAACACATTACAATGCACGAGCTCATTCGATAACTTTCTCGTTAACTAAATTATCTTAAGAACGTCAAAAGATAATAGCTAGTTTTTGGAATACCCATTTCTGAGCCCAGGCTCATCTGCACCTGGTCAAATTTTACAAAAAATTCTAAAATAACCAATTTTTTTGCATGATAGATAATTTGGTGCGTGAGGTATGCTTCAAATTTCAAGTCATTTGTACATATAAGTAGCTCTCAGCAAAAAAAAAACAAATTGGGTTAGAATAATGCATGAACAGTAAATATTTTTACAGACACCAAATTTGTCTTTTTTCCCGAGAGATACTCAGATGTGTAGGCGAGGAGGATTAGGAAGAATGATTCACCACACTTGATTAAGCTCTCGGCTGAGTCTTATGTACAGTTTACAAGCCGATAGCCAGGGAGATCATGGTGATCCACTACGTGGGATCATCGCCACTAACTCTACAGGCGTGCGCCACGATCACATACACACACGCTACGCCCAATACATACACATATACGGTATAGCAGTATAATATAATCTAACAAGATGTCTAAATGATCTGAAATTCGGAGCGGACCTCAGACACCAAATTATCTACCATGCATTTTTTTTGAATTTTTTACTATTTGTTTTGAATTTTTTTCTTCAACGCGGGTGCAGATGAGTCTGGGCACCGAATCGCTGCTCTCCTAGTTTTTGCCGCATGTCTCCCTCCAGATATCAAGCAATTGCAGTTTCTTACAAACAAAATCCTCAACTGGGCCACCAGACCAAGGCCATTATATCATCCCCATATGGGATTTCCTGTGATGTAGCGTTGTGTTTATGCAAAATGTAGAAAATGAGTGCGTTATTCTAGCTGTTAATCATGTAACAAAAAATAATCCTCCCTGGATCACCTTGTCTATATGAAAGAAAATATGGAGGGTTGGTGAAACCTGGACCAAACCTTTCAGCCATGAAGCATGAACTTGGTACTAGTTGTGACAGAAAAATGACATTTTGTGTGGAATGCACATTTGTTTCGTCATTTTGAGAGAAAGAAACGCGTACCCAAAGCTATGCTTATGCTTTTAAGATGTTTTTCTACAAAGAAGACATGCTTTTCACTTGGCTGATAGGAACCAGTCTACTGAGTGCAACATTTTAGCGATCATTTCATAAAAAGAAAAAAGAACATTTTAGAGACCGTCTGACCGTACTCAGTAATGCAAATGGTCAATACAAGCTTGTCTCAAGTAACTTTCTGATGAAGATTCGGTGGCAGAAAGACCTTAATGAGATAAAAGGTTATCTCTCAGGAAGTTCTGTAATAGGTTTGAGTAAATAGATCAAGTATGCACAGTTTTTATAAAAGGCATATGCGTAGTACCTTTATTACACTCTCGCGAGAGTTGAGTCGTTTCGACAATGATTGGTGACAGTACATTGTGGAATGACCAAAAGAAGTTAGGTTCTTTCCGGAGTGGCAACATGTAGCTTATCATTGATTTGCTATCGATTGAAGAGGTAGCAAGTATGATGGGATGGAGATTCGGTGGCTCAAAAAAAAAAAAACCTGAAGTTAAACAGAAAAGAACGGACATTTGTACTATAAGCAGAGCAAGTTGACTGATTGACGCTAACAATTCAAGTCTTCAACCGAACATGCATATAATAAATGTCATACCTGCCCGTCCAACTCTTGGATATGATAGAGTTCAATCTCCTAGTATGTACACACTTTTTTATTGCTCGACCATGCACTTATATAAGTAGTTCTTTCATCGGTTCCTTCTTCTCAAGAATTGTAATTGTATGCATCAACACTATTACTCGAGCACACTGAAAGGGAAATGGTAAAGACTGATAGGAACGATAGGCAACGGGAACACTGACAACGTTATCTTTCATGAATGCGATTTGCGCAACGTGGTATGCATATCTTCTACATAGCTCGTGGTTCAGGTCATTCCGTCATTGTTGCCCAAATATCATCATAAAATGCATACATTTGGTTTCTTTCTTGTAGGTGTGGTGCACCTGCACGGGGAAGCTTTGGAGCTAGTCGAGAGTGTCATGTTATGCTGTACTTAGGCTTACCTAATGGTGTCCCTCTTTCCGCGGGATCCTCAACGCGTAATTCCCCATGTTGACAGTAGCTCGTACTGGTCCTCCATCACCTGCAGCGTTAAAATAATCAATACTGTAGGTACTTGGGCTTACCTAATGACGTTTCAAGGGCAATTTCAGCGCTCCGCTGCTGAAAACTGTATGTTTATCCGCGAAGGAATTTCAGTTTAGATTTGTGAGCCATGTGTCTTTTTTTTTTAACGCGTCAATGGCGGGCTTACGCCTGCCTGAACCTTTATTGCCAACCGTCAGGGTGTTACAGATCTCAGGGAGAACAGAGAGTACATGGGGTTTAAGGAAGGAAAAAAAGAGGTGAAAAATAAAATTACATGTAACCGGAGGCTAAATTCTCCCGGCAAGGTGGAACAACATGGAGCCCCAGTCCCGGAGCCGAATTTGCTTTTGAATATTATTACAGCGGTGGGACCAGAGTTTAAGATCGTCCGCAGCGGAGCCTGCAACATCATGAAGCCCAAGTTGTATATTCCGAAAGACCTTGGCGTTCCGTCGCTTCCAGATATTCCAGAGAAGGGCCAGTAGAACTGTTGATCTAGTTTTGTTGTGCCATTCACCCTCCCATGCTTGGGGCAGCCCCTGCGGCGCATCTGGACAGAGGCTGTCTAGCTCCCCCCAAAGTGGACCGAGGTGCTGACATCCGAAAAGGAGGTGGTTGATGGATTCACAGTGATCGCAGAAGGGGCACGCGGCGGAAGTGGCAATGCCCCGTCTGAAACGTTGTTCATTTGTGAAGAGGCGGTCCTTGCGGGCAAGCCAGAGGAAGAGCGGCATTTATTTGGGGCGTAGTTTTGCCAGATGGCCGGGGCTAGCGTGTCTGTGGGCTTTGTCCTCCAAACTGCTTGGTAAGCTAGCTTAGCGGTGAAAGGTTTCTCAGCGTCCCTTGTAGTTCTCCTGTCAGCAACCTGCATATTTAAGTTTACCGTGGCCAATATAGTGCGTAGTTCAAGCAGTTCGCATTCAGCTGCATGAGACAGCCTAGGTGTTAGATGCAAGGTGAGGTTGTTCGATGCCAAAGCGCGTGCCACTGAAGTGTGGACTCGGTTGGAGTGTGAAAACAGGGCCGGAAATTGTAGGGCTAGGGTTTGAGATGAGTGAGGGAGCCATGTGTCTTGTTTTGACGTGGTTTAGTTAATTGAGAATTCACACTTTGATTTTTTTACGTGCTTCGATACTTGAACAGCCAAGTACAATTCTGAAAAAAGCTCGCTTTCTGGTCATGTTGATGTCAATAAAAGAGGTACCCTAAAACAGTCGGTGTGAGAGCAATAGTATCAGTATGACATATAAACTGGTAAGTAGTATTCCTCTTGTTAGAATAACATAGGTAAAATGGAACGAGATACTAAAAAGTCTTTGCCTAATATTTGTACACATGGATGTTGATGACACTACAAAATTCGTAACTGTATTATATAATCAGGAGACCATACCATATAGGAATCATACAGTCCATTACTTTCCAGTATGTATCCGTGCCTAAAAATGGAATTTACATCAATAAACCATCTGGCCTTGTACCAAAAATGCCAAATAGAATTATGTACTACGAGAGTTCGAGGTAAAGCTTTTGCTGCTGGCAAAATCATGCATCCACTCCACCCTTCTTCTTACAAGCCACCGACCTTACCAGCTGCAGGTTTGCTCTGCTTCATTTTGGCTATGCTAAGAAGATCGCCGAAGAGCGAGTCTTCTGGCCTGCTTGCTTTATTCTGCTGCTTCAGAGAAAAGGATGGCGTTGCTCCATTCATTCTCTGAGAAAGTTCATTTGCACTGGTATACGCATATGCGGCGTTCGGGATGTAGTAGCCTCCAGATTGGTGCACATACCCATAACCGGCCATTTGAACTGCATATGACTGTTGATAGTTCATCCCATAAAACTGTCCACCGACAATCGGCTGGGAGTTCATTCCCATTCCTTGGTTGATTTGCATCGAATTCGGGTACATGCCCCCGTATTGCATGTTCGGCACAAACTGTGGTGCTTGCTGTGCGCCGAGCACCGGTGGCAAGCGCATACCTCCTGGCATTTGTTGTGTTGACATGAACCCTTGACCACTTTGTGCTTGTTGGGGTTGGTTACCCGTCAAGTGCTGAATTTCCCAGGTTGCTGGTGGAAGGCCTCTGTTCTGATCCTCTACACCTGTGAATAGGAGAATGTCAAATGCTCATGGAGCTATTTGAAATGAAAAAAAAAGTGCACATGCTTTCTGGACCAAGATGGTTAACAATTAATTAGCCCTAGTAGTGCACTGATATTATCTAATTACATATCGAACTACATCAACAAGATGACAACCACACGTTCATGTTCAGTGTGAGAATTTTTTACGCCTAGTAGTGCATTTTTATAGGTCCTATCTCAAAAATATATAATCCATGGATTGAAGATACAGAAAGTGATTTGCCTATAATTTCTGATAAATAGACACATAATGCTATTGTGTACTGAGAAAGTGGTGTACCATAATTTAGTGCTTGCCGTTGGGAATCCACTCCATAAGCAGGCTGCCCATTCCATGACCTTGTGGCGTTCAGTTGGGATTGTTGACCGTAAGGTACGATTTCGCCATTTGAATAAGTAGTGGGTTGTTGAGGCAGAGTAGAGTGCACTGGAGCAGGGTTTGCTCGAGATGCAGGGGAAACAAAAGAGTTTGTAAGCTGGTTGTGGTTTCTATTGTTGGCAGCAACACTATTTTGTTGGAACATGTCTGCAAGGGCCAATACATTCTGGTCTGAAGCTGAGTATTCACTGACAGGAACAAGCGCCAGCGAATTTTCAGGTTCAGGTTTGATGTATTCGTCTCCACTAAGGAGGTCGAAACTAGGAGCTGGTGCTGCAACAACAGCTTTTGCACTGCTAGATGATGGAGGTGCAGGAAGCGCCAATTGTTCAGAGGGTGACTGCTTGCTTGCACTTGAAGTAGCTGCTGAAGACCTGAAAAATTAAGGGAATATAAAAAAAAGTTAGAAAGCATATGCAGTTTTTGAGATTTTTCTTACTAGTCTATGTTTGTAGTAGAATATTTTGAACAAAATGATTGGCACATGGTGCTAACCTCTGCACTGCTTCTTTTGTGGTATCTGGCTTCGCTAGCGTGGAATGGAGCGATCTCTGCTTCTCCATCGGAACCGCTATGCCTGCGGCAATAGCGTCGTGTTTTGCTAAAACACGCTGCAGATCATCATTCAAACAAAGACCCTGGCTGAGCAACCCCTCGTCCCTGTATCAATTTAATACATCTGAAATAAGAAGCTTTACATTGATACAAAACCAACAAATGAACGAAAATTTCAGCAGAAAATTTGATAAAATGACACTTAAAGCGCCTGCGAACTGGCAAGCGACATACGAGGTACTGTTGACAAGCTGCACCACTCTCTGCTTGTATGTACGGCACTGATCCACAAGGTCAACGATGACCTCCTGACGAAGTTCCTGCATATTCAATTGAACTTAAAATTTGACCTGATAGTACATTGATTACATCAATTGAAAAACTTCAGAGGTTTTCCAGATCCCCGACACCGGACTCGCTAGATTTTTGCCCCAGCAATATTTTCATGGGAATAGATCAGTATTTCAAGTGCATAAGCAAAATACCTGTCTTTTACTAGGATCTAAAGCATTCAACATCTCCGAAAGAACGTCCATGATACCCCGTGCATTCTGAATATCTGCCAGGCTACCAATAAACATTCCCAAAGTTGAAGCAGAGGTTCAGATTTCAAATAAGTGTATCCGAATTTGATCTTCAGTCCAGTAGTTAAGCATGTCCATTGTATGATAAAAGTTCCATAAGTTGGTATACCTTGTGGCAGGAAAGTCCTGCGCTGACGATTCAGGAGCCTCGTGGTCAGCATCGCGTAGAGCAGGAGGATAGTTTTGTAGAGGCTGAGTCTGCGCAGGAGTAAATATTGGCACAGATCCATTTGATCTTTGAGGAAATACAGCTCCGGCACGCTGAGTGGAGATTGGAGTTTAATTAGTTTAACAGATTTTGATAATTTGGAAACAGCATAACTTCATTTTTTTTCTGCAAACTCCGAGACTGTTAAAAGATCACAACTTATTCAGGTTGTGTGAAATTACCAAAAGGTCCTGGTATGATGCATAGTATTGCGGATATTTAGAACGTGCGCCGCCAAAAAATTCTTGCCAAGTGTCGATCAACGTGAGAATCTTCTCTTTTACATGATAATCGGGCTAAAAACACCACACACATATATACATTAAAACTTATTATTTGAAACTAGTACATAAAAGTTTGAACTGCCCATACATACCCTTTTCTTTACTATCTTCACCATTTCACGAAGTATGTCTCTCTCAGCAACATGCATATGGACAATGTCCCCACAATTTTTAATCATTGTCTCCAACAACTAAAATAAGCAAACCAATGCACTGATTAGTGGTTGATTAAACGATTAGTTAAACATTCCAAATTAAAGCCTTCTAAATGTGCCAATCATCTTCCTTCTGGAGTGATGTAATGCATTGCCAGGTCACTACATCACTACAAGAAAATATGTTCATGTGTCAAACTGGAAGAGTATATGAAGCAACATTCAGGGCCAACAGTCAGAACACAGCTCATCGTGGCTATCAAATACAGAAACAACTCAAGAGAAAGTGCAAAGGTACAGGTCAATTATTGGGCATTCTAATTCAATCAAATAGACTAATAGATGGTGAGTCAAATTCATACACACCAAAGTATTCAGGTCTAAACCGTACTTACCGTGAGAGCCAGAAGCTGGACCTTTGAGTTCTTGTGCGCAATGCGTTTCTTGAGAGACTTGACAACATCTTTTGTATGCCTAGGAATATGACAGTACGAAGATAGTTACAACAAACTGATTAGAGCATAACAAAAGTACTTGGTAGTTCTTTGCTGAGCTGACCAAAATGAAGTTATGAATATAAGAGCATTTAGTGACCTAAACAATTTTATATTTCTTTACGGAGGGAGAACAACAGCGCAGCTCGCAAGGATTTAAGCCTTGGACAAACCATAGGCGCGAAACCAAATTAAGCCGCAGAAATGTAGCGTTTGGTAACCAGAGTCGGCCAATAAGCATATATGGAAAATACAAAGCAGATGGCACATGGCAATCGTCGTGCATGCTCACCCTGGATCGCGGTTGAGGGAGTCGCAGATCTCGAGGTTGGCCGCCCAGTCGGGGCCGATGAGCGCGTCGCTCGTCGCGCGTTGGACGAAGGAGGACAACGACGACGGCATCTCCGCCCCCCTACGATATCAACCGCAGCCAGCAACAGATGGCCTGACTCTGAGCCCCCGCCCAAAACAGAAAAGCTTCAGCGAAGGCCTTGGCGATGATGGCGGGTGGCCACAAGAATTCGTCGTCCTCTCCCCTCCTTGCTCCTTCCTGGTGCCGGCCCCTGCCTCGGTTCCGCCACTGGGACTAGCTAGGAAGCAGGAACGTGGAGCCAAGGAACGGAAAACCTTTTGTGGCCGGCCAAAGGAACCACTCCATGACCGTGCTACATGTAGTCACAAGAATGCAACGACAAACGGTCACCGATGCATGATTTTTGACCGGCGTTTCTCAAAGCAGCGGTGGGGATTGGTCAATGGAGTATGTTTGTTATGTCCTATCGGTCTGCACCGCACGGCGGTCGACGGCGACGGGCGGGCGAACCAACTCCACGCGGCGGCGGCCTCCTTTGTTTAGTTAGCGCCGGCCATGACTAGGACAAATATATCGTGAATAATGGAGTTTACTAGAGTTAGCTGCGCAGATCCAACTGCTCCCGGCCATTAGGCACGCTCTGCTCACTCCTTCTCCAAGCGTGTGCACTGTATGAGTTGGGCCGTTCCAGTCCCTTTCAGGCAGCCTCCACCTCAATCGTGCAAGGTGCAACGCAAGAATGGAAAATGCAAGGCAGAAAAAGGAAAATCGCACTTATTGATGAAAACAAAGAAATATTTTTTGCAGGCTGGGCAACATTTTTTTTAGGGGGTCTTTAGACTCGATTTGCTTCCATCTACTCCGGCCGTGAACAACTTGATGAAACTATATATAGCTGATGTCTTTGGGCAGGGTGTCGTGACAATATATAGCTGAAATCTGTGGGACACATATGCATGCCTGTAATGTGGTAGTTCTATGAGATGCACCTGACCTGACCGAGGCTTCGTTGGACCGCATGTGGAGAATCTCCTCCCTTCCTCCAAATTGCTTTAACTTTGCTGCTGTCCCATAGAAACTGCTCCCTCAACTGACATAAGACTTTTTAGATCACTAACGCGATGCGCCAAATATTTGACCCCATGAATTGTATAGATAAATGCTGCGAAGTTGATTCTCTGAAATCCATATCCTTGCGCACATACCATAAGCCAAAAAAGGTAATTTGCATCACTCAGCAAGTACTACTGAAGTGGAAAACTAAAGCCTGCTAGCATGAACTTCATAAGCTGCCATGTACTAAAAAATGGTCTGAATCAGCTGACCTGTTGTGCTCGCATCTTTTACTCCACTATGGTCTCTTATGTTAACTCATGAGATACTCCATGCCATCTTCTCCTGAAACCTGCAAACCATAACAACTTTGGTTCTATCTAGACTGATCAAAGCCACGCAAAGACCTCCGCGGGATTGTTTTCAAAGTAATTATGATATCTGAAGTTCGTATATGCCCATCAAGCTACAAATATTACTAAAAGGGCTCATGGGAGACAACCATTATAATTTATTTTCATTGGGACCTGCAAGGTAGTGAGGTGTGTGTTGAGTAACACGACGGTTTTACAATGTGATAATTAATGTTCCTTGCAAACTTGACAAAGCAAGGGGAAGGGGAAGCCAGTACAAATGCAATTAATTAGTCACTCTTCAGATCTACGCACACACTCACCAAGGGTTGATTCGAAAGAAATGATCCATGGCAAAATAACTCTCCTTTATCCCTGCAAACAGATCGAACAATAAAGTTGTGCAAAAGGCAAAAGTGAAGAAGATTGAACAACAGGTTAATGGATGAAGATCCGACGGCTCAAACAAAAAGCAAGGTTCAAGAGAAAACAAACATTTGCTATAACTAGAGCCAACTCAATTTTATTGGCACTAAAAATTCAAGTGTTCGACCAAACTGTCATGACCTGTTGCTGCGACGCTCGTAGGACGTGTGCAGAGAATACAATGGTTCCTTGTGGAGAACAACCAACCCAACGAAGAAGACATGATCGGGAGGAAGGAACAAGCAACAGCGAAGAGAAAGTTTCTTCAATTCATTTCTTTCCTGCCCTCTCGTGATGTCTCCCTGAAAACACTAATTAAGGGGTACCCTTCCCAAGGCCACTCTCATCTTCTCTGCTGATAACAAGTGGTGCATTGCATGTGCGCCACTTGGCGCAACCTATGAGCTTTTCCTTGTTTGTAGATTTGTTCTTTTTTCAAAACGGTTCATCTCTTGAACCGTGTATCCAAACACAAACCATTTTCACCGTTGGATTTTCCATGTCAAAATCTTCGAAATTAGAACCCACGGTAATAGGTTTCAACTAATTTTTTTCCTAGAAACAACAAAATAGAGAAAGGAAAAAACGAAAAAAATTCTAAAACTGAAAATCAGAAGAAGAAAAAATGGAACCGAATGCATAGTTGTGCTTTTTCACTTTTATTCTAGGAAGCACAGTTGTGCTTTTCCTTTTCGGAAAGGATAGAAAGTGGTTTTCTATTTTCGGGAACCGTAGATGTGCTTCTCGTGGAAGGACATGCTGTGTCTTTTTCTCTTTTTTAGAGAAAGCACAATTGTGCTTCTTTTTGGACGCACGGCCGTGTTTCTCGCGAAAGCATGGGTTGTGCTTCTCTCGTGAAACCGCAGGCTGTGCTTGCTTTTCCCTTTTTAGAAAGCACGGACTATGCCTCTTGCGAAAAAGCACTGTTTTCGGTCAAAACCTAGGGAAAACTAAGAAAAGGCTAAAAAGCTAAAAAAACTAAAACCCCCCAAGAAAAACCCCAAAACACGTGCAGAAATACAAAATGAGATCCTGCGAGTGCACCCAGTGTACAACACGACAACGCTGGGCTCACCATGTGGTTCCTGGAGAGGCTTCCGAGAGCGATAGGTCGGTTTACCCCCGAAGGGGTACCCGCTAGTTTTTTTAGATAGTTGCTCCCTGTCTCCCTTGTGCTTTATCCTTCGTGCTCCATGAGCATTGGGCTGGCCCACCTATAGCAGCCCATACTGCAAATGTAGTCCAAGGGTGTACGTGTACACATGGGTGTTACACAAACATATGCATATAAATATATAATAAATTTCATGAGTGTCCGCACCAACCCTTGGAATATGAATAGAGTTCAATGTCTTACACACACCCTTTTATTGTCCTCGACTAGTTGTTATATAATTAGTCTCTTGGTTGCTGCATTCCTATCTAGAATTCTAATTGTATGCGCAAACACTATTACTCGAGCGCATTGACAGAAAAAATAGCGAAGGTGTTAAGAATGATAGGCATTGGGAACACAGACAACGTTACCTTCCATGGATGCAGTTTGCGCAAAGTGATATGCAGATTTTCAACATAGCACGGCCACGTGGGAGGTTCAGAGCTAGCCAGCTGAGAGTTCTCACGTTGTCCTTAGACTTACCTAATGGCAACCCTCTTTTCACGTCATCCTGAATGCTTAACTCGTGAGGGCTGATAGTAGTTTGCATTGGCGACCATGTGTTACATTGTAAGTTGGATGCAACGACAAAGGGTCGTCGATGGAAAAAAATTTGCCAGCATTTTGCAAAGGACTAGTGGTGAATGGTCAATGGAGTACTTCATGCCCTATCGGTCTGTACAGCATGGCGGTCCACGGCGACAGGCGAGCGTACCAACTCCACGCGGCGGCGGGCGGCATCCTTTGTTTAGGGCGGGCAATGACTAGGACATTACGAATGATGGAGTTTACTAGAGTTGGCTGCGCAGATCGAACCGCTGCCGGCCATTAGGCACACACTGTTCGCTCCATTTCCAAGCTACGAGTCCGTGGACAACTCACAAGCTTGTGTGTGTATGGGTTGCCGTTCATGTACTTTTGGGGAATCCCCCACTTTTATCATGCAACTAGGGGTTTTGTCCACCGAAACTCATCAATTAGTTCATAATATGTTCATCATTTTCCTAAAATTACATTTGTCCTATGGTATCGTTCGCCAACTCGCCCCGCTAGCATCCCTGCCTGCAACGCGGGAACGGCAGACACAAGGCAGACAAAATGAAATTGCACTGATTGATGAGAAAAAAAGAAACACTTGTATAATGAGCAACGTTTATGTTGTCTTTAAAACTCACACTTGCTTCCATCTATTCCTGCCGTGAAGAACGTGATAAAACTGGAACGAGATCCTCTGACATTGCAAGGGATGTCAGGTAGAGCTACACCTCCCTGACTTTGCTGCGCCACAGCCGTACTAAAAGCAAGATGGCACAGTGGTTAACTACAGTAATTACCCATACTAATCGTCTACAGCACATTATCTACAGTGCCAACACCACCTCTCTGACTTGCCTTCTTTTTTCTACACAAAGGAGCATTGTGCTTCTCTGCCTTTCCTTGTGTTTGTCAGAGGAGCCGGCTCCGATAAAACTACGTCTAAAGTCGTTGGGCACCTGAGCTTTAACTTAGCTGCTGTCCAATAGACATTTCAATGGCTTGGGACTCGGGGGATGCAGAACAATGTAGCTTTGCTTGGCTACTGTAGATTTGAATCGAATGGTGGTCTCTTTCATGAACTGTTTAAGAAAAAAAATTGAAAAGGAGGTTGAAACCCCCGGCCTAGCTGTATAAGCAATGGAATGTTATTGTTTGAGAGTTGTACAATCTTTTTTTTATTTCCGAGCCATGCAAAGGAACTGCATGCAAACTCAATAGAAGGAGGAAAACATAGTACATGGTCTTGGAGTTAGGGAAGAACGTCTTTTTTAGAAAAAGAGAGCTCTGTTTCCGATTTCCATTAATAGAGACAACAATGTCTTTGCAAAACAAACTACCAGTAACAAGCCGAAAATAAAGAGAAACGATGCATGATTTAAAGATGGCTTCAGTCAGGCTACCCCACAACAACTGTCCATCCAAACCACAAAATAGGATAAACAGCAAAGGCCGCCGATAACCTAGGGGAAGCAAACATCATCCTCATCCTGGGACAACCACACTCAAGGTCTCCAGGATGAATTTCTTGAATTTATTAACCATCTAACACATAGTCACAAGTTCTAACACGAGTAGTTTTAACGCAAAGAAAAATACTGGGAGAAATCAAACAAAGTTCCACCAGGGAGAAGAGGTTCTCCCCCTTCAACCAGCAGCGATTCGAAGCGATGACCTCCATCCATGTGCAGCTTTGAAGACTTCCCAGCGATCATTTCAACCTTTCTTATGCCCCACTTTAGCACCCATCATTTTTCTGGATTTGTCTAAAAAACAAACCAATCATGGAGCATATTAACTGCCAGGTTAACAGGAACACAAGGGTCGGGTAACCTTGTTGTTTTCAAATATCACCCCATTCCTTAACTTCCATATTGTCCAAAATATAGAAGATATATCCCGGTAACTGCCAAATTTCTATCATTTTTACTAAATTTCTTAAGTCATATGTCAAACATGTTTTGTATACTGGGGGAGACTTGTGATCACACATTGGGTGAGATCAATGAGATCAAATTTTTTTTGAAAAAAATTACATGTTCAAACATTCTCAAATTTTTTGTAGACATAAAGCAATGTTTGATGTACAACCTAAAAAGTTTCAGCTCCTAATTCAACTTACATTAATAGAAAGAAAAAAAGACAAACTTGGATACAAATAGTGCCAAAGTACTATTCACCCAAAGCTGCCACTATTCACATTCAAATTTATCTTTTGAATCTCTAAATGTACATCAAGTTTTGAGCTAATTTTTTTCAGAGTTGTAGGCATACCCCACATGGGTGTTGTCAAATAATTTTAGATTTTTTGGAAATGTCTAAATATGAATTTTTGGGGTTGATCTCACCTCAATGTGAGATCTCATACAAGTCTCCCCCTTTGTATACTAACAGGTATATCATGTAGATCAAATGCACACTTCATAATATTCTAGAGCAATCTGGCAACAAAGCAATAAAAAAAATCTATAATGCTCACATCTCTGCCATAGAAAAGCCATTTCTTGTCCCCCAACTCATCCACTCCTAAGCATATTGTCTTTTGGAAGAATGTTATTTCGAAGAACTAACCAAAGGAACACTTTAACTCTTGGGGGTATTTTAGTTCTCCACGGGAAATTATGTGGATATTTTATTCCACTCTCAATCAAATGTCTGTAATAGGATTTAACAGTATATATACCATTTTTGCTCAAGGTCCACTGGATCCTATCTTTTTGGTCTGTTAAAGTCACTCGAGCACAAACCTCCTTAATATGATTCCAAAGTTCAAGAGAATCCCCATAAAGTGTTCTTCCAAATTCTACATCATCAAGATCTTTACCCAACATCTCACTAACAGATTTGTTTTTTAAACACATATTATATAGTCTAGGGAAATTCTCCTTAAGAGATTTTTTCCCAATCCATCTATCCTCCCAGAATCTTACATTCTTGCCATCTCCAACCACAAATATACATAAGGATAGGAAATGTTCTTGATGTTAAGTCAATTCAGCTGGCAATATGGTGGGGCTCAAAATGTTCTATGGTGGTGCCTAATTTACGAAAGAATTTACAGCCCTGGCAATATGATCCTCTCATAATAAACTGGTCTATTATGTTGATTGTCTGTTTCATAAACACTCGTAAAGGGGTATCTTCAATTAAATTTATTTCATGCAAAGTAAGACTGGAAAAAATGCAATCATTTGACAATACTAAAGAAAATGGTCAATACAGACTTCTCTAAAGAAACCTTTTGATGTGCAATTGGAGCATTCTATCTAAATTATCACCAATTACTAATCACTATGATGGTTAAATGATTGAGAGATCGAACACGCCATATTACCAGCAACAAAATACAACTATCTTCTAGCAGAAAAACCTTAATGCAATAAATGGTTGTCTCCCAGGACGTTCAGTATTAGGTTTGGGTAAATAGATCAGGTATACACATAGTTTTCAGAGGGATATGCAGGACCTTTATGATAGAGTCTGCTGAGATATAAATGTATCTCTTTCCCGCAAGTTATCTTATTTTAGGGAGCTAATTTTCTATCGGGAGAGTTATTTCCATCATGGTTGCACCTTACATACCTATTTGGAACGAGTTGTAGGCTTGATAAATGGACTAGCTATATGCATAGTTTTCAAGGGATGGTATATGCATAGTACCTTTATGATTGAGCCTGCAGATATATAAATATATCTCTTTTGCGAGAGTCGAGTTGTTGTGATATTGATTGGGGAGTGTTCACTATGGAATTACATATGGTTTGGAGTGGTTCTCTCTTTGCTACCTTTTTCTCAAGAATTCTAATCGTATGCGCCAACACTATTGCTTGAGAGCATTGACAAGAAAAATGGTAGAGTGTTAGGAATGATAGGCAACTGGGATACATACAACATTATCTTACATGGATGCTATTTGCGCAAACTGATATGCATATCTTCTACATAGCTTGTAGTGCATGTCATTCCGTCATTGTTGTCCAAACATCATAAAATGTATACTTTTTGTGCCGTTCTTGTAGGTCTAGTGCACCACCACATGTTTTTTTTGGAGCAGGGCTTGACAGAATTGTCATGTTGTACTTAGACTGCCCTGCAACATACCATCATGATATGCTTGGATTATCTACTGGCGTCCCTCATTCCGAGTGATCCTCAATGCTTAACTCCAGGATCTGATAGTATCTTGTATTGGTGATCGTGTTTTGTTTTTCAGTCGGATTATAATCGTCTCAAATAAGCTTGGCAACTAAGGATGGGTTATTCTCAATCTTCACAAGATGAAAAAAAAATCTAGCTTATTCTCAATCCAAGGATGAAACAAAGAATGAGAGTGGACCCTAGCATGACTTGCTAACACAATAGCAGTCCAATTTTGCTCAACCAATAGCAACATTACAATCCAGTTGCCGAGCACCTATCCCTCAAAAAAAGTTGCCGAGCACCCATGCATAATAATAATAGCTTGCCATATTTGACGAAATTAATGTTGATTTTACAACTCCTATGATTCGTCCTCAGAAACAATTGACCACTCCAAGTCATCATTTCATAGGAGAGAGGACTTGTGGAACGCTTGCTCTTTTTCTTGTACCCTGTAGTATCCGGCACTATCACTGTTGTCTCACCTTGTTTATGTCAATAGAAATACAGACCATTGGTAACACTCGAACCGTCACCAAGGTGATTGCTATAATATTCAGCAGCACCGATGGCATAATTGTCTAATCAATGCGAAGAAGGTCTTCATTCTTCCCCTGGGTGGGAGAGTGATGTTTTGCATAAGGTAATATGAAGATATTGAGAAAATGCTTACTTTTGTGTATATACTTTGACATGGCAGGGTAGGAGAATGATGTTTTGCATAAGGCAATACGGAGATACTGAGAAAATGCTTACTTTGGTGTATATTCTTTGACATGGCAAGTTACACTACTAGAAACAGGAGATTTGCCATGAGCCAGCTCTTTGCCGTCGGCTGGTTGACGGCAAAGAGGTCCTTTGCCGTCCGCTTAAAATAAACGAACGGGAAAGAGTGAGCGTACGACAAAGAGGTCCTTTGCCATCATCTAGTTCTTTGCCGTCCGCCAGCTGACAGCAAAGAGTGAGCGTACGTAAACCGTAACAACCCACCGGCCCCACCTCTTTGCCGACAGCTGGCGGACGGTAAAGAGATGGGTACGTAAATGGCCGTCCTGCCCCCGTCCTCTCTCTCTCTTCTCTCTCTGTCTCCTTCCCATCCCCACCCACACCCGCGCCTCCGCCACCGACCCCATCCGCCGTAGCCGGCCGCCCCGCCACCCGCACCCTCCCTGCGGCGCCCGACCTCCACCGTGCCCCGCCGCCCTTCCGCCCCCGCCCCGCCCCGCCCCTCTCTTGCGTCGCCATCCCGATCCACACCTGCGCCGTCGCCGCCGACCCGTCCTTGACCGCCCGCCGCCCCCACCCCCCTGCGGCGCCCGACCTCCACGCGCCCGCCGCCTTCCACGTCGGCCAACGCGCCGCGGCCATCCAGCTGCCCCCCCTCCCTGCGTCACCGTCCCTGCCCGTCCGCTGCGGTCGTCGGCCTCCCCTCCACCAGACGCCGCCTCCTCAATGCCGCCCTCCCATCCACCGGCCGCCCCATGCCTCCTCCATCGGCAATCCCTGCAGGTGAGCTCCTCCCCCTTTTTTTGGTTTAGTTCCTTTTAGTTTCTTTTAGTTTAGTTTCTATTTTAGTTATAGTTTTAGTTTAGTTTTAGTTTTAGTTTTAATTTATTTTAGTTTAGTTTATTTTAGTTTAGTTTATTTTAGATTAGTTTTAGTTTATAAGAAGAAGAAGAGTAGAAGGAGGAGGAGGAGGAGGAAGAGGAGGAGAGAAGAAGAAGAAGAAGAAGAAGAAGAAGAAGAAGAAGAAGAAGAAGAAGAAGAAGAAGAAGAAGAAGAAGAAGAAGAAGGAAGAAGAAGGAGAAGCAGAAGAAGAAGGATAAGAAGAAGAGGAGGAGGAGGAGGAGGAGGAGGAGGAGGAGGAGGAGGAGGGAGGAAGAGGAGGAGAATATGAAGAAGAAAAGAAGAAGAGGAAAAAGGAGAAGAGGAAGAAGAAGAAGAAGAAGAAGAAGAAGAAGAAGAAGAAGAAGAAGAAGAAGAAGAAGAAGAAGAAGAAGAAGAATAAAAATAAGAAGAAGAAGAAGAAGAAGAAGAAGAAAAAGAAGAAGAAGAATAAAAATAAGAAGAAGAAGAAGAAGAAGAAGAAGAAGAAGAAGAAGAAGAAGAAGAAGAAGAAGAAGAAGAAGAAGAAGAAGAAGAAGAAGAAGAAGAAGAAGAAGAAGAAGAAGAAGAATAAGAATAAGAAGAAGAAGAAGAAAAGAAGAAGAAGAGAAGAAGAGAAGAAGAAAAGGAAACAATAGAAAAAAGAAAAAGAAGAAGAAAAAGACACCCCGACACCCCGACCCCGACACCCTGACACCCCGACCCCGACACCCTGACACCACACCCCGACCCACACCCCGACCCGACAGCTGACACCCGACCCGACACGACACCGGACACCCGGCATGACACCCCGACCCCGACCCCCGACACCCTGACACCACACCCCCGACCCCGACACCCTGACACCCCGATCGACCCCGACACCCTGACACCACACCCCGACCCCGAGGGGGGGTCATATATTTGTGAATTATGAGTTAGGTCGTATATTTTTTTGATTTTGTTATGTAAAACATCATATATATTTGTGTTGATCAGGTGTATTTAAATGTGCAGTTGTCTCGCCGCTGCGAGGGTGTGGTGTTTGACGACCTCCCCATGCGTTCGACGAGCTCCGCCCCTACGTTCGTTGGTGAGCACAAATGACATCTCCTCCTCCCCCCTTCATTTTCTTTGTTCCGGTCTTCGTGCCGATGCAACTTGCTAGCTATAGGTGTCAATCATCTGTATGCGTAACCACTATGCATCTCCCGTTTGAAAGGGTTACATCTATAAATATGCATGCATTTGCATATTTATAATCGTGATTCTTTCGAATTGTCCAACGTTATCCATAGACAGCCCGAGTATGTGTAGATTGGGTTCGTTTTCCCATATGCTCTGCTCTGGATCCAATGCAGAATTTCGTCAATGCCTCCCTGTTATTCTCCGGGTACACATCCTCTCTGCTTATTGCCGAGACGTGTATCAGGAGAACAGCGGGGAGGTGCTGCCGAAATTTTGCGTCGGATCCGGAGCAAAGCATGGGAAAACGAACCCAATCTACACATACTCGGGTGGGATTAATGAAGGAAATATGCCCTAGAGGCAATAATAAAGTTATTATTTACTTCCTCATATCATGATAAATGTTTATTATTCATGCTAGAATTGTATTAACCGGAAACATAATACATGTGTGAATACATAGACAAACGTAGTGTCACTAGTATGCCTCTACTTGACTAGCTCGTTAATCGAAGATGGTTAAGTTTCCTAGCCATGGACATGAGTTGTCATTTGATTAATGGGATCACATTATTAGGAGAATAATGTGATTGACTTGACCCATTCCGTTAGCTTAGCACTTGATCGTTTAGTATGTTGCTATTGCTTTCTTCATGACTTATACATGTTCCTATTACTATGAGATTATGCAACTCCCGTTTACCGGAGGAACACTGTAGCGACCCGACCCGAATGGATCAAGTCTCTGTGCTTAGTGTCATCCCTGGATCGGTATGCTGACACACACAGTACTTGAAGGATTTATAACGGAGGTAAATCACATGTATAAAGTAGCGCAAATACTATTACCTCAATCGAAAAGATAGCGGAAGCAACAAGGTTGTGGATTCCCATCAACACCAACGGCAAAGTTGAGTATAGGAAATCGTAACCCTAACGTATCACTTACTCGTCGTCTGAAAAGTCTGCAACATGAAACATTGCAGCCCGGAAACGGGTCAGCACATGGAATATGCTGGCAAAGTAACACATAGAGAATAATGAAGGAATAAGCCTATACTACATGCATATATGGCTGGTGGAAAGCTCTATGGTTACAGTTTTGCATAAAGCCAATTTTTCCCTATGTCAAAGGAATAAATTTTATTTTTAACTATCATGGTGGTTGAAACATCATTGATAAGGTATAACCCCAACTCAATGATCCCAATTAAAAGTAATCATTAACCCAACAAATTATTTTAAGTAACGTGATGAGATACTTAAGATACTCCAAGTACTAGATACTCAAAATTGTCCATAACCGGGGACACGGCTAACCATGATTAGATTGTACACTCTGCAGAGGTTTGCGCACTTTTCCCACAAGACTCGATCGCCTCCGTTGGTTTCTCGCACTACATGGTGTTTGAGAAACGGATGACCGAGACACAGTCTTTTAGAAATATTAACTCTTTACTCCGGGTAGACCATACCAAACCTACAAACCCACTACCTGCTGATCTACCTCTTCAAGAGCTTCACGTAACTTACTCAACTATGCTAGAGCCCATAATAGCTTGTGGCTGCACACGGAAGTTTCTAGCATGAATAATCTCAGTTTCCTTTGAGCCTGGGTGGCGGTCCATAGGAAGATCACACGGGTCCCCCGGGATTTCCAAAACAAACAGACAACACTGGGTTCCCCAGGTGCCTCAATCCACCCAGATGTGTATTAAAGTTGCCACCTTAAGTTAACCATTAATTAACAATCTCACATCTGGCATGGAATACACTCAAACCCAATCCACGTCTACGAGCATAGCATAGCAATATAAGCAACACGTAGAAGTAACTCCCAAGGGTTTGATAGTAACAGGGCAATAGGTTCCTACCTCATCAACTACTTCCCAACCCACAGATTAATGATATCCTAATCATGCAATGTGTGAGGGTTGAACTAATGCATAAAAACTGGGTATGAAAAGGGTATGATCAAAGTGTTACTTGCCTGCAAAGTTGATGAAGATGATTCGCACTCAAAATTCTTGATAGATCTACTCGTCACACTCCGGTCAATCTATCGTAAGCAAGCAATAGTAGCCACACATAAGCAATCACTCAAAACATCGGACCGAAAGAAGAAACAACTCGGAAAACATCAAAACCAAGCAAATAACTCTTGCAACATAAAACAATTTCTAACAGTACCAAAATTATGTGAATTTGGCCTTATCAGAAAGTTTAGGTCAAGAGCTTCGATTCGCAAAAAGAATCAACTAAATAGGAGTTATAAAACTCAAGTTATGATCAACGAAGTTTGAATTCAAAACTGATCTAATTCAAATTTTAAACCTTCAAAAATATGTTTGAGTTGTTTTACTGGATAGAGGAGATCGTAAAGAAGAAGTGGGCGTTGGTTTCGTTGAATTTGGACTAACGAGTAAAAAGTTATAGCCGTTTGAAGATTAGGGACTAATTTGTAGAAATAACACTATGGATAGGTCCCTGGCAGAAAACTAAAATAAAAAGGAAAATCTAAATAGCGAACGTTCGTTATTGAACGCTCAACAGTGAAAATTGTTCGCTACCGAATACTAACGGACGAACGTCCACTATTTAATCTAACTAAAAAAATAAAACCGATTTTAAAAGAAAAACCGGAGGAAAAAAAATAAACCGGACCGGGGAGGTATTATACCGGTTCGGGCGTCGGTCGAGAAAAACCAAGCGCGGCGACGGTGGTTGCCGGCGGCGAGGGAGAGGGCGGCGGTGGTCGGACGTCGACGGGCGGCGGCTCGGTGGCGGCGGCGTCGAGCGGAGGAGGATCGGGAGGCGCGGCGATCGATGCGATGGTGGCGGTGGTGACGGCAGCGGGCGAGGGCGACAGAGTGGAGCGGGGCGGTGGATCTCGCCGGCGGCGGTGACGATGCGGCATCGGCGGTGCGGGAAGCAAGCATGGCGGGGAGGCGATTAGTGGGGATCGAGGAGAGGGGTCGGCCGGCCTTATAAGGGCACGGGGCCAAGGCCTTCCTTGGGCGAGGGGGCATCCGGCGGCGGCGTGATGCCGGACTCCGGCGAGTCCCGGTCGGGCACGGCGGGAGCTAGGCGGTGGCGGCGCGGGCTGGCTAGCTGGGCCGGCTGGCTGGGCTTCGGCCCAATTGGCCCGGTCCAGGGAAGATTTTTTTTATACATAAACATTTTTTTTCCAGAAAAACAAAATAAGAAGAAAGCAAAATAAATCAAAATAATATATAGGCATATAATATATCAAAATTTTCAGAAAAAGATTTCCTACAAGATGAACTTTATTCTAGAGTCAAATAAAATAGACACAAATTCAAATAAAGCAAAGAGTGCTTCTGCTCTAATAAAATCCAACCAAAATCATTTTAAAAATACCAAAATGACTTCAAATTAATTTCTCTCCAATTTTCTGATGTAGGGAATCATGTTACCCTATTTTGCATATATTTTATTTTTGGAGAAAAATAATTTGAATAAAACTCAAATAACTCCAAATTGAAAATAAATTCAAAAAGAACTTTGAATTTAATTCTTTGAAACTCCCATCTCGTATTTCATATGTTTTGAAGAAGTCATTTTATCTTCGCTCGTGAAAATCATTGAGTTGCGTAAAGTTTCAGAATTGGAAATATTCTCAAATGAAATTCAAATATTTTCAACACCCCTTGTCATTTAAATAAATGGAAGAAGTCATGTCATCTTCTCTCGAGGGTTTCGTGATGAAAAGAATTTGAATTCCCAGAGAGCATAAAAGCAAAAATGAAAGTTTGGGAAAGTCCTTTTATTCCCTCTCATTTAACTTTCAAAAAGTTTCGAATTCACCCACTTTCAGTCAATCAATCAAACAATCAATCAAAACTATCTATGTGTTTATAACATTCCAAAATTTAGAATTTTGGGATGTTACAAACCTACCACCCTTAAAAGGAATCTCGTCCTCGAGATTCGGAGAGGCTAGCAAGAAATAGGTTAGGGTTTGGGGGTCTTCTCAAAATCCATCGATCGACACAAGGGGTCTGGGGTGCTACCACCCTTAGAAACATCGTTACGGTTCCATCAAAACTCATATACTCCATGCTTATTACTGACAATGTCGGTCTTCTCAGATCCTCTGGATAATTACCTCTCTGGGCTCTTTTGGCAGTGGCATAACCTTTTCCTCAATTCTTTTGTCCTTTACTTCTTGGTAAGGTTGTTCCGAGACTGGGTCTTCATAGCTGACGGGTCTGGCGCCAATACTAATCAGCTATCGATATCTCATGGTGGTCAACAATTTATGGTTTGTCCTGCAGGAAATGGGTCTGGGTTGAACCTCACCGTATGACCTACGGTTGGCAACAACTGCCGTGTACAAGGGAAAAATACCTATACCATTCTAAGGTTTAAACAAGGTTTTGATCGGCGTCTCTCTACTATAGGTAAGTCACTCAGATTTACCATCCCATATAGCAAAGCGAATAATAAGAGTAAGTCGGTATGGTGATCAATCCATCCCGCACCCAAATCATTACCTTGTACATGGTTTAGCGAATCTCGCATTCTAACACTCGGTCATCCTCACAAGCATTGCAGAATTTCTCTTGTCGATGAACCAAGTTCGGAAAATCCATTGATTTCTGCAAGCCAAACAAACATCTCGTTCCTTAACAACTCTCAGGTTTTACGTAAACTCCTATAAGATCGTCTGTCGGTACAAGTCGTAACTTCTTCCAGGGGTTTTTCCTACAGCAAGAATGTGCTTGCTTCTTGGCAGGTCCTGGGCCCTGTGGGTTATGGCCCATCTCTTCACTTGTAGTCCTTGAACACATCATCTGGGCAGCTGATCGTTATTCCAACTTCCAACTTCCTAGTATACTTAAAATCCATCCAATAGTATGGTCTTCCTTCCTTCTATTGTACCAAACTGAGACGTGATTACTCAGACTCATTATGGAATTTACCTTGATCCATATTTCCAACATCATACCTCCTTTATATCCAATAGTAATTCATCTCTTCATCCTCGTGGGATATCCCACATAACGAGATAAAAACTTATACTTATGAAGTCCATACTCCCCTTCATGGAACATCGTTATCCTTTCCAGGGTCAAGCGTCCTTACTGGGGAATATTGGCCATTTCTGCATGGCACTTCCTTAACTGGGAAACGTGAAACACATCATGAACTCCTGACTGTCCTTCGGGTGACTTCAACTTGTTAGCCAATTCTCCCATATGTTCCAACTCGGTATGGTCCTACAAATCTCGGGCTAACTTTCCCTTAACTCCAAATCGTTTAACTCCCCGCAGAGGGGACACATGAAGACATGCTCTGTCTCCAATTTCATAGACTACCTCCTTGCATTTTTGAGTCTGCATAACTCTTCTGCCTGGACTGAGCTACCTTCAGTCTATCTCGAATCAACTTAACATTATCTTCTGACTCCTTGATCACATTTGGTCCAAACAACTGACGGTCTCCAACTTCATCCTACATCAACGGTGTCTGGCTACTTCTCCCGTACAAAGCTTCAAAAGGGGCTATTTTCAAACTAGCTTGGTAACTGGTGTTGTATGAGAACTCCGCGTAAGGTAGATTTATCATCCCTACTAGATCCATAATCTAGCGCACAAGCTCTCAACATGTCCTCCAGAATCTGATTGACTCTCTCGATTTATCCATCTGTCTGCGGATGAAAAGCTGTACTGAACTCTAGCCTAGTACCCAAAGTCTGGTGCAGCTGATTCCAAAACTTTGAGGTAAACTGTGTTCCTCTACGATGGTCCTTGGAACTCCATGCAGACATACAATCCTGGTCAAATATATCCTGGCCAACTTGGCACCTGTATAGGTGGTATTCACTGGGATAAAGTGGGCCACTTTGGTCAAGCGAATCAACTACTACTACCCAGATAGAATCATATCCCGATCGGGTTCTGGGAAATCCGGTAATGAGATCCATGCCAAGCTTATCCCACTTCCATTCCGGTATCGGCATAGGCTATAGTAATCCTGCTGGCTTCTGATGCTCTGCTTTTACTCTCTGACATACATCACATAGGCTACATACTCGGCAATATCCTTCGTCATACCAGTCCACCAGAAACACTCCTTCAAATCCAAATACATCTTGGTGTTTCCAGGGTGAATCGAGTATGGTGAGTCATGAGCCTCCTGAAGTATTAACTTCCTGATCTCTGCATTATTGGGTACATATACACTATCCTCAAGCCATAAGGTGTCATGCTCATCCTTACGAAAACCTTTGGCCTTTCCTTTGCTCATCCTCAGAAATCTCTTTGTCATCCTTCGGATCTTCCCAATAATGTAGAGTAAACTTCCATTGCTGCAACGAAGCCTTTGGGAACAATCTCCAATCGAAGTTCCCTGAAAATCCTCGGCTAACTCCTTTGATAATCCTCCGATTATGAGGGTATTCGTCCTTGTTTTCTTTATGGTTGTATCCTATTTCCCCACAAAGCTTGTATGCACTTTGTCCATATCATTTCCATAAGGCTTCAACTTCTGGGACACAAGTCGAGACTTTAGCAGAGTCAACTTAAATTCTTCCCAAACGGTTACTCCTTGCCATCCATTGATGGTTTGTTACATCCTCTACCAGGCAGCAGCACCTCTTTCAAAGCACTGAAGAGCATGCTGGGTCATATACTTTTCAGCTATAGTGTTATTCTCCATATATTCCTCCATGTTCTGAATCCATCGGTCTGTCTTCAATTGACTCAACGGTCCAGAAAATACAAGCTCATCTCCATTCATCCTTTATTGGGTCCATGGGTTTGGGGTGGGATAAGAGAGATAGAGAGGGATACACACAATGCAAACAAAAGTTTTGAAAAGACAGATTTTATTGTGGCTGTCAGAAAAACAACAAACAAATGACAGCTCACAAACGTCGCATCTAACGTAAGGGTATATCAGGGGTTTGGGCTTCTAATGGTCAATAGATCTCAAAGTCATCAAACTCTTCAAGTCTTGTTCATGTCTCCGATGGCTTCTTCCAATCGTGCTTGTCCTGCTCAAGTTCTTTTGCCAGATCATCTCTGTTGACGCGAAGTCTCTCGCGATGTCCTTTAATATTTCCGGAGTTGCATTCCAAACTTCTGGTTTCATCAACCTTGATATGAACGATGATCCTAGTGTGCTTCAGTTCCTGACAAATCTTTGAGGTCTCAAGGTTTTGCTCCTCAGCTTGTCTACTTTCAGTTTCAGGTTCCTGAATTCTTCATGAATTGCCTCCTTGTCAAATACGGCTTCCTGTAGGTCCATCTTAACTTCCTGATGTAACACTCCAGATCCCAGTGATACACCAGCTAAGATTTAAAACTGCATCTTTTGCTGACAGATGCTCCATCAGCCTTCTACCATCTATCCTTCCGTGTATCTGCATACTTAACTCCACACTGTGACAATGGCATAAGCGGGCGATAACATCATGGATAGCGTGTTTCTGCTCTTGTCATTTCCATGAGCTATCATTCCATAATTGATATCTCCTGCCTTAGGGTTCTCCTGACAAAACTTTGGGTTACTAACTCTCCATGCTCCGGTCTTTCTCCGATACACCTTGATCTCGGGTATTGACAGCTTCCATAGTCTGCCAGGTTCCATAAAGGTAGCCTTCCTAGGTCATACAAATCTGGGAATTTTTCAGAGCCTTCAAAATCTCCTAGTCTTCGGAGTCTTCAACAGTTGTAGTTTCCATTTACACGGTAAAATCCTATTCATTCCAAATGGTCTTGGTTGTCCGATATCTTGTCTCCTTGGAGTGCTCTTATCAGTCGAATCTTCGAGTGGTCAAAAAGGGAAAAGGGGTATGGTCTCATTAAAAGGGAATATTTGAATAAGCTCAGAAGAGAAGAGAGGTAAGAGATCTTTTTGAAAAGAAAGTTGTAGAGGAAATCTTTCCTATGGGCTTGCCAGTTTCTAGGGTCACGTCCTACAGTCAACATATGCTCTGATACCATCTTGTAGCGACCCGACCCGAATGGATCAAGTCTCTGTGCTTAGTGTCATCCCTGGATCGGTATGCTCACACACACAGTACTCGAAGGATTTATAACAGAGGTAAATCACATGTATAAAGTAGCGTAAATACTATTACCTCAATCCAAAAGATAGCGGAAGCAACAAGGTTGTGGATTCCCATCAACACCAACGGCAAAGTTGAGTATAGGAAATCGTAACCCTAACGTATCACTTACTCGTCGTCTGAAAAGTCTGCAACATGAAACATTGCAGCCCGGAAACGGGTCAGCACATGGAATATGCTGGCAAAGTAACACACAGAGAATAATGAAGGAATAAGCCTATACTACATGCATATATGGCTGGTGGAAAGCTCTATGGTTACAGTTTTGCATAAAGCCAATTTTTCCCTATGTCAAAGGAATAAATTTTATTTTTAACAATAATGGTGGTTGAAACATCATTGAGAAAGTATAACCCCAACTCAATGATCCCAATTAAAAGTAATCATTAACCCAACAAATTATTTTAAGTAACATGATGAGATACTTAAGATACTCCAAGTACTAGATACTCAAAATTGTCCATAACCGGGGACACGACTAACCATGATTAGATTGTACACTCTGCAGAGGTTTGCGCACTTTTCCCACAAGACTCGATCGCCTCCGTTGGTTTCTCGCACTACATGGTGTTTGAGAAACGGATGACCGAGACACAGTCTTTCAGAAACATTAACTCTTTACTCTGGGTAGACCATACCAAACCTACAAACCCACTACCTGCTGATCTACCTCTTCAAGAGCTTCACGTAACTTACTCAACTATGCTAGAGCCCATAATAGCTTGTGGCTGCACACGGAAGTTTCTAGCATGAATAATCTCAGTTCCTTTGAGCACTGGTGGCGGTCCATAGGAAGATCACACGGGTCCCCCGGGATTTCCAAAACAAACAGACAACACTGGGTTCCCCAGGTGCCTCAATCCACCCAGATGTGTATTAAAGTTGCCACCTTAAGTTAACCATTAATTAACAATCTCACATCTGTCATGGAATACACTCAAACCCAATCCACGTCTACGAGCATAGCATAGCAATATAAGCAACACGTAGAAGTAACTCCCAAGGGTTTGATAGTAACAGGGCAATAGGTTCCTACCTCATCAACTACTTCCCAACCCACAGATTAATGATATCCTAATCATGCAATGTGTGAGGGTTGAACTAATGCATAAAAACTGGGTATGAAAAGGGTATGATCAAAGTGTTACTTGCCTGCAAAGTTGATGAAGATGATTCGCACTCAAAATTCTTGATAGATCTACTCGTCACACTCCGGTCAATCTATCGTAAGCAAGCAATAGTAGCCACACATAAGCAATCACTCAAAACATCAGACCAAACGAAGAAACAACTCGGAAAACATCAAAACCAAGCAAATAACTCTTGCAACATAAAACAATTTCTAACAGTACCAAAATTATGTGAATTTGGCCTTATCAGAAAGTTTAGGTCAAGAGCTTCGATTCGCAAAAAGAAACAACTAAATAGGAGTTATAAAACTCAAGTTATGATCAACGAAGTTTGAATTCAAGACTGATCTAATTCAAATTTTAAACCTTCAAAAATATGTTTGAGTTGTTTTATTGGATAGAGGAGATCGTAACGAAGAAGTAGGTGTTGGTTTCGTTGAATTTGGACTAACGAGTAAAAAGTTATAGCCGTTTGAAGATTAGGGACTAATTTGTAGAAATAACACTACGGATAGGTCCCTGGCAGAAAACTAAAATAAAAAGAAAAATCTAAATAGCGCGTTACTGAACGCTCAACAGTGAAAATTGTTCGCTACCGAATACTAACAGATTTAACGTCCACGAATTAATCTAACTAAAAAATAAAACGATTTTAAAAGAAAAACGGAGGAAAAAATAAACCGGACCGGGAGGTATTATACCGTTCAAGCGTCGGTCGAAAAACCAAGCTGGCGACGTGGTTGCCGGCGGCGAGGGAGAGGGCGGCGGCGGTCGGACGTCGACGGGCGGCGGCTCGTGGCCGGCGCAGGCGGCGAGGCACGGGAGGCGCGGCGCGATGCGGCGGTGGTGGCGGTGGTGGTGGCAGCAATGGCGAGGGCGACAGAGTGGAGCGGGGCGGCGGATCTCGCCGGCGGCGGCGACGATGCGGCATCGGCGGTGTGGGAAGCAAGCCGCGGCGGGAGGCGGCGGTTGCGGGGATCGAGGGGAGAGGGGGTCCGGGCCGGCCTTATAAGGGCACGGGCTCGAGGCCTTCCTTGGGCGAGGGGGCATCCGGCGGCCGGGAGATGCCGGACTCCGGCGAGTCCCGGTCGGGCACGGCGGGAGCTAGGCGGTGGCGGCGCGGGCTGGCTAGCTGGGCCGGCTGGCTGGGCTTCGGCCCAGTTGGCCCGGTCCAGGGAAGATTTTTTCTTTTTTATACATAAACATTTTTTTTCTAGAAAAACAAAATAAGAAGAAAGCAAAATAAATCAAAATAATATATAGGCATATAATATATCAAAATTTTCAGAAAAAGATTTACTACAAGATGAACTTTATTCTAGAGTCAAATAAAATACACACAAATTCAAATAAAGCAAAGAGTGCTTCTGCTCTAATAAAATCCAACCAAAATCATTTTAAAAATACCAAAATGACTTCAAATTAATTTCTCTCCAATTTTCTTATGTAGGGAATCATGTTACCCTATTTTCCATATATTTTATTTTTGGAGAAAATAATTTGAATAAAACTCAAATAACTCCAAATTGAAAATAATTTCAAAAAGAACTTTGAATTTAATTCTTTGAAACTCCCAACTCGTATTTCATATGTTTTGAAGAAGTCATTTTATCTTCGCTCGTGAAAATCATTGAGTTGCATAGAGTTTCAGAATTGGAAATATTCTCAAATGAAATTCAAATATTTTCAACACCCCTTGTCATTTAAATAAATGGAAGAAGTCATGTCATCTTCTCTCGAGGGTTTCGTGATGAAAAGAATTTGAATTCCCGGAGAGCATAAAAGCAAAAATGAAAGTTTGGGAAAGTCCTTTTATTCCCTCTCATTTAACTTTCAAAAAGTTTCGAATTCACCCACTTTCAGTCAATCAATCAAACAATCAATCAAAACTATCTATGTGTTTATAACATTCCAAAATTTAGAATTTTGGGATGTTACAAACACCTTGTGTGCTACCAAATGTCACAACATAACTGGGTGATTATAAAGGTGCTCTACAAGTGTCTCCAAAGGTACTTGTTGGGTTGGCGTATTTCGAGATTAGGATTTGTCACTCAGAATTGTCTGAGAGGTATCTCTGGGCCCACTCAGTAATGCACATTACTATAAGCCTTGCAAGCATTGTGACTAATGAGTTAGTTGCGAGATGATGTATTACGGAACGAGTAAAGAGACTTGCCGGTAACGAGATTCAACTAGGTATTGAGATACCGACGATCGAATCTCGGGCAAGTAACATACCGATGACAAAGGGAACAACGTATGTTGTCATGCGGTTTGACCGATAAAGATCTTCATAAAATATGTAGGAGCCAATATGAGCATCCAGGTTCCGCTATTGGTTATTGACCGGAGACGTGTCTCGGTCATGTCTACATAGTTCTCGAACCCGTAGGGTCCGCACGCTTAAAGTTAGATGATGATCGGTATTATGAGTTTTGTGTTTTGATGTACCGAAGGTAGTTCGGAGTCCCGGATATGATCACGGACATGACGAGGAGTCTCAAAATGGTCGAGACATAAATATTGATATATTGGACGACTATGTTCGGACACCGCAATGGTTTCGGGGAGCTTCGGACACATACCGGAGTACCGGGGGGTTACCGGAACCCCCCGGGGAGACTAATGGGCCTATTGGGCCCTAGTGGAGAAAGAAGGCGGCCAAGGGCAGCCGCCGCGCCTTCCCCCAATCCGAATTGACAAGGAGGGGGCGCGCCTTTCCTTCCCCCCCTCTCTCCTTCCTCTCCTCTCCTACTCCCACTTGGAAGGGGGGAGTCCTACTCCCAGTGGGAGTAGGACTCCTCATGGGACGCGCCTAGTGTGGCCGGCCCCCTCCCCCTCCTCCACTCCTTTATATACGGGGAGGGGCACCCCTTGGACACACAACAATTGATCTCTTGATCTCTTAGCCGTGTGCGGTGCCCCCCTCCACCATATTCCACCTTGATCATACCGTAGCGGTGCTTAGGCGAAGCCTTGCATCGGTAGCATCATCATCACCGTCACCACGCCGTCGTGCTGACGGAACTCTCCCTCGAAGCTCGGCTGGATTGGAGTTCTAGGGATGTTCGGTACTCGGATTGGTCGGATCATGAAGACGTACGACTACATCAACCGCGTTGTGCTAACGCTTCCGCTTTCGGTCTACGAGGGTACGTGAACACACTCTCCCCTCTCGTTGCTATGCATCACCATGATCCTGTGTGTGCGTAGGAAATTTTTTGAAATTACTACGTTCCCCAACAGTGGCATCAGAGGCAGGTTTTATGCGTAGATGTTTATGCACGAGTAGAACACAAGTGAGTTGTGGGCGATACAAGTCATACTGCTTACCAGCATGTCAAACTTTGGTTCGGCGGTATTGTTCGATGAAGCGGCCCGGACCGACATTACGCGTACGCTTACGCGAGACTGGTTCTACCGACGTGCTTTGCACACAGGTGGCTGGCGGGTGTCAGTTTCTCCAACTTTAGTTGAACCGAGTGTGGCTACGCCCGGTCCTTGAGAAGGTTAAAACAGCACTAACTTGACGAACTATCGTTGTGGTTTTGATGCGTAGGTAAGAACGGTTCTTGCTCAACCCGTAGCAGCCACATAAAACTTGCAACAACAAAGTAGAGGACGTCTAACTTGTTTTTGCAGGGCATGTTGTGATGTGATATGGTCAAGGCATGATGCTATATTTTATTGTATGAGATGATCATGTTTTGTAACCGAGTTATCGGCAACTGGCAGGAGCCATATGGTTGTAGCTTTATTGTATGCAATGCAATCGCCCTATAATTGCTTTACTTTATCACTATGCGGTAGCGATAGTCATAGAAGCAATAGTTGGCGATACGACAACGATGCTACGATGGAGATCAAGGTGTCGCGCCGGTGACGATGGTGATTGATACGTCTCCAACGTATCTATAATTTTTGATTGCTCCATGCTATATTATCTATTGTTTTGGACTATATTGGGCTTTATTTTCCACTTTTATATTACTTTTGGGACTAACCTATTAACAGGAGGCCCAGCCCAGAATTGCTGTTTTTTTGCCTATTTCAGTGTTTCAAAGAAACGGAATATCAAACGGAGTCCAAACGGAATGAAATCTTCGGGAACGTGATTTTCTCATCGGATAAGACCCAGGAGACTTGGACCCTCCGTCAAGAAAGCTCTGAGGCGGCCACGAGGGTGGAGGGCGCCCCCTACCTCGTGGGCCCCTCGAGGCTCCACCGACGCACTTCTTCCTCCTATATATACCCACGCACCCCGTCAGTCGACACGGAGCCAAAAACCTAATTGCACCGCCGCAACTTTCTGTATCCACGAGATCCCATCTTGAGGCCTGTTCCGAAGCTCCGCCGGAAGGGGATTCCACCACGGAGGGCTTCTACATCAACATCATAGCCTCTCCGATGAAGTGTGAGTAGTTTACCTCAGACCTTCGGGTCCATAGTTAGTAGCTAGATGGCTTCTTCTCTTTTTTTGGATCTCAATACAGTGTTCTCCCCCTCTCTCATGGAGATCTATTCGATGTAATCTTCTTTTTGCGGTGTGTTTGTTGAGACCGATGAATTGTGGGTTTATGATCAAGATTATCTATGAGCAATATTTGAATCTTCTCTGAATTCTTTTATGTATGATTGAGTTATCTTTACAAGTCTCTTGATTTATCCGCTTGGTTTGGCCAACTAGATTGGTAGTTCTTGCAATGGGAGAAGTGTTTAGCTTTGGGTTCAATCTTGCGGTGTCCTTTCCCAAAGTGATGAGGGGCAGCAAGGCACGATTGTATTGTTGCCATCGAGGATAACAAGATGGGGTATTTATCATATTGCATGAATTTATTCCTCTACATCATGTCATCTTGCTTACAGGCGTTACTCTGTTTTCATTAACTTAATACTCTAGATGCATGCTAGATAGCGGTCGATGAGTGGAGTAATAGTAGTAGATGCAGGCATGAGTCGATCTACTTGTCTCGGACGTGATGCCTATATACATGATCATACCTAGATACTCTCATAACTATGCTCAATTCATCAATTGCTCAACAGTAATTGCTCACCCGCCGTAAAATACCTATGCTCTTGAGAGAAGCCACTAGTGAAATCTATGGCCCCCGGGTCTATTTTCATCATATTAATCTTCTTACGCTTTATTATTGCTTTGATCTTTACTTTGCCTTTTATTTTTTACTTTGCATCTTTATACCAAAAATACCAAAAATATTATCTATCATGTCTATCAGATCTCACTCTCGTAAGTGACCGTGAAGGGATTGACAACCCCTATTCGCGTTGGTTGCGAGGAGCTATTTGCTTTGTGTAGGTACGAGGGACTCGCACGTGGCCTCCTACTGGATTGATACCTTGGTTCTAAAAAACTGAGGGAAATACTTATGCTACTCTGCTACATCATCCTCTCCTCTTCGGGAAAACCAACGCAAGCTCAAGACGTAGCAAGAAGGATTTCTGGCACCGTTGCCGGGGAGTCTACACAAAAGTCAACATACCAAGTACCCATTACAATCCCTTACCTCTTGCATTACATTATTCGCCATTTGCCTCTCGTTTTCCTCTCCCTCACTTCACCCTTGCCGTTTTATTCGCCCTCTCTTTTTGTTTGCCTTAATGTCTTACTTGGCTCGTTTGCTCGGTTGGTTGAAATAGTTGAGTATTTATTCCTAAAAAAAGAAACTAATATCTATGGATCCTCATCCGCTTGCCAATCTTTTTAAGAGATCCAATTATGATGAACCAATTCCTAGTGATTTGGATGCACTAGATTATCTTTATAAGGTTTTGCCTGAAATCCGTGAAGCGACTCGCGATAGATCTTTGAATAAAAAGCATGGTTGCAATGATTTTATTATAAATTCTTTTGATGTCAATTGTGCTAATAAGATGCAAAGCCCTAAGCTTGGGGATGCTAGTTTTGCTATGTCTACTACTTGTTGCAATGATCATGATTGGGGTGATTCTTCTTATGATCTTGAAAATTTATTTAAGCCTCATGATGAATATGAGATTGATAATATTGTTTCAATTATATTGAAAGTGGGTTCGGAAGAGTGTCAACTTTAGATCCCACATATTTGGAGAATGTTCAGTCTTATGAAGTTTTTGATAAAAGTGGGTTTGGAAAGGTCATGACTTTAGTTAATGATAATCCCACTATTTTGGAAGAGTATCAACTTTGCATGCATGTGGATCGTGTTGAGAATATACTTTGTGATAGCTATTTTGTTTAATTTGCCTATGATCCTACATGTAATTATTATGAGAGAGGAAAATATGGTTATAGAAATTTTCATGTTACTAAATTACCTCTCGTTATGTTGAGATTGCTATTATTCCTTTCCGCTTCCTTGCATATGCTATTTTTTGCTTCCTATGATAATTTGTTTGCCTATAATATGCCTATGCATAGGAAGTATTTTAGACTTAAGTGTGTCTGTCACATGTTTTATGATGCTCTCTTTGTGCCTCAATTCTTGTCTTTCTTGTGAGCATCATTGAAATCTCAATGCCTAGCTAAAAAGGCTTTAAAAAAGCGCTTGCTGGGAGACAAACCAATATTTTTCCTTGCTGTTATTCAATAAATAATCCATATACCTTCTGTTTAGATGTGGATTTATGTTTTAATTAGTGTTTGTGCCAAGTTAAACCTATAGGATCTTCTTGGATAATAGTTATTTGATCTTGCTGTAATTTCCAGAAACTTTTGGTTCACGAAAACAATTGTTAAAAATCACCAGAACGTGATAAAAATAGTGATTCCAATTGCTGCTGATCAGTAAAAAAATTGCCTAGGTCATCCTATTTAGCCTGAATTTTTGGAGCTCCAGAAGTTTGCGTTAGTTACAGATTACTACAGACTGTTCTATTTTTGACAGATTCTGTTATTTTCGTGTGTTGTTTGCTTATTTTGATGAATCTATGGCCAGTAAAATATCCATAGGGAAGTTGGAATACAATAGGTTTAACACCAATATAAATTAAGAATGAGTTCATTACAGTACCTTGAACTGATCTTTTGTTTTCTTTCGCTAACGGAGCTCACGAGCTTTCTGTTGAGTTTTGTGTTGTCAAGTTTTCAAGTTTTGGGTGAATTTTTTTGATGGACTATGGAACAAGGAGTGGCAAGAGCCTAAGCTTGGGGATGCCCATGGCACCCCTATGATAATCCGAGGAAACCAAAAAGTCAAAGCTTGGGGATGCCCCGGAAGGCATCCCCTCTTTCGTCCACTTCCATCGGTAACTTTACTTGGAGCTATATTTTTATTCACCACATGACATGTGTTTCTCTTGGAGCGTCTTGTATTATTTGCGTCTTTGCTTGTTAGTTTACCACAATCATCCTTGCTGTACACACCTTTTGAGAGAGCCATACATGAATTGGAATTTGTTAGAATACTCTATGTGCTTCACTTATATCTTTTGAGCTTGATAGTTTTGCTCTATGTGCTTCACTTATATCTTTTGAGCTTGATAGTTTTGCTCTAGTACTTCACTTATATCTTTTAGAGCATGGTGGTGGATTTGTTTTAAAGAAACTATGGATCTCTCATGCTTCACTTAGATTATTTTGAGAGTCTTAAATAGCATGGTAATTTGCTTAATAATAATATGCTTGGTATTCAAGATTTGTAAAACTTTCTTTTGAGTGCGTTGAATACTAAGAAAAGTTTGATGCTTGATAATTGTTTTGAGATATGGAGGTGATAATATCAAAGTCGTGCTAGTTGAGTAGTTGTGAATTTGAGAAATGCTTGTGTTGAAGTTTGCAAGTCCCGTAGCATGCACGTATGGTAAACGTTATGTAACAAATTTGAAACATGAGGTGTTATTTGATTGTCCTCCTTATGAGTGACGGTCGGGGACGAGCGATGGTCTTTTCCTACCAGTCTATCCCCCTAGGAGCATGCGCGTCGTGCTTTGGTTTTTGATGGCTTGTATATTTTTGCAATAAGTATGTGAGTTCTCTGTGACTAATGTTGAGTCCATGGATTATACGCACTCTCACCTTTCCATCATTGCTAGCCTCTTCGGTATCGTGCATTGCCCTTTCTCACATTGAGAGTTGGTGCAAACTTCGCCGGTGCATCCAAACCCTGTGGTATGATACGCTCTTTCACACATAAACCTCCTTATATCTTCCTCAAAACAGCCACCATACCTACCTATTATGGCATTTCCATAGCCATTCTGAGATATATTGCCATGCAACTTTCCACCATACCGTTCTTCATGACACATACATCATTGTCATATTGCTTACCATGATCATGTAGTTGACATAGTATTTGTGGCAAAGCCACCGTTCATAATTCTTTCGTACATTCACTCTTGATTTATTGCATATCCCGGTACACCGCAGGAGGCATTCATATAGAGTCATACTTTGTTCTAGTATAGAGTTGTAATCATCGAGTTGTAAATAAATAGAAGTGTGATGGTCATCATTTTCTAGAGCATTGTCCCAAAAAAAAAGGCAAAAGAAAAAAAAAGAAGGCCCAAAAAAATAATAAAATAAAAAGGGGCAATGCTACTATCTCTTTTTACACACTTGTGCTTCAAAGTAGCACCATGTTCTTCATGTAGCGAGTCTCATATATTGTGCTTCAAAGTAGCACCATGTTCTTCATATAGAGAGTTTCATATGTTGTCACTTGCATATACTAGTGGGAATCTTTCATTATATAACTTGGCTTGTATATTCCAACGATGGGCTTCCTCAAATGCCCTAGGTCTTCGTGAGCAAGCAAGTTGGATGCACACCCACTTACTTTCTTTTGTTGAGCTTTCATACATTTATAGCTCTAGTGCATCCGTTGCATGGAAATCCCTACTCCTTGCATTAACATCAATTGATGGGCATCTCCATAGCCCATTGATTAGCCTCGTTGATGTGAGACCTTCTCCTTTTTTTGTCTTCTCCACATAACCCCCATCATTATATTCTATTCCACCCATAGTGCTATATCCATGGCTCGCGTTCATGTATTGTGTGATGGTTTATAAGTTTGAGATCACTAGAGTATGAAACAATTGCTTGGCTTGTCATCGGGGTTGTGCATGACGAGAGCATTCTTGTGTGACGAAAATGGAGCATGACTAAACTATTTGATTTTGTAGGGATGAACTTTCTTTAGCCATGTTGTTTTGAGAGGACATAATTGCTTAGTTAGTATGCTTGAAGTATTATTATTTTTATGTCAATATGAAATTTTCTCTTGAATCTTTCGGATCTGAATATTCATACCACAATTAAGAAGGAATTACATTGAAATTATGCCAAGTAGCACTCCGCATCAAAAATTCTCATTTTATCATTTACCTACTCGAGGACGAGCAGGAATTAAGCTTGGGGATGCCTGATACGTCTCCAAAGTATCTATAATTTTTGATTGCTCCATGCTATAGTATCTATTGTTTTGGACTATATTGGGCTTTATTTTCCACTTTTATATTACTTTTGGGACTAACCTATTAACCGAAGGCCCATCCAAGAATTGTTGTTTTTTTGCCTATTTCAGTGTTTCAAAGAAACGGAATATCAAACGGAGTCCAAACGGAATGAAATCTTCGGGAACGTGATTTTCTCATCGGATAAGACCCAGGAGACTTGGACCCTCCGTCAATAAAGCTCGAGGCGGCCACGAGGTGGAGGCGCCCCTAGGGCGCCCTACCTCGTGGGCCCCTCGAGGCTCCACCAACGCACTTCTTCCTCCTATATATACCTACGCACCCCGTCGGATCAGATCACGGAGCCAAAACCTAATTCCACCGCCGCAACTTTCTCAGTATCCACGAGATCCCATCTTGGGGCCTGTTCCGGAGCTCCGCCGGAAGGGGATTCCACCATGGAGGGCTTCTACATCAACATCATAGCCTCTCCGATGAAGTGTGAGTAGTTTACCTCAGACCTTCGGGTCCATAGTTAGTAGCTAGATGGCTTCTTCTCTCTTTTTGGATCTCAATACAATGTTCTCCCCCTCTCTCGTGGAGATCTATTCTTTGTAATCTTCTTTTTGCGTGTGTTTGTTGAGACCGATGAATTGTGGGTTTATGATCAAGATTATCTATGAGCAATATTTGAATCTTCTCTGAATTCTTTTATGTATGATTGAGTTATCTTTACAAGTCTCTTCGATTTATCCGTTTGGTTTGGCCAACTAGATTGGTAGTTCTTGCAATGGGAGAAGTGTTTAGCTTTGGGTTCAATCTTGCGGTGTCCTTTCCCAGTGACAGTAGGGGCAGCAAGGCACGTATGTATTGTTGCCATCGAGGATAACAAGATGGGGTATTTATCATATTGCATGAATTTATTCCTCTACATCATGTCATCTTGCTTAAGGCGTTACTCTGTTTTCATTAACTTAATACTCTAGATGCATGCTAGATAGCGGTCGATGAGTGGAGTAATAGTAGTAGATGCAGGCAGGAGTCGATCTACTTGTCTCGGACGTGATGCCTATATACATGATCATACCTAGATACTCTCATAACTATGCTCAATTCTGTCAATTGCTCAACAGTAATTCGTTCACTCGCCGTAAAATACCTATGCTCTTGAGAGAAGCCACTAGTGAAATATATGGCCCTCGGGTCTATTTTCATCATATTAATCTTCTTACGCTTTATTATTGCTTTGCTCTTTACTTTGCCTTTTATTTTTACTTTGCATCTTTATACCAAAAATACCAAAAATATTATCTATCATGTCTATCAGATCTCACTCTCGTAAGTAACCGTGAAGGGATTGACAACCCCTATTCGCGTTGGTTGCGAGGAGCTATTTGCTTTGTGTAGGTACGAGGGACTGCATGCGCCTCCTCTTGGATTGATACCTTGGTTCTCAAAAACTGAGGGAAATACTTACGCTACTCTGCTACATCATCCTCTCCTCTTCGGGGAAAACCAACGCAAGCTCAAGACGTAGCAAGAAGGATTTCTGGCACCGTTGCCGGGGAGTCTACACAAAAGTCAACATACCAAGTACCCATTACAATCCCTTTTCTCTCGCATTACATTATTCGCCATTTGCCTCTCGTTTTCCTCTCCCCCACTTCACCCTTGTCGTTTAATTCGCCCTCTCTTTTCGTTTGCGCCGATGTCTTACTTGGCTCGTTTGCTCGTTTGGTTGAAATAGTTGACTATTTATTCCTAAACAAAGAAACTAATATCTATGGATCCTCATCCGCTTGCCAATCTTTTTAAGAGATCCAATTATGATGAACCAATTCCTAGTGATTTGGATGCACTAGATTATCTTTATAAGGTTTTGCCTGAAATCCGTGAAGCGACTCGCAATAGATCTTTGAATAAAAAGCATGGTTGCAATGATTTTATTATAAATTCTTTTGATGTCAATTGTGCTTATAAGATGCAAAGCCCTAAGCTTGGGGATGCTAGTTTTGCTATGTCTACTACTTGTTGCAATGATCATGATTGGGGTGATTCTTCTTATGATCTTGAAAATTTATTTAAGCCTCATGATGAATATGAGATTGATAATATTGTTTGCAATTATATTGAAAGTGGATTCGGAACAGTGTCAACTTTAGATCCCACATATTTGGAGAATGTTCAATCTTATGAAGTTTTTTATAAAAGTGGGTTTGGAAAGGTCATGACTTTAGTTAATGATAATCCCACTATTTTGGAAGAGTATCAACTTTGCATGCATGTGGATCGTGTTGAGAATATACTTTGTGATAGCTATTTTTGTTGAATTTGCCTATGATCCTACATGTAATTTTTATGAGAGAGGAAAATATGGTTATAGAAATTTTCATGTTACTAAATTACCTCTCGTTATGTTGAGATTGCTATTGTTCCTTTCTGCTTCCTTGCATATGCTAGTTTTTGCTTGCTATGATAATTTGTTTGCCTATAATATGCCTATGCATAGGAAGTATTTTGGACTTAAGTGTGTTTGTCACATGTTTTATGATGCTCTCTTTGTGCCTCAATCTTGTCTTTCTTGTGAGCATCATTGAAATCTCAATGCCTAGCTAAAAAGGCTTTAAAGAAAAGCGCTTGTTGGGAGACAACCCAATGTTTTTCCTTGCTGTTATTCAATAAATAATCCATCTACCTTCTGCTTAGATGTGGATTTATGTTTTAATTAGTGTTTGTGCCAAGTTAAACCTATAGGATCTTCTTGGATAATAGTTATTTGATCTTGCTGTAATTTCCAGAAACTCTCGGTTCACAAAAACAATTGTTAAAAATCACCAGAACGTGATAAAATAGTGATTCCAATTGCTGCTGATCAGTAAAAAAATTGCCTAGGTCTTCCTATTTTGGCTGAATTTTTGGAGTTCCATAAGTTTGCGTTAGTTACAGATTACTACAGACTGTTCTATTTTTGACAGATTCTGTTTTTTCGTGTGTTGTTTGCTTATTTTGATGAATCTATGGCCAGTAAAATATCCATAGGGAAGTTGGAATACAGTAGGTTTAACACCAATATAAATTAAGAATGAGTTCATTACAGTACCTTGAAGTGATCTTTTGTTTTCTTTCGCTAACGGAGCTCACGAGATTTCTGTTGAGTTTTGTGTTGTCAAGTTTTCAAGTTTTGGGTGAATTTTTTTGATGGATTATGGAACAAGGAGTGGCAAGAGCCTAAGCTTGGGGATGCCCATGGCACCCCTATGGTAATCCGAGGATACCAAAAAGTCAAAGCTTGGGGATGCCCCGGAAGGCATCCCCTCTTTCGTCCACTTCCATCGGTAACCTTACTTGGAGCTATATTTTTATTCACCACATGATATGTGTTTTGCTTGGAGCGTCTTGTATTATTTGCGTCTTTGCCTGTTAGTTTTCCACAATCATCCTTGCTGTACACACCTTTTGAGAGAGCCATACATGAATTGTAATTTGTTAGAATACTGTATGTGCTTCACTTATATCTTTTGAGCTTGATAGTTTTGCTCTATGTGCTTCACTTATATCTTTTGAGCTTGATAGTTTTGCTCTAGTACTTCACTTATATCTTTTAGAGCACGGTGGTGGATTTGTTTTAAAGAAACTATGGATCTCTCATGCTTCACTTAGATTATTTTGAGAGTCTTAAGTAGCATGGTAATATGCTTGGTATTCAAGATTTGTAAAACTTTCTTTTGAGTGCGTTGAATACTAAGAAAAGTTTGATGCTTGATAATTGTTTTGAGATATGGAGGTGATAATATCAAAGTCGTGCTAGTTGAGTAGTTGTGAATTTTAGAAATGCTTGTGTTGAAGTTTGCAAGTCCCGTAGCATGCACGTATGGTAAACGTTATGTAACAAATTTGAAACATGAGGTGTTATTTGATTGTCCTCCTTATGAGTGGCGGTCGGGGACGAGCGATGGTCTTTTCCTACCAGTCTATCCCCCTAGGAGCATGCGCGTCGTGCTTTGGTTTTTGATGGCTTGTAGATTTTTGCAATAAGTATGTGAGTTCTCTATGACTAATGTTGAGTCCATGGATTATACGCACTCTCACCTTTCCATCATTGCTAGCCTCTTCGGTATCGTGCATTGCCCTTTCTCACATTGAGAGTTGGTGCAAACTTCGCCGGTGCATCCAAACCCCGTGATATGATACACTCTTTCACACATAAACCTCCTTATATCTTCCTCAAAACAGCCACCATACCTACCTCTTATGGCATTTCCATAGCCATTCCGAGATATATTGCCATGCAACTTTCCACCATACCGTTCTTCATGACACATACTGTAACACCCCGGAAGTAGCTTTCCATATTTGTAACTCTGACTCTTGCCATTTTCGGCATTGATATATGATATTCCCTCCGTGGTTGGGTTTTCTCCTTTTTGCATGTTGTCCATGTCATGCATTTTATATTATGTCATCATGTGCATCGCATTTGCATACGTGTTCGTCTCATGATTCCGAGCATTTTTCCCGTTGTCCGTTTTGCAATCCGGCACTCCTATCTCCCCCGGCGGTCCCTTTTACGTTTTTCCGTGTGCGGGTATTAAACCTTCTCGAAATGGACCGAGGTTTGTCTAGTGGCCTTGGTATAACACCGGAGACCACCGGTCAAGTTTGGTCATTTGGAGCTCGTTTGGTACTCCAACGGTTAACCGCACCTTCAAGAAAGGCCTATTTTAAGTTGCAGCCCAACACCCTTCAAAACAGCCCAATAACCCATCTAAGTCACCTCCATGCTCTCCGTCGTTCGATCACGATCGTGGGCGAAAACTACACCTCATTTGGACTCTCCTAGCTCCCTCTATGCCTATTTAAACACCTCCCCCGAAAAATCCGGATCATCCCTTCCCAAAACCCTAGAAACGCTCACACGCCGGACACGTCCGCCGCCGGACATTTCCGCCGCCGCCCGGCCATCCAGCGGCGCCACGTGGCCCAGCCACCTGCCGCCGCCGTCCGCTCCGCCCCCGCCTCATTGGGCATGGCGCCGAGCCGCATGGGGCGGTTCGCCGCCGCCGCCTGGCCGCCCAGTCGCCGCCGCCGCGCCCGACGCTCCGCCGGCGCTGCTGCCAGGCGCCGTCTCGGCGACCTCCGACCTGCCCCTCCCGCTGCCGCCCTCCGCCGTCGCTGGCGGCCCGGCCGGCTCTCGACCCGCCATGGCCTCCTGCCGCCGCCGCGTCCGGCCGCCGGCCGCTTAACGCCACCTCGCCTCCTTCCCTCGCCGGCCGCCACCCGGCGACCTTCCTCCTCCAGCGCGGCGAACCCCGCGCCCGATCCAGCCGCCGATCCGCCCGATCCGCCTCGGCCCCGAGCCCCGTTGACTCTCTTCTCCCCTCTTTTCCTAAGTCATTTGCATCTTGGTAATTTTGTGCAATATTCAACTTGCTATATCTTCGCATCCGTAGATCCATTTTTTCGTATAATATGTCAAAATGTTCGTCTCGAAGAGTAGATCATTTCGTTCCATTGCATCATTTTCATTTGAGCTCATCTTGATGCCCGAAATGCTGTTGGAAGAGTGCAATGTGCTGATAGTTTCTGATTTTTATCAGGAGTTGCACTTTTGTTATTTTTGCTATGATTAATATGTGCACCCTATGAATTTGAGTCCTACATGTGTTTTGTAAAGTGCCATGTCATCTTTCCAGGGGTATATGCCATGTATTTTTGTGATCTATGTGGTGACTAGCACAAGCATGCAAAGTAGGTGTCCTATTGTTGCTGATTTCAGCCCTGTTTTAGCTGTTTTTGATGCCATGTTTGCTTGATGATACCGAGAGATCTATGCATATTTTGAGATACTTCAGTAAGGGTGTCTTGTAAAGCATGACTTGCTCTATCCATCCATGCCTTTGTTTGCAATTATGGGATGCCATAGCTTGAGTCAATCGAGCTCTACTTTTGCTATCAAATGTTTCCTGGCAGATTTTATACATGTTATTCAATTTTGCCAAGCTTGTTGTGGTTGATCCATTTATGCTATGTTAGTGTTCTTGCCATTTATGTCTTCTATGTCATGTCTTCTTGATTTAGGTATGCTTAGTTTATCATTTGAGGCTCTGTAGTGAGTGCATTGAGCTTGTTAACATGCCATCTCGTTATCAGTTTTTGACATGCCATGTTGCTGAATCTGTTAACAAGACTTTCAATATTGACATGAGTGTTACTATATTTTCTAGTCCTTTTTGGCTTATGGTCAGTAAGGGACTTTTGGTCTAGGCTTTGAGTAGATTCATGCCATGCCTTGTTTTGCTATTTTAAGGTCCTGTAGCATGTAGTTTTGATGCTCTGAACATTGCAACCTGATGCTGTTTTTGGCCATGTCCAGCCTTATTATTATTGCACTTTTGCCATGCTTGTTTGAACCTGTTATGATGTGAACTAGCCGTAGCTCAGTGCTCATCTTTTGTCGAGCATCATGTGTAGATCACTGCCATGTGCTTTGTTGTTACGTTTGGGTGCAGTAGCTTAATTATTTGTTGCTTGCTAAGTGGCATCATGCTGTTAATGGCAGATTTGCGCCATTCTTGTTTTGCTTGCCATTTGCAAACCGTGCACCCGATTCCGGTGATCTTTATATCGATTTCAACCGAAATCATCTCCTCTTTCCAGTGGCATACTTGGTTTGCCAAGTTGATGCCTGGTTCATCATTTACCTTCCGGAGCGCACATAAGCATTGCATATCTCATCATGCATATCATGCCATGTTTTGCATCATGTTGATTGTGCATTGCACCGTGATTTATTGTGGTTCCTTTGTTTGTGTTGTTGCTTTGGGTAGAGTCGGAGACGAGTACGTGAACGAGGAGCCTGTTGAGAACGTTTCGAGGATCAAGCTTTCGACAACTCGAGAACATTGCGAGCAAGATGACCATACCCTCGAAATCACTTCTATCTTTGCTATGCTAGTTGCTCGCTCTTTTGCTATGCCTATGCTGCGATGCCTACCATTTGCTATATCATGCCACCCATATTGCCATGTCAGCCTCTAACCATCCTTTCCTAGCAAACCGTTGATTGGCTATGTTACCGCTTTGCTCAGCCCTCTTATAGCGTTGCTAGTTGCAGGTGAAGTTGAAGTTTGTTCCTTGTTGAACATGGAGTTGTTGTTCCTTGTTGGAACATGTTTACTTGTTGGGGATATCACAATATATACATCTGCTATAATTAATACATCTATATACTTGGTAAAGGGTGGAAGGCTCGGCCTTATGCCAGTGTTTTGTTCCACTCTTGCCACCCTAGTTTCCGTCATACCGGTGTTATGTTCCTTGATTTTATGTTCCTTACACGGTTGGGTGATTTATGGGACCCCTTGACAGTTCGCTTTGAATAAGACTCGTCCAAAGAAGGCCCAACTTTGGTTTTACCAGTTGCCACCTAACCCTTTTCCCCCGGGTTTTCGCGAGCCCGAGGGTCATCTTTATTTTTTTAACCCCCCCGGACCAGTGCTCCTTCGAGTGCTGGCCCGAACCGAGCAGCCTGCGGGGCCACCACGGGGAAACTCGAGGCTTGGTTTTTACTCGTAGCTTGACTTATCCGGATGTGCCCTGAGAACGAGATATGTGCAGCTCCTATCGGGATTTGTCGGCACAATCGGGCGGCCTTTGCTGGTCTTGTTTTATTGTTGTCGAAATGTCTTGTAGTCCGGGATTCCGAGATTGATCGGGTCTTCCCGGTAGAAGGAATATCCTTCGTTGACCGTGAGAGCTTATAATGGGCTGTTGGGACACCCTGCAGGGTAATATCTTTCAAAGCCGTGCCCATGGTTATGAGGCAGATGGGAATTTGTTAATGTCCGGTTGTAGATAACCCAAAGTTGACCTATATATAAAATACACATCAATCAAGGTGTGTAACGTGATGGTCTCTTCTCGGCGGAGTCCGGGAAGTGAACACGTGTTGGAGTTATGTCTGACGTAAGTAGCTCAGATCACTTCTTGATCGCTACTAGTTTCACGACCGCGCTTTGCTTCTCTTCTCGCTCTCTTTTGCGATGTAGCCACCATATATGCTAGCCGCTTGCTGCAGCTCCACTTTACTACTCAGTCCTTCCTATAAGCTTAAATAGTCTTGATCTCTGGTGTGAGATTGCTGAGTCCCGTGACTCACAGATACTTCCAAAACAGTTGCAGGTTCCGATGAGGCGGTGCAGGTGATTCCACCGAGCTCAAGTGGGAGTTCGACGAGGAACGTGGTCGTTACTATGTGTCTTTCCCAGATGATCAGAGTGGTGCCCAGTTGGGACGATTCGGGATCTGTGTTAGCATTTGGGGTATCTTCTTTTATTTTGGTTCCGTAGTTGGACCTTGAGTGTACTCAATGATGGATGTTTATTTATGTATTGTGTGAAGTGGCGAATCGTAAGCCAACTATGTATCTTTCCTTAATTATTACATGGGTTGTGTGAAGATTACCTCACTTGCGACATTGCTTTCAATGCGGTTATGCCTCTAAGTCGTGCCTCGACACGTGGGAGATATAGCCGCATCGGGGGCGTTACAAGTTGGTATCAGAGCTTGGACCTGATGAGCTGAAAGAATTGAAGAAACAACTCGATGAACAAGAGCGTCTGGGTTTGATCAGACCGAGTTCATCTCCTTGGGGTTGTGGTGTTCTTTTTGTCCAGAAAAAGGATGGCACGGACCGACTTTGCGTCGATTACCATCCATTGAATAAGAAGACAATCAAGAACAAGTATCCACTTCCCAACATCAATGAGCTTTTCGAGCAACTCAAAGGTGCTACGGTGTTCTCCAAGCTTGACCTTCAGATGGGGTATCATCGATTCGCATTCGTGAACAAGATATTCCCAAGACAGCATTCGAACAAGCTTTGGTTCTTATGAATATACTGTCATGTCTTTCGCCTCGTCAATGCTCCTCCAACTTTCTCTCGGATGATGAACTTCATATTCAATCCCTACACCAATGAATTCGCCTTGGTCTATCTTGATGATATTTTGGTCTTCTCCAAGAATAAGAAGGATCATGCCAAACATTTGCGATTGGTGCTAGACAAGCTCGAGAGTACCAATTCTATGCTAAGTTCTCCAAATGTGAATTCTGGCTTGATGAAGTGCTTTATCTTGGTCATATCATCTCTGCCAAGGGCATCATTGTTGATCCCGAGAAGGTGTCCGCAATTGTGAATTGGGAACCTCCTCGAATGTCAAGCAGCTCCGCAGCTTTCTTGGTCTTGCAAGCTATTGTCAAGATTCGTTGAGAACTTCTCCAAGATTGCAAAGCCTCTTTCCAACCTTCTCGAAGGTGAAGTATGTCCGGTCTCCCGAGTGTGACGTTGCTTTCAATACCCTCAAAGAGAAACTCGTCACAGCTCCTGCTCGACTCCTCCGATGAATCCAAGCCATATGAAGTTTTCGTGATGCTTCTCTTCAAGGTCTCGGTGCTGTGTTAATGCAAGAGAAGAGAGTTGTGGCTTATACCTCTCGCCATTGAAGCCCAACGAGAAGAACTACCCCACTCACGATCTTGAGTTGGCGCAGTTGTCCATGCATTGATTACGTGGAGACATCTCTTGTTGGGAAGGAAAGTGGACATTTTCACCGATCACAAGAGTCTCAAGTACATCTTCACTCAGCCCAACCTCAACCTCGTGCAGACTCGATGGGTCGAAATGATTCAAGAGTACAACCCAAGTATTGAGTATACTCCGGCAAAGCCAATGTCATTGCAGATGCTTTGAGCAGGAAGGCTTATCGCAGCAGCCTAATCCTCAAGCCCTTTCACCGGATCTCGTGAATCTTTCCGCAAGCTGAACCTTCAAGTTGTTCCTCAAGGCTTTCTTGCCAACCTCATAGTCTCTCCTACTTTGGAAGATCAGATTCGTGAGGCTCAACTTCTGGATGCCATGGTGAAGAAAGTGAAACATGGTATCGACAAGGGCATTTCCAAGTACAAGTGCTTCCTTGTTGATGACAAAGACACTCTGTTCTTTGAGGACCGGATTGTGGTTCCTAAGGGTGATCTGAGAAAAGTCATTATGAACGAGGCTCACAATTCGCTTCTATCCATTCATCCTGGAAGTACGAAGATGTACCATGACCTCAAGCAGTCATATTGGTGGACTCGAATGAAGCGAGAAATTGCTCAATTCGTGAATGAGTGTGATGTCTGCAGAAGAGTGAAAGGAACACCAAAGACCAGCTGGTCTCCTTCAACCTCTTGCTATTCCTGAATGGAAGTTTGATCATATCGAAATGGACTTCGTGATCTGGCTTTCCAAAGTCCAAGCGTGGAAATGATGCTATCTTCGTTGTCATTGACAAGCTTACTAAAGTGGCTCATTTTCTTCCTATCAAAGAATCCATCACAGCAGCTCGGTTGGCGAGCTATACACCTCCGAGATTGTCTCCTTGCACGGCATTCCACAAGTGATCTCTTCAAACCGTGGCAGCATCTTTACCTCCAAGTTTTGGGATTCTTTTCGAAGGCCATGGGCACCAACATTCGTTTCAAAGACAGCTTTCCATCCTCAAACAAGTGGCCAAGTTGAGCGAGTAAATCAAATTCTTGAAGATATGCTCAGGGCTTGTGTCATTTCTTTCGCATGAAGTGGGAAGATTGTCTTCCATATGCCGAAGTTCTCTTACAACAACAGCTTCCAGCGAGTTCGGGCAAGGCCCCATTCGAAATTCTCTATGGCGAAAGTGCCGTACTCCTCTCAATTGGTGCGAGACGGTGAACGCCAACTTCTTGGCAATGACTTGATCACGAAGCGTAAGAAATGTGCCAAGTCATTCGTGAAAATCTCAAAGCCGCGCAATCGCGCGGAAGAGCTATTATGATGATAAGCACCGTGATGTGACTTTTGAAATCGGAGACCATGTCTACCTCCGCGTCTCTCCAATGAAAGGCACTCGTCAACCCGGTATCGAGGGAAGCTTGCCCCTAGATACGTGGGTCCTTTCAAGATCATTGGGAAAAGAGGCGATCTCGCCTATCAACTTGAGCTTCCATCCAACTTTGCAAACGTGCACGATGTGTTTCACGTGTCACAGCTTCGCAAGTGCTTCAAGACTCTGAACGCACTATCAACTTCAAGAGATTGACCTTCAAGAAGATCTCTTATCGTGAGCACCCGCTGCTATTCTTGAAGAAACCGAGCGCAAGACTCGCAACAAGTCAATCAAATTCCTGAAAGTGAAGTGGTCACACCATTCGACCGAGAAGCTACCCGGGCGCGAGGATCACCTCCGCTCGAGTATCCGGAGTTCTTTCAGTCCTAGATCTCGGACGAGATCCTCTTGTAGTGGTGGAGTGTTGTAACACCCGAAGTAGCTTTCCATATTTGTAACTCGACTCTTGCCATTTTCGGCATTGATATATGATATTCCCTCCGTGGTTGGGTTTTCTCCTTTTGCATGTTGTCCATGTCATGCATTTTATATTATGTCATCATGTGCATCGATTTGCATACGTGTTCGCCTCATGATTCCGAGCATTTTTCCGTTGTCCGTTTTGCAATCCGCACTCCTATCTCCCCGCGTCCTTTTACGTTTTTCCGTGTGCGGGTATTAAACCTTCTCGAAATGGACCGAGGTTTGTCTAGTGGCCTTGGTATAACACCCGGAGACCACCGGTCAAGTTTCGGGTCATTTGGAGCTCGTTTGGTACTCCAACGGTTAACCGCACCTTCGCAAAGGCCTATTTTAAGTTGCAGCCCAACACCCCTTCAAAACAGCCCAATAACCCATCTAAGTCACCTCCATGCTCTCCGTCGTTCGATCACGATCGTGGGCGAAAACTACACCTCATTTGGACTCTCCTAGCTCCTCTATGCCTATTTAAACACCTCCCGAAAAATCCGGATCATCCCTTCCCAAAACCCTAGAAACTGCCAGCTGCTGCTGCCGGACACGCCCGCGCCGCCGACATTTCCGCCGCCGCTCCGGCCATCCAGCGGCGCCACGTGGCCCAGCCACCTGCCGCCGCCGCCGCTCCGCGCCGGCCGCGGGGCCGGTTCGCCGCCGCGCCCGGCCCGGTCGTCGCCGCCGCCGCGCTCGACGCTCCGCCCAGCGCGCCGCTTGCGCCGTCTCCGGCGACCTCCGACTGCCCTCCGCCGCAGCCGCCCCGTCCGCCGCGCCGCGCCGCCCGGCAGCCCCGACCGCGCAGGCCTCGCATGCCGCCCAAGGCGTCCGGCGCCGCCCGGCCGCTAACGCCACCTCGCCTCCTTCCCTCGCCGGCCGCCACCCCGGCGACCTTCCTCCTCCCCGCGCCGGCGAACCCCCGCGCCCGATCCAGCCGCCGATCCGCCCGATCCGGCCTCGGGCCCCGAGCCCCGTTGACTCTCTTCTCCCCCTCTTTTCCCTAAGTCATTTGCATCTTGGTAATTTTGTGCAATATTCAACTTGCTATATCTTCGCATCCGTAGATCCATTTTTCGCGTATAATATGTCAAAATGTTCGTCTCGAAGAGTAGATCATTTCGTTCCATTGCATCATTTTCATTTGAGCTCATCTTGATGCCCGAAATGCTGTTGGAAGAGTGCAATGTGCTGATAGTTTCTGATTTTTATCAGGAGTTGCACTTTTGTTATTTTTGCTATGATTAATATGTGCACCCTATGAATTTGAGTCCTACATGTGTTTTGTAAAGTGCCATGTCATCTTTCCAGGGGTATATGCCATGTATTTTTGTGATCTATGTGGTGACTAGCACAAGCATGCAAAGTAGGTGTCCTATTGTTGCTGATTTCAGCCCTGTTTTAGCTGTTTTTGATGCCATGTTTGCTTGATGATACCGAGAGATCTATGCATATTTTGAGATACTTCAGTAAGGGTGTCTTGTAAAGCATGACTTGCTCTATCCATCCATGCCTTTGTTTGCAATTATGGGATGCCATAGCTTGAGTCAATCGAGCTCTACTTTTGCTATCAAATGTTTCCTGGCAGATTTTATACATGTTATTCAATTTTGCCAAGCTTGTTGTGGTTGATCCATTTATGCTATGTTAGTGTTCTTGCCATGTATGTCTTCTATGTCATGTCTTCTTGATGTAGGTATGATTAGTTTATCATTTTAGGCTCTGTAGTGAGTGCATTGAGCTTGTTAACATGCCATCTCGTTATCAGTTTTTGACATGCCATGTTGCTGAATCTGTTAACAAGACTTTCAATATTGACATGAGTGTTACTATATTTTCTAGTCCTTTTTGGCTTATGGTCAGTAAGGGACTTTTGGTCTAGGCTTTGAGTAGATTCATGCCGTGCCTTGTTTTGCTATTTTAAGGTCCTGTAGCATGTAGTTTTGATGCTCTGAACATTGCAACCTGATGCTGTTTTTGGCCATGTCCAGCCTTATTATTATTGCACTTTTGCCATGCTTGTTTGAACCTGTTATGATGTGAACTAGCCGTAGCTCAGTGCTCATCTTTTGTCGAGCATCATGTGTAGATCACTGCCATGTGCTTTGTTGTTACGTTTGGGTGCAGTAGCTTAATTATTTGTTGCTTGCTAAGTGGCATCATGCTGTTAATGGCAGATTTGCGCCATTCTTGTTTTGCTTGCCATTTGCAAACCGTGCACCCGATTCCGGTGATCTTTATATCGATTTCAACCGAAATCATCTCCTCTTTCCAGTGGCATACTTGGTTTGCCAAGTTGATGCCTGGTTCATCATTTACCTTCCGGAGCGCACATAAGCATTGCATATCTCATCATGCATATCATGCCATGTTTTGCATCATGTTGATTGTGCATTGCACCGTGATTTATTGTGGTTCCTTTGTTTGTGTTGTTGCTTTGGGTAGAGTCGGGAGACGAGTACGTGAACGAGGAGCCTGTTGAGAACGTTTTCGAGGATCAAGCTTTCGACAACTCTGAGAACATTGCAGGCAAGATGACCATACCCTCGAAATCACTTCTATCTTTGCTATGCTAGTTGCTCGCTCTTTTGCTATGCCTATGCTGCGATGCCTACCATTTGCTATATCATGCCACCCATATTGCCATGTCAGCCTCTAACCATCCTTTCCTAGCAAACCGTTGATTGGCTATGTTACCGCTTTGCTCAGCCCTCTTATAGCGTTGCTAGTTGCAGGTGAAGTTGAAGTTTGTTCCTTGTTGGAACATGGAGTTGTTGTTCCTTGTTGGAACATGTTTACTTGTTGGGGATATCACAATATATACATCTGCTATAATTAATACATCTATATACTTGGTAAAGGGTGGAAGGCTCGGCCTTATGCCTGGTGTTTTGTTCCACTCTTGCCACCCTAGTTTCCGTCATACCGGTGTTATGTTCCTTGATTTTGCGTTCCTTACACGGTTGGGTGATTTATGGGACCCCCTTGACAGTTCGCTTTGAATAAGACTCGTCCAGCAAGGCCCAACTTTGGTTTTACCAGTTGCCACCTAACCCTTTTCCCCCGGGTTTTCGCGAGCCCGAGGGTCATCTTTATTTTTAACCCCCCCGGACCAGTGCTCCTTCGAGTGCTGGCCCGAACCGAGCAGCCTGCGGGGCCACCACGGGGAAACTCGAGGCTTGGTTTTTACTCGTAGCTTGACTTATCCGGATGTGCCCTGAGAACGAGATATGTGCAGCTCCTATCGGGATTTGTCGGCACAATTGGGCGGCTTTGCTGGTCTTGTTTTATTGCTGTCGAAATGTCTTGTAGTCCGGGATTCCGAGATTGATCGGGTCTTCCCGGTAGAAGGAATATCCTTCGTTGACCGTGAGAGCTTATAATGGGCTAAGTTGGGACACCCCTGCAGGGTAATATCTTTCGAAAGCCGTGCCCGCGGTTATGAGGCAGATGGGAATTTGTTAATGTCCGGTTGTAGATAACCCAAAGTTGACCTATATATAAAATACACATCAACCGCGTGTGTAACCGTGATGGTCTCTTCTCGGCGGAGTCCGGGAAGTGAACACGGTGTTGGAGTTATGTCTGACGTAAGTAGCTCAGGATCACTTCTTGATCGCTACTAGTTTCACGACCGCGCTTTGCTTCTCTTCTCGCTCTCTTTTGCGATGTAGCCACCATATATGCTAGCCGCTTGCTGCAGCTCCACTTTACTACTCAGTCCTTCCTATAAGCTTAAATAGTCTTGATCTCGCGGGTGTGAGATTGCTGAGTCCCTGTGACTCACAGATACTTCCAAAACAGTTGCAGGTTCCGATGAGGCCAGTGCAGGTGATTCCACCGAGCTCAAGTGGGAGTTCGACGAGGAACGTGGTCGTTACTATGTGTCTTTCCCAGATGATCAGTAGTGGTGCCCAGTTGGGACGATTCGGGGATCTGTGTTAGCATTTGGGGTATCTTCTTTTATTTTGGTTCCGTAGTCGGACCTTGAGTGTACTCTGAATGATGGATGTTTATTTATGTACGTGTGAAGTGGCATTGTAAGCCAACTATGTATCTTTCCTTAATTATTACATGGGTTGTGTGAAGATTACCTCACTTGCGACATTGCTTTCAATGCGGTTATGCCTCTAAGTCGTGCCTCGACACGTGGGAGATATAGCCGCATCGGGGGCGTTACACATACATCATTGTCATATTGCTTAGCATGATCATGTAGTTGACATAGTATTTGTCGCAAAGCCACCGTTCATAATTCTTTCGTACATGTCACTCTTGATTTATTGCATATCCCGGTACACCGCCGGAGGCATTCATATAGAGTCATACTTTGCTCTAGTATAGAGTTGTAATCATCGAGTTGTAAATAAATAGAAGTGTGATGATCATCATTTTCTAGAGCATTGTCCCAAAAAAAGGCCAAAGAAAAAAAAATAAGGCCCAAAAAAATTATAAAATAAAAAGGGGCAATGCTACTATCTCTTTTTCCACACTTGTGCTTCAAAGTAGCACCATGTTCTTCATGTAGCGAGTCTCATATATTGTGCTTCAAAGTAGCACAATGTTCTTCATATAGAGAGTTTCATATGTTGTCACTTTCATATACTAGTGGGAATCTTTCATTATAGAACTTGACTTGTATATTCCAACGATGGGCTTCCTCAAATGCCCTAGGTCTTCGTGAGCAAGCAAGTTGGATGCACACCCACTTACTTTCTTTTGTTGAGCTTTCATACATTTAGAGCTCTAGTGCATCCGTTGCATGGCAATCCCTACTCCTTGCATTAACATCAATTGATGGGCATCTCCATAGCCCGTTGATTAGCCTCGTTGATGTGAGACCTTGTCCTTTTTTTGTCTTCTCCACATAACCCCCATCATTATATTCTATTCCACCCATAGTGCTATATCCATGGCTCGCGCTCATGTATTGTGTGAAGGTTTATAAGTTTGAGATTACTAGAGTATGAAACAATTGCTTGGCTTGTCATCGGGGTTGTGCATGACGAGAGCATTCTTGTGTGACGAAAATGGAGCATGACTAAACTATATGATTTTGTAGGGATGAACTTTCTTTAGCCATGTTATTTTGAGAGGACATAATTGCTTAGTTAGTATGCTTGAAGTATTATTATTTTTATGTCAATATGAACTTTTGTCTTTAATCTTTCGGATCTGAATATTCATACCACAATTAAGAAGGAATTACATTGAAATTATGCCAAGTAGCACTCGCATCAAAATTCTCTTTTATCATTTACCTACTCGAGGACGAGCAGAATTAAGCTTGGGGATGCCCGATACGTCTCCAACGTATCTATAATTTTTGATTGCTCCATGCTATATTATCTATTGTTTTGGACTATATTGGGCTTTATTTTCCACTTTTATATTACTTTTGGGACTAACCTATTAACCGAAGGCCCAGCCAAGAATTGCTGTTTTTTTTTGCCTATTTCAGTGTTTCAAAGAAACGGAATATCAAACGGAGTCCAAACGGAATGAAATCTTCAGGAACGTGATTTTCTCATCGGATAAGACCCAGGAGACTAGGACCCTCCGTCAAGAAAGCTCCGAGGCAGCCACGAGGGTGGAGGGCGCCCCCCCCCCCTAGGGCGCGCCCCCTACCTCGTGGGCCCCTCGAGGCTCCACCGACGCACTTCTTCCTCCTATATATACCACGCACTTCGTAAGATCGAATCTGAAGCCAAAACCTAATTCCACCGCCGCAACTTTATGTATCCACGATATCCCATCTTGGGGCCTGTTCCGGAGCTCCGCCGGAAGGGGATTCCACCATGGAGGGCTTCTACATCAACATCATAGCCTCTCCGATGAAGTGTGGGTAGTTTACCTCAGACCTTCGGGTCCATAGTTAGTAGCTAGATGGCTTCTTCTCTCTTTTTGGATCTCAATACAATGTTTTCCCCCTCTCTCGTGGAGATCTATTTGATGTAATCTTCTTTTTGCGGTGTGTTTGTTGAGATCGATGAATTGTGGGTTTATGATCAAGATTATCTATGAGCAATATTTGAATCTTCCCTGAATTGTTTTATGTATGATTGAGTTATCTTTACAAGTCTCTTCGAATTATCCATTTGGTTTGGCCAACTAGATTGGTAGTTCTTGCAATGGGAGAAGTGTTTAACTTTGGGTTCAATCTTGCGGTGTCCTTTCCCAGTGACAGTAGGGGTAGCAAGGCACGTATTGTATTGTTTCCATCGAGGATAACAAGATGGGGTATTTATCATATTGCATGAATTTATTCCTCTACATCATGTCATCTTTCTTAAGGCGTTACTCTATTTTGGTTAACTTAATACTCTAGATGCATGCTGGATAGCGGTCGATGAGTGGAGTAATAGTAGTAGATGCAGGCAGGAGTCGGTCTACTTGTCTCGGACGTGATGCCTATATACATGATCATGCCAAGATGCTCTCATAACTATGCTCAATTCTGTCAATTGCTCAACAGTAATTCATTCACCCGCCGTAAAATACCTATGCTCTTGAGAGAAGCCACTAGTGAAATCTATGGCCCCCGGGTCTATTTTCATCATATTAATCTTCTTACGCTTTATTATTGCTTTGCTCTTTACTTTTCCTTTTATTTTTACTTTGCATCTTTATACCAAAAATACCAAAAATATTATCTATCATCTCTATCAGACCTCACTCTCGTAAGTGACCGTGAAGGGATTGACCACCTCTATTCGCGTTGGTTGCGAGGAGCTATTTTCTTTGTTTAGGTACGAGGAACTCGCGTGTGGCCTCCTACTGGATTGATACCTTGGTTCTCAAAAACTGGGGGAAATACTTACGCTACTCTGCTGCATCATCCTGTCCTCTTCAGGGAAAACCAACGCAAGCTCAAGGCGTAGCAGTGATCATGACGATGCTTTGGAGATGGAGATCACAAGCACAAGATGATGATGGCCATATCATATCACTTATATTGATTGCATGTGATGTTTATCCTTTATGCATCTAATTTTGCTTTGATTGACGGTTGCATTATAAGATGATCTCTCACTAAATTTCAAGATAAAAGTGTTCTCCCTGAGTATGCACCGTTGCCAAAGTTCGTCGTGCCGAGACACCACGTGATGATCGGGTGTGATAAGCTCTACGTTCATCTACAACGGGTGCAAGCCAGTTTTTGCACACGCAGAATACTTGGGTTAAACTTGACGAGCCTAGCATATGCAGATATGGCCTCGGAACACTGAGACCGAAAGGTCGAGCGGGAATCATATAGTAGATATGATCAACATAGTGATGTTCACTATTGAAACTACTCCATTTCACGTGATTATCGGTTATGGTTTAGTTGATTTGGATCACGTGATCACTTAGATGATTATAGGGATGCCTATCTAAGTGGGAGTTCTTAAGTAATATGATTAATTGAACTTAAATTTATCATGAACTTAGTACCTGAAAGTATTTTGCTTGTCTATATTGATTGTAGATAGATGGCCCGTGCTGTTGTTCTGGTGAATTTTAATGCGTTCCTTGAGAAAGCAAAGTTGAAAGATGATGGTAGCAATTACACTGACTGAGTCCGTAACTTGAGTATTATCCTCATTGTTGCATAGAAGAATTACGTCCTGGAAGCACTGTTGGGTGCCAGGCCTGCTGCAGATGCAACTGACGACGTTAAGAACGTCTGGCAGAGCAAAGCTGATGACTACTCAACAGTTCAGTGTGCCATGCTATACGGCTTAGAATCGGGACTTCAACGACGTTTTGAACGTCATGGAGCATATGAGATGTTCCAGGAGTTGAAGTTAATATTTCAAGCAAATGCCCGAATTAAGAGATATGAAGTCTCCAATAAGTTCTACAGCTGCAAGATGGAGGAGAATAGTTCTGTCAGTGAACATATACTCAAAATGTCTGGGTATAACAATCACTTGATTCAACTGGGAGTTAATCTTCCGGATGATAGTGTCATTGACAGAATTCTTCAATCACTGCCACCAAGCTACAAGAGCTTCGTGATGAACTATAATATGCAAGGGATGGATAAGACAATTCCCGAGCTCTTCGCAATGCTAAAGGCTGCGGAGGTAGAAATCAAGAAGAGGCATCAAGTGTCGATGGTCAATAAGACCACCAGTTTCAAGAAAAAGGGTAAAGGGAAGAAGGGGAACTTCAAGAAGAACAGCAAACAAGTTGCTGCTCAAGAGAAGAAACCCAAGTCTGGACCTAAGCTTGAGACTGAGTGCTTCTACTACAAGCAGACTGGACACTGGAAGCGGAACTGCCCCAAGTATTTGGCGGATAAGAAGGATGGCAAGGTGAGGAAAGTTATATGTGATATACATGTTATTGATGTGTACCTTACTAGAGCTCACAGTAGCACCTGGGTATTTGATACTGGTTCTGTTCCTAATATTTGCAACTCGAAACAGGGACTACGGATTAAGCGAAGACTGGCTAAGGACGAGGTGACGATGCGCGTGGGAAATGGTTCCAAAGTCGATGTGATAGACGTCGGCACGCTACCTCTACATCTACCTTAGGGATTAGTTTTAGACCTAAATGATTGTTATTTGGTGCCAGCGTTAAGCATGAACATTATATCTGGATCTTGTTTGATGCGAGACGGTTATTCATTTAAATCTGAGAATAATGGTTGTTCTATTTATATGAGTAATATCTTTTATGGGCATGCACCCTTGAAGAGTGGTCTATTTTTGTTGAATCTCCAAAGTAGTGATACACATATTCATAATGTTTAAGCCAAAAGATGCAGAGTTGATAATGATAGTGCAACTTATTTGTGGCATCGCCGTTTGGGTCATATTGGTGTAAAGTTTATGAAAAACTCCAATCTTGATGGACTTTTGGAATCACTTGATTATGAATCACTTGGTACTTGCGAACCATACCTCATGGGCAAGATGACTAAAACGCCGTTCTCCGGAACTATGGAGCGAGCAACTGATTTGTTGGAGATCATACATACTGATGTATGTGGTCCAATGAATGTTGAGGCTCACAATGGTATCATTATTTTCTCACCTTCACAGATGATTTGAGCAGATATGGGTATATCTACTTAATGAAACATAAGTCTGAAACATTTGAAAAGTTCAAAGAATTTCAGAGTGAAGTGGAAAATCATCGTAACAAGAAAATAAAGTTTCTACGATCTGATCATGGAGGAGAATATTTGAGTTACGAGTTTGGTCTACATTTGAAACAATGCGGAATAGTTTCGCAACTCACGCCACCCGGAACACCACAGCGTAATGGTGTGTCCGAACGTCGTAATCGTACTTTACTAGATATGGTGAGATCTATGACGTCTCTTACTGATTTACCGCTATCGTTTTGGGGTTATGCTTTAGAGACGTCTGCATTCACGTTAAATAGGGCACCATCGAAATCCATTGAGACAATGCCTTATGAACTGTGGTTTGGCAAGAAACCAAAGTTGTCGTTTCTTAAAGTTTGGGGATGCGATGCTTATGTGAAAAAGCTTCAACTTGATAAGCTCAAACCCAAATCGGAGAAATGTGTCTTCATAGGATACCCAAAGGAAACTGTTGGGTACACCTTCTATCATAGATCCGAAGGCAAGACATTCGTTGCCAAGAATGGATCCTTTCTAGAGAAGGAGTTTCTCTCGAAAGAAGTGAGTGGGAGGAAAGTAGAACTTGATGAGGTAACTATACCTACTCCCTTATTGGAAAGTAGTTCATCACAGAAACCGGTTCCTGTGACACATACACCAATTAGTGAGGAAGCTAATGATATCGATCATGAAACTTCAGATCACGTTTCTACTGAACCTCGTAGGTCAACCAGAGTAAGATCCGCACCAAAGTGGTACGGTAATCCTATTCTGGAGGTCATGTTACTTGACCAAGGTGAACCTACGAACTATGAAGAAGTGATGGTGATCCCAGATTCCGCAAAATGGCTTGAGGCCATGAAATCTGAGATGGGATCCATGTATGAGAACAAAGTGTGGACTTTGGTTGACTTGCCCGATGATCGGCAAGCCATTGATAATAAATGGATCTTCAAGAAGAAGACTGACGCTGATGGTGATGTTACTGTCTGTAAAGCTTGACTTGTTGCAAAGGGTTTTCGACAAGTTCAAGGGATTGACTACGATGAGACTTTCTCACCCGTAGCGATGCTTAAGTTTGTCTGAATCATGTTAGCAATTTCTGCATTTATGATTATGAAATTTGGCAAATGGATGTCAAAACTGCATTCCTGAATGGATTTCTGGAAGAAGAGTTGTATATGATGCAACCAGAAGGTTTTGTCGATCCAAAGGGAGCTAACAAAGTGTGCAAGATCCAGCGATCCATTTATGGACTGGTGCAAGCCTCTCGGAGTTGGAATAAACGTTTTGATAGTGTGATCAAAGCATATGGTTTTATACAGACTTTTGGAGAAGCCTGTATTTACAAGAAAGTGAGTGGGAGCTCTGTAGCATTTCTGATATTATATGTGGATGACATATTACTGATTGGAAATGATATATAATTTTTGGATAGCACAAAAGGATACTTGAATAAAAGTTTTTCAATGAAAGACATCGGTGAAGATGCTTACATATTAGGCATCAAGATCTATAGAGATAGATCAAGACGCTTGATAGGACTTTCACAAAGCACATACCTTGACAAAGTTTTGAAAAAGTTCAAAATGGATCAAGCAAAGAAAGGGTTCTTGCATTTGTTACAAGGTGTGAAGTTGAGTCAGACTCAATGCCCGACCACTGCAGAAGATAGAGAGAAAATGAAAGATGTTCCCTATGCTTCAGTCATAGGCTCTATCATGTATGCAATGTTGTGTACCAGACCTGATGTGTGTCTTGCTATTAGCCTAGCAGGGAGGTACTAAAGTAATCCAGGAGTGGATCACTGGACAGCGGTCAAGAACATCTTGAAATACCTGAAAAGGACTAAGGATATGTTTCTCGTTTATGGAGGTGACAAAGAGCTAGTCGTAAATGGTTACGTTGATGCAAGCTTTGACACTGATCTGGACGATTCTAAATCACAAACCAGATACGTGTTTACATTGAACGGTGGAGCTGTCAGTTGGTGCAGTTCTAAACAAAGCGTCGTGGCGGGATCTACGTGTGAAGCGGAGTACATAGATGCTTCGGAAGCAGCAAAGGAAGGATTCTGGATGAAGGAGTTCATATCCGATCTAGGTGTCATACCTAGTGCATCGGGTCCAATGAAAATCTTTTGTGACAATACTAGTGCAATTGCCTTGGCAAAGGAATCCAGATTTCACAAGAGGATCAAGCACATCAAGAGACGCTTCAATTCCATCCGGGACCAAGTCCAGGTGGGAGACATATATATTTCCAAGATACATACGGATCTGAATGTTGCAGACCCGTTGACTAAGACTCTTCCACGAGCAAAACATGATCAGCACCAAGTGTCCATGGGTGTTAGGATCATTACTGTGTAATCTAGATTATTGACTCTAGTGCAAGTGGGAGACTGAAGGAAATATGCCCTAGAGGCAATAATAAAGTTATTATTTATTTCCTCATATCATGATAAATGTTAATTATTCATGCTAGAATTGTATTAACCGGAAACATAATACATGTGTGAATACATAGACAAACATAGTGTCACTAGTATGCCTCTACTTGACTAGCTTGTCACTCGAAGATGCTTAAGTTTCCTAGCAATGGACATGAGTTGTCACTTGATTAACGGGGTCACATTATTAGGAGAATAATGTGATTGACTTGACCCATTCCGTTAGCTTAGCACTTGATCGTTTAGTATGTTGCTATTGCTTTCTTCATGACTTATACATGTTCCTATGACTATGAGATTATGCAACTCCCGTTTACCAGAGGAACACCTTGTGTGCTACCAAACATCACAACGTAACTGGGTGATTATAAAGGTGCTCTACAGGTGTCTCCGAAGGTACTTGTTGGGTTGGCGTATTTCGAGATTAGGATTTGTCACTCCGAATTGTCGGTGAGGTATCTCTGGGCCCACTCGGTAATGCACATTACTATAAGCCTTGAAAGCATTGTGACTAATGAGTTAGTTGTGAGATGATGTATTACGGAACAAGTAAAGAGACTTGCCGGTAACGAGATTGAACTAGGTATTGAGATACCGACGATCGAATCTCGGGCAAGTAACATACCAATGACAAAGGGAAGAACGTATGTTGTTATGCGGTTTGACCGATAAAGATCTTCATAGAATATGTAGGAGCCAATATGAGCATCCAGGTTCCGCTATTGGTTATTGACCGGAGACGTGTCTCGGTCATGTCTACATAGTTCTCGAACCCGTAGGGTCCGCACGCTTTAAGTTAGATGACGATCGGTATTATGAGTTTTTTGTTTTGATGTACCGAAGGTAGTTCGGAGTCCCAGATATGATCACGGACATGACGAGGAGTCTCAAAATGGTCGAGACATAAAGATCAATATATTGGACGACTATGTTCGGACACCGGAATGGTTTCGGGGAGTTTCGGACACATACCGGAGTACCGGGGGGTTACTGGAACCCCCCGGGGAGACTAATGGGCCTATTGGGCCTAGTGGAGAACAGGAGGGGCGGCCAAGGGCAGCCACGCGCCCCCTTCCCCCCAGTCCGAATTGGACAAGGAGGGGGCGGCGCCCCCCTTTCCTTTACCCCTCTCTCTCCTTCCCTCTCCTCTCCTACTCCCACTTGGAAGGGGGGAGTCCTACTCCCGGTGGGAGTAGGACTCCTCATGGAGCGCACCTAGGGTGGCCGGCCCCCTCCCCCTCCTCCACTCTTTTATATACGGGGAGGGGTGCACCCCTTGGACACACAACAATTGATCTCTTAGCCATGTGCGGTGCCCCCCTCCACCATATTCCACCTCGATCATATCGTAGTGGTGCTTAGACAAAGCCCTGCGTCGGTAGCATCATCATCACCATCATCACGCCGTCGTGCTGACGGAACTCTTCCTCAAAGCTCGACTAGATCGGAGTTCGAGGGACGTCTTCGAGCTAAACGTGCGCTGAACTCGGAGGTGCCGTACGTTCGTGTTGGAAATATGCCCTAGAGGCAATAATAAAAGGATTATTATTATATTTCCTTGTTCATGATAATTGTCTTTTATTCATGCTATAATTGTATTATCCGGAAATCGTAATACACGTGTGAATACATAGACCACAATATGTCCATAGTGAGCCTCTAGTTGACTAGCTCGTTAATCAATAGATAGTCATGGTTTCCTGACTATGGACATTGGATGTCATTGATAACGGGATCACATCATTAGGAGAATGATGTGATGGACAAGACCCAATCCTAAGCATAGCATAAGATCGTGTAGTTCGTTTTGCTAGAGCTTTTCCAATGTCAAGTATCTCTTCCTTAGACCATGAGATCGTGTAACTCCCGGATACCGTAGGAGTGCTTTGGGTGTACCAAACGTCACAACGTAACTGGGTGACTATAAAGGTGCACTACAGGTATCTCCGAAAGTGTCTATTGGGTTGACACGGATCGAGACTGGGATTTGTCACTCCGTATTACGGAGAGGTATCACTGGGCCCACTCGGTAGTGCATCATCATAATGAGCTCAATGTGACCAAGTGTTTGGTCACGGGATCATGCATTACGGTACGAGTAAAGTCACTTGCCGGAACGAGTAAAGTGACCCTAGTGGGGGCGCCCCCATTTGCTTGGGGGGCAAGCCCCCCTCCCTGGCCGCCGCCCCCCCTCTAAATCTCATCTAGAGGGGGCCGTCCCCCTTCCCCCTTCCCCTATAAATAGAGGGGCGAGGGGAGGGCTGAACACCTGATCCAAGGCGCAGCCCCTCCCCTCCCCAACACCTCTCCTCCTCCGTTGAGTGCTTGGCGAAGCCCAGTCGGAGTACTGCTTCTCCACCATCATCACGCCGTCGTGCTGCTGCTGGAGCCTTCTTACTCAACCTCTCCTTCCCCCTTGCTGGATCAAGAAGGAGGAGACGTCGTCTGTTCCGTACGTGTGTTGAACGCGGAGGTGCTGTCCGTTCGGCACTTGGTCATCGGTGATTTGAATCACGGCGTGTACGACTCCATCATCACCGTTCCCTTGAACGCTTCCACACGCGATCTACAAGTGGTATGCAGATGCAATCTCTCTCCCATGACTCGTTGCTTAGATGAACTCATAGATGGATCTTGGTGAAACCGTAGGAAATTTTTTAATTTTCTACAACGTTCCACAACAGTGGCATCATGAGCTAGGTTTATGCGTAGTTCTCTATTGCACGAGTAGAACACAATTTTGTTGTGGGCGTAGATCTTGTCAACTTGCTTGCCGCTACTAGTCTTTTCTTGCTTCAGCGGTATTGTGGGATGAAGCGCCCGGACCGACCTTACGTGCGCTTACGTGAGGCAGGTTCCACCGACTGACTTGCACTAGTTGCATAAGGTGGCTAGCGGGTGTCTGTCTCTCCTACTTTAGTTGGAGCAGATTAGATGAAAAGGGTCCTTATGAAGGGTAAATAGAAGTTGACAAAATCACGTTGTGGTTATTCAGTAGGTAAGAAAAGCGTTCTTGCTAGAACCCAATTGCAGCCACGTAAAAGATGCAACAGCAATTAGAGGACGTCTAACTTGTTTTTGCAGCAATTGTCATGTGATGTGATATGGCCAGAAGTTGTGATGAATGATGAATGATATATTGTGATGTATGAGATCATGTTCTTGTAATAGGAATCACGACTTGCATGTCGATGAGTATGACAACGGCAGGAGCCATAGGAGTTGTCTTTATTTTTGTATGACCTGCGTGTCATTGAAGAACGCCATGTAAATTACTTTACTTTATTGCTAAACGTGTTAGCCATAGAAGTAGAAGTAGTCGTTGGCGTGACAACTTCATGAAGACACGATGATGGAGATCATGATGATGGAGATCATGGTGTCATGCCGGTGACGAAGATGATCATGGAGCCCCGAAGATGGAGATCGAAGGAGCTATATGATATTGGCCATATCATGTCACTACTTTATATAATTGCATGTGATGTTTATTATGTTTATGCATCTTGTTTACTTAGAACGACGGTAGTAAATAAGATGATCCCTTAGAATAATTTCAAGAAAGTGTTCCCCCTAACTGTGCACCGTTGCTAAAGTTCGTCATTTCGAAGCACCACGTGATGATCGGGTGTGATAGATCCTTACGTTCACATACAACTGGTGTAAGATAGTTTTACACATGCAAAACACTTAGGGTTAACTTGACGAGCCTAGCATGTACAGACATGGCCTCGGAACACAGGAGACCGAAAGGTCGAACGTGAGTCGTATGGAAGATACGATCAACATGGAGATGTTCACCGACGATGACTAGTCCGTCTCATGTGATGATCGGACACAGCCTAGTCGACTCGGATCATGTAACACTTAGATGACTAGAGGGATGTCAAATCTGAGTGGGAGTTCATTAAATAATTTGATTAGATGAACTTAATTATCATGAACATTAGTCTAAAATCTTTGCAAAATGTCTTGTAGATCAAATGGCCAACGCTCATGTCACCATGAACTTCAACGCGTTCCTAGAAAACCAAGCTGAAAGATGATGGCAGCAACTATTCGGACTGGGTCGGAACCCGAGATCATCCTCATAGCAGCCAAGAAACAATATGTCCTAGAAGCACCGCTAGGTGAAGCACCCATCGAGAGAACCAAGACATTATGAATGCTGGCAGTCTCGTCTTGATGATTACTCCCTCGTTCGATGTGGCATGCTTTACACTTAGAACCGGGGCTCCAAAAGCGTTTTGAGCAACACGGAGCATATGAGATGTTTGAGGACTGAAAATGGTTTTCCAAGCTCATGCCGGTCGAGAGATATGAAGTCTCCGACAAGTTCTATAGTTGTAAGATGGAGGAAAACAGTTACATCGGTGAGCACATACTCAAAATGTCTGGGTTGCACAACCGCCTGTCCCACTGGAAATTAACCTCCGGACGAGGCGGTCATTGACAGAATCCTTGATCGCTCCCACCAAGCTACAAGAGCTTTGTGATGAACTACAATATGCAGGGGATGGTGAAGACCATTCTGAAGTATTCTCAATCTGAAGTCGCAGAGGTTGAAATCAAGAAAGAACATCAAGTGTTGATGGTTAATAAAACCACTAAGTTCAAGAAGGGCAAGGGTAAGAAGAACTTCAAGAAGGACGGCAAGGATGTTGCGCGCCGTAAGCAAGTTGCGGGAAGAAGTCAAAGAATGGACCCAAGCACGAGACAGAGTGCTTTTATTGCAAAGGAAGGGCCTTTGAAGCGGAACTGCCCCAAATACTTAGCGGACAAGAAGGCCGGCAACACTAAAGGTATATTTGATATACATGTAATTGATGTGTACCTTACCATTACTCGTAGTAACTCTGGGTATTTGATACGGTGCCGTTGCTCATATTTGTAACTCACAGCGGGAGCTGCGGAATAAGCGGAGGCTGGCGAAGGGCGAGGTGACAATGCTGGCGTCGGAAATGGTTCCAAGGTCGATGTGATCGCCGTCGACACGCTACCTCTACATTTACCTTCGGATTAGTTTTAAACCTCAATAATTGTTATTTAGTGCCAAGTTTGAGCATGAACATTGTATCGGGATCTCGTTTAATGCGAGATGGCTACTCATTTAAATCCGAGAATAATGGTTGTTCTATTTATATGAGAGATATGTTTTAAGGTCATGCTCCGATGGTCAATGGTTTATTCTTAATGAATCTCGAGCGTAATATTACACATATTCATAGTGTGAATACCAAAAGATGTAAAGTTGATAACGATAGTCCCACATACTTGTGGCACTGCCGCCTTGGTCACATTGGTGTCAAGCGCATGAAGAAGATCCATTCTGATGGAATTTTAGAGTCTCTTGATTATGAATCATTTGACACATGCGAACCATGCCTCATGGGAAAAATGACCAAGACTCCGTTCTCCGGAACAATGGAGCGAGCAACCAACTTATTGGAAATCATACATACCGATGTATGCGGTCCAATGAGCGTTGAGGCTCATGGAGGATATCTTTATGTTCTCACTCTCCGATGACTTGAGTAGATATGGGCATGTCTACTTGATGAAACACAAGTCGAGACCTTTGAAAAGTTCAAGGAATTTCAGAATGAGGTAGAGAATCAACGTGACGAAAAATAAAGTTCTTACGATCGGATCGTGGAGGAGAATATTTAAGTCACGAATTTGGTAAACACTTAAGGAAATGTGGAATCGTTTCACAACTCACGCCGCTGGAACACCTCGGCGAACGGTGTGTCCGAGCGTCGAATCGCACTCTATTGGATATGGTGCGATCTATGATGTCTCTTACCGATTTACCGCTATCATTTTGGGGATACGCTCTAGAGACAGCTACATTCACTTTAAATAGGGCACCGTCTAAATCCGTTGAGACGACACCGTATGAATTATGGTTTGGGAAGAAACCTAAGCTGTCGTTTCTAAAAGTTTGGGGATGCGATGCTTATGTCAAGAAGCTACAACTTGAAAAGCTCGAACCCAAGTCGGAAAAATGCGTCTTCATAGGATACCCTAAGGAAACCATTGGGTACACCTTCTACCTTAGATCCTAAGGAAAGATCTTTGTTGCCAAGAACGGATCCTTTCTTGAAAAAGAGTTTCTCTCGAAAGGAGTAAGTGGGAGGAAAGTAGAACTCGATGAAGTACTACCTCTTGAATCGGAAAGTAGTGCACCTCAGGAAAATGTTTCTGTGGTGCCTACACCGACTGGAGAGGAAATTAATGATGATGATCAAGGTACTTCGGATCAAGTTGCTACTAAACTTCGTAGGTACACAAGGACACGTTCCACACCAGAGTGGTATGGCAACCCTGTCCTGGAAATCATGTTGTTGGACAATGGCGAACCTTCGAACTATGAAGAAGCGATGGCGGGCCCAGATTCCAACAAATGGCTTGAAGCCATGCAATCCGAGATAGGATCTATGTATGAAAACAAAGTATGGACTTTGACAGACTTGCCCGATGATCGGCAAGCGACAGAAAACAAATGGATCTTTAAGAAGAAGACGGACGCGGATGGTAATGTTACCATATATAAAGCTTGACTTGTCGCTAAAGGTTATCGGCAAGTTCAAGGAATTGACTACGATGAGACTTTCTCTCCCGTAGCGAAGCTGAAGTCCGTCCGAATCATGTTAGCAATAGCCGCATACTATGATTATGAGATATGGCAAATGGACGTCAAAACGGCATTCCTTAACGGCTATCTTAAGGAAGAACTGTATATGATGCAGCCGGAAGGTTTTGTCGACCCTAAGAACGCTAACAAGGTGTGCAAGCTCCAGCGATCCATTTATGGGCTGGTGCAAGCATCTCGAGTTGGAACATTCGCTTTGATGAGATGATCAAAGCGTTTGGGTTATATGAGACTTATGGAGAAGCCTGCGTTTACAAGAAAGTGAGTGGGAGCTCTGTAGCATTTCTCATATTATATGTAGATGACATACTTTTGATGGGAAATGATATCGAACTCTTGGACAGCATTAAGGCCTACTTGAATAAGTGTTTTTCAATGAAGGACCTTGGAGAAGCTGCGTACATATTAGGCATCAAGATCTATAGGGATAGATCGAAACGCCTCATAGGTCTTTCACAAAGCACATACCTTGATAAGATTTTGAAGAAGTTCAAAATGGATCAGTCCAAGAAAGGGTTCTTGCCTGTATTGCAAGGTGTGAGATTGAGCTCGGCTCAATGCCCGACCACGACAAAAGATAAAGAAGAGATGAGCGTCATATCCTATGCCTCAGTCGTAGGATCTATTCTGTATGCCATGTTGTGTACCAGACCTGATGTAAACCTTGCCGTAAGTTTGGTAGGAAGGTACCAAAGTAATCCCGACAAGGAACACTGGACAACGGTCAAGAATATCCTGAAGTACCTGAAAAGGACAAAGGACATGTTTTCGTTTATGGAGGTGACGAAGAGCTCGTCAGAAGGGTTACGTCGGCGCTTAGCCGACACAGATCTGATGACTCTAAGTCACAAACCGGATCGTGTATATGTTGAATGGTGGGGCAGTAAGCTGGTGCAGCTGCAAGCAGAGCATCGTGGCGGGATCTACGTGTGAAGCGGAGTACATGGCAGCCTCGGAGGCAGCGCATGAAGCAATTTGGGTGAAGCAGTTCATCACCGACCTAGGAGTCATACCCAATGCGTCGGGGCCGATCAAACTCTTCTGTGACAACACTGGAGCTATTGCACTTGCCAAGGAGCCCAGGTTTCACAAGAAGACCAGGCACATCAAGCGTCGCTTCAACTCCATTCATGAAAATGTTCAAGATGGAGACATAGAAATTTGCAAAGTGCATACGGATCTGAATGTCGCAGATCCGTTGACTAAACCTCTTCATGAGCAAAACATGATCAACACGAACTCTATGGGTGTTCGGTTCATCACAATGTAACTAGATTATTGACTCTAGTGCAAGTGGGAGACTGTTGGAAATATGCCCTAGAGGCAATAATAAAAGGATTATTATTATATTTCCTTGTTCGTGATAATTGTATTTTATTCATGCTATAATTGTATTATCCGGAAATCGTAATACACGTGTGAATACATAGACCACAATATGTCCCTAGTGAGCCTCTAGTTGACTAGCTCGTTGATCAATAGATAGTCATGGTTTCCTGACTATGGACATTGGATGTCATTGATAACGGGATCACATCATTAGGAGAATGATGTGATGGACAAGACCCAATCCTAAGCATAGCACAAGATCGTGTAGTTCGTTTTGCTAGAGCTTTTCCAATGTCAAGTATCTCTTCCTTAGACCATGAGATCGTGTAACTCCCGGATACCGTAGGAGTGCTTTGGGTGTACCAAGCGTCACAACGTAATCGGGTGACTATAAAGGTGCACTACAGGTATCTCCGAAAGTGTCATTGGGTTGACACGGATCGAGGCAGGATTTGTCACTCCGTATTACGAGAGAGGTATCTTGGGCCCTTTCGGTAGTGCATCATCATAATGAGCTCAATGTGACCAAGTGTCGGTCACGGGATCATGCATTACAGATGCGAGTAAAGTGACTTGCGGTAGCGAGATTGAGCGAGGTATTGGGATACCGACGATCGAATCTCGGGCAAGTAATATACCGTCGACAAAGGGAATTGTATACGGGTTGATTGAATCCTCGACATCGTGGTTCATCCGATGAGATCATCGAGGAGCATGTAGGAGCCAACATGGGTATCCAGATCCGCTATTGGTTATTGACCGGAGAGCCGTCTCGGTCATGTCGCATGTCTCCGAACCCGTAGGGTCTACACTTAAGGTTCGGTGACACTAGGGTTATTAGGAAGACTTGTATGTGATTACGAATGTTGTTGAGTCCGGATGAGATCCCGGACGTCACGAGGAGTTCGGAATGGTCGGATGTGAAGATTTATATATGGGAAGTTGTCATACGGACACCGGAAAGTTTGGGGCATATCGGTATTGTAGGGGCCACGGAGAGGTTCCGGGGTCCACGGAGAGGCCACCTCTCGGAGGGCCTCATGCCCGCAAGGCAGGGAACCAGCCTGGAGGGCTGGGCCCCCCTTGGTCCCATGCGCCTAGGGTTGGGAGGAACCCTAGTGGGGCGCCTTTGCTTGGGGGCAAGCCCCTCCTGCCCCCTCTAGATCTCATCTAGAGGGGCCGCCCTTCCCCTTCCCTATAAATAGAGGGGCGGGGAGGCTGAACACCTGATCCAAGGCGCAGCCCTCCCTCCCAACACCTCTCCTCCTCCGTTGAGTGCTTGGCGAAGCCACAGCCGAGTATCTTGCCTCTCCACCATCATCATGCCGTCGTCTGCTGCTGGAGCCTTCTTCCTCAATCTCTCCTTCCCCCTTGCTGGATCAAGAAGGAGGAGACGTCGTCCGTTCCTTACGTGTGTTGAACGCGGAGGTGCTGTCCGTTCGGCACTTGGTCATCGGTGATTTGAACCACGGTGAGTACGACTCCATCATCACCGTTCCCTTGAACGCTTCCGCACGCGATCTACAAGTGGTATGTAGATGCAATCTCTCTCCCATGACTCGTTGCTTGGATGAACTCATAGATGGATCTTGATGAAACCGTAGGAAAATTTTTAATTTTCTGCAACGTTCCCCAACAGATCGTGCCAACTCAAGAACACGAGAGAGAGATCAAACACATAGCTACTGGTACATACCCTCAGCCCCGAGGGTGAACTACTCCCTCCTCGTCATGGAGAGCACCTGCATGATGAAGATGGCCACTGGTGAGGGATCCCCCCTCCGACAGGGTGCCGGAACAGGGTCCCGATTGGTTTTTGGTGGCTACAGAGACTTGCGGCAGCAGAACTCCCGATCTATCATGTTCCCCGATGGTTTTAGGGTATAATGATAGATATAGGCGAAAGAAGTCGGTCAGGGGAGCCACGAGGGTGGAGGGCGCGCCCAGGGGGGTGGGCACGCCCCCCTGCCTCGTGCCTTCCTCGTTGCTTCCCTTACATACACTCCAAGTCTTGTGGATTGCTTCCGTTCCAAAAATAACTCTCCCGAAGGTTTCATTCCGTTTGGACTCCGTTTGATATTCTTTTTCTGCGAAACACTGAAACAAGGGAAAAAACAGGAACGCACTGGGCTCTGGGTTAATAGGTTAGTCCCAAAAATAATATAAATGTGTTTAATAAAGCCCATAAACATCCAAAACAGATAATATAATAGCATGAATACTTCATAAATTATAGATACGTTGGAGACGTATCACACAACCCTTTGCTGTCAGCTTCTATGAAGCAGACGGCAAAGAAGGCCTTTGCCGGCACTCGTTCGGCCGGACAGTTTGCCGTCCGCGATGCATGCCTTTGCCGTCCGCCATGGCAGACGGCAAAGAAGTTGATTCCAGTAGTGTTAGAAGATTAAGAGAGCATTGTGTCAATCCTTGTTATCAATACTCCCTCCATTCACAAATGTAAGATGTCATTGATATTTCAATATGGACTACATATGAACTGAAATGAGTGAACAAACACACTAACACTACTAGGGAAAAGCCTAGCGATGGTAGCTGGTTTTGGGTGTGTCGATGGCTGGCGCTCGCGCTCTCGATCTGGCGCCACGACTAATTTTAGCAGCGAGCGTGTATAACCCTCGCTCCTGCTACTTCTGATAGTACTAGCGTGGTTGGTGCCCGCTCTACTACTACTTAGCTGTAGCGCGGGTCAGGGCCCCGCGCTACTACTAACTAATTAGGAATTAAAAATAAATAAATTCCATCCATGGTTGTTGCTGCTAGGCATCATCGTCCACTCCAACCATGGCTGCTGCTGTTCCTGGAGGGGATGGAGTTGTCCATGGTGATGGTGGCTCCCCACCCAACTCATTCCCGCACCTCTCATCTGCTGCTACTACAAAAGAAGAGAAAATTATTTGAATGAGGAAGAGAGAGATAGAGAGGAGTAGGAGGAGGAACTCACTGGTGGCCGCCGAAGTTGGAGCCGACGCTCGAAACCTAGATGAAGCCCGGTGACCTGCTACTCCTTGTCGTAGGAACCTCGACCATGGTGCTCGCATGTCTTCAGGAGGCCTTGTCCCGGCGAGGAGGTGCAAGTGGCTGCATCCATGGTGGATCTGCCCGCCGCCATGGACGATGCTCTGTTGGTTTCCCTCTCCTTCCAGCAGCGGAGAAGGAGGAAGGAGGGGCCGGGGAGGGGGCTGGAATGGGAGAGGTCACCGAATTTGGGGAAGGCGCCGAGGTGTGAGATCGGTGGCGGCAGTGGGTGAGGATGGGAATCACGGGTGGGAGGAGAAGGGGAATGGGAGAGTGTGGGAGCGAGGAGGAAGAGAGGAGGGATTCGGCCGAGGATATGGGGACTTCACCTACCTTTTATTTAGTAGTAGTGAGGGGTATAAAACCGCGCTACTACTATCAACTTAGTAGTAGCGCAGGTTTATACCCCTCGCTACTACTATGGCATGTCCCGGGTGGCACGGTAGAGACTGCTTAGTAGTAGCGAGGGGTAAAAACCCGTGCTACTACTATCAACTTAGTAGTAGCGAGGGGTAAAAACCCGCGCTACTAGTAAGTAGCAGTAGCGAGGGGTATAAACCCACGCTACTAGTAAGCGTCTGCGTATAAGCTTTTCCCTAGTAGTGTAAAACGCGTATATATACATCCAGTTTAGAGAAAAGTTAGAACATCTTATACTTGTGAATGGAGGCAGTACTTTAGAGTATTCTATCTAAATTATTAATAATTATTGCTCACTATTACAATTCAGATGATTGAGAGAGTGAACAAGCCGTATGACCAACAATAAACAGAACTATCTTCTGGCTGAAATCTCTTAATGAGAGATAATGATTATATCTCTCGGGAAGCTTAATAATAGGTTTGAATAAACAGATCAGGTACATGCATTGTTTTTGAAGGATGGTACATAGTACCTTTATGCTTTGAAGCCGTTGAGATATAAATATATCTCTTTCACGGGAGCTGAGTTATTATGATAATGATTGCTGACACTTGTTTTTGGAATGCCCAAAGGAAGTTTCCTTCTGGATCAGTGATGACATTTAGCAGATCCTTGATTTGCTTTTTGAATAAAAAGGTCACAAGTGTGGCTGGATGAAGATTGGGTGGCTCGAAAAAACTGAAGTCTAATGAAAATTGCCATTTCTTGCCATAACCAGAGCCAATTGAATGATTGGCGCTAGAACTTCAAGACTTCAACTAAACATGATGTAATAAGTGTCATAACTGCCCGCGCCAACTCTTGGCGTATGGATAGAGTTGAACCTCATACATACACATTGTATTGTTCTCGACCATGTCCTAGTTCTTATATATGTAGTTTCTTCATTGCTACCTTTATCTCAGGAATTGTATTTGTATACATCAAACACTATTGCTCGAGTGTATTGGTAGAACAATGGAAAAGAGTGTTAGGAAAGATAGGCAATGAGAACACAGACAATTTTATCTTCCATGGATGCGATTTGCACAAAGTGGTATGCATATATTCTATGTGGCTCATAGTTAAGGTCATGGAGTCATTGTTGTTCAAATATCATAAAATTTCTTTCTTGTAGGTGTGGTGTGCTGCCACGTGGGAGTTTTGGTGCAGTCCTGGAGTGAGTCGTCATGATGTACTTAGGCTAGCCTAATGGTGTCCATCTTTTTGACGTGATCTATAGTAGCTTGTATATTGGTGACCATGTTCTTCCTTGGAGTTGGATTACAGTCTTCCCAACTGAGTTGGCAGCCACAAGGAGATGAAAAGGTACAAGAGAGAGGTCTGGTAGTATCTCCAAGTCAATATTTCACAAAAGATGAGACTTGCGGATTATACGTCTAATTTTTTACCTTGTCATTTCCGACACCATTACTATTTTCTCACCTTATTTCATATGAAGGGAAACATGGAGGCATTGGAACACTTGGGCCAAACTTTTTCTACTATGGGTGGAAGGTTTTGGCTAGTTGAAAATCAGCGAACAGTGGAATTTAGTGCTAGTTGTGATATGTAGGAAAATGATAGTGCAATGTTTCGACAAATAAATGCTTCTATAATGTTCTTGTACAAAGAAGACAAGAATTTGACTTATATGAACATAATCAGTCTACTGAGTACAATATTTTAGTGATCATTGGGTAAAATAAAAACACACTTATCTTGGTAGGTCTGATAGGTTAATATGTAACCGACATCTTATACATTCTGCTACTTCAGAAAGGCCAAAAACCCTACCTCACATGCTGATATTCCACTACCACGCAATGGAGAACATAGGATGAAGTGTCATCTTTCAGGTGCTTAGTATGGCTTTGGACTTCAAACCAAGGTATTGCTACACTAGGTTTTGCCGTAGCCTTTTTCTTGATGTTGATGACCATCTGCAGAGCAAACATTTTTGCCTCCATCATAGTAGAGAATGTTCTTGTTAGCATTTGCACGCTTCCAATTTGTCAAAAGCTTTAGAAAAACATCATAGAAGGCCAGAGTCATTGCCAACCTATTGTATCAAGAGGGGTTGAGCGGGATCGACCCTTTCATGTCTCGTCTGTGTGTTGGGGGGGCTACCTCTCATACACTAGTTGGCGGATGGCATGTTAGAGATACGACAGGCAAAAGAAACGACGAAGACAAAATCAACACAAAGGAGACACAAGATTTTAACGTGGAAAACCTCTTCAATGTGAAGGGGAAGAAACCACGGCTGGGCGCCAGCCAGCGAAACTTCACTATATCGGGAGAGGTTACAAACGTCGCAAACTTATCCCGTGCAGTGGCTTACAAAGGATATATATATAGTATGATGAACTTGTCCGCTACATCCCAAGCCTCCTGGCGACCGGCCTCTGCTCCGCTCTATCAGAAGTTAGCCTTTATACATTATATGAATTCGGATCACAACTGAACATGACACAACGTCTTCTTGGTCATGGCCATGGGCCTAGCCCACATGGGTTTAACGGGTTTAAGTGAGAATGGGCAAGGCCCATAATGGTTCAACACAACCTGATGCTATCCCTGAGAACTATGTTTGGCAGGACCTGAAATGGTGTTATAACACACAGTAGGTGAAATTAACGTGATTTTACAATATATGCTGATGATAAATATTTCTGCTCAGAATGCACGATGGAGTCACTAAACTTTAATTAGGTTGACAAACCTAAACCACAAAATGTTAGAGTCAATCAAATTCTTCTTCAAATTATTTCGAGAAGCGCATCAAAATCAAGTAATGCGGTTGCTACAATCTTCAGTAGCACCGATGACATAACTTCTTAAAGCAATGTGAACAAGGTCTTCAAATTTAATCTAAAGATAGTAAGAAAATGCTTACTTTGGTGCATATAGTTAGACATGGCAGGTTAAATGCTTGACAACGCGTTCTTTAAAACATTATTATTAACTACTTTGGAGCATTCTATACAAATTATTACCAATTGCTACTCACTATCAATCTATCATGGGTTAGATGATTGAGATAACGAACAAGCCATATCCCAGCAACAGGAGAGAATTATCTTTTGGCAGAAAAATCTTAATGGGATAAATGGTTATATCTATTGGGAAATTTAGTGTGTAATAGGTTTGAGTAAATAGATCAAGTACATGCATTGTTTTTGAGGGATGGTATCTATGCATAGCACCTTTATGATTGAGTCTGCTGAGATATAGATATACCTCTTTCACAAGAGTTAAGTTGTAGAGATAATGGTTGGTGATAGTTCATCACGGAATGATCCAAATAGGTATTCTTTTGGAGTGGAAACATTTAGCTTAACCTTGATTTATTCTTGACATAAGAGGTAACAAGTATGGCTGGGTGTAGGTCCAGTGATTCGAAAAAAAACTGAAGTTTAGGGAAAATGGGTATTTGTTCCAAAACTAGAGCCAATTAAATGATTGGCACTAAAAATTCAAGCCTTCAACCAAACATGTAGTGATAAATGTCACAACCACTCGCGCCAACTCTTGTAATATGACTAGAGTTCAACCTCTTACATATACAAGTAGTTTCTTCGTTGCTACCTTCACAGGAATTGTAAATTTAGTGCCAACACTATTGCTTTAACACATTGACAGAGAAAATGGAAAAAAATGTGCTACGAATGATAGGCAACGGGAACACGGAGAACATAATCTTCCATGGATACGATTTATGCGGAGTGGTATGCATATCTTCTACACAAATTGTAGTTCAGGTCATTTCGTCATTGTTGTACAAATATCACAAAATGTATACAATTTATGCCTTTCTTTTAGGTGCGGCGCACGGCCATGAAGAAGGGTTGGAGCTGTTCTTGAGTCCATTGTATGTTCTACTTAGGTTTACCTAATGATTGCACTCTTCCCGTGTGATCCTTAGTGCTTTACTCCCGAGGTCTGACAACAGCTTGTATTGGCGACCATGTTTGCTTTGCGTTTTAGCTGGATCACAGTCGTCCCAATTCCCAAATGAGCTTGCCGAGGACGGGGCGTCGACCCGTTGGCTGGGTAGCTGAGGTTGCTGCCAGCCCATCCGAGTTCGAGTCCCGGCACGGATGCGCGGTGCTCACGGAGTTTCTTCTATAAAGAAAAGCCAACAAGGATTAGCCCTTGGGTTGGTCTTTTTTTTTTTCAAATGAGCTTGCCAACTATAGGTTATTCTCAATCTGAGGCCAAAACTAGTAATGAATGTTAGCCGTAGCACGATTCACTAGTACAACAATGATCCAATTTCACTCAACCAATAGCAACGTTACAATCAAGTTGCAGAGCACCTGTGCCTAGTAGCTGTAGCATGTCATCTTCAACGGAATTACTGTTGATTATAGAAGTACGGTTCCTGCTAGTACAACAATTGACGATGGTGCACTGCTCGAGACAACACACACTCTCTCTCTCACTCACTCTCGTCCAGGGCTACCTGCCGGCCGGCAGTGGCTAAGGAGAGATACAATAGTACTCCTTCCGTAAAGAAATATAAAAGCGTTTAGATCACTACTTTAGTGATCCAGACCGCTCTTATATTTCAGGAGTACTCCGTATTAGTATAGGAGCCGAAGGGGGAGGGGGATTCACCACCTGCTGCCCCAAGAATAAGCTTGTTGGTGGAGGAAGATGGGATGCAGAGGAGGGTAAATCCATCTCCAGCGGAGCTGCAACAGCAGTTCAATCCTGGAGCTGGAGCTCATCAGTGCGTGCGCGTGATGGGCCGACAGCTGATGAGACAAAAGATATGCTAAGATGCTTCTAAAACATTCTTCAACAAACAAGACATGGGTTTGACTTGGCTGAACGAAATCAGTTTACTGAGTACAACGTTTTTGTGATCCTCTGGTAGCAAAAAAACAATCTATCTTTCACTGGTATGTGTGATACGTTAATAGGTAACCCGCGTCCACTTATATCTTGTGCTACAGCTGAAAGGTTGAACGCCCTATCTCAAATGCTGGTCTTCCACTGATGGAGAACATAGGATGAAATGCCGCCTTTCAGGTGCTCAACACCGAGTCAGACTTCGGACCAAGGTACTGTTGCCAGATCTTGCCGGAGCCTTTTTCTTGGTGCTGACGGCCATCTTCAGCGCAAACATTCGTGGGTCCGTCATAGTAGAGAATGTCTGTGTTAGCGTCTGCACGCTTCCAGTTGGTAGGAAGCTTTAGATAATCGTTATAGAAGGCCAGAGTCATTGCCAACATAACGCTGTCCCTGAAAATGGATGTTTGGCAGGAATGGGGATGGTGTTATCATATATCTAGGTGAATAAGTATGATTTTATAATACATGCTCAAGATGGGTATTTTTGCCCAGAACAGAATCGAGTCACTGACCTTTGATTAGCTAGGTTGACAGCCTTGGTCCAAAAGGCGACAGAGTCAATCAGATTCCTCTTTATATTACGTGGCTCCACCAGAAGCACATCAAAATCAAGTAGGCACGTGTCCTTGTCAAAAGTTTCAGTATGATGTAGCAACCCTCTTGGAGCTGTTCTTTGGACAGCATTCAGAACATCCATACTGATGTAATCTCCAAGGCGCGTGCTACAATCTTCAGAAGCACCCACGGCATAACTGCCCAAATCAATGCGAACAAGGTCTTCAATTTTTCCCTGGGTACGTAGGAGCAACATTTCACATGAGGTAACCTGAAGATGCTGAGAAAATGCATACTTTGCAATATACTTGGACGTGACAGGTTATGCCTTTTGTGTTTAATAACTGGATTTTCGTGCTCAAAATCTTCCATGGAGATATGCCTAATTTATCAATGAACTCACAACCTGGCAATATGACCGCTCACTACCATCATAAGTTAAACTGTTAAGAGAGCAAACAAGCCATATGACCAGCAACATAATAAAACTATCTTCTGGCAGAAAATTTTTAATGGGACAAATGGTTATCTCTCGGGCAGTCCCATAATAAGCTGAGTAAATAGATCAGATATATGCATAGTACCTTTATGATTGAGTCTGCTGAGATATAAACATATCTCGTTCGTGAGAGAGCCCTTGCAATAACGATTGGTGACAGTTCATTGGGGAATAACGCGAAAAAGTTTCCTTCTGGAGTGGCAAGATTTAGCTTATCCTTGATTCGCTTCTGGCTGAAGGCAACAAGTATGAGGACGCGAGAATTCCAACGATACGTGAGCATTTTAATTTGTGTGCTCACCTAGTAACAGTAATATTAGAATCAGGTAGCACTGCTTTTATCTTGTAGTAGGGCACTTGATCATTGCCTCCTTCAGGTATCACGAAATTGAAGGATACATGATGTGGATCACTGTCAAAAAAGAGAAAGAAACATGTTGGTTACATAAAAAACTCAAAAAATACGTAAAGCCACAATTACGACATTAATTCTGTTCTATACCGTAGTATTGCAATGAGCAGAGGTAAAACTATCCAATACCAAAGGGGTGGCTTATCACTTTATGTTTTGCAGCCACAGTTGTCCATGGAAATGTGAAATAATCATGAACCTTATGAGTTATGACGCAGAATGACATTTTTCTACATCAGGTACATAAAGTTCTGGTAGTTAAGGCTCACCATTATCGTGTTAATTTCCTCACAGCAAAATTACCGAAATACATGTAAAACGAAGAAACAGAACCTTGAGCTGGACAGGGTGGAGTTTGTCAGCACCGCAAGAGTACGAAGATCCAGACAGCTTATCGAAGAGTAGACATCTACAGTTTCCACCTCATGGGACAGATCCTGTGGGCAAAATAAAATATAGAGCTTATTTTTGGTAATTCGGACTAACATGTAACCGAAACCGTTGTCAGTGCAAATCAATCCCAACTCTGAGGAGACACCCTATAAAGACAGTAATTCGGACTAACTTGTAATCGAAACTGTTGTCAGTGCAAATCAATCCCAACTCTGAGGAGACACCCTATAAAGTAGAGTAAACCACCAGGCAGGAATTCCAATTTAACCCTGCACTACTACTACTACTACTACTACTACTACTACTACTACTACTAGTATCAGGGTTAGTTTTGATCCTACATTTGGACTTCCTACACTGTAAACTTCAAGCACCCACGAGACGGAGGCCAAATCGCATCCACCCAATTTCCCCAACCGTGAAAGAAGTGCATTTATCACGAATAAAACAGTTAGAAAAATCATGAAAATGGGAATCCCCATTTATACGAATCACATGCTAGTGATGCCATGGTCTGGACTGTGGAATGGGGTTGGAATATGGAGGAATCAATATGCAGGCAGGGAACATCGCTCCGCCCACTAAGCCCAAGAGCGCAAATCGCAGGCAGCGCGGGAGCCGGGGGCGAGACGCGGTGCTGGCGGCGGCAGTACCTGGGGGTGGCGCGAGGAGTCGAAGGGGACCCAGGTGCGGGAGGGGTCGGCGGGGTGGCGGAAGTGGGTGGCCGGCAGGAACTGGAGGCCCCCGAGCACGAGGACGGCGGCGAGGGCCAGCATCTGCATCCCGGGCCACGCCCGCGGCGCCGGCTCGACGTCGCAGTGTATGACGCGCTGCCCGCCCGGAGGCTGCCCCTCGCCCCTCGCGCTCGCGGCGGCCGCCGCCGCGGGCCGGCGCTGGAGGCCGTCCATGGAAGGACCGGGCGGAGGGGGGCGGTGGTGGGAATGGGTGTGGAAACGGGCGGCTCGAGCTTCGAAGTCTTCGTCGCCGGGCGTGGGTTTGTTTGTAGACGGGCCGGGGGCTCTGTTTTTGCTCTGGCCCCTTTGGATCTTGCGGGCGATCGGGCGGTCCGGTTTATGTGCGTCGTGCCATCTCACGAAAGCCTGCACCAACGTCCAACGGCCTTGTTCTCGACTAAGGATTTTTATTGAGTTTCTTTTTTTTTTTTGCGGGGGGATTTTTATTGAGTTTCATCATAGATAAGGCGGGTTTCCCTTCGAATTTGCATTAGGCTTTGTTTGGTAGAGGAGTATTTTAGAGGTTTTGGGAGGAGGGGATTTAGGAGGAATTGGTGAATCCCTCCCTTCCACCGAATCCCCTCAATTCCCCTCACATCACCAAGTCTCCAATCCCCTTCCGTAAAAACTTATTTGATAGACAGGGTTTACTATAACAAACTAGGATGGTACAAAATAGCACAGTACAATTAAAAATCAAATCTTTGCAACTTTAACATCTTGTATAAGAAGGAATGATATAGAACTTCACCGGTACTTGCTCCCAGATTATGCATAATAAGAATAACTTGCTAAGTTGAACATTCTGGTTTGTAGGCATCTTGCTACCAAATAAACTAGAGCAGAATATGATGAGTATTACATAATTATTAGGAATCAAATGCAAGTATTACACTCCATGACAAAAACATCAGGTCCTCGAAACATCCATAGCAGCCATAACCGTCACAACACAACGCCATAATTGGTACTTGTGCAATAGCTCAATGATCATCCAGCTTTTGAGTGGTCAAAAGTTTATCCATCCAGCTTGTTTAGTCTTTGCTTCATTGGTTGCCTAAGAGAACCTGATGAAACAAAAAGAGATGAACATATGCTTGTTTATAGTGGAAACAACAACCAGAAAAGCATGTACATGATGATACATTTTGCCTCACAATTTATCCCACAGATTTGGGCTCACAAACATGCTCATCGAAAGCTAGATTTCACAAATTTCTAGTCCTACATGGATACTAGTAAATTTTGCACATGAAAGCAGAAACAGATGGGCATCAATACTATTTATTTATCAGCATGGAGCTGGCAACAATACAATTTACGAGTATTTATTTACAGATGAGAAATAACACTGTTTAATTTCTTTTGCCACAGAGTTGGCTATAAAGTTTGCCACAGTTAACAGGAGTGTTAGTACTTGTGAAATGATGATGGCTTATGTACACAGATTCAGTTTGGTCCTGCTATCCCAAAACTACACATGCTGCACTTGCCTAAACAGCAGATGGATAGAACCTTGTGCTGAAACAACAGTAAAATGATACTACGAATGTAGCCAAGGCACGATTGGAACGACGATCTTTTTTCCCTCCTAATTCGTGTGGACAATTGAACTGTTCGTTGTGGATTTTCGGAACATGAATGTGTCACCACAGTAGCTATAGCGGTATGCATATTTACTAAAAATCATTTGTTATATACAGACATAAATCATGAGATTTATTGAAATAAACAGAGATAATCAATAAAAATAAGCAGGGATGATCATGGTAAGAATTGAGCATGATATATACAGGCATGAAACAGATCAAGCGACCATTATGTTGGAAACTAAATATGTAAACAAGACAAAAAATCCATCAGACTACTACGTTGCTTTGAACTACTAGTAGTTTACAGATTATTCACCATCCATGTAAAAAAAAGACCACTACGTTGCTTTGCTGTGCTGATGCTTAGTAGTACCAAAATCTGCTAATGTATCCATCATACCATCACCATCTGCTAATTTACTGAACCAGTACTACAATCTGCTGATTTATCCAGCACTACAATCTGCTAATCCAGTACTACAATCTGCCAATTTATCCTCATAGATCCATCAGAACATCACCATCACTAATTTATTGCAATCTCGCCAGGTTGGGGTAGGGTCGACGAGGGGCAAGAAGAGACGGTCCATGACTAGGGGAGGGAGACAGCGTTCTTGGCGAGCTCGCCCGGAGAACAAGGCGGATGGAGGATGCACGAGAGGTGGCAGCCATGGCGAGGACTTACCTCCGCGGAAGGAGGGGAGGAGCGGCGAGGACATACCTTCGGGGCGAAGGCCAGTATGACGGAGGTGGTACGCCGGCGTCGAGGCGTCAGGCGGCGGCGTCTTGAGGAGGAGTCGGGCGGCGGCGCGTTGAGCGGGCAGCAGGCAGGCAGGCTCGTCTCCTCCAAATCCCCGGGTCCCCCCTCGAGGGCTCTGAACCACGTGGAAACGAGGGATCTGAGGGGGATCCGAGGGATTGGGCCATCGAAACCCGGCGTATCAAATGAGCCCTTATGTTTTTGCTATTTTGCATTCTTCTTCTTCTTCTTCCCTCTTCTAGTTGGACGAGATGGAGCTCACCGGTACGCCGGGCAAGGTCAAGGAGGTGGCAATGGCAGCGTGAGCTGGAAAAATGAGATCTCACTACGGTGTGATGATGGCTTCAAAAGGATTGACTGGAATTTAAGGAAAATCAGACACATGTGCTATGACTAGCACACAATTAATGACATAACTATGCGTGCCAACACATAGGACATGGGCAGAGTTATAAGTAGTAGGTTCTTGTTGCCACCTCTTTTTATCAAGAATTGTGGTCGTATGTGTGAACATTGTTGCTCAAGCGCACTGACGGGGAAAGCGATAAGGAGTGTTAGGGATGGCAGGCAACGGGAGCACCAACAATAGCATGCTTCAGAATTATTGTGTACGCAAAGTGGTATGCATATCAAGAGGATATCCCCAAAGCAATCACGCCATTAGCAACACTCAGTTTGAAGTTCAAAATTCTCACAGATTTTATTGCTGTCCTAGAGAAAAATGCCAAGATAGCGATAAGATCTAGAGCCTGGGGCGAGCAAAAAACGGATGTGTTCGCAGAAATGCATGCGTAGGTTATCAATACTGTTCACCTAGGCTTTGCCCACCGAGCTGGACAGTTTTACCCTGCATTCGTTCCTACTGCATCGTGTTGCATAGGGCTGGCCATCGATATGCTGCACCAACCTGACACGAGATCAACGAGGTTTCTGTTTCAACATGCACATGCCACAAGAAGCATCCCGTCAATCTTTCTCAAGATGTGTTGTACAAATTACGTACATGCCTTCCTTCCATAATCTATAATCAAACCATTTTATTTACTCCCTCCGGTCCTTTTTGCTCTCCATATTAGATTTGTGTCAAGTCAAATTTTGCAAAGTTTGACCAAGTTTATATGAGAAAGTATCGAACTCTATGATACCAAATATATATACTACTCCCTCCGTTCCTAAATAATTGTCTTTCTATAGATTTCAACAAGTGACTACATACGGAGCAAAATGAGTGAATCTACACTCTAAAACATGTCTACATACATCCGTATGTTGTATTTCATTTGAGATGGCTAGAAAGACAATTATTTAGGAACGGAGGGAGTATGAAACTACATTTCATAATGAACCTAACAATATTGATTTGCATTATGAATGTTCATACTTTTTTTCTATAAGCTTGGTCAAAGTAGAGATACTTTGACTTCAGACAAAACTTATACATAGACTAAAAAGGACCGGAGGGAGTATGAATAATCATGCATTGAATTTTATGTGCCCCTGTGAATTGGTTTCATGGTAATCAATTTGAGACCCAAAAGCTCCTCTATCTAAAAAAGTGATGCCATTTTATATGATATATTTGCGAAAACCAACATGACTTCAAAGCAAGCAGAGTGGCTCAAACTTGATTGTAGAAGAAAAACATGGCTTCCGAGTTTAGGGTATATATACACTTGTGGATAAAGTAATATAAATACTCTGATCTTCTTTTGGCCGGACACGAGAAAAAGTAGAAGACCGAATAGGAAAGAAATGCATGCGGAATACGGAGTATTATAAAAACATATTTATTTAATTTGCAAATTTATATGTTGGTTCACATGAATAGAGAAAACTTTGATATCACATGGTCAGATTAAAATCAAAGCATGTGAGCAAATATAGTTAGGGTGTTATTATGACATTAGGGATCTCGGTTTTGTACTTCGTGCATAATAATTAGTAAAGTGGTATGTTTTAAATTCTCCGAGTTTTCCATTTGAAATTGAGATTAAGAGAAATTCCTCCATTTTTCGCTTGTCGCATTCCTTTGGACGAGATAAATAAATAATGCCATGATATGACTTTTGTTTGCTATTCATACATTTTTTTCCGGTTTTGATATGAACCAAAGAGACCTTACATGGTTAACAATGTAATAGAGTGTATCTGCACCACCGTGCCTCGCTCACAAGTCACAAGGCTCAACAAAATTTCCTTTGGGAATATGATACGTCGATTGGAAAATGTATAAAAGATCATAATTCGTAACCACACACTAAAATGAGCTCAGGACCAGTCATCCCTCATTGTAGTTATTTCAAATTTCTTTCTAACGTAGTACTCATGTTATTAGACGTTGCACGCATCCATCCCTCTGGACCAAAAGTGACCGCACGTGTGCGGGAGAGGATTTGTAGCACCAAGGTGCCGGGGCACGCAGATCTGCGGTCTCCCGACTAGCTCATGATTCAAAAACTAGTTTGATCTTTGCATGTGCTATTACCCTTAATTACCTTAGATGGGGTCCATCTGCGTAGCCTTTGGCAGCTCCACCCTTATCCCATGCTTTTTCTTTTGACTTTCAAATTTAAATCTATTATATCTTTTAAACAAAAAGACCAATTCATATTTCATTTGCATATTCATGTTTCTACCGGTGAGGACTTTCAAATAAGATCCATTTCAAATGCGTTTCAATGAGTTTTTGAAACTTCATTAAGTTTCAGCTGCTGAAACTTGGCATAAGTGGACGACAGAATAACAAGTTTCAAAAACTAAAACTTGAAAGTTGGTATGCCCTCTTGCGGAATCTAACAACTTTGCAGATCGTGAGGCAAATCGGGTGGTGGAGCAAGTTTCAACTACTAAAACCTGATAGGAAGAATGATAAATTTAGCAAGTTTCGAAAACTAAAACTTAAACCCTAAACCATATATCATAAACCCTAAGCCCTAAGCCCCAAACCCTAAAACCATAAAAGCATATTGTTACCATTATCAACTTTCAACATTTGAAAATTAGTGATGCCACGGTCAGGACCGTGGAATGGGGATGAACTATGGAGAGATGAATAGGCAGGCATCTAGTATCACTCTACCACTCAAGTCCAAGAGCACTAGTAGAAAAACACCTATTAGTCCCGGTTCGTAAGGGCCTTTAGTCCCGGTTCATGAACCGGGCTAATGGGTCGTTACTAATACATCCCCCCTTTAGTCCCGGTTCTAACACGAACCGGGACAGATGGTCCTCCACGTGGCCGGTGCGCCGAGCCGAGCGAGGGGCCTTTGGTCCCGTTGGTAGCACCAACCGGGACCAAAAACATCCACGTCAGACATTCGATGGCTGGGGTTTTTTTTTTTTTGAAGGGGGTTGGGGTGTTTTGGGGGTTAATTTAGGTGTTTCATATATTGTGTTAGCTAGCTAATTAATAGAGAGAAGTGTCCTCTCTTTTGTCCGTGCTTGGTCGACGCTACATACTATACATACATTATAGAGAGGACTAGCTAGACACGCTAGCTAGCTAGTAAGCAAACGAAGGAAGCAGAAGATCGTCATGAACATATATGCATACAAAGGGAAGTGATATCGACCACCTCTCCTTCTCCAGAGATTGGTCGAACAACAAGTTCTCGTATATCTATCCGACACTACCGGCTACATATATACAATAATTATCTTTTACAAAATAATCTCTAACATACGGACGCGTGGTCCACATAGTATTCTCCGTCTTCAGCGATCACATGGTCAAGAAAGAATGCCGCCAATTCCTCTTGAATTGCTCATGAGCGATCTGGTGCTAGTAGTTCATCCGCATCCGAAAAATCTAATTTTAAGAAGGGGTCAATACATACATACATACATATATATATATATATATATATATATATATATATATATATATATATATATATATATATATATATATATATATATATATATATATATATATATATATATATGAATGAATGAAACTCAACACAAATGATGGTAATAAAATAAAATTGTGAATATTGTTATTTACGCACTTCATATTGTTTGTGTAAGTGCATCTAGTGCCCCTTAGTGATTTTGGTGTATTGAAAACTTATAGGTTAAGGAACTAATACGTTTGTGAGTGTACACAGGTCTATAAGTCTATGAGGAGTTTGATATTTACAGAGAAAGTCGACCCCTAAAAGTGAAGTTCTTCGACTGAAGACCTTGATATTTTGAAGACTTTCTGAAGACTTTGAAAGTGAAGAAATTGGTGTGACCTTGAAGACTTGGTATTCATTTGAGGAACATGAAGCGTGAAGACTTTTGTTTTCGTAGTTTCATTTTCTCTTTCTTGAGTCATAGGAAACACCGCACTGTTAAAGGGGGTCGAGGAAATACTAAGGAAAAATTTCCATGTGATGCTCAACTCAAAATCCTACACCTACCAATCCCTTCGAGTGAAGCCTTTGGAAATCTCATACAGTTCAGTCAATTTCTTGATGTGAGCGAAGTTCTTACAGTGTTGAGAATTAGTTCGGACCGAGGAGTTAGGAATTCGCCAGTCTGGATTGCCTACAGTGAGGAACATGATAGCCCCGAGGAATTTGAGATTCAAATTTCCGACCGTTCTTGTGCTCTGCGCTGGCTGTCCCAAAATATCTTATCCACCTAACGGTCATATCATTGAAGGGCATTTATGTCTTATCATGTCGGGCTGCTCCTAGGCTATAAATAGCCGCCCCTCGACCACTAGCTGGTTGGCTGCTCCGAGAGAACTTGACACTTGTCATTTGAGAGCAACCCATCCTCCGAGGACTTTGGCGAAAATCATCGAGTGAGGAAAACCCAAAACCAAACCCTACAAACCCAAAGTGATTGAGCATCATGAAGAGATTGATCCTGCGTGGATCCGGCGCTTGTTACCTTTGAAGACTGTGCTTCTTCCAGACGGTTAGGCGTCATGGCCTAGAACATCCAAGAGGAATTGTGGATCGCCGAGTGACCAAGTCTGTGAAGGTTTGGAAGTCGCTGAAGACTTACCATGAGTGATTGGACGAGGTCTGTGTGACCTTAGTTCAAGGAGAATCGGTGAGGACTTGGTGTCTGAGCTGCGTGCTCGGCGATGGGTGTCCGGACTGTGTGTCCTCGAGTTTAAATACTCAGCCGCTCCAACAGACGTACAAGCCGAGACAGCAGTTGGAACTGGTCTACCAAATCATTGTCTTCACCAACCTAACTGGTTCTATTTCCTCAACCCTTTCATTTCCTCATTATTGTGTTGAGTGTTTGTTCATATCTGTGTTTGAAGACTTTGGTGAAGACTTTCTCAATTTCCTCAGTTCAATTTCTTGATCTGTTTGTCTTCATCTTGTGCTATCCTGTGTTTACGCTTTACGTACTCTTTGTTTGTCTTCATTTCATCATGATGACCATGCCCGCATTCTCTTATGCTTACTTCGAGTACTTATTCGCTGCAAGTAGTTCTTAGCTAAGGAATTTCCTCACCGCAAATTCATCATTGAAGAATTCATAAAATCGCCTATTCACCCCCTCTAGTCGATATAACGCACTTTCAATTGGTATCAGAGCAAGGTACTCCCTTGTTCTGTGTGATTTTGGTTTAACCACCTGGAGTTTTAGTTATGTCGACCGCAGGTATGATCAAGGTCTCAGCAGGGTGTCCTACCTTTGATGGGACGGACTACCCCTACTGGAAGAACAAGATGAGAATGCATCTTGAAGCAATTGACAGCGATCTCTGGTATGTTGTGGAAAATGGTGTTCCCTCAGTCACACCTTCTCTAAATGCTGCCGATGTGAAGAGATTCAAGCAACTCGATTCTCAAGCGAAGAATATCATATGTGGCCATCTGAGCAAAGGTCAATATGGAAGAGTGAGTGCTTTGGAAACTGCCAAGCTCATCTAGGACAGGCTGTCCAAAGTAAATGAAGGAGTCTCAACTCAGCGTGACTCTCGAGTTGATGTTCTTCGAAATCTCTTCAACCGCTTCAAAAGACTTTACAATGAAAATGTTCAACAAACCTTCGATCGCCTCACTGACATCTCAAATGAGCTTCAAGCACTTGGCGCCACTGACATCATCGACCATGAGGTGGTGAAGAAATTGTTGAGATCGCTTGATTCCTCATTTGATACTCGCACGATGATACAAGAGCGTCGCGACTACAAGTCACTTGATCCAGTGATATCCTCGAGAGGCTAAATACTCATGAGTTCCAGCTTCTTTGAAAAAAGAGATCTCTATGGTTCTAGCTATGGAAAAACACGTGCCACGAAGGCCAAGGCGTGTGTCGAATCGAGTGTGAAGACTCGGTAGTAGCCTTGGAGATCTGAAGAATTAGGCCAGAGCTAGCACTGCTCGTGAAGAAATTCCGAAGTTCTCAAGACATGGTCGCTTTGGAAAATCCTCAAGAAGCAGTGATTCCTCATCCAGTGACTATAAGAGAAGACTTTGTCACAAATGCAAGAAACCTGGTCACTACATCCAAGATTGTCCTCAATGGGAAAAGGAATTAAAGAAGAAGAAACACAAGGATTACAGTTCTGATGACGCGAAGAAGAAGAAGAAATCATCGAAATCTTCATCATCAAAATCCTCAAAGCCTTCTTCTCACAAGAAGAGCAGCTCCAAAAAGGCTCGGGCATTCATTGGCAAGGAAATGGACTCTGAAACTGAATCTGAGGAACATGAGGAAGAGGAGGCTTCAGAAGAATCTGACTCTGGTGTGGCGAGTCTAGCTCTCGCTACTGCTTTTGTCAGCAAGTCCATCTTCAACTCTGAAGAAAATGACCTCACCAACAAAGTGATGAAGATAGTGATGACTCGCTCCCACCTATTGCTTCATGGCAAAGGGTGCCAAGGTACTCAAATATACCTCCTCTGAATCTAGTGAAAATGAATCTGATGAAGATCTAAAGCCCAGTTACTCAAAACTTGCTAAGATTGCTGTAAAACAACAAAGGGCCTTTGAAAAGGTTCAAAACATGCTAGATAAGAGTGATGATATGTTAGGTGAAGAAATGGATCGCACTAAAGCCACGATGAAAATCTTTGAGACTTGGTCTAGGTTTGACAACCTTCAAGGTCATCATAACACTCTCTTATCGATCATGAGAAACTTTCTTATGAATTTCTTCAAAGAAAGCAAGATCTTGAGAAGCTAAGAGTGAATTATGAAGATCTTCAGAAGGAGCGCGATTCATTACTTGCTCAACAAATCAGCGCTTCTCAGGAAGAATTTGTTCCTCCATGTTTAAAGTGCATTGAGCGTGAATCGCTAATTCTTCACCGAATGTTCAAATGCTTCAACTGTTACAAATTCTTCACCTGCCTCTACTATCACTAATTCCTCATCGAGGACATTGCTAGTATCCTTGACGATCAGGGCTGAAGGAATTGTATATGACAGAGCATGTACAAAAGCCTCAAAGGGCATCAGACTCTTTGTGATGTGCTTAAAAGCAGATCCTCAACAGGAACCCTAGGAAAGAGGTATTGCCTTTGAAAGGAAACTCAATGCTGATGGAACATATTGGAAGCTTTGGCGGTATCCCAAAACCTCATGGGTTGCTGCAGCGGGTCCTCCAGTTGATCCATCTAACTTATCTGGCTTTTCATGCGAATCTCCTCATTCTTCTGATGAGTCATTTGACTCCAACTATAAACTGTTCAAAAATCAGAATGGTGAAGTATTTGCTAGATATGTTGGCACTAACTGCAGGAACGGTTCCCCTATGAAGAAAATCTGGGTTCCCAAGAAGTGCCTTGAAAGTCTTCTGGTGAATGTCCTCATGACACCACCTATGAAGAATAGGAACCCCAGATCAAATTCTTCATATGGACCAAATTCTTCATATGGATCCAAGTCCTCATACGGACCAAATTCCTCACGTGGATCAAATTCCTCAAAAGGATTAAAGTCCTCACATGATTATCATCGTGCTAATAACTCTGTTTCGCAGGGTAGAGCTAAGGGCTATGAATATGTGCATTATTCTTCAAACCAATATGTTCATATGTCCTTGAAGAATTTCTCTGCTTATTCATATGCTTACCCTAACCCCTCTTATGTGAAACGTAATGGATTGGCCTCTATGCCACCATTCTGATATGGTGCTCGCAGAGTGATGAACTCTTTGCCACCCCTCCAGATGTGGGTGGTGAAGAAAAGAACTAACCTCTTCTGCAGGTCAGGTCTCGGGCGTGCTTTAAGCGTCTGAAGAATTTCTTTGGGGGCACGACAAAATGCACGATAGGACCTTGAGCTAATCATGATGAAATGAACTTTCATTTCACACGTCCTCATCTTGCTTATCTCATTATCTTGGTGATGAAATTCATCGATGAACTTAATATCATATTCTTCACTGATGAAGTATATGATATCGTAAGTTGTACTAATTCATCTGCAGGATGATCAACCCAAAGCCACTGAGTGGGTTGTCGATAGTGGATGTACAAATCACATGACTGGTGACAAGAATCTATTGATGGATGCTCCCTTATCACCGTCTCATCTGAAGCATATCATCTTTGCTGACAAAGGCAAAAGTCAGGTATTGGGTCTTGGTAAGGTTGCGATCTCTAAGGACATACACATGGACAAAGTCATGCTTGTTGAGTCCTTAGGATACAACCTCATGTCGATCTCAATGCTTTGTGATCTTGATATGGTTGTTATCTTTGGCAAGTATCGTTGTGTTGTGATTATGGAAGATGACAATTCCAAAGTCTTGAAGGCTTTAGGAGAGGAGACTTGTATATTGTTGATTTTCTCTGGGACCACAACCAGCCGTGTGTCTACTTGCAAAAGCTTGAGAAGGCTGGCTATGGCATCGGAGACTTGGTCGCATGAGCATGAGGAATTTGCACACGCTTGCAAAGAAGAAGCATGTCATTGGCATTGAGAATGTCAAATTCCTCAAGGATCACTTGTGTGGAGCCTATGAAGCTGGAAAAATGACCAAGGCCAAGCATCCAGCAAAGACTATCATGACCACTACTCGTCCCTTCGAATTGCTTCACATGGACCTCTTTGGTCCTAATCATTACTCAGCTGTCACTAATGACGCATCTCTGTATGGCTTTGTTATTGTTGATGATTACTCTCGTTACACATGGGTACACACTGTTACTTACAAAAATCAAGTGCAGGAAGTCTTCAAACGATTTTCCTCGAGGGCTTCAACTAACTTTGGTGTGAAGATCAGACACATCAGGAGTGACAATGGAACTGAGTTCAAGAATTCCGGTCTTGATGCCTATCTTGATGAACTTGGTATTACTCATGAGTTATCTGCTCCCTATACTCCTCAGCAGAATGGCGTCGTGGAGCGCAAGAACAGAACTCTCGTTGAGATGGCTCGCACTATGCTTGATGAATACAAAACGCCTAGTCGTTTTTGGATTGATGCAATTGATACTGCGTGCCACATCATCAACAGAGTATATCTTCACAAATTCTACAAGAAAACTGCCTATGAACTCCTCACTGACAAGAAACCCAATGTAAGTTATTTCAAAGTCTTCGGTGCTAAATGCTGGATTAGAGATCCTCATGACAATTCTAAATTTGCACCGAAAGCACATGAAGGTTTTATGCTTGGTTACGGAAAGGACTCGCACACCTATAGAGTCTTCAACATCGCTCTTCACAAGATTGTTGACACTGTAGATGTGCGGTTCGATGAAACTAATGGCTCGCAAAGAGAGCACCTACCTTCTGTGTTAGATGAACCAACACCTGAGGAATCTATCAAGTTCAAGGCAAGCGAGGATGTCATTCCTCTTGAAGAATCTGCTGAAGAATTCATTCCGATCTGCGAAGATCGTCGAGTGATGCACTGAAGATAATCTTGAAGACAATGGTGCTTTGAGGAAAATGATCAAATTCCTCGGCGACAACCAGCTCATCCTCGCGTTGCAAAAGAAGTACAAGTGGACAAGATCATCGATGACATTGAAGCGCCAGGTCCTCTCACACGCTCAAAAGCTTCACATTTATCTAACTTTTGTGGGCACTATGATTTTGTCTCTATCACAGAGCCCACTAAGGTAGATGAAGCATTTCTGGAGCCTGAGTGGATTCAGGCCATGCAAGAAGAATTACATCAGTTCGAGCTCAACAATGTTTGGGAACTGGTCAAACGTCCAGATCCTCGCAAGCATAATATCATTGGCACAAAGTGGATCTACCGCAACAAGCAAGATGAAAATGGCCTTGTGGTGAGGAATAAGGCACGGCTTGTAGCTCAAGGCTACACGAGTTGAAGGAATTGATTTCGATGAAACATTTGCACTGTTGCTAGACTTGAGTCTATTAGATATTACTCGCCTATGCTAACCATCACAATATCACTTTATGTCAAATGGATGTGAAAAGTGCATTCCTCAATGGTAAGCTTGAGGAAGAAGTATATGTTGCTCAACCCCCAGGTTTTGAAGATCCAAAGAATCCCGACAAAGTCTTGAGACTCAACAAGGCTCTCTATGGCCTCAAACAAGCCCCTGGCGTGGTATGATACATTGAAGGAATTCTTCGTGAAGAATGGCTTCACACCCGTTCACTCGACCCTACTCTCTTTACTAAATCATATGATGGTGAACTGTTTGTGTGCCAAATATATGTTGATGATATTATCTTTGGTTGTACTGACCAACGTTATAGTGATGAATTTGCCTATATGATGAGTGAAGAATATCAAATGTCTATGATGGGAGAGTTGAAATTCTTCTTAGGTCTTCAAATTCGTCAACAACACAATGGCATATTCATATCTCAGGAGAAATACCTCAAAGATGTCCTGAAGTAATTCGGCATGCAAGATTGCAAAGGTGTCAAAATTCCTATGCCCACAAATGGCCATCTATGCACTGATGAAAATGGTATTGACTTTGATCACAAGGTATACCGCTCCATGATTGGTTCTCTATTGTACTTATGTGCATCTAGGCCAGATATAATGCTTAGTGTTTGCATGTGTGCCCGATTTCAAGCTACACCGAAGGAATCACACCATAAGGCTGTGAAGCATATTCTTGATATCTAGCTCACACACCAACACTAGGATTATGGTATCCCAAGGGCTCTACTTTTGATCTCATTGGATATTCGACTGACTATGCTGGTGATCGTGTGGACCGCAAGTCAACATCTGGTACTTGTCATTTCCTCGGACGATCTTTGGTGCTGTTGGTCCTCGAAGAAAGCAGAACTGCGTATCACCATCTCTGCGGAAGCTGAATACATCGCTGCTGGCTCGTGTTGTGCTCAATTGCTGTGGATGAAGCAAACTCTCAAGGACTACGGCATCAACGTGAAGAATGTGCCTCTCTCAGTGACAATGAGAGTGCCATCAAGATTGCTCACAACCAGTTCAGCACTCGAAGACAAAGCACATTCAAATTCGTCATCATTTTCTTCGTGATCATGTGTTGAAGGCGACATCTCCATCGAGCATGTGAAGACTGAAGAACAGCTAGCCGATATCTTCACTAAGCCCTTGGATGAGAAGAGATTTAGCAAGTTGCGGTATGAGCTAAATATCTTAGAATCTTGAATGTTCTTTGAAAAGGACACACATCCGACACTTATGCAAAATTGATGACTTAGATGTGCAACACATGAAGAAACGTTTTCTTCAATCCATGAAGAATAACACTCTAAGAGTGAAGAAATTAATGAAGAATTTGATTCTCAGAACCCTCGACAATTATGCGCGGTGTCTGAAATCATCATTCTTATCTGGTGGGTCACGCCATCACCAAAGTTGAAAATCTTCAATTTGAGTTTTCCTCGTTTTGAAATTCTTCAATTTTTCAAATTTTCAACTTTGCAAAATCTTCACTGTTTCCGTCGTTTTCTTCATTATATATATATATATATATATATATATATATATATATATATATATATATATATATATATATATATGGGTTTATGTCCTCTACAACATTCACTTATGACTATTTCTTCAAGTCGTTTTTTCTGCTAAGTGAATGTGATCGGACCCTTCCCCCTCTACGCTATACTCAACCCAGTCTATTCACAAATTCTTCATGTGCGTTCTATTTGAAACTCGTTCAAAATCTTCACTGAGTCCTTGTCAGCTGAAGAAATTGCGAACGAAACTTTAAAACCGATCTTATCCAAACTTTCGGTTTTGCCGCTCAAACCGTTCCGCATCCCACGATGCATTATTTTACTCACCCACGATCGTACACGATCTCCACTACACAGTACGTGGGTGACACATGTCGTGAGAAGGAGAATGGTCGAGGCACGTTAGTCCCTAAATCTTGAGCGAACAGTTTTCACTGCCTCTATAAATACCCCTCTCTCCATCCTCACTTCTTTTACTCCGCTCGACCTCTCTCTCCCGCTCGAGCTCCTCAAACCCTAGCGCTGCCGCTACTCCATCGTCGCTGGTGAGGAAGAGCTTCGCTGCCTCGACCTCGTCGCCGACGTACTCGCGCCGACTGCGGAAATCCTCACTCCGCCGCCGCCGTAGCTGTCTTCCTCCGCCGAGTTAGGGCATGGAAGATCTGAACAGACGAGCTTCACATCTACAACACCCAGTTCGTCGTGTTCTTCATTTAGGGTAATTAAAAGTTACTTTTACTGCCCTCGTTGATCCAAATTTTACACTACAAAATCTTCAAAGGTGTTTTATTCTTCAAATCCTCACACACAAACACCTCACTAGTTATATGCTCTTGATTCGTTTCTCTAAGCAATCATTTTTCTTCAAGATTCCTCAATTGTGTGGATCCTCGATCTGTACAACTCTGGAACCTAAGACAAAGAACGCTTAGTGAAATTCTTCAAGGCTCATCTGGTCAAAATCCTCAAAACTTGTTCTTTTTGAAAAACCTTCTGAGAACGCATATGACCTCTCCAAATTCCTCGCAACTATACTCTGTTCACAGGTACTCATGTCCGCTGCTGAATCACTAGGTTCTCATCAACTTAAATCATTTGCAGCGTTCCTCGAAGAAAAGTTGCATACTTCTTCAGAGAATTCGTTTGTTCAAATTCCTCAGCTGAAGAATATGGCAGAAGGAAAGAAGCCACGAGAAAGGAGGAAAGAGGCTGAGGTCATGACCGTTTGAAATCCCTGAGGAAATATATGCTGATTATTGCACACCTGATGAAGCCGAGTTCGGCAAAGAGAACAAAAATCAGAGCAAGGTGCGCATCCAAAGGATTGGACGGAGATGGGCACGGGAATGGAGGGAGTACAGATATGTAACTCCAAAGTACATGAAGAAATTCGCACTCAATCCTCCATGCCCAAGAGCTCCATTGGCACCTGGCCAAGAAGCTGACCCCACCAGCATCAAGCGTGGTGAGGACTTTCCTGAAGAATGGGCCAAGCGCCAAGCCAAGTTCGCAAGACAAGCCAATGAGGCAGTGAGGAAATTCAATGAGGACTCTGCTACTGCTGCTGCCACTGAGGCCCCTGTCAAGCCAAAAAAATCAATGGCAAAGAAGACCACACACAAGCCAAGTGCTTCACCAACAGTGCCCTCACGGCCAATTCCTCATGCTGCCCCTGCTCCTCCAAAATCCTCAGCTCCTTCAAAGTCCTCAACAGCTCCTCCCAACTCCTCAGCAGTTCCAACAAAGTCCTCAGCACCTGTGCATCTGGACACGTGCCAAAGGACTGCTGGCTTCTCCATTGCCTCTGGTGTCTCAGCAAGTTCCTCAGCTGCACCAAAGTCTTCATCTGGCCCGACTCTGCTGAAGACTAAGGCCACAGCTGGACGAGGTCCTCGGCCAAGTCCCAAGAAGAAACAGGTCGCCTTCCAAGAGCCACCTGAAGATGATGAGGCTGATGATGATTAACTTGCGGAAATCATCAGAGACCGCCAAGAAAGGGCCGCTAGAGCCAAAGGCACATCTGTGCCTCTGCTATTGGATCCGAGGAAAATCCTCGATTATATTGATCTCGCACAAGGATCCAAATACCCTTTGCACGACTTTCATCGACTCGGGACAAAGTCATATCTTGACCCATTTCATTCATCAAGAGAAATGGAAGTTTGAAAAGGCAAGAGAGATCAAGAAAGCTCAATACGAAAGGAGAAGTTCTCGAAGAAAAACGTTGTCGAATGACACCGAGGAACTTCTCAAGGTCCAGAACGAAATTCAAGACCTCGGCAAAAACTTCGATGCTTATTATGCTGATTGGCAAGGAGCCAAGGTCAGATTCGTCAACCTGACGAAGAAGTTCACCAATGTTGCTGCCCCATCGCAACATGAAATTCCTCAGGCTGGAGCCTCAGCTCAGCCGACTGAAGAACATGCCAGCACCGCTGATGAAGTTCAGGCTGCTGAAGAAAATGCCAGTTCCAGGGCTGATGATCCCATTCCAGCCACTGAAGAAATTGCCAGGGCATCCACTAGTGGTGCGCCTGAAGAAACTGAACAAGACAGGGCAACTGCATCAGTTGCGCCTGAGGAAAATCAACCAGATTCCTCAGCTCCTCCTACGCCAACACCAACTCCAATTCTTCCATCTGCCTCTGATGTGAAGAAGACCAAGGCTGCAGAACGAGCTGCTGTGAAGAAACGGAAAGCATCAGCTGCGTCAAATTCTTCGGCTGCGAAGAAAATGAAGCCAATGACCAGCTCCTTTGAAAATCCTATTGATGTTGTTCCAATTTCCTCAATTCCATCAAAGGACCTTGTTCCTTTTGATGAAGATTATGTGATCCCAAGCGGATCTGATGAAGAAAATCATTCTGCTGCTTCGTCAGAGCAGATTGATGAAGAAATTGAAGTGGAAGCAATCCCTTCAACCCCAATCATTTCCTCGCCTATGCCTCAGTTCACAGCTGAAGAGGCCGATGTTGAGGAACTTGAAGAAGATGTGGATAATGGAAGCACAACGCCAGTGATGAACGATGACTTTTGGGAAAGCCAGCATCCAAATTCTCCACTCTTCACCCCAATCCAACAGATACCTCAGTCCCCTGCTCCAACTGTTCAAATGGGATCTGAAGAAACTCATCCCACTTCATCTGTCCATGAAGAAATTCCAGCCACTAGCGCTGATGAACTCTTCTGCTGATCCTCGGGATCGCACTGTTGAGGAACAAGAAATTCCTCAGCCTGAAGAACCTGAGATTGCGATTCCTGAGGTCGTGATGCAACTCACTGACACTCCACTGCCAAAGCCAAAGGATCCCTTCTCAACAAAACAAAAGTTCGAGGCTGAAGACTTCTTCTGCGAGCACGTATTCTTCACTGATTACAATCCGTATGATTCTGCTCGCATAAGGAAGAGGCATTTCTGGACTGCCAGTCAAGCCAATTTCTATTCCTCAGTGCTCTTCAATAAAGACAAAGTCTTCGATCATGCTCATATTCCTCATGTGGACATGGAGTCTCTGCCAGGCTTCGAGCCAGTCCTCAGTGTTCTTCACGACGCAGGACTTCTGAATTTCTACACTAATATCTGTGACTGGAATGAAGAACTCATTCTTCAATTCTATGCAATGCTGCACATCACCGGAGACGCTGAAGACGTGAACTCATGGGTATTAGACTGGATGTCTGAAAATACTCACTACAAGGCACCAGCAACTCTTCATGCTCTACCACTCAGTCCTCCACTTGACGGTGCTAGTTGTATCTACAACGAACCAGAACTTTCAAATCACTATATGCAAGTGCTGATGAAGCCTTTGAAGCCAAGGCAGGCCCCAAGAACCAAATTCCTCGTCAAGGAATTATTGTATGTGCCTCGGACTGTCTATCGGATTCTGACAAAGACAATGAGTCCTATCAAAGGCCACGACTCGAATGATGAAGAAGTCATTGGCATCATGAAGAATATGCTTTTCAATATCATTCATGGCGTTCCCGTCAACTTCCATGATTTCTTTATGAGGACTCTGGCAAACATTGCTATGTCACCATTTGAGCTGAAGCCTTATGCGCCTTGGATAATGAGATTCATCTGGACAAGGTCTTCACTCAATTACAAGGCTGATACTCTGAACCACTGCAGCTACTTGCCCCCGATTGAAGTCCTCAAACGGACATTTACCTCAGCTGATGACAAGGGCAAGGCTACTACTATAATCGATGAAGGCATTCGTCCATTGGATGGAAAGTTTCGCAAAGCAGCATCCTACTCCACCAATGATGACTCTGCCACACATGACTCTGCCGCAAATACCTCAGTCAAGCAAAGTCCTCAAGCTACTGCACCCAGGGTGATGACTGATCGTGAGTTACTCCTCAGTCTTCATCAGAAGGTTGATCGCAATCATAAATGGGTCAAGCGTCAGTTTGGTTCAATTCTTCACAACATGACCTCAACACACAATGCAGTGAAGAAAACCACTACTACCTCCATGAAACCTTCAAACGCACTGGCTGTTCTTTCAAATGTCTACATGTGGAAGAAGCGGCGACAATGGGACTCAAGGAAGAATTTGACTGGTCTGCACCTCCTCCGAAGAAATACAAGAAGGTCAAAGTTCCTTCCTTGGTGGCCAGCTCCTATTCTTCATCGCGCGACACTGATGAAAATGAAGACTTGGACGACACTGCGGCAGGCCCTACTACAACAACCGACCCCAACAACACTGGCGCTCCTTCTTCAACTTGAAATTCTTCAGGGGCGTTAGTCCTCAGTTTCGATTCTTTTGGTCATTCGATGACAAAGGGGGAGAAATTTGAGTTAGTCTTCAAGCGGGTCTATTATATGGGCATTTTTTTGTTAAGTTACAACTCTCATTCTTCTGAAACTTTTATTGGATCGAGTTGTAATCTTAAACCCGATGGTGCTTTGATATTTTTGATGTACTGTGCTCTTGCACTATGCTCTGATACTAGCTCTGATTCTCTTGAGCTCTGACACTCTTGATGCGTTATTTTGCATGCTTGCTCCTCATTAATGTTATCGCACGCATGCTGAATTACATCAAGCACCATATTTCATCATGCATTTCAAATTCTTCATACTATATGTCAAATGCGTGTATGAATTACAAGATATAGGGGGAGATCTCCATGATTCAACTCTTCAAAATGTGCACTGTCTCAAAAGCAAATTCCTCACCATGCACATCTTCAGGGGGAGTTCTTCTATATCTTGCAATCAAATTCCTTAATATCAGTATTTACACTTCATATGTTTATCCCCGTTGAAAACTTAACCTATATTGTCATCAATCACCAAAAAGGGGGAGATTGTAAGTGCATCTAGTGCCCCTTAGTGATTTTGGTGTATTGAAGACTTATAGGTTAAGGAACTAATACGTTTGTGAGTGTACACAGGTCTATAAGTCTATGAGGAGTTTGATATTTACAGAGAAAGTCGACCCCTAAAAATGAAGTTCTTCGACTGAAGACCTTGATATTTTAAAGACTTTGTGAAGACTTTGAAAGTGAAGAAATTGGTGTGACCTTGAAGACTTGGTATTCATTTGAGGAACATGAAGCATGAAGACTTCTGTTTTCGTAGTTTCATTTTCTCTTTCTTGAGTCATAGGAAACACAGTACTGTTAAAGGGGGTCGAGGAAATACTAAGGAAAAATTTCCATGTGATGCTCAACTCAAAATCCTACACCTACCAATCACTTCAAGTGAAGCCTTTGGAAATCTCATACAGTTCAGTCAATTTATTGATGTGATGAGACGAAGTTCTTCTAGTCATTGAGAATTTGTTCGACCGAGGAGTTAGGAATTCGCCAGTCTGGATTGCCTACACAGTGAGGAACATGATAGCCACGAGGAATTTGAGATTCAAATTTCCGACCGTTCTTTGCTCTGCGCTTGACTGTCCCAAAATATCTTATCCACCTAACGGTCATATCATTGAAGGGCATTTATGTCTTATCATGTCGGGCTGCTCCTAGGCTATAAATAGCCGCCCCTCGACCACTAGCTGGTTGGCTGCTCGAGAGAACTTGACACTTGTCATTTGAGAGCAACCCATCCTCCGAGGACTTTGGCGAAAATCATCGAGTGAGGAAAACCCAAAAACCAAACCCTACAAACCCAAAGTGATTGAGCATCATGAAGAGATTGATCCTGCGTGGATCGGCGCTTGTTACCTTTGAAGACTATGCTTCTTCCAGACGGTTAGGCGTCATGGTCTAGAGCATCCAAGAGGAATTGTGGATCGCCGAGTGACCAAGTCTGTGAAGGTTTGGAAGTCGCTGAAGACTTACCACAGTGATTGGACGAGATCTGTGTGACCTTAGTTCAAGGAGAATACGGTGAGGACTTGGTGTCGTGAGCTGCGTGCTCAGCGGTGGGTGTCCGGACTGTGTGTCCTCGAGTTTAAATACTCAGCCGCTCCAACCAGACGTACAAGCCGAGACAGCAGTTGGAACTGGTCTACCAAATCATTGTCTTCACCAACCTAACTGGTTCTATTTCCTCAACCCTTCATTTCCTCATTATTGTGTTGAGTGTTTGTTCATATATGTGTTTGAAGACTTTGGTGAAGACTTTCTCAATTTCCTCAGTTCAATTTCTTGATCTGTTTGTCTTCATCTTGTGCTATCCTGTGTTTACGCTTTACTGTACTCTTTGTTTGTCTTCATTTCATCATGATGACCATGCCCGCATTCTCTTATGCTTACTTCTGAGTACTTATTCCACTGCAAGTAGTTCTTCGCTAAGGAATTTCATCACCGGCAAATTCCTCAGTGAAGAATTCATAAAAATCGCCTATTCACCCCCCCTCTAGTTGATATAACGCACTTTCAGTTTGTCAGAGTAGCCCCGCTCACAGGTCATGTGGCGGTTGGACTCGCAAATGTAGTATCCACAGAAATCATTCCCTTGTTCCTTCCACAACCACTTTACAAGAAATAGAGGTCAATCAAACTGATAATTAGCAAGCATGTTAAATGGTATTGATGAAACTAGCGCTTGAATCACTAGGAGATGCGTGGAATATGCTACTATAGTACTTACTTTGGTGTCTAAATTGCAGCTTCTTGGCAGTCCGGAGCTTTTTGGTGAATTTTCTCCAAACCCTGCCATACAAAGAAAACAATTACTTGATATCAGAAATGAACAAAGTTGCTGATATGGTGGATAATTATCGATTTAACTTACTTCTCGAGCATTTCAGTCATGTCCGCATACTCCTTGGGATCTTTTCGTTTGGAGTCTAAGACAGTTACTACTCCTGCTCAAGCTTAATCTCTAGGAGAATATAGTGGTACCTGCGCATGCATGCATAACTCATCAATATTACATTACTATAACCTGGACTAATAAGGGAAACCGAATATGCCACAAGACAGTAACACTCACTTGAAGTTGTAAGGAAAGAGTATTATATCCTTGTGTTCATTTATTACCAACGATTGTAGCAAGTTGGCCTCGGTATTTTCGGCATGAAATTCAACCTCAATTGCATTTATGAGATATGTGTTAATGAACCCAATGGAACCCACTTGTCTTTTCTTCAATTCGGCGATCTTCAATCTGCATAATATAGTGAGGATAATTATAAATACATGCAATGAAAGAGCTGAGTTATATAGAGAGACTTAATGACACAAGTAGTACTACTTACAGACAGTAGCAGGTGACCGTTGCTTTATCGAGGGCCTATTGATTGAAAAACTGATAGAACTCCTCAAATGGAATAGGCATCAGTTCAATCCCAACGAGGTCATGCTCCTTTTAACTCTCACATACAAAGTACTCCTCCCTCGGACTCTCTGCAGGTTTTCATGTACCAATCATGCTATCTTAGCATCATCGTTGATAGAGAGCTTTCATCTTGACGAGAGGCTTCCGTAGTCGTATCTTTGTATCTGCACCTCCAAGAAATCATAATGTACATCGTCGGGCAGGTAATCTTCAGATTGCCATAACCGGCACCATCCCGGATCGGCGATGTCGCTAGCGAGGCACCTTGAGCGGGGGCACGATTGCTTGCTTGTTCGCCGAGCTAGGCAATTTGTTTCCCAGCTCGTCGTTCTTTCATTCTTTGATCACTTTTAGTACGTCCCGACCTCTCCGCTTGGCAAATGCCTTCCAATAATGCGCTCATAGTTGCCTTCGGCGGAGACTTGGGTGGTTTCCTCGGGGCAGCAGTGCGCTTCGCTTTCACGGATCTACCTTCTCCTCCGGAGGTGGGCGTCTCTTTGCTTTCAACCCGCAAACCAGTCATCCACTTCGGTCTGCGCGATCTTTGTGTTTTCCTCCTCGGTCCTCTCGTACGGTAACTTCTCTGGAGTCTTCAGAGAAGGACCGTATCTGTATTTCCTCCCGCCTTTGGCTGTACTGCTAGACGCCGGCAGAGCAGACGGAGCGGATGTCTTCTTTTTTGCTTGCTTACGAGGCGGAGGAGAAGGACTACGACGCGCCGGAGCAGCCAGAGTGGCGGCGGGTCTCTTCCGCCCTTGCTGACGAGGCGGAGAAGGAGGAGGCTGGCTGCTCGGGCGCGCCGGCGCAGGCGGAGAAGGAGGCGGAGTGCCGCCACGCGCCGGAGAAGGAGGCGGAGTGCCGCCACGCGTGCCCTGATCGTCACTCGCCGGAGGAGGAGGCGGTGGAGGAGGCGGAGTGCCTGACTCACGGAGGAGGAGGAGGAGGCGGAGGCGTCCAGTTCGGAAGGTTGATGAGCTCCTTCCGCCATAGGCATGGAGTCTTGAGCAGAACCCAGCCTAGTCTCCCTTCACGGTAGGGTGGTCAAGCGGGAGGTCCTCAAATCCTCCGTTATTTCATCCACCATCACCTTAGCATATCATACGGAATCGGTGGCGGTGATAAGTTGTGCGGGTCCACTAGGATAAACTTGGCCAACAGCCGCCTTGACCTTCAAAGTCGTCCATCGCGCCATAATGTGGCAACTTTGAGACTCCGTGATACCATCCACGGATAGCCGCAGGAGCCGTCAAAACATGCTCCGCTGAAGCAGCTCGGTGGAAGCCACGCTGCTTCTCCGCCGAGATGGCGGGGTAGCAGGGGAAGCTTGGCAGGTCGTTTGCTGCGATCTGCTGCTTCTCGTTCCTCTTTTCGTTCCTCTAGCCCCATTACCCTTTCGTGCAGCGCTGCAGTTGGTCCTGCTCAGTTTCTTCCTCCTCTCGTGGGTTTTGTAACCCCTGCGTCCGGAAAACCAACCTTCCACGAAAGGAGCTGGCGTGCCTCGTGTCATCCGAGGTGCTCAGGATTCCCAAGGGCCATCGTGAGCTCGTCCGTCTCCTCATTTGGAAGGAGCGTCCCTCGCTGCGCTGCATCGATATAGTGTCGAAGCTTCTGACTGGTATTTGCGGTTGCTCGTCCGCCCACCGGCACTTCCCTATTATAGGTCCAAGGTTCCGCCAGCCCGAAGAACCAAGTCCGCAGCGGTCTGCCGATACATTGTCTCTGGTTCCATCCCTTTTCAAGCAGATCATGCTCAGCCTTGGACCACTTAGGCGGGCTTTGAGATAGCCACCTGACCCCGTGCGATGGTGAAGCTTCTTCTTCGCAGCATTTTGCTTGTTTGTCGCCGACATCTTCTTACTCTTTTCCGATGTCTTATGGGCCACAAATGCGGGCCAATGATCTTTGATCTTCTCATATTTGTCGATGAATTCTGGTGTCTTATCTTTCTCGACAAACTGGTTCAGCTCTTTCCTCCACCTCCTCATTAGGGTTTCCATCTTCTTAAGAGCACAAGACTTGATTAATTGCTCTTTAACTGGCTTCTCTGGATCCTCCTCTAGCGGTAGGGTGAAATTTTCCTTCAGCTCAGTCCAAAGATCTTCTTTCTGCATATCATTGACATAAGACACCTCAGGGTCTTCCTCCTTAGACTTATACCATTGATGGATGCTGATCGGGATCTTGTCCCTAACAAGAACCCCGCACTGAGCAGAAAATGCCTTCCTTGTCCGCATGGGTTCAATCGGTTCGCCGTCGGGCGCGATTTCTATGATCTCAAACTTTTCATCCGAGCTCAACTTTTTCTTCAGGCCTCGTCTCCTTACCGAAGTTGTGCTCGATCCGGAGGGCTAGAAATTATAAGGAAGAAAGACGAGAGTAATTAATATATGTACATATACCAAAACAATGGATGCATCAATTAACTAGTCGGCACGGGCTTAACTAATATATATATATACCTGGCGGACTCGGTTCGGTCACCGGAGCGATCAAGACGGTCTCCTTCGCTTGTACCTCCATTGTGTCACCGGAGCCATCATGAACATAGTCCTCTTCTTGTACGGCATTAATGGGTGAAGCCATCATCAACATAGCCCTCTTCTTCACCCAGTCGGTGTCGTTGAGAAGCGACTTAACTTCATCACTTCCTTGTGCGATTATGTGCCCCAACATCGCTTCATTTCTTCGTCTCGGGAGTGCTCCATAGTTTACGCAAATATTTACAACATGTCAATTATTATTCAAACATGGTACAGATGGATATATATATATATATATATATATATATATATATATATATATATATATATATATATATATATATATTAGTGGCAAACGTAGAACTAGCTAGCTAATCACAATAAGGAATCATGTTAGTTTGGGTGGCCTCGAGAGAGTTAATTTGTCGGGTAGGGGCATGGCGGGAGGGGTAGGAGACCAACATCGTTTTCTCTCTAGGGTTTGGGGTCGCCTCGACACAACGCTTCAAGGGTTAATTTGGGTGGCCTCGAGAGAGTTAATTTGTCGGGTAGTGGCGCGGCGGGAGGGGGTAGGAGACCAACATCATTTTCTCTCTAGGGTTTGGGGTCGCCTCGACACAACGCTTCAAGGGTTAATTTGGGTGGCCTAGAGAGAGTTAATTTGTCGGGTAGTGGTGGCGGGAGTGGGTAGGAGACCAACATCGTTTTCTCTCTAGGGTTTGGGTGTCCTCGAGAGTTTTGGTCGGCGAGAGGGCGAGGGGTGCTGCCGTTGTATAAGTTATCACGGTCGAGAGGGGTATATATATCGACCGCCCTCATGTCTAAGTTATCTCGAGGGGTTATATCGACAACGACGCGACATACATATACATGGGAAAATAATGTTATCGGGGAGGCGGTATCGGTACCCCCCCCCCCTCGTGTTGAAGTTTCTTCTTTCTCCTCTATTCCTTTCTTCTTCTACTACTCTTCTTTTTCTTCTTCTCGCGAGAAAGGAAAATAAGGAAAATGAAGAAAAGAGGAAGAAGAAAAAAAAATAAGAAAAAAAAGAGGAGAAGAAGAAAATAGAAATTTTCTATTTTCTTCTTCTCCTCTATTCCTTTCTTCTTCTCCTCTTCTTTTCTTCTTATTTCCTCTTCTTATTTATTTCTCCTCTTCTTCCTCTCCTCTTCTTCTCCTTTCTTCCTCTTCTTATTTTCCTTTTCCTCTCATTCTTTTAGTATAGCTTGTTTTAAATAAAATGTTCAAATAGAAAATTTTGAAAAAAAACAAAGGTTTTGCCTAATGCATTGTTCATATGAATATACAAACATTTGAATATTTATACAATAATTAATATCACCAAAAAAAAATCTATGAACAGAAAAAAAAACATTAATACACATATGAACAAAAATACATATATGAAGAAAAACATGCTCTGAACATTTTTATACATTTTGAACATCTACATACACATAGCCACATACATACACATATACATTATATATATATGAACAAAAAATTAAACTAAAAAAGTGAAAAAAAACAGAGCGGTCTTGTGGCGGCTCACAGCAATGAAGCGGCTAGATGATGATGGCGATGGTGGGGGGCGAGGCGCGGCGCGTGGGCGGGACGACGGGCAGGGGCTCGAGGCGGCTGGGAGGAGAATCGGGCGCGGGTGTCATGCCCAATATGCGACCCTATCCAAAAGGAACTCAAAGGTCCCACCAAGGATAGACCCGCATATTGAAACACTTTTGCAAGGTGGATATCATTACATCAATATTACATAATAGTGGGGATACATACATAAGGCACAAATGCCGCAAGAATTCATCAACATCATATACAAGAGCAACATCCGACTACGGATGAAACATAAACAGAAACTCAAATGACATCCACCCTGCTAGCCCAGGCTGCCGACCTGGAACCTATCCCCTGATCGAAGAAGCAGAAGAAGAACTCCAAAACAAGCAACATCGCTCTCGCGTCATGATCATCGCAAACCTGTACCTGCAACTGGTGGTGTAGTAATCTGTGAGCCACGAGGACTCAGCAATCCCATTACCATGGGTATCAAGACTAGCAAAGCTTAATGGGAAAGGAAGGGGTAAAGTGGTGAGGTTGCAGCAACGACTAAGCATATATGGTGGCTAACAAACGCAAATGAGAGCGAGAAGAGAAACAAAGGAACGGTCATCAACTAGTAATGATCAAGAAGTGATCCTGAACTCCTACTTACGTCAGACATAACCCAGAAACCGTGTTCTCCTCTCGATCAACCCCGAAAAGAGACACTCACGGTTACGCACACAGTTGGTGTATTTTAATTAAGATCAACTTCGGGTTTCTACAACCGGACATTAACAAATTCCCATCTGCCACATAACCGCGGGCACGGCTTTCGAAAGTTCAAACCCTGCAGGGGTGTCCCAACTTAGCCCATGATAAGCTCTCGCGATCAACGAAGGATATTCCTTCTCCCCGGGAAGACCCGATCAGTCTCGGAATCCCGGCTACAAGACATTTCGACAGCAATAAAACAAGACCAGCAAAGCCGCCCGATGTGCCGACAAATCCCGATCGGAGTCGCACGTACCTCGTTCTCAGGGCAACACCGGATGAGACTAGCTACGAGTAAAACCAAACCTCGGGTTGCCTCAAGGTGGCCCCGCAGGCAGCTCGGTTCAGGCCAGCACTTAGAGAAGCACTGGCCGGGGGCTGAATAAAGATGACCCTTGGGTTAATTACTCCCAAGGGAAATGTAGGTGGTGGTGAGGCAAATGGTAAAACCAATGTTGGGCCTTCTTTGGAGGAGTCTTATTCAAAGCGAACTGTCAAGGGGTCCAATAAATCACCCGACAGCGTTAGGGACGCAAAATCCGGGAACATAACACCGATATGACGGAAACTAGGCGGCAAGAGTGGAACAAAACACCGGGCATAAGGCCGAGCCTTCCACCCTTTACCAAGTATATAGATGCATTAATTAAATAAGATATATTGTGATATCCCAACAAGTAAACATGTTCCAACAAGGAACAACATCTCCATGTTCCAACAAGGAACAAACTTCATCTTCACCTGCAACTAACAACGCTATAAGAGGGCTGAGCAAAGCGGTAACATAGCCAAACAACGGTTTGCTAGGAAGGGCGCAAAAGGTTAGAGGCTGACATGGCAATATGGGATGGCTTGAGCAGCAAGTGATAGGTAGCGCAGCATAGCGAAAGAACGAAGCAACTAGCATAGCAATGATAGTAGTGAGAGCCAGGGTAGCGGTCATCTTGCCTGAAATCCCGCAAGGAAGAAGAACGAGTCCATGAAGAAGACGAACGGATGAAGCCGAACCAAGCGTAGACGAACGAATCCTCACGATCGCAACGAAACAGGAACTAACAAGAAGAGGCAGACGACATAGTAAACACACCACCATGAACAAGACATGATGCTCAACCAAGTATGATGCATGACAAAACTACATGAAGCTACTCATGGCAAGAGATGATGCAAACAAGAGCAACACATCAAAGCAAGTTTAAATGAGGCCGGAAACAACATAGAACAATTCCGGTAAGTCCTCATATGCAAATTTCGAAATTGGTCCAGATCTGAATAAACCTTATGTTCAAGTGGTTAAACAGCAATTTAAGATGCACCACGATGATCTACACGAAATTCTAGTCAAGTTACATATAAAGTTCATTAGATTCGAACTACGCCTAGAAGATATGAGCAAAACAAGTTAACCATGGCATTGATGCAAAATGCACCCAAACATCAAGAAAAACACCTCAAAACAAGGATGCAACATGATAATATGAAGCTACATGCAAAATCAAGCAAGTTTCATATAGAGAACACTCAAAAGCAGACAGCGGTTCAACACATACACCCTATACAAGTCATAGCAACAATCTGTCCAAAACAGCAACTAGGCATATTGCAAGCATCGAAACAACATGCTACAGGACCTCAACAAGGAAACAAAAGGCATGGTCATGATGTAGAGGTAAAGCATTACAAAACATGAACACTGAGCTATCTCCAGAAATCACTAGAACATGCTCAAAATGACATGGCAAGATTGCAAATAATAACAGTTTCAGACTTTAGCGGAATTAACATCAGGTTGCAATGTTTAGAGCTATCAAACAACATGTTACAGAACTTATAATGGCAAAAAAAGGCATGGCATGGATCTACTAAATGCATATAACAAAATTCCCTTACTGACCATAAGCCAAAAAGGATCAGAAAATATGATGGCACCCATGTAAACATGGCAAGTTATATTACAGATTCATACATGGCAGGAACAACAATAAGTAGGCATGTTGGTGAGCTTGAACCACTCACCACAGAGCAATACATGATATACCAAGCATACATACATCAAGAAGACATGGCATAGAAGCTATACATGGCAATAACAACATCATAGCATGCAAGGATCAACTACAACAACCTTGGCAAAATTGAATAACATGTAAACAACCTGCCAGGAAACATTTTATAGCAAAAGTAGAGCTCGATTGACTCAAGCTATGGCACTCCATAATTGCAAACAAGGGCATGGATGGATAGAGCAAGACATTCATAACAAAACATCCTTACTGAAGTATCTCAAAATATGCATGGATCTCTCTGTAGCATCAAGTTAACATGGCATAAAAATATCAGCAAAACAGGGGCTGAAATCAGCAACATCAAGACACCTAGTTTGCATGCTTGTGCTGGTCACCACATTGATCACAAAAATACATGGCATACACCTCTGGAAAGATGGCATGGCATATTACAAAACACATGTAGGACTCAAATCCATAGGATGCACACATCAATTATGGTAAAAATGACAAAAGTGCATGTTCTGTTAAGAAACAGAAACTAACATCACATAGCACTCTTCCAACAGCATTTCGGGCATCAAGATGAGCTCAAATGAAAGTGATGCAATGAGATGAAATGATCTAATCGTCGAGACGAACAGACATATTACACGCGCAAAACGGAGCTACGGATGCAGAGTCATGATGCGATGAAAATGCATGAAAATGTTAGCAGATTCGGGACTTAGTCATTTTTCGAAAAAAAAAACAGGGTGAGCGCACTAAAACTAAAACTCGCACTGCCGGGGTTTAGACGGGTGGCTCACCATGGGCCGAGGCCCAGAAGGGGAAGGAGGCAGGCCGGCTGGGCTTGGCTGCTTGACGAGGCCGCCCACTGGAGGGCGCTGCCCATGCGGGCGACGCGAGCGGTCGGTTGGGTCGAAGCGGCTCCTCCGCTCGACCCCTACCCAGACGGCGGCTGACTCAGCGAGGGCAGCGAGGCGGAGGAGGCCATGGGGCGGCGTCTCCGGCCGGATCGAGGCGGATCTGGGCCTGGCGGCTCCGTTCGGCGACGGGCGGACCTCAAAGTGGCGCAGGGACCTGCGGGGAAAGGAGAGAGGGAGCTCGGGATGAGAGAGAGCAAGGGAAGCGAGAGGAGGAGAGGGAGGCGGGACCGTCACCCTGGGGCCGTGGGGCGGAGCCCGGCGGGCGGCGGAGCCCCTGGTCGCCCGGCGGCGGGCGGCGGCTCAGGCAGCTCAGGGGAGGACTTGGCCTTCAGGCGCTGGAGGCTGGGCGGCCTCGGGCCAGATGGGCTTGGCGGGCCTCGATCTGGTTCAGCGGGCCCTTGAGTTCCTTCTGTGCGGGGGAGGACAAGGCGGCGTGGCCAGAGCCACATGGCGGGCGCCAGTTAGCCTGGCGGCGTCGCGGCGGCATGTAATGGCGACGCCCAAGTGGCGGCGGGCTGAGGTCGGGCGTGAAATGGAGGAGGAGGCGGCTAGGCGTGGATTTTGAGGAGGGTTGGCTGCTGCCAAAAATGGAAGGAGGCTTCCTTATATAGGTAGGGGCTAGGGTTTGAGGGGTTAGGAGGGTTTGGACCCTCGGATCGCGATCGTGCGCTCGGACAGAGGGGAAACTAGGTGGCTGGAGGTGGGCTGTGTAGAATGCCTCGAGCTGAGAAGAGAGAAAGCAGGCGACCGGTGGCGTTTCGGATACCAAAACGTCCGGCGCTACACCGGCTATAGTCGATTGTAACTTTAGCGGTTGGGCTTTCAAGCGGACTCGAATGCGACGAAATTTGACCGCGCGGTCTGTCTACACTATAATAAGACCACATGCCAAGTTTCATCCCATTCCGAGAACATTTTTTGGCCACTTATAAAATAATATTTTGGAGGTGCCGCGGGCGCGTGCGAGTGTGCCTGGACTCGAGCGGACAACGAGAGAGAACAGGAGAACCCGAGCGGATGCAAGTTTTGAAAACATGCAGATGAAATGCAGATGATGACATGGCAAAATGCAACACGCAAGAAAATGACATGGCAACGACGGCGAATAGCTGACGGACACCTGGTGCATCGAATCCGGGGCGTTACAACACTCCTCCACTAACAAGAGATCTCGTCCCGAGATCTTAGGACCGAGACGGAAGGGAAAAAGGATGAGGTGAAACAAAAGCTCAAGAGAAGAAGCAAAGAATCGAGAGCACTCGAGAAAAAGAGAGGAACGACGAGAATGACGAGAATCGAATGCTCACGGAATCAGTTAGACTATGAAACAACTCGTTCTAACCGGAGTGGTTAGAATGAGAAAAGAAACGGATAAGACTGAAAGAATTTAGGCAGCACTCCTGCTGAAAATGAAAGGATTAGAACTGAGTTTGACGAAATGGAACGATAGTTGACGAGAGGAAGAACACAATGCCTCCGGAAGAATTGAAAGAATGAAATGAAAAGAACTTAGAAGGAAAGGTCGAACGGAGTTGTTGAGAAAATCAACAACGAAAGAATAAGCTTGATGTGGACTTATGGAAAAACATCTCAAAATTATGAGGTGATAACCGGCCACAAACGAAAATGATTGGATAGCTGAGAAGAACGAAGAAATGCGGAACTCCGCTTCAAAAGAATACGGAGAATTACTTACACTTCGAGACGCGAGAAGAAAAGATACTTGAACTCCGCCAACAAAATCTTGATGAACTCTTGAAGAAATGAATTAAATCATGAAGAACCACCATGAAGAACTCCGGTGACAAAAGGATGATGAGATTGAATTGAGGGGTGGAAAGAATAAGATAAAGCTTTGCGATGATTTAGATGGAGATTCCGACGAAAAGGCCGAGGAAATTTGAACTCCGAAAAGAAAAGATGAGAACACTTGGAACTAGAATTTATTCCTCAAGAACAAACTCCGAAGAAAAGATTAATCACTTGGATGAAATAAGAATAAGATTTATTGTATGCTTATCCTTCATCAAATTAAATTGATGACAAGCAATGGATTTTTGCATACTACTTATTCTTCTTGAAAGGAATTAAGAAGTGACATATCGCAAACTTGAGAAGGTCTTCATGAACCACCGGTAGGATTGAAAGAAGGAATGGATTAATATGATAAACAAGGAAAACGAATCTTGAACGAACCACCGTTAGAAATGAAAATGAACGATGAGAAGAGAACGAATTGCCGGAAAGAATTAGAAACCACGAAAATACTTGAGGGAAAATTAGAGACAAGAGAACGAAGAGATCGCGAACTGATTGACGGATGCTTGAACGAAGCCCCGGAAGAATATTGAGATGAACGAAGCTGAAAACTTGGAACGAAGAAATATTTCGAAATGGTGACCTCCGGATGATCGACAGGGAAAGCAACACCTGAAATACTCCGGATTGATGAAAAGAACTTGCATGACTCGAAACAATTAGATAGGACAACATCGAGCTAGCACCATGAATCTCCGGGGGAACGGACAAGATTTAAGAGAAACTCTACTTCGGTCTTCAAGGACGACGATAAACATCACCAAAATTAATGAGATACTCCGGAAGAAAGAAAAACAGAGAGGTTGAGCCAACAATGAAAATTATTTGAAATCGATCTTGGAAAAACATCTGACTATTGAAATTCATACTTACGTCAAACTCCGAAAAGAATTAGAGAATAGCTCCGGGGAAAATTAGAAGAGTCAGGTAAGATCCTGGGAAAAGACCTGTGGGTTAGGGCCCACTAAAGGAAAGCACCGTTGGAAAGGATTGTTGAACAGGTAGATGATGCACTGGAAGAACTGAAATATTTGAATGAGGTGACAACCTCGAATCAATTGGAACACAGACGAATCTCCTGAGATGTCTTGAACGCTTCGGAAGGATAAACTGGCGAGAGACGAACGAGCTGGGAGAACATCTGAGCTGAGGAAAAGAATATGATCAACCGAAAACTTGAATTGAGTGCACCGGAAAAAGAAAGGGATGAAGAATCTCAAACAAAAGAGAATTCATCGGTTGAAATGATTGAGGGAAGACTGAAGAGGCTCCGTACGAATGAAATTGATTGTCGAGAGAGACTCAGACTCCGGGAAGAAAAGGGTGGGTGGGCGGGAAAACAACGACAACTTGGAAGGGGAAACCGACGAATAACTTGAAGAGAAAACACCGGTTGAAATCATTGAGGAAAGAAAGGCAAAGACTTCACACGAGTAGGATGGATACTTGATTACGGACTCCGGTTCCGAGAAGAAGAAGGGTGGGAGAGTGGGAAAAAACAAGGACAACTTCGGACAAGGAAAAACAATGACGTCGGAGGAAGAACTGAGGATTGAACTCAAAGATGAAGAGGCTCGAGTCAACTTGACGAGAAATGCACCGGATGAAAAGAGCTGAGGGCCAACGATCGGAAAACCAACTGCGTGATCCTAAAGAAAAATTTGAAGGGGAAGAGAAGTAGTTCAAAACACCTACGTCAAGATTTCTCACCAGAGCGACGAAGGGGCTGAGGAGTAAAAAGAATTCCTACTCTCCGATATAACTAGACTCCGAAAACAGTTTTCTTCTAGACTCAACAACGGCCAAACTACACGATCAATCAAGGGGCTCCTAAGGTCGGTCGAGGCTCGATACCAACTTGATCACGCCCAATATGACCCTATCCAAAAGGAACTCGAAGGTCCCACCAAGGATAGACCCGCATATTGAAACACTTTTGCAAGGTGGGTATCATTACATCAATATTACATAATAGTGGGGATACATACATAAGGCACAAATGCCACAAGAATACATCAACATCATATACAAGAGCAACATCCGACTACGGATGAAACATAAACAGAAACTCAAACGACATCCACCCTGCTAGCCCAGGCTGCCGACCTGGAACCTATCCCCTGATCGAAGAAGCAGAAGAAGAACTCCAAAACAAGCAACATCGCTCTCGCGTCATGATCATCGCAAACCTGTACCTGCAACTGGTGGTGTAGTAATCTGTGAGCCACGAGGACTCAGCAATCCCATTACCATGGGTATCAAGACTAGCAAAGCTTAATGGGAAAGGAAGGGGTAAAGTGGTGAGGTTGCAGCAGCGACTAAGCATATATGGTGGCTAACAAACGCAAATGAGAGCGAGAAGAGAAACAAAGGAACGGTCGTCAACTAGTAATGATCAAGAAGTGATCCTGAACTCCTACTTACGTCAGACATAACCCATAAACCGTGTTCTCCTCTCGATCAACCCCGAAAAGAGACACTCACGGTTACGCTACGGTTGGTGTATTTTAATTAAGATCAACCGGGTTTTCTACAACCGGACATTAACAAATTCCCATCTGCCACATAACATGGGCACGGCTTTCGAAAGTTCAAACCCTGCAGGGGTGTCCCAACTTAGCCCATGATAAGCTCTCGCGATCAACGAAGGATATTCCTTCTCCCCGGGAAGACCCGATCAGTCTCGGAATCCCGGCTACAAGACATTTCGACAGCAATAAAACAAGACCAGCAAAGCCGCCCGATGTGCCGACAAATCCCGATAGGAGTCGCACGTACCTCGTTCTCAGGGCAACACCGGATGAGACTAGCTACGAGTAAAACCAAACCTCGGGTTGCCTCAAGGTGGCCCCGCAGGCAGCTCGGTTCAGGCCAGCACTTAGAGAAGCACTGGCCCGGGGGGGGGGCTGAATAAAGATGACCCTTGGGTTAATTACTCCCAAGGGAAATGTAGGTGGTGGTGAGGCAAATGGTAAAACCAATGTTGGGCCTTGCTGGAGGAGTCTTATTCAAAGCGAACTGTCAAGGGGTCCCATAAATCACCCGACCGCGTTAGGGACACAAAATCCGGGAACATAACACCGATATGACGGAAACTAGGGTGGCAAGAGTGGAACAAAACACCAGGCATAAGGCCGAGCCTTCCACCCTTTACCAAGTATATAGATGCATTAATTAAATAAGATATATTGTGATATCCCAACAAGTAAACATGTTCCAACAAGGAACAACATCTCCATGTTCCAACAAGGAACAAACTTCATCTTCACCTGCAACTAACAACGCTTTAAGAGGGGCTGAGCAAAGCGGTAACATAGCCAAACAACGGTTTGCTAGGAAGGGTGCAAAAGGTTAGAGGCTGACATGGCAATATGGGATGGCTTGAGCAGCAAGTGATAGGTAGCGCAGCATAGCGAAAGAACGAAGCAACTAGCATAGCAATGATAGTAGTGAGATCCAGGGTAGCGGTCATATTGCCTGAAATCCCGCAAGGAAGAAGAACGAGTCCATGAAGAAGACGAACGGATGAAGCCGAACCAAGCGTAGACGAACGAATCCTCACGATCGCAACGAAACAGGAACTAACAAGAAGAGGCACACGACATAGTAAACACACCACCATGAACAAGACATGATGCTCAACCAAGTATGATGCATGACAAAACTACATGAAGCTACTCATGGCAAGAGATGATGCAAACAAGATCAACACATCAAAACAAGTTTAAATGAGGCCGGAAACAACATAGAACAATTCCGGTAAGTCCTCATATGCAAATTTCGAAATTGGTATAGATCTGAATAAACCTTATGTTCAAGTGGTTAAACAGCAATTTAAGATGCACCACGATGATCTACACGAAATTCTAGTCAAGTTACATATAAAGTTCATTAGATTCGGAGCTACGGCCTAGAAGATATGAGCAAAACAAGTTAACCATGGCATTGATGCAAAATGCACCCAAACATCAAGAAAAACACCTCAAAACAAGGATGCAACATGATAATATGAAGCTACATGCAAAATCAAGCAAGTTTCATATAGAGAACACTCAAAACGGAGCAACGGTTCAACACATACACCCTATACAAGTCATAGCAACAATCTGTCCAAAACAGCAACTAGGCATATTGCAAGCATCGAAACAACATGCTACAGGACCTCAACAAGGAAACAAAAGGCATGGGCATGATGTACAGGTAAAGCATTACAAAACATGAACACTGAGCTATCTCCAGAAATCACTAGAACATGCTCAAAATGACATGGCAAGATTGCAAATAATAACAGTTTAGACTTTAGCGGAATTAACAATCAGGTTGCAATGTTTAGAGCTATCAAACAACATGTTACAGGAACTTATAATGGCAAACAAAGGCATGGCATGGATCTACTAAATGCATATAACAAAAGTCCCTTACTGACCGTAAGCCAAAAAGGATCAGAAAATATGATGGCACCCATGTAAACATGACAAGTTATATTACAGATTCATACATGGCAGGAACAATAAGTAGGCATGTTGGTGAGCTTGAACCACTCAGCACAGAGCAATACATGATATACCAAGCATACATACATCAAGAAGACATGGCATAGAAGCTATACATGGCAAGAACAACATCATAGCATGCAAGGATCAACTACAACAACCTTGGCAAAATTGAATAACATGTAAACAACCTGCCCGGAAACATTTTATAGCAAAAGTAGAGCTCGATTTACTCAAGCTATGGCACTCCATAATTGCAAACAAGGGCATGGATGGATAGAGCAAGACATGCATAACAAAACATCCTTACTGAAGTATCTCAAAATATGCATGGATCTCTCTGTAGCATCAAGTTAACATGGCATAAAAATATCAGCAAAACAGGGGCTGAAATCAGCAACATCAAGACACCTAGTTTGCATGCTTGTGCTGGTCACCACATTGATCACAAAAATACATGGCATACACCTCTGGAAAGATGGCATGGCATATTACAAAACAGATGTAGGACTCAAATCCATGGGATGCACACATCAATCATGGCAAAAATGACAAAAGTGCAAGTTCATTAAGAAACAGAAACTAACATCACATAGCACTCTTCCAACAGCATTTGGGCATCAAGATGAGCTCAAATGAAAGTGATGCAATGAGATGAAATGATCTAATCGTCGAGGCGAACAATTTGACATATTACACGCATAAAGCGGAGCCGGCGGCGGGCGGCGAGCCCCTGTCGCCGGGCGGCGGGTGGCGGCCGACGGCTGGCTCGGGCAGCTCGGGAGGACGCTTGGCCTTCGGGCGCTGGGAGGCTGGGCGACCTCGGGCCCAGATGGGCTTGGCGGGCCTCGATCTGGGTTCATGGGCCCTTGGGTTTTGGCTTCTTGCTGGGAGGACAGGGGCGGCGTGGCAGGCCCCATGGCGGGCGCCGGTTGGCCTTGGCGGCGTCTGGCGGCGGCGCGCCCAATGGCGACGCCCCAAGTGGCGGCGAGGCTGAGGTCGGGCGCGGAAATGGAGGAGGGAGGCGGCTAGAGGCGCGGATTTTGAGGAGGGGGTTGGCTGCTGCCAAAAATGGAAGGGGAGGCTTCCTTATATAGGTAGGGGCTAGGGTTTGAGGGGTTAGGAGGGGTTTTCGGACCCTCGGATCGCGATCGTGCACTCCGGACAGAGGGGGAAACTAGGTGGCTGGAGGTGGGCTGTGTAGAATGCCTCGAGCTGAGAAGAGAGAGAAACAGAGCGACCCGGTGGCAGTTTCCGGATACCGAAAACGTCCGACGCTAGACCGGCTATAGTGCGACTGTAACTTTAACGGTTGGGCTTTCAAACGGACTCCGAATGCGACGAAATTTGACACGCGGTCTGTCTACACTATAATAAGACCACATGCCAAGTTTCATCCCATTCCGAGAACATTTTTCGGCCACTTATAAAATAATATTTCGGAGGTGCCGCGGGCGCGTGCGAGTGTGCCTGGACTCCGAACGGACAACGGAGAGAACCGGGAGAACCCGAACGGATGCAAGTTTTGAAAAACATGCAGATGAAATGCAGATGATGACATGGCAAAATGCAACACGCAAGAAAATGACATGGCAACGACGGCGAATAGCTGACGGACACCTGGCGCATCGAATCCGGGGCGTTACAGCGGGCTCGGGGAGGCCGGCGACGAGGACGACGCGGGTTGGGGGGCGCGGCTTGGCGGCGGCGGCGGCGGCGGCGAGGTGGAGCAGCCTTGCGGCGGCGAGGGCAGGGCGACGACGGGCGCGCGGATGGCGTGGGCGGCGCGCATGGACGGCGTCTGGGCGGCGGGCGGCGTCGGCAGCGGACGACATCGGGCGGCGCGCGGATGGCGTCTGGCGGCAAAGCGGCGTTGATCTGGGCAGCCTGGCGGCGTCGATGAGCTCGGTGTCATCGGGCGGGCCGGGGGGCAACTGGCGATGTGTTCGTCAAATTTTCCTAAATGCTGTATATATAGCAAGAGCATTGGTCCCGGTTCGTGGCACAAACCGGGACTAATGCCCCCCTTTAGTCCCGGTTGGTGCCACCAACCGGGACCAAAGGCCTCTTTTTCGGCAGCCGAAAGGGCGGGAAGCGGCGGCCTTTGGTACCGGTTGGTGCCACGAACCGGTACCAATGCCCCCCCCCTTTAGTCTCGGTTGGTGCCACCAACCGGGACCAAAGGCCCTTGTGCTGCACACGTCGGGGCCAACGTTTAGTCCCACCTCGCTAGTTGAGAGGGGCGCGCAGTGGTTTATAAGCCCCACTGTCGCACCCCTCTCAACCTCCTCTCCATTGCAGGCTTACGGGCGTACTTGTTACTGCTATGCCTGATGGGCCTGCTGGCCCTGCTGCGGGCCTGAATCCTGGCCCATGGATGGGTTTCTAGTCGTATTCAGGCTGTGGTGGCCCAGTAGGTGGCAATTTTTTGTTTTTTGTTTTCTTTACTTATTGTTGCTATTTTTATTTTTTCCAGTTTTTTTGTTTTCTGCATTATTTATTTGCTTTTGTTTTTGCTTTATTTTTAATTCTTTTTGCTTTTAGTTTTAGGAAAATTATAAACTTTCTGTTAGTGCCATTACTTTTCAAATTTGAAAACACTTTTTTTGTTTTTTTGTTTTCTTTCTTGCTTTATTTATTTTATTTTGTTTCTACTTACAACAAAATACTTATTGTTGTTTTTTTGTTTTGATTTCTGCATTATTTATTTTCTTTGGTTGTTTGCTTTATTTTTCAATTCTTTTTGCTTTTAGTTTTTGGAATTTCATGAAACTTTTCATAATCCTCAGACATGTCTGTCTTGTCCTCCACTCCCACGATGTCCCTTTTTCCTGAAAGAACTATGTGGCGCTTTGGCTCATCGTATGATGTATTCGCTTCCTTATCTTTTCTCTTTCTCGGTCTGGTAGACATGTCCTTCACATAGATAACCTGTGCCACATCATTGGCTAGGATGAACGGTTCGTCACTGCTCCGGGTATTTGGAGCGCAGACTGTTCTTGTGTTCATCGACATAAGAGGTCACCAAGGTAGAGTTCTGTAGAACGGTGTAGTGTGCTTGAGACCGGGCCAATCGTTGATGGTCACGAACAACAACGCCTTTAGGTTAAATTCCTCCTGTTTGTGCTCATCCCACGTACGTACACTGTTTCCATTCCACAGCTGTAAAAGTTTTTCAACTAATGGCCTTAGGTACATATCAATGTCGTTGCCGGGTTGCTTAGGGCCTTGGATGAGAACTGGCATCATAATGAACTTCCTCTTGATGTTCAGTAGCATCACCGTATTCAGGGGGCACATAGTTGTCATCGTACTCTTCTTCTTCGCCGTCTTCCATCATAACCCCTATTTCTCCGTGCCTCGCCCAAACATTATAGTGTGGCATGAAACCCTTGTAAAAGGTGGGTGTGGAGGATTTTCCGGTCAGAGTAAGACTTCAGATTCCCACATATAGGGCATGGACAACGATAAAACCATTATGCTTGTTTGCCTCAGCCACTTCGAGAAAATCATGCACGCCTTAATGTACTCGGAGGTGTGTCTTGAACCGTACATCCATTCCGGTTCATCTGCGTGCATTATATATAATTAAGTGTGTCAAAATCATTACGAACATCATGAATAGATAATTATGTGACCAAATTAATAGAAGTTCATCATCACATTAAAACCAAGTACATACATAGTTCTCATCTAACAACATAAAGCTCTGCAGAGCATCTAAATTAATTAAACCATACACTGAAACTATGTAAAACATTTCAATGCGAAAAAATGCGATCATAATCGCAACCAATGTAACAACTGATCCAAAGGCATAATGATACCAAGCCTCGGTATGAATGGCATATTTTCTAATCTTTCTAATCTTCAAGCGCATTGCATCCATCTTGATCTTGTGATCATCGACGACATCCGCAACATGCAACTCCAATATCATCTTCTCCTCCTCAATTTTTCTAATTTTTTCCTTCAACAAATTGTTTTCTTCTTCAACTAAATTTAACCTCTCGACAATAGGGTCGGTTGGAATTTCCGGTTCAACAACCTCCTAGATAAATAAAATCTATGTCACGTTGGTCGGCATAATTGTCATAATAAACAATAAATGAACCAATAGTTATGAAAAGATAATATATACCACATCCGAATCATAGACAGGACGAGGGCCGACGGGGGCGGATACCAAAACCATCGCACTATATAAGATGCAAGAATAAAAGTAAGAAAATTATACAAGTATCTATATAAACATACAAGTAAGATTTTTTTTCCTTTCAGAAAGAAGATAATATAAGAACAAGAGGCTCACACGGTGGTGCCGGCGACGAGATCGGTGCGGGCGATCGACGGCGGTGAAGACGGGGACGGGACGTGACGGACCGCTAAACCTAGACAAATATTAAGGAAAATGGAGATTGGAGGTCGAGCTTGGAGAGGAGAAAGCTTAAGTAGTGTGGCTCGGGCATTCCATCTGGATTGAACCGAGACTAATGGGCTGTCCGGGCCTGGACCATTGCCCTGTTTTCTACTAGTGGATCGCAAAATCATAGGTAGCACGGGAGGTGGGAGCGAGACGAGCGAGTACGGTGAAACGTGGCGATGGCAGTACCTGGGGGTGGCGCGAGGGGTCGACGATGACCCAGGTGCAGGTGGGGTCGGTGGGGTGGCGGAAGTGGGTGGCCAGCAGGAACTGGAGGCCCCCTAGAACGAGGATGGCGGCGAGGGCCGGCATCTGCATCCTTGGCCACGCCCACTGTGCCGACTCGATTTCGAAGTGGATGACGTGTTGCCCGCCCGGCGGCTGCCCCTCGCCCCTCGCGCTTGCAGCCGCCGCCGCCACGGGTTGGCGTTGGAGTCCGTCCATGGAAGGACTGGACGGAGGGGACAGTGGTGGAAATGGCAATGGCTCGAGGTTCGAAGTCTTCGTCAGCGGGGGTTTGTAGACGGACCGGGGCTCTATTTTTCCTCTGGCCTTTTGTATCTTGTGGGCGATGCAGTGGTCCGATTTATGTGTGCGGTGCAATCTCAGGAAAGCTTATAGTACATATGCTGGGAATGCGGGCCTTGTTATGAACAAATGATTATCATTCACACATAAGGTGGTTTCCCAAGAAATTTTATAGCAAGCCCTTTGAATTTGAATTGTGGTTTTTCTATGTATCACAATTTTCCCTTCCTCCTCCTCCTCCTTCTTCTTCTTTTCCCCTCTAGTTGTGTGTGATGGAGCTTGATGACCCACAAGTACAAGGGATCAATCGTAGTCCTTTTGATAAGTAAGAGCATCGAACTCAACGAGGAGCAGAAGGAGATGATAAGTGAGTTTCAGCAAGGTGTTCTCTACAAGTACTAAAAGTAGCGGTAACAGGTAGTTTGATCACAAGATAATTCGTAACAAGTAACAATAGTAACAAGGGTGCATCAAGATGGCCCAATCCTTTTTATAGCAAAGGACAAGCCAAGAGTACTTATAGTGAGGAAAGCGTTTTCGGAGACACATGGGAATTCTCGTCTAGTCACGTTCATCATGTTTACTTGATTCATGTTCACTACTTTGATAATCTGATATGTGGGTGGACCGGTACTAGGGTGTTGTTCTTACTTGAACAAGCAACCCACTTATGACTACCCCCTCTCGCAAGCATCCGCAACTATGAAAGAAGAATTAAGATAAATCTAACCATAGCATGAAACATATGGATCCACATCAGCCACTTGCGGAATAGTGCATAAACTATGGTTTAAGTTTCTGTCACTCTTGCAACCTATCATCTACTTACTACTCCCCAATGCCTCCCCCTAGGCCCAAGCATGGTAATATGTCATGTACTTGATATTCACACGACACCACTAGAGGAAGAACAACATACACATCATCAAAATATTGAACGAATACTAACATCACATGATTACTTATAACAAGACTTCTCATGTCCTCAAGAACAAATGAAAATACTCACAAATCATATTCATATTCAAGATCAGAGGATTATTCAAGATCAGAGGACTATAATATATAATTAAGGACATGAATATATAATATTCCACCAAATAAACTAACTGTTATCAACTACAAGATGTATTCAACACTACTAGCAACCCACGGGTACCAATTTGAGGTTTTGGGACAAAGATTGAATGCAAGAGATGGACTAGAGTTTGAAATGAGGTGGTGCTGGTGAAGATGTTAATGGAGATGAGTCCTCCCACGATGAGAGGAATGTTGGTGATTTCTATGGCTTCGATTTCTTCCTCCCGGAGGGACGTATCCCCGACAAAATCCTCCGCCCAAGAGCAAAAGTGCTTCAGTTCCACCTCGAGATGACGGCGCTTCGTCCCAAAAGTCTTCTCTTAATTTTTTCTATGGAAAATGGCATCATATAGAAGGAGGGCCACAGAGGCCTGTCGATGGGCCCACAAGCTCACATGGCGCCCCCCCCCTCGGGTTATAAACCTCCGAAAATTTTCAAATCATTTGGAGCTCCGGAGAATGGCTATTTCTATTGTAGCTCTTTTCAGGTCCAGAATTCCAGTTGCCGGCAATTTCCCTCTTCATATATATCTTGCATAGTAAGACAGAAAAGGCATTATAATTGCATTATAAGGTGAAATATTAACCCAAAATATTATAAATAACAGTAGGAAAACATGTGCAAAATGGACGTATCAGAGCTCACCGGCTAAGTCGACCAAGGAGATGGCAATGTCAGCGTGTGAGCTAGAAAATGAGTTGTCACTACAGTGTGATAGTGACTTGAAAGGAATGATTGAAGTTTAAGAAAAACCAGACACGTGTACTATAACCAGCTCAACTAAACATTCACACAATAAATGACATAACTGCGTGTGTCAATTCTCACTACATGGATGGATTTATAAATAGGTTCTTCATCACTATCTTCTTCTCTAGAATTGTAGTTGTATGCGTGAATGTTGTGGCTCGGGCACATTAACAGGGAAGTGATAATGTGTTAGGAATGGTAGGCAATGGGAGCACCGACAATAGTGTGATCGAAGAGTATCGTGCGCACAAAGTGGTGTGCATATCAAAAGGACATTTTTGTGCAATCATGCTATTAGCAACTTCCAAAATGGAGTTCAGAAATCTAACTGGATGATATAAATATCCTTGAGAGTAAGACATGCGTGTGTAGTGGTAAGATCTGGAGCCTGGGGCAGCCAGAAATCCTATGTGGTCACAGGAAGTGCATGTGGGTCACCAATAATGTTCACACCGGGTTTGCCCATTGAGCTGGATTGTTTACTCTACAGTCATTCCTAGTACATGTTTTTGCATAGGATTAGCCACTGATATGCTTCACTAACCTGACACGTGATTAGCAAGGTTTGTTCTTCAGCATGCACATACCGCAAGGAGCATCCAATCAATCTTGTTCAAGACGTGTTGTACAAATTACATCGATACCCTTTTTTTCAAAAGCTATAATTAAACAATTTTATATATGAAAAACTCATGCATTAAATTCATGCGTCGTTGAAATACACTGAAAAGCTCCTCAATCTTGAAAAAGAAGCAATTTTACATATGATACCTTTGTGAAAACCAATATGCCTTCATAGCCAACAAAGTGTCTCAACTTGATTGTAGAGAAAAACATGGCTTCCGAGTTTAGAGTATATCCACTTGTGGAGAAAGTAATATACATATGTTTGTTCTTCATTCGCCCTGGCACGAGAAGAAACAAATTAACCATTTAGATAAATCTTCCTAAAAAATGCCAAATGGGCCAAATAGCTAGTCGTAGTAACCTAGCTAGGACACTGGCTTACCTTTTCAAATATTTCCAGTTGAATTTTAGGGTCTCCTTAGTTCGTAGGATTCTGAAATTAGAAATATGTAGAATACCAAATAGGAAAGAAATGCATATGTATACGCAACATGGAGTATTGGAAAAATATATTTATTTATTTTGCAAATTTAGATGTTGGTCCACATGAATAGAGAAAAACTTCGATGACACATAGTCAGATTAAAGTCAATCCACATGAGAAAATATAGTTAGGATGTTGTTATGACATTAAGGATATCATTTTTGTACTTTGTGCATAGGTATCCTATAAAGTTGTACATGTCATTTAAATTCCATGAGTCTTTTTGTTTGAAATCGGGATCAAGAGAAACATCCTCCATTTTTCGTTTGTCGCATTCCTTTGAACTAGATGAATGAATAGTGCAATGGTATAATTTTTTGTCTATTCATATGTTTTTTATCTGGTTTTGGTATGAACCAAGGATATCTTACATGGTTAAGAAAGGAATCGAGTGTATTTGCGCCACTGTGCCTCGCTTGCAAGGCTCAACAAGCTTTCCTTTTAGGATATGAGATAACAATTGGAAAATGTATAAGATCATAACCACACATTAAAATGAGCTCGGGACCAATCACTACAAAAAAAAGACACATCCGTGACATTTTGGGTCGAACAAATTTTTTTTCTGTCATACATATGACACTTCTATGACGATAATCGTGAAAAAACCCGGTATCATCATAGATGTGGTGGGCTCCTACTTCTATGACAAAACATCATGATAGAAAATGGGCTTTTCGTCCTGGGCGGGCCGGAGACGCAGCTGCATGACATTCTTTGGGCCGTCCATGATGGAAAAAACCATGGTAGAAGCGAGGGCGAGGAAAATTTCGGGGAGTTGCTGGTTACGGTGGGAGGTCGGGGGCCGAGCAATGCGCGTTTCTCTCATACACGTACGCGCGTGTGTGCGAGGCGTTTGCTCTAACTGAACCCGAGCGAGGCGTTGGGCTCTAACTGAACCCGAGCGATTGACTGCGCAGCTACGCGTTCATCGAACCCGAGTGATCGATCGATGGCGTTAATCGAACCCGACCGAAGCGATTCTTCGCCATCGCCGCTAATCAAGCCGATCGATGCTGCCTCTGTGATGAACAGTGAGCGTTGCGGGGGGGTTTGGATGAACTATGAGCGATGACGTTGCCTCTAGATGAACAGGACCCCGTGGTGTGGTGGAGGGCTCGATGAACAGTAGAAAGTGGAGGGGTGCCCATGGAGGGGTGGTTGAACTGGACCCCGTGGTGTGGAAGGCTGGATGAACAGTAGACGGTGGAGGGGTGGTTGAACAGTAGCCGGTGGAGTAGCGCGCGGTGGAGGCTGGATGAACAAGAGCCTGTGGAGGCTGGAGGAGGTCGACGGTAGCCCGTGGAGGCTAGAGGAGGTCGACGGTGGAGATGAACAGTATCCCGTGGAGTCCCGTTTTGCGGTACGCCACACCCCTCCTGTTGAACAGGACCCCCGTTTCCACCGTAGGAGATCTGTTTCGTCCGTTTTGCGGTACGCCACACCCCTCCCGATCAACATGACCCCCATTTCGACCGTAGGAGGTCCGCTTCTCCGTTTACAAGACTACACACCCTCCCGATCAACAGGACCCCCGTTTCGACCGTAGGAGGTCCGTTTCCTCCGTTTTGCGGTACGCCACACCCCTCCCGATCAACAGGACCCCATTTTGAACGTGGTCGGTCGAACACAAGGCCGTTTCCTCCGTTGTGCGGTACGCCAGGCCTCGTTTCCATCGCCTGATCCATCCAAGCCGGTTGGCTCCCACGCGTTCCATTGCCTCCCGATGAACATGACACATTCCGTTGCCTCCCCATGAACACGACGCATACCGTTGCCTCCCCATGAACACGACAACGACGCTGTTTCTCCGTTCCGACCCAGCCATGTACACGAGCCCTCACCGTACATATGCGCGAGTAGGCGTTCGAGACCCCGCCCGTATGTACACATACGTGGCCGTATTTTCTTTCCTACACCCTGGCCACTGTATGTACGTGTACATGCTATGTGCACGCCTCTACTAGCACACGTGCGCGCCTCTACATTGACCAGTATATATGTACGTACATGTTCGCGACCAGAATGACAACGCTACGTACGCTTCGACCAGGTGGGTCCCGACTGTCAGGCACTTCCTTGCCTGCGAAGATGTAGCTGGTGGGTCCCAGCAGTCAGGGGGGCAAATCGTTTGATTGTTTTTTTTGCCCGGACGCACTTCCTTGCGTGCGAAGATGTAGCTGGTGGGTCCCAGCAGTCAGGGGGGAAATGTTTTTTTGCGAAATACGGTGGCCCGTCCGGTGGGTCCTTGCTGTCAGGTGGAGGAATAATTATTTTGCGCGTAATAAGGAGGCACTTCCTTGCGGCCGCCGTGGACCCAACTGTCAGCCTCTCCACGCACAGTACTCTTCCGATGGAAGTCGGTCGTTGACCACATTGACCACGCCACCACGGCGGTGGACGACGGCGAGGCCTTGGAAGGGGACGACGCGGAGCCGGGGAAGATGCAGCAGTGGATGCCCACACGAAGAGGAGTACGAGGGTGAGGCTACCGTCGCCGCAGAATAACAGGGGGTGTGGGTGAGTAGAGGGATGACCTGGCCAGCGGTGGGAGTAGTAGGGGGCGGTGAGGCCTCCGCGGCATCACAGCCGGCCACGGGAGGCAGGAGCATGCGGCACGACCGGCGCTGCTTTGGGCGGCTGGAGCACGAAGACCAGAGGTTGAAGAAGCACTACGGCCGTTGGATGGACATCGTACGGTCACTGGAGCTAGAATCGTTCATATTGACTAAGTTGACAAAGCCGTCCGTCCCCGTAAACTTAGTAGGCCCACAAGTCAGCCTCCCACCAAGGTGAGTCCCAGCTAGCAGGGGGAGTATTCATTTTTTTTATGCGTATTAAGGAGGCATTTCTGGTGGGTCCGAGCTGACAGAGGGGGGAACGCTTTTTTCGCGAAATACAGAGACCCTTCCGGTGGGTCCCAGCTATTAGGTGGAGGAATCATTATTTTGCGCGTAATAAGGAGGCATTTTCCTGTGTGTGCCCCTACTGTCAGCCTCTTCCGATGGTTGTTGTTTGTTGACCATGTTGACCTCGCCGCGCCGAGAGCACAAACGCGGTGGACGAGGGCGAGGCCCAGGAAGAGAACCACCCGAGCCGGGCGGCCACCGAGCGGATGCCCACGCCGAGGGGAGAACGTTGGCTGACTGGTTGGCTGCGGGTGAGGCCGACGTCGCGGAAAATAACAGGATGTGTGGGTGGTTAGAGGGAAGGCCTGGCGGCAGCACAGCCAGCCACGGGAGGAGGGAGCAGGCAGTCCCGCCGGCGCTGGTTTGGGCGGCTGGAGCAGGAAGATCAGAGATTGAAGAAGCACGGCGGCCGCTGGATGGACATCCAACAGTCACTGTTGTGTGTTGACTAAGTTGACAAAGCCTTGCGTACGCGTCAAAAAAATTTAGGACAACGTCATCGTCAACCTAGTAGGCCCAGAAGTCAGACTCCAAATCTGTGAAAAACAGCATACAGCCCATTAGCCACTATTTTCAATAATTTACAGCCCATTAGCATTACATACCATATATTCTGGGCACTGCTAAAAAATTCAACGAAATTTTGCATATTTCGGTGGGGTCCGAACTCTTTTAATCACGAAATTTCGAGTTACGTTAAAAATAATTTTCAAAAAATTGTATCAAAATAAAATTCAAAAAACAATTCTCTGCAAAAAAAATGAATGAAATTTACAATCTTAACTAGCAAGATGCCCGTTCGTTGCACTTATAGATGATATTTTAAAAGAGTAGTTTATCTTGTGGGAGAAAAGATGATATTTTAATGTAATTGCCAGTTGGCTTTGGTTTTTATAAGAGTAGAGAGTAGGGAAATCCTGAAAAAAATGATATTTTAGTGCAATTGCCGGTTGGCTTTGGTTTAAAAATTTACAACCCATTTCTTACAACTTATAGCTAGAGAAATCCTGAAAAAATGATATTTTAATGCAATTGCCGGTTGGCTTTGGTTTAAAAATTTACAGCCCATTTCATACAACTTATAGCCCATTTTTTGGGGAAGCCCATTTCTTACTACTTACATCCCTCCTCGTCTTGAAAGATTTGCAGCCCAGCAGGGCTGAGAAAAGCAAGTAGGCCTTGGATTTGGTATTCTAAAAAAAAGAACTGGGCTAGCCAATTTCAGAAAGAAAAAATATATCAACTGGGCTCGTCATGTGCTTAATAAAAGCGTAAGCGTGAGCTAGATGGGCCACAGCCCCCGCACAACGCGCAGTTGAGCTCTGTCTCTGAAACTGAAAAACAATTGTTCGAGCTGCTGGGTCCCTGGTGTTATCCGCTCGTTGTGTAATTTTCTCGTTTATTGACTACATTGACAATGGCGTGGAACCTAGTTGTCAAACAATTAGGAGGAAGTATGTTTTTGGCTTGTAATAACGAGGCACCTGCTATAAATGCAATGACCCTGGTGGGTCCCTCTGCTCGATCTCCTCCACGTACAGTCATCTCCTGATTCCTCTTGGTTGTTGACCATGTTGACAACGTCAGACGGCGGCGGGCACAGCGAGCTAACCAAGGCGGAGATCGACGGCAAGGCCTCGGACGGGAATGAACAGTAGCCATGGAAAATGCGGCAGTGTAGTGGCAGGTGGAGGGGAGTACGAGAGCAACAACATGCAAGTCAAGCATACAAATGGTACAAAAAGCCCAAGGATTAATTGTTCATCAAATTTTTAGAAAAAACCCGGATTGAACATGACAGTAACATCTAACCCAACCACTCTTTTTTGCAGTCACAAACAAATGGATCGGTCTGATCCATAAAATCAACATCCCGTGCAAAAAAATTTATTCCAGGATGTCTACAACTTATTGTAAATATAAGCCGAGCACGTTTAGAAGCCCATTTGTCCACCTGAAACTTCTTTTTTTGTTGTTCAACATGTACGTCCGTGAGAAATCTCTTGCTGTAAAAATTAAGCCTCATGGACAATAGTAACCTCGCGTTCAATAGGAAGAATGTGACAAAGCTTCTGTTTGCCTGGTTGGATGCATATCGTCCTATCGTTATCGTCCTCAAACGAATGTCATAAGAACTGAGAAAATCCTTGTGCTTATTACGCCAACGATTGGTTATATGTTTTTCTCCATGTGGTTCTCCCTAAGTAGACATGAAGATTGAAAACAGTTAAGGTCTGAAAAAAGAGTATGTCAAAAGAACGACAGCTGAACAGTTAATTCTAGTACAATATATACGGGCTTTCAATGTGCATGAAATCATCACCTCTATGTATAAATTCTCCAGAGATCGAAAGCATCGCAGCAAGCCAATAATTATGTCCAGATCAAAACTATAAATTCTGATATATATGATCTTGACAGAATCCAGTAGCATTGATAGGCTATCAATGGACGAACTCTTCATTGAGCATATAACATAATATTAGTACCCAAAGTGTACTCCAAGATGATATAAAACTTATGCGCACAAATGAAAAATGCAGCATATGATTACAAATGTGTAGATGATAATATACGGTACCTGAAAAAGTGAGGAGCCAAACACCAACTCCTTGTGATTATTAAACGGGTCACGAATTACACCCAAGGTCTCCAGTTTGGCCGCAGAGACGACAGTTATTTCTGAAGGTGTATAACAACTATGAAGGAGCACCTATTAATCCTAAGACTTTGGAATCACCTGTTGATTGTGATGGATTTAATGATCTTGTGGATGACATGGTTTTCAAAGTTTGGAAATGTCAAAATTGCTTGTCAATGAAACATTTATCCCAGCGTGCACCAAGAGGGTTAGGTGCCGTAGATGCTTTCGGTTGGGACACAGGCAAAGGGCTGTTCGATTCTAGCCTATCTCCCTCTTACAGGTGGGTCCCGGTCCAACTCCCCGTATCTAGCCGGTCACGCGAGTTTTTGGAGCGGACTCCTCGTTTTCTCCCACAGCTAGCCCGGAGGGGTCTATGCCCAGTCCCATCAAGCCTGCCGCCCCGTCATCTCCACCATTGCCAGTTGAGCCACCGCCCACAACGCCTCTGCCGCCTCCCTCACCACCACCCTCGCCTCAGGCTCTGGTTCATCCCTCCGCTGCTTCAGCAATGGCAAACTTTCCGCTGGACCCGATGGACTTCCTCCCGCATGGTTTCGATATCATCGATGGCGGGGAACTGCGATTGCCTCGCACCTTCTTTGCGCCAGCGGCGGCTCCGGATCGACAGCATGAGGCGTATGCTGTCGCCATTGTTGAACCTGCTCCTCTGCCTGAAGAAGTTGCCATCTTCAGGAATCTGGTCAGTGATTTTATCGTCAATACTCTGCAGAGAGCCGTGTTGGATGCCCAGCCATGGATCCAAGGGGTTGGTTTATTCCAACTACGTAGTGCTCTGGCCCGTCAAGCTCTAGTCGACCACCCTCCTTTCGATTTGGGCAACGATAGATTTGTCAGGTTTATTCCGCATGATGAGGGTATTAACTACAGAGCTGTGCAAGGTTTTCGTAGGGGATGGATAATGCTGCTAGGAGTTCCTTTGGATTATAGACGCTCCCAATATCGGCGGATGTTATTAGTACTTTTGGTCGCTTCCACCATCGGCACCGGGATGATCCAATGAAGGTCCGCTCCTTGGTTTATGCGTCTTTTCCTGCACCTTCTATGGTCCCCGGATCGGTGACATATGTGGAATTTTCTGATTTTGGTGGGGTTGGATTTCTTGGTACGCTCCGGTTTATATTCTATCTGCAGACTTTGCAGATATCCTACTGCCGATGAGGACCCTATGCCCCTCAATGGCAATCCCCACCCCCTTCCTGGCAACATGCAATTCAATAATCACAACTGGGTTTTACCTGAGTTCCCGGAGCTGGGTTGGAATGATGTGCCTGCACCCAATGAACAGCCACAGGATGACCCTCCACAAGTTCAGGAGGTGGAGCAGCAGGTTAATATCGAGGATGTTCAGTCTCAAGAGTCAATTGTGATTCAGTTATCTCATGATTCAGTAAACAATGACATCGCTGCTGATGAAGTTGCCGTGCTCCAACAGCCATTGGGACCTCATCAGCATCCTTTAATGATCGGGCAAGTGTTTACGGTTTTTGGGCCTGTCCTGCCCCCTGTGATGCAATGGCAACGCTCGTTTGAGAAAGTTTTGCCGCTTATTGGGTTCTCTGACATTCCAAAGGTTGTCTTTCGGTCTCATCTTGGTGCACTTTTGAACAATCAGTCCTGGAAGATTCCCGCTCCGGCACCAAAATTGCAGCTCCTGTCTGCACCTGTCTCTATGTCTCAGTTTGAGGAAACGTCATCGATTAAAAGGCCTGTAGCTCGAGCTCTTTGTTTTGATGATATTGATGAACCTGTTGCTGAAGCATTTGAGTTTACTGCTGTTCCTAAAGTCTCTCTGAAGCGTGGAAGAAAGCCCAAAGCCTCTAGAGTCATTGTGGAATCTGAGGTCAGGCGCAGTGCTCGCCTAAGTGCGATGCGTGATGGCTACCGTCAGGTAGTTATTGGGTCATCTCCTAGGAAGACACACACGGGGAAAAAGCGCAAAACTGCACCTCCCAAGACTGACGATGATGCTGCAGTGCCTCCTCTGACGACGATAGTTGATCTTCAGCGAATTGGTGCTCGTCTTCGCATTGCACTGGAGAAAATCACTACGGATAAGCTTGTGGCTGATCCCTCCCGCTCCAGCAACAGTGCAAGTTCTGATGATTAGTTTAACCATCCAGGGTTTAGGTCCATGGCGTACCACAATCGCCTTTTTTATGTCGTTATATGTTTGGAACTTTGCAGTTTGCACCTGTCTTCTGGGATGTAGGTCATTGTGTGGCTTACTTTTGCTTTACCCTCTTTTGGTCTGTAATGAATCAAACCTTGTTTAGAGATTGGAAAGTGCTCTGTTGGAATGTTAGGGGTCTAAATTCTGAAGCGCGTCAACTTGCGGTTAGGCAAAAGATCAATGAAAGTGGATGCTCTGTTATTTGCCTCCAAGAAACCAAATGCATGCATATCGATCATCGGTTCATTAGAAAATTCTGTCCACGGCGCTTTGACAACTTTGTTTATGTACCATCGGTTGGTGCATCTGCTGGTATGGTAGTCATATGGAATTCATCTCTCTTCATAGGCAGCTTAATTGAGGCTAAATCATATGGCATTATTGTGAAGTTTCAATCTAAACATACATCGGAGTCTTGGTTTCTTGTCTCCATATATGGTCCGTGTCAGGGACCTGCGCGTGATGATTTTGTGCAATGGTTATATAATTTGGATATTCAGCTAGAGGACAATTGGTTGCTTTTAGGAGACTTTAACTTTATCGCTCCATTGAGAATCGAAACCAGCCGGTGGTGATGTGAATGATATCTTTTTGTTTAATGAAATAATTGGCCATTTGGGTCTTGTTGAACTTCCAATCAAGGGTCGTCAGTACACATGGTCTAATATGCAAGCCACACCCCTCCTCGAACAAATTGATTGGTTTTTTACATCTGTTGCTTGGACGCATGATCATCCCAACACAATGGTCATTCCGCCGCCGCACCGCCCTCGACCATGTCGTGTGTGGTTTCAATTGCCACTGCTATACCCAAGGCAAAGATTTTTCGATTTGAAAACTATTGGGTTGATCTGCCTGGTTTTATGGATTGTGTATCTGAGGTTTGGAATCGCCCTGTGGATAAATCCTCAACTGCCTTAATCATCTCCGCTAAATTCAAATCTCTTCGTTATACTCTTAAGAAATGGCATATTAACCTATCCACAGTTAAAGCGCTCATTGCTGATTGCAACAAAGTAATTGTTTTTTTGGATAATATTGAGGAATTTAGGCCCTTGAGTTGGCCGGAGTTCAACTTTCGGAAGATTGTCAAATTACATCTTGAAGATATTCTTCATTGGCAGTTCATTTATTGGAAGCAACGTTGCACGATCAGAAATATTAAAGTTGGTGAGGAGAATTCAAAGTTCTTCCACGCAATGGCAACCGAAAGATATAGGATAAACACTATTTCTTCGATCAAATCTGAGGATGGGGAAGTGGTTTCTGATCATCAACAGTTAGCTGGGATGTTTTGGTCGGATTTCAATCGTAGAATGGGCCAAGCAAAAGGTATACAAATGGGTTTTGACCTTGACACATTAATTGACCGTATTGATGGGCTGGAGAGCTTATCCTTACCTTTCACGAACTGTGAGGTGGATACGGTCATTAAGAATATGCCTTCTGACCGTGCTCCGGGCCCTGATGGGTTTACGGGTCTTTTTCTCAAAACTTGCTGGAATATATTGAGGTCAGATTTTATGAATTTGGTCAAGGAGTTTTATGATGGAAAGTGCAACCTGGAGTGTCTGAATACATCTCTCATTACACTCATTCCAAAAAAGTTGAGCCCAGAATATATTGGTGATTTTAGACCCATATCATTAACCAACACTTGTCTCAAGTTTTTAACTAAACTTTTGGCAAATCGGTTGCAGAGTGTGATTCTCAAATGTATTCATCGTAATCAATATGGGTTTCTTGGCGAGATCCATTCAAGATTGCCTTGCATGGTGTTTTGAATATATACATCAGTGTAAGGCATCCAAAAGATCTATAATCCTTCTTAAATTGGACTTCACGAAGGCGTTTGATACCATCGAACATGATCGATTCTCGTGGATTCTCGAAATGCAAGGGTTTTGATGACCGTTGGACAGGTTGGATTGATGAGATCTTGTCCTCTGGCTCCTCTTCGATCCTCTTAAATGGGGTGCCTGGTAATCACTTTGTTTGCCGTTCGGGTGTGAGACAGGGAGATCCTTTGTCTCCTTTGTTATTTGTGATTGCGGTGGATTTACTGCAATCCGTGGTCAATGAGATGTGTGCAAGGAGCATTCTCACACTGCCCATACCTACCTCTTCACGGGATTATCCGATTGTTCAATATGCGGACGACACTTTAATTGTCCTTCCTGCGGTGGATGACCAACTCATTGCTTTCAAGGAGATGCTTGAGACCTTTGCTAAGTCAACAGGTTTGAGGGTTAACTTTAGTAAGTCATCCTTGATTCCACTGAATATGTCTGATGAAGAGGGTCAACGTATGGCAGCTTTGCTTGGATGTGATGTTGGCTCTATGCCATTTACTTACCTGGGACTGCCAATGGGTACTACTCGACCCACAATATATGACTTGCTTCCTTTAGTGGACCGCATTGAGAGACGACTATCTGCCTCTTCCTGTCTGTTGAATCAGGGTTGCCGACTACAACTCTTGAAATCGGTTTTATGTTCCATGTCAATATACTTCTTGTGTTCCCTTTCATTACCTCAAGGAATTCTGAAACAGATAGATCGTATCATGCGGCAATGTTTGTGGCGAGGCAACTCTGACACGCCAAGACAACCTTTAGCAGCTTGGGAGTTGGTTTGTCGGCCCAAGAACCAGGGAGGTCTTGGGGTTTTAGACCTAGGCAAACAGAATGAAGCTTTGTTGATCAAGCATCTCTTCAAATTTTATAATAAGTTGGATGTGCCCTGGGTTTCACTTATCTGGGACACATATTATGCTGCTGCTCCACCCCAAGTAACGCAAAGTTGTGGTTCCTTTTGGTGGCGTAGATGTGATGAAACTTTATGACAAATTTTGTAAGTTGGCCATCCCTCATGTTCGCTCCAGGGACTCGGTGGTTTTCTCGGCTGGATCGGTGGCAACTTAATAACGAGGTGGTCTCCATGCAACAGCGCTTTCGCTGCTTCACTCTTTTGTCACCGATGACACACTTACCATTAAAAATGTGATGGAGCTGCTCGTCGAACCGACAATTTTCACCTGCCTTTATCGGTGGAAGCTTTTGAGGAATTCAATCAACTTCAGGCTTTAATGCCTCTCATAAACTTAAGTGAGGGAGTTAGTGATGTGGAAATGGCCTTCAAAATCTGGGGACTACCAATCCAGGATCTACTATTTGTCCTGTTTTTACGATGTCGTGGCTGACCCTCTTTTTGGTGGATCTCGAAATGTGCTTGCACCCTCAAACTCAAGGTGTTTGGATGGCTTTTTGATGGATCGCTTGAACACCAGGGATATGATGCGAGACGTCATTGGATTATCCAGATGATACTTGTGCCATTTGTTTCTCGTGTTTGCATGAAGATAGAGCTCATCTCTTTTTGCTTGCAACTTTAGCCAACGTGTTCGGAATTATTTGGGCATTACATGGAATGTTCAACCTAATCAGACCACTTTTGATATGGCTTGTGAGGCCAGGAGGAATTCGCCAACCTTTTTTACCGAGGTAGTATTTACGCCACCGGAATATTTGGACCCAAAGGAATGGAAGGATCTTGAAATGAGCTGCCCACTTTCAGAGCTTGGAGGAGGAATTTTATTCATGATATTACTCTCTTAGCTCATAGAATCAAGTGTAAATATAGAGATAGACTAACTGATTGGATAGATTCTTTACACTAATACCCCTGTAAGTAGCCTTTTTTTCCCCTCTTGTTTTCCTTTCTAATTTTGTACAGAATCTGTTTTGTTTTAATAAAGGGCTGTGAGGCTGTTGCCTTGCAGTATATAGTCAAAAAAAAAAACTATGAAGGAGCAACCTTTCAACTGAAGGGGCATCTTCGATGATGAGCTGCTATCCTTTAAAAAAAACTCCAATGCTTTTAAGGTGAGGCGACTTTATTTGGAGACAACTGATACCGATTTCTATTCCCAAAACAATCAGCAAGCGCTCCAGGGCATGGCAACTGGAGTGGATGATGCTGTGCAGTGAGGCCTCCGATAGATAAACCACCACAAGCGAAAGTTTTTTTAGCAGTGGGAGTTGAAGCATTTGTACCAGATCGTCTGGTAGATGGCATCGGGCGAAGGTGGCGGTGTGGAGAGAGGAGGAAAACCGCCAGATGGACAACGGTGGTGTGGGCACGAATTCTTGGTATGTTCGTGGTATGAAACTTTCATGGTAATGGTAGAACTCAAACTGCTGGAGTTCTTCGAATTCAGGGGATGTCAGCCAAGCGTCCACCTTGCCGGGTATGGACAATAGGTAGCTTCTCGGGATGCAGAGGCATTGAACGGGGCCCTACTGGTAAGAAGAGACGATGGCTCTGATGAGATCAAATTCAGGAAGGACAGATATCTGACGACAGTCGAGATTGAGGGGCGCGGTGCATCATAGAGGGCGCCACCGAGTTGAGAGGACTTGTGTGCGGCAGCAATCCTTGGTGGGGAGAAGCGAGATGATCTCCTCAAGGATGACGCCCGGGAGATCGCTGATGCGGTCCACCGGAGATTCTACCGGTTCCTCGGATCCGGGTGGGGGGCTCGCCGCTTCTCCCCGCGATACTGGGTGCGGGATCTACAATCAAGCGTCGCTTGTGGCGGAGCCTCATCTTCTTGAGCGCTGGGGCCAGCCGACTCCATTTTCCTTGTGGGCGTCGCGCTGAGCTCACGGGTTTGAGCAGAGTAGCAGAGACGAGCCTAGTGGCAGCAAGCGAGTGGGGAAGAAGGAGGGCTGGGGATTTCAGAGGAGTGGAAGAAGAGGAGGCGTTTCAGATGAGTGAGGAAGAAGGTGAGCGGGTTTTCGGACGAGTGAGGAAGATTGGGGAGCGGGGAATTGGGTGGGGGAGGGAAGCGGAGAGCGAGCTGTTCGTGTTTATAAGGCCCGCTGCTCTAACTACTCGCTTCCCAAGAACCACTCTCTTATTTTGTGTTGCTTGCATTGAGTGGCGCATGGGCTTGGCTGTTGGCCATGCATGCAGGATGCATGTGCCCGCTGCCATCTGCATGCGCTGGTTTGTTACTAGGCCTATTTAATAGGGTGGTTATGGAGTAAATTAAGGAGATTTATTTTTCCGTGTGCATCCACCAAATTAGAGGATGCGTCTTTCGATGCTGATAACTCCCATTAAACTAACATTCAGAAGAACAAAAGTTCAGCATGTCTATGCATCTCAATGATTCACCATACTATAACCAATATACAAAGTTGTGAGAAGGTGTGGAAATAAAGAAAATCGATTGATGCTTCTCTGAGCAAAGGGCCTCCCTGCGCATGCATTAATTTCCTGGGCATGCTTGTTTCTTCTCAATGTTGCGAGCACTTTGAGCATGTTGGCAACTCCACAGCTGGCTACCTGCCTCATCTTGCAATTGATGCTGACACATTTGCTGCAAACAGGCAATAGAGATGACTCAACATGGGTCCATATTGTGCAGTTCCCCTGATATCATATTCATTGTCCTGAATTTGAAAAGATAGGAAAAGATTAGCTATACTTAAACGGTGTTGCAAAACAGTAGCACATATCAATAGCTCGGCATGACAAAACACGATCATCTGGACGAAGGGGATACTGACCTGCCTGAGGAAGATTACATATAATTTCATAAGTCCTTGGTTGATTTCCACCTTCGGCCGCACTGCTTGTTTGCTCCTCCACACATGACAGGATTGTTCCGCACTGCATTCAGCAAGTCAACGTACGAATAAGCTAATTTCATCTTGTGGTGGTCATTGTACCTAGTTACGAATGTAGGAATACCTGGAGCACCATGAGGTTAGATGACAGCAGGTAGATGCAGCCATATAAATTTTGTGCGGTGCTACCAAAATTGAGGTTTGTATCCCTTCCCGCTATGAGAATTCTTCTTGAAGTTGGTAGAATGTGACGGCTTGTTCTTTGCATCAAACTTGCCTTTCCCCTGAGATTTGTTCTTGATGTTTTGGGGCTGGTTGGGCTGGAAGTTCTTCTCGTGTACCATGTGGGCACTAGAAGCTCCCTCAGCGACCCAAGCACGTGTGTCTTTTGCTCTCGCCTTCTCCTCAAAATCAAGAGTGCTAATGAGATCCAAAACAGAAAACTCATGTCTCTTGTTTTTCAGAGAAGTAGCAAAATCGTTCCACAAAGGTGGAAGCTTGGCAATGATGGTCCCAGCAAAAAATTTGTCCGGCAACACACACTTAAAGTACTCAAGTGTTGGGGAACGTAGTAATTTCAAAAAATTTCCTACGAACACGCAAGACCATGGTGATGGCATAGCAACGAGAGGGGAGAGTGTCCGCCCACGCACTCGTGAGACCGAAAGCGAAGCGTTATAACAACGCTGTTGATGTAGTCGACGCCTTCACGATCCGACCGATCCAAGCACCGAACGATGGCACCTCCGAGTTACGCACACGCTCAGCTCGATGACGATCCCGGACTCCGATCCAGCAAAGTGTCGGGATGAGTTCCACAAGACGACGGCGCAGGACAATGTTGATGCTCCACCGACGCAGGGCTTCGCCTAAGCTCCGCGACGATATGACTTCTCCGGCGCAGGCTTCGCCTAAGCTCTACGACGATATGACCAAGTGGAATATGGTGGAAGGGGCACCGACACGGCTAAGGAACGATCCGTAGATCAACTTGTGTGTCCTGGGTGTCCCCTTGCCCCAGATATAAAGGAGCAAAGGGGGTGCGGCCGGCCCTAGGGAGGCGCTGCCGAGGAGTCCTACTCCCACCGAGTAGGACCCCCCTTCCTAGTTGGAGTAGGATTGGGAGGGGAAGAGGAAGGGGCGCCGCCCTTTCCTTGTCCTATTCGGACTAGAGGGGGGAGGGGGGCGCGCGGCCTGCCCTGGCCGGCCCTTCCTCTTCTCCCTTGTGGCCCATTAAGGCCCATATACCCCCCGGGGGGTTCCGGTAACCCCCCGGTGTTCCGGTAACTTCCAGTTTTCATTCGGAACCCTTCCGAAGTCCAAACATAGGCTTCCAATATATCAATCTTTATGTCTCGACCATTTCGAGACTCCTCGTCATGTCCGTGATCACATCCGGGACTCCGAACAACCTTCGGTGCATCAAAACTTATAAACTCATTATTAACTCGTCATCGAACGTTAAGCGTGCGGACCCTACGGGTTCGAGAACTATGTAGACATGACCTAGAACCATTCTCGGTCAATAACCAATAGCGGAACCTGGATGCCCATATTGGTTCCTACATATTCTACGAAGATCTTTATCGGTCAAACCGCATAACGACATACGTTGTTCCCTTTGTCATCGGTATGTTACTTACCCGAGATTCGATCGTCGGTATCCAATACCTTGTTCAATCTCGTTACGGTAAGTCTCTTTACTCGTTCCGTAATACATCATCTCACAACTAACTCATTAGTTGTAATGCTTGCAAGGCTTAAGTGATGTGTATTACCGAGAAGGCCCAGAGATACCTCTCCGACAATCGGAGTGACAAAACCTAATCTCAAATACGCCAACCCAACAAGTACCTTTGGAGACACCTGTAGTACTCCTTTATAATCACCCGATTACGTTGTGGACGTTTGGTAGTACCAAAGTGTTCCTCCGTAAACGGAGTTGCATAATCTCATAGTTACAGGAACATGTATAGGTCATGAAGAAAGCATTAGCAATATACTAAACGATCAAGTGCTAAGCTAACGGAATGGGTCATGTCAATCACATCATTCTCCTAATGAGGTGATCCCATTAATCAAATGACAACACATGTCTATGGTTAGGAAACATAACCATCTTTGATTAATGAGCTAGTCTTGTAGAGGCATACTAGTGACTATCTGTTTGTCTATGTATTCACACATGTATTATGTTTCCGGTTAATACAATTCTAGCATGAATAATAAACATTTATCATGATATAAGGAAATAAATAATAACTTTATTATTGCCTCTAGGGCATATTTCCTTCAGCCTCCCACTTGCACTAGAGTCAATAATCTAGATTACATAGTAATGATTCTAACACCCATGGAGTCTTGGTGCTGATCATGTTTTGCTCGTGGAAGAGGCTTAGTCAACGGGTCTCGCAACATTCAGATCCGTATGTATTTTGCAAATCTCTATGTCTCCCACTTGGACTTGGTCCCGAATGGAATTGAAGCGTCTCTTGATATGTTTGGTCCTCTTGTGAAATCTGGATTCCTTTGCCAAGGCAATTGCACCAAGATTGTCACAGAAGATCTTCATCGGTCCCGATGCACTAGGTATGACACCTAGATCGGAAATGAACTCTTTCATCCAGACTCCTTCATTTGCTGCTTCAAGCAGCTATGTACTCCACTTCACATGTAGATCCCGCCACGACGCTTTGTTTAGAACTGCACCAACCGACAGCTCCACCGCTTAATAAAAACACGATCCGGTTTGCGATTTAGAATCGTCCGGATCAGTGTCAAATCTTGCATCGACGTAACCATTTACGACTAGCTCTTTGTCACCTCCATATACGAGAAACATATCCTTAGTCCTTTTCGTATTTCAGATGTTCTTGACCGCTGTCCGATGATCCACTCTGGATTACTTTGGTACCTTCCTGCCAAGCTTACAGCTAAGCATACGTCGGGTTTGGTACACAGCATTGCATACATGATAGAGCCTATGGCTGAAGCATAGGAACATCTTTTATTTCTCTCTATCTTCATTGTGGTCGGGCATTGAGTCCGACTCAATCTTACACCTTGTAATACAGGTAAAAACCTTTCTTTGCACGATCCATTTTGAACTTTTTCAAAACTTTATCAAGGTATGTGCTTTGTGAAAGTCCAATCAAGCGCCTTGATCTATCTCTATAGATCTTGATGCCCAATATGTAAGCAGCTTCACCGAGGTCTTTCATTGAAAAACTATTCAAGTATCCTTTTATGCTATCCAGAAATTCTATATCATTTCCAATCAATAATATGTCGTCCACATATAATATTAGAAATGCTACAGAGCTCCCACTCACTTTCTTGTAAATACAGGCTTCTCCAAAAGTGCAGATAAACCCATATGCTTTGATCACACTATCAAAGCGCTTATTCCAACTCCGAGAGGCTTGCACTGCACCATAAATTGATCGCTGGAGCTTGCACACTTTGTTAGTACCCATTGGATCGACAAAACCTTCTGGTTGCATCATATACAACTCTTCTTCTAGAAATCCATTCAAGAATGCAGTTTTACATCCATTTGCCAAATTTCATAATCATAAAATGCGCAATTGCTAACATGATTCGGACAGACTTAAGCATCGCCACTGGTGAGAAAGTCTCATCGTAGTCAACCCCTTGAACTTGTAGAAAACCTTTCGCAACAAGTCGAGCTTTGTAGACAGTTATATTACCATCGCGTCGGTCTTCTTCTTAAAGATCCATTTATTTTCAATGGCTTGCCGATCATCGGCAAGTCAACCAAAGTCCATACTTTGTTCTCATACATGGATCCCATCTCAGATTTCATGGCTTCCAGCCATTTTGCGGAATCTGGGCTCACCATCGCTTCTTCATAGTTTGTAGGTTCGCCATGGTCAAGTAACATGACTTCCGAATAAGATTACCGCACCACTCTGGTGCGATTTTACTCTGGTTGACCTCACGAAGTTCAGTAGTAACTTGATCTCAAGCTTCATGATCATCATCATTAGTTTCCTCACTAATTGGTGTAGTTGTCACAGAACCATTTCTTGTGATGAACTACTTTCCAATAAGGTAGCAGATACAGATTATCTCATCAAGTTCTACTTTCCTCCCACTCACTTCTTTCGAGAGAAACTCCTTCTCTAGAAAGGATCCGAATTTAGCAACGAAAATCTTGCCTTCAGATCTGTGATAGAAGGTGTACCCAATAGTCTCCTTTGGGTATCCTATGAAGACACATTTTCCGATTTGGGTTCGAGCTTATCTGGTTGAAGTTTCTTTACATAAGCATCGCAGCCCCAAACTTTAAGAAACGACAACTTTGGTTTCTTGCCAAACCACAGTTCATAAGGCGTCGTCTCAACGGATTTTGACGGTGTCCTATTTAACGTGAATGCGCCGCCTCTAAAGCATAACCCCAAAACGATAGCGGTAAATCGAAATAGACATCATAGATCGCACCATATCTAGTAAAGTACGATTCGACGCTCGGACACACCATTTCTCTGTGGTGTTCCGGTGGCGTGAGTTGCTAAACTATTCCACATTGTTTCAAATGTAAACCAAACTCAGAACTCAAATATTCTCCTCCACGATCAGATCAGAGGAACTTTATTTTCTTGTTACGATGATTTTCCACTTCACTCTGAAATTCTTTGAACTTTTCAAATGTTTCAGATTTGTGTTTCATTAAGTAGATATACCCATATCTGCTCAAATCATCTGTGAAGGTGAGAAAATAACGATACCGCTTGGCGTGCCTCAACATTCATTGGACCACAAACATCAAGATGTATGATTTCCAACAAATCAGTTGCTCGCCCATAGTTCCGAGAACGGCGTTTTGGTCATCTTGCCCATGAGGCACGGTTCGCAAGTACCAAGTGATTCATAATCAAGTGATTCTAGAAGCCCATCAGTATGGAGTTTCTTCATGCGTTTTACACCGATATGACCTAAACGGCAGTGCCACAAATAAGTTGCACTATCATTATCAACTCTGCATCTTTTGGCTTCAACATTATGAATATGTGTATCACTACTGTCGAGATTCAACAAGAATAGACCATTCTTCAAGGGTGCATGACCATAAAAGATATTACTCATATAAATAGAACAACCATTATTCTCTGATTTAAATGAATAACCGTCTCGCATTAAACAAGATCCAGATATAATGTTCATGCTCAACACTGGCACCAAATAACAATTATTTAGGTCTAAAACTAATCCCGAAGGTAGATGTAGAGGTAGCGTGCCGATCGCGATCACATTGACTTTGGAACCATTTCCCACGCGCAGATCGTCACCTCATCCTTTGCAAGTGCTCGTCTATTCCGTAGTCCTGCTTCGAGTTGCAAATATTAGCAATGTAACCAGTATCAAATACCAGGTGCTACTACGAGCTCTAGTAAGGTACACATCAATAACATGTATATCACATATACCTTTGTTCACCTTGCCATCCTTCTTATCCGCCAAATACTTGGGGCAGTTCCGCTTCCAAAGGTCCGGTCGCTTGCGGTAAAAACACTCGATTTCAGTGCTTAGGTCCAGACTTGGGTTTCTTCTCTTGATCAGCAACTTTCTTGCTGTTCTTTTGAAGTTTCCTTCTTCTTCCCTTTGCCCTTTTCTTGAAACTAGTGGTCTTGTTGACCATCAACACTTGATGCTCTTTCTTGATTTCTATCTCCATGCTTTTAGCATCGCGAAGAGCTCAGAATTGTCTTAGTCATCCCTTGCATATTATAGTTCATCACGAAGCTCTTGTAGCTTGGTGGCGAGTGATTGGAGAATTTCATCAATGACACTATCATCCGGAAGATTAACTCCCAGCTGAATTAAGTGATTGTTATACCCGGACATTTTGAGTATGTGCTCACCGATGTAACTATTCTCCTCCATCTTGCAGCTATAGAACTTATTGGAGACTTCATATCTCTCAATCCGGGCATTTGCTTGAAATATTAACTTCAACTCCTGGAACATCTCATATGCTCCATGACGCTCAAAACGTCGTTGAAGACCCGGTTCTAAGCCGTAAAGCATGGCACACTGAACTATTGAGTAGTCATCAGCTTTGCTTTGCCGACGCTCACAACTTTCGCTCAGCTCTGCAGCAGGCCTGTCACCCAGCGGTGCTTCGGGGCGTAATTTTTACGTGCAGCAATGAGGATAATCCTCGTTACGGACCCGATCCGTAATTGCTACCATCATCTTTCAACTTTGCTTTCTCAAGGAACGCATTAAAATTCAACGGAACAACAAGACGAGCCATCTATCTACAAGAAACATAGACAAGCAAAATACTATCGGTACTAAGTTCATGATAAATTTAAGTTTAATTAATCATATTAAAAACTCCCACTTAGATGACATCTCTCTAGTCATCTAAGTGATCACGTGATCCAAATCAACTAAACCATGTCCGATCATCACGTGAGATGGAGTAGTTTCAATGGTGAACATCACTATGTTGATCATATCTACTATATGATTCACGCCGACCTTCGGTCTCCGTGTTCCGAGGCCATATCTGTTATATGCTAAGCTCGTCAAGTTTAACTTGAGTATTCGCGTGTGCAACTGTTTTGCACCGTTGTAGATGGACGAGAACTTATCACACCCGATCATCACGTGGTGTCCGGGTACTACGAACTTTGGCAACGGTGCATACTCAGGAGAACACTTCTTGATAATTTTAGTGAGAGATCATCTTATAATGCTACCGTCAATCAAAGCAAGATAAGATGCATAAAGGATAAACATCACATGCAATCAATATAAGTGATATGATATGGTCATCATCATCTTGTGCTTGTGATTCCATCGCCAAGCACCGCCATGATCACCATCGTCACGGCGCGACACCTTGATCTCCATCGTAGCATCGTTGTCGTCTCGCCAACTATTGCTTCTACGACTATCGCTACTCCTTAGTGATAAAGTAAAGCAATTACATGGCGTTGCATTTCATACAATAAAGCGACAACCATATGGCTCCTGCCATTGCGATATAACTCGTTACAAAACATGATCATCTCATACAATAAAATATAGCATCACGTCTTGACCATATCACATCACAACATGCCCTGCAAAAACAAGTTAGACGTCCTCTACTTTGTTGTTGCAAGTTTTACGTGGCTGCTACGGGCTGAGCAAGAACCGTTCTTACCTACGCATCAAAACCACAACGATAGTTTGTCAAATAGACTCCGTTTTAACCTTCTCAAGGACGGGCGTAGTCATACTCGGTTCAACTAAAGTGAGAGAGACAGACACCGCGGTCACCTTTAAGCAAGGAGTGCTCGGAGCGGTGAAACCAGTCTCGCGTAAGCGTACGCGTAATGTCGGTCCGGGCCGCTTCATCTCACAATACCGCTGAACCAAAGTATGACATGCTGGTAGGCAGTATGACTTGTATCGCCCACAACTCACTTGTGTTCTACTCGTGCATATGACATCAACGATAAAACCAGGCTCGGATGCCATGTTGGGGAACGAGTAATTTCAAAAATTTCCTACGATCACGCAAGACCATGGTGATGGCATAGCAACGAGAGGGGAGAGTGTCCGCCCACGTACCCTCGTGAGACCGAAAGCGAAGCGTTATAACAACGCTGTTGATGTAGTCGACGTCTCCACGATCCGACCGATCCAAGCACCGAACGACGGCACCTCCGAGTTACGCACACGCTCAGCTCGATGACGATCCCGGACTCCGATCCAGCAAAGTGTCGGGATGAGTTCCACAAGACGACGGCGTGGTGACGATGTTGATGCTCCACCGACGCAGAGCTTCGCCTAAGCTCGCGACGATATGACTTCTCGGCGCAGGGCTTCGCCTAAGCTCCATGACGATATGACGAAGTGGAATATGGTGGAAGGGGCACCGACACGGCTAAGGAAAGATCCGTAGATCAACTTGTGTGTTTGGGGTGCCCCTGCCCCGTATATAAAGGAGCCAAGGGGAGGTGGCGGCCCTAGGGGCGCGCAAGGAGGAGTCCTACTCCCACCGGGAGTAGGACTCCCCTCTCCTAGTTGGACTAGGATTGGAGGAGGGAAGAGGGAAGGGCGCCCCCTTCCTTGTCCTATTCGGACTAGAGGGGGGGGGGCGCAGCCCACCATGGCCTGCCCTTCCTCTTCTCCCATGGCCCATTAAGGCCCATGGACTTCCCGGGGTTCGGTAACCTCCGGTACTCGATAAAATCCGATTTCACCGGAACACTTCCGATGTCCAAATGTAGGCTTCCAATATATCAATCTTTATGTCTCGACCATTTCGAGACTCCTCGTCATGTCCGTGATCACATCCGGACTCGAACAACCTTCGTGCATCAATACTTATAAACTCATTATGAACTGTCATCGAAGCGTTAAGCGTGCGGACCCTACGGGTTCGAGAACTATGTAGACATGACCTAGAACCATTCTCGGTCAATAACCAATAGCGGAACCTGGATGCCCATATTGGTTCCTACATATTCTCTGAAGATCTTTATCGGTCAAACCGCATAACGACATACGTTGTTCCTTTGTCATCGGTATGTTACTTACCCGAGATTCGATCGTCGGTATCCAATACCTAGTTCAATCTCGTTATCGTAAGTCTCTTTACTCGTTCATAATACATCATCTCACAACTAACTCATTAGTTGTAATGCTTGCAAGGCTTAGGTGATGTGTATTACCGAGAAGGCCTAGAGATACCTCTCCGACAATCGGAGTGACAAAACCTAATCTCAAATACGCCAACCCAACAAGTACCTTTGGAGACACCTGTAGTACTCCTTTATAATCACCCGATTACGCCAGACGCTTGGTAGTACCAAAGTGTTCCTCCGTAAACGGAGTTGCATAATCTCATAGTTACAGGAACATGTATGGGTCATGAAGAAAGCATTAACATACTAAACGATCAAGTGTTAAGCTAACGGAATGGGTCATGTCAATCAGATCATTCAACTAATGATGTGACCTTGTTAATCAAATAACAACCCTTGTTCATGGTTAGGAAACATAACCATCTTTGATTAACAAGCTAGTCAAGTAGAGGCATACTAGTGACATACTGCTTGTCTATATATTCACACATGTATTATGTTTCCGGTTAATACAATTCTAGCATGAATAATAAACATTTATCATGATATAAGGAAATAAATAATAACTTTATTATTGCCTCTAGGGCATATTTCCTTCATCTCCCACTTGCACTAGAGTCAATAATCTAGATTACAAAGTAATGATCCTTACACCCATGGAGTCTTGGTGCTGATCATGTTTTGCTCGTGGAAGAGGCTTAGTCAACGGGTACGCAACATTCAGATCCGTATGTATTTTGCAAATCTCTATGTCTCCCACTTGGACTTGGTCCCGAATGGAATTGAAGCGTCTCTTGATGTGCTTGGTCCTCTTGTGAAATCTGGATTCCTTTGCCAAGGCAATTGCACCAAGATTGTCACGAAGATCTTCATCGGTCCCGATGCACTAGGTATGACACCTAGATCGGAAATGAACTCTTTCATCCAGACTCCTTCATTCGCTGCTTCAAGCAGCTATGTACTCCGCTTCACATGTAGATCCCGCCACGATGCTTTGTTTAGAACTGCACCAACCGACAGCTCCACCGCTTAATAAAAACACGATCCGGTTTGCGATTTAGAATCGTCCGGATCAGTGTCAAAGCTTGCATCGACGTAACCATTTACGACTAGCTCTTTGTCACCTCCATATCGAGAAACATATCCTTAGTCCTTTTCGTATTTCAGATGTTCTTGACCGCTGTCCGATGATCCACTCTGGATTACTTTGGTACCTTCCTGCCAAGCTTACAGCTAAGCATACGTCAGTCTGGTACACAGCATTGCATACATGATAGAGCCTATGGCTGAAGCATAGGAACATCTTTCATTTTCTCTCTATCTTCTGCATTGTGGTCGGGCATTGAGTCGACTCAATCTTACACCTTGTAACACAGGTAAAAACCTTTCTTTGCTCGATCCATTTTGAACTTTTTCAAAACTTTATCAAGGTATGTGCTTTGTGAAAGTCCAATCAAGCGCCTTGATCTATCTCTATAGATCTTGATGCCCAATATGTAAGCAGCTTCACCGAGGTCTTTCATTGAAAAACTTTTATTCAAGTATCCTTTTATGCTATCCAGAAATTCTATATCATTTCCAATCAATAATATGTCGTCCACATATAATATTAGAAATGCTCTGAGCTCCCACTCACTTTCTTGTAAATACAAAGCTTCTCCAAAAGTCTCAGACAAACCCATATGCTTTGATCACACTATCAAAGTGTTTATTCCAACTCCGAGAGGCTTGCACTGCACCATAAATTGATCGCTGGAGCTTGCACACTTTGTTAGCACCTTTTGGATCGACAAAACCTTCTGGTTGCATCATATACAACTCTTCTTCTAGAAATCCATTCAAGAATGCAGTTTTACATCCATTTGCCAAATTTCATAATCATAAAATGCGGCAATTGCTAACATGATTCGGACAGACTTAAGCATCGCACTGGTGAGAAAGTCTCATCGTAGTCAACTCCTTGAACTTGTCGAAAACCTTTTGCAACAAGTCGAGCTTTGTAGACAGTTATATTACCATCGCGTCGGTCTTCTTCTTAAAGATCCATTTATTTTCAATGGCTTGCCGATCATCGGGCAAGTCAACCAAAGTCCATACTTTGTTCTCATACATGGATCCCATCTCAGATTTCATGGCTTCCAGCCATTTTATGAATCTGGGCTCACCATCGCTTCTTCATAGTTTGTAGGTTCGCCATGGTCAAGTAACATGACTTCCGAATAAGATTACCGTACCACTGTGCGTATTTTACTCTGGTTGACCACGAGGTTCAAGAGCAACTTGATCTCAAGCTTCATGATCATCATCATTAGTTTCCTCACTAATTGGTGTAGTTGTCACAGAACCATTTCTTGTGATGAACTACTTTCCAATAAGGGAGCAGATACTGATTATCTCATCAAGTTCTACTTTCCTCCCACTCACTTCTTTCGAGAGAAACTCCTTCTCTAGAAAGGACCCGAATTTAGCAACGAAAATCTTGCCTTCAGATCTGTGATAGAAGGTGTACCCAACAGTCTCCTTTGGGTATCCTATGAAGACACATTTTCCGATTTGGGTTCAAGCTTATCTGGTTGAAGTTTCTTTACATAAGCATCGCAGCCCCAAACTTTAAGAAACGACAACTTTGGTTTCTTGCCAAACCACAGTTCATAAGGCGTCGTCTCAACGGATTTTGACGGTGTCCTATTCAACGTGAATGCGGCCGTCTCTAAAGCATAACCCCAAAACGATAGCGGTAAATCGAAATAGACATCATAGATCGCACCATATCTAGTAATGTACGATTCGACGCTCGACACACCATTTCTCTGTGGTGTTCCGGTGGCATGAGTTTTGAAACTATTCCACATTGTTTCAAATGTAAACCAAACTCAGAACTCAAATATTCTCCTCCACGATCAGATCGTAGAAACTTTATTTTCTTGTTACGATGATTTTCCACTTCACTCTAAAATTCTTTGAACTTTTCAAGCGTTTCAGATTTGTGTTTCATTAAGTAGATATACCCATATCTGCTTAAATCATCTGTGAAGGTGAGAAAATAACGATACCGCCACAAGTGCTTCAACATTCATTGGACCACAAACATCAAGTATGTATGATTTCCAACAAATCAGTTGCTCGCCCATAGTTCCGGAGAACGGCGTTTTGGTCATCTTGCCCATGAGGCACGGTTTCGCAAGTACCAAGTGATTCATAATCAAGTGATTCCGAAGCCCATCAAGATGGAGTTTCTTCATGCGTTTTACATCGATATGACCTAAACGGCAAGTGCCACAAATAAGTTGCACTATCATTATCAACTCTGCATCTTTTGGCTTCAACATTATGAATATGTGTATCACTCTTCGAGATTCAACAAGAATAGACCATTCTTCAAGGGTGCATGACCATAAAAGATATTACTCATATAAATAGAACAACCATTATTCTCTAATTTAAATGAATAACCGTCTCGCATTAAACAAGATCCAGATATAATGTTCATGCTCAACGCGGCACCAAATAACAATTATTTAGGTCTAAAACTAATCCCGAAGGTAGATGTAGAGGTAGCGTGTCGATCGCGATCACATTGACTTTGGAACCATTTCCCACGCAAGATCGTCACCTCGTCCTTTGCCGATTGCTCGTCTATTCCGTAGTCCTGCTTCGAGTTGCAAATATTAGCAATGTAACCAGTATCAAATACCAGTGCTACTACGAGCTCTAGTAAGGTACACATCAATAACATGTATATCACATATACCTTTGTTCACCTTGCCATCCTTTTATCCGCCAAATACTTGGGGCAGTTCCGCTTCAAATGTCCGGTCTGCTTGCGGTAAAACACTCAGTTTCAGGCTTAGGTCCAGACTTGGGTTTCTTCTCTTGATCAGCAACTTTCTTGCTGTTCTTTTGAAGTTTCCTTCTTCTTCCCTTTGCCCTTTTCTTGAAACTAGTGGTCTTGTTGACCATCAACACTTGATGCTCTTTCTTGATTTCTACCTCCGCTGCTTTTAGCATCGCGAAGAGCTCAGAATTGTCTTAGTCATCCCTTGCATATTATAGTTCATCACGAAGGTCTTGTAGCTTGGTGGCAGTGATTGGAGAATTTGTCAATGACACTATCATCCGGAAGATTAACTCCCAGCTGAATTAAGTGATTGTTATACCTGGACATTTTGAGTATGTGCTCACCGATGTAACTATTCTCCTCCATCTTGCAGCTATAGAACTTATTGGAGACTTCATATCTCTCAATCCGGGCATTTGCTTGAAATATTAACTTCAACTCCTGGAACATCTCATATGCTCCATGACGCTCAAAACGTCGTTGAAGACCCGGTTCTAAGCCGTAGCATGGCACACTCGAACTATAGAGTAGTCATCAGCTTCGCTTTGCAGACGCTCATAACTTCGCTCAAGATCTCGCAGCAGGCCTGTCACCCAGCGGTGCTTCGGGGCGTAATTTTTCGTGCAGCAATGAGGATAATCCTCAAGTTACGGACCCAGTCCGTGTAATTGCTACCATCATCTTTCAACTTTGCTTTCTCAAGGAACGCATTAAAATTCAACGGAACAACAGACGAGCCATCTATCTACAATAAACATAGACAAGCAAAATACTATCGGTACTAAGTTCATGATAAATTTAAGTTCAATTAATCATATTAAAAACTCCCACTTAGACAGACATCTCTCTAGTCATCTAAGTGATCACGTGATCCAAATCAACTAAACCATGTCCGATCATCACGTGAGGCGGAGTAGTTTCAATGGTGAACATCACTATGTTGATCATATCTACTATATGATTCACGTTCGACCTTTCGGTCTCCGTGTTCCGAGGCCATATCTGTTATATGCTAGGCTCGTCAAGTTTAACTGAGTATTCGCGTGTGCAACTGTTTTGCACCGTTGTAGATGGACGAGAACTTATCACACCCGATCATCACGTGGTGTCCGGGTACTACGAACTTTGGCAACGGTGCATACTCAGGAGAACACTTCTTGATAATTTTAGTGAGAGATCATCTTATAATGCTACCGTCAAACAAAGCAAGATAAGATGCATAAAGGATAAACATCACATGCAATCAATATAAGTGATATGATATGGTCATCATCATCTTGTGCTTGTGATCTCCATCGCCAAGCACCGTCATGATCACCATCGTCACCGTAGCGACACCTTGATCTCCATCGTAGCATCGTTGTCGTCTCGCCAACTATTGCTTCTACGACTATCGCTACTCCTTAGTGATAAAGTAAAGCAATTACATGGCGCTTGCATTTCATACAATAAAGCGACAACCATATGGCTCCTGCGATTGCCGATAACTCGTTACAAAACATGATCATCTCATACAATAAAGTATAGCATCACGCCTTGACCATATCACATCACAACATGCCCTGCAAAAACAAGTTAGACGCCTTCTACTTTGTTGTTGCAAGTTTTACGTGGCTGCTACGGGCTGAGCAAGAACCGTTCTTACCTACGCATCAAAACCACAACGATATTTCGTCAAATTGACTCCGTTTTAACCTTCTCAAGGACCGGGCGAGCCACACTCGATTCAACTAAAGTGAGAGAGCAGACACCCGCCGTCACCTTTAAGCAATGAGTGCTCGGAGCGGTGAAACCAGTCTCGCGTAAGCGCACGCGTAATGTCGGTCCGGCCGCTTCATCTCACAATACCGCTGAACCAAAGTATGACATGCTGGTAGGCAGTATGACTTGTATCGTCCACAACTCACTTGTGTTCTACTCGTGCATATGACATCAACGCATAAAACCAGGCTCGGATGCCATTGTTGGGGAACGAGTAATTTCAAAAATTTCCTACGATCACGCAAGACCATGGTGATGGCATAGCAACGAGAGGGGAGAGGTCCGCCCACGCACCCTGTGAGACCGAAAGCGAAGCGTTATAACAACGCTGTTGATGTAGTCGACGTCTCCACGATCCGACCGATCCAAGCACCGAACGTCGGCACCTCCGAAGTTACGCACACGCTCAGCTCGATGACGATCCCGGACTCCGATCCAGCAAAGTGTCGGGATGAGTTCCACAAGACGACGGCGTGGGACGATGTTGATGCTCCACCGACGCAGAGCTTCGCCTAAGCTCATGACGATATGACTTCTCCGCGCAGGCTTCGCCTAAGCTCCATGACGATATGACCGAAGTGGAATATGGTGGAAGGGGCACCGACACGGCTAAGGAAAGATCCGAGATCAACTTGTGTGTTTTGGGGTGCCCCTGCCCCAGATATAAAGGAGCCAAGGGGAGGTGGCGGCCCTAGGGGAGGCGACTAAGGAGGAGTCCTACTCCCAGGGAGTAGGACTCCCCTCTCCTAGTTGGACTAGGATTGGAGGAGGGAAGAGGGAAGGGCGCCCCCCCTCCTTGTCCTATTCGGACTAGAGGGGGGGGGCGCAGCCCACCATGGCCTGCCCTTCCTCTTCTCCCATGGCCCATTAAGGCCCATGGACTTCCGGGGTTCGGTAACCTCCGGTACTCGATAAAATCCCGATTTCACCGGAACACTTCCGATGTCCAAATGTAGGCTTCCAATATATCAATCTTTATGTCTCGACCATTTCGAGACTCCTCGTCATGTCCGTGATCACATCCGGACTCGAACAACCTTCGTGCATCAATACTTATAAACTCATTATGAACTGTCATCGAAACGTTAGCGTGCGGACCCTACGGGTTCGAGAACTATGTAGACATGACCTAGAACCATTCTCGGTCAATAACCAATAGCGGAACCTGGATGCCCATATTGGTTCCTACATATTCTACGAAGATCTTTATCGGTCAAACCGCATAACGACATACGTTGTTCCCTTTGTCATCGGTATGTTACTTACCCGAGATTCGATCGTCGGTATCCAATACCTAGTTCAATCTCGTTACGGTAAGTCTCTTTACTCGTTCATAATACATCATCTCACAACTAACTCATTAGTTGTAATGCTTGCAAGGCTTAGGTGATGTGTATTACCGAGAAGGCCTAGAGATACCTCTCCGACAATCGGAGTGACAAAACCTAATCTCAAATACGCCAACCCAACAAGTACCTTTGGAGACACCTGTAGTACTCCTTTATAATCACCCGATACGTTGTGACGCTTGGTAGTACCCAAAGTGTTCCTCCGTAAACGGAGTTGCATAATCTCATAGTTACAGGAACATGTATGGGTCATGAAGAAAGCATTAACATACTAAACGATCAAGTGTTAAGCTAACGGAATGGGTCATGTCAATCAGATCATTCAACTAATGATGTGACCTTGTTAATCAAATAACAACCCCTTGTTCATGGTTAGGAAACATAACCATCTTTGATTAACAAGCTAGTCAAGTAGAGGCATACTAGGGACATACTGTTTGTCTATATATTCACACATGTATTATGTTTCCGGTTAATACAATTCTAGCATGAATAATAAACATTTATCATGATATAAGGAAATAAATAATAACTTTATTTTTGCCTCTAGGGCATATTTCCTTCATGTACTACTACTTTTTTGTTCTGTGGCCCACCTTTCATTCTCACAAAGTGCGTAGGAGCACGTGCTAGAGCTGGCTCTTCACGAAGAGCCCGCTTACCTTCTCTCTCCTCTTCTCTTTCATCCAACTAAGCAGAAATATACTATAGTTTATTCCTTATAGCCCGCCGACTCAGCTCTATTGTACTTTCTCTAAGCACTTACTAGCACCCTGTTGTGGTTTTGTCACGGCAGATGTCCTCATGAAAGGACTTAGTCGCAGGGCCATCGCTACGGGTTAGCTTGAAGGGGTTAAATCGGAGAAGGGACACGGGAGTTATACTAGTTCGGCCCCTTCGATGAAGGTAAAAGCCTACGTCTAGTTTGTGATGGGATTATTGGGGTTTCGATGACCAGGGAGCGAATACGCTTTGCCTGGATCTCGAGTTGTTCTTCTCTCTCCCTGAATTGCCGCCGGGTCGTCCCTTTATATACACAGGGTGACGCCCGGCTGGTCTACAGAGTCTCGAGCCAGCTCATACAAGTGTCTAGTTTGGTCTCTTCCTTTCCTAACTTACATTACAAGATACATAACCATGGCGGTTTACTACTATAGGCCCTAAACCGCCTTTGGGCTCTGGGCCTCTAAGCTTCAGTAATAAAACGCTATCTACTGAGTCTTCATGGGCTTCAATATAGTTGAGGGTGAACCGGGCCTTCCTGGCCGGTTTACACTCAGTAGTTATATCCCCAACATTAGGCCCCAGATTGATTTGAATCTGTTCATGTCAATCTTCAATACTTAAAGAAATCTTGTGAACATCTCCTTATATTCTCGTAAACCGCCATGTTGTCTTCTCCTGTAAACTTTGTTAAACCGCCATGACGTCATCCTCTGGTCACAGCAACGGACCATCATGACATCATCTCTGTATTAAAAAGATTCCCTTCATTAATGGTATCCCGAAAATCGAGGCGACAGGCGCGCCCTCTTTTGCCGCTTCAGGCTCCTCGATTCTTGCGCCTGCTACTTATCCCTTTCTTCTTATAAATAAAGCTGATGGGTCTTTCCATTCTTTCCCCTTGCCTCTTCTTCTTCCTCTCGCGAACCCCACTGCTCGAGCCCTGCCGCCGGCACACAACGCACTGTCATCTTCGTCTCTGGCCGCTGCATCACCCTGAATCAAACCAGAGTTCCGCGGTATCCCTCCGCAGTAGATCTGCACTGGTAAGTTTTCCCTTTTCCGCATCTTTAGATCTGTGCTAGGGTTCACGAGCTCATCTGTATAGTTCCTCGTCCATCTCAGTTCTTCGTTTTTCCTTCTGTCGTGGTTGCTTTGATCCAGCAGTAGCGTAGACCTCGTGCGGTAGTTACTCCGCATCCATTTTCAGTACTAGTAGATCTTCCTTTTTATAAAAAAAATCCTTAGTAGAGCGCACGACCTTCTCTATTCTGCTTAACGCCATTATAGGTCACAGAAATTTTTTCATTATTGCAGCATGGTAGATCCAAATAAATTTCATCATTGTGTGAAACATGTTTCTGTCAATACTTGGCAGATTTTCATCTCTGGCTCCTCCACCTAAGGGCGGTTTAAATCTTAGTAGTGTTAATCCTGCCACCTGTCATTAGCCCTCACTTAAACCGTCGTCTTGACTTGGATACCAATGTCCGGTTCACCTCATATGTACGCTTTGATTAAATTTCCGGTTTAACATTTGATGAATACACATGAACCGCCAATCGTAAACCGGCCTTTATCTTTCCATTACAGCTCTGATTTTCAAGATGACCAAGCAATTTGCTGCCTGCAACTGGGTTCCATCCCGGATTACAGAAACACAAATCAACGGATTCGTTGTAACGGGTGCATTAGCTCCCAAAAGTGTCCTTCATTGGCAAGTTCCTGGCCCTGAGTGCCCTCCTGAGCCTCAAGATGGAGAAGTTATTGTATTTATGCAACATCTATCCCGGGGTTTCAGTCCTCCCGGATCAAAAAAATTCCGGGATGTACTTGCCAGCTTCCAACTCCATCCTCAGGATATGGGACCAAATTCTGTGTCCGACATTTGCAACTTTCAAGTGTTCTGCGAGGTTTATCTACAAGAAGAACCAACGGTTGACCTCTTTCGGGATTTCTTCCACTTAAACCGCCGCACTGAGGCCCAGTTCTTTTGGCCGATTCTCCCATAATCTTGAGAATCGACCCTCCACCCAGCTTCTTCCAGAATCTTGAACCCATATTTTTTTTACAATCCTAGCTAGTTAGGATGTGAATAGTTAGGATTGTAAAAAATATATAGATACAAGATTCTGGAAGAAGCTGGGTAGAGGATCAAATCTCAAGATTCTAGGAGAATCGCCCAAAAGAACTGGGCCTGAGTTCTCTGACGGCCCCAATACTGAACTTGGTGGTGTATCAATTCAAAAAAGGAAAGAGGTTGACTTTCATCATGCCAAAGTTCACAGCCACCCTAAAGACTGGAACCAGACTTGGTTTTATTGTCGGAACACTGCCCCTGCTAGAGAAAATCCCTTGCCGGGTTATCACGCTCACCGGCTTAGCAATGGCCACCCTTTACCTCCACGAATGACTATCAAAGAACGACAAGCTTATGCACCTCAACTCACCAAACTCCAGGCTCTCCTCACCAATGGTTTGACTGGTGTTGATCTTGTTCGTTGTTGGGTTTCATGGTGCATCCTTCCTTTAAGCCGCCGCCCCGGTTTGATGTATGCGTATACCGGCAAGACCAATGATCCTCAATGGTTTAACGAAATAGAAATGACTGACGATGAAGTCACTGAAAGTGTTAAAAAAGATACTGGACGAACCTATCGCCGTATGCACCCAAACCGGTCTGTGCCCTTTTTGCGCCTCCAACAAACCGCCAGTGGTAATGACTTTAACCTTGTACATTTTTAATCCGCCTCCTCTTTGACAATAATACAATTATCCTTTACTTTAATCCTGCAGGCCAATAGCTCCTTCTGGAAAAGGAAAACTCAAGATAAACTGGCCAGGGCTCCTCGCGAGAAAAGCAAAGCTGTCAAGAAAACTACCAAGAAGAAAACTACCGAATCTTCTGATCCACCAGAAGATGTTGATGAATCGGCTGAAGAGGTAAAACTTGACTCCCTTGGTCCCTTTTTCGTGCACCTTATTGACAATAACTATTCCCAGGATGATGCGGAGGCCAGCCTTGCAGACCATGTTGAGGTAATAGCTCTTTCTTCCGATTCAGATCTGGTGACAGTTAAAAGATTTCGCCGTGCAGTTCGAAAAGTGAAATACTCTCACCCTCTTGCTTATTTGGATCCAAAACTTTCTTTGAAGACTCAGCAAACTGAAGGGCGTCGCACAACCCGACACAGTGGGCAGCAAGTCACCTCTTCCAGTATACCGGACACCCCAACCCGGAAACGTCGTCCAGAGGTTGCCTGTTTTCCTGAAAAACTTTATCCTTTGAAGGGTTACTTCCGATACCCCCTCAATCTGTCTGACTCGAATTATCAGGTGTCTTCCAATTCATCCGGCGGTTCATCAACCACTCAGTTGCCTCCCCTTAAAACCGTCGCTGGGTAAGTGTACTTGCTCTCCGGTTTGTTTCTTCATGCATCGGTTTACCGTACTAATATTTATCTTGACATTGTAGTACCAAAGCCCGTTTAAGCAAGAAAGCCAAGACCAGCGACCCCACTGACGATGTTGAACCAGAGAAGACCCCCGAAAATGCCGGTGAAAATGCTGATATTGTCATGGATGACTCCGCCCCGCAAGACCTAGCCACTGATGCTGATCCGCCGGAAGCTGATCCGGCTACACATATGGACACATCATGTCCACGTGGCACGCCTGCAGGTCCAGTTGTCGATCCGCTAAGTTCAACTGCTAATCCGCCAAGCCCAGCCAAAGATAATGTCAATCAATCGAGCCTAGCAAAAGACAATGATGACGTTGTTGTTACTGGCACTGCTTATACCGCCCCTGGCAATCCAGTTGTTTTGTCAAAACATACCGCCAAAGACGAATTTGTTGCTATGGGAAAAGGGAAAGGGGCAACTGACTTGTCCAACTATGCTAATCTTTCTGCTCAGGATCTTCATTCCGGATTCTTGAACCGGATTTACACAAGCCGAGACTATGAAATCAGTTTGGTAAACCTGATGAAGGAATGCTATGAGGTAAAGACCTTCATCCTTATTATGTACCTTTATTGTATTGTAGCCCCCAAGGGCCGGTTTGACTTTGCAAAATCAAACCGGGACTTTCATTTTCCAAACTGTAATTTCTTGATTCTTCTTGCGTATTTTCCTGTTCAAATATACATTAGCCCCCAAGTGCCAAGAGTGAAACTTGTTTAATCCTTGGGAATTTAAACAATTAATAGCAGAAAAGAAATCCGCATTAACCCCCAAGTGCCAAGTGTATAACTGGTTTGTATGCTTGGGACTTCAAACAATTAATAGCAGAGAAGCAATCCGCATTAGCCCCCAAGTGCCAAGTGTATAATTGGTTTGTATGCTTGGGACTTCTTTTGATAAAATATGTATATGCTCCTCTGATCGTGGCAGGCTGATATAAATCACCAAGGTACTCAAATTGCTGATCTTCAAGAGAGTATAAGAACCCAACAAGCAGAAACTTCGAAGGCCAAGGATGAGCTAAAAGCCGCTTTGACCGCCATGGAACAACTTAAAGAAGGTTTCAAGACTGAGCGTGCCAATTGGGATACTGAAAAGACTGCATTGCTGAAGCGGGCTAAAGACGCCGAATCAGCTCTTAAACCCGTGGCGGAAGAACTTACTGGGTTGAAGCGCCAAGTGAATGCCATGACCTCTGCAGTATTTGGTAAGTACTCTTGCCAAGGCTTCTTGAATGACTATCCTTGTAATTTGCCGGTTTAACGTGAAAGTATTAAACCATTGCAGGTAGCCGCATTGCTCATCTGGGCTCTGACATGCGGATGAAGCTGAAGGCAGCATACACTCTGATTGAACAACTGTATACTGGTGCCCAACGGGTTATCTGCGCAGCGTCATACAACAATCCGGCCCCAACACTGATCAAGGATACGCTAGCAAAGTTATCCATAACGCCAGCACAGATAGAAGAGATGAAGCGATCTGCCAGGGCCGTCGCTTTGTTGGCACTTACCCGAGCGAAAGCATGGATAGCCGACCTGGATCCGGTGGACATAGCCAAGGGCTTTCCTAGTGCACAAGAAAACGGGGCAGATTTTGATGACGAAGCCCTTAAAAATGTGACAAGGGAGATGCACCCTCTGGCGAGTCAACTGGCCGAAGAAGCTAATTTGAATGTTCACCAGTGTTTCTATGATGCCAACAACAGACGGATTAATGCTGTCATGCCGGAAGTGCAAAATCTTATTCCGCCAATTCGTAAGCACACTTACGCCCCTGACGTTGATCCGTCCGAATGTATAAGTGAAGGGGCTGTCTTTCAGGCTTTAACCCGGATTGACTGGACCACCGTGGACTTCCAACCACTAGATGGGGAGGAAGATGCTGAACCGACGCCAGATGATCCATCAACCTCACGTCAACATGGTGATGAGGCTTGATCCAGCAATCTAGTTGATGCTTCACAAACTTTGCTGTGTTGGAAGAAACACCATATTTTGGGCCTTAAAGCACCTTGTAATAGGCTAGTGAAAATACTTTGATCTGCTGCCATCGTGCAGTGGGATATGCTTTGTTCGATCCGCCATGACATTGTCAGAGCTGGCTTATATATCTTCATAATACTATGCAACCCCTGTGTCTGCATAAAAAAGATCTGTGATATAAAATCACTTAGTCGATTTACCAATTTATATTTGTAGTAAGGGTGAACACCCGACTTCCACCATGCAGTGCTGGTATGTATAAAGGAGAACCGGGTTGTAATGAACACCGGATGATTGTACTGATAAGCCAGTACGGGTAGTAACACACCGGTTTGATAAAGAATAAGGTCTGACAACTTATAGTTGTCAACTTAGCCGGGTTAACAAACACCGGTTTAACATGAATATGATCTAACAACTTGTAGTTGAAAGTCAAGCCGGGTCAATAAACACCGGTTTAATTTGATGACTGATAGTCATGCCGGGTCAATGGACACCGGTTCAAAATAGAATTTATCAACAGAGGAAAAAGAACTTGAGAAAGGCAAATAAAACCGTGTAGTCAAGGCTTTTCAAGGGCTGCCAGGCCCAAATTCGAGGCTTTTCATGGGCTGCCAGGCCGCTGAGTTAAACCGTTTGGACAAAGCCTTTTAAGATGGGCCTCCAACTAACCATTTATCATTTTAACTTTGACAAGTTCAGGGTCTCAATGAGAGTAACTGTCAAATGTTCGACGGGTCATGCCAGGATTACCTGGATAGGAGTGGCTTACTTGATGAAGGCAGGTTAACCCGGCGTTTTAGGTGAATACACCAGGCTTCCAAGCCGTGGGTCGATACCCGGTTACAAGGGTCCTTTCAAACTCTTTGGTATTTGACACAAAGAGCCCCAAGTAACTTTGTGAGCTGTGCTCAATGGGTGCCTATGTTTGAGTCACGCTTTGAGCAACAAAACTCTCTTTGGCCCCGCGGGTGTGAAGCTCCCAAGCTATGTAGTGGCATGATAGCCGGTTTAACAAGTAGTACTTCGCTTTGTTAGCTGAAGCCCCCATGTAAACAAAGATTTGAAGAAAACGGCGGAGACCCTGCTTGTAGCAAGGATGCCAGTTTATTATATTGATCATAATATATACATTGTTGGAATATGTACGTAAGAAAAGCCTGTGGTTTCAAGTGTAAGGCCGTAGGAGAGCTATGTTCCATGGCCGCCGGGTCTCCTCCTCAGAACTGCGTGAGTCTTCTCGAACGTCAATGAGGTAGTATGAGACATGTAGATTTTTACTGACCACAAAGGGTCCTTCCCAAGGTGGGGATAACTTGTGCATATCAGTCTGATCCTGGATGAGCCGGAGCACCAAGTCGCCTTCTTGAAAGGTCCTTGACTTAACCCGGCGGCTGTGATAACGCCGCAGTTCTTGTTGATAAACCGCCGATCGAGCAAAGCCATGTCCTGTTTCTCATCTAACAGGTCCAGCGCCTCTTGGCGTGCTTGCTCATTATCCGCTTCAACATAATTGGCAACCCGGGGCGAGTCATGACGAATATCACTGGGGATGACTGCCTCAGCCCCGTAGACCATGAAGAAAGGTGTATAACCCGTAGATCGGTTCGGGGTGGTTTTTATGCTCCATAACACAGATGGTAATTCTTCCACCCAACAACCCGGCGTCCGCTTCAAAGGGACCATACGCCGGGGCTTGATACCCTTCAGGATCTCTTGATTCGCCCTCTCCGCTTGACCATTGGACTGGGGATGAGCCACGGACGCTACATCAAGCCGGATGTGCTCTCGTTGACAAAACTCCTCCATCTCACCTTTAGAAAGGTTCGTACCATTATCTGTGATGATGTTGTGTGGAAAACCAAAACGGAAAATGATCCTTTTGAGAAACTGAACCGCCGTGGCTGCATCACACTTGCTGACGGGCTCCGCTTAAACCCATTTAGTGAACTTGTCAACTGCCACCAACAGGTGAGTCTTTTTATCTTTGGAACACTTAAAAGGTCCAACCATATCAAGCCCCCAAATGGCAAACGGCCAAGTGATGGGAATCATGTGTAGCTCTTGTGCCGGAACATGAGCTCGACGCGAAAACTTCTGACAAGCATCACACCTCTTTACCAGATCCTCCGCATCAGCATGAGCTGTCAACCAATAGAACCCATGACGAAAAGCCTTAGCCACCAAGGAGTTTGAACCGGCATGGTGACTACAATCCCCTTCATGGATTTCACGTAGAATCTCTTGCCCTTCTTCAGGAGAAACACAGCGTTGGAATACGCCTGAAATACTGCAACGGTGCAACTTGCCGTTGTGAGCAACCATGGACTTGGACCGCCGGATTATCTGCCTGGCAAGGAGCTCATCATCTGGTAACTCACCCCGGTTCAAATACGCAAAATATGGTACTGTCCAATCCGGCGTGACGTGTAAAGCGGCTACCAATTGGGCCTCCGAATCAGGAACAGCCAAATCCTCTTCTGTAGGCAACTTAACAGACGGGTTATGCAAGATATCTAAAAAGATATTGGGTGGTACCGGTTTACGTTGAGATCCCAGCCGGCTCAAAGCGTCTGCTGCTTCATTTTTGCGCCGGTCAATGTGTTCAACCTGATAACCCATAAAGTGACTTGCCACGATATCCACCTCACGTCGATAAGCCGCCATGAGCGGATCCTTAGAATCCCAAGTACCAGAAACTTTTTGAGCCACCAGATCAGAATCTCCAAGACAGCGAACCCGGCTTAAGTTCATTTCCTTAGCCACACAGAGACCATGGAGTAAGGAATCGTACTCTGCAGCATTGTTAGTACAAGGAAACATTAAGTGGAGAACATAGCAAATTTTATCACCGCGAGGGGAAGTAAGGACAACTCCAGCCCCCGAGCCTTCCAATTGCCTGGACCCATCAAAGTGAATAGTCCAGTATGTATTGTCCGGTTTGTCCTCTGGTGCCTGCAATTCGGTCCAATCATTGATGAAGTCGACAAGCGCCTGAGATTTGATGGCCGTTCGAGGCATATACTTTAATCCATGTGGACCAAGCTCAATTGCCCACTTCGCAACCCGGCCAGTTGCTTCTCTGTTCTGGATTATATCGCCCAAAGGAGCAGAACTAACCACTATGATGGGATGGCCTTGAAAGTGTTGCTTGAGCTTCCTACTTGCCATAAAAACTCCATACACCAGCTTCTGCCAATGCGGATACCTTTGCTTCGACTCGATCAGTACTTCGCTGATATAATAAACTGGCCGCTGAACCGGATATTCTTGCCCAGCCTCCTTACGCTCAACCACCATTGCCACACTGACCGCACGGGCATTGGCAGCCACAAACAATAACAGAGGCTCGTTATCAACTAGAGCAGCAAGGACGGGCGGTTCAGCCAGCTGCCGCTTCAAATCCTCAAATGCCGCATTGGCTGCGTCACTCCAGACAAAATCTTCTGTCTTCTTCAACATCTGATACAAATGAATCACCTTCTCTCCCAAACGGCTGATAAACCGGCTAAGGGCTGCAATTCGACCTGCCAGACGCTGAACATCATTGATGCATTTCGGTTTAGCCAAAGATGTGATTGCCTTGATTTTTTCTGGATTGGCCTCAATACCTCTGTTGGACACAAGAAACCCCAAGAGCTTGCCTGCCGGAACACCAAAAACACATTTGTCCGGATTGAGCATCATTTTATAAACCCGAAGATTATCAAACGTCTCCTTGAGGTCATCTATCAAGGTTTCCTTCTTCCTGGATTTTACCACAATGTCATCCACATAGGCATGAACATTACACCCAATCTGCGTGTGAAGACAATTTTGCACACAACGCTGATAGGTTGCCTGGGCACTTTTGAGCCCAAAGGGCATAGAGACATAGCAGAAGGCTCCAAAGGGAGTGATGAAGGCTGTCTTCTCCTGGTCCTTAACTGCCATTTTAATCTGATGATAACCTGAATAAGCATCCAAGAAACTCAGGCGCTCACAACCCGCCGTCGCATCAATAATCTGATCAATATGCGGGAGAGCAAAAGGATCTGCCGGACAAGCTTTGTTCAAATTGGTGTAATCCACACACATACGCCAAGTGCCATTTTTCTTAAGAACGAGCACCGGATTAGCCAACCACTCAGGATGAAATACTTCAATGATAAAACCAGCAGCCAACAGCCGGGCTACTTCCTTACCAATGGCCTTGCGTCTTTCCTCGTTAAAGCGGCGAAGAAATTGCTTGACCGGTTTAAACTTGGGATCAATATTGAGAGTGTGCTCAGCGAGTTCTCTCGGTACACCTGGCATGTCAGAAGGCTTCCATGCAAAAATGTCCCGGTTCTCACGGATGAACTCGATGAGCGCGCTTTCCTATTTCGGATCCAGATTGGTGCTGATGCTAAACTGTTTGGACGAATCGCCAGGGACAAAATCAACAAGTTTAGTCTCATCAGCCGGTTTGAACGTCAAGGTTGGGTGATGCTCAGTGGTGGGCTTCTTCAGAGGGGTCATATCTACCGGATCAACATTGTCTTTGTAAAACTTCAGCTCCTCTGTAGCACAAACCAACTCAGCATAGGCCGCTTCACCTTCCTCGCAATCCAAAGCGATCTTCCGACTTCCGTGTACTGTGATAGTTCCCTTATAACCCGGCATCTTGAGCTGCAAGTAGATATAACAGGGCCTTGCCATGAATTTTGCATAAGCCGGCCGTCCAAACAGTGCGTGATATGGGCTCTGGATTTTCACCACTTCAAAGGTCAGCGTTTCAGACCGGGAATCATACTCATCTCCAAATACGACCTCCAAAGCGATCTTGCCAACAGGATATGCCGATTTACCTGGTACCACACCATGGAAAATAGTGTTTGACGGTTTAAGATTCTTACCTGTCAACCCCATGCGACGAAAAGTCTCATAGTACAGGATGTTGATACTGCTCCCTCCATTCATCAGAACTTTGGTAAACTTATAACCTCCCACCTGAGGTGCTACCACCAAAGCTAGTTGACCCGGATTTTCAACCCGGGGCGGATGGTCCTCTCTGCTCCACACAATGGGCTGCTCAGACCATCGTAAATAGCGTGGTACTGTTGGTTCAATAGAATTGACTGCACTCTTGTGAAGCTTCTGATCGCGCTTACACAGGCTAGTAGTGAACACATGATACTGCCCACCATTCAATTGCTTGGAATGACTTTGATAACCCGGCTGCTGCTGATTCCCTTGATTATTACCACCTTGGTTGTTCTCATGGCCCTGATTATTCTGAAATCCAGAGCTTGAACCACCACCATCATGAAAACCTGGACCTGAACCGCCCGGCGGACCCTGATCATACCGGAAAAGATCAGAGTTTTTGCACTCCTTCATAATATAATAATCTTTCCAAAGATGCGTGGAAGGGGCCTCTTTAGTCCCATGCTTTGGGCAGGGCTGGTTTAACAGCCGCTCCAGATTCATCCCTCCACCGCGCTGGGGCGGTTTACCTTTACGGCCCTGCATATTGGTGTTAGCCACAAAATCTGAATTATCTGCTTTGCGCTTACCATTATTCCCATGGCTTCCTTGGTTATGATGTTGTCCTTTTGCACCGTCGTTCTTCTTTCCCTTCTCTGGTTTCTCCTCATCAGACTCGGGATCCTTGGTATTATCAGAATCGGCATACTTGACCAAGGCCGCCATAAGTGTTCCCATGTCATTGCAGTGGCGCTTGAGCCGTCCCAACTTCATCTTTAGTGACTTAAACCGGCAATTACGCTCCAGCGTTATGATCACTTGGCCAGCATTAATCTGGTCTGACGAATGCAAAACTTCTGAAACCCGGCGTACCCAATGAGTTGTTGACTCGTTCTCCCCCTGAACACAGGCATCTAGGTCCACAATGGACATAGGCTGTTTGCAGGTGTCCTTGAAATTGGCTATAAATCGGGCCTTCAACTGATCCCATGATTCGATGGAGTTGGCTGGTAGGTTTTTCAGCCAAGTACGGGTTGTCCCTTCCAACATCATTGTGAAGTACTTTGCACAGGCCGCTTCATCTACATCCAGCATCTCCATTGCCATCTCATAACTCTCAACCCACGCCTCAGGTGGCTGATCAGCAATGTAATTTGGTACCTTACGCGGACCCTTGAAATCCTTAGGCAGTCGCACATTACGGAGAGCCGGAATAAGACAAGGCACTCCCCAGGAACTAAAAGCAAGCCCGGTGCCTCGGTCCACTGATGTCGCTGGATGAATCGGGGCGGTTTGATAGCGACCCGCATGTGGTGCTGCCAAAGCGGCCTCCCTTCATGCTCTGCCATTATCCACCACATCTTGCGCCGGATTACGGCTCCGAGCGCTGCTGGACACCTCCGGTTCGTCCATGTGCCTGCTATAGCTCTTGCTCGGACGAGGGGTCGAATGAATTCTATCTCGGCTATAGGAATAAGCCTGCTGCTGCACCACGACGGTTTGAAGAAGATCCCTGGCCCACCGTGTCTCAATTGCCGCCAGTGAATCGCCCTCCATCGGAATAGCTGCCAGGCGAGATGCCGCAGCAATCATGTTATCCAAAGGGCTCGAAAAGTGACCAGGTGGTGTTGGCACATACGGTGGCGGGTTGTCCGTCCGTCGAGGTGGTTCCATTATCCGTGGTTGATCCGGCGCCGCTCCAGGCGCATCGGTTCGGTTTGCAGCTGCCGATTTACTCATCCCAGCCCCCGGCGTATTAAAGAGATTTAATCCTTCGAAGCCTGGCTGCATACGCGATCGGTACTTCCTGCGCATCACGTTGTTTGCCGCGTTCTGATCTAACATGAGCTGGAAATTCTGTGCATGTATCTGCTGTGATTGGGCATCCAAAGCGGCTCGTTCCTCAGCCATCCTGGCATCCTCAGCTGCCAGGTCCTCCTTGGCCTGCGCTATCTGGTCCTTGTGCTGATTCTGTGTATCGGGGTAACTGCCGTGGTTAGCAAGGTCGTCCAGGCATCCATCAGATCAGAGAGAACTTGAGCCGGCTGGCGCACCGAGCCTCCTGTCGCGGCCGCTGAACCAGAAATCATGGCTGTTGTAGATGAAGATTGCAAAGCGGGCTGCGTCCCGGCCATGTAGACAGCAACTCGGCTGGGTGGTTCAAGGAGGTCCGGAATACTGTTGTCGTCGGAATAGCCTCCGAACACACCATCATGGACTTGGTATAAGGACTCGGTTTCACCGTTGGATGATTGGCCGTCGGAATAAACAGCCGTCTCGCCTTCAGACACCGATTCAGATCCGATCCCATGGACACATCCTACGAACGCACGCTTCATGGCTGGCTTAACTCGGGCAGGACTTGCACGCTGAGTCGTCTCGACGAGGTCGGTGTAGGTGTCTGGCTCAGGGTCCGGTTCGCCGATTTTGCCGATGAAGACATGAATTCCGCCAAAGGGGACCCGGTACCCGTACTCGATTGAGCCGGCCTCGGGGCCCCATCCTTCGTGTCGATGTAGAGCTTGCCGCGACGACTCTTGGTCATCCGGCCAACCGCGTACCCCTTCAGTCCTTCAAAGCTTCCCTTCAAACACTCAAAACCATCGTGCGATAGCCCCACGCTGGGCGCCAACTGTCGTGGTTTTGTCACGGCAGATGTCCTCATGAAAGGACTTAGTCGCAGGGCCATCGCTACGGGTTAGGTTGAAGGGGTTAAACCGGACAAGGGACACGGGAGTTATACTAGTTCGGCCCCTTTGATGAAGGTAAAAGCTTACGTCTAGTTTGTGATGGGATTATTGGGGTTTCGATGACCAGGGAGCGAATACGCTTTGCCTGGATCTCAAGTTGTTCTTCTCTCTCCCTGAACCGCCGTCGGGTCGTCCCTTTATATACACAGGGTGACCCCCGGCCGGTCTACAGAGTCCCGAGCCAGCTCATACAAGCGTCTAGCTCGGTCTCTTCCTTTCCTAACTTACATTACAAGATTCATAACCATGGCGGTTTACTACTATGGGCCCTAAACCCCCTTTGGGCTCCGGGCCTCTAAGCTTCAGTAATAAAACACTATCTACTGAGTCTTCATGGGCTTCAATATAGTTGAGCTTGAACCGGGCCTTCCTGGCCGGTTTACACTCAGTAGTTATATCCCCAACGTACCCCCTTGACCGTGGAACTTGACGGTGTACGTCACCTTGTGTCTCATAATTTTCCTCGTCATCATCTGAGTCCTAGAAGATCTCACCCACATCATCATTAGCATGCAGCCGCCTTGATAGACAACGTGCGCAGAAGGAGTAGAGGCGACTGGGGACGCACCACCACCACGTCATGGGCACTCCGTATGTGCTCGTGTGCGTGCAGCGTGCGTGTTTTTCCATCAGTGCTAGCTCTAAGGCTGAGGCTGCGGTCGTCTTCGTCTCCAACTAGTAGTTGAGCCACGACGGCAAAGAGGTGCTGCAAGAGATGCGTATGCGCCTTTGCGTCTGAAGCCGCCGTACCTACACGACGACCGGACGTCGCCCGCGGATGGCGCACGCCTCCATGCAGCCGAGTGTGTGCGCATGCATGTGTTATTCACGTGCATTCTGTGGCCGAGCGTGTGTGCATGCACGTCTTGTGTACGTGCGTTGTGTGCTCCATGCTGTGCGCGTATGTGCATGAGTTGGACCGGATGGAGTTAGTGTGTTGGCTTGTGTACATGTGTGGCTGCATGCATCCTGTACATGCGTGGCTTGTTGCGTGGTTATCAATAATTCAATATAAACTACTCCCTCTGTTCCTAAATATAAGTCTTTCTAGCCATTTCAAATAGACTACAACATATGGAAGTATGTAGACATATTTTAGAGTGTAGATTCACTCATTTTGTTTCGTATGTAGTCCCTTATTGAAATATCTAAAAAGACTTATATTTGGGAACGGAGGGAGTATACAACATCTTCAACTTAGCATCCTCATGTACCGTTTCTAGTGGTTAGCGAAAAGTTCATGTTATTTTAGTTTTTTATATGTGGGCAGGCGGCAAAAAACAGGGAAAACGCGCAAGGTTCCTTGCAGACGCTCCACCGCAAGGTTCCTTTCTCCTCCTCGGTCGTCGGGAATCTATGCTCTTCAACTCTTTTATTTTACGTGATCTTTGTTCATCCTTTTCCCAACACGCGAGACATCTAGCATCAAGCTGCACGTGTCATGCAAGAAAATGGAGATAATCAGATAAGCAGTGCGTAAGTGAGTCGTGCGGGGGGGAAAGCGGGGGGAAACCCTTTTTCGTAAGTGATTCATGCACTTCGATGGCACCTACGCAATATTTTTTCTCCTCGATGGCACGTGAATAGTGCACGTACTCAACGATGGAGCACGAGATGATAGCAATTACATGGTCAGCCCTTTTTTGGAGAGAGTGCGTACTACTAGTAAATAACTTTGATGTGTCCCGTCAACTCGTAGAACGACGAGAAGCTTGATTATGCCTTCTCCCTCACCAACGCGTGCGCGGTGGCTCGCAGCACGAGGAGAAACTTTTGCTTAGACTGCTCACAGTGGGGAGTAACATAGAGTAGTAACTTGTCGATGTTACTATTCTATGTTACTACCTCCATAGTGGGTAGTAACATATGAGTGGTATCATAAAGAGTTCATTTATTAGGCTATAGACTCATTATGCCTTGAAATGTGTGATGTTACAATAACTAGCTAAGTTACCACAAACCCCTCTCTCCTCATTAATTAGCTGCCACATAAGCAATCTTGTATTGAAATGTGTGATGTTACTAGTTAAGTTACTCCCATTGTGACTAGTCTTACAAGCGGTGGACGTGCAGCAGTTCATTTGGTGTCAGATTGCCAGAAGCACTACTGTAGAACCATTGACTTCCGGAAGAGGCGAAGAGCCAAGCGCAAGGTCGCCTACTAACCTTAGGCTAGGCATAGTGGGAGTAACATAAGTAGGGGTACCTCCTTTTTTTATTCTAGAAACAACCACATGCGAATATCAAGGTGCTGGTTACATAGAACAAATTTCCTGCAGTCCATGCTCAGCCCTCCTCTATCTCTCTTCTCAGCCAGCCCGGACGCCTGAGCCCATTGTACATTTGCTCACATGCGCCCCACATGTCGTTGAAAACGCAAGAAGACCCACTGAACTGCACATCTTTCACCTCGGCGTGCTGGTGATGAAAAACAAATCAATAAAGATCTTGGTGGGCGCTTTTGGAGTTACTCAAGAGTAGTAAGATTCTATTTACTGAGTTTAACCCAAGATGCACATCTCGTGGCTTCAACTACCACTCTATTTTCTTTCATGACACGACCTGGATGCTGGATGTCCCACGTGTCGGCAAAAGGAGGAAGAACCCGACCAAATCTTCGGTTGTGCTCTCGGATTAGACTAGTGACTAGTTGTGCTAACTTAAAAATTTATTGTGTACTCCTCCGTTCCAAAATACTTGACTTCCATTTGTCCAAAATGGATGTACCTATATACTAAAACATGTCTAGATACATATATATATATATATATATATATATATATATATATATATATATATATATATATATATATATATATATTGACAAATAGAAGGCATGTATTGTGCAACGGAGGGAGTAGAGTGGATGCAAGTTTTGTATTGCGAAGAAGAGTACATCCATATATTGATAGAGCGTTGGAGTTGGCCTTACAAGTGGGACCGCAGATTGAGGAAACCGACTATCGGCAAACCCCACCTCGCGGCCTTGTATGATGGCTGAGTTAGAGAAACTATGAGGTTGAAGAGATTGCTCTAGCACGGACTCCAAGAAATATGGTGTCAGATGGAAGTCGTGCTGGTGGCGTGTGCCGTACTCCTGGACATGAATGCTTGTTCTGGCCCATGCCACCCTACTACTCCTACTACTTACTACATAGTACTAGTATCGAGGATTCAGGTGCTAGTTACGTAGTACAATATGGCTACAGTAAAAACACCCGCACGACGCGCGAAGCATGTGAAGCTAGTACAAATAGTGTACTACTTCCTCCGTTCTTAAATATAAGTCTTTGTAGAGATTTCACTAGGTGGACTACATACAGAGCAAAATGAATGAATCTACACTTAATATGCATCTATATACATCCGTATATGGTTCATAGTGAAATCTCTACAAAGACTTACATTTAAAACGGAGGAATACTATTGTTGATTGGCCTCATCCGATAACATGTTGCAATGCACGTACAATTATGGAGGAGGGAGAGGAAGAGCGTCGACAGCAGTTCAAATCGAGAGGAAAGCGAAGAGTCGGTGGGCGGTTGCCGTTGCCCACAGTTCACGAAGGGTGCCCGGCCTACGTCGGTTCAGAAATACTCCTACTACTCGCCGTCGTCTCGGTGATATGTTGGAGCAGGACCACATGTCAACGAAACATGGTGTGTAATTTCTTATGCAAAATGCGATCTGGCGCGTTGGCCCGAGGTGCGCATTAGTTTTTTTTGAAAGTTTGCGCATTAGTTATCGACCTTTATTTTTTAACATGCAATCTAAATGGATAGCTCCTGTGGTCATCACCGTGGCGGATATAGTGATGGTTGATTAGCGAGCAACTTATTACTGTGGGAATATGGGAGTACCGGGATTCAAGGAACAGAGAAATGATGGTTGCTTCGTCCGAGCAACTTCTTGTGGCGAAGGTGGGGCTCGTGATTTGACTGCTCACTAGTCATTACTAATCTGGCATAGCGACCGGGTGAATCTTTCCCTGAAGTTGTGTTGTGCACTCAATATTGCTGCATGGCAGGTGGAGCGGATGAAGGATGTCCAACATGTCGGTGAAACAAAGTTGAATTGTTTACGGCATTGCTATCAATCCTTCAGAATTTGTTTATATGTACGCATAATTTTGATGAAATTGTCTGTGATGCTATGAAGGTTTCAACCGGTTCCCTTGAGGAAAAAAGGTTTCAACTTGGGATTCATGTGTCTTGCCTCGAGATTATCTCGTTACAACATTCCATCAAATACAAATGAAACTACCATGGCTAATGCATCTCAATGGTTCGCAGATCAGCGCCAATATTCACATCACAACTGATGACAAAGTTGTGAGAAGGTGTACAAATAAAGAAAAAATATATAATTGATCGATGTTGTTCGTAGGCATGGCTCCATTTCCTTGGCACAGTGTTCATTGCTTGGCAGCTAGTTTCACCCAGCTCTGTAGCCAAAAAGGAGGTGTATGAAGGACACCACAATCCGATCATTTTGTGCAGCTCCACTAAAATCGAGCAGACCATCCTTGTTTGCAAAGATATCCAGTCAGTGTGATTACAATAATAGTGGAACTAGATGATGAAACATAACACACATAAATAGAAGCCGATCACCTCTACGATCTCTCTTTAGGACTAACTAGTTGTTGGAAAAAGATTAGGCATGGAGTTGAATGAGGAGGATAGCAAAACCAATCTCCCTTTCCCAGTCCCACAGAAATGTAAAAACGTTGCCCGTGTGACATTTTGGCGGAACTGCACAAAACACTCTTCGGAAAAGTGATTTGTGCAGTTCACCAAAAGGTCGCAATAGCAACGAGGTGAAAATGGATAGCCCTGTTTGCAAAAGGAGGTCGAAAGGAAACAATTACTACCCAATAACACGAGTTGAAGACACATACGCCGACAAAAAAGAAGCATGTTCCATGTAAAAAGGAAAAGATAGCACATGGTGGTTTATCAAAAATGGTTTGAGGACGAGATTGCAAGATGGAAAGTACGCCGGCCGAGATACGATTTAACCAAACAACTAAAGAAGATCCACATGCAGCAACGTGGGAAGATGGCAGTGGAGCAAGGCCGGAGGAAGCTGTACGTGAGGGTCGTTGGGATGTCACTAGGAGGGCGCCGGCGGCCGGGATCTGCCCATACTGCGGCAGCGAGCAAGTGGCGAAGGCCCTACCGCGCCGGAGCTTGGTCAGAGAGAACGGCGGGTACCGCAGATCGGGACGAGCTGCCTTAACGCCGTCGAACGGAGAGACGATGCACATCCTCCCTTTTCGCCGGCGGACGGGATGCGACCGGATCACTGACCAACGCTGAGAGAGAGAGAGGCCACGGCGGACTTGTGTGAGATGGTGTGACGAGAGACAAACCCATTTTTCCATTTTCCCCACAGCTATCGTTTTATATTCTAGGCGTGGTACCCGACCCTCCTTCGAGTAAACAACCGCTACACGCGTCAAATTCTCACGTGGGCTGCCTTTTACGTGTGAAGCGAACTCCACCGTGTACCAGCGGGTGTGGCCAGAACGAGCGTGAGTACGTCGTCCTGCGTGCACTTCTTCTTTAGTTGCAGGTGCGTGCGTGGGTGGGTGTGAGAGAGATGGTTTGTGCGAAACAGAGGCAATGTGTTGATGATATCTCAATCGAAAAAGCGTGACATATGCAATGTGTGTGAAAGCGGAGTCATGGGCGCGAGATATCGATAGAATTGAAAACAGGGATGAAGTGTGTGGCTGCGCGATCGATAAAGAGTGCCATTGAATTTGTGTTTGCCCGTCAAAGATACAGGCGGCAAGCCTCTTTGGAATTTGAGAGGCAGAGGTGCAGTTCTTCTCCGTGGCATGGATACCTACCTACAACATTCGACTATCGGTGTGTGTGTGTGTGGGGGTAGAGAGACTGGTCGACTAGTATATGTGTGGGGAAGGAGAGAGACCTAGCAATGTATTGAGGGAGATCGATCGACATCCATGGATATGTGTAGCAGAGGAATAAGGTTGGGGAAAAGACAAAGGCAGAGGCGTCGGAGGGTTGGTGGTGGAGTGGCGTCTCACAAATGGTGGGAGAGGCCTGCTAGACAAAGCGGAGGGTATGAGTGCAATATCAATAAGAGAGGGCGGGGATGTCATGTCTGTCTATGCACGTGTGTGTGAGAGGCAGGTCGGGAGGTATTCAAGGATGATGAGGGAGAAGATATGGTTGTGGTAAGCATGCGTAACTACATAGGAAGATCAACCGTCGTGTGTCCGAGAAAGGAGAGACATAACTAGCGAGGTAAGTGTATCATTGCTTGGTGAAAGCAATTATAGTCAACCTGGCTATATGTAGGGAGATCAGTTCATATACGCCTTTGCATGTGTTAGAAGCAAATAAGGTCGGAGAGCAGGACGGGGAGAGGGTGTGGCTAGGAGGTGGTGCGAGAGGCCTACCATGTTGAGGGGGAGGTGTGCGAGCATGTGATTAATGAAAAGAGGCGGAGTGTGCACCTGCATGGAATCGTATTGGACATATGGGGGCATGGACGGTGAGAAGAGAAGAGGGAAGTATATATGTGTTTGTTGTAGGCACACTTGGCTAGAGAGGTATATCGACGGTGTGTGCCAAAAAGAAGGAGACGAGGGCCTACACACACCGCTGGTGGACGACCTAAAGAGAAATAATGAACGTGTGTGATGGAGGGGACGCTAAGGGTGTGTGAGGGGGGCGGGCGTGTGCATGCACGATACAAAGTTAACGCTAGCTAGCTACAAATAGAAGAGGATCATGAAGGTGTAAAAGACGAACAAAGATCATAATTCATTAGTAAAAAGTGGATACGGATACTTTAAGAAGATATCATAATGTAGAACATTGATTATAATTTGGGCTAATGTGTGGCTTTTGCAACTCAGGTCTAAATACTTGTCATAATGTAGGGGGTGGGGCACTATACTTTGTGTGATAAACACGGTGTACGTATGGAACATGGTTTAGATTATGAATATATAGTTAGTACATCAAATGAACTATTATTTGGAATCAACATCAAGTGTATTCAAAAAATAGAATTCGAGTTCATGTAGTACACATAGTTCATATCTATCTCTATAGCAATCATGTGGTGTGTTATTAAGGTAACTAGCAAGAGGCCCATACGTTGCATGGAACATCAAGATGCATTTATACGAGTTGTTTATCTTGTGGGAGACAAAGATGAACGAGGGAAGTCCTTATCTGCAAATGTGGAGAGGGGTGCAGGTATCTTTTAGCAAAATTGTCATAGTTTGCTTTCTATCTGTCAGATATAGATCAGACGGTCCATATTGCAGGACGGCAGGCACACCATCATCACCAACTCGGTTTTTTATAAGAGTAGAGACACACGAATGATGGTTGAAGTTGGCAACAATCATGATTGTAGATTCTTATTGAAATAGAGAAACGAATTCAAATTTAGTTCGAATTGCAGCGGTAGTATAGACATTTGGAATGCACTAAAATGTTGTATGAGTAGGTTACATGCATTATACAGCAAGCGAAAAGATTTAATCGGACATAACATGGATTCATACTCCCTCCTTCCATCTATATAGGGCGTAATGAGATTTTTAAGACCGCCTTTGACTATTGACAAGATTAATAGTACATGACATGCACAATGTGAAAATTATATCATTGAAAGAACCTTTCACAGACGAAGTTAACGGTGTGCTTTGTGTAAGTTGCATGTCATATATCATTGCTCTAATATTTGGTCAAAGTTAGCATCGAAAACGCATTAGGCCCTATATAGATGGAAGGAGGAGTAGCTTTGAATAACATTTGTATAGTAAAGCGGGCAAGACTCTCTCTTTGTGTGGTGTGAATAGTTTTATTTTTTCGTTTTCTTTTTGGTTGAGGAAGTGCGAATTGATTTGAGTACGTACAAGTACAATATTACTACACGTTAGGCTTGTCCTAAAATTCAACCAGCGTCTTGTTATATCCGAAAATTCAGATATCGTGCTCCCAAAACTGGCGCCTTCACAACCCGCGCCTTGCTATCCCGAAATTACAACGCGCGCGAAAACTCCCTCCAGCTGCCAAATCCCGACACGCGAAATCCCCCTTCAAACCGTGAGCCGGAAGGGCCGCTAGTTCAAATCGGTGGGGGGTACTTTTGTAACACACACTACATTTTGGACAAGCGCGTACCTAAGTCATGCTTCACCCCCTCCCATCGCCCCCTTTTTGCCATTCGAAATCCCAGGCCGCCATAACCTCTCCGCTCCAGCCGCGAAACCGCACCCTCCTCCGTCCGCCACGTCACCGCTGCCCAGCCGGAGCCTCTTCCCTGACGACATCGTCCACCGCAACAGCTCGACGTCCCTTGTCCACCTCCCCGGATGAGGATCGGTCGTCCATCTCGCCGTCCCGCCGGTTCAGCCGCCCCGTCCTCCACCTCCAAGGAGCTACTCCGACGATCGCCTCGTCTATCGCGGCTGCTCCATCCCCACAGCGCCGCCTTAACCTGCCCCACCGGAACCGAAGCATCCTTACCGACTCCTCGAACGAAGCCGAGGCCTACTCGGCGCCACCAAAGAGGTTGTACACTCATCGCATCGCACCTTCTCCTTAACTCGACCTCCCGGCGCCGACGGTGCTCCATCCCGCACCCCTATGGAGTGGCTACCTTGAAGCCGGGCGCTGGCGACATCTCCACTGCGGCTCTCCCCGGTCTGCGAGGCCCCTTCGGCGGCGGCGTCCATACCAGCCGGATCTGCTGCTGCTGCTCGGCTCTCGCTCGATCGCTTCGCTTCGCCCAGCTGCTGCTGCTGCTCTCCCCTCGCTTCGTCTTTGCTGCTGCTGCTCCGATTAAGCCACACTTTAGTCGACTGAATCGACTTTTGGGTCGATCGATTTTCAAGGGTTGGGGGGCTCGCGGAGTTAAGGAAGAACCACCCTTGGAGGGACGGGGCTCGCCGGAGAGGTACCCCACTATCTATCTTAGGGTTCAGGGTGGGGGCGGGGGGGCTAGAGGGCTGGCCGGGGCGGCGGTGGCGAGTTGTCTCAGGGCGGCGAGGTGACGCTGGGGCCGGCGGTTCGGCCGGTGGTAGCTGGCGGCTCAGGGGGGTGCAGGTTGAAGATGAACTGCAGGCCCTCCCTAAACTACATGTCAAGTGCCTCTCTGCTACCATTGCGTTCAGTTCCGACCGTAGCATTCAGATTCCACAGTAAATTTCAGTTTCGACAGTTAAGTTCAGAGTCAACAGTTTTTACCCCATCTGTTGTAGTCAGGTGGTTTTTGGTGATGTTAATTTTACATCCATTTTACATCATCTATTGGAGATGCTATTAGAATCCCACTTGAGATTGACGATGTACGTCTTGTGCTGCTTCAACCTTGGCGTCTTACGGCTCACCGGAGCTGCTCTAACGACGAGCGATCCATCACAACAGCAGTTCCACAGACGCCGTCTCTGATTCCTCAGATCTTCCTCCACACCTCCGACAGCCACCTTTGCCTCAACTGCTTGCGACCAACCCAATGATCTTTGAGGTTAAACACGGCTACGGCAAAGAGATTGTACACTTGTTGCATCACTTATTACTATACATTCACGTCGATCCATTAGGGCTATTTTGGTTCAACGGAAAAACATAGCAATAGGGAATTTTCCAATGGCACTCTACTATTCAATTATTCATGCATTTTGTTGAAAGGAATTAAGCAAAACATCCACCTGGACCTACTTTTCAAAATCCTATGCATGAAAACAAGACCAAGTGCATTAGTGCCAGAATAACATTCTAACTGTACATGCTTTCATATGGTTTCATTTTATTTTGGCCATGTTTCTTTGCATTCTCTGCTCTTCCAATTCCTGTAAACCAAACACCCAAGTTGACAGAAATCCTGTGTTTACAAATGCTCTGTTTACCATGTGCATTTTCCTATCCTATTCCGGTGTTTTTCCTATCCCTGCATTTTAAGAATCATGCAAGCCAAATGAGCCCTTACAGAATTACTTCAGTTACAGGTACATGTCGAAGGGAACTTTGTGTGGTTTGTCCTGCTCCTGCCGCGACGTCGTCCACCTCACCTGATCTGCTCCATCGACAGAAGCATCAACCAAACTAGACATCACGACTCCTGATCGTCTTCCGCCGCCTCGGATCTCCTTCCCTGCCGCCGGCACCCACCGCAACGGCATCACCATCATCGACTCAACAGATGAACCTGAGGAGTACACGGGTCCACAAGAGAGGTCGCACTCTTTTGTTTCTGCTTATGTTATGCATTGCTTAAACTTACCTGCTACTTTATCGTCCTGTTCAGCTCTTGGACTCCCAAGTCAGGTCCAAATTAATGTTCAAAATTGAGTTCTAAATTAGTTGTGGGCCACATATCGAGGCAGCAATGAATAGTATGTCTGTCTAATATCTGGTTCACCTAGGGTATGCCTATGTTGTTCATCTTGGGTGGGAAACAAATAGTAAAGCAATCATCATCTGTCTTTTTATTAGTTTAAAGCAATCATCAGCCTGATATCATTATTTTTGGATCCATCCACTGGTTGTTACCATCACTCTAAATTTCTGCTTGCTCTCCTTACATAATCTCACCATATTTTTTCGTATGCATGTCAGATATTGTACACAGTCATGCTGAACATGTAGAGAAAAAGAGAAGAGTTTTGCGCGGCAATACAATGTCATGCAGACATCGCTCCATGGTGGGTTCAATGGCAAACCCTCCCCACCACTACTAGGAAAATGCTTATAGATAGAAGTTTACCAGTAGCGAGTTTTTTTGACCCCACGCTACTAGTAATTACCAGTAGCGCTGTGTAGAAAACACGCTACTACTAATATATAGCAGCAGCGTTTGTTTGTTTGGGCCGCACTATTTGTTACATGGGCGCGAGGCAGCATCAGTAACCCACTTAGCTGTAGCGTTTGTTACGAAAGGCGCTATACTGGTGGGCTTAGATGAGCGTGGTGCTCCAGCCAGCACTACTACTATAGCTAAAGAAAACCGTCCCGCGAGCGCCCCCGCACCCCCCTCGTCTCACACAATCCCCTCCGCCCGACGACGCCGCCGCCGCGGTTAGGGTTCGTCCCCGGTCGCCTCACCCCCATCGACGGTGCCGTACGCTGCCACCACGCGCGGTTGCCTCTCGCCTCCTCCGACGCTCCAGCCCCGTATGTCCCCCTCTCGATCTCCTCCTCCCCGCGCGCGCCACAGTAGCTCCTCTCGATCTCTCGGTTAGGGTTCGTCGTAGGGGCTGCCTCGTGGACCGACGCTGCGCCACAAGCACCCACCTCTTCTCGGGGGTAAACATCCGTCATTTTCGCTGCCCTTTATTACCTCAATTCGTGACATCGTATTTCATCCCCGCGCTCGGTCACGATGTCTGGTTTACCAAATGCTGTAGTGTCGCTAGAAATTGAATTTCGGTTTCCTACTGATTCTTGTACCATCGTGAGTAGTTGCTTTGCGGATGTTCCTACTTTCCAATATAACGGGCTAAGTGTGAGAATTTATATCAAGAATTTGTGTGATATGGTAAGCCAAATATAGAGTTCAAGTTTAGAGATGAAATCAACATTTTATGGGCATACCAGGGCAACCCTGCAACTTTGCTTTGTGGTTAATTTCATAATTTGTGCACCGACATTATCTCTTTTCGCATTTAATTACTATAATACACTGTAGCTTGTATTCCTCTGTGGCTTGCTATGCAATGTCAGAGTGGTTTAATTGGGGATACTTTGTTTCATTTTACATTTAATTAGTATCACATATGCATCTCTAGATCATATTGTTAATTAGTATCACAGAGGGGAGAGAGTAGAGGATTTGGGTTGGTTGTTGCTGACATGATTTGGCATTGGATTGGGCTAGCTCATGTTTGATTTTTTGCTTTGTGGTTGGGCGGTTTCGACTTTTCTGATGTGATGTTATGGATATTGCTTCTATAGGAGTGTAAGTGCTCGGTTCGGGTTGTATCAAGTATCCTTCTATAGGATGTTGTATAGGTGTTGTTCATGTGAGAGACAAAGCTACAAGCTCATGTTTATTTAGTGTGCTTTGTTGTGAGAAATCATCAAGATTTAGGATTACTGATATGAGAAGGGGGTAGTTTATTTAGTGTGCTTTGTTGTGATTAACGAAGATGAGATGAGATCAAAGTATTGTTATGTTTTTCCATATATTTGTTTGTTACATCTCTAGATTATTGAGCTACTAGTATTGTTTAACCTTGTGTTTAGTGCAAATTTCATGCTGATAGCGACGCTTCATCTGAAGAGTTGGGGACATTAGTTTACTAGATTGCTAGCTTTATGATTGTTGGACTGAACTTTATGTTTACTTTTTAGTTGTTATTTTGATTGCCATGTGAACTCTAGCTATGAAAACTTTATGTTTACTTTTTGGATCGTTAATCCTTTAATCATATTGCTTTAGGGAAATGGCGCCACCACCACCACCACCACCATGTCGACGGTGCAAGTCAAGGTGCGCCGGCAGCCTTGCAACTGGCACGTTGTTTGGCATCTCCTTCGAGTCTAGTTTTCTTCATGCGGCGGTAATAAATTATATGAAACTAGTAACTACTATTTTGCTTTTAGTGTTATTGGCATTAATTCATCGTGTATATATCATTTTGCTTTTTGTACACAGATCGTCCCATGCAATGTGAGGTCAGAATTCAACAATCTGACTGGAGACTCTGTGACCTTTGAGGCTCATGGGGGCCCCTACACTATGGAGATCGAGAAAGGACGAAAGATGACGCGGGTGGGAGGAGATGGATGGGTCGTACGTTTCATCGGCAACATGCGTATCACCGGTAGTGAGTTGATCAGCTTCTCCTTTAGAGCTGAAAGACCCAAGCTGGCCGTGATTTATATCAACAAAGCAGAAGATTATGAGGATGATGAGGATCATGAGGATGATGACGACCCACTCGGTGATGCCATCGTAGCTCAAAGAATGAAGTTGAGCGAGGAGGAGGTGTGCAACCTATGGGACATCATTCCGCCACGTGCTGACTTCGTTGGGGTGCCATTCGTGACCCGCCTGACAAGTACCATGGTTGATCGGCATATGATGGTATGTTGCATTTACTGTAGTTTTTAGAGTAATTTGATGATATGCTTTATTGTTATACTTAGTGTAGATTCCGATGATATATATGCTTAGTGAATCTTATATGCTTTATTGTTATACTTAGTGTAGAGTCCGATCATATATATGCTTAGTGAATCTTATATGCTTAGTGAATCTTATATGCTTAGTGAATCTTATATGCTTTATTGTTATACTTAGTGTAGAGTCCGATGATATATATGCTTAGTGAATCTTATATGCTTAGTGAATCTTATATGCTTTATTGTTATACTTAGTGTAGAGTCCGATGATATATATACTTAGTGTAGAGTCCGATGATATCTATGCTTAGTGTAGAGTCCGATGATATATATGCTTCGTGTAGAATGTGTGAGGCTACTTATTAATTGATATGTTTTTCTTATTCAGAAATTGCCAAAGAGCCTATCTGAGAGTTGTGGTATCAAGCCTGATGAAGAAGGCTCTGCTGGAATACGACTTACCGCAAGGGGCTCCGTCACCACTTGTGCGTAAGGCGTGGACACGGACGGTCGCACACACTTCAACTCGGTTGGGTGGAAGAGCTTCCTCATCGGCAAGAATCTTCATGTTGGACAAGAAATCCTAATTACTATCAGGAACACCCACCGCCCATGCTTGAGGATGATGGTCGTCATCGACATCATCTAGAACTTCATATGCATGCTTGTGGCTGTTGAACCATATATATGCTAGTATGACTACCTAGTAGACTTATCAACTATGATCTATCCATGCATTGTTGACTACTATATGAGTTTGTGAGATTGTGTGGTTATATTAAATGTGGTACTGTCGTTAATGTTTGTGAGATGGTTCTGTGAACTTAGTTTATTTGCACTGGACTTGTCTTCATTTCCATGAATATTGCACCTGACTGCTTTTTTTATTTTTTATTTCTATTTGCCTAGTAGTAGCGTGGGGAGAAAATAGGGCGCTACTACTACATGATGATAGTAGTAGCGCTGGTGGAGGAAGCGGCGCTACTAATAAGTATTTTAGCTGCAGCGCTTGTTTAGAAACGCGCTACTGTTAAATAATAGCTGTAGCGCCCTAGCAATAGCGCGGGTGCCCGCACTACTGGTATGTTAAAAACCAGCGCCACTACTAAGCTTTTCTCTAGTAGTGCACCCCTCTCCACATTGTAATCCAGAGGAAGATATCTGTTCTGAGGCGGATTCAGACGCCGTTGACCACTCGTATTTACCCCCCAAGGTGTTTGCTCTACCTTGGCATGATGATGTTAGTCATATCATGCATATGTTGCCTTGCAATGCCTACTTTTGACATCATATATGTCATCTGCTTAGTTTAGACATGTTCTGTAATGCCACCTGTTTAGTTTCTATATCATATATGGGAATTATGCAGTCTCATGTCTTTTAGCCAGCCATAATATATGTGAAATGTGCAATGCCATCCTGTTTAACCAGGCATCATATATTTGAATGATATCTTGCCCATCCTTTTCTTCATTACATTTCCATTTGTCGACAATGTTTGTACATTAAACTACTCTTCCTGTGAATCAGCCATTTGGGTGGGAGATGGAAAAATCTGGAGTGAAAACAAGGCCTTCAGAGCAGACAGTGCAACCTGTCGAAGCAGATCTCTTGTTGGGTCCCGATAGCTCCTCGAGATGGATTCGAGAGACAGATGACCAGTCCTATTCCCCACCGAGGTGTATGCTCTAACTTGGCACGGTTATACTGCTCATACCATGCATACGGTGTCTTGCATTGCATAGTTTAGACATCATATACACAATATTCAACACCATGTTCTTAGTTCATATATCATATCGAATGCCCTCTGTTTAGCATATAAATCACATATGTGAATTAAATGATGCGAACCTGATTACTTAGATAACATGTAGGTGAATTATGTCATGCGATCCTGTTTAGTTATTCATCATATCTTTGAATTATGTTATGCTATGCTATCTAGTTTAGATAGACATCATATATGTGAAATTATGTCATGCTATCCGCTTTAGTTAAACAATATACATGTCAACTATTTCATGCCCTCTTTTTTCCACACTATCTATTGCATCTGTCTCTCATACAATGTCTGTACATTCAACTTGTTTCCTGTTTATCAGCCATTTGAATTGGAGCGGGTGATGCCAGTATCTAGCTGACTAAAAACACGGTCTTCAAATAAAACAGTCCTACCTCTTGGTGGAGATAGCACCCCGGTTGTACATGCACAAGAACCAGCCCAACCACACATAACCCAAACTCTCGCAGATTGTACCCCTACTGCGATGGACAGAGAACCAGCTTCACCCAATCTAACCCCAACCTCAGCCGATAGTAACCCAGTTCCTGTTGACACAGCACCATCTCCACCACAGAGCTCCCAAACAAGAGCAGTTAGTAAGGCAGCTCCAGTGCCCAAAGGGCCAGTACTATCACGGCGAACCCCAACTCCACCAGTTAGTACGCCTATTCCTGTGGAGGAAGCACAACCAGCTAGTCGTAGCTTAGCATCTATCGCATTTGATGTTGTTAAATCGTATGTGCGTATCTTCCCATCTTGGAAATATTATCTGAAGATGAAGGAAAATGCCGATTTGTGTGTTTGTCCGGGAGTTATGTGTAAGTAATGTTATTCATGGCAATTACTTTGCTTCATCCCATACATCCTACCTCCATGATGGTTATAATACAGCAAATTTTCCCATTTTTCTCTATAGAGAAGGACCGATTTGGAAACTAGGGATGAGGTAACCTGTGCTAATACCTCTGCTATCTTCAAGAATGCTTGGTGGCGATATCGAATTACTGAAGAAAACGTACTTCACCGGCAAAGAAACTCATCAAATTCCTTACGTTCTCCTGAGACATATTTATTGGACGATGATAGGAATGCCTTGTTCATCTTGGTCCCGAACCAAGAATGTGGTAAGGTCTATGAGCTCATTTTCTATTTTAAGTATTATATTCTTGCGTCTTACTGTACTCTGTTCATGTAGAACAAGTGCCTAAACCTGAAGAACAATTGTTCTAATTTAAGATTCCATTGCTATCATAGTTCAAAAAGCGCTAGGCGCTAATTGTGCGTTTACCACCGCCTTTGCGCTTATTGACCAAAGCGCATGCTTATGCGCAGTTATGCACAGATTAAGCGTAGTAATGCGCAATACATTTTGCCAACGCCTAGAGCCTAGGCGCGCTTAAGCGCTCGCTTAGGCGCGCCTTTTTTAACTATGACTGCTTTGCTCTTGTATCACCGTATTTACTGATACAAACTTATTTTTAAATTGAAGGATCCAATCGAAACTTCAATGGCACAGCAGGTATGTTCACGCATGTTTCTTTAACAGGTTCGCTCTTATCAATAGCTCTTTTGATTTCAATTTCAATTGTGTATACAGTTGACTTTCATATCATGCACATTACTAGCATCACAACAGAGCCAATAGTATTGTTGTACATGTAGACCCGTGGTACCCATCTGAAATCTTGTTGTGCCGTGTACTTTACCACGCTTTGTATTCTTTCACTGCTGCTTTGTCTTGAACTGATATGATTTGAACCGTGTCTTTATTTTGATTTGGCAAGACAATGCAGTGACCATAGGACATAGATATATGTTTGTTTGATGCTTTTATTATGCACTAGTACTTGGCAATAGAAGACTTGGTAGTTTAATCCTGTCCACCTTACTAATGAACTGGTTCACCGAAATGAGTTTTATATACTAGTACATGCCAAACTTGTTATGTGTCTGCTTGTTTCTTCTTTTAGAATGCTGACAGAATATTGGGGAAGAGTGCCTTATTAAGCAATGGTAAAGGAAGTAATGCAGATAAGGTTCAGGATAGTGACACATCCTTGTTGGTCTCCAACAAAGCTGATAAAACAGCTAAGGAAGACTATCTTGAAGACAGCGAGACAACCCCAAAGTCTTCTCTTAGTTTAGTGTTCGAGTTACTGGCCACTACCGCTTGCACAAGCTATTCAAAAACTCACTGTCTGAATCAGTTCGGTTTCTTGAGTCTCAACTACAAGCTGAAAGACATCGATCAGCTGTCTTTGCGACAAGAAGCGGAAGGATCTGCGGAAGTCCCTAGAGCATTCAGATGCATACTTTCGGTGCAACGACAAGCGTTGGAGGATTTTAGCGCCAAACAGGACAAAGCTAATCAGCTTGCTAAGCTTATTGCCAGCATGGTGGATACCCAGGATAACGTTTCTTGAGCTCTTCTGAAGTTGTTTCAGTTATGCTCTTGTTTTGCTGCCGCGTTTATTTGCCTTTGGTGGCCAATTTTGACGGTCGATGTATGTAATATGCTGCTTTGTTCCTATATTTGCTTTGGTGGCGAACTTTGATGCCCGATGGATGTAATATGTGTAATAGCGATATAAAGCTAGCGTTAATTGCCTTCTTATTTATTTCCTTATTGTCTTGTTTAGTTGTTTGCTTGTAGTCACTCTAGTTCTTTTTCTGTGTTTTTCTAGTGGCCACAATAGCCTATTTTTGGTAACTAGGCCAAAATAATAATGGCAACACACGGACTGTTGTAACCATGGGCCTCCTGCAGGCCGTATGATCCATGGGCCTTCGTCCAACCGTAGGATCCATTAGCCTTCTATACGGGCCGTGGGATCCATCGGCCTTCTATACGGGCCTTAGGGTCCATGGGCCTTCTACGGGCCGTAGGGTCCATGGGCCTTCTACGGGCCATACGATCCATGGGCCTTCTACGGGCCGTACTATCCATGGGCCTCATACGGGCCGTAGGATCCATGGGCCTTCTACGGGGCGTATCATCATTTCTCCAATCATGGGTCATACTATTCGTGGACAATAACGGGCCGTTAATAGGCCGTATTTGATAACTCTATGAAAACAGCCCAACGGGTTTTTCTTTACATGAAAACGGCCCAACATATTAACGGTCCATAAGCGGGCCGATCGTAACGACGGGCTGAATTTGGCCCTAAGCGAATATAGCGAAGAACGGGCCGTATGTAACCGAATGTTGCAAATGAGCCTAAGAATCAATGGGCCCGAGAAGGCGAAAGATAACTTAGGTGGAAGCGCCCAATGGAATAATGGGCCGTTAATGGGTATAAAGTGATACACTGTTCATTACGGGCCAGTTTCACCACGGGCCGTTAATGGGCCAAGAGTTACAAAGGTCCTCATATGGGCCGAAAGAAGTCATGGGCCACACATGGGCCGGAAGTTAAAACGGGCTCAATCATATGGGACGGCCCAGATGATGCTACTGGCCTAATTCGGATAGGGCGTAATGGGCCCTGGGTTAGCGGGCTGTAAATGGGCTATATGCGAACAGGCCGTTAACAGGCTTTCCATGGGCCGGGCCGCCACCTTTTGACCAAGTCAAACGGGCCGGCCATTTCACAGGAATGGGCCTCTGTTGGGCCGTGCCACGTGTCGCCGTATCATAGGCGACTTCGGTCTAATGAACGGATGACATCTGTCCCAACGGTGAGCCGACACGTGTTTCCTCCAGCCAATGATGATTTTACACATAGAAAATCCCCATTGGTCGGGGCTGTTAACGGGTTATCGGATCCAAAACCCGAGTCGATAGCTTAACGGCGTTCCGTTACGGTGGACGCCACGTGTCGGTCACCCTTGACGAAAGCACTTTTGTGACGCGCGATTTATCGTCATGGAAGTGGACACTTCCGTGATGATAATTTTGATAATGTCATGGAACACTTCTACGATAGCACATGTATGACTATCTTGATTCTGTCATAAATTTGTCATGGATGTACATGCATGACAAAAAACGCAACCTACTGTGACAAACACGTATCATCACGGAAGTGTATTTTTTTTGTAGTGAATCACACCCACCAATGTAGTTATTTCTAATTTCATTTTGATTGTAGTACTTGATACGTCTCCAAAATATCTACTTTTCCAAACACTTTTGCCCTTGTTTTGGACTCTAACTTGCATGATTTGAATGAAACTAACCCGGTCTGACGTTGTTTTCAGCAGAACTGCCATGATGTTGTTTTATGTGTAGAAAAGAAAAGTTCTCGGAATGTCCTGAAAATCCACGGAGGTACTTTTTGGAAAATATAAAAAATACTGGCGAAATAATCAAGACCAGGGGGCCCACACCTGTCCACGAGGGTGGGGGGCGCGCCCCCTCCCCCTGGGCGCGCCCCCTGTCTCGTGGGCCCCCTGGACCTCCACCGACCTCAACTCCAACTCCATATATTCACGTTCGGGGAGAAAAAATTAGAGAGAAAATTTCATCGCGTTTTACGATATGGAGCCGCCGCCAAGCCCTAATCTCTCTCGGGAGGGCTGATCTGGAGTCCTTTCGGGACTCCGGAGAGGGGGATTCGTCGCCGTCGTCATCATCAACCATCCTCCATCACCAATTTCATGATGCTCACCGCCGTGCGTGAGTAATTCCATCGTAGGCTTGCAGGACGGTGATGGGTTGAATGAGATTTACCATGTAATCAAGTTAGTTTTGTTAGGGTTTGATCCCTAGTATCCACTATGTTCTGAGATTTATGTTGCTATGACTTTGCTATGCTTAATGCTTGTCACTAGGGCCCGAGTGCCATGATTTCAGATCTGAACCTATTATGTTTTCATGAATATATGTGTGTTCTTGATCCTATTTTGCAAGTCTATAGTCACCTATTATGTGTTATGATCCGACAACCCCAAAGTGACAATAATCGGGATACTTCTTGGTGATGACCATAGTTTGAGGAGTTCATGTATTCACTATGTGCTAATGCTTTGTTCCGGTTCTCTATTAAAATGAGGCCTTAATATCCCTTAGTTTCCACTAGGACCCCGCTGCCACGGGAGGGTAGGACAAAAGATCTCATGCAAGTTCTTTTCCATAAGCACGTATGACTATTTACGGAATACATGCCTACATTACATGGATGAACTGGAGCTAGTTCTGTGTCACCCTATGTTATAGCTATTACATGAGGAATCGCATCCGGCATAATTATCCATCACTGATCCATTGCCTACGAGCTTTTCACATATTGTTCTTCGCTTATTTACTTTTCCGTTGCTACTGTTACAATCACTACAAAACCCAAAAATATTACTTTTGCTATCGTTACTTTTATTATCATATTACTTTGCTACTAAATACTTTGCTGCAGATACTAAGTTATCCAGGTGTGGTTGAATTGACAACTCAACTGCTAATACTCAAGAATATTCTTTGGCCTCCCTTGTGTCGAATCAATAAATTTGGGTTGAATACTTTACCCTCGAAAGCTGTTGCGATCCCCTACACTTGTGGGTTATCAAGACTAATTTCTGGCGCCGTTGCCGGGGAGCATAGCTCTATTTTATGAGTCACTTGGGATTTATATCTGTTGATCACTATGAAGAACTTGAAAGACACGAAAACTACGATTTATCCCTCAACTACGAGGTGAGGTAAGGAACTGCCATCTAGCTCTGCACTAGATTCTCCTTCTATTTTGAGTAAGCTTGCGACACCTAAACCTGCTACTGCTATGAATTCTGATATGTCGCATGTTATTGATGATGCCACTTCTGCTATGCATGATACCAATGATGAAACTACTTCTGTGCGTGATACTACTTTGCCATTAGGTGAATTTCTTGATGAACAACTTGCTAGAGTTAGGGGGAATGAAATTATTGAAGATGCTATTATTGATGATAGTGATGATGAAAATTCCCCCAATGATTATGAATTGCTTGTTGTTCCTGAGGGTTATGTTATGAATGAAGAAGCTGCTAGAGCTATCTTTGCTTGCAATGATAGATATGATCTTAAGAAATTATTAGCTAAATGGAAGCAGCAGTCTCTTAATGCTAGAATGAAACCTTCTGTGCACTAGCTAGGCCCTGCCGCAGGCGTGGCTGCGACTGCCCATGCACTAGTAAGGGGTACAAAAGTACCTATACTTTTGTACACCGACAATAACATACAGTGGGTAAACACATTACTGTTGGGCAATTGATAGAACTTCAAATAATAATGACGATATCTAGCCAATGATCATTTTATAGGCATCACGTCCAAGATTAGTAGACTGACTCCTGCCTGCATCTACTACTATTACTTCACACATCGACCGCTATTCAGCATGCATCTAGTGTATTAAGTTCATGGGAAGACGGAATAATGCAATAAGAACGATGACATGATGTAGACAAGGTCTATTCATGTAGAAATTAGAACCCATCTTGTTATCCTTAATGGCAACGATACATACGTGTCGGTTCCCCTTTTGTCACTGTAATCAAGCACCGTAAGATCGAACCCATCACAAAGCACCTCTTCCCATGGCAAGAAAAATCGATCTAGTTGGCCTAACTAAACCAAAGATTCGAAAGAAGAAATACGAGGCTATAAGTAATCATGCATATAGGAGATCAAAAGAATCAAATAACTTTGATGGATATAAACATAAATCTGATCATAAACTCAAAGTTCATCGGATCCCGACAATACACCGCAAAAAGAGTTACATCAAATAGATCTCCAAGAGACCATTGTATTGGGAATCAAAAGAAAGAGAGGAAGCCATCAAGCTACTAACTACGGACCCGTAGGTCTACAATGAACTACTCACGCATCATCGGAGAGGCACCAATGAGGATGATGAACCCCTCCGTTATGGTGTTTAGAATGGTTTCTGAAACTTGCGGCGGCTAGAATTGATTTTCGTCGACTCCCCTAGGGTTTCTAAAATATTAGGGTATTGATAGAGCAAAGAGGCGGTGCGGGAGGCAGCCGAGGTGGGCACAACCCACCTGGGCCCACCTGGCCCCCCAGGCGTGCCCTGGTGGGTTGTGCTGCCTTTGGAGCCCTCCCCCCAGGTACTTTCTTGGCCCATCATGTGTCTTCTGGTCCAGGAAAAATCACCTTAAAGTTTCGTTGCGTTTGGACTCTGTTTGGTATTGATTTCATGCGAAGTAAAAAACAAGCAAAAAACAACAACTGACACTAGACACTATGTCAATAGGTTAGTCCCAAATAATGATATAAAGTTGCTATAAAATGACTATAAAACATACAAGAATGATAATATAACAGCATGGAACAATAAAAAATTATAAATACGTTGAAGACATATCAATAGAAAAAATGTATGGTGTAGACTTAGGATTGAAAGGCGTCGGAACAACCTATCAAGAAATTGCCTTATTTCTACAGAGAGGAATATCTTGGTGTCGTAGTTCACCAGAATACACTTGTTACTTTGATAAAGTTCTAATCTGAGTAGTCTAGTTCGCATGCATCCATTCATCTAGACCAAAGAGATTGCACGTGTACTTGCTTCCGTACGCTGCACTGGTTTCTAGCAGGGGCGGAGCCAAGATTTAAACATAAGGGGGTGAAGAGGAAAATGGACGTGCAACAAATGCAACACCAACGTCTATCAATTCTTAAATATATTGTCGATATCATGCAAACAATGACAATATTTGTTTTGTAATTACATTGAAATAGCTACAGTTCTTTTATTAGCTTAGATGTATATTTACGCACAACAGGCCCATCAAACCATGAGACGTAAGCTCTGTAGTGATTTCACTCCTAAATTTCATAGTTTTAAATAGCGGGTTATGCCTCTTAGAGGCGGACGTCTTCTAAATGCTATAGCGTGATATTTAAAATGTTGGTTCATGTGTTTGAATTAAAGTCCTTTAGCGCAACTCTTCTTCTAAACGCTATAGCGAGCTATTTAAAAACTAAAAGATTGTAAAATATAGATATGTTACTCAGCATTTTCATCAGTAAAGTGGGTGGTTTAAACAAATGGACTCGATTGTTTATTATTGGTGGTCTCTTCTTCTTCACGCTTTCTAGTTACTACAAAAACATATTTACCATTTGTAATTGATTCTTTTTCTTTTTTGCGGGTGCATTTGTAATTGATTCTAACTAGTACTCCCTACGACCATAACGACGGAGGAAGTAGTTTGTATAATCTAAACGTAAAATTAATATATTATACTACGTAGCATACCTTCGGTTGAGATTAGACAGATCCATAAGTTTTGATGTGAGAGCCGAGAGGAGGAGATGTTTGCCAATTAGTAGATCAGCTTATGGAGTTCTGGTAGACTCGTATCAGACACGCGGAATCTGCAGCTTCGTCAGTCAGGTCGTCAATAGTGCTTGTGCGACAGGTCTGCCGATCGCTTAAGTCCTAGCTCCGTGGCGGCGGCGGAACGATCGAGGATGGAGTCGAGCAAACGGATGACAAAGTGGTGTATTGTGTCTGTATTGGTTCAACCGGTCGATAGGTAAATGCAGACCAGCAGATCACGTGGCCTGTGGGCTGTAAATTTTGAGCTTGTGCTATTTGAAACTACTCCTACCATAGATACGTAGAGGTCAGGCTTACGTGTTTGCTAATGGGACCTCCTGTATGCCGCTTATTGCGGCAAACAGTTGAGGATTCGCACAGGAGGCAACTGACCTGGGCCGGTCCACTTACGTGGCGCACTGTTAAAAATCGATAAAAATAGGGTGAAACGTGGGAGTCGAACCCGCAATCAGGCGCATGCATGCACGCGCGTATAGCCAGTCTGACCTGCCACCTTTAGTTTAACATTTTACAGCGCTGTAGTTAAAGAAAAGAACAGTCGCGGAAAAACTTGAATGAAAACTCGCAAAAGTAACACATGACCTCCCGTGAGGGAACCACGTCACTATGAACACTAGCAGGACGCCCGTGCGTTGCTACGGGCTGCAATGCATATAAATAAATAAAAATGATTAAGATCGTTTGTAAGTTGAAGCTCATTTTTCCTCATACGCCAGGGCATGTACGGGTATCTAGTGGGCTCCCCAAAATTAAACCGTCTGGACAGTCCGAACTCCATCGAATACAGACCATATGTGTGGAGGAAAAATGGTTGTTTAGACTACCCGCCATGTTATCTCCAACACATGGGCCCAACACCTAAAACCAACCCTAAGACGCACCCTTCCCTGTTCCTACCGGACCCTTCCCTTCCCACTCAGTTTACCAGAGTACCAGGACATTTCTCAAGTCCTTCTCACCTTCGTCATCGCAACCTCTCTCCTTCAAACTGTACTTCCCCACAAACCGCCAAGGAGTCCCCCAGCAACCACCCCGCTCTCCGCCCTAACCCCCTCCCCCTGTGTCCGTGCCAATTCGACACCACCAACAAGGGGGTGGGGGTGGAGGAAGCATGAGCAGTTCTACAACCACAAGTGCAGAGCCTCATGCAATGTAAGATTCGGGCCCAAACAATGTCGACACCATCTCGCTTCTCTCTTGCAGCCACCACATCCCTTCATTTTTTCTCCCCATTCCAAGTGCCTCCTTCTCGAATGCACAACCTTGCAAGGCATTGTATTTGTCCTCCCAAATTATCAGTCTTCTTACATCTCAAATTGTCTCGGGCTCCAAGTAAATGTGCATCCTCAGATGCGCAACCCTGAACAAAACAAGGCATTGTATTTGTCCTCCCATGTTCTCATTCTTCATACCTCTCAAATTATCTCCACTACACACAATGTGTTGCCTCTTCTTAACGTCCACTAAATCTCCATGATTCCTTTTCCTGCCTTTATCACCATAAAAAACAAGAATTCCCATGCATAGAAAAGATATTCTAATAACACTAAAAATATTAAAAATTAACCAAACTTTAATAAATGAATCATCGTATGAATAGAGAACTCACGCCTATTATCTAAGTATTTTTTAATATGCTTAATCAATTGTGGATGGACAAAAAACGACTTCCCTTAGCTTGCAACCATTCCATCCGCTTTGAACTGAGCTACAGAGCGAAAATCTCGAGCGCAAACCTATTTACTTCCTCCTGGGTGCTCATATTATCAATCTACCAAAGCACAACATTTGAAGTCAGTCCAAGGATATTAGTTGGATTTGTCCAGAAACTTTATTAAAATATTGTTTTTTTGTGAAAATGACTAAGGCCAAATATTAAGTAACACAGGTCCTTACCCATACAAAGAAAATTACATTTTTTTTAGTTGCAAAAAGAGGAATCCTTGTAACCAAGAAGAAGAAACAATCGTGAGAATGTTCATGTCACTGAATTTGCATTGCCTTTGCCTAGTACCCAGGCGAAGGAAAACATGCTCACTTTTTTCAATGCAGTTAAAATGTTGAACTGTGTAAGCCCATGACCAGTGTCAAAAGCTCTCAATAAAAAGGAACATTAGTTCAACAGCCTGCAACTTAGATACACGCAAATTATGATCTTTCGGTTCTGAAGTTAGCATTAAGTTTCGAATAATGCTAAAATATGAAAGATAACAGAATTGCAACACATTACTGGACACCAAAAATTTCTGTATTTTTAGACAATAGTATGAACAAGCACAAAGTTGCATATGGACTGCATAAAAAACGAATAAACAAACCATGAGGAAGCAAGCACACACTGCTGGCCTGAGTCACACAGGCGCACCTCCTCCACCCTTGGACGGCTTCCAGCGTCACCGGAGGGACAATGTCCACATCGTTGACATCCTTCTCCACCACCTTACATGCAGCTTTTCCCACACTTCGGTGCGGCCAACACAGACCAGATCCTCTCCGGCCTTTCACCTAAAGCCTGTTGGTGCATACCTTATATGCCTGAGTACTTGTCCGACTTATTTTTCAATGCAATTTATTTGTCAGCTGGCGCATTTGGCTGAGAGAAACCAGCACATACAAGCTAGCCAAGCTAAGCTAATCATTCTCCCAGTCATCTTCAGAACTTTGCTTCATTCATAGTGGTAACCTCAAGGCTTTGGCATATGCTAATGAGGTGATTGAAGAATCCTGCAATTCTGATAAAATATTTTTCCTGTCAGAGCTAATTATGCGCCAAAACATATTGTCAGCACTTTTCTTGAACCAAGATCTGTAATCCTTGGTAATTTTTCCTTCTTTTCTTGCATATTCAGAACCCAACCGGCCTAAGTGCAACATTGACCTTCAGTACAACCTATAGTATTTAGTATAGAACTTCAATACAATATCTAAGAAGAAATGTCAGTTTTTCTCTATATTTTTAGTGCAATCACTCACATGACTGTCCCTCGACAAAAATCATTAGGTTTTGGATCCTGCAAGTACAATCTTCTCCTTCAAAAACAGAGCATGTATGTCTGCCACAAATAAGTACTCCCTCGGTAAAGAAATATAAGAGCGTTTAGAGCAAAGTAGTTATCTAAATGCTCTTATATTTCTTCTGAAGGGAATACATAAGGAAAGAAATATATCCGAGAGAGGATTCCTACTTGGTACATGCCATTATATATGGACACTTCATATGAAGAGTACGCCTAAAAATTAGTAGTTTGTATCTGCAAGGCCAACTCCTTGTTAAATAATTTATAACCCATTTAGCACAAGTCAAAACGATCTTATACCGAGAATATTTCCAGGCAATAACAAGGAAATCTGACCCATATCGGTAGCAGAAGAATATTGATTAATGCTTGCACCCATTTGGTGGTGCCCTGTAGCAGAAGAATAAGGAACTGATAATGTCGGAACCCTCTATCCAAAACTCATCATGTACACCAAAGAAGTCTGCATAGGAACAAGCGGTTACTTTCCTTGTCCCATCGAGCACAAGAACAAGATTATGGAGCAGTACGCAAGTAAACTGTTGGGTTAAGGAAATGTGCACAAGCTAGTAAGGCTAGCTTTTTGCAGGAAGCTCGTGAAAACATTAGTATAAGTACACAAATTCCTTTATAGATCGAAGAACTAACATGCACTACATACCTCATATCTAAATTGTGCTGCTCGTCAACTATATTCATTTGAAAAATACTCTAGCAATTTCAAATTTAATGTATGTCATTCGGTGGAATTTTCTCCCGAAGTCTTCCACAATACATAACAATTATAGTAAAAATTTACATAAAGACCAATTTCAGAGAAAAAGAACATTACTTCTGATAGTACATGAATTAGTATAACACACAATTACCTCTTCAAAAACATGTATTCTACAAGTTGGAACGTCGTACAGGGAAACCGAGACAATTCTAGAACATAAACAACCATGAGAAAGTATCTAGCTAGAGATAATAGATGGGAAATACATCAGGTTACTCTTACCTAATTGGTGGAGTAGTATAACTGTCGAGAGGTGGCTGCCGACCATCACCTAGGGAAATACGAGGACGTGAATCTCAGCTCTCACCTGGAACAACAATTAAAGGAAGAAGTTAGGCAAACACTCATATATGTCATGAACACACACATTTTTTCCCATAAATATTTTTTCACTATCAAGGATCGGATCAAGCACAAAGATCAAAAAAAAAGAAAGTGCACAAAAATAGGATCTGAAGCAAAAGAAATCGAAGGCATGGCGCTGAGGGCCCCTGTTGTCTTCTTCAAAAGGAAGACCAATCTGCTGGACGCCGCCGATGCTCTCTGCTCATGGCAGCGCACAACGGCACGACCTCGAAACAAAGGACATAGAAGAAGGGACGTGAAACCAATCATTTCCTTTCGGTTCACATATAAGCTCTGCCAGATGAGACGAGGAGGCAAGCATGCATGGACATCACGTACCTTGGTGAATCCTCGGTTGCCACTAGCGCCGGTCTGCCTCTCGAAAAGAGGACCACCCGCTAGTGGCCGTCATCCAAATCGCGTTCCTGTTCACCTTAGGTGGTCTGCTGTGCGCCTATGCGAGTGGTCGTGGGTAGGTAGCGAGACACCGCGGAACAAGATCAGGGCCCCATCCTAGGCAGGCGGCGCCATCCACGTCGGGCATGAAGAGAGCCGATGGGAAGGAGGAGGTGGGGTAGAAGGGAGAACAGCGGCGTTTTGGGATTGCAGGCAGGGGGACGTGCGAGGTGAGTGTTTTTTTCACCGATTTCTGTCGTGTTGCCTGCACGGATATATAGGAAAACAAATAGGTGGATTATAATTCCTTCCATTGTATCAGTGTTGGGAAAGGAAGCGAGGGGCAAAAATCAATCGAGGGGCCTTTAAGAGTAGAGATTAGTTAATTGGATTTTTTTAAAGTCTGTTATTTGTTTCCTTAAAATTTATTATATGTTTCCTAAATCAAATTGCATTGATGGGATGGATCGGTTGATTTGGGTAATCTGTTATTTGTTTCCTTCACATCCATTATATGTTTCCTAAAGCAAATTGCATTGATGAGATGGATCGTTTGATTTGGGTAATTTAGTAAAGTTAGATCTGTGCCTTTTTGTACGGTAGGAAAGTGTTTGTTTAGAAGGAAATAGTGAAAAAAATAAACCGATGGGGTGGTGGGAGGGGGGACGAAAAAATCCAGACGAAAGTGGTGGTAGGATGACGAAAATAAAACGGAGGTGGGAGGATGACGAAAAAAACCAGCGAAAAAAAACCGCGCAGACTATTCACCAAGTCGTCCATTAGGAGTAGAAATTTTCAGAGAAAACAAAAAATTTATAAAAATTCAACTTTTTTGGGAAACCTCAAATATTTTCTGTAAAAAGGAACAATATTGAATACAAGAACGTTTAAAAAACTACAAATAACTTTTTGAATAATTTTCGAACATTTTTTTGTAAAAAGTAAAAAGTTTGAAAACTGCAAACATTTTATGAAATTCGAACATTTTGAATTTGCGAACAAATTATGAAATCATGACATTTCCCAAATTGTGAACAATTTTGAAACCAGAACATTATTTGAAATTTGAGAACATTTTTCGAAATTGTGAACAAATATTGAATAATTAGCGAACATTTTTAAAATGTATCAAATTTAAAAATGCAAACATATTATGAAATTCGTGAACATTTTTGAATTCAGAAATAAATTATGAAAACATGACATGTTCGAAATAGTGAACAAATTTTGAAAAGAGAACATTTTTGAGATTTAAGAACATTTTTCGAAATTGTGAACAAATTTTCAAAAGGAGAACACTTGTTTAAATTCCTGAACATTTGTTGAGACATGAACATTTTTAAATTGTGAACAAATTTTGAAAAGAAAAACATGTTTTGAAATATATGAACATTTTTTGAAATATATGAACAATTTTTTAAACTGTGGAAAAATTTCGAATCAAGAACATTTTTCAGAATTCCTGAACAAATTTGAAAACAAGAACATATTTTAAATTCTGAACAATATTCAAAAAGTTTGAACAAAAGAAACAGGAAAAACGAAAAAAGGAAAGAAAAAGAAACAGAAAAACCAAAACAAAGAGAAACGAAAAAAAATAAACCGGTTCAGGAACCTTCTAGAAGGTTCTCAAAACCGATAAAAACCGCTGGAAATCTTCTAGAAGATTCCTAAAACCGAAATGTGGAAGACGTACCTATACTGCAGATGGGCCGGCCCATTCGCTCGCTTCGATCGTCTCCTGTGTGCGATTGGTCGTCAATTTGACGCAAAATGCGTCGAATAGGATTTCCCTTTGCTAATGGCCGGATACTAATTAGTAAGGCTAGTTCCAATGCATTGGTGCTTACATGAGGTGCTAAGGACATTAAAAACTTTAGCAACTAAAGTCCCCAATGCATAGGTGCTTAACTTGTTGGCGCTAAGCATCTTTTATTTAATGATTTTGCAACTAAAGTTCTTCATGCATCGGTGGGATCCTTTCAATTTAAGTGTTTTGCCTAGGTTCTCGCGCTTGGCATTGTTTCTTTCTGGGGTCACCACACTCATCTCTCTCTTCTTAATTACCTTGCCACATCAGACTTTTTGCCAAATGACAGCCTTAGCATCTGTACACGGTGAAGCATTGGGAGGGGCCTAATAGTCGCGAGACTAGGTCCAGCATATCCATCGCCAACGTAGCCTGTCCCCGCTGAGCGATAGGGGCCCGATCGATAGGGGGCCGATCAACGGAAGATTTTAGTCATATGCCCCAGACCATGCCCCCTTGCCTGGACGCCTGGTGCCTGTCTCTACGCCACTGCCTGCAAGAATGAATGTACAAAACAGAGGAATGGAAATGGATACATGGTAGCCATCAGCGCCTTGTGCTTGGCTGCGCGCTCGACACAACTGCTCTTCTAGGCGCTCTGCTTCTTCTTCCAAGTGGGCCAAAAAGCTCCGCAATGTCCCCTTGCTGATCCAGCTGCCTCTCAAGGGCAAGCCTAAGCCGCTCGGGAAGAACAAGCTCAAGGCGCTTATAGACTACTGCGACCTCAACCTCGACGACGTCCTGGTGGAGGCCCAGGCGCGCTCTACGGCCTCTGCTTCTACCTTATGTGCGCGCACCCTCGACCTTAATGACTAGATGATGCAGAGTGATCGTTGCATTAGTTGGCCTTATGCCTATGTTGCTAGAGCAGTTGCATGGTTGTTCCCTTTCCCAGCCTGTCGGGAGTCGTCGGGGCGTGTTCCGTTCGTGTTCGTCCTTAGGTTTAGTCGGGTCTCTTGGCCCTCTATGCCGCTGTCTCTATCCTATGGTAGTGTCCTGTGTTGCTCGAGTTTGCGGTCTCTCGCTTGTAAGCTCCGGATGTTGGTTTGATGCATGGCATGTTTATTTTCTCTACTTCTCGTCTCTCTTGCATGATCTCTCAGCTCACACTTGTCTCCTCTATGGTAAACTTGTTACCAATGATTATAGCTAGCTGGAATTTGTGTGGATTGGGTGAACCAAATAAACACTGTTTTATTATGAATGAACTCAGTCAGTTGCGAGCACAACATTGTCTGCCTCCAAGAAACTAAGCTGGGCCAAATTGACTGTTTCACCATCAGCAAGTTTCTGCCAGCATAGATTTCCAACTACCTAATGGAACATCTCTATACCCCGCAGCAGGAAAAACATACGACCCTATCTCCTCCCTCAACGCCCCCGCAAGGCAACAGGGAGGGGTCTTCGTTCTGCACCGCCGGTCGCCTCCTCCTGCCCCCCCCCCCCCCTCTCCCTTGTCTCCATGGTCGCCTCCTCCTGCCTCCCCCTCTTTGAATTGTAGTTTTGCTATGTATCACAATTTGCCCTTCTTCCTCCTCCTTCTCCCCTCTAGTTGTGTGAGGCGGAGCTCACCGGCTAAGTCGGCCAAGGAGATGGCGATGACAATGCATGAGCTAGAAAATGAGATCTCACTATAGTGTGAGGTGGCTTGAAAGGAATGACTAATGTTTAGAAAAACCCGACACGTGTGCCATAACGAGCTCAACTAAACATTCGTACAATAAATTACATACATAATTGTGCGTGTCAATTCTCAGTACATGGATGGAGTTATAAATAGGTTCTTCATCACTATCTTTTTCTCTAGAATTGTAGTTGTGTGCATGAATGTTGTCCCTCGGCCACATTAACAGGGAAGTGGTAATGTGTTAGGAATGGTAGGCAACGGGAGCACCGGCAACAGTTCAATCGAAGAGTGTCGTGTGCACAAAGTGGTGTGCATAACAAATTGATATTCTCATGCAATCATGCTATTAGAAACATCCAAATTGGAATTCAGAAATCTCACTGGATGATACAGATATCTTTGAGGGTAAGACGAGAAGTGATAAGATGTGGAGCCTTGGGCAGGTAAAAATCCTTTGTGGTCACAGGAAGTTCAAGTGGATCACCAATAATGACCACACGGGGTTTTTCCACTGACCTGGATCGTTTACTCTGCAGTCATTCCCAGTGCATAGTGTTGCGTAGGATTATCCAGTGATATGCTTCAATAACATGATACATGATCAGCAAGGTTTGTGTTTTAGCATGCACATACCGCAAGGAGCATCGAATCAATATTGCTCAAGATGTGTTGTACAAGTTACATCGATGCCCTCTTTTTTCAAAAGCTATAATTAAACCATTACATGTATGGAAAATCTCGATGCATCGTTGAAATGCACTGAAAAGGTCCTCAATCTAAAAAAGAAACCATCTTATATATGATACCTTTGTGAATCCAATATGCCTTGAGAGCAAAAACAAAGTGTCTGAAACTTGATTGTAGAAGAAAAACATGGCTTACGAGTTTAGAGTAAATCCACTTGTGGAGAAAGTAATATAAATATGTTTGTTCTTCATTTGCCAGGCACGAAGAACCAAATCCCCACATGATAAAATATAGTTAGGATGTACTTTGTGCATAGGTATTCTATAAAGTGGTACATGTTATCTAAATTCCATGAGTCTTTTTCATTTGAAATCGGGATGAAGAGAAACATCCTCCATTTTTCGTTTGCCGCATTCCTTTGAACCAGATGAATGAATAGTGCCATGGTATGATTTTTTTTCCCTATTCATATTTTTTTGTCTGGTTTTGGTATGAACCAAAGATATCTTACATGGTTAACAAAGGAATTGAGTGTATTTGCACCATCATGCCTCGCTTGCAAGGCTCAACAAGCTTTCCTTTGAGAATATGAGATATCAATTGGAAACTATATAACCACACATTAAAATGAGCTCGGGACAAATCACACCCCCAATGTAGTTATTTCTAATTTCCTTTTGACGTAATAGTCATCTTATTAGATGTTGCACATTAAATTGCATATGTATTTTGCAACCACCCATCTCTTCCACGTATTATGCATCCTATATAATCTCCTCTCCTTTGCACATTACAATACTCAGCCGCCCTATACATTTTTGGCCAAAACTTTACTTATTTCTTTATGATTTCATTCTACACTTGATCAAATACTCGATACCCAAGTAAAACTCGGCCTCTGCATACCTAGGATGCACACGGCCCAATATGAAAGTTTGATAAAAAATAGGTGAAAATATCGTTCGACATGCTAGATGGACTAAAGATCTGGTTCTTGTACTTCTTATGTAGGAATTCCAAAAGGAGGTATGTGGTACTTTTTATACTCCCTCCGTCTAGGTGTGTAAGTCATCTTACAAAAATCAAATATTCCCAAAATTCTTAGGCGCAATGCATTAAATTCCGTCCTCGTTCCCCTCACTGCCTCGTTTATCAGCGAGCAATTATTTTGGCTAAACCAGGCGGGGGCGGAAGTTAATACGGGAGAGAAGGAGCGACCTATGCATGCAGAGAAGGAACACGTTGATTAGGGGAGGGATTGACCCCAGTTTGCATGCACGTCAATGGACCTGCATGGGTTGGACGAAACGGCAGCCCTATTAATGAGGGATTCATTGTTAATCTCCGTTTGGTTTAGGAGGAAAAAAGTGGCGCAATGATTGAAAGAATTCCCGGTCCGATTCTTTGGCCTCTTCCAATCGGCAGCCACCTAGGTCGCGTTGCATCACCTTAGATGACTTATTCACCAAATAAGATACATGAATGCCGGGCATCGACACACACCCACAACGACTACAAAACACCTAAAAGATGAGCAAAACAGATCCACTTAGAGCCGACGAAGATCACCACCAGGGGCGGAGACAGGGGGGTGCGAGCAGGGGTCAGACACCCCCCATCGCGTCGCCCCCCTATAATATCTCGTTACTGGTACACGCTAGTTCTACCAGGTTTGTACGTATAAAGTGTATTGCCATCTGTCGTTTAATGCTAAATTGATTATGGCCCAACGTGGCAACTTCCTAGCCCAAAGGCCCAAACATGGGAAAGCACCGCTTCGGCCTTGATCGCTAGTTGTAGAGGTCAGAAAAGATCAGCCGTGAGATCAAGCAGTTACTTTCCTATCGATCTACCCTCCTCGTAATTTCGTTCGTGGCATTCTGGAGGTTCCGTATCGCCCTGCGCCGCCGCCCTCGCTTCTCGATAGGGAAGACCGGCAGAGGGCAGTCCACTTCGCGGCGATTGAATCCAGAGTCCACGAGACAACGACTGCTTGTGTGCTTTACCAGTATCATACAACAACAGATCAAATTCAACTTCAAGAAATCAAGGTATGTCACCGATGTATTGTAATTTTGGTAAATTTTCGCTTCCTTTGAAGAAAATAGTTTAATTTACTAATTAGATAAGGCAGATTCTAATTTAGAAATCTAACGTCGCTCTTCTGTTTAATATTTCAATGATTGAAACATGAGGAGAAAGAATACAAGGAAAATAGATTCCCTTTTCCAAGTCCATTGCTTCCAGCTCAAACATATGTGAGAGTGCAAATCCATTAATAAAAACGTAGGTTTTTTTCTGTTACTCGGCATATACGTTCTTCGCCCCCCTCATGTCCAAATCCTGGCTCCGCCCCTGATCACCACCACGAGGAGCAATCGTTCGGGAGGATGTGCGACGGACATGCCAGACCGAGGACTCCAAGACGGTGCCTCCAGGAAGGGCACGACCACGAACGTCATCACCGTCCGATCCGAGGATCGAGTTTTCACCCAGAGTAAGATGGAAGGAGTAGAAGCACCACGAGGAAGCCTGCAAGGAGGACACGACGTTCACAGACGCCGTCACCGTCGACCAGTACACAGACTGGGTAGGTGATGTACCCCGGTGCTTCAACTCTTCCGCCGCCCTGGTCCGTCAACCCCCGCAGCCATGCCGCCCAAGCGGCCATGGTTGCCTGCCCGCATCCGAGCCGCACAATCCGCCCACGACCAACGCACGACACCAACTGCCAGGGCCGCCGCCCCGCCATGAGACCGCCCCGTAGCAACCAAAGGCCTCGGCTTTGCTCAGATCTGCTACCCCAGCCACCTCCAGAACCGCCGGCGGCCAACCTGCCTCGGGAAGGGTCGCGACCATACATCGACTGAGGGAAGGGGAAGGTGGAGAAGTGGCCCATGGCCACGACCAACACCATGGTGGCTCCAGCTCCCCCCCCACCCCGAAATCGACCCCCCGCATCGAAGGCCCAGGACACCAGGAGGCATCAGCCGCCGCCAGACGCCGGAAAGGGAAAGTGGCTGAGATGTCGCCGCTGCCGCCCAGAGACGCCACCAGAGGGACTCGCCCGAGCCGAGCGCCACCACCGAGCCCCGAGGGCCAGACTGGGAGGGAGCAGCCCACCACCTCCGCTGTCGCGGCGCCCCCACCAGAGACCACGACAAGAGGGCCGCCCGCGACCCGATCAGCCGCAACCCGCGACATCGAGGCATTGCCGGAAGCACCGCCGCCGGCGCCACACCGGCCCGCACCACCGCCATGCCGTCCGCCGCCCGGCGCCGCACCACCATCGTCGTCCTGCTCCGGGCACCGCCGCGCCACCACGCCGACACCGGCGCTGCGCCCGCCCACGAGTCGGATCGCGCCAACCCCCACGCGGGGGACGAGAGGGCCCCGCCGCCGCCGGCGACGACCGGGTTTTTGCTTCTATTTCAGAAACAACGAGAGGGCTTTTGATCCTATTTGTTGTGTATGTACTATACAACCAACCATCTCTTCATGGAATCTGCTTTCTATAAAATCTCCTCTTTTTGACATATTCCCATCCCAACCTCCCCTACACATATTCTGCCAGAAACTTCACTTATTTCATTATGATTTTGTTCTCCACTCAATGAAACACTCGATACCCAAGTGTGTATATGTATGACAAGAGAATACAATGAAGAGTCCCCAATGATATGTCGGGACAATGCTTATGGGTCATGGCCAGATATCATTCACACAATAAATTCAATGAAAATGTCTCAAAAATATGTGTAGTTTTGACTTAGGATTAGGAGGCATCAGAACAACCTATCGAGTAAGTGTCTGTGTTAAGGGGAGTGCAACCCTTGACTGTTGTAGCTCAATGGTGCGGGGTGGTGGCTTCGACAAGGAAGAATAATCTTGTGGCGTGTGCGTGCTTCTATGAGCTATACCCGATGTTTTAAAGCAATATAGATGCCTTGAGTGAGAATGGGAGAGTAGTTTTTTCAGCAATGCTACATCTACGCAATTTATTTACGTAATGTTACGTAGAGGCTGATTTGGAGGACTATCATTAGTCATTAGGGGCGCGCGGGCCCACCCTGAAATCAGGGGGAAGTTCTGATTGGTGGAGAAAGAAAAGTACGTAAGGTTAAGTAGGATTCATACGTAGGTGTAGCATTTTTGGTAGTTTTTTTAACATTAGTACAGACGCAAGCGCTTATATATACGCGCATACACACGTCCTTATGAACGCACACACTTACACTCTACCCCTACGAGCACGTTCGAGAGACTGAGCCAACATTTCATCTTGAAATTTACGAAGTCACCGTAGGCGCCTCGTCATCGACGAGACCGTCTCCTCCCACTGAATGCATATCACTGGAAATCCTGAAATAAATTTAGGAATAATGCGAGCACCAGAACTTGAACCCTCGTGGGCTGGAGATACCACGGTCCCTCAAACCATCCAACCACAGGTTGGTTCGCGGAATGGGAGAGTAGTTACAAGTTATAATCGAGTCAAGTGTTGAAGCTCACACATACGTATGTGCTTCTTCGGGTTGTATTGCTTCATCGAGGACACACAACCTCCCTCGCCTCATGGGACAAACTGATGTGGACGTGGCCGTCCCAAAACTGCTGGATCTCCCGACCATCACTCCGCCTAACCGATTCACCACTTGACCTTCCTCCCGCTTTTGACTTTCTTCTTTGTCCAATTCATATCAAGCATGTCTTTCTCCATCTTTTGATAGGAAAAGGCAGGAGCTTTACCATTGCAGTATAGGTGAAAAGAATAGTTACATTGTGTTGTGGACCCAAGTTCTTATAAGAGAAAGAAAGAGGAGAAAAGGAAGATCAGATCAGTTAGACATGGGCTGATTCCTCTGGAGTTGGTGCGGGGAGGGGTGCGGTCGCCCGGGTGGATCCGAACTTCCGTCGGGGGAGCCTTGGGTGGCGAGCGCGGTCTGGCCTTGGCCTGGCTTCGACGGCGCGGCTTGCGGTTGCGCCGGTGGACTAGGGGTCGGGGCCAGCGGCTGGTGGTTTTGCTGCGGCTCCTCCCTGCGGGCGTGGTGGCGAGGCTGCGGTTGGCCGGTGGTGGCCTTGGCGTGGTCGACGGTAACGAACCGTGTGCGCAGAGCCGAGGTGGGGCGGGGCTTGCCGGAGTGGCTGCTAGGTGGCCGGAGTTGCCGGCCGCCAGGTGCAGCCCCCATGGATTGGCCCGGTGACCGCCTTCACTGGTGCGTAGGCTGGCAGTAGGCCGGCGACGTGGACGAGCCGCCGGGCAGGAGTTTGACTTGGTCCTCCTGCCCAGAGTTCGTTGCTCCCTACACATGGTTGGGCCGCCTCTAGCTACACCAAGGTGGGTGCTTGCGGTCCGGTTGGAGAGGCGTCCTCACGTTATGGCGTCGGTGGAGGTATGTGGTAGTGGTGGTCGGCGCATTCGTGTGCCGACGGTTGGGTCTGTACCTCAAGTCGTGGAATTGGCGTCGCCTGAGCTGGTTGCTCAATGATGGCCATCGGCAGCCACTGAGTCATGTCCCCTCGTCCATCGGGACTGGTGGGATTGCAGGACTGAGCGGCCCGACAATGGTGGCGCTGACCCTGGCTCGATGGCTGATGTCGGGCTTCTCCTGTCGCGGTTTGTGCACTTGTGAAGCGAACGGTGGACGATGTCTCGCAGCTTGGAAGCCGGGGCGGCAGCCCTGGAAGGTGGTCCGTTTGGTTGGCCCTCTAGCGGGCCCCAAGGCGGTGGTTGTGGCTATACCTCTTGGTCGTGTGGGCGGCAAGAGGTGTAGCGGCGGGTGGCTCGGGCGGGTCATTTGTCTTCGGCTGTGGTGGCGCCCCGATTTGGAGCTGGGGATCTGGACTTGCCCCGCCTCTCTTGAAGACCTCATGGTGGCATGGGGGAGCTACCGAGCGAAAGCTCTGTGCTTTGCCGCCGCCGACGGCGACGCTCGTGGGCGCCGTTATCTTCTTAAAGACGTTGTCGTGGTGCTTCTCCCCGTGCCCGGGTTTCCGGTGAAAACCCTTGTTCGTTGGACTCAACAGCGGCGACTTCTAGCGCCGTTCCCCCTCCCGAGGGCGTTGTCGTGGAGCTTAGGTGTTCTAAGGTGTTGTGTGGTGGTGTTCTGTTATCTTTCGGTCTCGTAGTCTGTAGCGGTCTGCGTTTCCTGTGTATTCTAGGATCGGCTTTGTAAGAGGGCTATCGTACCATCTTGTAACATTTGGTTGTGTACTTTGTGTGGTTGTTGCTTTATATATTCCCTCTATAAAGAAATATAAGAGCGTTTAGATCACTAAAGTAGTGATCTAAACGCTCTTATATTTCATAATGATCTAAACGCTTTTATATTTCTTTATAGAGGGAGTATATAAAGCAAGACGAAAGCCTGTTTCAAGGATTACCCCGCTTTGTGACGATACTACTCGCAAAATGCCTTCTTCAGGAGGGAAACATCATCCATCACCAGGTGTAACAGAGAAGGGACTTGGGCGGTTGTTGCCTGGAAGGCCCGTCGGTTCCTTTCCTTCCATATATTCCAGGCAACGTATGCAGCAAACGTTAACTGCTCATGCCTTGCCTCTATTGCAGTTCCTGTACTGATCTTACGCCACCAGGATTGAATAGATGTGGCTCCCAGAGCAATGTTAGCGATGCGCTGTTGTGTGCTCCCGACGGCCACCTAGAGCTCCTTGGCAAACCGGCATTGGAGGAGCAGGTGTACTGCCGTCTCCGGAGCCTGATCGCATAGAGGGCACACTGGGCTGTGCGGCCCATCCCCGTCGCCCAAGTCTGCCAGCCGTCCAGTTTCTGTCCTGTAGAAGCAGCCAGGTGTAGAAGTTGACTTTCTGCTCAGCCTTAGTCCTCCAAACCATGCCAAGATGGGGCTGCTCAATCCGGCCGATGAACTGAGCATCATAGCCTGACTTTGGTCGTGTAACAACCATTGCTGCAGAGCTTCCATGAGATTTTATCCCTCTCAGTAGTCAAATGGATCGCTTGCACCTTCTCCCACAACCTGATGAATTGGTGAATTTGGTTCCAAGTAGTCTATAGATAGAGAGAATATAGGACAGGGACGCTCAAAGCAAATAGGATTTCTTATCTAATACTAATTGTTAGACTACACGTTCACACCAGCTTGGAGCTACTCTTCAGGAGCCATGTGCGCTGCCGCCTATGCATGCGCCATGCAGTACCGACCCATCTCACCATGCAGCACCGGCCTAATCCACTACGTGAAAGCAGGATCAGTAGTTAGGATTAGTTAGCGTGTGCGTGCGTGTGTATCTCTCTTCCTCCCTCTGTACTCCTATATTATGTACTGCCCCGTTTGGGAGGAATACAATCTGTGATTGAGCTCAACTCTATATTCAAACTGGCATCGGCGTTTGGGTCACCCCGGCGATGCTACTTTTCATTCCAATAAATCCTTAGAACATTGTAATAAACCTGTAGTGGATGGGCGTTTATGTCATGCTTGTCAAACCGGAAAACATGTTCGTCTACCATTTACTTCCTCGACTAGTCACACTACTGCTGCTTTTGATCTCTTGCATTGTGATCTTTGGACAGCACCTTTGTCTAGTGTTTCCGGAGCCAAGTACTATCTCTTGATAATTGATGATTTTTCATGCTATCGATGGACTTTCCCTCTCAAACAAAAATCTGATGTACCTGCCATTTTTCGTCACTTTCATGCCTACGTTCGCACGCATTTTGGTCGAACCATTCGGACCCTCCAGTGCGACAACGGACGTGAGTTTGATAGTGCTCAAAACAGGGATTTCCTCCTTCCCTTCGGTACGGTGATGCGTTTCTCCTGTCCATATACTTCTTCTCAGAATGGAAAAGCTGAGCGTGCCATTCGTTCGACTAACGACGTCGTGCGCACACTCTTGCTCCAAGCATCCATGCCGCCACGCTATTGGGCCGACGCTCTTGCTACTGCCACCTTGCTCCTCAACCTCCGTCCCACTAAAACCCTCTCCCTCGCCACACCACACGAAACACTCCACCAGCCCCCCCACTTACTCTCACCTCCGTGTCTTCGGATGCCTATGCTACCCTAACACGGAGGCCACTGCGCCGAATAAGCTTGCTGCTCGCTCTCTTCCTTGCGTCTTCATTGGTTATCCCCCGGATCACAAAGGTTACCGATGCCTAGACCTCTCCACCCAACGCGTCTACACCTCGCGGCACGTCACCTTCGACGAATTCGTCTTCCCTTTCTCTCGCACTCCGGAGGCCAACTCAGCGCTTGATATTTCGCATCCACCTACAGCCGATGCACCCATCTTTACGCCCGCTTCCCCGCTCACCAGCCCAGCTGTGTACACACCCCCGGTCGGCACCCACACTAGCCCAGCAGCCGCTTCGCCAGACCACACTGCTGCCCTGCCGGTCGTTTCGCCTGGCAGCGACGTTAGCACACCAGTCGTTTCGCCCGGCCAGCCCGCCGCCATCACGCCTGCTTCTTCCACCTCCCGCCCCCAAACCTGCACCCCGGCGTCCCCACACACCACCTCCAGTAGATCGGCCTCTACTACCTCGGCCTCTATTTCCTCTGGTAGCCCCACCACCCCTCGGCCTCTCCCGCGCCATGCCATTGCTGTCGCGCCCCCTGCTAACCCTCATAACATGCGTACTCGTGCCAAGTCGGGCTTCCAAATGCCATCTCGTCGGCTCAATTTCCTAGCTGATCTCTCGCGTGTCTCTCCCCTCCCCCGCAACTATCGCGCTGCTCTTGCCGATCCCTGTTGGGCTAGTGCCATGAGTGACGAGTACCAAGCTCTCCTCCAAAATGAGACTTGGTCCCTCGACCCTCCACGGCTATGGTTATTAGTGGGAAGTGGGTTTTCCGACACAAGTACAACTCCGATGGCACTCTCGTTCGTTACAAGGCACGTTGGGTTGTTCGCGGTTTCTCTCAGACCGAGGGTATTGACTACGACGAGACCTTCTCGCCGGTCGTCAAACCTAGCACTATTCGGGTCGTTCTCTCTCTAGCTACATCTCACTCGTGGCCCATTCATCAGCTCGACGTTAAGAATGCCTTCCTTCATGGGCATCTTACGGAAACCGTTTACTGTCAGCAGCCGCTCGGTTTCGAAGATCCCGTCGCCCCATCCCATGTCTGCCTTCTTAACATATCTCTTTACGGCCTTAAACAAGCCCCGAGCGCATGGTTTACTCGCTTCGCAGCCTATGCTACCTCCATTGGATTTGTTGCTTCTAAATGTGATACCTCGCTATTCATTTACAAGTCAACAACCCACACTGCCTATCTCCTTCTCTATGTCGACGATATTATTCTCACCGCTTCGTCTTCTTCTTTTCTCACTTATATTATTGCCCTTCTTAGTCGTGAATTCTCCATGACCGATCTAGGCACTCTGTCTCACTTTCTTGGCATCACTGTCACTCACTCGCCCGCCGGCCTCCATCTCTCTCAGCGCCAGTATGCTTTGGACATTATTGAGCGCGCCGGTATGTCCGACTGTCATCCTATTCGCACTCCTATCGACTCGGGTGCCAAGCTCTCCATCTCTGATGGGGATCTACTCGATAATCCCACTCTCTATCGCAGCCTGACCGGTGCCCTGCAGTACATTACTATCACGCGCCCCGACTTGTCGTACGCCGTTCAGCAAGCATGTCTCTTCATGCATGCTCCACGTTCCTCTCACTTCAACCTTGTCAAACGAATCCTTCGTTATCTCAAAGGCACCCTAGACTTTGGACTCCACATTTACCCGTCTTCGCCTTCCACACTCCTAGCATATTCCGACGCCGACTGGGCCGGTTGCCCCGACACGCGACGCTCTACCTCCGGTTTTTGCGTTTTTCTTGGGGATAATTTGATATCTTGGTCGTCGAAGCGACAACTTACTGTTTCCAGGTCTAGCGCTGAGGCGGAGTACCGGGCCGTTGCCCATGTCGTTGCCGAGACGGCTTGGCTGCGTCAGTTATTGCAGGAGCTTCATCAGCCCATCGCCAAGTCTACGGTGGTTTATTGTGACAATGTTTCTGCTGTCTATATGTCCGCTAACCCCGTGCAGCATCGACGGACAAAACACATTGAGATAGACATCCATTTCGTTCGTGACAAAGTTTCCTTGGGCGAAGTTCGTGTCCTTCATGTTCCTACAACCTCTCAGTATGCGGACATCTTCACAAAGGGGTTGCCTACTGCTACATTCAGTCAGTTCCGGTCCAGTCTCAACATTCGGCAAGCCCACGTTGACACTGCGGGGGGCTGTTAGACTACACGTTCACACCAGCTTGGAGCTACTCTTCAGGAGCCATGTGCGCTGCCGCCTATGCATGCGCCATGCAGTACCGACCCATCTCACCATGCAGCACCGGCCTAATCCACTACGTGAAAGCAGGATCAGTAGTTAGGATTAGTTAGCGTGTGCGTGCGTGTGTATCTCTCTTCCTCCCTCTGTACTCCTATATTATGTACTGCCCCGTTTGGGAGGAATACAATCTGTGATTGAGCTCAACTCTATATTCCAACACTAATATAGCTACTAACCGCATTCAAAGTTGACTTGATCTCTTATTTTGGATGGCAAGAAATGCTTACGCACTTGGGGGGCCTGGCTCACTCCCTTTGGTTGACTCATCAGGGTCATCACCTCTTGGATATCAACCAACAGTCAGTCTACTTAATCATGTTTCACTGGTATCAGGTTAATTTCCTCGCCCCAAAAAACTGATGAAATACACACCTGAAACACAAAAAACGGAACCTTGAGCTGGATAGGGCAGAGTTTGTCAGCATGGCAAGGGCACGAAGATCCCGACAACTTTATTGAATTCATGCTCTAGCCAAGTCATCCAAAAGTCCAAACTAATGGAGGGAGGCGGACAATATATTTCAACACTCCCCTCACGTCTAGGCTATTGTAGTCCTTAGACGTGGGATCGGTGTAGGCCGCAGAATCATTTTTTATTTAATACTGTGTTGGCAGGGTCTTGAACTCAAGACCTCTTGGCTCTGATACCATATTGAATTCATGCTCCAGCCAACTCATCCAAAAGTCCGAACTGATGGAGAAAGGCGGACAATATATTTCAACAAACTTATCCAAGAGAAGGTATCTACACCTACAACCTCATGGGACAGATCCTGCACAGATAATAATAGAGCTTCTTCTGGTAACTCGGACTAACTTGTTACCAACCCACTACGAATTTAGCTGCCACTGTTATGAATTTACAAGCTTTAGTATGGAGAGAGAGAGAGAGGAGAGAAGAGGAGGAGGGAAGAAAGTTGACCAACCCAACAGTAGTAGAGGCCCACGGCAACTCGAATAGCTCCCTTAAAAAGCTTCATGTAAAAGTCCTTTTATGGGATGACCATATAATTTAGGAAAAGTTGTCTGAAACCTACTTTTCTTAGTTCCTTTAAAATATTTATTTTCTATTTTCCAATAAAAGAAAGTGTAGCTAAAAATTGTGTGGCACTGGCGCGGGTCGGCACGCGGGTGTAACTCGCTGTAGCGGTGGTGGTTGGCGGTGATGGTGGTTGCATGGTGTTAGTCAGAGGAGGAGGCGCGGCCGTAGGGAGGCTCACCGATGGCGAGGAGGCGTGGCGGAAGGGAGGCTCACTGATCGGCGGCGCCGTCAGCGGCAGCCGGTGTGGCCGGGATGCGGTGCACGACGTGCCTCACGGGGGATGTCGTGGTTTTGTCACGGCAGATGTCCTCATGAAAGGACTTAGTCGTGGAGCCATCGCTACGGGTTAGCTTGAAGGGGTTAAAACGGACACAAGGACGCAAGAGAGTTTATACTAGTTCGGCCCCTTCGATGAAGGTAAAAGCCTACGTCTAGTTGTGATGGAATTGATGGGGGTTCGATGACTAGGGAGCAAACAAGCTTCGCCTAAGTCTCGAGTTGTTGTCTGTTATCCTTAAAACGCCGCCAGGTCGTCCCCTTATATACACGGGTGGCGCCCGTTGGTTCATAGAGTCACGACGCCGGTTCATAGATGTATCCGGCTCGGTCTCGCTATTCTAACTTACAATACAAGTTACATCTTGGCGCGGTTTACGGCTCAGGCCTTAAACCGCTATGGGCCTTAAGCCCTCATCTGCCTACTTGGGCCTTAACATACTCAACTACTGATGAAGTTAATCCGGCCTGTCCTGGCCGGTTTACACCCAATGGTAATATCCCCAACATTAGGCCCCAGATTGATTTGAACAGGTTCATGTCAATCCTTAGCCAAAACTTTATCTTTAGCATCTTTGTGTAATTGGGTGAACCGCCATGATGTCATCTTCTCTGGTCGTCGTAATCCGGCGTGACGTCATCTGTCATAAAAGCTATCCACAATGCTCTTTTTTCTTTTTTTATTTGATAGATCTGCGACAATCGAGGCGACAGCTCCGTTTTCAAACTCGCGGCCCCTTGATTTTCGCGCTTGACATATGTCCCTTGCTTTATAAATAAGACCGAAGGGTCATTTCTTTTTTCCCTTCGTGCCCCTCTGCTTCGTCTTTCTCGCGCCGCCCAGCTTCGGAGCACCGCCGCCGCCGTCGACTCCTGCACCAACCTTGGCCGCTGCATCACCCTGAATATACCAGAGCATCGCGGCGGTCTTCCGTTTCTTCCTCAGCTCTGGTAAGTCTTCTATCTTTTCACCATAGATCTGTTCTAGGGTTTCCATGTTCTTCAGCGTTCATCGCTTGTTTCTTAATCATACGATAACTCTTAGTCAAGTCTGTAGATCCTTGTTTCTGCGTAGCGGTAGTCTTTAGCATCCGTCGTCACTTGTGCATCTCAAGGCCATAAATCTTCCTGTATCCTTGCTCATTGATTCGGTACCGCTCCCTTTTGGACCTTAAATATTTATTCTTTTCTGAACATGCTCCAGATCCAAAACTGTGACATACTTTTGTGAAACCTGTTTTCGCACACCCACTCATCTGCAATCTTGATTCTTCAATATTTCAGACCAGGTGGTTTAACTTTGTAGAAAAATTGACAACTCGGCATATACCATTAGTCCCCTTGTTGAACCGCCAGGATTTCCTAGCTATGTATTGCCACCTTGCAAAACTCCGGTTTATAAGCAACTTCTTCCGGTCTAGCAATGAATGCATCAATGTATACCCTGCCAACATATTCTTGAACCGGTATTACTGCTTTGCAGATTGCACCATGGCCAAGCAAGTGTACGAGTGCAACTGGATCCCTTCTCTGGTGACTGAAACTCAACTGGATAACTTAGTCAGCACCGGCGCTTTAGGCAAAAAAGACGTCATTCATTGGAGGGTCCCTGGCCCAGAATGTACTCCAGAACCCAAAGATGGAGAGGTTGTTGTTTTTGCCGACCATCTAGCCCGGGGCTTCAGTCCGCCCGGTTCAAACTTTTATCGGGATGTCTTGGCCAACTTCCAACTGCGTCCACAAGATATTGGCCCCAATTCCGTAACTAACATCTATCACTTTCAAGTGCTCTGTGAGGTGTTCTTTCAAGAGGAGCCCACAATTGAATTATTCAGAGATTGCTTCCATCTAAACCGCCGCACCAAATTTACTGACGGTCCCAACACCGAGTTAGGTGGTATGGCGATTCAAAAGAGGAAAGAGGTCACTTACCCTCATGCCAAACTGCACAGCCATCCCAAAGAGTGGAATTCAACATGGTTTTACTGCAAAGATACCTCTCCTGATGGAGAAAATCCTTTGCCGGGTTACCATCCGGAGCGGCTAAGCAACACACATCCCTTCCCTCAAAGACTGGCTGCTAAGGAGAGAAGCAAATATGCCCCTCAACTATCCAAGCTCCGGGCCTTCATGGCTAACGGATTGACAGGAGTTGACCTTGCTCGCTGCTGGATATCGTGGAGTATACTACCCTTAATCCTGCGCTCCGGTTTGATGTGCAAATACACAGAAGATGTAAAGGTCCCTCTACGGAATATTGAGATCCAGCTGACAGACGATGAAGTTACTGAGGCTGTTAAGAGGATGTTAAACAAACCGGAAGCTACTTGCGCTCAAACCGGCCTGCGTCCCTTTTCTGCCATTAACAAACTGCCAGCCGTAAGACTCATATCTTATGCTTTCATGAAATCTGACAATGTTTAAGTACTCTTGGTTGATATTAACATCTTTAAAACAGTGTGATGATGCCTTTTGGAGCAAGAAGCCTCCACAAGAGAAACCGGAGAAAATAACCCGGCCGAAGACCAGAGTTGTGAAGAAACCGGCCCATAGAAAGAGAACCACTGCCTCCTCCGATCCACCAGCTGACGATGATGTGGGTAATCTGGATCTTGAGGTAGAACTTGACTCACTTGGTTTATTTTTCACACACCTTATTGATAATGATTATTGCCAGGATGATGCTGAAGTCAGTCGCTCTTTCTTCCGATTCAAACCCTTTATCTTCAATAAAAATCCGTCGGGCAAACCGGAAAGTTAAATTTTCTCATCCTCTTGCTTATTTGGACCGAAACTTTCTTATGAAGACACACAGCATGAAGCTCGTCGCGCAACCCAGCACAGCGGCCAGGTAGTTACTTCCGCCGGTTTACCGAACAGTCCGGTTCGGAAACGCCGTTCAGAGGTCTCTAACTGCTTCGTCAATGCTTATCCTAAAGCGGGTTGTGTTCGTCAACCTCTTAATCCATCTGACTCCGATTATCAGGTGACTTCTCATTCTTCCTCCGGCGAGTCGTCAGCCACCCAGCTCCCACCACTCAAGATAGTGCTTGGGTGAGCCATATTCCTGATAATGTTGTTTGATATATCACTTGCAATGTTTACTGGACTGATCTGTCTTTTTCCTTTCAGGGCCAAGCCTAGGCCAAGCAAGAAAGCTAAATGCGGATAAGCGGCGAGAAGAAGACGACGCTCTGAACCGACCAAAATACCAGATCGAAGAACACATCACGATGATATCTTTGAGCGACCCACCATTGCAAGATCACGATGTTACTGTTGAAGAGGCACATGTGGATGCCACAGGCCCTTTAAATCAACCCACGAGTCCTGTTCAGACTAACAAAACAGCGAGCCCATCAAAGCATACTGATAAACCGACGACCCCAGTGCAAACCGGCGAGGCCAAGGATGATGATGTTGTTATTACTGGCTTTGGTCATTCCGAGCCTGGCAATCCTATCGCCTTGTCCAAGCACACTGCAAAAGATGAATTTACTGCGTTTGGTAAAGGCAAATGGAATGCCGATTTGGCAACTTATGCCGCTCTGAATCCCCAAGATCTTCATTCCGGTTATCTGAACCGGCTATATACCAGCCGTGATTATGAAGCAGGTCTGGTAAATATGATGAAGGACAAATATGAGGTAAATTTCATATGACTCTCTGCTTGTACATTTCATTTTGTCAACTCTAATAGCCCCCAAGTGACGGTTTTAAAATGTCAACTTAAACCGGGACTTCCCAATACAATTCTGAACACAGCTGTACTTTTGGAAAGTAGCCCCCAAGGGCCGGTTGACCTTAATGTAGTTAAACCAGGACTTTTATACCATAAGAATTCCAGTATTACTCAAGGACAGAGCAAATAAGCATTAGCCCCCAAGTGCCAAGTTGAATACTTGTATTGAGCTTGGGACTTTATATAGAAATTGTAGGATGAAAAGCAAATATGCATTAGCCCCCAAGTACCAAGGGCATAACTTGTTATGGGTTTAGTACTTCAACTCTATGATTATCTGTATGTAGGCTGATCTGAGCAAGAAAGAAAATCAAATCGCTGATCTTCAAGAAAACCTGAAATCCCAGCAAGCTGAAACCTCCAAAGCAAAGAATGAATTAACCAGCGCTTTAAGCGTCATGGAAAAGCTCAAGGAAGGTTTCAACAAGGAGCGGCGGATTGGGCCCTTTGAAAAGGCCGCTTTAACTCAGCAGGCAGAGAATCTGAGGCTGCACTCAAACCGGTGGTTGATGAACTGACCATTGTAAGCGGCAAGTGCATGCCATGATTGCTGCTGTTTTTGGTAAGCCTTCTTCATTTCTGACATAATGAGGCTTTCTCATGTAATTGCCAGTTTATTAACCCTTTGAATGATACAGGGACACGTATTGGCCATTTGGGATCAGATGTGCGGAAGAAATTGAAAGCCGCTTATACATTGATAGAACAACTGTATACTGGTGCGCAGCGGATCATCAGCACTGCTTCTCACAACAACCCGGCACCGACCTTAATCCAAGACACCATTAAAAGGTTGTCAATGCTTCCTGCCCGGGTTGAAGAGTTATAAAGAAATATGCTGCTAGAACCGGTGCCATAAATGTTTTAATCCGGGCCAAAGCATGGGTGCCCGATTTTGATCATGTTAAAGCGGCCCAGGGCTTCCCAAGCTTGAAAGAAGACGGGACAGAATTCAGCGAAGAGGATCTCCGAGCTATAAACCGGGAAGTGCGCCCTTTGGCTTGTCAATTGGCTGAAGAGGCAAATCTGTCTCACTATCGAGCCCAATATGATAGCGAAAATAAATGAGTGGTTGCCCCGATTCCTGAAGCGGAGAACCTTATACCTCCAATCCGTAAGCACACTTACGCTCCTGATATTGAACCGTCGTTGCTGATCAATGATGAAGCTTTATTCCAAGCATTAATGGGAATCGACTGGACAACTGTTGATTTCCAGCCGCTGGGTAGGGAATCAGAAGTTGAAGCGGCGCAGGATGACCCGCAACCATCAGGCCAAGCTGGCGACCAAGCATGAACCGGAAGCCGGTTTACATTATTGCTTCCCTATGTGATGCAGAAAAACAATTATCTTATCTAGGCACCGTGTTGCCTTGTAATAAACTAGTCGCCACACTTGGTGTTGATATGCCTTTGTGCATATTTATTGCAACTTATGTTTTTGTTGAATCATCAATCTTAAACTGTTGTCTGCAGCAAAAAGCTTAAAACGCCATTGTGGTTGTATCACCAGGCGGGATATCATATCTATGTATATGAAATCAAAGATAATACCTTAGATTTAAACATATGATAAAATATGATAATATATGATACCTGCCATCGTAGGGCATGAAGTTGGCTGTGCCAAACTTGAAACGGAGTTTTAGGAAACCCACTCTGCTGGAGGAGAAAAACAGCTCCTGTGAATATAAGGCCGGTTTACCAGCTAAACCGTTCCGGGTTACGATGAACACCGGTGTTACTCCATAATTGGATGTTATTAAAAACCTGTTGGGGAACGTAGTAATTTTAAAAATTTCCTACGCACACGCAAGATCATGCTGATGCATAACAACTAGAGGGGAGAGTGTGTCCACGTACCCTCGTAGACCGAAAGAGGAAGCGTTATGACAACGTGGTTGATGTAGTCGTACGTCTTCACGATCCGACCGATCCAACTACCGAACGTACGACCTCTCCGAGTTGAGCACACGTTCAGCTCGATGACGATCCCCGGACTCCGATCCAGCAAGGTGTCGGGGATGAGTTCCGTCAGCACGACGGCGTGGTGACGATAATGATGTTCTACCGATGCAGGGCTTCGCCTAAACACCGCTACGATATGATCGAGGTGGAATATGGTGGAGGGGGGCACCGCACACGGCTAAGGAACGATCACGAAGATCAACTTGTGTCTCCAAAGGGTGCCTCCCTCCCCGTATATAAAGGAGTGGAGGAGGGTGAGGGCCGTCCCTCTCTATGGCGCGCCCTAGGGGAGTCCTACTCCCACCAGGAGTAGGATTCCCCCTTCCTAATAGAACTAGGGCCCTTCCAAGTAGAAGGAGTAGGAGGGAAGGAAAGGGAAGGGAGAAGGAGAAGGAAGGAAGGGGGCGCCCCCCTCCCTAGTCCAATTCGGACTAGTCAATGGGGAGGGGTGCGGACACCCTTTGGGGCCTTTCTCTCCTTTCCCGTATGGCCCATTAAGGCCCAATACGAATTCCCGTAACTCTCCGGTACTCCGAAAAATACCCGAATCACTCGGAACCTTTCCGATGTCCGAATATAGTCGTCCAATATATCGATCTTTATGTCTCGACCATTTCGAGACTCCTCGTCATGTCCCCAATCTCATCCGGGACACTAAACTACTTCGGTACATCAAAACTCATAAACTCATAATATAACTGTCATCGAAACCTTAAGCGTGCGGACCCTACGGGTTCGAGAACTATCTGAACATGACCGAGACACGTTTCGGTCAATAACCAATAGCGGAACCTGGATGCTCATATTGGCTCCTACATATTCTACGAAGATCTTTATCGGTCAAACCGCATAACAACATCGTTGTTCCCTTTGTCATCGGTATGTTACTTGCCCGAGATTCGATCGTCGGTATCTCAATACCTAGTTCAATCTCGTTACAGCAAGTCTCTTTACTCATTATGTAATGCATCATCCATAACTAACTCATTAGTCACATTGCTTGCAAGGCTTATAGTGATGTGCATTACCGAGAGGGCCCAGAGATACCTCTCCGACAATCGGAGTGACAAATCCTAATCTCAAATCGCCAACCCAACATGTACCTTCGAGACACCTGTAGAGCTCCTTTATAATAACCCGATTCGTTGTGACGTTTGATAGCACACAAAGTGTTCCTCCGTGGCAGGAGTTGCATAATCTCATAGTCATAGGAACATGTATAAGTCATGAAGAAAGCAATAGCAATATACTAAACGATCGTGTGCTAAGCTAACGGAATGGGTCATGTCAATCACATCATTCTCCTAATGATGTGATCCCGTTAATCAAATGACAACACATGTCTATGGTTAGGAAACATAACCATCTTTGATCAACAAGCTAGTCAAGTAGAGGCATACTAGTGACACTCTGTTTGTCTATGTATTCACACATGTATTATGTTTCCGGTTAATACAATTCTAGCATGAATAATAAACATTTATCATGATAAAAGAAAATAAATAATAACTTTATTATTGCCTCTAGGGCATATTTCCTTTAGTCTCCCACTTGCACTAGAGTCAATAATCTAGTTCACATCGCCATGTGATTTAACACCAATAATTCACATCACCATGTGATTAGCACCCATAGTTCACATCGTCATGTGACCAACACCCAAAGGGTTTACTAGAGTTAATAATCTAGTTCACATCGCTATGTGATTAACACCCAAAGAGTACTAAGGTGTGATCATGTTTTTCTTGTGAGATAATTTTAGTAAACGGGTCTGTCACATTCAGATCTGTAAGTTTTTTGCAAATTTCTATGTCTACAATGCTCTGCACGGAGCTACTCTAGCTAATTGCTCCCACTTTCAATATGTATCTATATCGAGACTTATAGTCATCTAGATTAGTGTCAAAACTTGCATCGACGTAACCCTTTACGACGAACCTTTTTGTCACCTCCATAATCGAGAAACATATCCTTATTCCCCTAAGGATAATTTTGACCGCTGTCCAGTGATCTACTCCTAGATCACTATTGTACTCCCTTGCCAAAATCAGTGTATGGTATACAATAGATCTGGTACACAGCATGGCATACTTTCTAGAACCTATGGTTGAGGCATAGGGAATGACTTTCATTCTCTTTGTTTCTTCTGCCGTGGTCGGGCTTTGAGTCTTACTCATTTTCACACCTTGTAACACAGGCAAGAACTCTTTCTTTGACTGTTCCATTTTGAACTACTTCAAAATCTTGTCAAGGTATGTACTCATTGAAAAAACTTATCAAGCGTCTTGATCTATCTCTATAGATCTTGATGCTCAATATGTAAGCAGCTTCACCGAGGCCTTTCTTTGAAAAAACTCCTTTCAAACACTCCTTTATACTTTGCAGAATAATTCTACATTATTTCTGATCAACAATATGTCATTCACATATACTTATCAGAAATGTTGTAGTGCTCCCACTCACTTTCTTGTAAATACAGGCTTCACCGCAAGTCTGTATAAAACTATATCCTTTGATCAACTTATCAAAGCGTATATTCCAACTCTGAGATGCTTGCACCAGTCAATAGATGGATCGCTGGAGCTTGCACATTTTGTTAACACCTTTAGGATCGACAAAACCTTCTGGTTGCATCATGTACAACTCTTCTTTAATAAATCCATTAAGGAATGCAGTTTTGTTTATCCATTTGCCAGATTTCATAAAATGGGACAATTGCTAACATGATTCGGACAGACTTAAGCATAGATACGAGTGAGAAACTCTCATCGTAGTCAACACCTTGAACTTGTCGAAAACCTTTTGCGACAATTCTAGCTTTGTAGATAGTAACACTACTATCAGTGTCCGTCTTCCTCTTAAAGATCCATTTAATCTCAATGGCTTGCCGATTGTCGGTGTCAAAACCGGCGGATCTCGGGTAGGGGGTCCCGAACTGTGCGTCTAGGCGGATGGTAACAGGAGACAAGGAACACGATGTTTTTACCCAGGTTCGGGCCCTCTCGATGGAGGTAATACCCTACTCCTGCTTGATTAATATTGATGATATGGGTAGTACAAGAGTAGATCTACCACGAGATCAAGGAGGCTAAACCCTAGAAGCTAGCCTATGGTATGATTGTTGTTCGTCCTACGGACTAAAACCCTCCGGTTTATATAGACACCGGATAGGTTAGGGTTACACAGAGTCGGTTAGAATGGTAGGAGATCTAAATATCCGTATCGCCAAGCTTGCCTTCCACGCCAAGGAAAGTCCCATCCGGACACGGGACGAAGTCTTCAATCTTGTATCTTCATGGTCTTGGAGTCCGGCCGTGACGATAGTCCGGCTATCCGGACACCCCCTAGTCCGGGACTCCCTCAGTAGCCCCTGAACCAGGCTTCAATGACGATGAGTCCGGCGCGTTGATTGTCTTCGGCATTGCGAGGTGGGTTCCTCCTCCGAATACTTCATAGAAGGTTTTGAACACAAGGATAGTGTCCGGCTCTACAAAACAAGTTCCACATAACACCGTAGAGAGAATAATTTCTGCACAGATCTGTTGACGTGTTCCACGGCGTGACATCACACCACGGCTAGGCCTTCATATGAATCGTTTTTTACCGTTCCACCTCAGCGTGTTTAGCGAGGCGGTTTCCTTGGCACGTCTTATCAAAGCATAGATCGTGCCCCCTTATTCCGGGATTCTCATCAATACGGACGTGGGTAACCCATCCGCGCCATTGATTACGGCGCTTGGGAAATAAGCGAGTTTTACCAGGCTGGTGGGGGACGCATAGCTTTGTCGATCTATATAAGGGGATAAGGATCCACCTTTTCACCTACGCCTTCTTCCTCCTTTGCTTATCCATTTCCGCGCAATCGAGCTCCAGCGCCCAAGTCCGCACATCCCACCTCAACCTTTCTCCAATCATGTCAGGAGCGGGAGGCAGGTGGATGGCCTCCTCCGTCATGGAGGGGCACATCGCAAGCTGCGGGAGGCGGATACTTGTCCCGCAACATCGCGCCTGAGCTTCCCGACGAGGGGCAGCTCATTCCGACCCTGGGCCCCGTGAGAGGTGGTGTTTCTCCCCACTTCCTCCGCGGACTAGGTTTTCCTCTTCACCCATTTGTGCGGGGCTCATGTTCTACTACGGCCTGGACTTCCACGACCTGGCCCCAATTTCATCCTCAACATCTTGGCGTTTATCGTCGTGTGCGAGGCTTTCCTCGCATCCAGCCCCACTTGACTTATGGCTGAAGATCTTCAACGTCGGCGAAGGTAGTGGGCGGCCGTCAAGCCAGTCTTGAGGCGCCATGGTTGGCAAGATGGCCAAAGTCCCATGGCTCAAGGCGCCTTCGTGGAGACAATAAAGGGGTGGCAATCGGGGTGGTTCTACATCACCGAGCCCCGCAACACCAAATGGGTGGCGGCCCCAATTCAGATCTGGCTTCCCACACGCTCTCGTCATGGAAAGAGACGGGCCGGCGTGGGGGAATTGGACGAGACATCCGGACTTCAAGCGTCGTCCGAAACCTGGTGGCCAGAATCTTAGGCTTGTCGACGTAATCCAGGTGATGCTCATCCGCCAGATTCTCCCAAGCCAACAACGGGCTTTTAACTTGTGGGAGTTCGATCCGGCACAACACCAAACCTTGAGCCGGCTCTTCGACACTACGTACGAAGACACCTGGAAGGTGCTGTTCAAGGGCACCGAAGCCCCAGCATCCGCTACCAAAGATAGCGGATACAGCTCGCAGCGTCCAGCCGGCGAGGCAAGTTATTTTACCCTTTACGGGACTCTTTTTTCATAGATTGACTCTACGTGGGATCTAAAACTCCCTAATCTTTGACAGGACTGGCTGAAGACGTCCGGACAGATTAACTGTCCGGCCCCTTTGCCAGAAGACCCAGCGGACGCCCGATTGACGGGGCTGCTGGCTCCGGCGTCGTACGTGGTGCCGGAGAAGAAGGCCAAGAAGGAGGCCACGGGAACTCGAAGGAGCTCCCGACGCCAGGTGCTGTCAGATTCCGAAGCGGAATCGTCTCCTGAAGACGAGGAGGAAGAAGAAGAAGCTCCTCCCCCAGCGGGGGAGGAGAAGAAAAGGAAGGCCGCCCTAACCGGGAGGCGGAGGAATCAATAAGGAAGAACCCTTCCTCCGGACTTCTCCACCAACATCGACAACGACGAGGAGGATTGGCCTACAAGGGCCAAGCCCCTGGCGAGATCGTAAGTGTCCGGATGCCCATGGCTTTTTGTTATTGCATAGTGTTCTCTAACGTCGAACAACCGTGCAGCCCGCCCAAGGGCGAGTTCGCCGATTCATCGAGCGGGTCCCTGGGCTCGTCGGAAATGGAGAGTACCTTGCTTCCGACCGCCTCCTCGCCCACGCGCAGCGACGCCTTGTGGGGCCCCAAGGGGACTTGGTCAAGAGGAGGTAGCAGGAGGTGCCACAAGGCGACCTCCGGACTCAGTCTTGTGAGGGCAAAATCCCGGGGCTCTAAGCCCGACCCTCGTCCGGACTCCATGCGGAACCATCAGCGGTTCGAAGTCCGGACAGCGGATCCTTCGCAAGAAGGGTAAGACGCCGGTGTCCTCCGTCCAACGGAGGCACCAGATAACTTCTGAGGCGCTTAACAGCGCTTCCATCGAGGAGAACACCGCCTTGTCATGAGTGCGGTGATCGGACAGATTCGATCCGCCAAGAGCGGGCTGACCAAGCTCGTACCAGCCTTCTAACAGGCTTTGAGGTAAGTTTTAGAATATGTAAAATATAACCGCATAGACAGTAGCCACGATGCTTAGTTCGGTGTTGGAAAGAAAAGCTGGACTAAGGATCTAAAAGATATACGCATGAGTCTAACATAAGTATGTCAATATGGGAATGCAGGAGCGCTTATTGCGACCTCTGCCGACCGATGCATGGAGGTCAATGTATTGAAGCAGAACTCGGCGGTCCGAGAACGAGCTCGGACAAGCCAAGAAGGAGCTCGAGGACAAGGAAGGTAAGTAATACCTTATTAAAGAAATACCTTATAGAAAAGGTTTTGGTTGCGAAAAATAATAGGAATAACATGGGTAATGCAGGGCCACGAACAAGGTGGCGACCACGAGGGCGGTGTCCGTGGTCGGCTCAGCGGCTGCGGAATGCACCGAGCGAGAGAAAGGGAGGCGCGGCTGGCGGAGGTGCGGCAAGAGCTCCAGATTCTCGTGAAAAACACGAGGGTTTGGGCGTGACTCAAGACCCGAGAGTCCGAGCTTGCCTCGGCTCTTGAGAGTGCCAAAGCTGCTAAGGCCGAGGCCCAAAAGCCCTCAAGAAATTGAAGCACTAAAGAAGATAGCGGCGGGTAAGGCATTCTTTATGCAAAGCAAGAATGTAAAGTCAATTACATTACTTACGGATTCGGAGCTCTCCAGGAGCATTCGCAGATTTGCCCCGTAGTGCGTCTGATGCAGCCGCATTCTACCGCGCCCAGGAGGGGAGCTCCACGGAGAAGGTGTTCTAGTCTCAGTATGCTGAGGCCGACCATCTAGTGCCCCTGAGCGACCAGCTGAAACAGCTGGTCGAGCTCCATAAGGTCGCCGAACAGGCCATGAAGGGCCTTATAGCGCGGTTGTGGCCATTGGAGGCCATGCCCGGGAGCTACTTCGGCTTGGTGCAGCGGCTGGTGGATGCCTGTCCACGGCTTGGAAGTCATCAAACGCTCTGTCTGTATTGAAGGTGTCCGTCGGGCCCTTGCCCGTGCTAAGGTGCACTGGGGCAAGCTGGATGCGGAGAGGCTTGTGACGGACGGGCCACCGAAGGGCCATGAGCATCGTGACGCCCGAAATGTACTATGAGGGCCTCTGAAGGGTGCCCGCCGAATAGCGGATGAGTGCTCCAAAGATGTAATTTTGAATAAACTCGCATTTGTTATCTGTGACGCTGAAAACTTGTTCATATGGCTAAGCAACGCTTATTAATTTAAAATATTACTTTCTGTGCGGCCGTTTATCAAATTTGAGAGATGGCAAGTCGTTGGCTTCAGCCCCCATGCCACGAGTGCTGGGGTGTTCGGGATAAACTTGAGCACTCTTGTTCCCATTCTTGGGTCCATCTAGGGAGGCGCTCAACACAACGAACAAGGCAACCGGACTTATAATGCTTGAACACTTTCACTTAGCCATAGAATTCTATAATTTTAAATTTCGGCGAAGCCCCTAGTATTCGGAAGGCCGAGTTCGGGGGGCTATCCACGCCTTGGCCGGACAATTCCGGTTCCTCGCTCTAAGCGGCATAAGTCTTTAGGGACCCGAAAAAACCTCTCAAACAGCGACCGGCTCTCGCCCTACCATGACGGTCAGTTTTAGCTTTCTCCTCTGAGGTGCTCGACCCAGCATAAGCTGGGGCACAATCGCGATGGTTCTCCGGTGCTACCTTAGCCGATATAGCGGGCGTAAGGTACCAAAACACGGAGCGGGCAAACCCAACTATTGACCCAAGACATGATTGAGCCAATTCATATAATGCTATAAGTTCAAAAGGCGTCACTTGTGAAAGTGTTGGACTTATCACACCATAATTTTGGGATACTTAAGCCCCGGTGTATTGGCCGTACTAAAGTGTACGGTTGCGACATGTCATGAAATGAACACATGTATATATAAAGGAAGTAGAGCAATAATAAGCAAAAGCTGTGTATTGTTTATTCAAAAAGGTACTGCAATGGAAGCAGAACGATACAAATAGTGCGATAAGCAAGGGATGGGACTATCTAACATGTCCCCCTCCAGGGGTAAGCTGCTGGATGATATGTAAAACAGGTATAATGCTCGTAATAGAGACCACGTGAACACTCGACGTGGCTTTCCGCTTCCCTGGCTATTGCATCGTGAGTTCGGTGATTCGAGTGCCGGACAGGACTTCTCAAAGACGGAGTCCTGAAAAAAAAAGGAAGAAAAAGAAAAAAGAAAAAAGAAGTGACACAAACGGGAGCCCCTGGTGCGGTCGAGCCGCATTCTTGGCGTGCCGTTGTCTTGCCCCTCCCCATATGCCCATGGTATCTCCAGAGCGTAATTATGTACGCGTAATACTACCTTCGCAATTTCGCGGGGGCTGGGGTTGGGGCCGGATTGCTACTCGTGCTTGAATCGTGCCAGGTGGTCTTGTTGCAGGTTACTCCGGGCGCGCTTGGCGGTGTCCGGACGCTTAGTGGCCGGACTCGAGAATTGCCGTAAGAGGCTGCTTTGCACCTCCGCCGCGAGGGCCGCCGTATGCTCCTCCGTTCGGAGAGAGCGTTCGGTGTTTCCATTGACCGTGATTACTCCTCGAGGGCCTGGCATCTTGAGCTTGAGGTATGCGTAGTGCGGCACTGCATTGAACTTTGCAAATGTGGTTCGTCCGAGCAGTGCATGATAGCCGCTGCGGAATGGGACGATGTCGAAGATTAACTCTTCGCTTCCGAAGTTATCCGGAGATCCGAAGACCACTTCGAGTGTGGTCGAGCCTGTACAATTGGCCTCTACACCGGTATGACGCCTTTAAAGGTTGTCTTTGTAGGTTTAATCCTTGAGGGTCTATGCCCATTTTGCGACCGATCCCGATAAAGCAGATTCAGGTTGCTACCGCCGTCCATCGGGACTCGGTCAGGTGAAATCCGTCAATAATTGGGTCAAGAACCAATGCGGGCGGCCGCCTCGACGGGTGCTAGTGGGGTGGTCCTTCGATCGAAGGTGATCGGGCAGGAAGACCATGGGTTGAACTTTGGGGCGATCGCTCCATCGCATATACGTCCCGTAGTGCACGCTTCCGCTCCCTTTTGGGTATGTGGGTTGCGTATATCATGTTCACCGTCCGCACTTGTGTGGGAAAACCTTTCTGTCCTCTATTGTTCAGCGGCCGGGGCTCTTCCTCGTCCTCGCTATGCAGCCCCTTGTCATTGAGTTCGGCACTTAACTTGCATGCTTGCTTGAACACCCAACAATCCATGTCGGTGTGATTGGCTGGTTTTTCGGGGGTGCCATGTATTTGGCACAAGCGATCGAGTATGCGGTCCAAGTTGGACGGGCCCTGGGTATTTCTTTTGAATGGCTTCTTCCGTTGACCGGGTTTAGAGCCTCTGAATCCGGCATTGACGGCCGTATCTTGAGATTATCGCCAGCACGCGGCGCTTGTTCTTGTTATGACGCGACCTGCCATTGCTGTCCTTGGTATCCGGACTATCAGGATGTTTGGCCAAGTTGTTGCTTCGAGCTAGCCAGCTGTCCTCTCCCGCACAAAAGCGAGTCATGAGGGTTGTGAGGGCTGCCATAGATTTCGGCTTTTCCTGTCCTAGGTGCGGGCAAGCCACTCGTCATGGATGTTATGTTTGAAGGCTGCAAGGGCCTCTGCATCCGGACAGTCAACGATTTGATTTTTCTTTGTTAGGAACCGAGTCTAGAATTGTCTGGCTGATTCTTCTGGCTGCTGAATTATGTGGCTAAGGTCATCGACGCCTGGTGGTCGCACATATGTGCCCTGGAAGTTATCAAGGAATGCGGCTTCCAGGTCCTCCCAACAACCAATTGATTCTGGCTGGCAAGCTATTGAGCGATGTCGAGCTGGTCCTTTAAGCTTGAGTGGGAGGTATTTGATGGCATGTAGATCATCATCGCGAGCCATGTGGATATGGAGGAGGTAATCCTCGATCCAGACCGCGGGATCTGTGGTACCATCGTATGATTCGATGTTTACGGGCTTAAGCCCTCGGGGATTTGATGATCCATTACTTCATCTGTGAAGCATAGTGGGTGTGCAGCGCCTCTGTATTGGGCTATATCACGACGTAGCTCATATGTGCTTTGTCTACTGTGTTCGGCCCGGCCGGTTTTGCTGTGTCCGACGCGACGGTAATCATCCCGCATTGCTGGGCGCCCACGCGATCCGTAGATCGATCTTGTATGTTTTGCCTTATCCTCCAATATATCTCGCAAGTCTGGCACGTTTTCCCGTGCCTTGGTACTTTTTGAGCGGCGTTGGGGTGTGGCTTGAGCGGAGGGCCGATAGGCTTCTCTGTCGCGGCCACGAGGTGGCCGGTCTGCCATGTCGTGCGCCGGTGATTTGGGTGCTTCCTCCTCTAATCGAGGCAATGGCCTGCGTTTGGGGTAGCTTTTGGAGGGGCATTCGAGTTCATACTCTTCGGCTGCAAGGACTTCAGTCCATCTGTCAGCTAGCAGGTCTTGATCAGCTCTAAGTTGTTGCTGCTTTTTCTTGAGGCTGCTTGCCGTGGCTATAAGCCTGCGTTTGAAACGCTCCTGTTGGCGGGATCCTCAGCACGACAAACTCGCTGCCGCCGAGGCTTGCCTCATCTTGGAGGGAGGCGATAATTATCGCCCTCAACCTCTTTTTTCCGCCAGACCGTCGTGCGGGCTTGCTTCTCCTCCTCCTGCGCCGAGTCTCGCTGGAGGGGTTCTCTTCGCACTTTGTCCGGGTGTTATTATCTCCGTGCCGGAATCACCGCTTTTATTGTGGCGGGATTTAGAGTGGCGCCCCGACGCCGCGCTTGGCTGTTTCTTGGAGGGTCATCCTCCGTTGTTCCATCACCGCTCCCATCTTTTGGGATGTCCACCATATATATGTCATATGACGAGGTGTCCTTCCATTGTCTCTGTAGGCGCTGGTCTTGGTCGTCTCCGGCATCGTCGTCCATACCATCGATGTCTTCGGAGTCGTAGTCTAGCATGTCGGTTAAATCATCGACAGTGGCTACCAAGTGGGTGGTGGGTGGACGTTGAATTTCTTCGTCGTCCGCATCCCAACCTTCATGTCCGTAGTCCGGCCAGGGCTCTCCGGATAAAGAGATAGACTTTAGTGAATTCAGGATGTCGCCAAAGGGCGAGTGCAGAAAGATGTCTGCGGCCGTGAACTCCATAACGGGTGCCCAATCGGATTCGATTGGCAAGGGTGCGGAGGGTTCGGAGTCCGGAGAGGAGTCCGGCACCCTGGAGTCGAGGTCTTCACAAAGGACAGGGATGGAGTTCGGCTCGATCGCCGTAGAGATTGTAGCCCCCGAGGCGGTGTCCAACCACTCGTCCTCGATCGGGAATCCGCCCGGATTAAGGGTCGAGCGGATATGGTGCGGCCTCCGTGGCCTCGCTCGCTGCAGAGCTAGATCATGCCCATCGAGGCAAGGCGGTGCGCTTGGCTGCGGCTTGAATCCATCGAAGATCAAGTCTCCGCGGATATCGGTCGTATAGTTTAAACTTCCAAATCTGACCTGATGGCCAGGGGCGAAGCTTTTGATCTGCTCCGGATGGCTGCTTAATTGGCCCGATGCAAAGCCGCCGAACACGAAGATCTGTCCGGGGAGAAAAGTCTCACCCTGGACCGCGTCGTTGTTGATGATTGAAGGAGCCATCGGGCCTATCGGTGACGACACAAAGGAACTCTCAATGAAAGCACCAATGTCGGTGTCAAAACCGGCGGATCTCGGGTAGGGGGTCCCGAACTGTGCGTCTAGGCGGATGGTAACAGGAGACAAGGAACACGATGTTTTTACCTGTGTTCGAGGCCCTCTCGATGGAGGTAATACCCTACTCCTGCTTGATTAATATTGATGATATGGGTAGTACAAGAGTAGATCTACCACGAGATCAAGGAGGCTAAACCCTAGAAGCTAGCCTATGGTATGATTGTTGTTCGTCCTACGGACTAAAACCCTCCGGTTTATATAGACACCGGATAGGTTAGGGTTACACAGAGTCAGTTACAATGGTAGGAGATCTACATATCCGTCTCGCCAAGCTTGCCTTCCACGCCAAGGAAAGTCCCATCCGGACACGGGACGAAGTCTTCAATCTTGTATCTTCATAGTCTTGGAGTCCGGCCGTGACGATAGTCCGGCTATCCGGACACCCCCTAGTCCGGGACTCCCTCACCGATCATTTGGGCAAGTCAATCAAAGTCCATACTTTGTTCTCATACATGGATCTCATCTCAGATTTCATGGCCTTCAAGCCATTTCGCGGAATCTGGGCTCATCATCGCTTCCTCATAGTTCGTAAGTTCATCATGGTCTAGTAACATGACCTCCATAATAGGATTACCGTACCACTCTGGTGCAGACCGTACTCTGTAAGACCTACGAGGTTCTGTAGTAACTTGATCTGAAGTTTTATGATCATCATCATTAGCTTCCTCACTAATTGGTGTAGAAATCACTGGAACTAATTTCTATGATGAACTACTTTCCAATTCGGGAGAAGGTACAATTACCTTATCAAGCTCTACTTTCCTCCCACTCACTTCTTTCGAGAGAAACTCCTTCTCTAGAAAGGATCCATTCTTAGCAACAAATATCTTGCCTTCGGATCTGTGATAGAAGGTGTACCCAACAGTAACTTTTGGGTATCCTATGAAGACGAATTTCTCCGTTGAGTTCAAGCTTATCATGTTGAAACTTTTTCACATAAGCATTGCAACCCCAAATTTTAAGAAACGACAACTTTTGGTTTCTTTCCAAACCACAGTTCATAAGGTGTCATCTCAACGGATTTAGATGATGCCCTTTTTAATGTGAATGCAGCTGTCTCTAATGCATAACCCCAAAACGATAGTGGTAGATTGGTAAGAGACATCATAGATTGCACCATATCTAATAATGTACGGTTATGACGTTCGGACACACCATTACGCTGTGGTGTTCCATGTGGCGTGAGCTGTGAAACTATTCCACTTTATTTAAAATGAAGTCCAAACTCGTAGCTCAAATATTCATTTCTACGATCAGATCATAGGAACTTTATTTTCTTGTTACGATGATTTTTCCACTTCACTCTGAAATTCTTTGAACCTTTCAATTATTTCAGACTTATGTTTCATCAAGTAGATATACCCATATCTGCTCATATCCTCTTGTGAAGATCAGAAAATAACGATACTTGCCACGAGCATCAACACTCATTGGATCACATACATCGGTATGTATTATTTCCAATAAGTCAGTAGCTCGTTCCATTGTTCCGGAGAACGGAGTTTTAGTCATCTTGCCCAAAAGGCATGGTTCGCAAGCATCAAATGATTCATAACCAAGTAATTCTGAAAATCCATCTTTCATGGAGTTTCTTCATGCGCTTTACACCGATATGACCGGAACGGCGGTGCCACAAATATGTTGCACTATCATTATTAACTTTGCATCTTTTGGCATCAATATTATGAATATGTGTATCACTACGACCGAGATCCAACAAACTATTTTCATTGGGTGTATGACCATTGAAGGTTTTATTCATGTAAACAGAACAACAATTATTCTCTGACTTTAAATGAATAACCGTATTGCAATAAACATGATCAAATCATATTCATGCTCAACGCAAACGCCAAATAACATTTATTTAGGTTTAACACTAATCCCGAAAGTATAGGGAGTGTGCGATGATGATCATATCAATCTTGGAACCACTTCCAACACTCATTGTCACTTCCCCTTCAACTAGTCTCTGTTTATATAACTCATGTTTCGAGTTACTAATCTTAGCAACTGAACAAGTATCAAATACTCAGGGGCTACTATAAACACTAGTAAGGCACACATCAATAACCTGTATATCAAATATACCCTTGTTCACTTTGCCATCCTTCTTATCCACCAAATATTTAGGGCATTTCCGCTTCTAGTGACCATTTCCTTTGTAGTGTAAGCACTCAATTTCAGGCTTTGGTCCAGCTTGGAGCTTCTTAGCGGGAGTGACAACTTGCTTGTCATTCTACTTGAAGTTTCCCTTTCTTTCCCTTTGCCCTTTTCTTGAAACTAGTGGTCTTGTCAATCATAAACACTTGATGCTCTTTCTTGATTTCTACCTTCGTCGATTTGAACATCACGAAGAGCTCGGGAATCGTTTTCGTCATCCCTTGCATACTATAGTCATCATGAAGTTCTAGTAACTTAGTGATGGTGACTAGAGAATTCTGTCAATCACTATCTTATCTGGAAGATTAACTCCCACTTGATTCAAGCGATTGAAGTACCCTAACAATCTGAGCACATGCTCACTAGTTGAGCGATTCTCCTCCATCTTTTAGCTATAGAACTTGTTGGAGACTTCATATCTCTCAACTCAGGTATTTGCTGGAAATATTAACTTCAACTCCTGGAACATCTCATATGGTCCATGACGTTCAAAACGTCTTTGAAGTCCCGATTCTAAGCCGTTTAAGCATGGTGCACTAAACTATCAAGTAGTCATCATTTTGAGCTAGCCAAATGTTCATAACGCCGACGATTTGCTCTTGCAATAGGTTTGTCACCTAGCGGTGCATCAAGGACATAATTCTTATGTGCAGCAATGAGGATAAACCTCAGATCACGGATCCAATCCGCATCATTGCTACTAACATCTTTCAACACGGTTTTCTCTAGGAACATATCAAAATAAACATATGAAAGCAACAACGCGAGTTATTGATCTACAACATAATTTGCAAAATACTACCAGGACTAAGTTCATGATAAATTTAAGTTCAATTAATCATATTACTTAAGAACTCCCACTTAGACAAACATCTCTCTAGTCATCTGAGTGATCACGTGATCCATATCAACTAAACCATGTCCGATCATCACGTGAGATGGAGTAGTTTCAATGGTGAACATCACTATGTTGATCATATCTACTATATGATTCACGCTCGACCTTTCGGTCTCCGTGTTCCGAGGCCATATTTGTATATGCTAGGCTCGTCAAGTTTAACCTGAGTATTCCGCGTGTGCAACTGTTTTGCACCCGTTGTATTTGAACGTAGAGCCTATCACTCCCGATCATCACGTGGTGTCTCAGCACGAAGAACTTTCTCAACAGTGCATACTCAGGGAGAACACTTCTTGATAATTAGTGAGAGATCATCTTAAAATGCTACCGTCAATCAAAGCAAGATAAGATGCATAAAAGGATAAACATCACATGCAATCAAAATATGTGACATGATATGGCCATCATCATCTTGTGCCTTTGATCTCCATCTCCAAAGCATCGTCATGATCTCCATCGTCACCGGCATGACACCATGATCTCCATCATCTTGATCTATATCAATGTGTCGTCATATGGTTGTCTCGCCAACAATTGCTCTTGCAACTATTGCTATCGCATAGCGATAAAGTAAAGCTATTATTTGGCGCTTGCATCTTATGCAATAGAGAGACAACCATAAGGATTTTGCCAGTTGCCGATAAATTCAACAAAACATGATCATCTCATACAACAACTTATATCTCATCACGTCTTGACCATATCACATCACAACATGCCCTGCAAAAACAAGTTAGACGTCCTCTACTTTGTTGTTGCAAGTTTTATGTGGCTGCTACGGGCTTAGCAAGAACCGTTCTTACCTACGCATCAAAACCACAACGATAGTTTGTCAAGTTGGTAATGTTTTAACCTTCGCAAGGACTGGGCGTAGCCACACTCGGTTCAACTAAAGTTGGAGAAACAGACACCCGCCAGCCACCTGTGTGCAAAGCACGTCGGTAGAACCAGTCTCGCGTAAGCGTATGCGTAATGTCGGTCCGGACCGCTTCATCCAACAATACCGCCGAACCAAAGTATGACATGCTGGTAAGCAGTATGACTTGTATCGCCCACAACTCACTTGTGTTCTACTCGTGCATATAACATCTACGCATAAAACCAGGCCCGGATGCCACTGTTGGGGAACGTAGTAATTTCAAAAATTTCCTACGCACACGCAAGATCATGATGATGCATAGCAACGAGAGGGGAGAGTGTGTCCATGTACCCTCGTAGACCGAAAGCGGAGCGTTATGACAACGCGGTTGATGTAGTCGTACGTCTTCACGATCCGACCAATCCAAGTACCGAACGTACGGCACCTCCGAGTTCAGACACGCTCAGCTTGATGACGATCCCGGACCGATCCAGCAGGTGTCGGGATGAGTTCGTCAAGACGATGGCGTGCAGGACGATGATGATGTTCTACCGACGCAGGGCTTCGCCTAAACACCGCTACGATATGACCGAGGTGGAATATGGTGGAGGGGGGCACCGCACACGGCTAAGGAACGATCACGAAGATCAACTTGTGCTCCAAGGGGTGCCCCCCTCCCCGTATATAAAGGAGTGGAGGAGGGGGAGGGCCGGCCCTCTCTATAAGCGCCCTAGGGGAGTCCTACTCCCACCGGGAGTAGGATTCCCCTTCCTAGTAGAACTAGGAGCCCTTCCAAGTAGAAGGAGTAGGAGGAAGGAAAGGGAAGGGAGAAGGAGAAGGAAGGAAGGGGCGCCTCCCTAGTCCAATTCGGACTAGTCAATGGGAGGTGCGCCACCCTTGGGGCATTTTCTCCTTTCCCGTATGGCCCATTAAGGCCCAATACGAATTCCGTAACTCTCGGTATTCAAAAATACCGAATCACTCGGAACCTTTCCGATGTCCGAATATAGTCGTCCAGTATATCGATCGTTAACTCGACCATTTCGAGACTCCTCGTCATGTCCCCGATCTCATCCGGGACTCCGAACTCCTTCGATACATCAAAACTCATAAACTCATAATATAACTGTCATTGAAACCTTAAGCGTGCGGACCCTACGGGTTCGAGAACTATGCAGACATGACCGAGACACGTTTCCGGTCAATAACCAATAGCGGAAACTGGATGCACATATTGGCTCCTACATATTCTACGAAGATCTTTATCGGTCAAACCGCATAACAACATACGTTGTTTCCTTTGTCATCGGTATGTTACTTGCCCGAGATTCGATCGTCGGTATCTCAATACCTAGTTCAATCTCGTTACCGGCAAGTCTCTTTACTCGTTATGTAATGCATCATCCCGCAACTAACTCATTAGTCACATTGCTTGCAAGGCTTATAGTGATGTGCATTACCGAGAGGGCCCAGAGATACCTCTCCGACAATTGGAGTGAAAAATCCTAATCTCGAAATACGCCAACCCAACATGTACCTTTGGAGACACCTGTAGAGCTCCTTTATAATCACCCAGTTACATTGTGACGTTTGGTAGCACACAAAATGTTCCTTCGGTAAACGGGAGTTGCATAATCTCATAGTCATAAGAACATGTATAAGTCATGAAGAAAGCAATAGCAATATACTAAACGATCGTGTGCTAAGCTAACGGAATGGGTCATGTCAATCACATCATTCTCCTAATGATGTGATCCTGTTAATCAAATGACAACACATGTCTATGGTTAGGAAACATAACCATCTTTTATTAACAAGCTAGTCAAGTAGAGGCATACTAGTGACACTCTGTTTGTCTATGTATTCACACATGTATTATGTTTCCGGTTAATACAATTCTAGCATGAATAATAAACATTTATCATGATATAAGGAAATAAATAATAACTTTATTATTGCCTCTTGGGCATATTTCCTTCAAAACCAAACCGGGCAAAGCGTCTCCGGATGAAGAATAAACCGTTCCGTCAACTGTCAGTCGAACCGCTTTAAGAATTGTCGGTTTAAAAACACAACAAGAGAAATATGCAAAAAGAGAAACGAATCTCAAGCAAAGACAAAGAAAAAATCATTTGCGAAAAGAAGCTGTTTGAGCCGATCAAGTGCCATTACCATGGTCGGACACGACCAAGCCCCCGATAGGCGTAGCTATGGTTCAAGTCAGCCAGGTCCCCAAATGATGCAGTGGCATTACGCCGATCAAGAGGTGTAGCAATGGTTCGGGTTCGACCAAAGCCCCCAAGTGATTCTGTGGCCTTAGGCGGATCAAGAGGCGTGACTGGTTCAGACGTGACCAAATCCCCAAGTGATTCCGTGGCTTTCGCCTATCAAAAGGTGTTGCATTGGTTCGGACACGACCAAGCCCCCAAGTGATAATGATATAAAGCTTATTAAAAAGCTAACTCAAGGGGTAAACCGGAGGCCGCTTTAAGATAAAAACTCCGTGTAACCGCACATGATGTAAAAATAACAGAGACCCCGCTTTAGCTAGGGCTCCGGTTTATTGTATTGATCATAATATATACATTATCATAATATGTACATAAGTAGAGCCTATGGCTCAAGTATAGTAGGGCCGAAGATGAGCTATATTCCACGGCCTGTTGGTCTCCTCCTCTGATGTACGTGAGTCTTTATGCTCTCGAATATCGATCAGATAGTACGACCCGTTGTGAAGATTCTTGCTGACCACGAAAGGTCCTTCCCAAGGTGGGGATAGCTTGTGCATATCAGTCTGGTCTTGAATGAGCCGGAGCACCAAATCTCCTTCTTGAAAGGTTCTGCTTCTAACTCGGCGACTGTGATAGCGACGAAGATCCTGCTGGTAAATCGCCGAACGGGCAGCTGCGATGTCACGCTCCTCATCCAACAGGTCCAAAGCGTCTTGCCGTGCTACCTCATTGTCCGCTTCAACATAAGCTGTAACACGAGGCTAATCATGACGGATATCATCGGGGAGAACCGCCCGCCCATAGACCATGAAGAACGGTGTATCATGTCGATCTGTTGGGCGAGTATTGATGCTCCATAATACGATGGTAACTCCTCAACCCAACAACCCGGCGTCCGCTGCAAAGGAACCATATGCCGGGTTTGATACCTCGAAGATCTCTTGGTTAGCCCTCTCGCTTGGCCATTGACTATGGGTGAGCCATCGATGAAACGCAAGCCGGATGTGCTCACGCTCACGTAACTCCTTCATAACACCCTTAGACAGATTGGTACCATTATCTCGTAATGATGCTGTGGAAAGCCAAACCGAAAATCACCTTTTAATGAATTGAACCGCTTTGGCTGCATCACACTTGCCGACGGGCTCGCCTCCACCCACTTTGTAAACTTGTCAACCGCCACCAAAAGGTGGGTCTTTTTGTCCTTTGACCGTTTGAAAGGCCCAACCATATCCAGCCCCCAAGTCGCAAACGACCAAGTAATTGGAATCATCCGCAATTCTTGAGCCGGCACATGAGCGCGTCTTGAAAACTTCTGACAGCCATCACATCGCCTAACCAGGTCCTGCCCATCAGCATGAGCAGTCAACCAATAGAAACCGTAACGAAACGCCTTAGCCACCAGAGATTTTGAACCGGCGTGGTGACCACAGGGGAGCTCCTGTGGCGGTAGCTGTTTGAGTGCTTTTTTTGCCTCAACTCTTTGTAAACAGTAGTTTTTTTAGGATATGGGAGCTATTGGAGTTGCTCGGTTGTAAATAAAACCGTTATCAGTGCTAATCAATCCCAACTCCGTGGAGACATAACACAAATTCAAATTGAACCCTACACTACTTTGATGAAAGGTAGTAAGTTGCTGCTTTCAATTCATTAAGAGAAGAGGGGGGGAAAAACCACAAAGGTTCAGTTACAGGTGCAGTTACAAGTTATGGACTGTACAAACAGAAAAACAGAGAAAGCAAAGAAACGATGCACCCCGGCGCCAGCCTAGATTGCTCCTCGCAGCTCGCATACCAGCGGTGATCCAGCAGTTTAACCCCGGCGCCAGCCTAGATGGCAGGACGCACATAAACCGGACCGCCCACCACCGCCCCCTCCGCCCGGCTCTTCCGTGGACGGACTCCAGCGCCGGCCCGCGGCGGCGGCCGCCGCGAGCGCGAGGGGAGAGGGGCAGCCTCCGGGCGGGCATCGCGTCATCCACTGCAACGTCGAGTCGGCGCCGTGGGCGTGGCCGGAAATGCAGATGCTGGCCCTCGCCGCCAGCCTCGTGCTCGGGGGCCTCCAGTGCATGCCACTGACTACTCCTGCACCTGAGTCACCTTCTTCTTCAGTTATTTTATTTGAGGGTACCGCTGCTGCATCCTGTACCGCTGCTGCTGCATCCTGTACCAACGGCCTTGTTCTCGGCAAATGATTTTTATTGCCTTTCATATATAAGGTTGGGTTTCCCACAAGAAATTTTAGAGCAAGCCCTTTGAATTTGAATTGTGGTTTTGCTATGTATCACAGTTTGCCCTTCCTTCTTCTTCTTCTTCTCGCCTCTAGTTAGTTGTGTGAGGCGGAGCTCACCCGCTAAGTCGGCCAAGGAGACGGCAACGACAACACGTGAGGTAAAAATGAGATCTCACTACAGTGTGATGGTGATGGTGACTTGAAAGGAGTAGTGACCTCAAGTTTAAGAAAAACCAGATACGTGTGCTTATATAACCAGCTCAACTGAACATTCACACAATAAATGGCATAACTGTGCCTGTCAATTCTTAGTACATGGATGGAGTTATAAATAGGTTCTTCATTGCTATCTTTTCTCTAGAATTGTAGTTGTATGCATGAATGCTGTCGCCCGGGCACATTAACAGAGAAGTGGTAATGTGTTAGGAATGGTAGGCAACGGGAGCACCGGCGACAGTCTTATCGAAGAGTGCCGTGTGCATAAAGTGGTGTGCACATCAAAAGGATATTTTCATGCAATTGTGCTATTACCAACATCCAAATTTGAGTTCAGAAATCTCAGGGGATGATAGAAATATCCTTAAGAGTAAGACGAGAGTAGTACTAAGATCTGGAGCCTTGGGCAGGCAAAAATCCTATGTGGTCACAGGAAGTCAGGGGTGGAGCTACAGGGTGGACAGGGTGGGCCGCGCCCACCCTGGGATTTTGGGCTGGCCTATATATAGCTTATTAGGAGATGGGCCTTGGAGAGAAGAAGCCCAGCAAACAGCCTTGGTTGGTCGTCTGCTTGTCACGAACGCAGCAATGCACAGGGGTCAACCCAGTCCATGGCGACTGCTTTGACTTTAATCCGCCGCCATCCGAGCCAGCCATCCCGGCCGCCCGGTGCCACCGCCGGACCGCCCTGACGCCTGCGGCCTGCCTACCCTCCCACTGCCCGGCGGCTGTTGTCCGCGGGCGGGTACTACTGCGCAGCAACACGCTGAGCCTCCCTGTTAATCGAATTGCCGGAGCCCCCCAATCTACTCAGATGTTGTGCCCGTCTCCTTCCTATAGAGGTACCCCCATCCCCTGATCCACCCATCCCCCATGGTTGTTCACTTGATCTCTGATTTAGACATATTTACATTGAATTTGACAAGATTTTTGGTACATATCTGAGTTTGTCAAGACCAGGCAGCTCCTCTAGCGTTCGCGCTCCTTGGATTCACTAGAGTCTGGAGACTGGAGGCGTGCAGCAGCCCCGATTTCAATTTATCCAGAGACTGAAAACAGGTAGCCAGGGAATTATTATTTGTACAACGCTACATCGACACATAATATGTTCAATTTTATGTACGGTTCGACAAATAACCTTGTCGATGTTGTAAGACTACATTTTTTATCTATTTATATATGATATTTGTAATTACTATAAATGTTCACATGTCACATTCTTTGTCATTTTTTTGGGAGGACCACCCTGGTTTCAAATCCTAGTTCCGCCACTGATTGGAAGTGCACGTGGCTCACCAATAATATTCACATAGAGTTTGCCCGCTGAGCTGGATCGTTTACTCTACAGTCATTCCCAGTGTATTGTTGCGTAGGATTGGCCACGGATATGACTGGCTTCACTTACCTGACACATGATCGGCAAGGTTTGTGTTTCAGCATGCACATGCCGCAAGGAGCATTCAATCAATCTTGCTCAAGACATGTTGTACAAATTACATCGATGCCTTCTTTTTCAAAAGCTAGAATCAAACCATTTTATATATGAAAAATCATGCATTAAATTCATGCGTCTTTTGGATCTTGTGGGCGATCGGGATTCGAAGTCTTCGTAGCCGGGCGTGGGTTTGTAGACGGGCTAGGGGCTCTGTTTTTCCTCTCGCCTTTTGGATCTTGTGGGCGATCGGACGGTCCGATTTATGTCCATCTCAGGAAAGGCTGTTCTAAACGCTAGTATGGTATGAGAATGCAGGCCTTGTTTTCGACAAATAATTTTTGTTTTCTTTCATAAATAAGGTGGTTTTTCCACCAGAAATTTTAGAGCAAGTTCTTTGAATTTGAATTGTGGTTTTGCTATTTTGCCTTTTTTTTTCCGCTTCTCATACCCTCTTCTAGTTCTGCCTTAGTGGCTACCTCGGGCAATGAGATGACAATGGCAGCGCGTGAGCTGGAAAATGAGATCTCACTATAGTGAGAAGATGGCTTGAAAAGGAATGACTAAAGTTTAAGAAAAGTGGACGCGTGTGCTATGACCGGTTCAACCAGACATGCACACAATAAATGACATAACTTTGTGTGCCAACACTTAGGACACGAGTAGAGTTATAAGTAGGTTCTACGTTGCTACCTTTGTCTCAAGAATTGTACTTTTATGCGTCAATATTGTTGGTCGAGCACATTGGCAGGAAAATGGTAAGAGTGTTAGGCATGATAGGCAACGGGAGCACCGGCAACAGTACGCTTCAAAAAAATAGTGCGGGCAAAGTGATTTGTGTATCAAAGGGATATCACCAGGCAATCACGCTTTTAGCAACATCAAAATCGAAGTTAGGAAATTTCACTGGTTCTGTTGCTGGCGGAGAGAGTAAGATGAGAGTTGTGATAAGATATGGAGCCTCGGGCAGGAAAAACCATATGCAGTTGTGGGAAATACGTGTATGTCACCAATGGGGTTTGCCTTTCATCAGTTCACAAACTTCTTTGACCTTCTCAAACTGGTCAGGCATCAGCCTTTATACATGGTCTCACGACTTTGAGGAGACATGTGTTTTTGGTAAATAGTTGCCCGGGGCCTAGTCACTGCCCTTTGCATTGAATAGTTTACTCTACAGTCGTTCCTAGCGCATCACGCTGCTTAGGTTTTTTTTTAGAAAAGGAGGATGACCCCCGGCCTCTGCATCTGGGCGATGCATACGGCCACTTTATTAATTATTCTCACAAGACCTTACAAAGTCATACAACAGCAAGACTAAAGCCACTTTCTAAGCAACAACTGTCGCTACACCTATCCAATCGATGAAGGGGCGCTGATAGTCTGGGCCTAATACCAAACAGACATCGCAGCCAAACCTAAACATCTAAGACCTGAGGTCCCAACCAGACGCCCACGGGTATGGGGTACCTACCAGTCCGGCGACTCTCAACCAGACGCCTGCGGGTATGAGGTCGCCGCAGCCACTTGCCACCAAACCATCTTCGAGCTGTATCACAGCATCTACCTTGCACGGTCTAGCTACCGCCGACGCCACCATGACGCCAGACAGCTCCACCGTTCTGCGCCGTCCATCCCGACGCGGACACTCTGAAAGATCTGTCGGCGTAGCACCCGCCGACTAGGCATGACTCAGCGTAGCACCCGTCGGTCGCATGACTTGACATATCTTACCAGACGATCCGACGCGGTTAGAACGCCGCCTCCCCGCCAACCTCCACACCATTGCCGCTGCCGGAGCTGACACACGAAGTCCTTCACCCATAGCAACTCCCCGAACGCCCAAGCCTCCCAAGACGGCGCCCATGGAGGTTACGACGCAAAGGGCGCCGCCGCCGCCCAATCTAAGACGGATTTTGGACTTTCGTCCCGAACGGACGGAGGTGGATAGGAGGGACCTCGACTTCGCCATCAAGATGGGTAACGACGCCAAAGCCGCCGCCGATGCCGGGCCGAGCTAGCCGACCAAAGTTTCCTCCGGTCCTCTTCCTGTACCACCAATCTCCATCTGCTTTGGATCTGGCAGCAGCCAAGACCCGAAAACTCCAGAGAGGGAAGCACCATAAGGCTCAACACCTCCGGCGTAGATCCATCCAGGCGCCGGATCAAAGAAGACCCGACCTGGTCAGCGATTTAAAGCCACCATCCTGCGCCGCCGACGGCGGTCGAGCACCGGATCCAGAAGGATCGGACCCGAGACCGACGGCGCACGCGAACACCAGATCCAGCGGCCGCACCACGCCGCGAGCACGAACCCAACCGCCGGCGCGCTGCGCACGTCGCAACCAGGATCCATCTACAGCGCCGCCGCACCCAAAAAGTACGGCTCCTCTCGAACGGCCGCCCCGCCGCCAGCCTATTCGGGAAGGGAAGGAGCCCCGCCGCCGCCCGCCGCTTCGGCCGCCCGCGGCCTTTTGGCGGCGAGGATGGAGGAGATGCGGGAGTCTGGCGCCGCGGCTAGGGTTTGGTCACCGATATGTTTCACCATCCTGACACATGATCAACAAGGATTAAGCCACTTACGTGTTGGGTTGCAACACATGGACCTTTGCCGCTGACGATAACAAAGGCCACAAAAGTTCAGTTTGAGTGCCTCGTCGATGGGGTTGCGCGGAAATGACCTACTTGGCGTGCGGCCAAGTTCGATAAGCCTGGCCGTTTCTCTCGTCCAGAGTGTGCTCTGTGCGATCCAAAAGAAATAAGGTGGGTTTCTCACAAGAAATTTGAGAGCAAGCCCTTTGAATTTGAATTTGAGATCCAACCGTCAAGCATTTGCTCTGCACACACACAACCGTGTAAAGAACTATGGTATCAAATTTTGTTTTGATCTCACATTTGGGCTTTCGATACTCTAAATTTCAAGCATCCACGAGATGGAAGAAGAAGAAGAAGAAGAAGAAGAAGAAGAAGAAGAAGAAGAAGGTGAGTCAGGTGCAGGGAGTGGTCAATGTCGTGGCCGGCATGCACTGGAGGCCCCTGAGCGCGAGGCTGACGGCGAGGGCGAGCGTCTGCATTTCCGGCCACGCCCACGGTGCCGACTCAATGTCGCAGTGGATGACGCGTTGTCCGCCCGGAGGCTGCCCCTCACCCCTCCTGCTGGTGGCGGCCGCCGCCGTGGGAGGCCGCTGGAGTCCGTCCATGGAAGGACCGGACGGAGGGGACGGTTGGTGGGAATGGGAATGGCTCGAGCTTCGAAGTCTTCATCCTTCATCTTCTGGCCTCTGGTTATGTGAGGTGGAGCTCACCGGTTAAGTCGCCCAAGGAGATGGCAATGACAGCGCGCGTGGGCCAGCATCTTCATTTCCGGCCACGCCCGTGGCGCCGACTCAATGTCGCAATGGATGACGTGATGCCCGCCTCGAGGCTACCCCTCGCCCCTCGCGCTTTGCGGCGGCGGGGGCGGCCCGGCGGTGGGGGCCGTCCATCACCTTGGACTAGGCGGAGGGGTCGGTGGGGGGAATGGCTCGAGCTACGAAGTCTTCATCGCGTGGGGTTTGTAGATGGGTCGGGGGCTCTGTTTTCCCTCTCGCCCTATGGATCTTTTGGGTGATCGGGCGGACATGCAGTTCGATTTATGTGCGTCGTGCCATCTCAGGAAAGCATGTACCTACGCTGGGAATGCAAGCCTTGTTCACAATTGATTTTTTCCCACAAGAAATTCTAGAGCAAGCCCTTTGAATCTCAAATATGATTTTGCTATTGCGCAGCTAATTTGCTTGCTCATTCTTCATCTCCGTCTAGTTGCACGAGGTGGAGCTCACTAGCCACGTCGGGCAAAGGAGACGGCAATGGCAGCGCGTGACCTAGAAAATGGGATCTCACCACAACGTGACGGTGGCTTGAAAAGGAGTGACTGAAGTTTAAGAGAAAATCGGACACTGTGCTATAACCAGTCCAACCAAACATGCACACGATAAATGACATAACTGTGTGCGTCAATTCTCAGGACATGGATAGAGCTATAAGTAGGTTCTCTGTTCCTACCTTTTTCTCAAGAATTTGTAGCTGCATGCGGGAAAATTGTTGCTCGAGCACACTCACGAGAAAACGATAGCGAGTGTTAGGAATGGTAGGCAACGGGAGCACCGGCAATAGTTTCATTCAGGAACTGTGTGAGAGCAACGTAGCATGCATATCAACAGGATATGTTCAGGCAATCATGCTATTAGCAGGATCTAATCTGGAGTAAAGAAATCGCACTTGTTCTGTAACTCCCCTAGAGAGTAAGATGAGAGCAGTGATAAGATCTGGAGCCTTGGGCAGGAAATAAATCCCCTATGCGGTGCAAGTTACCGGTGGGGTTTGCTCCCTAGTGGATAGTTTGCTCTACGGTCGTTTCTAGTGCATCGTGCTGCTTAGGGTTGGCCACCGATATGTTTCACCAACCTGGCACATGATCAGCAAAGTTTGTGATTCAGTATGCACATGCCACAAGGAACGTCCACTCATCCTCAAGACGTATTGTACAAAATTACATCGATGCCCTCTTTTGTAAAATCTATAACTAAACCATTTGATATATATGAATAACCATGCACTAAATTCATGCGTCGTTTCTGCAATGGTTATGTGGTAATGAATATGCGTGAAGTGATCCTCAATCTTAAAAAAGAAGCCATTTTGTATATGATATATTTGCGGAAATCAACATGCCTTCCGAGCAAACAAAGTGTCTTAAACTTGATTATAGAAGAAAAACTGGCTTGGGAGTTTAGAGTATATCCACCTGTGGAAAAGGTAATTTAAATAACATGTACCACAGGATTTTTTTTAGCCACTTAGAGAAATCTCCCTCGACATTCTAAACGGGCCAAATAGCTAGCTTTAGTAATCTAGTTAGGACACTGGACAGGCATTCCTGTTATTTTGTTTACATTTTGAAATATATACAGTTGAATTTTAGGATCTCATTAGTTCATTGGACTCTGAAATTAGAAATATGCAGAACACCGAATAGGAAAGAAATGCATGCACACCATAGAGTATTAAAAAAAATCTTCTTCTTTTTCGCAAATTTAGATGTCGGTTCGCGTGAATAGAGAAAGAAACTTTGATATCACATAGTTAGATTAAAATTAAACCACATGAGAAAATATAGTTAGGACGTTATTATGACATTAAGGATCCCGTTCCTGTACTTTGCGCATAGGAATTCTATAAAGCGGTACATGTTATTTTAAATTCCCTGTGTTTTTCATTTGAACCGAGATCAAGAGAAACTTCCTCAATTTTTCATTTGCCGCATACCTTTGAACTTGATGAATGAATAGTGCCATTATATGATTTTTTTTGTTGCTATTCATTAGTTCTTATCCGGTTTTGGTATGAATCAAAGTGACCTTACATAGTTAACAAAGGAATTGAGGGTATCTGCACGGCCAAGCCTCGCTCACAAGGCTCAATAAGATTTCCTGTGAGAATATGAGATATCGATTGAAAAATGTATAAAAGATCACAATTCAAAATCACACGCTAAAATGACCTCGGGCCAATCGCCCCTCAATGTAGTTATTTATAGTTTCTTTCTAACATAGTACTCATATTATTAGACAATGAACACATTAAGTTGCGCATTTTTATACAATCATGGGCATCGAGTAGCGAGGTTTCCTTCCTTGCGGGCATGGTGCATGGTGGTGGTGGTCGTGACATTGCTAAAACATCATGCGGATCAGTGACGATGGCCACAGACGTGGCTTCGTGCGAGCTTGTCTGGGGCAAGGTCCCGGGGCTATGGCTAGGCCTTGCTTCGCGGTGGCCGTTGGCAATCACTGGATCGTATCCCCCTCCCATGGTCCACCGGGAATGGATGGGGACGCATGTATAGGTGCTTCCTAATGTGAAGGCACTGGCCCAGATCCAGTGCCTCATGCTAGGCTAGGAGTGGATGGGGTGCCTCTACTCCTCCTACCGTTGTTGGTGCGCTGTGAAGTGGGCTGCTAGGGGTGTTTCAGACCTTGGATACCAGGGCGGTGCCCTGGAAGGCGGTCCGCATGGTTGGCTCTTCGGCGGGCGCCATGGTGGTGATGGTGGCTTTCCCACTTGGTCGTGCGGGCAGCGAGCGATGGAGCAGCAGGTGGCTCAGGCGCACTCTCTGTCTCTGGCAGTGGCGACACCTCTATCCGGATTTGGAGTTCTGAACTCGTCGCACTTGTCCTAGAGACCTTGTGGTGGATTGAGGGAGTTTTCGAGCGAAAGATCTGCACTATGTTACCGACGAAGGCGGCATTTGCGGGTGCCAGTTTCTTCTTGAAGACGTCATTGTAATGCTCATCTCCATGGCTGGGTTCCGAGTAAAAACATTTTTTCTAGTGTGGACTTGGCAGGACGACGCTTAGTGTCCTTCTCCCTCCCGGGGGCATTGTCATGGAGCTTAGGTGTTATAGGGCATAGCATGGCGTTGTACTAAGTTCTTCATGTGCTTTCTTTCGGTAGCGTAGTCGTGTGCGTCCTGCGTGGTCTAGTTATCCCGATATCAACATTTTATGAGGGCTACCTCATTACCTTGTATCATTTGGGTATGCACTTTGTTCGTGGGTTGTTGCTCTATATATAAAGCGGGCCAAAAGCTTATTTCAAGAAATGAATTATACAGTCATCCACTCTTCTCATGGGTTATGCTTACTATAAAATATTCTCTCCTTTGAACATTCAATACCCAACCATCCCTATACATATTCCGCCGGAACTTTACTTATTTCTATATATGATTTCATTCTACACTTGATCCAATTCTCTATACGCAAGTGTGCACGTATGACAAGAAAAGACAATGAAGAGTTGCAAGAATACGACGAAACAATGCTTACCATGGTTGAAAATCCATAGGTTTCAGCTTAGTGAACTCAATGAAGATGCATGGAAAAGACATGTGGTGTAGACTCAATATTAAAAAGCATCGGAACAACCTATCGAGAAACTTCCTAATTTCCAGGGAGAGGAATACCAAATTACCGTAGTTCACTGGTATAGATTTCGTCAATCTCAAGACCGGAGTGTTGTCTGGAAGGTGGCGGTGCTTGTGCACCATCACCAATATCCCCGCCCTACCCCACCCCACCCCAAACACCAACCTCTCTACTATATTTTTCTCGATGTCAATGACATCATTGTGTCACATTTGGTGTGGGCCATGAGTTGTCTTGTGTCGCGAACCACTCAAATGAGACGCTCCATCTTAGTTGTATCACCGTCATTGTCAATGTTTCAGCAAGCTCCTCTTTTTTCTGTGTTCTTTTTCTCACCTTTTGGCTAAAGTTCATGGTGCAAGGCTGGCTTGGTTAGCCTTCCCTTTTTTGTATGTTCTTTTTTTGCACCTTTTGCTCTTGTGGCGATCGGTGGTTCAATTTATGTTTGGGCCTCACAAAATAGTTGTACTAACACTGAGAAGGCATCCTTGTTAGAAAAAAAATACATTAACGAGTTTCATAAGGTGCGTTTACCACAATAATGTTTTGAGGAAGTTTTTTGAATGGTGATTTGGCACTAGCATAGTTTGCATTGCTTCTTCTCCTTCCCTATAGCGACGAGGTGGAGCTCACCGGGGACGCCAAGGAAGGACATGGCAAATGGAGATAGTAGAGTTGGGGTCTGAATATTGGGTGGGGGCACACATCGAAAATGGTGAGATAGGAGGTGGGAGTCGGAAAAATTAGATCATGGGACACTTGGGTAAAGATTAGTGACTCGAAAAAGTTTGACTGAAATTTAATTACGGAAAGGACCGACACTTGTTATAATGAGACCTAATGGAATGATTGGTGTTAAAAACAGAAGTCCTCAATCAAACATCCACACAATAAATGTCATAACTACTTGTGCCGGCTCTCAGAACTTAGATAGGTTATATATTGTCCTCCTAGTTCTTGTATAAGTATCCTTTTCGCTCCTATCTTTTTCTCAAGAATCACGCATTGCATGCGAACATTATTGATTGCATGCTTTGACAGGAGAATAGTAAAGGGTGATAGGAATGGTAGGAAATAGGAGCACTTGCAACAACTACTTCCATGGATCTGGTTTGTTTAGAGTGGCGTGCATATCATAGTTATATCTCTATGCAACAACGCTATTACAAGCATGTGATTCACAGTTAAGAGACTTCACATCTAGTGCAAACTTCATAAAGTAGTAAGATGAGATTAGTGAGAAGATGAGGACTCTTGTGATCAGAGGAGAAAACTAAGCTACTGGATGAAATGAGCATATGTCACCAAGATTTGGCACCCCGGGTCCGCCTGGTTGTTGGGACACGTTGTTTGATCTATGTCACTCCTAGTTCATCATGTTTTCTTGGTCTGGCCTCTGATCTACTGCAACAGCCTAACACATTGATCAACAAGGTTCGTATTTAAGTACGCACATGCCAAAGGAATGAGTCTGAGCAACCTTACTCAAGATGTGTTGGTGTACAAAATACCATACTCTCATTTCGAAAAGCTAGAATTAAACCTTTTATATGAGATCACACTAAATTTATGGTAGGAGCGTGTAACTTCTCAATTATAAAAAGAGAAGCCGTTTTATAAAGGATATTCTTGCATGTAGTTGAGAAACTCTATTTTGTGGAAGCTAACATGCCTTATGTAAGAAAAACAAAATGTCTTAGAATTGGTTGCACAAGAGATACATTTCTTTGAATTTTTATAGTATCTCGAGTAATGGGGAAAGTAAAATAAATGTGTTGACCTTCGTTTGACCCAACATCAAAATGAACAAATAAGAGAATTGGCTCGACATGCTAGACAGAGAAGATATGTTTTTTGGGGGGAACGTTGCCTTTTATTGCCTAACCAGCCTCGGCCGTAATAATGTCATCATACAAAACGGAGAAACAGAAAACCAAGTCTTGATAAGTTATCCAGGCAGTCATCCCTAGCTAGAGGATGTGCCACACGGTTGGTCGTGCTTCTAGCCAAAATCGCCCTGAAAATCATCCGTGGAAGCAAGAAGCTCCTTAATCTCCACGATGAACGCCCATAGTGAGACTTATCCAGCTCCTGATTTTTCAACGCTTGCATCGCACCCATGTTGTCAGTCTCCAACTCGATCTGCCGACCGCCAACTTCTAGGGCCACCCTCTCGGCCTAGGATGGAAGGGGCGACGCGGGCGACACGGGTGACACCCGTGACGGCCACTTCGGGCCGGCCGCCGGCGACCATCTCCGGTGTGGGGCGCGCCGGTGGTAGGTTTTGGGCTCTCGCGGAGTCTGAAACAGAGGACGATGATGAGGACAACGCCGGAGGTTCGCCGGAAGTCTACTCGCCGACGCCGTCGTCGGTGATTTGCGAGGCTTTTGACCCTGGCTACTCGGAAGACGATGTGGCTGCCATAGTCGATGGCATTGTGCCAGTTGATGATCCTGCGCGGCAAGGTTTGGGACGTGAGGACAAGATCGAGATCGTGTGTCGGATGGTTCATCGGCGGACGGCGGCAGCGGCGATCCGGCCATGGAAGGGGCCGATCCCAAAGGTAAGTCTCCCTAAACCAACCTTGTCCGATTTCATTACTGAGGAGTCGTGGATAGTAGTGAAGAGGAAGAAGTCGCGGCGAGCATCGGCGACGCAGGCGCCGGCGCCGGCGTTCGTCAGAACCAGCGACATCCGTGCCGATCGGATCTCGCGTTTAAATTTTTTGCATAACATTGATGGGCTGCAATCGAAAGAAGGTTTGGAGGGCCCAGTCGATGTTGCGCCTTTGGGCCAAACATTTTTTACCAAGGTCGGGCCGGGACTAGCTGGGTTACAGACCCAGGCAAAACCAGTCGACCCCGACGTGCTGGAGATCGCATCGGATCGAGGGCAATCCCATGCACGATCATTGCCCATCGATGATACGCTTATGCTTAGGGTTCGCCGCCGCGGCACGCTGGTTTTCCGCCGCTGTGGTGCGAGGCTGAAGCGGTACCTGCGGTTGCTGCCGCCTTCATGCCGCCCAAGGCCCGCCGCCGCAAAGGGCAGCCTCAGCGGCCGCCGCGAGGGCTGCGCCGGGGTCCGCTGCCAATGTGCCTGCCGCTGCTAAGGCTGCGACACCGCACGCTGCGCCGCCGTAAGCGGCGGCGGCCACACCGCGATGGGGCCACACAGCCACCGCCGCAGCGACCTTTGGCTCAGGCAAATGGCTGCCGGCCGGGAGGCGCTGCCAATGGTGTAGCCGGCCGGGTGGTGCCGCCAATGGTGTAGCCGTCGTGGGTCGGTGCGCTCGCTGGAGACAGCCGCAATCCTCCCCGTGGTCAGTGGGGAGATGATGGCTACGACGCCTATGGTCAGGGTCTGCACTGAGGTTCGCCGCCCACCGTGGTGGCCGAGGCTACGCTGGACGGAACATGGTCATGCTGGCAGGGGCTTTCAAGGACCACCGGGAACTTTGTTGAGGGCGCGTTGGCCCGAGCCGCTCGAGGACGCCTGTGGTACGGGCGTGGTTTTCGCGCCCCGCGCATTTTGCCCGTGCCGCAGCCTCGAAACTTCGAGATGGCCATCGGCGAGGCGGGTCTAACCTGTGCAGTGGTGGAGACGGTCAAGGCTCTCGCTGATGTGGCTGTACCGATGATAGCACAATCGGATGATGCGGAGTCTCGATAAAGGTTCGGACAAGGCCGGAGGTGACAAGCTGTCCAAGTGGGCGGCTAAGAAGAAAAATTAGTCTGTTTCCGCCATGGGAGACGGGTCACTTCATGGTTGACTGCTCGCTGAGTTATGTGATATTTGTCGGAAACCTAAGCATGTTGCGGCTGAGTGTCCGCTTCTTCTCGGACCCAAACCGACACTTAATATCTACGGGCTCTGTTGTTCGAGTTGATGTTCTTCGAGTCACCAAGTGTGGCTTCGTGGCTCCTGCCGCTGAAACCTCCTTCCCCGGGTGGTTAAAGTGGTCACTGGACCGCCACTGAAGCCCAAATTATTCAGCAGTTGCGGGAATTGGCTCCAGGGAATTTCAAATGGTCCTTGTTGAAACTATCTGATAAGTCTTATAAAGTGGATTTTCCTTCTAAAGAGGATCAGAAGAGGATTCTCAAGTTTGGCATGAGTCGAGTTACTGGAACTAGCTTTGTGTTGCAGTTTGATGAGTGGAAAAAGAAGGAACCGCAGGGCACACCACTGACTCAGATCTGGGTTCGCTTTTCGGGGGCACCTTCCGAGCCCTTGGATGATTTCTTTGTCACGTGGGGCTTGGGGTCCTTGCTCGGTAAGACGGAGCAGGTGGATATGCCTTTCACTCGTGCTCACGGTGTAGCTCGTTTGTTGATTAGCGTGGCTAACATTCAGTTCTTGCCGGATGTGGTCAGATGGTGTTATGAGGGTATTGCTTACATGTTGAATGTCGAGTATGAGGACCCGGACTTGTTTCAGGATTTTGAGGAGCTGCTACCTATGGATACCTCTGAGGGGGGAGGTGCTTCTGGGAACCGTGGAGAGGACGCACCCGGTGATGGTGACAGGGGTTCCAGGTCTGTGGATTCGTCTAAGCCAGCAGAGTCTCCCCAGGGAAAACACCGGTTTTGGCACCGTCCAACATGCTTCAGCTTGGCTCTGATGGGGCTTTCTCTGCGCCTCCTCGTCTTTGGAGTGATCATGTGGAGTTGGATGATCCGTCTGAGCATGTGCCATCGGTGATTCCGGAGGTCTTGAGGGCTAAGGAGGACAGACTTGCTGCTCAGAGGTTGTTTCTCCTCCTTCATCCCCGCACCGCTGGCCGGACATGACGACTCTTGTGGACGACTTCGCGGAGCTGGCGGGAGTACGCTCAGTCCTGCGCTGCTGTGGTGTGATCGGTTCGCTGGGGCTCGGGGCCAGCGCAGTAGTTATGACCACTCCGGAGGCTCGGCGGGCATCGGATGGGTCTAGCGGCAGGAGGCCGCTGCATCGCGCTCTCCTTCATTGCCGCATCGGAGGCGGCTATCGATCTTCCGGGAGGGTCGGCTATTGGCCGCAGACCGCATCTTCACCGGCCATCCGACCTCCCCGGCTAGGGAGGCATCTTCACCACTTCACGCCGCCGCTTGTGCGCCAGGCAGGGGTAGTCGCCCACCGCCCCCACCGTGTTGGGTGGGCTGGGTGGAGCCATCGCAGCTACCGCCTCGGGCGGGGCGTGTGGGCTGCCCCGAGCCACCGGTCTTGGCGGGTCACCCATTGACGGGCTGCAAAGCGGCGCCGCCGATTTCTTCTCCTCGCTGGTGACGGCGACACGGGCATCGCTGGGGGGGGCAGGCGGTCTCTCCTTGCAGGGCTTCCCACGAGGAGGTCATCGCTTTGGTGGTATCCCGACCCTGCCTCCTGTGGGAGGCGGATCGTGGGAGGTTGCAGGAGCAGCCGGACGTCGATGACATTCAATCATGTGCGCTTTTGAGAGCTGCCAAGTTGCAGGACGCCGAGACCACCACCGGTATGTCTGTTATTAAGTCAAATTCCATTTTGCATTTCATCGATAATGAGATCATCCATAATGCAAATCAACTAGGAATTTCACTTGGTAATAATGATCTTCAAATTGCTAAATCAGTTAACGACATTCTTGATTTGGAAGCTGAGCGCGGTAGATATGATTCGTCACATAGCTGCAGTTAAACCTATGAATGATTCGAGATTGATGCGCTTGGGGTTAGGGTTCTAGATGGTATGTGTGCCGATCTTGACCCTGTTTGTCTCGAGGCGGAGGAGGACTCACAGCCCGAGACGCCTCTTCATGTAGATGAGCCTTTAGTCTTTGGAAGTTGAGGATGAGGGCCATATTCAGGTTGATGGTCAAGTGAAGCCTAAGCGGACATGGAAAAGAAAGGTTTATCCAGTTTCGCTATGCTTAGGAGTGCTAGGATCCGATCGCCAAAAAATTTCATGATGACTTATGAGAGGCATTTTCTGGAATAGCAGAGGTCTTAGAGACTTGGCTAAAAGGAGGTTTCATGGATGCTTCTCTTGAACATCATCTGATTTTATTGCTTTGTCCGAGACTGGAAGAAGCAATTTCACTAATCAATTCCTTGCCACTTTGTCCGGGGGTAGATTTTGATTGGCACCGCCTCCCACCTCGGGAAGATCCGCGGGTTTTACTTGGGGTTATGTGAAACGTTGGAGGTTCGGAGGTAGTTATGGGCGAGTTCGCTGTCAAGTTTCAGGTTAGATCTAAGGCAGATGGGTTTGATTGGGCTTTGGTGGCAGTCTCACGGAGCTGCACAACCAGAACTCAAACCAGATTTCTTGGCAGATTTGGTGCGATCTGTGCTAATGAACAGTTACCTCTCTTAGTGGGAGGATTTCAACATAATCCCAAGAAAAGAGGACAAGAATAATGCTAATTTTGACGGCCGCTGGCCCTTTATGTTCAACACTATCATTGAAAGTTTGATCTCGAGAGATCGAACTCTCGGTAGGAAATTCACTTGGCTAATTCGTTAACGGTCCCGACCTTTGAGAAACTTGACCGTGTGCTAGCTAGTGTCGAGTGGGAACAGAAGTTTCCGGTAACGTGTAGGCTTTGACTCGAGGTGTCTCGGATCATACACCGTTACTAGTCGATTCCGGAGTTCAAAATTTCATGGGTAACAAGAACATTTTCTCGCTTGAACTTGCCTGGTTTGAAAGAGAAGGGTTCCTCGAGTTGCTAGCTAGAGAGTGGGCTATGGACTCGGAGGTAGGACGCCTATCGATAGATGGCAATCCAAGATTCGCTCATCTCCGCTGCTTCCTTCGTGGCTGGGCTAAGCACACGATGGGATTTATAAGGTGGAGAAGGACAGACTTCTTCTAATCATTCAAAATTTCGGTTAAAGCAGAAACCTCTATCTTGGATTCCAATGAGTTGGCAACAAAGATAGATGCAGAGATGCAGCTTAAAAGCTTCTCCGTGAGGAGGAATTGAAGTGGGCATTGCGGGCTAAGGTTCGCAAAATCGTAGAAGGCGAGGATAACACTCAATTCTTTCACATGATTGCGAATGGGAAGCATCAGAAGAAGAGAATTTTCCAATTAGAACAAGATGAAGGGACGATAGTTGGTCAGGATAATCTCAAAGAGTACATTACCAATTATTACAAACAGTTGTTTGGTACCCCGGTAGAGACATTTGTGTCATTGGACGAGTCTAGGGTTGAGGATGTGCCTCAACTTGAGACTGCCGAGAATGAGCTCTTGACTGCTCCTTTCTCGGAGAAAGAGGTGTTTGAGGCTATTACTAAAATGGAGAACAACAAGGCTCCAGGTCCGGACGGGTTTCCGGCAGAGTTTTACAAGAAGTGTTGGCATTTTATCAAGGGAGACTTGATGCCCATGTTTCACGAAGTTTTTGAGGGACAGCTTCAATTGTTCAAGCTTAATTTTGGGACGATTACTCTTCGCCCAAGAAGACCAAGCTGTTCGGATTGAGCAGTTTCACCCATTTGTTTGCTAAATGTGAGTTTCAAGATCTTCACTAAGGTGGGGACAAATAGGCTTACACAAATAGCACACACAAGTAGTTCACCGTCCCAGATAGCTTTCATGCCGGATAGAAACATCCCGAAGGGGTTGTTGTCTTGCATGAACGCTCCACTAAATCCACTCCAAAAAACTTGATGGCGTAGTTTTTAAAGTGGATTTTGAAAAGCATATGATAAAGTCAAATGGACTTTCCTTCAACAAGCGCTATGTATGAAAGGTTTTGATCCGCCTGGAGAAACCAAATTGACTCTTTAACACAAAAAGGGAGTGTCGGGATTAAGGTCAATGATGACGTGGGTCATTATTTCCAAACACACAAGGGCCTACGGCAAGGAGACCCTATGTCACCGATCCTGTTTAACATAGTGGCTGACATGCTGACTATTTTAATAGGTCGGGCAAAGGATGCTTGGACAGGTAGGTGGCCTGGTTCCACATCTAGTAGACGGCGGGTTATCTATTCTTCAAGATGCTGATGATACTATAATATTTATGGAGCATGATATGGCTAAAGCAAGGAACATGAAGCTGCTGCTTTGCTTATTTGAACAATTGTCCGGCTAAAAATCAACTTCCACAAGAGCTAATTGTTTTGCTTTGGAAGAGCAAATGATGACCGGGAATCGATCAACAATTGTTCGGATGTGAATTGGGGTCTTTACCATTTACGATTTAGGTATACCCATTCATCATCGTAAGCTAACTAATGTTGAGTGGAAATGTATTAAGGATCGTTTTGAAAAGAAACTGAGCTGTTGGAAAGGAAAGCTCATGTCATATGGAGGTCGATTAATTCTGATTAACTTGGTCCTTACTAGTATGCCTATGTTTCTGTTATCCTTTTTCTTGGTTCCGGTTGGAGTTAGGAAAAGGTTAGATTTCTATCGATCTCGATTCTTTTGGCAAATTGATGAGCTTAAACAGAAGTATAGACTTGCGTAAGGGATATTATCTGCAGACCTAAGGACCAAGGTGGCCTAGGTATTAAAAATCTGGAAATCAAAATATATGTCTCCTTAGCAAGTGGCTTTATAAGTTGTCATCTCGAGACGGAGGCCACTTGGGCACAGATTTTACATAATAAGTATCTTTTGCTAAAACCTTGGCCTGTGTGTCTGTGGAGACCTTCAGACTCGCCCTTTTGGAAGGGTGCGATGAGAGTTAAACAAATATTTTTCAACAAGACTAAATTTATTGTTGGGAATGGTACCACGACGAGGTTTTGGGAGGATACGTGGCTTGGGAGACCCCACTAGCACTTCAATATCCTTCTTTGTATAACATAGTCCAACGAGAGGTGCCTATGTTGCTACTGTTTTACAATCCGTTCCCTCAATATCAACTTTAGGCGGACGCTTGTTGGTAATCGCTGGGAGGCCTGGCTCCATCTGGTTCGACGCTTAATGGATGTCCGGTTGTCCGCTAACCCTGATCAGCTGCATTGAAACTTACTAAGAACGGTGTGTTCTCGGTCAAATCAATGTATCAGCTGTCATTAACTCTACTGTCATCCCTACCTCCTTACATGTTTGGAAAGTTAAGGTACCCTTACGTATTAAAGTGTTTATGTGGTTTGTGCATAAACAAGTCATTCGACTAAGGATAACCTTGCAAAACGAATTGGGTAGGTCCGCTTCGATGTAGCTTCGTGATCATTCGAAAACATCAAACACCTCTTTCTCGATTGTCCGCTGGCTAAGATTCTGTGGCGGTCGGTTCATATTGCTTTTAATATCACCAGCCCACCTCTATTAGTATGTTATTTGGAACATGGCTAGATGGGGTGGACTCGACATTGCAAGACACATTCGGGTTGGCGCTTGTGCACTTTTGTGGGCAATATGGAATTGCAGAAATGACTTAGTCTTTAACCGATCAACAAACATTCACTTTTTGCAGGTTATCTTCGGCCACGGCGCTCATCCGTATGTGGTCGCTACTCACTCCGACGGAAGCCGTGGAGCGTTTGGTTACTGCGTCTACCCGATGGGAGATGGTAGCTCGATATTTTCAACCGGTTTGATGGCGGTCATGTAATAGGATAGACATGTAGTGATCCTATTGTTTGGCCAGCCGGTTGTGGCTTTGGGCTGTTCTTATTTACAGATTTTGTTATAGTTTGTACTATGACCTTTCGGTACTTTGCGACTGGTTTTTCCTTTTAATAATATGAGCCGTATGCATCTTTCTGATGCAGAGGCTGGGGCACGTCCCCTTCTCCAAAAAAAATACCTTGACGTCACCCTAGAAGTTCAGCGTGATCCGGGTCAAGGAGGGTGGAGAAAAAAATGACAGGCTCCTACCACGAACATGCCATGGTGATCGCGTACGACCATGCCCCTACCGCCCGACTCGTCCACCTTCATCGTAGCTCCATCCACGTTCACCTTTAGCCAACCTTGGCCAGGAAGTCTCCACAGCTCCGGTGGTTTCCTCTTTGGTTGGATAATGGTGGACTGTGGGCCGACGCTCACTCCTTGAGCAATTTCTAGATCCTCGCGACCAAGGCATGCTGTGATTTTATTTACCTCTTTGATCATGCGGACCAGATATGTTGACCTAACCATGACACTAGACATGCATGCATGTGATTTTCTTTACCCCTTTTGATCATACGGTTGAGTTTTAGGGCTTCTTTGGTTCACGGGATTTTATGTTTGTATGACACTACAGATCTTATTATTGTACTTTTTGTGTAGTAATTTTAAAAATAGGTCGGTGGAGATTGTAAATTCTTGAGTTTCATTTGAATCCAATAAAAACTACCTCTCTTTTTATCAAATACTTTGAACTGGACCAATGAATAGTGCCATGAATCGAAGATCTCCTATTATGTGTTTCTATCGAGTTTCCTCTGAACAAAGGAGGGATATTGTTGGGGATACAACTACTGAGTGTGAACCGCCCTGGAATGGCCGGGTTACCCTCGTCCATGATCCGGGCCCACGGAGGAGGCCCAGAGCCCAGAGGTGAATTAAGGTCCGTTTATGTAAACCGCCTTAGTGTTGTAACTTGTCTTTGTAAGATAAGAGAGAAGAGACCGAGCGGACACTTGTATGAGCCGGATCGGGACTCAGAGACCGGCCAAGGCCAACCCGTGTATATAAGGGACGACCCGCGGTGGATTAAGGATGACAATTCGAGGCTTAGGCGGCTATTGCTCCCAAGCCGTCAAACTACATCAATCCCATCACAACTAGACGTAGGCCTTTCCTTCATCGAAGGGGCCGAACTAGTATAACTCCCGTGTCTTTGTGTCCGCTTTAACCCCTCTAAGTTAACCCGTACGATGGCCCTGCGACTAAGTCCTTTCACGAGGACATCTGCCGTGACAATTCCACGACAGCTTGGCGCCACCGTGGGGCTATCGCACGATGGTTTGATGATCTTAGAGGGCAAGTTCGGCGACTCGAAGGCTATGCTGTGGGCCGGATGACTAAGAGTCGTCGCGGCAAACTCTACATCGACGATGCGGACTGGGGCCCCGAGGCCGGCTCGATCGAGTACGGGTACCGGGTCCCCTTTGGTGGCATACACGTTTTCATCGGCAAGATCGGCGAGCTGTGGCCTGGGCCGACATCTGCACCGACCCGCCGAGACGGCTCTCGGGCGAAGAAGAGTCCTGCCCCGCTAAACCGGCCGTCAAGCGTGCTTTTGTGGGAGTCGCCCACGGAGACTATGAGGGCGGATCAGCATCCGGCGGCGAAACCGTTGTCTACTCGGGCGACGAGTCATCCGCCGGAGAAACCAGTCTTTGTACCAGCTGCAAGATGGCGGATCGGGGCTGTTCCGACGGAGAGAGTATTCAACTCCTTTGATCTACCCAGCCGGGTTGGAATTTTCATGGCCGTACACAAGCGACGCAGTCGCCGATCATGGCGCCCATCGTCGCCGGTTCAATAGCGGTGGTGGCAGCCGAAGGAGGCCCCTGCGCCCGCCGCTCAAGTTCTATCATAGTTATTTGACGCATTTACGCGCCATGGCGGAGGCTAACCCGGCGGATCAGACCTGCACAACGCAGGGATTGCAAGGGTGAAGGAACAGATCGCTAAAGCTAAAGCGGATCCGCAGCCGCGGATGTGAGGATGGCGGCGAACGGGCCGCTGGATGCGAGGCTTATAGGCTCATGCCGATCGAGTGCATCACATGAAGTCATGAAAAGGAAGTACAGATCCTGCTTGCCTTTTTTCGAGGGAAGAGAGCTCTTCAATACCCTGGCAGGGACCAAGAATCCGCCACCGGTGGTAAACCGCCGAAGCACTGGGATGGCCGCCGGTTCAGCCTCGTGTGATAGATCAGCCTCGCCATCATACCGGGCGCCCAGATCGCGTGCAGACACCTCCGGTCACTACTCCAACCCGATGGACAACCTTGTCGCGGCTGCGGCATGATTGAGGCGATTCCGATCGAGGGCGATTCACCACAGCGGTAGAAACACGCCGGGTCAAGGAGCTCCTCAGACGGCCCTCGCTCAAGCAGAAGCGATTCATACTGATCGGGACCGGATCCACTCCACCCCGCCCCAGCCGGAGTTATAGCCGGCGCGCAGATGAACCGCCGTGTCAAGCAACGCGTAGCGGGTCCGCCGCAAGGCAACAACCCGGTCGGCGGCTTCAAGACGCCAAGTGGTGGTGGACGGGCCAGGCACGAGGGAGGCCGAGTTAACAGCACAACATGAGGACCATCAGCTCGCGCCGTTCGTCTGACCATCTTCGAACCGGGGTCACGTCCGGCTCATTGGGGTGCCTTGCCTCGCCCCCGCTTTACGCAATGTACGCTTGCCCAAGGATTTCAAAGGGCCACGCAAGGTGCCCAATTATACCGCCGATTTGGCTGTAAGCGTGGATAGAAAGCTATGAGATGGCCATGGAGATGCTGGATGTGGACGGCTGCGTGTGAAGTATTTCACCATGATGTTGGAAGGTACGGCCTGCATTTGGTTGAAAAATTTGCCACCCAACTCAGTTAGTTCGTGGACTCGCCACGGACCCGTTCATTCAAAATTTCAAAGACACCTGTAAACAGCCCATGTCTGTGGTGGATTTGGCGACTTGTGTCCAGGCAGAGGGAGAATCTACAACACATTGGGTGCGCCGCGTTTCGGAGGTTTTACATTTATTAGACCGGATCAACCCTGATTCCGCTATTTTAACCCTAGAAGCCAACCGCCGTTTGAACCGCTGAAGTTAAAGCTGGGTCGCATGAAGCGTTTTGTAATGACATGGGCACGCCATGGGCGTTTTGGTAAAGTATGCTGATTCTGATAGTACCAAGGATCCCGAGTCTGAGGATGACGAAGTAGGGAAGGGAAAGCAGAATAGCAACTCCAGAGGCCAGCAGCACCATTCGGCAGGCAATGGGGGAAACAAGCGTAAGGCTAACGGTAACATGGGCTTCAGAGCTAACACCAACGCTAGCAGGACAAGGGTCAGGCGCAAAGGTAAGCAATCAAACCGGGCGGCGCACAAGGTCACAATCCGGAGCGTTTGAATTACCTATTGAATCAACCTTGCCCGAAGCATGGGACGAAGGAGGCACCGGCGAACCACCTCTGGAAGGATTGTTATATTATGCAGGAGTTCAAAAATTCTAATGCTTTCCGGTATGATCAAGGGCCCGCGGCGGTTCGTGGTCTGCCCCGGTTACGGTGGAGGAAATTCGCCCGTGGTTCGTGGTAATCCGGACGGCAAGGCAATCGTAACAATCGTAACAATCAGAACTAAGGGGTTATAATCAACAACAGCAGCAGTCGGGTTACCAAAGTAATCCAAAGCAGTTGAACGGTGGACAGTACCATGTCTTTACCACCAGCTTGGACAGACGAGACCGAAAACTTCAGAAGCGGGCGGTCAGTGTTGTTGAACCGGCCGCGCCGCATTACCTGCGCTGGTCAGAGCAGCCTATTGTATGGAGTAGAGAGGATCATCCTCCCCGGGTTTACAATCCGGGTCAGCTAGCCCTGGTAGTGGCACCTCAGGTGGGAGGATACAAGTTCACCAAAGTGCTTATGGATGGAGGAAGCAGCATCAACATCCTGTACTACGAGACCTTCCGACGTATGGGGTTGACGGATAGGCATCTCAGCCGCCCAAAGACAAGATTTCATGGTGTGGTGCCCGCAAGTCTGCGCATTCGGTCGGTAAGATAGCTCGAGGTAGCTTTTGGAGATGAACATGACTCAGATCGAAACATTGACGTTTGAGGTGGTGAAAATCCAAAGCCCTTACCACGCCCTGTTTGGGCGGTCGGCTTATGCTAAGTTTATGGCACGGCCTTGTTATGTTTATTTGCAGCTGAAAATGCCGGGTCACAAAGGGACGATAACGGTTCACGGGAGCCACCGGATTGCGTTGGAATGCGAGGAAGGTGATGCGGCTTATGCAGAGTTGGTTTGTGCCACCGAGGAGTTAAAGTATTATAAGGACAATGTTGATCCGGCGGATATGACCCCGTTGAAAAAGCCAACTACAGAGCACGATCCGGATTTGAAGTTTAAGTCGGCGGCTGAGACTAAACTTGTTGATTTTGTGCCCGGCGATTCATCCAAGCAGTTCACCATCAGTGCTAACTTGGATCCTAAATAGGAAAGCGCGCCATCGAAGTTCATCCGTGAGAATCGACATTTTGCATGGAAGCCTTCCGACATGCCGGGTGTACCGAGGAACTCACTGAGCACACTCTTAATGTTGATCCCAAGTATGACCGGTAAAGCAGTTTCTACGCCGGTTTAATGAGGAAAGGCGCAAGGCCATTGGAGAGGAGGTTGCGTGCTCTTAGCAGCAGGATTTATCGCTGAAGTTTTCCATCCGAGTGGCTTGCTAATCCGTGTTGGTCCTTAAGAAGAATGGCACTTGGCGCATGTCGTGGATTATACCGATCTTAACAAAGCTTGTCCAGCAGATCCTTTCGCCTCCCCGTATTGATCAGATTATTGATGCTACGGCGGGTTGTGAGCGTTGAGCTTTTTGGATGCATATTCGGATATCATCGATTAAGATGGCGGTTAAGGACCAGGAGAAGACGGCGTTTATCACCCCTTTTGGAGCCTTCGCTATGTATCTATGCCTTTTGGGCTCAAGCGCCCAAGCAACTTATCAACGCTATGCATGTAATTGCTTGCATAAACAGATCGGCCGTAATGTGCATGCTTATGTGGATGATATTGTGGTTAAATCAAGGAGAAGGAAACACCGATTGAGGATTTGAGAGAAACCTTTGACAACTTGCGGGTGTACAAGATGATGCTTAACCCGGCCAAATGTGTTTTTGGTGTTCCGGCAGGCAAGTTATTGGGTTTCCTTGTGTCCAACAGGGGGATTGAAGCTAATCCGGATAAGATTACAGCTATCACCTCCCTGGCAAAGCCAAAGTGTATCAATGATGTCCAACGCTTACGGGTCGGATTGCTGCGCTAAGCCGCTTTATCGGCCGCCTAGGAGAGAAGGCCATTCCTTGTACCAGATGTCAAGAAGACGGATCGCCGTTCGAGTTCAGCCGCCGATGAAGCATTGAGGACTTAAAGCGGCAGCATTAACTCGCCTGTTCTCGCCGCTCCCATTGACAAGGAGCCGCCTCGTTATATGTTGTCGCTAATGCTGTAAGGGCAGTCAGCGAGCCATTGTGGTGGAACGGAAGGAGGCAGGAAGGAGTATCCGGTTCAACGGTCGGTTTATTACATCAGCGAGGTCCTTATTGAGTCTAAACAAAGATATCCGCATTGGCATAAGCTGGTATATGGAGTTTTTATGGCAAGCCGGAAGCTGAAGCAATATTTCCAAGGGCACCCCATCACAGTGGTCAGTTCAGCTCCTTTGGGCGATATCATACGTAACCGGAAGCGGTGGCGGATTGCTAAGTGGGCTATAGAACTTGGGCCGACGGTTTAAGGTATGTGCCTCGGACGGCAGAAAGTCTCGTGCACTTGTGGATTTCATTAATGATTGGACGGAGTTGCAAGCACCGAAGAAAAGCCGGATCATACCTATTGGACCATCCACTTTGATGGGTCCAGCAATTGAGGGCTCGGGGCTGGAGTCGTATTAACTTCCCCACGAGGTGACAAGTTTCTCACGCTCTTCGCTTAATGTTCCCTTGTACTAACAATGCAGCTGAGTATGAGGCTTTGCTCCATGGTCTCCGGATGGCTAAGGAGATGAATCTAAGCCGGGTTAAGTGTTTTGGTGACTCGGACTTAGTGGCCCAGCAAGTATCAGGTACTTGGGATTCCAAAGATCCGCCATGGCTGCGCATCGTCGGGAGGTGGATATTGTTGCAGGACATTTTAAAGGATATCAGGTGGACCATGTGGACCATCGAAGAACGGCGGCGGATGCTCTAAGCCGGCTGGGCTCTCAACGTAAACCGTCCCGCCTAATGTCTTCCTTGATGTATCGCACAATCCGTCGCTTAAGCTTCCCGATGAAGTTGATTTGGCTATTCCTGATCCGGAGGCTCGGTTGGTGGCGGCCTTGCATGTCATTCGGATTGACGCCCCTTATTTGGCATACATGAACCGGGGCGAGTTACCGAAGATGAGACGTTGGTCCGGCAGATTGTTCGGCGGTCTAAGTCTATGACCATATATAAGGGCGAGTTGCATCGATGCAGCATGTCAGGGGCGTTTCAGCGTTGTGTGTCCCCTGACGAAGGCCGTGAGATATTGCGTGAGATCCATGAAGGGGACTGTGGTCACCACGCCGGTTCAAAGTCCCAGGCCAAAGCGTTCCGCCACGGTTTCTATTGGTTGACCGCCCATGCCGATGCGGAAGATCTGGTCGACGATGTGATGGTTGCCAAAAGTTTTCCAGACGCAGCTCATGTACCGCCCAAGAATTGAGGATGATTCCAATTACTTGGCCCTTTGCGACTTGGGGTTGGATATGGTTGGACCTTTCAAAAGGTCCAAGGACAAGAAGACCCACTGCTGGTGGCGGTTGATAAATTTACAAAGTGGGTAGAGGCAGAGCTCGTTAGCAAGTGTGATGCGCCACGGCGGTTCAGTTCATCAAAAGGTGATTTTCCGGTTTGGGTTTCACACAGCATCATCACGGACAATAGCACTAATTTGTCCAAGGGAGCCATGAAGGAGTTTTGTGAACGCGAGCACATCCGCTTGATGTTTCTTCAATGGCCCACCCGCAGTCCAATGGTCAAGCGGAACGAGCTAATCAGAGATCTTGAGAGGTATTAAACCCCGCTTATGGTCCCTTTGGAGAGGACGCCGGGTTGTTGGGTAGAAGAGCTACCATCCGTGATATGGAGTATCAATACTACCCCTAACAGATCCATCGGATACACACCGCTCTTTATGGTCTATGGAGCGGAGGCGGTCCTTCCCGTGATATCCGCATGACTCGCCCTGTGGCGGCTTATGTTGAGGTCGATAGTGAGGCGGCACGGCAAGACGATTTGGATCGACTGGATGAAGAGCGAGATATGGCGGCTGCTCGCTCGGCGATTTACCAGCAGGATCTTCGCCGGTATCACAATCGGTGGGTTAGAACAAGAACCTTTCAGAGGGAGACTTGGTGCTTCGCTCATTCAAGACCGCACAGATATGCACAAGCTATCCCCACCTTGGGAAGGGCCCTTTGTGGTCAGCAAGAATTTGCACAACGGTTCGTATTATATCGATTGATGTTCGAGAGAAAAAGACTCACGACGCCGAAGAGGAGACCAACAGCCGTGGAACATAGCTCATCTTCGCCTTATTATACCCGAGCCATCGGCTCCACTTATGTACATATTAAGACAATGTATATATTATGAATAAAAGCAATAAACCGGATCCTCGGCTAAAGCGGCGTATCTGTTCTGTAAAAAGTCCGGTTTGGGTACATGGAGATGTTGTCGCAAAGCGGCCTCCGGTTTAACCCTTGATCTTGCTTTTCAGAAGTTTTTGTCACTTGGGGGCTTGGTCGTGTCCGAACCAACGCAACACCTTTTGATGGGCGACAGCCACCAGATCACTTGGGGACATGGTCATGTCTGAACCAGTCACGCCTCTTGGTCGGCCTAAGGCCATAGAATCACTTGGGGGCTTGGTCGAACCCGAACCATTGCCATGCCACTTGATCAGCATAATGCCACGATTTCAGTTGGGGGCCTGGCTGACTTGAACCATCGCTACACCTTATGGGGAGCTTGGTCCTGTCCGACCATGGTAACACCATCTGATCAGGCTCAGTAAGGCCTCTTCTTGCAAATGGTTTTATCATTGCCTTTGCTTCCATGTGGTTTTCATACCAGTTATTTGATTTTTATTTGCCTTTTTAACCTGACAACCTTTTTAAAACCAGATTGAAGTTGTCAGGTACCGGAATTCGGTCCGTTTTTAATCCGGCGATTTTGTTCCGGTTTGATTTTTTCTGTTAACATCCCATTATGGAGTAATAGGGGGCTTGTCATGCCCGACACGGTTTACACGGTAAACCGGCACGCTAAGCACAGGAGTTGTTTTCTCCTTTGACGGTAATGGTTTACACAACCTCCGCCTCAAGATTGGCTAGGCCAACTGCATGCCCAACGCTGGCAGGTATTTTTGTATCATAACATTTGGTCATATGCCTTAATATTTTCTTATATAAATATATAAGCGCCACAAGCCGTTTGGCGACACAAGCCGCCGTGGCGGTTTAAAGAATTTGTGATTGCAGCGTAACTAAGTTGACGGTTCATCAATCCACGGTGTCGCATTCACCATGCAAGGGATACAGACTGAGGTCATAAAGGCATTGTTCAAAACAAAGTGCTGACTATCCTATTACAAAGCCTTCCACGGCCCGGTGTTTCGCATGGTGTTATGACTAGCAATTTCGGACGCGTCACCCGACTTGACGGATTACGCTTCTTCGCCGGGTTGACGTGAAGTAGAGGGGGCGCCTGGCGTCGGTTCAACTTTTTCCTCTTCATCACCCAAGGCCCGGAAGTCATTGGTAGACCAGTCAATCCGGTTAAGGCACGAAGACAGCTTCTTCACTTATCAGCTCAGCCGGATCAACGTCGTGGGCATAAGTGTGCTTACGGATTGGAGGAACAAGGCTCGCGACTTCAGGGATGACAAACTCCACCCGCTTGTTGTTTGCGTCATAAAAGAGCGGTGAACCGCCAGTTGGCCGGCTGCCGCTGACTCGCCAATGGACGATCTCCTTTGTTATCCGTTTGATGCGTCGTTATCAAAGGCTTCACCGTTCTCTTGAGCGCTGGGAAACCTTTGGCTATGTCACCGGATCAAGATCTCGCTATCCACGCCTTGGCGCGAGTCGAGCCAGAGGGTGCCACCGGCCGCTGGATCGCTTCAACTCTTCAAGCTGCCCGGAACCATGGACAGCCGGTCCAAAGTGTATCTCTCGATCAGGGACGAGCCGTGTTGTCGTATGATGTGGCACATATGACTCGCTGGGCGCCGGTATACAGCTGCTCAATCAGCGATAAGCGGCCTTGAGCTTCTTCCGCACATCGAGCCCGGATGAGCAATGCGCTTACTGCACGGTTTCGCATAGCTCAGGTTAAACCGGCGGAAATATCAAAATAGAGATAATCAGTGCAAGTTTTCTTACCAAATATGGCAGAGGTCATGGCATGAACTTGGCGCTTGAGCCCGGTAAGTTCTTCAGCCACCGGTTTAAGGGCTGCTTCAAAGATCTTCCGCCTGTTTTTCAAACCGCCTTCTCGGTGTCCCAGCTTGGCCTGCTCGGATTTATACCACTCCTTCAGTTGTTCCATAGTGGCCAAGGCAGTTTTAGTTCATCCTTGGCCTTGGTGGTTTCGCTTGTTGAGTTTCAAGATTGGCTCGAAGGTCCTTGAGTTGCACGGTTTGCTGGTTTATCTCATTCTGATAACAAAGGGAGCATGTTAGTTGTTTCATCATAAAGTCCCAAGCTCAATACAAATATTCAACTTGGCACTTGGGGGCTAATGGCTAGTTGATCTCGGTTTGCTATGAGGATACAGAAATTAAGTCCCGGTTTCTATGCAAAAATAAGTGCCGGTTTAACTATGCTAAGTTGAACCGACCCTTGGGGGCTACAGTACTGCAGTGTAAGGCGTATGGTTTCTATGCAAAATTAAGTGCCGGTTTAACTATGCTAAGTTGAACTGGCCCATGGGGGCTATTATGCAGAAAAAAAATATACAAGGCATAACTCCTTTACCTCATAGCGGTCCTTCATACGGTTTACCAGACCAGCTTCAAAGTCACGGCTTGTGTAGAGCCGGTTCAGAAACCCGGAGTGAAGTTCTTGGGCAGAGAAGTTGTCATAAGCTGACAGATCAGTTTTCCCCTTATCTTTGCTCATAGTGGCAGAATCTTCCTTGGCGTTGTGTTTTGCTAAAGCGACCGGTTGGCTAGGAGTGGTGTAGCCAGTGCCCATCACAATAACATCATCATTTTTTACCGGGCTGGCCGGATTGGCGGTCTTCTTTGGGCTTGGTGCCTTCATGCTCTGGCTCGGCGGTTCAACAATTACGACCCGCTCTGTGGCCGGACTCGGGGGAGCAGGATGCGAGGTTTCCACTTGGGCCTCCGGTTCAGTTTCTGGCGGATCAGCAATCTCGTCTCGGTACAACTCGCCAGAGCTATTTTTGGCGACTTCAGGATTTTCATGGGTTTGCTCTGGGGTCTTTTCCGGATCAACATCCGCAGTAGGATCAAGGGTCTTCGCTTTCTTACTCAAGCGAGCCTTGGTGCTGCAATATTCAGAATTGGATTAAGACAAATCGACCAAGGCAATTGTAAACCGAATTGGCGGATAGCAGTTGCGTACCCTGCAGCAACTTTAAGCGGAGGCAGTTGCGTGGTTGATGAACCGCCAGAAGAGTTGGAAGAAGCCTGATAATTCGGGTCAGACGGATTGAGAGGACATCGGAAGAAACCTTTAAGGGATAACGCCGGAGAACAAGTCACCTCCGGACGACGCCCGGTTGGTGTGTCCGTAAACCGGATGAGGTAATCCGTTGGCCACTGTGCCGGGTCGTACGGCGCTCTTCAGCCTGCTGTGTCTTCAAGGAAAGGTTTGGATTCAAGTAAGCACATGAACGATATTTTTTCACTTTCCGGACGGCGCGGCGAATTCTTTTAACCGGCGCAAGGTCGGATTCGGAAGAAAGAAAGATTACCTCAACAGGGTCGGCATGGCTGGCTTCAGCATCATCCTGGGAGGTAAAATTGTCAGTAAAAGGAATACAAAGGGACAAATTATAAGCAAGAAGAAACACAAAGCGGAAAGCCGGTTTACGGCGACTCCCTCGTAAGAATATCAAGTTTTACCTCAGCTTCTGATTCTTCGTCCTCCGGCGGATCAGAAGATTCGGCGGTTTTCTTCTTGCTTGCCTTCTTGGTGGCCTTGGACTTTACACGCGGCGCCCGAGCCGGTTTGGTACGCTTCCAGAAGGAGCTGTCAGCCTGAGAAGTAACAAGGATTAATGTATATCAACAAAGTATTAAGGGCCCGAAAAGCGGTGAGTAGAGCCTTACCGCCGGCGGTTTGTTGGCAACACAGAATGGAGCCAACCCGGTTAGGCTGCAGACGGAGATCGGTTCATCAAGCATCTTCTTTACAATCTCTGTGACCTCAAGTTCAGTTATGGGCAACTCGTGACGTCTTTGAGGGTCTTTGAGGCTGCCAGTGTACTCGTGCATCAATCCGGGCCGGCGGCTTAGTGGCAAGACGCCCCAAGAAACCCAACACCGCACAAGGTCCACACCGGTTAAGCCATTGGCCATTAGAGCCCGGAGCTTGATAATTTGAGGCGCGAAGTTCTTACGTCCATGGCGGTTAAGCGTAAAGGCAGTGGATGATGGTTCTTGAGCGGTGAGGACGGTAACCCGCAAAGGATTCTCGTTGGCGCAGGAGCAGTGTTCCGCAGTAGAACCAGGTTTGGTTCCAATCTTTTGGATGGCTGTGGTGTTTGGCGTGAGGAAAGTCCACTTCCTTCCTCTTCTGGATTGAAACACCGCCCAGCTCTGTGTTGGGACCATCAGAAAATTCTGTACGACGGTTCAAGTGGAAGAAATCCCGGAACAGCTCCACAGATGGTTCTTCTTGAAGATAGACTTCACAGAAGACTTGAAAATTGCATATGTTTGATACAGAGTTCGGGCCAATGTCCTGCGGATGGAGTTTAAAACTTGCAAGGACGTCCCGGAAGAATTTCGAACCGGGCGGGCAGAATCCCGGTCTAAGTGCTGCATAAACACAATCACTTCTCCTTCTTGAGGCTCGGGAGGGAATTCGCCATCCGGAACACGCCAGTGGAGGACATTTTTTGGAGCCAAGGCGCCAGTGGTGACGTAGCCGTTGAGTTGCGTTTCAGTAATCTTGGACCGGACCCAATTGCAAGCTGAGAATTGAGGGGCCATTCCGGAAGACTAAACTGCGAAAGAAAAGGAAAAACGGTTCACCATTAAAAGGTTCAGGCGCATTGTACAATGTTAAACCGGCAATTTGGCGGCTAGCTTTCAATTCCGGTTTAACTGAGGACTAATGGAGTGACGGATTAGCTATCAAAAGTCAAACCGCCAAAAGGGACAGAACTGAACAATCTACTAAGTGTGGACAGAAACAGATTTCACATGCGAATGGAAGTAATTTAGATCTACCGAAGGTTCAGTGAGGAAAATTTCTGTGACCTATGCAAGCCTCATAGAGGGCAGGAGGATTCGTGCGTCCTAAACATAAAGATCTAAACAAAATGAAAGATGAAACAAGAGATAAAACCGATGGCGGAGCGGTCGCCGCACAGGATGTGTACTACGGCCGAATCGTACGGCCATGGCAGGGCAGGTATGAGGACACTGCGATGAACACCCGTGAACTACAAGAGGAACAGGGACCTTGAGATGTGGATCTAGGGCTTGAAGAGGAGCCTTACCTGATGCGCCGAGCGGCGGAGGAGCGCTAAAGAGCTTCTGGTCCGGTCAGGTTGATGCAGCGGCCTGGCACTGACGCGGAGGTCGAAGGTCGGCAGCGACGGCGGAGCTTCAAGAGCGGGAGCGTCGCGAGGAAGGAGAAGAGCGGAAGAAGAAGAAGAGAAAGGGGCCTGCCGGTCTATTTATAAGGAACCGGAGCAATCAACGAGCGCGAGAATCGAGGAGTCAAAAGCGGCGGACGGTGCAGCGGTCGCCTCGATTTCCGGGATAGCATTAATGAAGGGAATCTTACTGTTTGGATTTCTTTATTAAATATGACGTCAAGGCGCCCCGTCGCGGGGATCGGAGGATGACGTTATGGCGGTTCAAGCAGATGGCGGTTTACGAAAGTATGAAAGGAGATCAAGAGTTTCCTGAAGTTGTTGAAGATTAACATGAACCGGTTCAAGTCAATCTGGGGCCTAATGTTGGGGATACAACTACTGAGTGTGAACCGCCCTGGAAGGGCCGGGTTACCCTAAATCCATGATCCGGGCCCACGGAGGAGGCCCGAGCCGAAGGTGAATTAAGGTCCGTTTATGTAAACCGCCTTAGTGTTGTAACTTGTCTTTGTAAGATAGAGAGAAGAGACCGAGCGGACACTTGTATGAGCCGGATCGGGACTCAGAGACCGCCGGCGTCAACCCGTGTATATAAGGGACGAACGGCGGCGGATTAAGACAGACAATTCGAGGCTTAGGCGAAGCTATTGCTCCCAAGTCGTCGAAACTACATCAATCCCATCACAACTAGACGTAGGCCTTTCCTTCATCGAAGGGGCCGAACTAGTATAACTCACGTTTCTTTGTGTCCGCTTTAACCCCTCTAAGTTAACCCGTACGATGGCCCTGCGACTAAGTCCTTTCACGAGGACATCTGCCGTGACAATTCCACGACAGATATAACAAAGGGATTGAGGCATAGCCAGACAATTGCATCTGGCTCACAAGGCTCCACTAGCTTTCTTTTGGAAATATGAACTTTAGAACAAAAGAATAAAAAAATCATAATTTGACCCATGCAATAGCTGAGCTTGGGATCAATTCCTCAGTTCAAGTTCTTTCTAACGTATACAGTTCATGAACCGGGACTAAAGGGTCGGTACTAATACCCTCACCCTTTAGTCCGGTTCTGTCCCGTAGGACAGATGATGGCCTCCACGTGGCCTGTCCGCTGAGCCCAGCCGGGAGGGCCTTTGGTCCCGGTTGGTGGCACCAACCGGGACCAATAGGCATCCACGTCAACATTTCTTTAGCTCTGGTTTTGTTTTTTTTTCAAAAGGGGTGGGGGAGGTTTGGGGGTTTTGGGGGTTAATTTAGGTGTTTCATATATTGTGCTATAGCTAGCTAATTAATAGAGAAAAGTGTCCTTTCTTTTGTCCGTGCTTGGTCGGCGCTTCGTACTATACATACGTATAGAGAGGACTAACTAGACATGCTAGCTAGCTAGTAATTAAGCAAGCAGAAGATCGTCATGAACATATATGCATACAGAGAGAAGTGATATCGACCACCTCTCCTTCTCCGAGAGATTGGTGAACAACAAGTTCTCGTATATCTATCCGACACTACCGCTACATATATACAATAATTATCTTTTACAATACGGACGCGTGGTCCACATGGTATTCCCGTCTTCAGCGATCACAAATGATGGTAATAAAATAAAATTGTGAATATTTTTATTTATGCACTTCAAATTGTTTGTCGGAGTAGCCCTCTCATAGGTCGTGTGGCGGATGGACTGCATAAGCGTAGTATCCACAGAAATCATTCCTTGTTCCTGCCACAACCACTTTACAAGAAGCAGAGGTCAATCAAACTGATAATTAGCAAGCACATGCTAAATGGTATTGATGAAACTAGCGCTTGAATCACTAGGAGATGCGTGGAATATGCTACTATATAGTACTTACTTTGGTGTCTAAATTGCAGCTTCTTGGTAGTCCGGAGCTTTTTGGTGAATTTTCCCAAGCCCTGCCATACAAAGAAAAGAATTACTTGATATCAGAAATGAACAAAGTTGCTGATATGGTGGATAATGATCGATTTAACTTACTTCTCGAGCAATTCCGTCATTTCCGCATACTCCTTGGGATCTTTTCGTCTCGAGTCTAAGACAGTTACTACTCCTGCTCAAGCTTAATCTCTAGGAGAATATAGTGGAACCTGCGCGCATGCATAACTCATCAATATTACATTTCTATAACCTGGACTAAATAAGGAAACCGAATATGCCACAAGACAAGTAACACTCACGTGTAGTTGTAAGGAAAGAGTATTGTATTTTGTGTTCATTTATTTCCAACGATCGTAGCAAGTTGGCCTCAGTTTCCTTGCACGATATTTAACCTCATTTGCATCGATGAGATATGTGTTAATGAACCCAATATCACCCACTTGTTTTTCTTCATTTCTTCGATCTTCAATCTGCATAATATAGTGCGATATTTATAAATACATGCAATGAAAGAGCTGAGTTATATAGAGATACTAATTAATGACAGAAGTAGTACTACTTACAGACAGTAGCAGGTGACCGTTGCTTTATCGAGGCCAATTGGTTGAAAAACTGATAGAACTCCTCAAATGGAATAGGCAAGCAGTTCAATTCCAAGGAGGTCATGCTCCTTTTAACTCTCACATACAAAATATTCCTCCCTCGGACTCTTTGCAGGTTTTCATGTACCAATCATGCAATCTTAGCATCATCGTTGTTAGAGAGCTTTCATCTTTGACGAGAGGCTTCCCATACTCGTATCTTTGTATCTGCACCTCCAAGAAATCAAATTGTACATCGTCAGGCAGGTAATCTTCAGATTGCCATAACCGGGCACCATCCTCGGATCGGCGATGTCGCTAGCGAGCACCTTGAGCGGGGGCACGATTGCTTAAGCTTGTTCGCCGAGCTGGGCAATTTGTTTCCCAGCTCGTCGTTCTTTCATCCTTTGATCACCGACAGTACTTCCCGATCTCTCCGCTTCGGCAAATGCCTTTCAATAATGCGCTCATAGTTGCCTTTCGGCGGAGACTTGGGTGGTTTTGTTAGTGCAGCGAGTGCGCTTCGCTTTGACCGGATCTACCTTCTCCTTCGGAGGTGGATGTCTCTTTGCTTTCAACCCTTGAAACCAGTCATCCACTTGGTCCGCACGATCTTCGCGTTTTCCTCCTCGCTCCTCTCGACGGTAACTTCTCCGAGTATTCAGAGAAGGACCGAATCATATCTCCTCCGCCTTTGGCTGTCTTGCTAGACGCCCGGCAGAGCAGACGGAGCAGATGTCTTCTTTCCTTGCTTACGAGGCGGAGGAGAAGGACTACGACGCGCCGGAGCAGCCGGAGCGGCGGCGGGTCTCTTCCGCCCTTGCCGACGAGGCGGAGAAGGAGGAGGCTGGCTGCCGGACCGCGCCGGTGCAGGCGGAGAAGGAGACGGAGTGCCGCCCGCGCCGGAGAAGGAGCCGGCCGAGTGCCTGATCGTCACTCACGGAGGAGGAGGCGGTGGAGGAGGCGGAGTGCCCCTGACTCGCCGGAGGAGGAGGAGGAGGCGGAGTGCCCGACTCGCGGGAGGAGGAGGAGGAGGCGGAGGCGTCCAGTTCGGAAGGTTGATGAGATCCTTCCGCCATAGGCATGGAGTCTTTGAGCAGAACCCAGCCGATACTCCCCTTCACCGGTAGGGTGGTCAAGCGGAGCTCCTCAAATCCCTCCGTTATTTCATCGACCATCACCTTAGCATATCCTTACGGAATCGGCGGCGGTGAAAAGTTGAGTCGGGTTTAGTAGGATAAACAGAGCCAACAGCCGCCTTGACCTTCAAATTGCTCCATTGTGCCATAAGGTGGCAACTTTCAGCATCCGTGATAGCATCCACGGGATAGCTGGCAGGAGCCGTCAAGGCATGTTGCTCTGGCTGAAGCAGCTCGGTGGAAGCCACGCTGCTTCTCCGCTGAGATGGCGGGGTAACGGGGGAAGCTTCGGCAGGTCGTTTGTTGTGATCTGCTGCTTCTCGTTCCTCTTCTCGTTCCTCTAGCCCCATTACCCTTTCGTGCAGCGCCTGCATTAGGCTCTGCTCCAGTTTCTTCCTCCTCTTATGGGTTTTGTAACCCCCTACGTCCGGAAATCCAGCCTTCCACGAAAGGGAGCCTGGCGTGCCTCGTGTCCGTCCAGGGTGCTCAGATTCCCGAGGGCCATTGTGAGCTCGTCCTTCTCCCATGCTGGAACGAACTTCCCTTGCCGCATTGCTTCGATATAATGCTTAAGCCTCTTGACTGGTATGTCCAATTGTTCGTCCGTCCAAATGCACTTCCCGTTATAGGGTCCAAGGATCCGCCGCCCCAAGAACCAAGTCCGCAACGGTCTGGCCGATTCATTGTCTCGGGTTCGATCCCTTTATCAAGCAGATCATTCTCAGCCTTGGCCCACTTAGGCCGGGCTATGAGGTAGCCACCGACCCGTGCGATGGTGAAGCTTCTTCTTCGCAGCATTTCTCTTGTTTGTCGCTGACATCTTTTTACCCTTTTCCGATGTCTTGTAGGCCACAAATGCGGGCGATCATCTCGATCTTCTCATATTTGCCGTGAATTCTGGTGTCTCATTTTTTTCGACATACGTATTGAGGTCTTTCTTCCAATTCCTGAATAGTTCTGCCATCTTCTTAAGAGCAAAAGACTTGATTAATGGCTCTATTACTGGCTTCTCCGGATCATCCTCTGGCGGTAGGGTAAAATTTGACTTCAGCTCAGTCCAAAGATCATTTTTCTGCTATCATTGACACAAGTGAAGGAAATATGCCCTAGAGGCAATAATAAAGTTATTATTTATTTCCTTATATCATGATAAATGTTTATTATTCATGCTAGAATTGTATTAACCGGAAACATAATACATGTGTGAATACATAGACAAACAGATAGTCACTAGTATGCCTCTACTAGACTAGCTCATTAATCAAAGATGGTTATGTTTCCTAACCATAGAAATGTGTTGTCATTTGATTAATGGGATCACATCATTAGGAGAATGATGTGATTGACATGACCCATTTCATTAGCTTAGCACTTGATCGTTTAGTATGTTGCTTATGCTATCTTCATGACTTATACAAAGTTCCTGCAACTATGAGATTATGCAACTCCCGTTTACCAGAGGAACACTTTGTGTGCTACCAAACATCACAACGTAACTGGGTGATTATAAAGGTACTCTACAAGTGTCTCCAAAAGTATATGTTGAGTTGGCATGAATCAAGATTAGGATTTGTCACTCCGATTGTCGGAGAGGTATCTCTGGGCCTTCTCGGTAATACACATCACATAAAGCCTTGCAAGCATTACAACTAATAAGTTAGTTGTGAGATGATGTATTACGGAACGAGTAAAGAGACTTACCGGTAACGAGATTGAACTAGGTATTGGATACCGACGATCGAATCTCGGGTAAGTAACATACCGATGACAAAGGGAACAACGTATGTTGTTATGCGGTTTGACCGATAAAGATCTTCGTAGAATATGTAGGAACCAATATGGGCATCCAGGTCCCGCTATTGGTTATTGACCGGAGACGTGTCTAGACCATGTCTACATTGTTCTCGAACCGTAGGGTCTGCAAGCTTAAGGTTTCGATGACGGTTATATTATGAGTTTATGTATTTTGATGTACCGAAGGAGTTCGGAGTCCCGGATGTGATCACGGACATGACGAGGAGTCTCGAAATGTTCGAGACATAAAGATTGATATATTGGACGGCTATGTTCGGACACCGGAAAGGTTCCGGAAGTTTCCGGAGAAAACCGGAGTGCCGGAGGGGTTACCGGAACCCCCCGGGGAAGTAATGGGCCCTATTGGGCCAAGAGGGGAGAGAGAGGGCTGCACCAGAGGTGGCGCGCCCCCCATGGGGAGTCCGACTGGACTAGGAGGGGGCGCGGCCCCTTCCCTCTCCCTCCCCTCTTTCCTTCCCCTTCCCTCTTCCTAGTAGGACTAGGAAAGGGAGTCCTACTCCTACTAGGAGGAGGACTCCCCCTCCTGGCGCCTCCTAGGGCGGCCGGCCCTCCCCTTGCTCCTTTATATACGGGGCAGGGGGCACCCTAGAACACACAAGTTGATCTTCGTGATCGTTCCTTAGCTGTGTCGGTGCCCCCTCCACCATATTCCACCTCGGTCATATTGTAGCGGTGCTTAGGCGAAGCCTGCGACGGTAGAACATCAAGATCGCCACCACGCGTCGTCTTGTGGAACTCCTCCCCGACGCTTTGCTGGATCGGAGCCGGGGATCGTCATCGAGCTGAACGTGTGCTAAGAACTCGGAGGTGCGAGTGCGGTGCTTGGATCGGTCGGATCGTGAAGACGACGACTACATCAACCGCGTTGATATAACACTTCCGCTTCGGTCTCACGAGGGTGCGTGGACGGACACTCTCTCCTCTCGTTGCTATGCCATCACCATGGTCTTGCGTGATCGTAGGAAATTTTTGAAATTACTACGTTACCCAACATGGCATCCGAGCCTGGTTTTATGCGTTGATGTCATATGCACGAGTAGAACACAAGTGAGTTGTGGGCGATACAAGTCATACCGCCTACCAGCATGTCATACTTTGGTTCAGCGGTATTGTGAGATGAAGCGGCCGGACCGACATTACGCCAGACGCTTACGCGAGACTGGTTTCACCGCCGCGAGCACTAGTTGCTTAAAGGTGGCTGGCGGGTGTCTGTCTCTCTCACTTTAGTTGAACCGAGTGTGACTACGCCCGGTCCTTGAGAAGGTTAAAACGGAGTCTATTTGACGAAGTATCGTTGTGGTTTTGATGCGTAGGTGAGAACGGTTCTTGCTCAGCCCGTAGCAGCCACGTAAAACTTGCAACAACAAAGTAGAGGACGTCTAACTTGTTTTTGCAGGGCATGTTGTGATGTGATATGGTCAAAACGTGATGCTATATTTTATTGTATGAGATGATCATGTTTTGTAACCGAGTTATCGGCAACTGGCAGGAGCCATATGGTTGTCGCTTTATTGTATGAAATGCAAACGCCATGTAATTGCTTTACTTTATCACTAAGCGGTAGCGATAGTCGTAGAAGCAATAGTTGGCGAGACGACAACGATGCTACGATGGAGATCAAGGTGTCGCGCGGTGACGATGGTGATCATGGCGGTGCTTGGAGATGGAGATCACAAGCACAAGATGATGATGGCCATATCATATCACTTATATTGATTGCATGTGATGTTTATCCTTTATGCATCTTATCTTGCTTTGTTTGACGGTAGCATTATAAGATGATCTCTCACTAAAATTATCAAGAAGTGTTCTCCACGAGTATGCACCGTTGCTAAAGTTAAGTAGTACCCGGACACCATGTGATGATCGGGTGTGATAAGTTCTCGTCCATCTACAACGGGTGCAAGCCAGTTTTGCACACGCAGAATACTCGAGTTAAACTTGACGAGCCTAGCATATGCAGATATGGCCTCGGAACACGGAGACCGAAAGGTCGAGCGTGAATCATATAGTAGATATGATCAACATAGTGATGTTCACCATTGAAACTACTCCATCTCACGTGATGATCGGACATGGTTTAGTTAATTTGGATCACGTAAACACTTAGATGACTAGAGAGATGTCTGTCTAAGTGGGAGTTTTAATATGATTAATTAAAACTTAAATTATCATGAACTTAGTACTGATAGTATTTTGCTTGTCTATGTTTACTGTAGATAGATGGCTCGTCTGTTGTTCCGTTAAATTTTAATGCGTTCCTTGAGAAAGCAAAGTTGAAAGATGATGGTAGCAATTACGGACTGGGTCCGTAACTGAGGATTATCCTCATTGCTGCCCGTAAGAATTACGCCTGGAAGCACCGCTGGGTGCCAGGCCTGCTGCAGAGCTGCACGAAGTTGTGAACGTCGGCAAAGCAAAGCTGATGACTACTCTATAGTTCAGTGTGCCATGCTTTACGGCTTAGAACCGGGTCTTCAACGACGTTTTGAGCGTCATGGAGCATATGAGATGTTCCAGGAGTTGAAGTTAATATTTCAAGCAAATGCCCGGATTGAGAGATATGAAGTCTCCAATAAGTTCTATAGCTGCAAGATGGAGGAGAATAGTTCATCGGTGAGCACATACTCAAAATGTCCGGGTATAATAATCACTTAATTCAGCTGGGAGTTAATCTTCCGGATGATAGTGTCATTGATGTAATTCTCCAATCATCGCCACCAAGCTACAAGAGCTTCATGATGAACTATAATATGCAAGGGATGACTAAGACAATTCCTGAGCTCTTCGCAATGCTAAAAGCAGCGGAGGTAGAAATCAAGAAAGAGCATCAAGTGTTGATGGTCAACAAGACCACTAGTTTCAAGAAAAAGGGCAATGGAAAGAAGAAGGGAAACTTCAAAAGAACAGCAAGAAAGTTGCTGATCAAGAGAAGAAACCCAAGTCTGGACCTAAGCCTGAAACGAGTGTTTTACTGCAAGCAAACTGGACCTCGGAAGCGGAACTGCCCCAAGTATTTGGCGGATAAGAAGGATGGCAAGGTGAACAAAGGTATATGTGATATACATGTCATTGATGTGTACCTTACTAGAGCTCGTAGTAGCACTGGTATTTGATACTGGTTACATTGCTAATATTTGCAACTCAAAGCAGGGACTACGGAATAGACGAGCACCGCAAAGGACGAGGTGACGGCGCGTGGGAAATGGTTCCAAAGTCAATGTGATCGCGGTCGGCACGCTACCTCTACATCTACCTTGGGATTAGTTTTAGACCTAAATAATTGTTATTTGGTGCCAGCGTTGAGCATGAACATTATATCTGGATCTTGTTTGATGCGAGACGGTTATTCATTTAAATCAGAGAATAATGGTTGTTCTATTTATATGAGTAATATCTTTTATGGTCATGCACCCTTGAAGAATGGTCTATTCTTGTTGAATCTCGATAGTAGTGATACACATATTCATAATGTCGAAGCCAAAAGATGCAGAATTGATAATGATAGTGCAACTTATTTGTGGCACTGCCGTTTAGGTCATATTGGTGTAAAACGCATGAAGAAACTCCATACAGATGGACTTTTGGAATCACTTGATTATGAATCACTTGGTACTTGCGAACCATGCCTCATGGGCAAGATGACTAAAACACCGTTCTCCGGTTGTATGGAGAGAGCAACAGACTTGTTGGAAATCATACATACAGATGTGTGTGGTCCGATGAATGTTGAAGCTCGTGGCGGATATCGTTATTTTCTCACCTTCACAGATGATTTAAGCAGATATGGGTATATCTACTTAATGAAACATAAATCTGAAACATTTGAAAAGTTCAAAGAATTTCAGAGTGAAGTTGAAAATCATCGTAACAAGAAAATAAAGTTTCTACGATCTGATCGTGGAGGAGAATATTTGAGTTCTGAGTTTGGTCTACATTTGAAGCAATGCGGAATAGTTTGCAACTCACGCCACCGGAACACCACAGCGTAATGGTGTGTCCGAACGTCGAATCGTACTTTACTAGATATGGTGCGATCTATGATGTCTATTTCCGATTTACCGCTATCGTTTTGGGGTTATGCTTTAGAGACGGCCGCATTCACGTTAAATAGGACACCGTCAAAATCCGTTGAGACGACGCCTTATGAACTATGGTTTAGCAAGAAACCAAAGTTGTCGTTTCTGAAAGTTTGGGGTTGTGATGCTTATGTGAAGAAACTTCAACCTGATAAGCTTGAACCCAAATCGGAAAAATGTGTCTTCATAGGATACCCGAAGGAGACAATTGGGTATACCTTCTATCACAGATCCGAAGGCAAGACATTTGTTGCTAAAAATGGATCCTTTCTAGAGAAGGAGTTTCTCTCGAAAGAAGTGAGTGGGAGGAAAGTGGAACTTGATGAGGTAATAGTACCAGCTCCCTTATTGGAAAGTAGTTCATCACGAAATCAGTTTCGTAACACCTACACCAGTTAGTGAGGAAGATAATGATGAAGATCATGAAACTTCAGATCAAGTTGTCCTTGAATCAGAGATCAACCAGAATAAAATCCGCACTGAGTGGTACGGTAATCCTATTACGGAAGTCATGCTACTAGATCATGGTGAACCTACGAACTATGAAGAAGCGATGGTGAGCCCAGATTCATAAAATGGCTTGAAGCCATGAAATCTGAGATGGGATCCATGTATGAGAACAAAGTATGGACTTTGGTAGACTTGCCCGATGATCGGCAAGCTATTGAGAATAAATGGATCTTTAAGAAGAAGACCGACGCTGATGGTAATGTAGCTGTCTACAAAGCTCGACTTGTTGCAAAAGGTTTTCGACAAGTTCAAGGGGTTGACTACGATGAGACTTTCTCACCGAAGCGATGCTTAAGTCTGTCCGAATCATGTTAGCAATTGCCGCATTTTATGATTATGAAATTTGGCAAATGGATGTAAAACTGCATTCTTGAATGGATTTCTAGAAGAAGAGTTGTATATGATGCAACCAGAAGGTTTTGTTGATCCAAAGGGTACTAACAAAGTGTGCAAGCTCCAACGATCAATTTATGGTGCGGTGCAAGCCTCTCGGAGTTGGAATAAGCGCTTTGATAGTGTGATCAAAGCATATGGTTTTATCTGAGACTTTTGGAGAAGCTTTGTATTTACAAGAAAGTGAGTGGGAGCTCAGTAGCATTTCGATATTATATGTGGACGACATATTGTTGATTGGAAATGATATAGAATTTCTGGATAGCATAAAGGATACTTGAATAAAAGTTTTTCAATGAAAGACCTCGGTGAAGCTGCTTACATATTGGGCATCAAGATCTATAGAGATAGATCAAGACGCTTAATAGCACTTTCACAAAGCACATACCTTGATAAAGTTTTGAAGAAGTTCAAAATGGATCGAGCAAAGAAAGGTTTTTACCTGTAGTACAAGGTGTAAGATTGAGTCGGACTCAATGCCCGACCACAGCAGAAGATAGAGAAAATGAAAAATGTTCCTATGCTTCAGCCATAGGCTCTATCATGTATGCAATGCTGTGTACCAGACCTGACGTATGCTTAGCTGTAAGCTTGGCAGGAAGGTACCAAAGTAATCCAGAGTGGATCATTGGACAGCGGTTAAGAACATCTGAAATACGAAAAGGACTAAGGATATGTTTCTCGTATATGAAGGTGACAAAGAGCTAGTCGTAAATGGTTACGTCGATGCAAGCTTTGACACCGATCCGGACGATTCTAAATCGCAAACCGGATCGTATTTTTATTAAGCGGTGGAGCTGTCGGTTGGTGCAGTTCTAAACAAAGCGTCGTGGCGGGATCTACATGTGAAGCGGAGTACATAGCTGCTTCGAAGCAGCAAATGAAGGAGTATGGATGAAAGAGTTCATTTCGATCTAGGTGTCATACCTAGTGCATCGGGACCAATGAAGATCTTCGTGACAATCTTGGTGCAATTGCCTTGGCAAAGGAATCCAGATTTCACAAGAGGACCAAGCATATCAAGAGACGCTTCAATTCCATTCGGGACCAAGTCCAAGTGGGAGACATAGAGATTTGCAAAATACATACGGATCTGAATGTTGCAGACCGTTGACTAAGCCTCTTCCACGAGCAAAACATGATCAGCACCAAGACTCCATGGGTGTTAGAATCATTCTTGTGTAATCTAGATTATTGACTCTAGTGCAAGTGGGAGCTGAAGGAAATATGCCCTAGAGGCAATAATAAAGTTATTATTTATTTCCTTATATCATGATAAATGTTTATTATTCATGCTAGAATTGTATTAACCGAAAACATAATACATGTGTGAATACATAGACAAGCAGATAGTCACTAGTATGCCTCTACTAGACTAGCTCATTAATCGAAGATGGTTATGTTTCCTAACCATAGACATGTGTTGTCATTTGATTAATGGGATCACATCATTAGGAGAATGATGTGATTGACATGACCCATTTCATTAGCTTAGCACTTGATCGTTTAGTATGTTGCTTATGCTATCTTCATGACTTATACAAAGTTCCTGCAACTATGAGATTATGCAACTCCCGTTTACCAGAGGAACACTTTGTGTGCTACCAAACATCACAACGTAACTGGGTGATTATAAAGGTACTCTACAAGTGTCTCCAAAAGTATATGTTGAGTTGGCATGAATCAAGATTAGGATTTGTCACTCCGATTGTCGGAGAGGTATCTCTGGGCCTTCTCGGTAATACACATCACATAAAGCCTTGCAAGCATTACAACTAATAAGTTAGTTGTGAGATGATGTATTACGGAACGAGTAAAGAGACTTACCGGTAACGAGATTGAACTAGGTATTGGATACCGACGATCGAATCTCGGGTAAGTAACATACCGATGACAAAGGGAACAACGTATGTTGTTATGCGGTCTGACCGATAAAGATCTTCGTAGAATATGTAGGAACCAATATGGGCATCCAGGTCCCGCTATTGGTTATTGACCGGAGACGTGTCTCGGCCATGTCTACATTGTTCTCGAACCGTAGGGTCCGCACGCTTAAGGTTTCGATGACGGTTATATTATGAGTTTATGTATTTTGATGTACGAAGGAGTTCGAGTCCTGGATGTGATCACGGACATGACGAGGAGTCTCAAATGTTCGAGACATAAAGATTGATATATTGGACAGCTATGTTCGGACACGGAAAGGTTCGGAAGTTTCGGAGAAAACCGGAGTGCGGAGGGTTACGGAACCCCGGAAGTAATGGGCCCTATTGGGCCAAGAGGTGAGGAGAGGGCTGCACCAGGAGGTGGCGCGCGCCCCCCCCCATGGGGAGTCGAATTGGACTAGGAGGGGGCGGCCCCTTTCCCTCTCCTCTCTCTCTCTTTCCTTCCCCTTCCCTCTTCCTAGTAGGACTAGGAAAGGGGAGTCCTACTCCTACTAGGAGGAGGACTCCCCCCTCCCTTGGCGCGCCTCCTAGGGCGGCCGGCCCTCCCCCTTGCTCCTTTATATACGGGGGCAGGGGGGCACCCTAGAACACACAAGTTGATCTTCGTGATCGTTCCTTAGCCGTGTGCGGTGCCCCCTCCACCATATTCCACCTCAGTCATATTGTAGCGGTGCTTAGGCGAAGCCTGCGACGGTAGAACATCAAGATCGTCACCACGCCGTCGTCTTGTGGAACTCCTCCCGACGCTTTGCTGGATCGGAGCCGGGGATCGTCATCGAGCTGAGCGTGTGCTAAGAACTCGGAGGTGCGAGATAACGGTGCTTGGATCGGTCGGATCGTGAAGACGTACGACTACATCAACCGCGTTGATATAACGCTTCCGCTTTCGGTCTACGAGGGTACGTGGACAGACACTCTCTCCTCTCGTTGCTATGCCATCACCATGGTCTTGCGTGATCGTAGGAAATTTTTTGAAATTACTACGTTACCCAACAACAAGACACCTCAGGGTCTTCGTTCTTAGGCTTATACCATTGGTGGATGCTGATCGGGATCTTGTCCCTAACCAGAACCCCGCACTGAGCAACAAATGCCTTCTTTGTCCGGTAGGGTTCAATCGGTTGGCCGTCGCGCGCGATTTGTATGATCTCAAACTTTTCATCCGAGCTCAACTTTTTCTTCGGGCCTCGTCTCTTTACCGAAGTTGTGCTCCATCCGGAGGGCTAGAAAAAAGAACAAAGACAAGAGTTAATTAATATGTGTACATATATACCAAAACAAAGGCGAGAGCTAGTCAACAGAGCTTAACTAATATATATACCTGGCGGACTCGGTTTGATGATCACGGAGCCGTCCTCACGGTCTACTTCTTCACCCTCTCCTTCTTGCACCGGCATTGGGTCGCCAGACCATGTAAATCATAGCCAGCTGCTTCTTCACCCTCTCCTTCCGGACCATCGTTGTCGGCGTTGAGAAACATCATCGAGGAGGCGGCATCACTTCCGTGTGTGATTATGTCCCTCAACAACGCTTCTTGTGCTTCGTCTCGGGGGTGTCCATAGTTTCTACAAATATTTACAACATGGCAATTATTATTCAAACATGACAAATATGGATATATTAGTGCCAACGTAGAACTAGCTAGCTAATCACAATAAGGAATCATATTAGTGGCCTCGACGCTGCTTCTCTAGGGTTTGGGGTGGCCTCGACAACGCTTCAAGGGTTAGGGGGTGGCCTCGAGAACGCTTCAAGCTAGGAGGGTGCGTGACATCGACCCCCACGTGTTGAAGCTATCGGGAGGGGGTCGGCGTTGAACAGTACATCTATGTCCCACAAGTGGCGTGGGCATCGACGCCCATGATAGGGTAGAGGGTCGTGGATCGCCCGGCGGTCGAGGTCAAGGGTCGAAGATCGCCGAGGGTCGGGAGGTTGCCTAGTGTCAAAGTTCAACAAAACCATGTCTTCATCATTAGGTAAAATGCAGTGCATGATGGTGAAGCTCTCAAAGTTGTTTTGGAGCGGAGTCCCAGATAGGATAATTCGCTTTTTGGTACAAAGTTCAGCAAAAGGCAAATTATCCTATCAGGACTCCATTCGTAACAACTTTGGAGGACTTGCACCATCATGCCATGGTTACTTCGGCTAATGATGAAGCCATGGATTTCTTGAATACTTTGACACTATAGGAACCTCGACCTGAAACCTTCGACCTTGACCCCTTAACGACCCTCGACCCTCTACCCTAGTTCCCGACCCTCGACCCTCGGCGATCCTCGACACACTCGTTATATCGACAACGACGCAACATACATATACATGGGAAAATAATGTTATCGGGGAGGGTATCGGTACCCCCCCTCGTGTCAAAGTTTCTTCTTTCTCCTCTATTCCTTTCTTTCTTCTTCTCCTCTTCTTTTCTTCTTATCCTCGAGAAAGGAAAATAAGGAAAAGGAAGAAAAGAGGAAGAAGGAAGAAGAAGAAGAAGAAAGAAAAGAAGAAGAAAAAAAGGAGAAGAAGAAAAGAATAGAGGAAAGAAGAAAAATAGAAAAAATTCTATTTTTCTCTATTCCTTTCTTCTTCTTCTCTCTTCTTTTCTTCTTTTCCTCTCATTCTTCTTCTTCTTCTTCTTCCTTCTTCCTTCTTCCTCTTTTCTTCCTTTTCCTTATTTTACTTTTCCTCTACACTAACCTAATTAAAATGCACTAACCTAATTAAAATTGTAACTTTCTATATATGAACAAAAACTAAACTAATAAAAATATAAAACATATACATTATAGCCACATACACATATACATCACATATGAACAAAAAATAAACTAATAAAAATAAGGAAAAGGAAGAAAGAGGAAGAAGGAAGAAGGAAGAAGAAGAAGAAAAAAGAAGAAAAAAGAGGAGAAGAAGAAAGAATAGAGGAGAAGAAGAAAAATAGAAAAAAATTCTATTTTTCTTGTTCTCCTCTATTCCTTTCTTATTCTCCTCTTCTTTTCTTCTTTTTCCTCTCATTCTTTTCTTCTTCTTCTTCCTTCTTCCTTCTTCCTCTTTTCTTCCTTTTCCTTATTTTACTTTTCCTCTACACTAACCTAATTAAAATGCACTAACCTAATTAAAATTGTAACTTTCTATATATGAACAAAAACTAAACTAATAAAAATGAAAAACATATACATTATAGCCACATACACATATACATCACATATGAACAAAAAAATAAACTAATAAAAATAAAAACGGGGCGGCTCGACGGCGGCTCTCATTAACGGGGCGGCCGGCGAGGGCGACGGCGGCGGCGGCGCAGGGCGTCGGCGACGGCGACGACGGCGGACGGCGACAGCGGGGGGCGACGACGGCCTGGGCGAGGCAAGGGGGCGACGAGGACGGCGGGCTCGGGGCAGAGGGCGACGACGGGCTGGGCGGGCGGGGCAGGGCGTGGCTGGCGACGACGGCGCGGCGGCGACGACGACGGCAGCGGCGGCGGCGGCGGCGGCGTCGGGGCAGCGCTGGCGGCGACGGGCAAGGGCGACGACGGGCGAAGGGCGACGACGGGGCGCGCGGACGGCGCTGGGCGGCGTATGAACGGCGGGCGGCGGCGAAGCGGCGGACGGCGTCGATCTGGCAACTGGCGGCGTCGATGAGCTCAGCGTCGTCGGGGAATTGGTAAGGAGATGTGAAATTTTCACAAGTCCTGGTTATATAGCAAGGCCATGTGCTGCCCGCGCCAAATGTTTAGTCCCACTCGCTAGTTGAGAGGGAGCCGCACCAGTTTATAAGGTGCGGTGCGGCTCCCTCTCGAGCTCCTCTCTAAAGCAGGCTTTGGGCCTATCTCGCCACTGTGCTGTGGGCCTGCTGGGCCTTCAGCGGGCCTGAATCCGGCCCATAGGGTTTCTAGTCGTATTCAGGCCGTGGGGCCCGATGGGTGACACTTTTTTTGCTTTATATTTTATTTCTTTTTGCTTTTAGTTTTAGAAAAATATAAACTTTCTATTAGTGCCATTAGTTTTAAAATTTAAAAACACTTTTTTGTTTTCTTTGTTGCTTTATTTATTTTATTTTGTTTCTACTTACAACAAAATACTTATTGTTGCTATTTTTATTTTTTCAAGTTTTTTGTTTTGTTTTCTGCATTATTTATTTTCTTTTGGTTTTTGCTTTATTTTTAATTCTTTTTGCTTTTAGGTCAGCAAAATTCTAAACTTTCTGTTAGTGCTTTTAGTTTTAGAAAAATATAAACTTTCTGTTTGTGCCATTAGTTTTAAAATTGAAAACACTTTTTTGTTTTCTTTGTTGCTTTATTTATTTTATTTTGTTTCTACTTACAACAAAATGCTTATTGTTGCTATTTTTATTTTTATTTTCAAGTTTTTTTGTTTTGTTTTCTGCATTATTTATTTTCTTTTGGTTTTTTGCTTTATTTTTAAATTATTTTTGCTTTTAGGTCAGCAAAATTATAAACTTTCTGTTAGTGCCATTTGTTTTAGAACAATTATAAAGTTTCTGTTTGTGCCATTTGTTTTATAAAATTTGAATTCTTTGAAATTTGTGTGAATCACAAGTTTGTGAGCTCAACAAGGCGTAGAGGGACGGGCTTATAAACCGGTTTGAGCGCCCTTCGGTTGGCGAGGTTTTCAAATTCATAGTTTTCAAATGAACTCTGAAAAAGTTGGCATAGCATGTTCATGAACAAAACGGACAATGGTATCATACTCGTGTGTTACAAAGTTGGCATGGTATCATCATAATAGTTGCGGAAGAAAGTCTTCACTTTTTCTTCGCTTGTGTCGTTTGCTTATTGCGCCGTAACCATGGATAATCTTCATCGTTTATTAGGATGCTTGGGTCAGCCTTGACTTTGAAGGGGGGAATTTCATGAAACTTTTCATACTCTTCAGACATGTCTGTCTTGCCCTCCACTCCCAGGATGTCCCTTTTTCCTGAAAGAACTATGTGGCGCTTTGGCTTATTGTATGATGTATTCGCTTCCTTATCTTTCGCAGGAACCACATCACCTTCGGAGGAACCCTCTTCCTGGGAGGCCCGCCGTCAACATCACCAGGGTCATCTCGTCTGATCTTATACCGCAATGCACCGCATACCGGGCATGCGTTCAGATCCTTGTAGGCACCACGGTAGAGGATGCAGTCATTAGGGCATGCATGTATCTTCTCCACCTCCAATCCTAGAGGGCATACGACCTTCTTTGCTGCGTATGTACTGTCGGGCAATTCGTTATCCTTTGGAAGCTTATTCTTCATTATTTTCAAGTAGCTTCGAAATCCTTTATCGAGCACTGACATTCTCGCCTTCCACTTTGCAGCAATGGGGCACATCGTCTGGTTCCTCTTGATCTTCAGCAGCTTAGCCGTTGCAGCACCATCGTACATCGTCTGGTGCATCTTGATGTTCAAGAGCATCACCGTATTCGGGGGCACATAGTTGTCATCGTACTCTTCTTCCTCGCCGTCTTCCATCATAACCCCTATTTCTCCGTGCCTCGTCCAAACATTATAGTGTGGCATGAAACCCTTGTAAAGCGGTGGGTGTGAAGGATTTTCCGGTCGAGTAAGACTTGTATTCCACATATAGGGCATGGACAACACATAAAACCATTCTGCTTGTTTGCCTCGGCCACTTGAGAAAAGCAAAAAGAAAAAATAAATATAGCAGAAAAGAAAAAATCTATATAAAAACTACTCATAAATGAGCATAGATAAACTATATAGAAAATTCAACCTAAATTCATAATAAATTTCTACTAACTTCAGAGAAATTCAGTATGAATTTAGGTTAAATTTCCTGTATAAGGGCATCTATTTTCATTGAGAAGAGCTCAACATGGCGAAAGGAGGTGCTTATAAACTGGTTTGATTCCCCTTCGATTGGCGAGGTGGGACTAAACTACAGGCGCAATGAGGACCAACCCTTTAGTCCCGGTTGATAGGACGAAGGGACTAAAGGGTGCCTTTGGTCCCGTTCAAGCCGCCAACCGGGACCAATGATTGTGGGCGGGAGGCGAGGCCAATGGTCCCGGTTCGTCCCACCAACCGGGACCAAAAGGTCCGGACGAACCGGGACCAATGGCCCACGTGGCCCGGCCGCCCCCTGGGCTCCTGAACAGGGCAAATAGCTCCATTGGTCCCGGTTCTGGATTGAACCGGGACTAATGGGCTAAACTGCCCTCGACGATAGCCCCTTTTTCTACTAGTGGTAATACTCATTATGTTAGACAATGCACATCAAATTTTTAGAGAAAAGTACTAAAGTTAGTACAAATTTGTGTCACTTATTTTGGGACGGAGGGGGTATGTTTTTAGTCTCTCAAGTTCATCAAAAGTATTGATTTGGTCCTTCAAATCACAAAACCGGATAAGTTTGGTTCAAAACCAGACTTTGAGTACGTTGAACGATTTTGCCCATGTTGAACAGGTTTGATCAATGAACAGTAAATTCAAAAAAATAGCAAAAAATAAATAAATGAACTTAAAGTTTGTGACAACCAAGATTCTTGGGTGTGATAGGTGTGTGTAAATTTTTGTGGTCAAATAACATATGAGGATCTCTAGCAAAAAATGGCCTTTTTTTGTGAGCCAAAATATGTTTTTTTTTTTGCCACGAGGTCCTCGAATGTCGAAACACCACACAAATATTCACACACCTAGTGCACCCAAGCAAGTTGGTTGCCACAAAATTTGAATTTTTTTTAAATTTTGGTTGCTATTTTTTCACATTTACTGTTCATCGATCAAACCCCGGTAAATATGGTCAACCCCGGTCAACATAGTTAAAATCTGGTTTTGATGAAACTTATCCGGTTTTGAGATTTGAAGGACCAAATGTCTGCAAATAATCTTGAGGGACCAAGTCTATACTTTTGAGAAACTTGAGGGACTAAAAACATACTTTTCTTTAATTTTTACATGTACTATAGACCAGCTATCTCTTCTCAAGGATTCTGCTTCCCATATAATCTCAAGACAGTGGAGAGCTCCAAGAATATGATGGAACAATGCTTACTAATCGCGTCCAAGTAACATTCACAGATCTTAGCACAATAAATCCAAGGAAGATGCATGGGAAAGATGTGTAGTTTTGACTTATGATTGGGAGACATCGGAACAACCTATCGAGTAAGTGCCCGTTTTATGGTAAGTACAATACTCCACTAACGTAGCTCAAGACCAGAAAGTAGTGACTTAAACAAACTTCTAATATGGTCAGCACAAGCTCTTTATCTTTGAAAAATAAGCAAAAGCCTCTCATCCTCCGCACCTACATGCACATGTTCATCCGCAGATCATATGTGCAGACTAGAACGATAAGCTTCTGTCGTATGTATGCTTCTTTGAGTACACGTAGTGTTCTAAACCAATGCACATTATAGTAGTTTACAAACAAGTGTTGATTCTCACACACACATGCATGCTTCTTCATTTCGTCGAGAACACGCAACCCGGCTCACCTCTTGGAACGAATTAACTGAAGTGGAAGTGGTCGTCCCAGCACAGCCGGATCTCCAGATTTGGTCATTCATACCACTTCACGGGTTCACTGGTATCAGATTGATTTCCTCACATCAAAATTGGAACATAAAATCGGAACCTTGAGCTAGTGGGAACTAGCAGAGAAACCCAACTTTACCTGCATGGACGCCTACCCTTTCGTGTTGCCCCCGCAGGGTGACGAGGGGGCTAACCTAGAGCACCACCACCAACCCCTTTCTTTGCCCCCTCCTCCTCCCTTGCCGCCACGAGAGTGTGCGGCCAGGCAAAGCCTGGCCGGCGCCGGCGAGGCCTCCTCGTCTCACCTCCCAACGGCCTTCGCGTGGGCCGACTCATCTGGATCGGGATGTCGCGCTGAACCAGGGTGAGGTGAAGCAGCGGCACAGTGACATGGTGATGGCATAGCGGCGTGACAGTGACACGACAGGCTGGGCGTTAGGGGCGAACATGTTGTGGCGGCTGCTCTGCGCATCGATGGAGCGGACTGAGGACAGCTTGGGTCACGGGCGGCCTTCTCTACCCATGTTGTTGGCCGGTGGGGTGGTGGCATGGTGGTGGTGGAACATGTCCGGTGGCGGCCTGGTGGTTGGCCTCATTTTGGCTGGTTGGGGCGCCGGTGGACGGTTGGTGCGAGCTCTCCCCGCGGGAGTGCGGTCTTTTTGACGGTAATCAAATGGCAACGGTTGGTGGCTTTGCAGATTGACGTGTTATGGGGGTGCCGAAGGCGATGATGCCTGGCACGGTCGAGGCTATTGGGGCGACTGGACGGCCCCGTATCAAGTTCTAAAGTCCATAGATCTGAAGGGGCACCGATTGGTGCCCCAACTTCGATGGTGCTTGTTGGCAGTTGGTCGGTGGCACGTGTCTAGTCGTTGGTACATGGGTGAGGCATGTCCCCCCTGTCCGAGACAGGATCCCCTGTGCATGGCCTGGAGCATTTTTGCTGGGTGGCCGATGCGTCGGCTTTAGCCTCTCTCTCCGTTCTACTATTGTGGTGGTGGTATCTCGGGTTGGGAGGAGGAGGGAGATACTTGCTTCCCGTATTGATTGGCCATGTTTGCACATTGTGGTGTCAGTGTGAGGTTCGACATCAGATGCCAGGGCAGTGGCTACGGATGGCTGGTACTAGGCGGCTCTCCAGTGAGATTTGTGGTGGCGACGGTAGTTGTTCCTCTTGGTCGTGTGGGCGACAAAGGGTGCGACGGTGGGTTGTCTAGGCTCATGTTCTTCGAGCAGAGGTGGTGTTGCCTAGATCTGGATTGGGTGGTCAGGTCCTCGTCGCGGTTTTTGTTCAAGATGCCTCATTGGTGTGGCTACAGATACGAGCAAAAAAATGTGCTTTGGCGCCGGCGTCGGCGGCGTCCGTGGGTGTCACCTTCCTCCTGAGGACACCGTCATGGATCCATCTCTTTGATATGGTTTCGCATCGCAAACAACAAAGTAGATTAAATGTTGGTGCTAAACATCTTTTTGCACAAGTGCTACGTCGAGCAATTACCTCCGATGTTGGATGTATAACAAACACGACATCAATGCACTACTAGGGAAAAGCTTATAGGTAGACGCTTACTAGTAGCATCGGTTTATACCCCTCGCTACTGCTACTTACTAGTAGCGCGGGTTTATACCCCCCGCTACTACTAAGTTGATAGTAGTAGCGCGGGTTTATAACCCTCGCTACTACTAAGTGGTCTCCACCGTGCCCCCCGGGACATGCCATAGTAGTAGCGAGGGGTATAAACCCGCGCTACTACTAAGTTGACAGTAGTAGCGCGGGTTATAAAGCCCACACTACTACTAAGTGGTCTACACCGTGCATCCCGGGACAAGCCATAGTAGTAGCGTGGGGTATAAACCCAGCACTACTATTATCAACCCACCGACACATGTATAAACATAGCACATGAAGGCCCAATCCCAGACCCACACCCTCTCGATTTCACTTCTCCCTCCCACCTGCAATGCCCTTCCTCGCCCACCGCAATTGCCGGCCTCGTACCTCGACGTCTCCCTCAAATCCGGCGACCTCCTCTTCCACCGCAGCCCCCTCCCCTGCCCCTCCTTCCTCCTCCTCCTTCGCTGCTAGAAGGAGAGGGAGATCTAGCAGAGCGCTGCCCATGACGATGACCAGATCTCTGATGGAGGCAACCCATGGCATCGTCTAGGGTTTCGGCTCCAACTCCGGCGGCCACCCGGTGAGCTGCTGCACCTACTCCTCTCTATCTCTCTCTTCCTCTTCTAATCCTTGTCTTTTTTTGTAGAAGCAGCAAAGGAGAGGTGTGGAGAAGAGTTGGATGGGGAAGCATCATCACCATGGACGACTTCGTCCCCTCCAGGATCAGCATCGGACATGGATGGAGAGGACGATGACGCCTAGCAGCAGCAACCATGGCTATATTTTTTAAATTCCTAATTAGTTGGTAGTAGCGAGGGTCCAGACCCACGCTACTACTAACTAGTAGTAGCGCGGGTGGCACTTACGCTACTACTAACGAACATAGTAGTAGCGTGGGTGACACCCGCGCTACTACTACCAGTTAGTTGTAGCGCCGTAGTAGTAGCGCGGGCACCCGCGCTACTACTAGTCTTTTACCCCGCACTACTACTAGGCTTTTTCCTAGTAGTGATGTACAGTATGTGCAATAGATGCATCACCCCACACAGACTTTTACGTAAGAAACGCTTGTGACGTTCTATATATTGAAAACGCTTGCTTCAAGAGTTGTGCCTGGGATAGGCTTTGTCTTCGCATACGATTGCTTTTGCTAAATCTTTTGCATCCTCGAGCCCTATCACAGACGATTAATTTGGATCATGTGCGATGGGCCCCCTTATCGCTCACGTTCGCAAGGCTAAACTTCCAAACCGTGTTAGCGAAAGGGGTCTAAATTGTTTGCATAGAACTTAACTGCACTAGTGTAATAGAGTCAACCACATAAGAAAATATAATTAGGATGTCAGTACAACACTACATATCATGTTGTTGTACTTTTTGTGTACTAATTCTAAAAATAGGTCAGTGGGGATTGTAAATCCTTGAGTTTCCATTTGAATCAAATAAAAATTACCATAACTTCTTTGCTCTGGTCCTTGGAAACGGATAGATGAATAGAGCCACGAACGAAAGATCTCTCATTAAGTGTTTTTATTGAGTTTTTCTATGAACAAAGGAGGCATGTGTGACAAAGGATTGAGTGTAGCGAATTAATTGCATTTGGCTCACAAGGCTCCACTAGTTTTCTGTTGGAAATATGAAATACATAAACCAAAATATACATAAAAGCCACAATCAGACCCACGTAATGGTTGAGCTTGGGACCAATCACAGCTCAGTGTTTAGTACCCATCATGTTAGACATTGCACATTAAATTTTACATGCACTATAGACCAACCATGTTTTCTCAAGGATTATGGTTCCTATATAACTTCCTCTTCTTCACAGGTTCCAATACCCAACCACCCTGCGGCGGAGCCAGGAAATCCGGATGAGGAGGGCCAAGTGTTCTTAAGTCCTGCTGGGGAGGGCCATTCCATCAAAATACACCATTTTAGTAGAAAAAAGATCAGTGTTTACATTAGTACTACATTAGTGCTAGGCCTAAATCAGTAACATTAGGGGGGGGGGGGGGGCCAGGGCCCTTGCTGGCCCCCCTGTCTCCGCCACTGCAACCACCTCTATACATATTCCCCCAGAACCTAGTGTGAATCTATATGATTCGGTTGTACACTTGATCAAATACTCGGTAGCCAAGTACATGATGGAACAATGCTTACGAATCAGGCCTGGTAACATTCACAGGTTTCGGCACAATAAGTTCAAGGAAGATGCATGGGAAAAGACGTGATGTTTCAACTTAGAATTGAGAGGCATCGGAATGACATATTGAGAAAGTGTCCGTTCTTCAAGGAGTGTGATGCTTAGTCGGGGTGGTTCAACGGGAGAAACCCGCGACTTCGACAAACGCATAATATAGGCGGTGCACGCTCCTTGTTTCAGAAAAAGAAGCAAAAGCCTCTCATTCTCAGCATCCACACACACATGTCCATCCATACAGACCAGAGAGGCTACACCTGCTGTACGTGGACCGTGTGCGTGCTTTTTTGAGGGAGAGTGGGTTTTCTTTTTTGAGGGGATTGTTGGTTGTGGTTACAACTTATGACGGAGTAAAAAAAAAGTGATGATGCTCACAGATACCTAGGTGCTTCTTCGCCTGATTCTCAAAAAAAAAAGGTGCCGTGGGACGAACTGAAGTGGACGTGGTCACCCTCCCTCACGGGCACGGGTTCACCTCTTCACCGCTGAGCCCACCCACCCACCGCTCTGTCTCCACTTGCGCGCGTCCGGTCCGTTCCCACGGACGATGCTTCGGTGCCTTAAAGCACCTACCTTTGTGTCTATGACATGTGGGTCCAACAGGTTGTTGGACCCACATGTCATAGACACAAAGGTAGGTGCCTTAAGGCACCGAAGCTGTGTCCATAGTGCAGCTGTACGCGTGCTGTGTGCGTGCTTCTTTCAAGAAGAGTTGTTACAAATTGAGTATAATCGAGTAAAAAGAAAAAGTGCTGAAGCTGACACATACGTAGGTGCTTCTTGGCCGTGGGACGAACTCAAGTGGACGTGGGCGTCTCAGCGCCGCCGGATCTCATCTGGGTTTCGGGCCGGCCCGTCTCCACTCGCGCGCGTCCGGTCCGTCCCCACCCACTCACTCACTCACTCACTCCCACTCCCCCTCTTTACTCCCCACGCCGCTGCAGCGGGCCGCCGACAAGCCACGCCTCCCCGGTCCCCGCCCCACCTCGCGCCGGACCGCAGCGCAGCGCAGCGTGGCCGTGCCATCAATCCACCATCCACCTCGGCGCGGAGGCGATGGCGGGCCGCTCATCGTCGTCGTGGGGCCCGAGCCCTGCGACGGTGATGGCGCTGGTGGCGATGCTCGGGCTCGGCGTCGGGGCATACATCGTTGGCCCGCCGCTTTACTGGCACGTCGCCGAGGCGCTCGGCCGCTCGGCGGTCGCCTGCCCCGCGTGCGCCTGCGACTGCGACGCGCTCCCGCTGCTCCAGCTCCCTGAAGGTACCCACCCCTCTTGCTTTCGGTGCCCCGACCTACCCGCCCAGATCTCCTTGCTCCGGCCGTTCCACATGGCCCTTCTTTCCCTGCCTTCCCCGTGCAATTGTTCTGTGCTGTGCGCGCAATGCGTTTGTAGCCCCTCAAAATTGCGTTCTGCTGTGGACGGCACACGGTAGGACTGTGGATAGGCTAAGAACATGACACGATTTTAAATTATGGGATCTGTGAATTTTCATTTTATGGGGGCATTCTAACCTGTGATCTGAATGTCCTAACAAGAATGCATAGCTTAACTTCCTCAGTTTGTTCAATGCTTATGCATAACTATAAGCATACTTGAAATTTGGGTGTGAGGCTAATATGTTTTCACTTATTCAGAAGTCATAACACGGGTTCAGGTTGTAGCTTTATATTAGGAGTAATTATGTATGGCCACTGAACAAGATGAAATTGAATGTATAACATGACATGCTTCTGAAATCTTGTGTCCGTGCTATCACGTATGAGCATTTTAATATTTGTTATTTGATTCTCAAGCTCCACCTTGGGTACTATCCTTTGTCCTTAGTCTACTCAAAGATGTGTGCTGCTCTAGTTGCTATTCGTGGAAAACTGGATATCTTTTCTTATGTTTATTGTTCTCTTTGCACTCTTAAATTAGATTGTATCCATGATACTCTCTGCCTTGTCAGTAGTTTAACTAGTATAGCTTTCTGCTGTGGACGGGACATGGTAGTACTGTGGATAGGCTAAGAACTTGGCATGATATGTAAGTTATGGGATCTGTTGATTTTTAATTTATGGGGGGATTCTAACTTGTGATCTGAATGTCCTAACAAGCATGCATAGCTTAACTTCCGCAGTTTGTTCAATGCTTATTATGCATCAGATTTTCTATGCCTGGCCTTGCCATGGCTGATCGATTATAACTTTAGCTATGCTTGAAATTTGGGGGTGAGGCCAAGATGTTTTCAGTTATTCAGAAGTCAGAACATTGGTTCAGGTTGTAGGCTTATAATTGTGTATTTCACTAAACAAGATAGAGTTGAATGTATAACATGCCATGGTACTGAAAGGTTGATGCCTGTCTTGTCTTGGTGCTATCACATATGAGCATTGCAATATTTGTTCTTTGATTCTCAAGTTCAATCTGCGATGCCTTCCTTTGTCCTTATAGTCTGAAAGATGTCTACTGCTCTAGTTGCTACATGTGGAAATATTTTCTTATGTTTATTGTTCTCTCCACACTCTCTAATTAGTTTGTATCCATGATATACTCTGTTTCGTCAGTAGTTTAACCAAGTAGCTCAGTTATTTTTCTCCATGTTTACAGTTAGTCTTGACTTGGATATTATGCTAAGTAGTTTAATGAAGCACCCAAGGTCACGTATATTCCATAGCATATCTTGCAATTATCTTGTGACTGTATTAACTGGTTATTATCACTTCTGATGTTTCCAGACTGTGCCAAGCAATTCAAAGAGGTCAAAAATCATGCTTCCGGTGAAGAAACAGAGCTACTAATAGAAGAGCTAAAGCAGAGAGAGGAGGAAGCAACAGAAGCTCAGCAACAAGCCGATGTAAAGTTGCTCGAGGCTAAAAAACTAGCTTCACAGTATCAAAAGGAGGCTGACAAATGCAGTTCAGGTATGGATACATGTGAAGAAGCTAGGGAGAAGTCAGCAGAGTCGCTGCTCGGTCAAAGGAAATTAACTGCTTTGTGGGAGGAAAGAGCTCGGGAACTTGGATGGAAACCGGGGAATGTCAAACCACACCGGAATCAGTAACGAACACCGGAGGATGGTGATTGATACAGCATGCCAACCAATAGAGATCTTATTACAAACACCCTCCCTTGGTGATAGTGGCAAGGAAAAAGGGTTTCAATTCTGGTGACCTTGCCTCACTTTGCGCCACGACGAGTTCCTTTGTCCATAGATTTTATATTGGGTTTGTCAGCATTGTCACCAACGTCCATAGCTGTTTGTCAGCATTGTGTTAAAATGGCGACAGAATGACACTCATCGCCTGTAAGTCTTTAAAGGGTGATCAGTTTCTTGGTTGTTGTTTATGAATTATGGTAGTAAAGAAGGAATTGCTCTTATTTCTACAGAGTTGTGGACTGGATAGTTGTTGATGAGTTGTGACATTCTGTTTTCCCCAAATTCTCATGATATTTTGAGATGAAGATGGTGTAATATATATTTATTTGAGATGAAGATGGTGTAGTATATATTTATTTGAGATGATATTTCGATCAAGTGGCTACTGAAGAGACTGTCAAAGAAAGGGAGACTCCCCCAGACTTCTCCAAACCTGTAAGTACTTTTCCATTTGAACAATGCATGGTATTGTGATAGACAACTTATATGCTGGTGCTTTGTTTCTTCTGCTCACAGAGAATTCAAGTTGTCAACCTAACATGCCCACAATAAATGAAATGTCTGCCCTTGCCAGCTCTCGAAACCTTTGCAGAATCCACCCTCTTACATAAACTCATCATGTTCTTCTCTACCATGTCGTTGTCACACATCTTATATAAGTAGAGTTTTGATGCTATGTGTTGCCCAGGAATTGTATTTGTATTTGGTACGCTCTAATAGTATTGCTCAAGCGTGTTGCTCACGGGAAAATGGTAAAGATTGTTAGGACTGATAGGCAACGGGACTACCAGAAATAGTAGATGAAAAAGATTCTGTGTGCATAAAGTGTTGTGTATGTCAGAGTTACATCTCGATGTAATCAAGCTACTAGTTATATCCAGGTCCAGCAAACAGGGTCAACAAAGAAGATAAAAATGATGAGAAGATGTGGAACCTCAAGGAAGATGGAGGACCTCTAAACCTTGAGCACGCAAAAATGATCTAACCGGATGTACAAAAAGCACCGGAAGCGCAATCTTTCCCAGTGTTTCCTGTTGGACAGGGTTGGCCGCCCATCTGTTGCACTAGCCTGATACATGATCATGAAGGTTAGCGTGTAAGCATGCACATGCCACAAGGGATATTAAGGCAATCTTCATCATATTTGGATGTACAAATTACAATTCATGTCATTTCCAAACACGGAATTTATTCCCTTTTGTATGAATAATTGTAAACTTTAATTTAGATATCATTGTGTACCAGCTTCATCGAAATAAAATTTGGGAGTGGAGAGCTCCTCAATAGAAAAGGAAGCTATTTTTTCCAATATTCTTGTGGTTGCGGATTTTGTTTTTGAGCAATTGACGCGCGTCCAGTGTTACTGTCAGGAAAAAGAAATAAATGCCTTCAGAGTTTGTTGCGTAAGAAAGACATGTCTTCAGAGTTAATCTGAAGGCATAAAAATCCACGGCATAGCGGCGATCGCTCCCTGAGTATCTGATGTGTACGCGATGCTCGACATCGTGTCCATCCAAAGCGTGCTCCTCTCCAAACACCACCACAATCGCCCCCTATGCCGACGGCCCTGGCCGTCGGCATAGCCCTGATTCCCGTCGGGACAGGCCTATGCCGACGGCCCCCGTCGGCAACATATCCATCGGCGTAGGCCGGGAGGCCGTCGGCATAGATCCCATCCCGACGGTGTCCGTACATCTATGCCGACGGCCTCGGCCGTCAGCAACGTCCCCGCCTAGCGGTGGCCGCCGTCAAGTGTTGACCAACAGCTGGGTAACAAGTGGCACCTCTATGCCGACGGTTTAGCCGTCGGCGTGCCAACGGCTAAACCGTCGGCATAGAGGTGCCACGTGTCGCGCAGCTGCAACTCCTGGGGCAGGGCTATGCCGACGGCCTAGCCGTCGGCGTAGTTTTAACCTATGCCCCAGGAGTGCCCAGTGGCTGACACGTGGCGGCTATGTCGACAGCCTATCCGTCAGCGTAGTTTTAACCTATGCCGACGGTAGGTGCCATGTGTCGCCCAGCTGTTGGTCAGCATTTGACGGCGGCCACCGTTAGGCGGGGACGTTGCCGACGGCCGAGGCCGTCGGCATAGATGTACGGACAACGTCGGGATAAGGCACATTTATCTTGTGAAAATATAAAAAATAAAAAAATAATATAAACTAAAAATAAAAAAAATAAAAAAAAAATAAATGTATGCCGACGACAAGGCCATCGGCATAGGTGCGCACATAGAGGTACAATCCCACGGATCGATGACGTGGCATCGCACGCGGATCGATGATGTGGCAAAGGGCATGGGCCAGGTCTATGCTGACGGCTATGCCGTCGGCATATCTCTACCACACAACGGGCCCCCCACTCCCTCGGATCGATGACGTGCCGACGACTCAGATCGGTGATGTCAGCAAATCTATGCCGAAGGCATAGCCGTCGGCCGCCGTTACCACCCATCGGTGTAGTTTCGACGCCGTCAAACGGTCGTCGCTGACCGGGTAGGTGGGCCCGGGCTATGCCGATGGCCCCCATAGGCGTATCTCGCGCGGCCCCGACGACCATAGTATGCCGACGACCCCCGTCGGCATAGATCAACGTATGCCGACGCTGCGTTTTGATTTTCGGCCGAAAAATACAATTTTCGGCCGAATTTCGGCCGTCTCGCCTGGGCCCGACATATGGGCCTTTCGGCCGAACAATTCAGCCCAATTTGAATTTATCTGGCCAGACCCAGCTTCCAGAGCCTCCCTGTTACACTTCTGCTCACATAAAACAACGAAACCAATCGCCCTAACCCTAGTTCGCGATTTCCTCTGGCTCCTCCCGTGTGCGGCGCCGCCGCTGCACATCGAGCAGATCAGCAGACACATCTCACTCGAGCGCTGCTTCTCCCGCGTCCTCCGCATCTCGCCGGCGCTCACTAGCCTCCTGCCGTCCTCCACGTCTCCTCGCATCCACCCCATCCACTCCCTGTCCATTGCTTCTTCAAGACGGCGGCATGGTGCTCGGCGGCTGCGGCAATGGAGGTGATGGTGCGCGAGCCGACCAGTTCAACGGAGGCAGGAGCACAGGGCAGCGGCAGCAGCATGGAGGGCGTCCTCTTGGTTGGGAAGGTATAGATGTTCTTGATGCCTTTATATCTTACTACTTGAAGCAACAATCCGTACAAAGCTATATAGCTATTACAAGCAGCTTGATTAAATGTACATACACAGCTAGCTAGCTATTACAAGCAGCTTGATCGATTGTTGTACGAGTATAGCTTCCTGCTTGTTGCTGCATCGGACTGCTTGCTGCGACGAGTCAGCAACCAACAATTAATGAGCCTGACTGCCAAAGGATGGAAGAAGCAAGATGTGCTCTATTACCATGTAATTTTGTATGATTCACATCTGTTTTCATGCATATTTTGCTTTTAGTCACCAAGGATGCTCACGATCTGGTAATATTTATTTTGGTCCAAAAGAAAAGTGGGTTACAAACCTTGTTATTAACATCCTCAAATATACAATCGTTCAATAAATCTGGGTTGTGTGCTTGCGTTTTTGAGCTGTTGAGATGATTCCTGCGCACATTGTTATAGTGTCTTTTATATGGGGACACCCTAGTAATGTTGACCCAATGATTAATTTGAATGGTCAGCAATACCATTAAGTAAGCAAGTGACACCCTAGTAGATCGGGTTGTACTGTTTTTGTTTATCATTCATATGGGGACACCCTAGTAAGCAAGTGTGGCTTCCTTAGTTACCTATTCTTCATAGCTGACCGTTGTTCTTTTGTCATGTGATTTTCAGGTAATGGAAATGCAAATAGGAGTGGTAGTGGCAACCATGATGCAAATGCAAATGATTCCCAAAAATCTTGGAAAGGTATTACTATGCTTTGCTTGTTCACACGATGCAAATGGAACCATGATCTTGATTTGCTAGCTTCAATTGAAGTGATGTTGTTTGTAACTTTGCAATGCAGGAATTAAAGATAATAACTTGTATGATCCTTGGAACCATGCATGGCCGTATTATGGGGGTTTTGATTGTGTGTACTGCAGCCTAAAGCACAAAGGTGGAGGTGCAACCCGTGTCGCGGAGCACCTTGGTGGTATTGTAGGTAATGTCAGGAGCTGCCCCAATGTGCCAAGAAATGTGAGAGATGCAATGAGAGAGTGCCGGGATGAATCAAAGAGGAAGAAAAGAGACAAACAAAATAGCAGGCTGAGAATTGAAAGAAATATTATGGAAGGGTTGTATCAAAAAGGAGGGGTGATTAACATACTAGATGATGATGAAGAAGAAATTCAGATGAATATTAGAGAGGCCTTGCGTGACCCGAATGTCTCCCGCAGAGTTGAAAGGAGGATTGGTAGGGGGGGCGTGGGTGATGTGCGGGTTTCTGTTGGCAAAAGGAGTATCACTACCTATTTTGACAAACAATTATCCAGCAACAAAGTATCTATGCAGCCCAAGATCACTAGTTCTTTGGATCCTAATTCAAGAGATGCACTTGGCCTAGCTTGGTCCAAGTTTTTTCATGCCAATGATATTGCTGGACGTAAAGCTGATTGCCCATACTTCCGAGCTGCTGTGAAGATCACTCAACAATTAGGGCCTGCTCCTATACCAACCGCGAAGGAGATTGATGGGAAATATTTGGAGGCTAACTATGATGAAGCTACTTCCTTTCTTCAAAAATTTAAACAAGATTGGAAAAACTTCGGTGTGACTCTTATGTGTGACTCTTGGACTGGTCCTACAGGAATGAGCCTCATAAACTTCATGGTATATTGTAATACACGAATGTTCTTCCTCAATACCATTGATGCATCCGGCCAGACTCAGAATTCAGGTTACTTCTTCCTCCCCTTCTTCGCATTTTACTTGCTTCTTGAACACTTGTATTTTTCCTATACATGCATTTCACATATGTTCTTAGAATACTTGCTTCTTGAATACTTGGATCTGTTTTAGGATTGTTTTATGTTCTCAATGCCTTGTTCTAATTAGCTATATATGCATTTTACATATGCTCCTACAATAGTTGCTCGTTCAATTCTTGGATCTGTCTTACAATTGTCTTATGTTCTTAAAATACTTGCTTTGTTCTAATTAGGTATATGCATTTTACATAATTTTGCAGACTTTATCTATAGAGAGATTGAGAAGGTTGTAGAAGAGATAGGCCATGAACATATTGTTCAAATAGTAACCTATAATGGGTCCAACTATAAGAAAGCTTGCAAAACCCTTATAGAAGAACCAAAATACTCTCATATTGTTTGGCAACCGTGTGTTGCCCACACCGTCAATCTTATGTTAAAAGATATAGCAAAATTTCCCGAGGTTGATGTGATAGTCAAGAGTGCCAAGACAATCTGTAGGTTCTTGCATAAGCACAATAACCTACATGATAACATGAACAAGAACATAGGTGGTGAACTAATTAGACCAAATGCCACCCGTTTTGGGACTGTCTTCATGTTCCTTGAGAGTTACCATTTGAAGAAAGATAAATTTAGGGAGTGGATGATTTCGACTGATTGGAAGGAGTGTCAGTGGAGGTATGAGCCTGGATATGTGTTTGCTGAAGAATGTTTGTCTAGTAATGTTTGGTGGAACACGCTAGAGTGGGTATTGGGTTCGTTGAGGCCACTTTATAAGGCCATGAGGTATGCTGATACACAGAAACAATGCACTCTTTCTGGATTCAAGAAAAGTATGATGCTCGCTATACAAGGAATGGAAGCACATCTAGGCCCTACATCAAGGTTGTACCTTAGTTTCATGCGCAAGGTGGGCAAGAGGATAGAGGCAATGGAAGAAGATACATTTATGGTTGCAGGTATTCATAAATGAATGGAATTTTGAAATTTATATTTCTCTTTTTTTTCTGTTTTTAATTCATGTTGCTCTATTTTTATGCAGCTGCTGTCCTTGATCCATATACACATTACAAGCTCAACCTTTGCAACCATACAGATTATGCTATCTCACTAACAGATGCGATAGCGAAGATATTAGATCCAAAGAGTGCTCTTTCAGCCATTGATGAAGTAAGTAAGTTTAGGGAGTGCCAAGGGAGGTTTGGGACCAGATTAGCAGAAGAAGCTGCGGCGAGAATGGAGCCAAGTAAGACATGGTCCTTTAGTTTTAGAAATTTCATTTCCTTTTGGTTTGCAATTCTGAAAATTTCATTGGTGATATCTTGCAGCCCAATGGTGGTTTCAATTTGGAGGGGATGTTCCTACATTGCAGAAGTGTGCAATGAGAATTTGCTCACAATGTGTCTCATCAAGTGGGTGTGAGAGGAATTGGAGCGCCTTTGCTTTGGTGCACACAAAGCAAAGAAATCGTCTTTTATATGACAAGCTCCACAAGCTAGTTTCTGTCCGCTACAACCTAAAGGTATAAACTAACTCATTTAACTTTATTTGTCAACCTAGTATTGTCCTTGCATGTCATATAATTTACTTGGTTTACTATTCAAACTTTGAAGATACGTGCTGAAGAAGATCAAGAGAAAGATATAGATAATGAAGTTGATCCAAGTGCACTGCTGATGGACACAACAATGTTTGATGAAGCAAATCCAATAATGGAGTGGCTGAATGAGGATGAAGAGGATCCAATTGTGGATGGAGCTAATGCAGCCAGTGCTGTTTTTGAGAAAATAAGGCGTCTCAACTCAGGCAGGAAGGATTCTTATGTTGGTACAAAGGGTAATAAGAAGAAAAGAAAGAGGAATCATGATGAGGAGAATGAGTATGTCGAAACTGAGAGTGAGGATGACGATGAAGAGAATGAGTATGTTGATAATGAGAGTGAGGATGATGATGGGGTGAGTGAGGATGATGAGGATGATCAACAAGATCAGCAAGAGACACAAATGCAAGTGGAAGAAGAGACACAAGTACAAGCTGAAAAGGAGACAACAGCAAGTGTTGGCAATTTGGAGACTCGTAGATCTGGACGACTAGTTAGGAAGAAGACCAAGGAAGTGAACAGCCTCTACTCGTAGATTTGGTAAGTCTCTTATTTTTGCCGTTTCCGCTCTAATGTTTATTCTCACTGTGTATGATCAGTACTGCTGCTCTAATTGCTACTTGTCAATTATCACCTAGTAGTGTTGTTATAATTGCCACTTATCTTGTATTGTTGTTGTAGTTGCTATACTTATCACCTATCAGTGTTGTTCTAATTGCTACCAATCACCTAGTAGTGATGTTCTCTGTTAGTCCATTTTATTTGATTATGCACAAAGTGGAAGAAGAAAATTTTGATGTTGAACTACATCCATCCTGATCCTTTCTCTGTTTTCTCTAAACCAAAAATGCCACATGAAGAACTAAGGATATCAAGAAGCTTTTGGATGTATGCAAGCTTGGAGCTGCTGTTTTATAGGTATGTTAACCACTATATTTATCCTGCAATACCTTGAGCTTATGCATGATTTTTGATTCACATTTTTCACCGTGGATTTTCCTTTTGTGTTACAATTGACAAATGGCTAGTCCAAGCCAACAGCGGGCTGTTTGTGTCTATGTTGCTTTCTTTGTATCCTTAGAGTTTTGTTGTGTTGGATTATAAACTATAAACTAAAATTCATCATTCTAGTATATGGAGCCATAACCTTTGTTCCTGAAGCTTTTTTGTGAATAAAAACTATATTGTTGTAGTAGATTTGTTATTTCATTCATGAGCATGCATAATATTTGAATATTGTTCTACTAGCTAGCTACTTCTCCTGATAATCCATTTTATTTTTTGTTGCACAAAGTGGCAGAAGATAATTCCAATTCAGAATACCTCCATCCTGACCCTTCCTCTATTTTTTCTAAAGCAGTAATGGCATGTGAAGAATATCCAGGGATATCAAGAAGCTTTTGGATGTAGGCAAGCTTGGAGCTGCTGTTTCAGTGTCATGCTTTGATGGTTGTCTTTTGGAGCTGTTATTTCTATGTGTAATCCTTTAAGTCTATTGGCTGTACCGGACTATTTAAACTACGAACTACGCTGTGATGGTTGAACTGATGTTGGACTGTTAATGGTTATGTTGGAGGAAACTTTATAACTAATGTGCGCCTGCTATATGTTGGACAGATGTAGTTTTATTAATCCCTAGAGCTTATTTGCTTAAGTTTATTCGATCCATCCTGATGGTTGTTGCACTGATATGTTTATGCTTTGTTTTATTTCAAATTTTGCTTGAATTTCGGCCGAATTTCGGCAATTTCGGTTGAATTTTGGTCAAATTTTCAAATTTTGATTTTGCAATTTCGTCCGAGATTTTGCCGAAAAAATTGAAATTCCCGAAATTCGGCCATTTCGCCCAAGGACGAAAAAAAACACAAACCGAAAATCAAAACGCAGTGCCGACGGCATTTCTACGCCTACGGCCTGTCCTAGGCCGTCGGGATATGTCAATCTATGCCGACGGGGGCCGTCGGCATAGATGAGGCCGTCGGCGTAAGCTAATATTCTGGTAGTGGAAGGTGAGGGCAGCGACCCATCCCTCTAGGATGTTGGCAGCAACAACGTGCTCTCGCCGGAGCAACCCGAGGCCGTGCGGCGCCACCACCCGAGCACACCGCCCGTGGACCAAGTGAAGGACTCCATCGAGCTCCTCGTCGTGTCCCCCGCTGCGTTGGAGGTTCACGGGCATCTGCAGCGGCTCACGGCGAGCAGTCACGCTGGAGCCTCACCTTCACCCAATACCCTTTTCACGTCTATGCCGGAGCAGGGTGCGTAGGACGATGCAGGGAGAGGCGGCAGCGCTTGCCCTGATGTCCGTCAATAAGCTCGAGGTCGGTGGGCATGGCGCATCGCGGCTTGACCGCCACGAGCTGGTAAGGCAAACGGGAGACCAATGCGGATGGGAGCAGTTCAACGGCATGCATGTTTTTGGTTGTCTTTTTCCTCTTGAAATTGAAATTATTTCTGGATCGCTTACAAATCCTAGACTAAACTTGCCAATCTGTGCTGTCTTTATTCTATACTTACGTAGGGTAGTTTCGAATTCTTTTAATAAGTGCGTCTTAGTTTGTTAATTCCTGGTGATAGCCCCGATGCCCCATCGTTGTATATCCTCTCTTCCTGGTTCTGTTGCCGATTTCAGAAGTACAAGTGCAGAGTTCATAGCATGTTACATGCTCTTATATTGATAGACAAAGACAGAGATTTTTGTGTCTATGTTGTTGTTGCTGTTGGTGACGCCACTGCTGCTACACTGATTTGTGTGTGTGTGTGTGAGTTCATAGCATGCTGCTATATTGAGAGAGAGGGAGGGAGGGAGGAAAGGGGGGGATGGAAGGGGAGAGCGCCCTGATGATATGGTAGCTGTAGATGATATACTTGTGACCCCTCCCCTCCCCCGAGTCTACCCCCTCTCCTCTCCTCGCGTCGTCCCCCCACGGGCGGCCGGGGGGAGCCCAGATCTGCCTCCCCTCGCCCCTCCTCGTCGTCGCCGACGCAGGTCGCCGGGCAAAGCCCGCTCGGCCTAGGCGGCGGCGGGGCCTTCTTCTCCTCCTGCCTAAGGATGGCGGCGCGATGGCGTGACGACACGGGCTGGCGGCGGCGGCTGCTGGGCGTACGTGGCATCATCCTTTCCTGGGTCGGCGGCAGGGTCTGGTGTAGGGCTCTCCGGTGGCGCGACTAGGGCTTGCGGGCGGCCCTGCTGCTTGCACGGCGCAGATGCTGGCTGGTCAGGCAGCGGCAGCCTGGATCCTACTTCCAGTCCCCGTAGAGATGGCGCGATCCGTACACAAGACTTGATGGAGGTTCTTTGAACAGATCTGGGTGAAAACCTTGCGCTCGGCTGTATGCCAAGGCCGGTGATGGCGGCGCTCTTCTGTGTCGTTCTCTTCTTGAAGACATCGCCGTGAAGAAGTTCCAGACCTCTATCTGTTACCTCGGGAGAAACCCTACATCGATAGATCGGATGACGGCGACGCTCTTGCGCCATGTCCCCCTTGAGGGCGTCAGTCTTGGAGGTGTGCACGGGCTCGAGGGACCAGCGGACAATATCTTCGGTGAAGCGGTGTTTCATCTTACGCACCAACGACTGTGGATCTCAGCGGCGTGGCGTAGTGGAGTCTCGGCGTTCGATGTGTGTAGACGGACTCGCGCAGGAGGATGGCGCTGTCTGGCGTCGCGGTGGCATCGGTGGCAGACCTGGCAAGGTCGTGCGTTAGTACCTGCTCTGAAGATGGATCGGTGGAAGACGGTGGCGGCGACCTCTAAGAGTGCGCCGGACTGGTGTGTGCACAAACCAGGTATATGGCTTGGCTGGGGCCTCCGGTTTTAGATGTTAGGCCTAGGTGCGAGGTCTATTTGGTATTAGGCTCGGACTATCGGCACCCGTTCATCAAGTGGATAGAAGTAGCGACAAATGTTGCCCAATATGGTGGCTTCAGACTTACTGATATACTATTTTGTAAAATCTTTTTGAATAATTAATAAAGTGGTTGCATGCATCGCCCAGATGGAGAGGCAGGGGGTCTTCTTTCTTTAAAAAAAAAAGAGATATGATATACGTGTATCTTGACTTTCAGGTTGTTCCCTGTCCAGAACATGCAGATCATTCTCTCCTTTAGAGCATCTCCAATAGAAGCATGGTAGCACAGCGCGCTAATTTTTTTTGCAGCGCCAAAATAGAGTTTTAACACGCGCAGGAGGATGCCTGTTCTTTGGGAGTGCGCCTAGCCGGCGATTGAAAAAAATATGAAACAACACATACAAAAACATTCATAGTTCAAATTCATAGCATAGTTCAGGCCTCAAACCACAAGCAAGTTCATACGATGCAAAATAAAAATAGATAAAACAATGCTAGACTACTCGTCTTCCACGGTGGTGTAGTCCAATAGATAAAACAATGCTAGACTACTCCTTGTCCTCCTCGGTGGTGTAGTCCGACGACGTAAACGTGTCGAGCCACCGAGGATCTTCATTGTCCCAGGTCGATGCACGTCCCAGGTCGATCTGGGCTTCCGCCAGTTCTTTCCGCACACGCTTGCCGCCTGACACACGGCTCGTTCAGGGCGGCGACATCCCGCGGGAAGCGCTCGCGCCACACCACCATGGCGTGCTCATCCGCCTCGGCTATGAGGAGGCGGCGCTCCCGCCTCCGCTGGAGGAGGCGATCCTCTTCGCTGATTAGTCACGGGAGAGGCGTGAGATCCTGCGCCTGCTGGCGTGTCCGCACGTCGCAGAAATTCATCCGCGACCGAGGCCACCCGAGGTGCATGCCGCTGCGTCGTACGTGCGTGTGGCCTTGTGGACGGAGTCGAATGTTTCGAGCCCGAGGCGTGTATCGCCGGAGCGGATCTCCGCGTAATACACGCTGGAGGGGCGGAGGCCGGCGCCGCGGTAGCCCGAGCTACTCCGGGGGCGCGGCGGCATGGCGGGGCGCGAGAACCGACCGGGGGAGGGGGCAGACTCGAACGTGGCGGGGCGCTGGAAGAGTCGATGGGAGAAGGCGCGGCGATGGCGGCGGGACGTTGGAAGAGGCACGGGGAGAAGGCGCAGCGGAAGGAAAGTTTCTGGCGGTTGGCGGGCGTAGGCGCGCAGCTTTTAATTCATCGCGCTGGCGTCGCGCGTGGGCCAATTTATTTGGCGCGCCAACTTTTTCCGCGCCTGCTGAAGCGCGTCGCGTGTCCTCTCGCGCGCCAAACTGGCGGTTTTTTCAGCGCCGCAAATTTTGCGTGCCTGTTGGAGACACTCTTATGTGATTTATGTGAGATTGACATATATGCATATGACTTTTAACAATTTGTGATGATGTTCTTATTCAGTACTTGCAGTTTTCTATGTAAGAACATTTCAATATCCAAAGTGGCCGGGTAGATGCTCTTTATAACCTTTTCTTTTCTTTTATGATCTCCTAAGGTATCTTCTCAAAGTATTTACAGTTGGCATCGGTTTCACAGATTATGCCATGCTCAAACAAGTGACACAACACGAGGGAGAACAATATCTGAATGTGGGCTGGGTTGCCACCACATTGGATTGATGCTGGTTTATTTGTGGCTCGTAATGCTTGGTAAGTTAGGGTATTACTACTCCTAATACTTGGATTGATGTATACTAAATTGATGTCCAAACACCTTCTTAGGCAAAAAGAGTATATACTTCAACTCGCATCCCTCTTTCCTGTTCCCTCTTCTCTGTAATGGTACTGCTTATTGTCGTTGAGATTTCAATGGAAAAAGGGTTGCCTGGTTGGAAAGAGAGACAGGAGTACATGTTTCCTTGCTTTCCTATTTCTTTGCTTTGCTATATTTTCATCTTAGTTATAACTCACTTGAAAATTATGTGTTATTTTTCGCTAGAAACAGAGAAACAAAATCTTAATTAACTGAAAAGTATATACATGAGCGGCCAGAAAGAAAGCACGAGGTGGATATGTTTGGTATATTTATTTCCAAGAGTATCACCATGCATCCTCCTTCAACAGTTAAATGGTCAGTTGGCATGTTTTTGCCGCCATGTCACCAGTTTAATAGTGTACACCCCATTGCAACGCACGGGCAATTACCTAGTAAATGAAATAACTGCATGTGCCAACCCTCAGAACATGGGCAGAGTTCAGCCTCTTTACATGGACTCTTCAAATTATTCTCTACCATGCCACACTTCTTATACAAGTAGAGGTATTGGTAATGTCTCTTTTCTCTAGAACTGTAGATGTGTACACTCTAAAATGTGAAAACATTGCTCCAGCTCGCGCGTTTACTAGAAAAGTGTAGGGTGACGGGAATGATAGGCATCGGGAGAACCGGCAGCAGTGACTACTCTGTACATGGATTCGGTTACTTGCTTCTGGCAAGTCACACCTTAAACAACACTTCTAGCTCGTTCACCAGGTGCATATTAGACGACCAAGACGAATCAGGAGATAATCAGGCTTGGCAGCTCTCGAAGACTGGACCCAGTACACTATCGCCATCTTATCGACACCCTCCTCGCTCGATGGGAGGCGGAGCACCTGGTAGTGCTGCAGTCGGAGGGCGGCGCCATCTTTGCTCGAGAAGAGGCATCTTGGCTTGTAGTGCTGTGGAATTCGCTCGACCTGGTTGCACTCCTCATCGTGGCGCAGCTGTGCGGCATCGTTTTGGCCGCATCGCGGCAAGTGCGTGATTCGGACCTCTTTGTGAGCAGCCCACGTTGATGCGGCGTGCAGCCCCGTCGCAGCGGCAGCAACAACACGATTGCCCTGTCTGACGAAGTAGAGCTTCATAATATATTGATGCCCTCAGCTTACCAACGCTCACCCTGCTTGTGCCTACTCAGGATCCTCAACGTCGTTGTGTTCAAGGCCGCTGCTATTTAACCATAAATCAAGCAACACCAGGATAGCAGACGGGCAAGACGGCGCCATGTCCTGTGCAGCAGATCGCAAGGAGATGTATATGGATAAATGAGTTACATCATCATATTTTAAAGTGCACAAATTTTCCATGGTTGATTCATGTATTTATTTTGTTGGGTCATGTTGAATAATATATTAAAATGGTTGTGTGCATCGCTTGATGTAGATGCCATGGGTATTTTTTCTGAAAAAAGAAAAAGAAAAAAAAAAGATAGAAGTATCCTTGAAAAGAATTGTAAAGTGCCTGGATGCCCGATAGGGAAAGAAATGGTTAACAACAGTGTAGCGCCACCATTGTCTCTCGCTTAAGAATAGCCACAGTTGAGCTCAACACCAAACGTAGTACTCCAAATCTTTTATTATTATTATTGAAACATTAACTTGTGCATGTACGACGTGACCAACCATCTCTCCTCACAAATTCCGCTTCTTATATTATTTTGTTCTGCACGCGGCCACTCATATTCATTCACATATTTGCTCCTTTCTTTTATTATTTCGTTCTGCACGCGGTCCAGTACCCAGTAAGCATGCACGTGCAACACACGTCTCAAATAAAACAAGTTTATATGCTATTTTACAAAATTTTCAGATTGATCCGAAATGTTGTTTTGTCTTTCAAATTGTATTTTCAAAAAATGTGACATATTTCTGATCCAACACGTGCTAATTTTTATTTTAGTGAGTTCTTTTACCAAGCCATTTAAATGTGTCTTATGCACAACGATATGAGCGCGTGTGTAACACATGATCCAGAAACATGTTTTCGCATAAAATTCAGTGTCACATAATAATTGTATTATAACTGTTACAAAAATATATTTTAAAAACCGCAACTAAGCATGTCTTGAAGGTCCATCTTTTGAAGCAATGAAGGTCCATCTATAGATGCGATCAATGATGCTTCGTTCAATGTATGGGATATTGTTTTGAGCTTCGTTCTCTTCATACTTTAAAAGATGCACAAAAAATTGCTTCCTCAGCTGAAAACCATCCTACATATGCATTATACAACATTGTTGTAACAAGTTGCATGTGCAATGTGTATACAAATAAGCATAGTGTCAATACTTACGTTGTGTATGGGAAAATATAGTTTTCCATCGCACAATGAGTGCATGTAATTAAAAACCAAATAACCGGAAAGGCACTGCATGTATGAAATAAACACATAATGTGAGTCGAATTAATCAATTAATATTGTAATGCGTTTAAAAGATTCATACCAATGTGAATTTGTTGGAGCAATCGGAACTATGCATTCCCATTTAGAGATATCATCCTTGAATGCAGGGTTTGCAACTTCAAGCGCAAGGTTTAGGTTGTGGACCACAATTTTAAGTACATTATTCCCCAAAGTAGGTATTGGTATCGGATCAAAAATTGAGACAACTTTTTTTGTTTTGATCCAACACAAACAATAGAAATAGCCCAAACATATACCAAGGCAATAAAATCTGCAATGATGAGATAGTTTAGAAATAAATGGAATATTAATTAAGACCAAACAAAGCACTGTTAGAGATGAAAAATTAAAATCTTACCGTATCACATTGTGAGATATGATAACCATCACTGTCAGGCCAGCTATGAAACAACGGTTTCAATGTAGCAATTTCCACATTTTCACGATGACTTGAGTCTCGTGCATAGTGGAACATCGACTAAAATAAGAATGAGAAAATATTAGTGCAATGAGAAAAAAATGTAATACATGATTATAGTAACTTACACAAAAGTTCAGATCCATATAGTGAGATGGAATGTCTCTGAGAAGCTGGACTTCGTGGCGCGCTAGTATCCGCACAGCCATATTAAAGCAATGTATATCCATGTATTCATCATTGTTCAATATGTTTTTTATTTGTCTCAAATTTAAGGTAATAGGGTACGGATCAGAGCTTTTCACCCATTCGCTCCTGTAAAGTTGAAATACTTTCAATTATAATGACATCAGAGTAATTTATTGGAATAATACAAAATGAATTAAAAAAATATGGCTTACTCTAGTAGAGCGACATCATCAACCATGCTGATGAACAAGCATAGTTCATCTATTAAATCATCGTTTGTTGGATTGACAGACGGTGAAAGTATAAATGATTGCGAGATTAGCTCGACTTCTCCTGATGTATTTGATGTTTTGAAATTCTCAGGAGGTGTATCCAGAATCATACATTCCGTGGGATCTGTGTTGTTGTCGTCATCTTCCATGTCTCGATTTCTTATGTTATCATCATTCAATTCCGAGTCCACTAAAATGACAGCTAGTTTTGTTCTAAAATCTGTCATATGTTCCTATTAAAATAGTAATAAGAGTTAAATAGTGATACAACATAGAATAAGTATAATGATATAGAGTGAAACATACCTGTGTTGGATTGTCAGACAAAATATTTCCTGTGAAGTACTCCATAAAATTTATCATCCACAGACCACAAGATGACCTGCATGATTACAAAACTCAAATTTATCATCCACTTTTATCATTTTCAAAGGGATTCATATTATTTTTTTAAATCATCAAATGATCATGATTATAACAAGCCGCGATGAAAACAAAAATTTCACCAATGCAGCATGTGAACCGGACATGCCCTTTGAAATCTGAAGGCATTTTTATTTTGTTTGGAAAAAATGCCACACTCACTTACAATGGGTCACTGGCTCACTAGAGATTAAAAAAAATGAGTCAACCTTCCACCGCCCCCTCCCCTCACGCTTATCTTTTCCCCATTCTTCACTCAGTCCTCCAAATCCACAGCCTGGCCGCCCCTCCCCTTCCCGATCCCCATCCACAGCCGCCGGAGCTCTCTGCTGACCGCACCTCTTCGTCAGCAACGCCGGCGGACGCGCAGGCCCCTGCTTTGCCCCCCCCCCTTCGTCAGCACCGCCGGCGGACGCGAGCGCCCCTGCTCTGCCCGCCCCTTCTTCCTATCCGGTGCCGCTGGGACCCTCCTTTCTCCTGGCGACGGCGGGGCGCTCGAGCCGGGCATGCTCGCCGGCGACGCCGGGGCCCTCCCTCCTCCTGGAGACGGCGTTGCGCTCGAGCAGGGCATGCTTGCCGGCGACGCCGGGGCCCTCCCTCCTCGTGGCGACGGCGGGGCGCTAGAGCTGGGCATGCTCGCCGGCGACGCCGGGGTTCGCTCGTGCTGATGCACTCGCCGCAGCAGGAACTTCCCTCCCCCTCCACCCTGCTCGGGACGCCATGAAGGTCCGGTTCCGGCTGTTCTTCTCCCCTCGATCGGGATGCTCTGCTCTCCGACCCCATCTTGATTACACTGTCCGTTTCGGTCAGGAGCAGGAGCAGTTGGTGCTGGCGACCTCCATCTTGATTAGGATCCCCACGATGACCTCCGCGTGCTGTGCTCGGGACCCTCCCTATGCTTCTCGTCGCTCCTCCGGGTCCAGGTTAGTCTCTCCGACCCCGCCGCCTGCTGGTCCCCGTCAAATCGGTGCATATGTGTATACTTTCAGCTCGTATACTTTGACATATCCATGCTTTATTCTTGTTGTGCAGAAACTTCTTTTGTGATGCAACTAATGGGGAAATACAAAAATACAAATAATGTCGATTACTTTGAGCCTTTGAGTTAGAAGGTATACCAATCTCTTTGCAGTGTGCTGTTAATATACTCTTCTCTTGGCCATGCTGAGATGTTTAAGTCTTTCCACTTATCAGTATTTAGTTCCATTTGAAGCGATGCATATTCGAATACATTTTCCAGTCCTTTGAGCTGTTGAATGAATATAAATGACAAAGTATTAGCATCACAACCGAACAAGCCCAGAAATTGTCTTATCAAAAGATGGTGTAGTGGGACTAATGACTAACCATAGCGGTGAGGTCTTTGCGGCTCATTCCTGGGCCCAGCGAGTCGAGCACCTGGATGCATCGCTGCCCTGTATTTATAACTGCTAGGTACCAATGGAAGTATTCAATGTTAACTGGAAGGAATATCTGAAAATAGGGTTTTTGTTAGTTTAGGTCTCATATACAAACATTCGTCCTTGATTGAATTCATAGTAATATGTATGGAACTGAGACTCACCATATCATTTTCTAAATAAGTTTTAGCTCTGTTTAATACCCACCTTGGCGCATCATCCCGTATAGAGCTAAATTCCTTTATCATCTTAGAGATGCATACATTTTCTAAGAACACACTTCCACCTGACCTCATCTGTAGATGCTCTTTAGCACGTATGCAATGTATGTATGCGTCTATGATCTGCAATATTAAGTGCACACCTTGGTTAAAGGAGAGAATAAAAACTCATGTTAAAATAGCATCGTCTTGTCTATATATACTTACTTCGTCGCCAAGAAATTCTTCGGGGAGTAATAGACGTTCTAAGTGTCGTCTTTTGAGATGTGAGTCGTCGATGCTCACTAACTTTCTTTTATCGTTTGGTTCAGACATGATATTTTCAATCACGGACCAATCATCGCCGGTGCAGACGTAATCTATCATGATGTCAGTAACAACATTTAGTAATAACAAAGAAAATAAATGTAGCAAAAGCAGGGCATAGAAATTAAATGTAGCAAAAACAGGCATAATATATCATGATGTAAGTAACAAAATTTATTAATGATGACCACAAAAATAAATTTAGCAAAAGCGGTGCATAGAAGGATTTGTCGTGCCTTCTGGAGCGACCACGTAGTCTTGTGCCTTCTTAGGTTTGTTATGCAGTCGGACAGGCTTCCCTGTCTGCACAGGCATTGCCAGCTTGTGTACTATAATTTCTGCCCCTTCCCTGCCGGACATTTGTTCTAATTCTTCGTCCTTAGGGGCATCCATTTGTTCACTTGTTTCGTTGTCGGTTAATTCCTGGGAGCAACATTACAAAGAATGATCCGTATGCAGGATTAATATATAATTAAGAATTAGAACTATCTGGGACATATTTGGAGAAGATGCCTGTGGCACTTCGGAGACTTCGGAATCAGTGTCTTGTGCGTGCTCTTCTCTTCCTCCACTTCATCTTTGTTGGCTATTCCATTTGATTCTGCCAGCTTGCCCCCTATAGTTTCTGCCCCTTCGGTGCCGAATGTTTGTGCTAATTTGTCTTCATGAGCTGGCTGCATTTTTTTTACTTGTTTCGTTTAAGGTTAATTCCCGAGAGCAACATTACAAAAAATAAGCCGTATGCAGGATATAATTAGAATTATAACTATTTGGGACATAGTTGGAAAATAAAAGACGCCTCTGTCACCTCGGAATTAGTGGACTGTGTGCTTTCATTTTTCTCCACTCCATCTTTGTCGGCTATTCCAGTTGAATCTGCCAGCTTGTCCCCTATAGTTTCTGTCCCCTTGGTGCCGAATGTTTGTGCTAATTGCTCGTCCTGATCTGGCTGCATTTCTTCACTTGTTTTGTTGAAGGTTAATTCCTGAGAACGAGGTGACAAAGAATAATATGTATGCAGGAATTCATATAATTATAGTTAGAACTCTTTGGGACATATAGTTGGAAAGGAATAGATGTCTCTGTCACCTCGGAATCAGTGGACTGCGTGCTCTTATTTTTCTCCACTTCATCTTTGTTGGCCATTCCATTTGATTCTCTCTCACTTATTAACTGGAACACACAATAATACAATATTATCCAGTATTTATAAAAGAGAAGATATTCATCTTTGTTGGCTATTCTATTTGATTCTCCCTCACTTAGTAACTGGAACACACAATAATACAATATTATCCAGTACTTACAAAAGAGAAGATATTATTCATGTGAGTAAAGAATTGTATGTATGATAATCTAGTACAAAATACATATTATTTCGTCCTGCCAGAATAAGAATAATAATGACATGTGAAAATTAAAAGCACCTTTGTTGCATCGGGGTTTGTATGCTTGTCTTAGGGTAGCACCTGATCAATCTGCATATTTTCCGTATCATCCATGATTTCTTGATCTTGTGATGCCTTTGTTGACTCATGGTTCATATCCTCGTCCTTGGCTCCCTTGTTGGTGTTTTCCTGAAAACCCAAGCATTTATTATTAGCACGCAGTTAACATTAGTCTCATTCTTATTTCTACATCACACCTAGATGCACATATCTGCATATGTTCTTAACATAGTGGTATGAGGACATTCTTTCCAATTAAATTTCAATATGTATTTGTTTGTTTTATTATCCAGTCAACTTTTTGAGAGTCACTTGGGTGACTATTCTCTCAAGTAATCAGGTGGATGCAGTAATAAGAATTTCCTTAGGCACACAGAGCATCTTGGTAATTTTGCGGGGGCAAACAAAGCATGTTGATTCATTTTGTTGGATCCCCTCTAGTGACCATATTGCCTTCTAGATGTGATATCGTGAATATTGTGTAATCACAGAGAGATATCATTACCACGATGATGGCAGATTGATCCGCAGAGCTCACCAGGGATTGCGACGCTGACATGGGGGAAGATGGTAGTTCACCACGGAGAGATGTGTACGGCAGGCTGGAGAGACATGCGGTGGAGGAGGCCGGCGCGGTGGAGGGCTGTGAGGATGCGGCTTGGGAGAGAGGATGGAGAGGTGGAAGAAAACCCTACGGTGCAAAACCTGTTGGTTCTTTGTGCTCCTGATCGAGAGATCGTTAGTTGTAGGCAATATGTAAGGCGGAAATCACGGGAAGGATTTCCATAGCGTGAGGAGGAAAGGAATCGTGGTCGTTATCTCAGGGCCGACACCTTTCCTTTGATTTATCTCAGACCCATTTTTGTTGCTTTTTTATACCCGACGCATGTACAGAATTAATGTAATCATTTTTCGTAATACATTTTTATACTGTAATATTGGGTTCGGCTCATCGGATCGTTTATTTGATTTTTTTGTGTGCTTTATCTTACGTTTTAATATACAGAAAGAAAATTTACCTTTCTCTGTACAGAAGTATAATTCATTGAGATTAAACGACGTACCGTCGCAAACATTGTACTAAACCATCAAGATGACCTTCGTACTTATGTTTTATTATTACTATTATTGCTGCTAACGTGTACACGGATTTTTTTCAATATTTCTTGCACGCTAGTAATATAGCCTGGTCTGGAAACTTCATACATAATTTCTTATATGAAAGAAACCATCATCCATATACCACACCTGGGTTAACTGAACTACCTTGGTGGTATTTGCAGGGCTGACCTGCATGAGTACTAATTGAGGAGCAAGAGTAACTCAGGCCCCACGCTTTCCTCGTTTATCTCAGGCCCAATGTTTTTTTTTTGTTTTTTTATACCCCACACATACAGAATTAAAGGAGTTATTTTCGTAATACAATTATATACAGAATTATTGGGTTCAGCTCATCGGAACGTTTCATCGATACCTTTGTGTGCTTTCTCTTACCTTTTTTTATATACATAAAGTTTACCTCTCTGTATAGAAATATAATTCTTGTATCATTTGTCTTGCCAGCTAGTTAATGTACCCTCAGAGGCCGTGCTTGATAGGAGGGGCCAGGGAAGTGCTTTAAGTCGTTCCAAGCAGGGGCGGAGCCAGAACTTTTGCGAAGACCGGGCAAACTTAAGCCTGAATGTCTAACACGCAAATAAAAAATTCTGTACAGGGTAGACAATATATACTATGCATCAAACTTGCAAAGCACAAATCCACATTAATATTGACACTAGTGCAGAACCGGGCAATAGCACCGGTTCATAAGGCCCTTTAGTGCCGGTTCCACAACCGGCACTAAAGTGTGGTCACTAAAGACCCCCCTTTAGTACCGGTTCAGCACGAACCGGTGCTAAAGGCCAACCACGTGGCACGAGCCAGCTCCGGGGGCCGGGAGCCTTTTAGTACCGGTTGGTAACACCAACCGGTACTAAATGTTTGTGGGTTTTTGTTTTATTTTTTATTTTTCAATTAAATTTGTGTTATCAATTTAATTCTTTTTCGTTTGCTGGTATTTTACAATACTACACATTGTACACGTTATGCATATATATATATATATATATATATATATATATATATATATATATATATATATATATATATATATATATATATATATATATATATATATATATATATATATATATATATATATATATATCATCAATGTCTCACAAACCATTATATTAATTAATTCACACATACACACATGTATAGCTATATACAATTTCTTCTACATATGCATGTTGCCTTCGGAGCCAGTGGCATTAGCCTAATTGGTGCCTTCGGAGCACATGGGGGCGTAGCGGTAATAGTATTCTCCTTCGATTTATGACCTGGTCGAGCAAAAATCCCGCTTATTTCCTCTTGAAGTGCTTCTACGCTCCGTTTCTAGGAGCTTCTCCGCACCTCTGTGAACTGTTAAGAAGGAGATCAATATGCATGTGTATTAGTTGTGTGACTAGATATCGATAATGGTGTAAAAATTGTGAATAGTGTTTTGACAAGCGTACCCATTCCTGTCTTTGAGATCTGCTCCTTTCGGACGCCATCATGCGAATGTTCTGCAAACGCAGAATGCACACAGATCAGTCCCCTGCGCCTGCTTCAGGGCCTTTACGAGAACGGAATTTGATCGGATAATAATTAATCAAGCATGATAATTAAAGAGATGGCAGCTAGCTAGCTAGATAGTACTACTTAATTACTTACCTTGGGTCGAAACCATTTAAGCTTTTGTTTCCATTCGCCTTCTGTGACGCTGATGAACCTTGCCCAAGCCCTGCCCGCCGACAAAGAAAATGAATAAAGGGTTATTAAATAGTTCATATCATGAAAATGACAAACTAAATAGGCCGAGATATATAGTTAATAATGATTGAAATTACCTGTTGACTATCCCAAACAAGATGTTATAGTCAGTTTTTTCGTGAGTAGTGAGTCCAGTATTTCAACTGTTCAAGGCCAAATTTAATGATACACAAGACCCAGTGATATCTGCATGCACACACGCTTGCATGTCTTAATTAAGCGGGCATATGTAAAGCAAAAACATGTAGCTAGCTAGTAGGCAAAAACAGAGAATTTGTAGTACAAGACAGTGTGACTCACTGGAAGTTGTAAGGAAGTAGTATATCTTCATTGTATTTGAGGCGCTTCAAGAACTCTAGCATGTTGTCCTCTACGTCCTTTTGATAACGTGGATTTAGATTCCATGTGTACTCATTAACGGTGTTTGGGTCAATGAACCCGATGCCAAAGCGTCCACCTTTTCTCATTTCATATATCTTCATCCTGCATATAATACCACAGAAAAGAATATAGTAAGGATAATTACAGGTAATGATTGATCAAAAGGATCAGTATAGCTAGCTTGAGTCGACTTAAATTACAGAAAGAAATCACTTACAGACAATACCAACTGACGATAGATTTGTCGAGTGCGTCTTGATTGTATAACTGAAACAGTTCAGAATACTCAACTGACAAAGCTTTCTCATGGAAGTAATGCTCCTCCTTGACATTCACCATGAAGGACACTCGATCGGAAATCTTGGTAATGTTCATGTACCATTGATGCAATTCATACATTCTCGTTGGGAGGTTCTTGACCTTGTCTGGATGGACCAAAGGTTGGCCCAGACATATTTCCGCTTTATTTCATCCTCTCTAAGCACAGGCATGGGCTCGATCTCGAGGAGTTGTCCAACAGTGATTTTGAGAACTTCAGCCTGCATTATATGGTCCTCCGTTATTACCACATTGCCCACCTCAGAACGTAAACTGTTTGCCCACAATAATATTGGGCCACAGATCGTCACGTGTTGTTGGCACAACAAGCGAGGGATCGATTGCGCCGCCTGTTCTCCCACTGGGGAATGGTTTTCCGCATTTTTGACAGCTGCTTCTGTTTGCTGATCCCGAGCTCGCCTCCTTACGAGACGTGCTCGATTTAACTTCCGATGTGGTGCTCATAGTCTGTGTCAACAGGCTTGGGAGCTGGTGGTTGAGCCATACGAATGAAGTGGTCAATCGCTTCCTTAGGCACTTTCTCCCTTGGCGGCGGTGGCGGTTTGGTGCAAAATGGGCTTCCACCTCGGACTTGATATGGCTGCGATTTCCTCCTCGGACCTGTCATAAGACCTCTGCGGAAGAGGCGTGAGGCTTGGACCATATTTATATCGCTTGCCTCCGCCTGTACTTCCTATACTACCTCGACTCATACCGCTACACACCATAGCTGCGGGGTGTCTCTTCTGCGATTGCTGAGGCGGCGGAGACGCCGGCTGACGGGGCTGAGTTGGACGAGGAGGAGTGGCCGCCTGAAGATGTGCCGGACTTGGAGGAGGAGTGGCCTGAGGTTGTGCCGGACTTGGAGGAGGAGTGGACGTCTGACGCTGTGGCGGACTTGGAGGAGGAGGAGTGGCCTGACACTTTGCCGGACTTGGAGGAGGAGTGGCCTGACACTTTGCCGGACTTGGTGGACTTGCAGGAGCGGGAGACTGCTGACTCGGTGGCGGACTTCGACGAGGAGTCAGATGACGCGGTGTCGGTGGCCTTCGAAAGATGATGCAATCCTTTTTCCATAGGATGATACGATGGTTGGCATCTCCGAGAAAGCGCTCGTCCTCACCTCCAGGAATGTCAAGCTCTAGCCCCGAATATGGCTGCACCACCTCGTCAACCATGACACGAGCATAGCCCTCTGGAATCGGGATGCAATGGTAGGTTGCTTTGGGGGTAACTGGAAAAGCTTCTCCGTCCGCCACCTTCATGGATATGTTCTTCATTTTGACGTGTAGCTCGCAGCTAGTGTTCTCTGTGATGTCATCCACGGGGTATCTACCCAGCATTGCGTCGTCCGGGGCGGAACCCATGCTGCTTCTCTGCATGGATGGGGCGGTGCTATCCAATGCTGGATCATCCGCTAGCTGCTGCAGCTGCTGAGACCCCCTTTGCTGGCTAAGTGAGTCGATCTGCTCCTCGCCGCTGGAATTTGACCGCCAATTCCGCTTGACTTGCTTCTAGGCCTTGAAGGCGTTCATAGTCCCGCTTCCTCTGCTCCTCCTCCATCTTCCTCTTCTTCTCCTCCGCAATCTTCTTTCTCGCACGGGTTCTGTAGTCGTTGTTCCAGTCTGAAAACCCCTCATACCACGGAATAGCGCCCTTGCCTCGTGTTCTTCCCGGGTGTTCAGGATTTCCCAGGGCATGCGTAAGCTCGTCGTTCTCTCTGTTGGGCTGGAACACCCCCGATCGTGCCTCTTCTATTGCAACAAGTATCGCATCGTCGGCTCTGTTCAGACATGCCTTCGTCGAAACTTCGCCTGTCTTCGGGTCCAACACCCCCCCATGCGCATAGAACCAAGTCCTGCACCTGGGGGGCCAGCTCTTAGTAACCGGAGTGACACCTACATCCTCCTTCTCTTTCTCAGACTTATCCCACTTAGGCATTGCAACCGCATAGCCACCTGGCCCCAGCTTATGGAACTTATCCCTTTTTTCGGCATTCTTCTTGTTTATTCTCGACCGTTCCTTAGCTAATTCTGAATCCTTGAATTTCACGAAATCGTCCCAATGAGCACGTTGGTTCTCTAGTGTTCCCTCGAATACTGGAGTCTTCCTTCCTCCCTTGACGTACTTGTCCCATTCACGATTCTTGTGGTTCTTGAATGCAACCGCCATCTTCCTAAGAGCAGCGTCCTTGACTTTCTCGCACATCTGCTTCGTGAAATGATCTAGTAGGGTGAAATGTTCCATGAGAGTATCGCAGCAGATCTTCTTGATTCTTGTCGACAAAAGTAACATTTGGACGTGGAGCAGCGTCCTCTTTGCCTTTTTGTCCTTTGTCTTTTGCTGGCTCTCTCCATTCTTGAAGGGAGATCGGAGTTGGTCCTTCACAAGAACTCCGTGACCGACGAATGAACTTGTCCGCAATCTTCTTAGGCGCTAATGGTTCGCCATTAGGTCCGACTGCCTCGATATTGTACTTTACGCCTCCTTCAACTTTTTGTTCGGGCCTCGTTTCGTCCTTTTGCCGAAGATTTGCTCGACCGGATGGCTGAAAGAACAAAGATCGATTCGTTAATATATCTTCAAGTCATTTAAAACATGTGATGATCACCGAAACCTGCTTATATAAATATATATACCTCGCCGGTCTTTGTTGTTTCAGGATCAACATGTTCTTCGTCATCGTCATAATCGTAGTTCATAACTTCATCAATTCGTCGTCGCGATCGAATATTATATCACCCTCTCCGGTGTTGTTTAGAAATTGAGCCGTCATAATCTTCTTCATTCTGATTATCATCGCCCGCGATCATATCGAACTTGGTCTGTTCTCCTCCCCGTCGGTATTGTGCGCCATAGCTTTTATTTAACTAATTCAAAAGAAATATAAAACAATTTAGTATTCAAATTACATCGTCTCGAATAATAGATATAATCTCGAATACTTTGTCTAGAATAATAGATACAATCTCAAATACATCGTCTTGAATAATATATAATATTGAATAGTACATCACTGGCTAGCTAATTAAAGATCGAATACTACAGAAGAATCTAGGACACTCGTGGTTCCTGCGTCGCGGGCGGTGGACACCCAAAGAGAAGGAACCTCACAGGATCATAACGATGTGAGATCCTCAAGATCTTGCCAGTATTGGAGAACCTGCCGCCTCTAACGCAACCATGTAGCGATGGACGTGCTCGTCCTCCTCCCCGACACGGCGACGTACCTCCTCCGGCGGGGCGGGTCCCTCCGCACAGAGATCGCCCACGCTAACGCCACCAAACGAGATCAGGGTCGACGACGGGACCCGGGCCGGGTTCTCATCAAGCGGCGCGCCCTCCAGCAGTACCCCTAGTGCCAGCCAGCGGAGCCAGTCCCGGACATGGGCGGCTGGACGTCGTCATGACGGGTCGACGACAAGGATGCGGGCGGGCATCGTCGATAACAAATACTAGCTATATGCCCATAAAAAATAATATTTTTTAATGATTGGATTTTGATAACTAAAATTTATAACATTTCTACTATTTCAAAAATCTATATACTATTTCATACTAATTAAGCATCTAACACTAAAAACATAAAAAACAATTTCTATACATCCATTAAAAACAGAAAAACAACATTATATAAAAAATTCCATACTAATTAAACACTAATTATATCCATCTAGCATGCATTCACACATATATACTAGTGAAAAACAATAATCTAAAAATCTAAACTAATTAAACATACAAAATCTAAACTAATTAAATATATACGTGTATGTGTGTGTGTGTTCATCATGCTTGTGTGTGTGTATGGGCTCGGGAGGGCGGCGCCCATGGTGGCCGGGGGGTAGGGAGAGGGGTTAGAGGGGAGAGCTCACAGCGGGCGACGGCGACGGCGAGGCGACGGCGGGGCAGCGACGGGCGGGCGTGACGTGTGGGGCGGCGACGCAGGGACGGCGCGACGGGAAGGGCCCGGGCGGCGACGGAGACGAGGGCGGCGACGGCGACGAGGGCGGCGACGGGACGAGGGCGGCGACGGGACGAGGGCGGCGACGGGACGGGACGGGGCGGCGACGGGACGGGGGCGGCGACGGCGACGGGTCGGTGACGGCGTCGATCGATCGGGCGGGCGGTTCAATGGGAAACAGAGGAAGAAACAGAGGAGAATGAAATTTTCAAGTGTTGTATATATAGAAGGCACCTTTAGTACGGTTGGAGCCACCAACCGGTACTAAAGGTCTGTTTTGGCCGCCCAAGCAGCGGAAGCGACCCCTTTAGTACGGGTGGTGGCACAAACCGGTACTAAAGGGGCCTTTAGTACCGGTTTGTGCCACCACCCGGTACTAAAGGGTGTGCGCTGGCGCAGGTGCGGTGAGGCAAGTTTAGTCCCACCTCGCTAGCCGAGAGGCGACTGCACTGGTTTATAAACCTCCATGCGGTCGCTCTCTCGAGCTCCTCTCCAAAGCAGGCCTACTGGGCCTACGTGTTCTTTGCTGCCCTGTTGGCCCACTTAGCCTTTGCGGGCCTGCATCCTGGCCCAACACAGGTTGGGTTTCTAGTCGTATGCAGGCTGCTACGGCCTAGTAGGCGGGCTTTTTTTTGCTATATTTATTTTTGTGTTTTTTTTGTGCATTTAGAGTTTCTTTGTGAATATTTTTGCTTTAGGTACAAAAAATTACAAACATTCTGTTAGTGCCCGTAGTTTTCAAATTTGAATAGTTTAAATTTTGAATTATTATAAATTAGTGTGAATCACTAGTTTGTGAATAATTTAACTTTAAAAATCAGTAAAGGCATGAAAGAATTTGTTTGCACATAAAATTTCTTCGCGTTTCAAATGCCAAAACACATAACTACCCTAACTATTACAGAGATTCCCCTCTGGGTGTGAAACACAGAAGAAAGTGATGATAGTGAAGCCGATCACATCCCAGATCTTTGGGTGTGAAACTTTTTCTTCGCGTGTGTCCCTTTGCACCGTAACCATGGAAAATCTTCATCATTTAACGGGATGCTCGGGTCAATATTCACTGTGAATGGAGAAATTTCATCAAACTTTTCATAATCTTCTGACTTGTCTGTCTTGTCATCCACTCCCACGATGTTTCTCTTCCCAGAAAGAACTATGTGCCGCTTTGGCTCATCGTACGATGCATTCGCTTCCTTATCTTTTCTTTTTCTTGGCTTGGTAGACATGTCCTTCACATAGAAAACCTGTGCCACATCATTGGCTAGGACGAATGGTTCGTCTGCATACGCAAGATTGTTGAGATCCACTGTTGTCATTCCGTACTGCGGGTCTTCCGTTACCCCGGCTCGTGTCATATTGACCCATTTGCACCGAAACAAAGGGACCTTTAAACCACGTCGATAGTCAAGTTCCCATATGTCTGTTGGGGAACGTAGTAATTTCAAAAAATTTCCTACGCACACGCAAGACCATGGTGATGGCATAGCAACGAGAGGGGAGAGTGTCCGCCCACGCTCGTGAGACCGAAAGCGAAGCGTTATAACAACGCTGTTGATGTAGTCGACGTCTTCACGATCCGACCGATCCAAGCACCGAACGACGGCACCTCCGAGTTCGCACACGCTCAGCTCGATGACGATCCCGGACTCCGATCCAGCAAAGTGTCGGGATGAGTTCCGTCAGACGACGGCGTGGGACGATGTTGATGCTCCACCGACGCAGGGCTTCGCCTAAGCTCATGACGATATGACTTCTCCGCGCAGGGCTTCGCCTAAGCTCCATGACGATATGACCGAGGTGAAATATGGTGGAGGGGGCACCGACATGGCTAAGGAATGATCCGTAGATCAACTTGTGTGTCATGGGGTGCCCCTTGCCCCGTATATAAAGGAGCAAAGGGGGGCGGCCGGCCCTAGAGAGGCGGCCGAGGAGTCCTACTCCCACCGAGTAGGACTCCCCCTCTCCTAGTTGGACTAGGACTTGGGGAAGGGGAAGAGGGAAGGGTGCGGCCTCTCCCTAGTCAATTCGGACTAGGCCATGGGGCGCGGCCTGCCCTAGGCAGCCCTCTCTCTTTCCGCAGGGCCCAATAAGGCCCAATACTTCTCCCGGCGAATTCCCGTAACTCTCCGGTACTCGAAAAATACCGAATCATTCGAACCTTTCCGAACTCGAATATAGTCGTCCAATATATCGATCTTTACGTCTCGACCATTTCGAGACTCCTCGTCATGTCCCCGATCTCATCCGGGACTCGAACTCCTTCGGTACATCAAAACTCATAAACTCAAAATATAACTCATCATCGAAACCTTAAGCGTGCGGACCCTACGGGTTCGAGAACTATGTAGACATGACCTAGAACTATTCTCGGTCAATAACCAATAGCGGAACCTGGATGCCCATATTGGCTCCTACATATTCTTCAAGATCTTTATCGGTCAAACCGCATAACTACATACGTTGTTCCCTTTGTCATCGGTATGTTACTTGCCCGAGATTCGATCGTCGGTATCCAATACCTAGTTCAATCTCGTTACGGCAAGTCTCTTTACTCGTTCCGTAATACATCATCTCATAACTAACTCATTAGTTACAATGCTTGCAAGGCTTAGGTGATGAGTATTACCGAGAAGGCCCAGAGATACCTCTCCGACAATCGGAGTGACAAAACCTAATCTCGAAATACGCCAACCCAACATGTACCTTTGGAGACACCTGTAGTACTCCTTTATAATCACCCATTACGTTGTGACGTTTGGTAGCACCAAAGTGTTCCTCCGTAAACGGAGTTGCATAATCTCATAGTTACAGGAACATGTATAAGTCATGAAGAAAGCAATAGCAACACACTAAACGATCATGTGCTAGGCTAACGGAATGGGTCATGTCAATCACATCATTCTCCTAATGATGTGATCCCGTTAATCAAATGACAACTTATGTCTATGGCTAGGAAACTTAACCATCTTTGATTCAACGAGCTAGTCAAGTAGAGGCATACTAGTGACACTATGTTTGTCTATGTATTCACACATGTATTATGTTTCCGGTTAATACAATTCTAGCATGAATAATAAACATTTATCATGATATAAGGAAATAAATAATAACTTTATTATTGCCTCTAGGGCATATTTCCTTCAGTCTCCCACTTGCAGTAGAGTCAATAATCTAGTTCACATCGCCATGTGATTTAACATCAATAGTTCACATCTATATGTGGTTAACACCCATAGTTCACATCGACATGTGACCAACACCCAAAGGGTTTACTAGAGTCAGTAATCTAGTTCACATCGCCATGTGATTAACACCCAAAGAGTACTAAGGTGTGATCATGTTTTGCTTGTGAGATAATTTTAGTCAACGGGTTACATCACATTCAGATCCGTATGTATTTTGCAAATCTCTATGTCAACAATGCTCTACACGGAGCTACTATAGCTAATTGCTCCCACTTTCAATATGTATCTAGACCGAGACTTAGAGTCATCTAGATCAGTGCCAAAACTTGTATCGACGTAACCTTTTACGACGAACTTTTTGTCACGTCCATAATCGAGAAAAATATCCTTATTCCACTAAGGATAATTTTGACCTGTTGTCCGTTGATCTACTCCTAGATCACTATTGCACTCCCTTGCCAAGCTTAGTGGTAGGGTATGTAATAGATCTGGTACACAGCATGACATACTTTATAGAACCTATGGCTGATGCATAGGGAATGACTTTCATTCTCTTTCTATCTTCTGCCGTGGTCGGGTTTTGAGTCTTACTCAATCTCACACCTTGTAACACAGGCAAGAACTCTTTCTTTGACTGTTCCATTTTGAACTACTTCAAAATCTTGTCAAGGTATGTATTCATTGAAAAACTTATCAAGCGTCTTGATCTATCTCTATAGATCTTGATGCTCAATATGTAAGCAGCTTCAACGAGGTCTTTCTTTGAAAAAACTCCTTTCAAACACTCCTTTATGCTTTGCAGAATAATTCTACATTATTTTCGATCAACAATATGTCATTCACATATACTTATCAGAAATGCTGTAGTGCTCCCACTCACTTTCTTGTAAATACAGGCCTTTCCAAAAAGTCTGTATAAAATCATATGCTTTGATCAACACATCAAAGTGTATATTCCAACTCCGAGATGCTTGCACCAGTCCATTGATGGATCGCTGGAGTTTGCACATTTTGTTAGCTCCTTTAGGATTGACAAAAACTTTTGGTTGCATCATATACAACTCTTCTTTAATAAATCCATTAAAGAATGTAGTTTTGACATCCATTTGCCAGATTTCATAAAATGTGGCAATTGCTATCATGATTCGGACAAACTTAGGCATCGTTACGAGTGAGAAAATCTCATCGTATTCAACACATTGAACTTGTCGAAAACCTTTTGCAACAAGTCGAGCTTTGTAGATAGTAACACTACTATCATCATCTGTCTTCCTCTTGAAGATCCATTTATTTAACATGGCTTGCTGATCATTGAGCAAGTCAATCAAAGTCCATACTTTGTTCTCATACATGAATCCTATCTCAGATTTCATGGCCTCAAGCCATTTTGCGGAATCTGGGCTCATCATCGCTTCCTCATAGTTCGTAGGTTCATCATGGTCTAGTAACATGACTTCTAGAATAGGATTACCGTACCACTCTGGTGCGGATCTTACTCTGGAAGACCTACGAGGTTTGGTAGCAACTTGATCTGAAGTTTCATGATCATCATCATTAACTTCCTCACTAATTGGTGTAGGAATCACTGGAACTGATTCCTGTGATGAACTACTTTCCAATAAGGGAGAAGGTACAATTTCCTTATCAAGTTCTACTTTCCTCCCACTCACTTCTTTCGAGAGAAACTTCTTCTCTAGAAAGGATCCATCTTAGCAACGAAAAACTTGCCTTCGGATCTGTGATAGAAGGTGTACCCAACATTTTCTTTTGGGTAATCTATGAAGACGCATTCGATTTGGGTTCGAGCTTATCGGTGAAAACTTTTTCACATAAGCATCACAACTCCAAACTTTTAAGAAACGACAGCTTAGGTTTACTGTTAAACCATAGTTCATACGGTGTCGTCTCAACGGATTTAGATGGTGCCATATTAAACGTGAATGCAGCTGTTTCTAATGCATAACCCCAAAATGATAGTGGTAAATCGGTAAGATACATCATAGATCGCACCATATCAAAATAAAGTACGGTTACGACGTTCGGACACACCATAACGTTGTGGTGTTCCAGGTGGCGTGAGCTGTGAAACTATTCCACATTGTTTTCATTGAAGACCAAACTCGTAACTCAAATATTCATCTCCACGATCAGATCGCAGAAACTTTATTTTCTTGTTGCGATGATTTTCCACCTCACTCTGGAATTCTTTGAACCTTTCAACTATTTCAGACTTATGTTTCATCAAGAAGATATACCCATATCTGCTCAAATCATCTTGTGAAGATCAGAAAATAACGATACTTGCCACGAGCATCAACACTCATTGGATCACATACATCGGTATGTATTATTTCCAATAAGTTAGTATCTCGTTCCATTGTTCTGAACAACGGAGTTTCAGTCATCTTGCCAAAAAAGCACGGTTCGCAAGTATCAAATGATTCATAATCAAGTGATTCCAAAAACCCATCAGCATGGAGTTTCTTCATGCGCTTTACACCGATATGACCCCAAACGGCAGTGCCACATATAAATTGCACTATCATTATTAACTTTACATCTTTTGGTTTCAATATTATGAATATGTGTATCACACGATCGAGATCCAACAAACCATTTTCATTGGGTGTATGCCCATTGAAGGTTTTATTCATTTAAACAGAACAACAATTATTCTTTGATTTTAAATGAATAACCGTTTTGAAAACTATTTTCATTGGGTGTATGACCATCGAAGGTTTTATTCATTTAAACAGAACAACAATTATTCTTTGACTTTAAATGAATAACCGTTTTGCAATAAACATGATCAAATCATATTCATGCTCAACGCAAACACCAAATAACATTTATTTAGGTTTAACACTAATCCCGAAAGTATAGGGAGTGTGCGATGATGATCATATCAATCTTGGAACTACTTCCAACACTCATCGTTACTGCCCTTCAACTAGTTTCATTTATTCGTAACTCCTGTTTGAGTTACTAATCTTAGCAACCGAACAAGTATCAAATACTCAGGGGCTACTATAAACACTAGTAAAGCACACATCAATAACCTGTATATCAAATATACCCTTGTTCACTTTGCCATCCTTCTTATCTACCAAATATCTCGGATATTTCCGTTTCCAGTGACCATTTCCTATGCAGTGTAAGCACTCAGTTTCAGGCTTTGGTTCAGCTTTGGGTTTCTTCGTAGGAGTAGCAACTTGCTTGCCGTTCTTTTTGAAGTTCCCCTTCTTTCCTTTGCCCTTTTCCTTGAGACTAGTGGTCTTGTCAATCATCAACACTTGATGCTCTTTTCTTGATTTCTACCTTCGTCGATTTCAGCATCACGAAGAGCTTGGGAATTACTTTTGTCATCCCTTGCATATTATAGTTCATCACGAAGTTCTAGTAACTTAGTGATGGTGACTAGAGAATTCTGTCAATCACTATCTTATCTGGAAGATTAACTCCACTTGATTCAAGCGATTGAAGTACCCAGACAATCTGAGCACATGCTCACTAGTTGAGCGATTCTCCTCCATCTTTTAGCTATAGAACTTGTTGGAGACTTCATATCTCTCAACTCGGGTATTTGCTTAAAATATTAACTTCAATTCCTGGAACATCTCATATGGTCCATGACGTTCAAAACGTCTTTGAAGTCCCGATTCTAAGCCGTTAAGCATGGTGCACTAAACTATCAAGTAGTCATCATATTGAGCTAGCCAAACGCTCATAACGTCAGTATCGCTCATATTGAGCTAGCCTAACGTTCATAACGTCGCATCTGCTCCTGCAATAGGTCTGTCACCTAGCGGTGCATTAAGGACATAATTCTTCTGCGCAGCAATGAGGATAAACCTCAGATCACGGATCCAATCCGCATCATTGCTACTAACATCTTTCAATACAATTTTTCTAGGAACACATATAAAAACATAGGGAAGCAACAACGCAAGCTATTGATCTACAACATAATTTGCAAAATACTACCAGGACTAAGTTCATGATAAATTAAAGTTCAATTAATCATATTAAAAACTCCCACTTAGACAGACATCTCTAGTCATCTAAGTGATCACGTGATCCAAATCAACTAAACCATGTCCGATCATCACGTGAGATGGAGTAGTTTCAATGGTGAACATTACTATGTTGATCATATCTACTATATGATTCACGCTCGACCTTTCGGGTCTCGTGTTCGAGGCCATATCTGTTATATGCTAGGCTCGTCAAGTTTAACCTGAGTATTCGCGTGTGCAACTGTTTTGCACCCGTTGTAGATGGACGTAGAACTTATCACACCCGATCATCACGTGGTGTCCGGGTACTACTGAACTTTGGCAACGGTGCATACTCAGGAGAACACTTCTTGATAATTTTAGTGAGAGATCATCTTATAATGCTACCGTCAATCAAAGCAAGATAAGATGCATAAAGGATAAACATCACATGCAATCAATATAAGTGATATGATATGGTCATCATCATCTTGTGCTTGTGATCTCCATCGCCGAAGCACCGTCATGATCACCATCGTCACCGGCGCGACACCTTGATCTCCATCGTAGCATCGTTGTCGTCTCGCCAACTATTGCTTCTACGACTATCGCTACTGCTTAGTGATAAAGTAAAGCAATTACATGGCGTTTGCATTTCATACAATAAAGCGACAACCATATGGCTCCTGCCGATTGTCGATAACTCGGTTACAAAACATGATCATCTCATACAATAAAATATAGCATCACGTCTTGACCACATCACATCACATCATGCCCTGCAAAAACAAGTTAGACGTCCTCTACTTTGTTGTTGCAAGTTTTACGTGGCTGCTACGGGCTGAGCAAGAACCGTTCTTACCTACGCATCAAAACCACAACGATAGTTTGTCAAATAGACTCCGTTTAACCTTCTCAAGGACCGGGCGTAGTCATACTCGGTTCAACTAAAGTGAGAGAGAAGACACCCGCCGGTCACCTTTAAGCAACGAGTGCTCGGAGCGGTGAAACCAGTCTCGCGTAAGCGTACGCGTAATGTCGGTCCGGGCCGCTTCATCTCACAATACCGCTGAACCAAAGTATGACATGCTGGTAGGCAGTATGACTTGTATCGCCCACAACTCACTTGTGTTCTACTCGTGCATATGACATCAACGCATAAAACCAGGCTCGGATGCCACTGTTGGGGAACGTAGTAATTTCAAAAATTTCCTACGCACACGCAAGACCATGGTGATGGCATAGCAACGAGAGGGGAGAGTGTCCGTCCACGTACCCTCGTAGACCGAAAGCGGAAGCGTTATAACAACGCGGTTGATGTAGTCGTACGTCTTCACGATCCGACCGATCCAAGCACCGAACGTACGGCACCTCCGAGTTCTGCACACGTTCAGCTCGATGACGATCCCCGGACTCCGATCCAGCAAAGTGTCGGGGATGAGTTCCGTCAGCACGACGGCGTGGTGACGATGTTGATGCTCCACCGACGCAGGGCTTCGCCTAAGCTCTGCGACGATATGACTTCTCCGGCGCAGGGCTTCGCCTAAGCTCTACGACGATATGACCGAAGTGGAATATGGTGGAGGGGGCACCGCACACGGCTAAGGAACGATCCGTAGATCAACTTGTGTGTCATGGGGTGCCCCCTTGCCCCCGTATATAAAGGAGCAAGGGGGGGGTGCGGCCGGCCCTAGAGAGGCGCGCCTGGAGGAGTCCTACTCCCACCGGGAGTAGGACTCCCCCTTCTCCTAGTTGGACTAGGACTTGGGGAAGGGGAAGAGGGAAGGGTGCGGCCTCCCCTAGTCCAATTCGGACTAGGCCATGGGGCGCGGCCTGCCCTAGGCAGCCCTCTCTCTTTCCGCAGAGGGCCCAATAAGGCCCAATACTTCTCCCGGCGAATTCCGTAACTCTCCGGTACTCGAAAAATACCGAATCATTCGAACCTTTCCGAACTCGAATATAGTCGTCCAATATATCGATCTTTACGTCTCGACCATTTCGAGACTCCTCGTCATGTCCCCGATCTCATCCGGGACTCCGAACTCCTTCGGTACATCAAAACTCATAAACTCAAAATATAAGCATCGAAACCTTAGCGTGCGGACCCTACGGGTTCGAGAACTATGTAGACATGACCTAGAACTATTCTCGGTCAATAACCAATAGCGGAACCTGGATGCCCATATTGGCTCCTACATATTCTTGAAGATCTTTATCGGTCAAACCGCATAACAACATCGTTGTTCCTTTGTCATCGGTATGTTACTTGCCCGAGATTCGATCGTCGGTATCCAATACCTAGTTCAATCTCGTTACGGCAAGTCTCTTTACTCGTTCCGTAATACATCATCTCATAACTAACTCATTAGTTACAATGCTTGCAAGGCTTAGGTGATGAGTATTACCGAGAAGGCCCAGAGATACCTCTCCGACAATCGGAGTGACAAAACCTAATCTCAAATACGCCAACCCAACATGTACCTTTGGAGACACCTGTAGTACTCCTTTATAATCACCCAGATTACGTTGTGACGTTTGGTAGCACCAAAGTGTTCCTCCGTAAACGGAGTTGCATAATCTCATAGTTACAGGAACATGTATAAGTCATGAAGAAAGCAATAGCAACACACTAAACGATCATGTGCTAGGCTAACGGAATGGGTCATGTCAATCACATCATTCTCCTAATGATGTGATCCCGTTAATCAAATGACAACTTATGTCTATGGCTAGGAAACTTAACCATCTTTGATTCAACGAGCTAGTCAAGTAGAGGCATACTAGTGACACTATGTTTGTCTATGTATTCACACATGTATTATGTTTCCGGTTAATACAATTCTAGCATGAATAATAAACATTTATCATGATATAAGGAAATAAATAATAACTTTATTATTGCCTCTAGGGCATATTTCCTTCAATGTCCTGTATATAACCATAATATGTTTCCTTTCCCATCTTGGTTTCTGCATCAAAGCGGACACCACTGTTTTGGTTGGTGCTCTTTTTATCTTGGGCGATCGTGTAAAATGTATTACCATTTATCTCGTACCCTTTGAAAGTCATTATATTCGAAGATGGTAACTGGGACAGCAAATACAGGTCATCTTCAATAGAGGTGTCATGCATGGTGCGGTATGCGCAACCAGTGGCGAAACTCCTGGTTTGTTCACGTGTAATCCAGTCATCAGACCGCTCCGGTGTTTGGAGCGTAGCAAATTCTTGTGTTCATCCATATACAGAGCCACCAAGGCGGAATTCTGTAGAACTGTAGTGTGCTTCGGTGAGAGAATGTCCGTCCATACATATTATTTGTTCCCCTCCTAGCGTGCCTTTTCCATCCAGTCTGCCCTTATGCCATGATTCAGAACACCAATCGGCTTAAGGTCGGAATAAAGTCAATACAAAACTCAATGACCTCCTCATTTTGATGGACCTTGGAGATGCTTCCTTCCGCCTAGCACGGTTATGAACATATTTCTTTAAGACTCCCATGAACCTCTCAAAGGGAACATATTGTGTAGAAATACAGGACCCAAAACGTTAATCTCTTCAAGATAGGTGAACTAGGACGTGCGTCATGATGTTGAAGAAGGATGGTGGGAACACCAACTCGAAACTGACAAGACATTGCACCAAATCATTCTCAGTAACCTTGGTATGATTTACGAGCGATTACCTTACGAGAGATTGCATTGAGAAATGCACATAGCTTCACAATGGCTAATCGAACGTTTTCGGTAGAAGCCCCTCAATGCAACCGGAAGCGATTGCGTCATAATCACGTGGCAGTCATGAGACTTTAGGTTTCGGAACTTTTTCTCTGCCATGTTTATTATTCCCTTTATATTCGACGAGAAGCCGACGGTACCTTAATATTGAGCAGGCATTCAAAGAAGATTTCCTTCTCTTCTTTGGTAAGAGTGTAGCTTGCATGACCACGATATATGCCGTCTTCTCCGTGCATACGTTGCTGGTCCTCCGTGCCTCGGTGTATCTTTTGTCTTCCCATACACGCCCAAGAAGCCAAGCAGGTCACATAAAGATTCTTGTTGGAAATATGCCCTAGAGGCAATAATAAATTAGTTATTATTATATTTCCTTGTTCATGATAATCGTTTATTATCCATGCTATAATTGTATTGATAGGAAACTCATATACATGTGTGGATACATAGACAACACCATGTCCCTAGTAAGCCTCTAGTTGACTAGCTCGTTGATCAATAGATGGTTACGGTTTCCTGACCATGGACATTGGATGTCATTGATAACGGGATCACATCATTAGGAAAATGATGTGATGGACAAGACCCAATCCTAAAGCCTAGCACAAAGATCGTAGTTCAGTATGCTAAAGCTTTTCAAATGTCAAGTATCTTTTCCTTAGACCATGAGATTGTGCAACTCCGGATACCGTAAGAATGCTTTGGGTGTACCAAACGTCACAACGAATCGGGTGACTATAAAGGTGCACTACAGGTATCTCCGAAAGTGTCATTGGGTTGGTACGAATCGAGGCTGGATTTGTCACTCCGTGTGACGGAGAGGTATCTCTGGGCCCACTCGGTAGGACATCATCATAATGTGCACAATGTGACCAAGGGGTTGATCACGGGATGATGTGTTACGGAACGAGTAAAGAGACTTGCCGTAACGAGATTGAACAAGGTATCGGGATACCGACGATCGAATCTCGGGCAAGTGCAATACCGCTAGACAAAGGGAATTGTATACGGATCGATTGAGTCCTTGACATCATGGTTCATCCGATGAGATCATCGTGGAACATGTGGGAGCCAACATGGGTATCCAGATCCGCTATTGGTTATTGACCGGAGAACGTCTCGGTCATGTTTACATGTCTCCGAACCCGTAGGGTCTACACACTTAAGGTTCGATGGACGCTAGGGTTATAAAGGAAGTTTGTATGTGGTTACCGAATGTTGTTGAGTCCCGGATGAGATCCCGGACGTCACGAGGAGTTCGGAATGGTCCGGAGGTAAAGATTTATATATGGGAAGTCCTGTTTTGGTCACCGGAAAAGTTTGAGGCGATATCGGTAATGTCTGGGACCACGGAGGGTCCGGGGTCCACCAAGTGGGGCCACCTGCCCCAGAAGGTTGCGTGGGACAAGTGTGGGAGGGGACCAGCCCCTGGGAGGGCTGGTGCGCCCCCCCACAAGGGGTGCAAGGCGCATGGGAGAGTGGGAGGGGGCAAACCCTAGTTCAGATGGGCCTTAAGGCCCACCTAGTGGGCGCCTCCCCTCTCTCCCCTCTTGGCCGCCCCCCCAAAACCCATCTAGGGCTGGCCGCCACCCCTATGGGGTGGAAACCCTAGAGGGGGCGCAGCCCTCCCCTTCCCCTATATATATGAGGCCTAGGGGCTGCCCATAAGACATGAGAGCCTCTCCCTCTTGGTGCAGCCCTGCCTCTCCTCCTCCTCCTCTCCCTTGGTGCTTGGCGAAGCCCTGCGGGATTTCCACGCTCCTCCATCACCACCATGCCGTTGTGCTGCTGCTAGATGGAGTCTTCCTCAACCTCTCCCTCTCTCCTTGCTGGATCAAGGCGTGGGAGACGTCACCGGGCTGTACGTGTGTTGAACGCGGAGGTGCCGTCCGCTCGGCACTAGGATCTCCGGTGATTTGGATCACGACAGCACGACTCCTTCAACCCCGTTCTCATGAACGCTTCCGCTTAGCGATCTACAAGGGTATGTAGACGCACTCTCCTTCCCTCGTTGCTAGTTTCTCCATAGATAGATCTTGGTGACACGAGGAAATTTTGAATTTCTGCCACGTTCCCCAACAATGGCATCATGAGCTAGGTCTATTGCGTAGATTCTTTGCACGAGTAGAACACAAAGTAGTTGTGGGCGTTGATGATGTTCAATATGCTTACTGTTACTAGTCCAATCTTGTTTCGACGGTATTGTGGGATGAAGCGGCCGGACCGACCTTACACGCATTCCACGTGAGACAGGTTCCACCGATCGACATGCACTTGGTGCATAAGGTGGCTAGCGGTGCCGTCTCTCCCACTTTAGTCGGAACGGATTCGATGAAAAGGGTCCTTATGAAGGGTAAATAGCAATTGGCATATCACGTTGTGGTTTTGCGAGGTAAGAAACGTTCTTGCTAGAAACCCATAGCAGCCACGTAAAACATGCAAACAAAAATTAGAGGACGTCTAACTTGTTTTTGCAGGGTATGCTATGTGATGTGATATGGCCAAGAAGAATGTGATGAATGATATGTGATGTATGAGATTGATCATGTTCTTGTAATAGGAATCACGACTTGCATGTCGATGAGTATGACAACCGCAGGAGCCATAGGAGTTGTCTTTATTTATTGTATGACCTGCGTGTCATTGAACAACGCCATGTAATTACTTTACTTTATTGCTAACGGTAGCCATAGTAGTAGAAGTAATAAGTTGGCGAGACAACTTCATGGAGACACGATGATGGAGATCATGATGATGGAGATCATGGTGTCATGCCGGTGACGATGATGATCATGGAGCCCAAGATGGAGATCAATGGAGCTATATGATATTGGCCATATCATGTCACTACTATATAATTGCATGTGATGTTTATTATGTTTATGCATCTTGTTTACTTAGAACGACGGTAGTAAATAAGATGATCCCTTACAACAATTTCAAGAAATGTTCTCCCTAACGTGCACCGTTGCTAAAGTTCGTCGCTTCTAAGCACCACGTGATGATCGGGTGTGATGGATTCTTACGTTCACATACAACGGTGTTGTGAGCCTAGCATGTGCAGACATGGCCTCGGAACACACGCAATACACTTAGGGTTAACTTGACGAGCCTAGCATGTACAGACATGGCCTCGGAACACGAGACCGAAAGGTCGAGCATGAGTCGTATAGTAGATCGATCAACATGAAGATGTTCACCGATGATGACTAGTCCGTCTCACGTGATGATTGGACACGGCCTAGTTGACTCGGATCATGTAATCACTTAGATGACCAGAGGGATGTCTATCTGAGTGGGAGTTCATAAGATGAACTTAATTATCCTGAACATAGTCAAAAGACCTTTTGCAAATTATGTCGTAAGCTCGCGCTTTAGTTCCACTGTTTAGATATGTTCCTAGAGAAAATATAGTTGAAAGTTTACAGTAGCGATTATGCGGACAATAGAAAGCTTATGTCCTTAATGCACCGCTCAGTGTGCTGAACCCCAAACGTGGTCTGTGGATGTTGCGAACATCGGACATACATGTTTTGATAACTACGTGATAGTTCAGTTAAACGGTTTAGAGTTGAGGCACTAAAGACGTTTTTCGAAACGTCGTGGAACATATGAGATGTTTCGAGGGCTGAAATTGGGATTTCAGGCTCGTGCCCACGTCAAGAGGTATAAGACCTCCGACGATTTTCTTAGCCTGCAAACTAAGGGAGAAAAGCTCAATCGTTGAGCTTGTGCTCAGATTGTCTGAGTGCAACAATCACTTGAATCGAGTGGGAGTTGATCTTCCAGATGAGATAGTGATGTTTCTCCAAAGTCATTGCCACCAAGCTGCTAGAGCTTCGTGATGAACTATAACATATCAAGGATAGAGATGATGATCCTTGAGGTATTCGCGTTGTTTGACACCGCGAAAGTAGAAATCAAGAAGGAGCATCAATTGTTGATGGTTGCTGAAACCACTAGTTTCAAGAAGGGCAAGGGCAAGGAGGGATACTTCATGAAACGGCAAATCAGCTGCTGCTCTAGTGAAGAAACCCAAGGTTGAACCCAAACCCGAGACTAAGTGCTTCTGTAATGAGGGAACGGACACTGAAGCAGATTTACCCTAGATACTTGGTAGATGAGAAGGCTGGCAAGGTCAATAGAAGTATATTGGATATGCATTATGTTAATGTGTTCTTTACTAGTACTCCTAGTAGCACCAGGGTATTAAGATACCGGTTCGGTTGCTAAGTGTTAGTAACTCGAAATAAAAGCTACGGAATAAACGGAGACTAGCTAAAGGTGAGCTGACGATATGTGTTGGAAGTTTTTCCAAGCTTGATGTGATCAAACATCGCACATCAAGATTAGTATTAAACCTGAATAATTGTCATTTGGTGTTTGCGTTGAGCATAGACATGATTGGATTATGTCTATCGCAATACAGTTGTTCATTTAAGGAGAATAATGGTTACTCTATTTATTTGAATAACACCTTCAATGGTCTTGCACCTAAAGGAATGGTTTATTGAATCTCGATCGTAGTGACACACATTTTCATGCCAAAAGATATAAGATGGTAATGATAGTACCACTTACTTGTGGCACTGCCATGTAAGTCATAATGGTATAAAACGCATGAAAAGGCTCCATGTTGATGGTTCTTTGGACTCACTCGTTTTTGAAAAGTTTGAGACATGCAAACCATGTCTATTGGTGTATACGCATGATGAAACTCCATGCAGATGGATCGTTTGGGCTCACTTGATTTTGAATCACTTGAGATATCCAAACCATACCACATGGGCAAGATGACTGAAAAGCCTCGGTTTCAGTAAGATGGAACAAGATAGCAACTTGTTGAAGTGACACATTTTGATGTGTGCAGTCCAATAAGTGCTGAGGCATGCAGTGAATATCGTTATGTTCTTACTTCACAGATGATTTGAGTAGATGTTGAGTATATTTACTTGATGAAACACAAGTCTGAATTATTGAAAGGTTCAAGTAATTTCAGAGTGAAGTTGAAGATCTTCGTGACAAGAGGATAAAATGTCTGTGATGTGATCATAGAGATGAATATCTGAGTTGCGAGTTTGGTACACAATTGAGACATTGTGGAAATTGTTTCACAATTAATACCGCCTGGAACACCATAGTGTGATGGTGTGTCCGAACATCATAGTTGCACCCTATTAGATATGGTGCGTGCCATGATGTCTCTTATCGAATTACCACTATAGTTCATGGGTTAGGCATTAGAGACAACCGCACTCACTTTAATGGGGCACCACGTAATTCCGTTGAGACGACACCGTTTGGAGAAACCTAAGTTGTTGTTTCTTAAAAGTTTGGGGCTGCGACGCTTATGTGAAAAAGTTTCAGGTTGATAAGCTCGAACCCAAAGCGGATAAAATGCATCTTCATAGGACACCCAAAACAGTTGGGTATACTGTTGGAAATATGCCCTAGAGGCAATAATAAAAGCATTATTATTATATTTCCTTGTTCATGATAATTGTCTTTTATTCATGCTATAACTGTATTATCCGGAAATCGTAATACACGTGTGAATACATAGACTACAATACGTCCCTAGTAAGCCTCTAGTTGACTAGCTCGTTGGTCAACAGATAGTCATGGTTTCCTGACTATGGACATCGGATGTCATTGACAACGGGATCACGTCATTAGGAGAATGACGTGATGGACAAGACCCAATCCTAAGCATAGCACAAAGATCGTGTAGTTCGTTTTTTTGGAGCTTTTCCAATGTCAAGTATCTCTTCCTTAGACCATGAGATCGTGCAATTCCGGATACCGTAGGAGTGCTTTGGGTGTATCAAACGTCACAACGAATCGGGTGACTATAAAGGTGCACTACAGGTATCTCGAAAGTGACCATTGGGTTGACACGGATCGAGGCGGGATTTGTCACTCCGTGTTACGGAGAGGTATCACTTGGGCCCACTCGGTAATGCATCATCATAATGAGCTCAAGGTGATCAAGTGTCTCGGTCACGGGATCATGCATTGCGGCACGAGTAAAGTGACTTGCGGTAACAAGACTAAACGAGGTATTGGGATACCGACGATCGAGTCTCGGGCAAGTAACATACCGTCGACAAAGGGAATAGAATACGGGTTGCTTGAACCCTTGACATCGTGGTTCATCCGATGACAACATCGAGGAGCATGTGGGAGCCAACATGGGTATCCAGATCCCGCTGTTGGTTATTGACTTGAGGTAGTCTCGGTCATGTTCAGATGTCTCCCGAACCCGTAGGGTCTACACACTTAAGGTTCGGTGGACGCTAGGGTTAATAGGAAGACAAGTATGTGATTACCGAATGTTGTTGAGTCCGGATGAGATCCCGGACGTCACGAGGAGTTCGGAATGGTCCGGAGGTAAAGATTTATATATGGAAAGTGGTTAAACGGACTCGGACAGTTTGGGGTATACGGTAAAGTCACAGGGGCCACCGGGAGGGTTCCGGAGGTCCACCGGGAGGGCCACCTCCTGGGGGCCACATGGGCTAAGTGGGAGGGAGCCAGCCCTGGTGGGCTGGGCGCGCCTCCCACCTAGGCCCATCGGCTAGGGTTTGGGAGGGAAACCCTAAGGGGAAAGGGGGCGCCCCCCTTTGGCTTGGGGGGCAAGCCACCCCTTTCCTCCTCTCCCTTGGCCGCCGCCCCCCCTAGGGTTTTTCCCTAGAGGGCCGGCCCCCCTTGGCCCTCTCCTCCTATAAATAGAGGGGTGGGGGGGAGGGCTGCATACACGCTTGAAGGCGCAGCCCCTCTCCTCCCCAACACCTCTCTTTCTCCACGCAAGCTTGGCGAAGCCCTGCCGGAGAATTGCCGTACCAACTGCACCACGCCGTCGTGCTGCCATTGGAGTTGTCTTCCTCAACCTCTCCTTCATTCTTGCTGGATCAAGACGGAGGAGACGCCATCGTCCCGTACGTGTGTTGAACACGGAGGTGCTGTCCTTTCAGTACTTTGGTCATCGGTGATCGGAATCACGTTGGGAACGTCTTCATCATCACCACTCTCAAGAACGCTTCCGTACTCGATCTACAAGTGGTATGTAGATGCAAACTCTCTCTCGTTACTCGTTGCTTAGTAGAACTCATAGATGGATCTTGGTGAAACCGTAGGAAAAATTTAATTTTCTGCAACGTTCCCCAACAGTGGCATCATGAGCTAGGTCTATCGTAGTTCTCTTTGCACGAGTAGAACACAATTTTGTTGTGGGCGTGGATCTTGTCAACTTACTTGCCGTTACTAGTTCTTTCTTGCTTCCGCGGTATTGTGGGATGAAGCGGCCCGGACCAACCTTACACGCTCTTCACGTGAGACCGGTTCCACCGACTAACATGCACTAGTTGCATAAGGTGGCTGGCGGGTGTCTGCTCTCCTACTTTAGTTGGAGCGGATTCGATGAACAGGGTCCTTATGAAGGGTAAATAGAAGTTGACAAGATCACGTTGTGGTTATTCGTAGGTAAGAAAACGTTCTTGCTAGAACCCAATTGCAGCCACGTAAAAGATGCAACAACAATTAGAGGACGTCTAACTTGTTTTTGCAGCAATTGTCATGTGACGTGATATGGCCAAGTTGTGATGAATGATGATATATTGTGATGTATGAGATCATGTTCTTGTAATAGGAATCACGACTTGCATGTCGATGAGTATGACAACCGGCAGGAGCCATAGGAGTTGTCTTTATTTTGTATGACCTGCGTGTCATTGAAGAACGCCATGTAACTTACTTTACTTTATTGCTAAATGCGTTAGTCATAGAAGTAGAAGTAGTCGTTGGCGTGACAACTTCATGAAGACACGATGATGGAGATCATGATGATGGAGATCATGGTGTCATGCCGGTGACATGATGATCATGGAGCCCCAAAGATGAAGATCAAGGAGCTATATGATATTGGCCATATCATGTCACTACTTTATAATTGCATGTGATGTTTATTATGATTATACATCTTGTTTACTTAGAACGACGGTAGTAAATAAGATGATCCCTTAGAACAATTTCAAGAAGTGTTCTCCCCTAACTGTGCACCGTTGCTACAGTTCGTCGCTTCTAAGCACCACGTGTTAATCGGGTGTGATGGATTCTTACGTTCACATACAACGGGTGTAAGCAAGATTTACACACGCAGAAACACTTAGGGTTAACTTGACGAGCCTAGCATGTAAAGACATGGCCTCGGAACATGGAGACCGAAAGGTCGAACACGAGTCGTATGGAAGATACGATCAACATGAGAATGTTCACCGACGCAGACTAGTCCGTCTCACGTGTTGATCGGACACGGCCTAGTCGACTCGGATCGTGTAACACTTAGATGACTAGAGGGATGTCTAATCTAAGTGGGAGTTCATTAATAATTTGATTAGATGAACTTTATTATCATGAACAATAGTCTAAAATCTTTTAAATGATATGTCTTGTAGATAAAATGGCCAACGCCATGTCAACTTGAACTTCAACGCGTTCTAGAGAAAACCAAGCTGAAAGATGACGGCAAGAACTATACGGACTGGGTCCGAACCCGAGGATCATCCTCATAGCTGCCAGAAACAATACGTCCTAGAAGGACCGCTAGGTGACGCTCCGTCCCTGCAGAACCAAGACATTATGAATGCTTGGCAGTCTCGTCTTGATGATTACTCCCTCGTTCGGTGCGGCATGCTTTACAGCTTAGAACCGGGCTCCAAAAGCGTTTTGAGCACCACGGAGCATATGAGATGTTCGAGGAGCTGAAACTTGTTTTCCAAGCTCACGCCCGGTCGAGAGATATGACATCTCCGACAAGTTCTATAGTTGTAAGATGGAGGAAAACAGTTACGTCGGTGAGCACATTACTCAAGATGTCCGTTGTACAACCGTATGACCCACTGAATATTAACCTCCCCGATGAGGCGGTCATTGACAGAATCCTCCGATCGCTCCCACCAAGCTACAAGAGCTTTGTGATGAACTACAACATGCAGGGGATGGTAAAGACCATTCTGAAGTGTTCTCTATCTGAAGTCAGCCGAGGTTGAAATCAAGAAAGAACATCAAGTGTTGATGGTCAATAAGACCACTAAGTTTAAGAAGGGCAAGGGCAAGAAGAACTTCAAGAAGGACGGCAAGGAGGTTGCCGCGCCCGCAAGCAAGTTGCCGGAAGAAGTCAAAGAATGGACCCAAACCCGAGACCGAGTGCTTTTATTGCAAGGGGAAGGGTCACTGGAAGCGGAACTGCCCCAAGTACTTAGCGGATAAGAAGGCCGGCAACACCAAAGGTATATTTGATATACATGTAATTGATGTGTACCTTACCAGTAATCGTAGTAACTCCTGGGTATTTGATACCGGTGCCGTTGCTCATATTTGTAACTCACAGCAGGAGCTGCGGAATAAGCGGAGACTGGCGAAGGACGAGGTGACGATGCGCGTCGGGAATGGTTCCAGAGTCGATGTGATCGCCGTCGCACGCTACCTCTTCATTTACCCACGGATTAGTTATGAACCTTAATAATTGTTATTTGGTGCCAAGTTTGAGCATGAATATTGTATCTGGATCTCGTTTAATGCGAGATGGCTACTCATTTAAATCCGAGAATAATGGTTGTTCTATTTATATGAGAGATATGTTTTATGGTCATGCTCCGATGGTCAACGGTTTATTCTTAATGAATCTCGAGCGTAGTATTACGCATGTTCATAGCGTGAATACCAAAAGATGTAAAGTTGATAACGATAGTCCCACATACTTGTGGCACTGCCGCCTTGGTCACATTGGTGTCAAGCGCATGAAGAAGCTCCATGCTGATGGACTTTTAGAGTCTCTTGATTATGAATCATTTGACACATGCGAACCATGCCTCATGGGCAAGATGACCAAGACTCCATTCTCTGGAACAATGGAGCGAGCAACCAACTTGTTGGAAATCATACATACCGATGTGTGCGGTCCAATGAGCGTTGAGGCTCATGGAGGATATCGTTATGTTCTCACTCTCACAGATGACTTGAGTAGATATGGGTATGTCTACTTGATGAAACACAAGTCCGAGACCTTTGAAAAGTTCAAGGAATTTCAGAATGAAGTAGAGAATCAACGTGACCGAAAGATAAAATTCTTACGATCGGATCGTGGAGGAGAATATTTAAGTCACGAATTTGGTACACACTTAAGAAAATGTGGAATCGTTTCACAACTAACGCCACCGAACACCTCAACAGAACGGTGTGTCCGAACGTCGAATCGCACTTTATTGGATATGGTGCGATCTATGATGTCTCTTACCGATTTACCGCTATCATTTTGGGGATACGCTCTAGAGACAGCTACATTCACTTTAAATAGGGCACCGTCTAAATCCGTTGAGACGACACCGTATGAATTATGGTTTGGGAAGAAACCTAAGCTGTCGTTTCTAAAAGTTTGGGGATGCGATGCTTATGTCAAGAAACTTCAACCTGAAAAGCTCGAACCCAAGTCGGAAAAATGCGTCTTCATAGGATACCCTAAGGAAACCTTTGGGTATACCTTCTACCTTAGATCCGAAGGCAAGATCTTTGTTGCCAGGAACGGAACCTTTCTGGAAAAAGAGTTTCTCTCGAAAGAAGTAAGTGGGAGGAAAGTAGAACTCAATGAAGTACTACCTCTTGAACAGGAAAGTAGTGCAGCTCAGGAAAATGTTCCTGTGATGCCTACACCAACTGAAGAGGAAATTCATGATGATGATCAAGGTACTTCGGATCAAGTTTCTACTGAACTTCGTAGGTCCACTAGGACACGTTCCGCACCAGAGTGGTACAGCAACCCTGTCCTGGAAATCATGTTGTTAGACAACGGTGAACCTTCAAACTATGAAGAAGCAATGGCGGGCCCAGATTCCAACAAATGGCTAGAAGCCATGAAGTCCGAGATAGAATCCATGTATGAAAACAAAGTATGGACTTTGACTGACTTGCCCGATGATCAGCGAGCAATAGAAAACAAATGGATCTTTAAGAAGAAGACGGACGCGGATGGTAATGTCACCATCTATAAAGCTGGACTTGTCGCTAAGGGTTATCGGCAAGTTCAAGGGATTGACTACGATGAGACTTTCTCTCCCGTAGCGAAGCTTAAGTCCGTCCGAATCATGTTAGCAATTGCCGCATACTATGATTATGAGATATGGCAGATGGACGTCAAAACAGCGTTCCTTAACGGCTATCTTAAGGAAGAGCTGTATATGATACAGCCGGAAGGTTTTGTCGATCCTAAGAATGTCGACAAAGTATGCAAGCTCCAGCGATCCATTTATGGGCTGGTGCAAGCATCTCGGAGTTGGAACATTCGCTTTGATGAGATGATCAAAGCGTTTGGGTTTATGAGACTTATGGAGAAGCCTGCGTTTACAAGAAAGTGAGTGGGAGCTCAGAGCATTTCTCATACTATATGTAGATGACATACTTCGATGGGAAATGATATAGAATTCTTGGACAACATTAAGGCCTACTTGAATAAGTGTTTTCAATGAAGGACCTTGGAGAAGCTGCTTATATATTAGGCATCAAGATCTATAGAGATAGATCGAGGCGCCTCATAGGTCTTTCACAAAGCACATACCTTGATAAGATTTTGAAGAAGTTCAAAATGGATCAGTCCAAGAAAGGGTTCTTGCTGTATTGCAAGGTGTGAGATTGAGCTCAGCTCAATGCCCGACCACGACAAAAGATAAAGAAGAGATGAGTGTCATCCCTATGCTTCAGCCATAGGATCTATTATGTATGCCATGCTGTGTACCGGACTGATGTAAACCTTGCCGTAAGTTTGGTAGGAAGGTACCAAAGTAATCCCGGCAAGGAACTTTGGACAGCGGTCAAGAATATCCTGAAGTACCGAAAAGGACAAAGGACATGTTTTCGTTTATGGAGGTGACGAAGAGCTCGTCGTAACAGGTTACGCCGACGCTAGCTTCGACACGATCCGATGACTCTAAGTCACAAACCGGATACGTGTATATGTTGAATGGTGGAGCGAGAAGCTGGTGCAGCTGCAAGCGAGCGTCGTGGCGGGATCTACATGTGAAGCGGAGTACATGGCAGCCTCGGAGGCAGCGCATGAAGCAATTTGGGTGAAGGAGTTCATCACCGACCTAGGAGTCATACCCAATGCGTCGGGGCCGATCAAACTCTTCGTGACAACCTTGGAGCTATTGCACTTGCCAAGGAGCCCAGGTTTCACAAGAAGACCAGCACATCAGCGCCGCTTCAACTCCATCCGTGAAAACATTCAAGATGGAGACATAGAAATTTGTAAAGTGCATACGGATCTGAATGTCGCAGATCCGTTGACTAAACCTCTTCCACGGGCAAAACATGATCAACACCAGAACTCTATGGGTGTTCGATTCATCACAATGTAAACTAGATTATTGACTCTAGTGCAAGTGGGAGACTGTTGGAAATATGCCCTAGAGGCAATAATAAAAGCATTATTATTATATTTCCTTGTTCATGATAATTGTCTTTTATTCATGCTATAACTGTATTATCCGGAAATCGTAATACACGTGTGAATACATAGACTACAATACGTCCCTAGTAAGCCTCTAGTTGACTAGCTCGTTGGTCAACAGATAGTCATGGTTTTCGACTATGGACATCGGATGTCATTGACAACGGGATCACGTCATTAGGAGAATGACGTGATGGACAAGACCCAATCCTAAGCATAGCACAAAGATCGTGTAGTTCGTTTTGCTGGAGCTTTTCCAATGTCAAGTATCTCTTCCTTAGACCATGAGATCGTGCAATTCCGGATACCGTAGGAGTGCTTTGGGTGTATCAAGCGTCACAACGAATCGGGTGACTATAAAGGTGCACTACAGGTATCTCCGAAAGTGACCATTGGGTTGACACGGATCGAGGCGGGATTTGTCACTCCGTGTTACGGAGAGGTATCACTTGGGCCCACTCGGTAATGCATCATCATAATGAGCTCAAGGTGATCAAGTGTCCGGTCACGGGATCATGCATTGCGGTACGAGTAAAGTGACTTGCGGTAACGAGACTAAACGAGGTATTGGGATACCGACGATCGAGTCTCGGGCAAGTAACATACCGTCGACAAAGGGAATAGAATACGGGTTGCTTGAACCCTTGACATCGTGGTTCATCCGATGACAACATCGAGGAGCATGTGGGAGCCAACATGGGTATCCAGATCCGCTGTTGGTTATTGACTTGAGGTAGTCTCGGTCATGTTCGCATGTCTCCCGAACCCGTAGGGTCTACACACTTAAGGTTCGGTGGCGCTAGGGTTAATAGGAAGACAAGTATGTGATTACGAATGTTGTTCGAGTCCGGATGAGATCCCGGACGTCACGAGGAGTTCGGAATGGTCCGGAGGTAAAGATTTATATATGGAAAGTGGTTAAGCGGACTCCGGAAAGTTTGGGGTATACGGTAAAGTACAGGGGCCACGGGAGGGTTCGGAGGTCCACCGGGAGGCCACCCTCTCGGGGCCACATGGGCTAAGTGGGAGAGGAGCCAGCCCCTGGTGGGCTGGGCGCGCCTCCCCACCTAGGCCCATGCGGCTAGGGTTTGGGGAGGAGGAAACCCTAAGGGGAAAAGGGGGCGCCCCTTGGCTTGGGGGGCAAGCCACCCCTTCCTCCTCTCCCTTGGCCGCCGCCCCCCTAGGGTTTTTCCCTAGAGGGCCGGCCCCCCTTGGCCCTCTCCTCCTATAAATAGAGGGGTGGGGGAGGGCTGCATACACGCTTGAAGGCGCAGCCCTCTCCTCCCAACACCTCTCTTTCTCCACGCAAGCTTGGCGAAGCCCGCCGAGAATTGCCGTACCAACTGCACCACGCCGTCGTGCTGCCATTGGAGTTGTCTTCCTCAACCTCTCCTTCATTCTTGCTGGATCAAGACGGAGGAGACGCCATCGTCCCGTACGTGTGTTGAACACGGAGGTGCTGTCCTTTCAGTACTTTGGTCATCGGTGATCGGAATCACGTTGGGAACGTCTTCATCATCACCACTCTCAAGAACGCTTCCGTACTCGATCTACAAGTGGTATGTAGATGCAAACTCTCTCTCGTTACTCGTTGCTTAGTAGAACTCATAGATGGATCTTGGTGAAACCGTAGGAAAAATTTTAATTTTCTGCAACGTTCCCCAACATATACCTCCTAATTCAGATCCGAAAGCAATAGGGATTGTTTCTTGAATCGGGTCCTTTCTGGAGGAAAAGTTCGTCTCGAAAAGTTGAGTGGGAGGATGGTGGAGACTTGATGAGGTTATTGAACCATCACTTCAACTAGTGTGTAGCAGGGCACAGGAAGTTGTTCCCGTGGCACCTACACCAATTGAAGTAGAAGCTTATGATAGTGATCATGAAGTTTTGGATCAAGTCACTGACGTACCTCGAAGGGTGACAAGGATGCGTACTACTTCAGAGTGGTACGCAATCCTGTCTTGAAGGTCATGTTGCTAGACAACAATGAACCTACGAGCTATGGAGAAGCGATGGTGGGCCCAAATTCCGACAAATGGTTAGAAGCCATGAAATCCGAGATAGGATCCATGTATCATAACAAAGCATGGACTTTGGTGGACTTGCCCGATGATCGGCGAGCCATTGAGATAAATGGATCTTTAAGAAGAAGACGGACGTCGACGGTAATGTCACCGTCTATGAAGCTCGACTTGTGGCGAAGAGTTTTTCACAAGTTCAAGGAGTTGACTACGATGAGATTTTCTCATCCGTAGCGATGCTTAAGTCCGTCGGAATCATGTTAGCATTAGCTGCATTTATGAAATCTGGCAGATGGATGTCAAGACGAGTTTCCTTACCAGTTTACGTAAGGAAAGGTTGTATGTGATATAATCAGAAAAGTTTTGTTGATCCTAAGGATGCTAAAAGGTATGCTAGCTCCAGCGATCCTTCTAAGGACTGGAGTAAGCATCTTGGAGTTGGAATATGCACTTTGATAGGATGACCAAAGATTTTGGGTTTATACAAAGTTTATGAGAAACTTGTATTTCCAAAGAAGTGAGTGGGAGCACTATAGAATTTCGATGAGTATATGTTGTTGACATGTTGATGATCGAAATGATGTAGAATTACTTGGAAAGCATATAGGGTTATTTGAAAGATGTTTTTCAATAGAAAACCTGGATTAAGCTACTTGAACATTGAGCATCGAGATCTATAAGGATAGATCAAAAATGCTTAATAATACTTTCAAATGAGCATATACCTTGACATGATCTTGAAGGTGTTCAAGATGGATCAGTCAAAGAAGGAGTTCTTGCCTGACATGTAAGGTATGAAGTTAAGACTTAAAGCTCGACCACGGCAGAAAAGAGAGAAAGGGCGAATGTCGCCCCTATGCTTCAGACGTAGGCCCTATAGTATGCTATCTTTGTGTACCGCACCGAAGTGTGCCATGCCATGAGTCAGTCAAGGGGTACAAGAATGATCCAGGAATGGATCATTGGACAGTGGTCAAAATTGTCCTTGGAGTAAATAAAGGACATGTTTCTCGATTATGGAGGTGATAAAGAGTTCGACATAAAAGGTTACGTCGATGCAAGCTTTAACACCTATCCGAATGACTCTGAGTAGCAAACCGGATACGTATAGTGGAGCAACCATTTGGAATATGGCAGGTTACGTCGATGTTGAAGAAGACGAAGATATTGGCCATATCATGTCACTACTATATAAATGTCGTTGCCGGGTTGCTTAGGGCCTTGGATGAGCACTGGCATCATAATGAACTTTCGCTTCATGCACAACCAAGGAGGAAGGTTATACAAACATAGAGTCACAGGCCAGGTGCTATGGTTGCTGCTCTGCTCCCCAAAAGGATTAACGCCATCTGCGCTTAGACCAAACCATACGCTCCTTGCGTCATCTGCAAACTCCACTGCGACCCGTCAGCTGGTACTCTCAACTTTCCGTCTTTCTTACGGTCTTCTCTGTGCCATCGCGTCGCCTTGGCATGCTCTTTGTTTTGGAACAAACGTTTCAACCGTGGTATTATAGGAGAATACCACATCACCTTGGCAGGAATCTTCTTCCTGGGGCGCTCACCCTCGACATCACCATGCTCATCGCGGCTGATCTTATAGCGCAATGCACCACATACCGGGCAAGCGTTCAAATCCTCGTACTCACCGCGGTAGAGGATGCAATCATTAGGGCATGCATGTATCTTACGCACCTCTAACCCTAGAGGGCGACAGCCTTCTTTGCTTCAGACGTACTCTCGGGCAATTCGTTGTCCTTAGGAAGCATATCCTTTATCATTACCAGCAACTTTCCAAATCCCTTGTCGGATACACCATTCTCTGCCTTCCATTGCAGCAATTCCGATGTGGTGCCCAGCTTTTCTTGTCACCTCACGCAATTCGGGTACAACAATTTTTTGTGATCCTCTAACATGCGCTGCAACATCTTCTTCTCCAAATCACTTGCGCAGTTTCTCTTTGCATCGGCAATGGCCCGACCTAGATCATCAATGGGCTCATCTGATGCCTCTTCTTCAGCTTCTTCCCGCATTGCCGGCCCAGCTTCTTCCCGCATTACCGGCTCAGCTTCTTCCCCCATTGTTGTATCATCGTATTCAGGGAACCCATGGCCAGGATAGCTGTCGTCGTCCTCTTCTTCTTCATTGTCTTCCATCATAACCCCTCTTTCTCCGTGCTTGGTCCAAACATTATAGTGGGGCATGAAACCGGACTCAAACAGGTGGACGTGAATGGTTCTTGACGTAGAGTAATTGCGACCATTCTTACAGCCGGCACATGGACAAGGCATAAAACCATCCATCGCTTGTTTGCCTCAGCCATAGCGAGAAAAGTATGCACGCCCTCAACGAACTGGGGAGAGCATCGGTCATCGTACATCCATTGCCGGCTCATCTTCATTACACAACATCGAATAGACCAAATTAATACAAGTTCATACATAAAGTTCATACAACACTTAAATGCAACAAACAAATAACTCTCTAGCTAAAGCATTTAAATGCAACAACAAATGCGATCAAGATCGCAACTATGGTAACAATTGATCCAACAACATAATGATACCAAGCCTCACTATCGATGGCATATTTTCTAATCTTTCTAATCTTCAAGCGCATTTTCTCCATCTTGATCTTGTGATCATCGACGACATCAACAACATGCAACTCCAATTCCATCTTCTCCCCCTCAATTCTTTTCAAATTTTCTTTCAAGTACTCGTTTTCTCTTTCAACTAAATTTAACCTCTCGACAATAGGGTCGGTTGGAATTTCCGGTTCACATACCTCCTAGATAAAAATATCTATGTCAACTTGATGGGCATAATTTGTCATAAACACGAAATGCAACAAATAGTTTTAAAAGAGAATATACCACATCCGAATCATAACAAGGACGAGGGCCGACGGGGACGGATATCAAAACCATGGCACTATGTATAACAAACAACGTATGGGTAACATAATTATTATACGAGTAACTATATATCCAAATCACAGAAACATCAAATTTTTATATAAAATTTCATGAACAAGAGGCTCACCACAAGGTGGTGCCCGTGACGAGACAGTGCGGGCGATCGGCGGTGGTTCTGACAGAGATTTAGAAGGCACTAAGTAAACCACACCTACATATGCAAACTAAGTGTTATTTTGACCTCAAATTGCATATAAATCAAATACTAGCACATATATATATTTCCTCCCAAATTACTAAACTCACAAATTAATAACTATATGAACCAATGCAAGAGCTAATCTAGCAATGAGAGATGAAAGGACAAAGTTGCTAACCTTTGTGATCACTTGAATGGATGGGGCCTTGAATCTTGACAAATTTTGGGCAAAATGTGTGATGAGCTCGAGGGGAGAAGAGGAAGAACAGAGAGGAGAGGAGAGGGGAAAGGGGGAAGAACAGAGCGAGCTGGACGAAGGGTTTATATGCAGGAGGACCTATAGTACCGGTTCGTGGCACGAACTGGTACTAAAGGTGCTGGAGGGGGCCCAGACTGACAACATCCTGCCACCACCCTCATTAGTACCGGTTCGTGGCACGAACCGGTGCTAAAGGTTAGCCACGAACCGGTGCTAAAGGCTAGCCGTTGGAACTGGCACTAATGTATACATTTGTGCCGGCTCTAATACAAACCGGCACTAATGTGCTTCACGTTTGACCCTTTCTCTACTAGTGTGAAGTGAAAATACGGACATAACAGTCATACAAATGTAATATTTAAGCGAACTAATATATCAATATTCCATTTCAGAGAGCAAATGAAGTTGTGACTTGACAACAAAAGACACGAAATCAAACCGAAGCATAGAGCCAATCAGCCAAACTAGCCATCTTGCCAACAAAAGTGTAGCCGTCTAAATCACCATGACACCATCAATATATCCTAGAAGACACTACATGATAAGAAAATGGATTTGTTATTCACAAAAATTCAGTGTTGTGATTTGTTTATTTATTCAAAACAGAGAGCTTGTAACAATAGAAAAGGTTAAATGGAACGTACCAATAGTGTGCTAAAGAAAATCACGAGGCAAATGTCCTTTCCGAGACTTCATTGCTGTAAATGTTCGAATAATATCCTTATCATCAACTGACTTGAATAACTCGCGCTCAGTGTAACATATCATCAAGTCGTTGAACCATTCGTTGTTGATCTTGCTACGCAATTTATTCTTGATAATCTTCATTGCTGAAAATGCTCTCTCAACATATGCAGTTGACACCGGCAATACCAAAGCCAACTCAATAAGTTTGTATACCAATGGAAATACCAGATTTTTCTTAGTTTCAACAATCTTCACGGCCAAACTTTGAACATCATCACAAGTAGAAAAAGAAGCATGCCTTTTCACTTGACTTATATAAATGAGGAGCTGCTCTCTTATTGTTCCACGATCATCATTAGAGAAGTCTTCATGATAAATTTCAGCAAGACGAGCAAGTTTATCAACATTGAACTTGGAGAAAGAGTCCTTGGGGTCAAGACATGAGAAGCAATCAAGCACACAATTTCCTCCTTCACTAAAGCGGTGATCCATCTCCACGCAAATTTTGTCAATAGCAACATAAAAAATCTCTGCACGGTAATGGTGAAGATTAGTAACAGTTCTCCCTTCTCTCCTTGGACGACCACGAACTGGTATTACTTCGTCCATATTTGGTACTAGAATACTATTAGCACCACCGTTAAAGACATCTCTGACTTGTTCATTCTTAGTTTCTTCCAAATCTATCATCTCTCTAAAGTTTCCCTTGTTTAGAGAAGTAGTTGATTCATCATGTCCGCGAAATGCCAAGCCTTGTGCAATGAGATATCTTGAACAACTTACAGAACAAGTTAAACGGATCTTATACATTTCTTCTGATTCCTTGCTTGATCTAGCAAAGTTACTTGCCACACTTTGTCTTTGATTATTATAATCATCATAATGCTTGACGCAAGAGTTGTGCTTACTACCATGACCACCAATATGATCTTTGAAGCCTTTAGATGCATGCTTCCAATCTGTAAATCCTTCTTTGGTGAAGACTTCATAACCAAAGTGCTCAGCCCTTCCGGGTTGCTTAAAGAGAAAACAATAAAAACAATAAGCTGCATTCTTCCACTCACTGTATTCTATCCAGTCGTACTTTTTATACCAAGATTTGGAAAATGCTCTTGAGGAACGCGAATTTCCAAATTCAGTACGATGGTATTTATTCAAATCTGGTTGCATTGGACCCTTCAATATATATGCTCTCCTCACTTGCTCTTGAATATCAGGAGGATACTCACAAATTTGTTTCCTCTTTCCCGGATCGCGCTGGTGGCTCTACTTCTATTTCAGGCTGCGCATCATTCACATTTTCAGTCATTTGCTCTACTTCTACTTCAGGTTGCACATCATTCATATTTTCAGTCCTTGCTCTCTTAACCAAAAACCTCCTCATCTCTGAAATTTAGTGAGTAAAAAATCTGAAGTTAGTTTTTACACAAATAAGAATATGGATTAATCACAAGTTCATAGTACAGTACAATGAAAAAGCTACTTGCATCAACTACATGTATCAGATTATCAAGTATTTCTTGATGTTGCCAAACTAAAGTGAAATCAGTGAAATATTTTTTAAAATTACTAGAGGAAAGAGTCTGCAACCTGCATACTAGTTTGTCAGTCTAATTAACTTACAGTTTCTGTAGTTTCCAACAGCTAACAAATAGATTTTCTCTATGGACTTTGGTCATAATCATCCCCAATCAAAAGTTCCTAAATAAGCCCTAAGTACATCAATCTCATTATCTCAACCCAAATCAGTTATTAAGTACGCGATCTTACCGGAAGTCGAAGGAAAGGAACTGCCTCAGCCTTCATGAGAGGAAGGGCCAAAGGAGGGGACGACCGTGGCCACTGCCGGCTCGCCCAGCCCCAGATCGCCGCCTCGCCTTCAAGTCCCTGCCGCACTTGGGAGAAACCAAAGAGACGCGAGTACGCGAGAAGCCGATGGTATTCCCTGTTGGCTCGTGGGCTGGAGCGAAGCGATCGATGGTATTCTTTTTTTTCTAGTGGGCTGGAGTGATCAGGACGTTCAAGTAAATAACTGGGCTGGACTTTGAAGGAGGCCTAATCCAGTTTTGCCCGGGTAAATCTACTCCTTATCGAGCAGTTTTACGTATTGTGGTACGACCACTGTTGCCGTCGGAGTGCCTGCGAGCCCGGGCAACTGCCCAGGGTCGCTGGGCGCTCGCTCCGCCACTGGTTCCAAGAATGTGAGACAGTGTCAAGTCTGTAAGGCAAGTCAAGGGGATCCTGTGGGTAAAGATTGCTTTGCTTGGAACGATCTTGTACCTATTCTACTGTCTGTTTTTTCGACTCGGTGTTTAATAATGTGTGGTTGTCCTGATGTCAATTTGCAGCGGCAAGATCCTTCAGCGGTGCAGGAGATTAAGGGTTCCATAATCGATTCCGCGCATGCTGAAGCGAACCTAAAGCCATCTAATATTCTATTGTCTTTCTGAAAAAAGAAAGCATGTGAGCTCATGTACCACAGATTCGGGAACGACGTATGTTCATACAGTAGTAGTAATGCCTCTCAACTTCACTACATTCTGCAAATCTCATAGACTCTTGCAGTTTTCGTCACAAATATATGACATAGCTAACATAAGTTAAGTTACTCAACAGCCGGAGACATCTTCAAAAAAACTTTACATGAAAGAAAATGAAAGGGGTTCAAAGACTGCAGGACACTTTGGCGTTCGAGAACATCTTCAACAGAACAGAACGCTACAGTATATTTAGATATTACAGAATACAACATAGACTGTTCCCTAATATGGCTAATCTGGCGCCTGGTTTATTGTATCATTTAGGGGTGGAAACGGATCGGATGCGGATCGGATAGTGCTCTTATCACTTCCGTTTTCATATTTTCAAAACGAATACGAATGCGAATACGGATGTTATCGGATACGGATGCGGCTCGGATGTTATTCGAATACGGATACGTATCGGATGTTTTCTTGATTCGGAGCGGATACGAATAATAGTAACATCTTGCTTAAGTATATCAGTCAATAGCTATATATGTGACATGAAATAATCAACTTGTGACATACAATAAGTCAATGATAAATAGTTTTATAAATAAATATTATTGTAATGCATAATAGTTTCTAAGTTTAATCATGCAAAGAGTAAAATTTGACCACTTTATTTGGCATTTATGTTGGGTAATTGGAATACTGGGGCAACAATTTTGAAAATTACCTCCCATAATATTATTCGGATACGGATATCTCCACTTCCATATCCATATTTGTGTCAAAATCTCATGCCATATTTTATTTTTTATCTGTTAAATAAATTCGGATACGGCTAATTTCCATTTCCATTTTGGTTCGGATGCGGATGTTTCAGATACGAATAGGCATTTTCTCGAATACGAATATCGGATATTTCGGATTATCCGCTACCACTTTCCACCCCTAGTATCATTCATCTCCACCACAAAGTAAAGGAAGCTTCACACTCTGTCCCTAACAAGACCTGAAAATAAAAGGAAAGAAAAGTGTTAGTAGGAGAATTAGTTATATAGATACAAAAGCAAAGGTGCAAAGAATACACGAAAGATCGTACCTGCCTCACCCCTCTAAAACATCTCTGTAGACAATGTTTTTGGTGCTCTTCCCAGATTTATCAACCTCCTTGTTAGGTTTGGCTAAAATTCGTGTCGTCTTTCTTGACACACCCCTTGACAATGCAACATATAGCTGGCCATGTGAGAAAACAGGTTCGGGAAGGTAAATACCGACATTCGGGATGGTTTGACCCTGTGCCTTGTTAATGGTCATCGCAAAACTCAGGCGAATGGGGAATTGTTTTCTCTTAAGCTTGAAGGGAAGTGAGGTGTCCTCCGATGGCGACATAGGGATCCTAGGTATGAACACCCTCTTTCCAGCATGCTGGCCACCAACAATCTCCGCATTGATTGCATTATCCTGGAAGGCTCTGATCATAAGCCGTGTTCCATTACACAAGCCATTATGAGGGTCGAGGTTCCGTAGCAAAATGATCGGTACCTGATTTTTACTCTCTAGACATGGGGGGGCAAGCCATTTGGTGTGATGGAGTTCAGAAAATCAATCGTGTAATTATTCTAGAAGTCATCTTCGATAGAGTCAAAGCTATGGTATACCTTTTCTTGTCCCGGAAACCTAGAGATCATCTTGTCATTCAGGTCATCCACATGCTCGTTTTTGGTCGAGAGAATTGCACGTTTGCTCATGTACTCCCTCGACCTAGCATTGGTGTGCAGGGATGGGAAGACATCTTCGATGAGCTTGTTAATAGGTTTTTCGTCCTCAGTATAACCAATCACAATGTCTTCAGGGAGACGCACATAGTCGTCACCAATAGTTTCTTCCGTTCCATTGCCAATCCTTAGGAGGTATTCGGAGAACCAAGGGTCCGCCTGTGCCCGCATATTGCGCGTGAGGCGTATCTTGCAGATCTTATCCCACAGATAGGATCTCAACAGTGTAGCATCCGTGATCTGTGCTCTTGTACCTCGTGTAACAACGGGGAGGACCTGCCTGAAATCCCCACCAAAGACAACAACCTTTCCACCAAACGGCAGAGGACATTCCATTATATCTTGTAGCGATCTGTCAAGCGTCTCAACTGCTTGACGCTTTGTCATAGCAACTTCATCCCAAATTATCAAGGACGCCTGTTTAAGCAACTTTGCCGTACCACTCTGCTTTGTGAAACCACACATGTTGTTGTCAGTGAGCTTGATTGGAATTTTGAACCTGGAGTGGGCAGTCCGGCCTCCAGGCATTATTGACGCCGCTATACCTGATGTAGCAGTTGCGATCACTATTAGGCCCATCGAACGGACCTTCGCAAGCAATGCCTTGTACATGTACGTCTTCCCAGTGCCTCCTGGACCATCAACAAAAAATATCTTGCTTTTTTGATTCGTCACATGATCCATTATGTCGTTGAAACTATCCAGTTGTTCACTGTTCAAACAGCTAAATAGATCTAGATGCTCTTGGTCAACTCTAACTTGTCTCTCCTCTTTTACCTCTCTATACTCGGCGTCAGAAGAACCATCTGTGCCAACCATATCTGGAAGTCCATACATTTTAGTATCCTTACCCATGGATTGCACCAGATCCCTGACATCTCTAAGGACCATCTGCTCAAGTGTTGCCTCGTTCGACTCAGTGCGGCGGTAATCTTCAGCCATCGATGGTAGATGTTTGTCCCACAATTTGCGGATTTGTGTTGCCTCACAGAATACCAGTATAGTCGCAAACAACCGTCTAAGAGCAGAAGGCATTTGAAATGTTGCTGCCTCCGTCATGCAATCATCCAATGTCATGTCATGCTCAATGAGGCCTAAGTGCTCACATGCCTCTCTGAAGGAAGTGCATGGCTTGCCATTTACTGTCTTTAAATCATCAAATGAAGTGGCACCTCGGACATGACTTAGGAGCACCCGCAAGTAGTACCTCTCTCCTTTAGCAGGGTGTGCATACACCAGTCTTCCAATCTGTGATCTCTTACATCTTCTCATTTGCCACTTTTTATTAGCTGCAATCCACTTATAATGTTCTGGGAACTCTCTGTACAGCCATTTTCGTGACGTTGGATACTTCTTGTAAATCTCAAAGTACTCGGTAAGCATGGATTTGGAAGAAGTTGGGCGAGCGACAACATCTTCCAAATGCGACTGTGTGCATGTTTGGCAAATGAAGTTGCAGCTGTAACAAAGATGGACTAACACCAAACATTTTAAACCCAAAAATCCTGTAAATAGCTTCTGGAGGAGATATATATCGTGCATCCCTGTATTGACGAATTTCATTAATGATTCCCCCATCATTGATAATATCCTGCTCGAATGCAAATGATGCCTTATCATGCCCTTTGTAGATGTACTTGAATAAGTACTTGACTGCCTTGATGCTCGAGCATGCTTCGACATTTATGTGACAGTTGTATTTCATAAGCAGAAAGGGGTTGTAAGGGACCACCCATCTATTGTCCAAATCTGCTCCTCTGATCCTTACTCGAACCCCGTCGTCCCTCCTTCTATAGATGGGATATGAGTCTTTCCCTTGTCATGTAGCATCACAGAAATCTCGCGGGTAATGAAATCGACATTGTCCATCTATCATGCAAGGGCAACTTTTCTGGAGTGCACCACATGGGCCGTGCAACATGTGTTTGACTACCAGATCATGGTGGACAGGATATTTCTTTTTGTCGGGTATCTCTGCAGATATCACCCGATCATAGTCATCTGGGGTCCTTAACTTGCTTTTTGCTTTCATGATAAGAAGTATATGCTCATGCGGGAGACCTCGCTTCTGAAACTCTGTGACATGTACATAAGCCGCGACTTCTCCGAAATGCTTACCCTTAGTTAGTAAGTCCATCATATTTCGTTGCTTAGCTTTGTATACTTTGGCCACAAGGTCTGGGCGGTCTTGTGGCAGCTGTCCAGGCAACAATTCCTGCGTTATCTCCTGCTAGTAGGAATTGCATGTCATCGTGACAAAATAATCCGGTTTACCCCAACGTTGAACTATTGCCATCGCATCCAGAAACCTGCCCTGCATGTCACGGTCACCACCAGGAAATGTACGTGGAAGCACGATTTTCTTGCCAATCTGATCACCGCGTGACTCGCCAGCAACGACGGTGTCAACAAGACCCTATAATAAAACAATATTTCACTCCAATTAGTATAAAGGTTCAAGCAAAGAGTGAGGCATCTATAATGTAAATTTTGTGATAAATAGAAGCACGTTACCTGGTACAGGTCAACGCGTATAACCTTTTGATTTGCTGGCTTTGAATACCAGTCAAGCCTCATTGTCTCGATCTTGATGTACATGTCAACAGCCCACTGTTGGAAAAGGCGCCCCCCGAACAAGATGATGTTAAAAAGCTTCTTCCGGACACACAGCTTGAAGCAATAATACTCTCTCGCGCTAACAAATTTCCTTGATTTTGTTGGATTCATCTCATCATCACCAAAATCCTCATCCGGGTTATCATCGTCGTCACCTAATAATTGGTTAACAACATAAAAATTGTTATGGTAGGTACAACCATAACTAAGAATAATAAAAGTAGTAATGACGACCTATACCATCAAGTAAATCAGTGGGTGGGCCTTCATGCTGTGCGTTATGACCAACTTGTTCTCTAATGATGTTATCATCTGAAACATGGATGACTATAAGTTTTAATTTAAAGAACAATAAAAGTAGTAATGACGACCTATACCTTTGGGTACATCAGTGGGTTGGTCTTCATGCTGTGTGTTATGACCAACTTGTTCTCTAAGCATGTTATCATCTGAAAGATGGATGACTGCATAAGTTTTAATTTAGAGAATAATAGAAGTAGTAATGACGACCTATACCTTCAGGTAAATCAGTGGGTTGCTCTTCAGGCTATGCTTTATGACCAACTTGTTCTCTAATCACGTTATCATCTGAAAGATGGATGACTGCATAAGTTTTAATTTAAATAATATGATAGATACCAATTTTGAACATCATACCTGAGGGAAAACCATAGGCTGGGTTCTGTTGTGCAAATTCATCCACAGAAGCTTGGTTTGTGTCATCGACTAACTCAATATATGGCATCCAACGATTCCCACCGATCTCCCCACGTGGGAAGAACAGTGGATATGACAAAGGGTCGTAGCACCCATGGTATGCTCTAATATACAGGGGACGGTCTCCTTTACCAGGGTCTCCTTTACCATATATGACAACACTCCTATCAAAGGTTTTATGTGGGTCGCTTCCTTCAACCCATATTGCTGCAACCTGAGAACTAGTTGGCGCATTGTACCTTCATTGATCGAGGTTGATATCTGTGTTTAGTGAGATCCTATATTCATCCAGATTTGGAACAGTACCAAGGCTCTTCAAAACCTGAGCATAAGGGTTATGTTCTAGTATTGTTAGAATCTTCCGTATGAGATCCAGCCTAAGATTCGGAGACCTCTTAACTCTGTGAAGCAAGTTTTCATCCGTATCATAAATATATAGCTGCAAATGCCGAGGGCCATTATCACCAGACGACAGATCATCAAGAGCGTGGTAAAATCCCCCACAAGCACGAAATGTATATACACCTGTTCCTACCGCAGTGCTGACTCGACGATCAAGGGTGACTCCAAGACTGGTGAATGAGAAGTGGGAGTTGAAATACCGTATATTCTCTCTGAAATATTTTGCATCCTCATCATCCTGACTTGTGAACAATCGTTTCAACTCTTCATCAACCTCTGGAGTAAATACACCAACTTTTCCCTTCCTGCAACAAAATGCAGGCCCCTCGTATTGGAACCTCAAAGCTCCTAAGTGGCAGCAGTCGCTAACTTTTCTAAGTACATGGTGATTTTTGGGAAGGTTCATGTAAACTCTGTCATGATGCTCATTAGTGATAGTTCCATCACCAGGATGCCGTGCCACTCGGTAGGATTCAAAATCAACATCTGGAAAAGAATGGACAATTGCATTATTTAAAGTTTGTGCACAAACCATATAACTATCTTATGTCATATTCATAACTCATGATAGCAATAATGTACCTGGTCTAGCAAACATCCTAGCTTCTTCATCAGGGTCAACATCACCAGTTTCTCCAAGGTTCCGGTCTCCCAAGCAGTCTAGTAAATCATGAATAGTACAGAGTTATGATGCACAAGGTCACGTAAATTACGCTTATGACACATATTATCGGGGTAGAGGAATCTTAAACTGCCATTTTGCATACCATCAAGTATTACGGTCTGGACATCGGGCTCCAGTATTCCATACGCATCTTCGCCGTGGTCGTTGCCTGATAACATTGGTTGACCCCAATGAGTAAGTAGCAGGGCTGAACCGAAGATATGAACCAAATGCTAGTCTCAAGGTAATGAAGAACAGAGTGCTCAATTAAAGGAGAATCAAACACTATTGATAATTTAGCAACTTAATTAAATCGATGAACTAACCCTGATCGTGAAAAGTTACCCCTGGGGTACGTAGATTGACGACTGTATCGAGTTGGGGGTTGTCAACCCCTGACAGTTGTGTGAGTGTCATTCTTCTTGAACTTCGTTGCATCTGGTAGGCATCATTTATGTGCAGACAATCGGATTCATCATTGTCAGAAATATTCTCCTTGTCAGTTTGTATGAATCCATTGTATGGTCCTAAAGTTGGTAATGCACCATCTGGGTCTGTGATGTTCTGCAGCTGGGTGACCGCCTCTTGTCCAGTAGTTGGAACATGTGACACGATGCTACTGGCATTGAAAGCAGTAGTAATGTTCTGCAGTTGGGTGACCGCCTCTTGTCCAGTAGCTGGCATATGCGATACAAGGTTACTGGCATTGAAAGCAGCAGTAATGTTCTGCAGTTGGGTGACCGCATCTTGTCCAGTAGCTGGCATATGCGACCCAAGGTTACTGCCATCGAAAGCAGCAGTAATATTTCTATTTTGCTCATGGGTTTGGCGTTGTCTCTTTAATATTTCCTCTCTATTCTGTGCATAACGCTCCCTCTCCCTCCGATTCTTAGTCTCATTAGTGTCTGAACAGATGAAGAAAAAATAATTACATGCCAACAATTGGGGCATAGATAATGAAATTTGATCATCATTACCTTGTGATACAGCTAGCTGTGCCGGTGTTCCGTTATGTAGGCCATTTATTTCCTTAGTGGTATTTTTTTGTTTTGTAGGCTTCACGCCTTCTCTTATTAATCTCATCTTTATTTTTTGCATACCGCTCTCTATCCCTCTGCCTTTTTAGTTCCTTTGGGTCTGCAAATCATGACACAGTTCAGCAGTTGTAATACTGTATCGAACTTGAGTGACTGGGTTATGATCAATACCTGATGTTTGGTTGTTGCTTATATCCTGGAAGGGGGGGCGCGTCCTGACTGGGTTATGATCAATACCTGATGTTTGGTTGTTGCTTATATCCTGGAAGGGGGTGCGCGTCCTGCTGGGAATGGGGGTCCTGTTGGGAGTGGTAGGGCCCATACGAATACAAACTCCTGTAAAAACATGTGAGATCATTATATTTAATGGAGCGCAAGACCATCATTTAGAATATGGAACCAACAACCTCGAAATGTAATGCTGTACTTTATAATAGATTCAATCGCAATTGTCGCTTTCAAGAGGCCTCATGCAATGGGTGTTTTTTCTTATGGTCATATGATTTTGAGGGGACATCTTTGTAATAGATTCAATCGCGATTGTCGCTTTCGATCAAGAGGCCTCATGCATAGGGTGTATTTTCTTATGGTAATATGATTTTGAGGGGACATTGGCGGTAAACATGTAGCTCTGTAGTTTGTAATAATATTCACTTTATGATTGCACTTGCTCATGAACTTTATGATTGGTTTTCATAACATATGCTCACGGCATATATGGTTCATCTCTTGCATCGATTACATGGACAATCATAGATCCTAGTATGTGGATTAACCATGGTTTCACTATTTATGTAGAACTATGCAGAATAGAAACAGGAGCAATGAACGGATGTCATTGTTAACATCTTCACATGCGTGCAAATCAGCCTGCCGAGGAGTTTGCCGCCGCCGATGCGCAGTCCGGAGACAGTCGCGTCAGTGTGGGCGACGGCATCTGAAAGATTGAAGAGAAAGCATGCACCTGTGTTGGCGAGGAGGTCGTCGTCGTGGATGTCGCGGGCGTCGTCGGCGTCGTCGGTGCGGCGGCCGTCTGGCGTCGTCGGTGCGGGCGTCCTCGGCGCGGGCGTTTCGGTGGAGGGCAACTCTGAAGAGCGACATGAGGACTGGTCGCCGCTAATTTTGGAGCGGATGTGGCTGTTTCGGTGTGTTTTTTTCTTTTCTTGTTGTTGGCGTTGGCTGAAGGACGGCAGAGTTTCGTCCACCCACCTAAATTGCTTAGCGTACAACGTCAGGGGTACATTTTTGTATTCACGGTTAGATCCCATTGAGTAGGCTTATCTTGACCCTCGAATTGATGTGTTTTCTTCTGTGTACAGTAAGCAGGGTGCGTTTAGAGGAGTTAAGGTTTGCTTATTTTATAGTAGTAGAGATTATTTCGTTCTGCACGCGGTCCAGTACCCAGTAGCCTAGTGTATATATGTGATGAGAAGGGACAATGAATCTTCCAAAGATACAACGCAGCAATGCTTCAAATTACAGTTGGGTCATACATGCATGTCTCAGTGTAGGCTCACAAATTCAAGGGAAGATGCGTATACTTTTCGTCCTCGGAGAGCAGAAGCTGCGTAGACTTGGGATTGGAAGGCACCGGAAGAACCTACTCGAGCATCTAACAGATATATAGAGAGGGCACAATCCCCTCAAGGCCAGATCGCCAAACACAAGGAGACGTCACATGAACCAAGCAGTGAAGGCTCAGCTACCAAACCGAAAGCCCTCAGTGATGCCGCCCCATTTGTTGAACCTGCAGCACATCCCGTCTGACTCGCACAACCACATGTCTGTTGTGGTTACATCACATTTTGTGCTCATGTGGATATACCGATGCTTGTGAGAAGCGTGCTTATTTGGTGAGTCGGAACAAGCATACTCGGTTTCTCAACTCCAAATCTATGGTATCTCAATCGGTACCAGCCCACACTGTAACATCACAACTTGTTGGAAATTGGAGATACAGAAGAAGGTTTATAGCAAACTATTTGACTGAATAAATACATGAAAGATGTTAGCACAACTGGAACTTTGCCGGTGACCAGCGAGAGCGTTCCCGGGAGGGGAGAGCGCGTTGCCGGGTGGTGGAGCGAGGCAGGGGAGAGAGAGGGAGGAGAGGAGGAATGATTTCTGGCTACTCGCTACTCCACATGGGAGCGTTCCATTACATCTATATGTTGTACATTGAGAAATAGAAAAACTATATCTAGAATCTACTTCCTAGACTACGACCAATCCATGACGAAGCAGGAGAGTGGATTAACCACTTCATCATCACACATGTGTCATGATTGTGACACAGGCATGGCAATTGGGCCGACCCGTGTGTAGTGAACACATGGGGCCCATGAAGCCAACCCATGTGTAGTGAACACATGGGGGCCGCCGAGAGATAGGGTTGACCCCAACATCTCCCTCTTAACCCTGTCGAATGGCTTGGACGTGGACGATTCCGATTTTATCGCGTAGCTCCGGGAACCAAACATGACTGAGAGTCTTTGTCAAGATGTCGGCCTTTTGTTCACCAGTCGTGGTGAACTCCACGTCTATTGTTCCCTTCTCGACGTAGTCACATATGAAGTGATTGTGGAGATTAATGTGCTTGTTTCGTTTGTGGATCATAGGGTTCTTGCAGAGAGAGAACGCTGATTTGTTGTCGACGAAGATGAGCACAAGGGTAGTGTCTTGGTTCAACATCTCGTCGAGAATGTGAGCCAACTAGATCCCCTAACTTGCCGAGTGTGAGCCAGCCAGCCACCTCACATGAAGACACGGCGACAACCTTCTGCCTCATTGATTGCCAGCTGATTGGACTGCTCCATGGGAAGAAAAACACTCCAGAGATGCTCTTCCTGGATTCGATGTCACTAGCATGGTCGGAGTCACTGTAGCCCAATCGGTTGTCACCATTGCCATAGCGATACATGCATTTGTGGGTGAACGTGCCAGCAATGTACTTGAGCATATGACGGCTATGAGATGATTGCTTGTGGGGGCTTCCGTGAACCTGCTCAGGAACCCAACAACGAACAAAGTATCCGGTCAGGTGTGCATGAAGTACCAGAGGCTCCTGATAACACTACGGTAGAACGTAGCGTCCACCAACTTCTCAGGTATCTCCTTGTTGAGCTTGAGTTGTGTCTCCATCGGGGCTTGCACGGTGTAGTAGTCCTCCAGGCCCGGTCACTTGAGCATCTTGGCGGCATAGGCCGCCTGAGTGATCGTTATGCAACCATGCTCCCGGTTCACGTCCAACCCAAGGTAGTATTGGAGCAATCCAAGGCCGCTCATGCTGAAGCGGCGCTTCATCTCTTCCTTGAACCGATGCGCCTTGTTGGGCTCGGCACCTGTGAGGTCGTTGACGTAGATGCTGACAACGAGCTGCGTGTTCGTGGTTCCGCGCGAGTACCTCTTGCGTGCAGAGGCGCTTACTTGATGACGAGCCTTGATCAGAGGCACTTCAGGAGAAGACAAGCGATGCCATTCTTGCATGCATCTTGGCGTTCCATGATCTCGAGGCTCATTGCAGTCCATACATGGCCTTGCGTAGCTTGTACACGCCTTGCTCATGCTCACTGGTGATGAAGCCTGGCAGCTGGGAGGTGTACACCTCCTTGTTGAGGTCGCCATTGAGGAATGTTGACTTGACATCCATGTGGTACACCTCCCATCCCAGGTGAGCCACCACGGCAAGGATCAATCACACAGACTCGAGCCTTGTCACTAAAGCGAAGACCTCATCGAAGTCCACCCCACACACACTGGACGTAACCCTTTGTGACAAGGCATGCCTTGTGCTTTACAAGGGCTCTGTGCTCGTCCTTCTTCACCTTGAACTCCGACTTGATCCTGATAGCTCGATGCCCTGCATGCAGCATGGTGATTGTCAAAATGGCGTTGTCGTGTATCGATGACAATTTGTCCCACATCATGTGGCGTCAACAATGCTCTTGCTATGCCTCCGTGAACATGGTCGGCTCCTCACCGTCCATCGGATGCAGGACATCGTCATCATGGTGGTCCCATAGTCTCGATGAGAAGATCCCCAAGGAGGTGGTACCTATATGGAGCAACCGTGCTGTCACTGGCATCGAGCAGGTCCGACCTTGGTGTTGGCGGGGATATGAATTGCCCGGGCCCACCTTGCTTGAAAGTAGGGTGCTCGAGGACACACACGCTAGGTTAGTGTTCCTGGGGTCCCAAGACCACACTTCCCTAGATTTCCATTCCTATGGTTGATGTGCCAGACGTGCCACTACCCAGGATCGCGCTTCTCGGGGTTGTGTTGCCCAATGCTGCAGTACCCAGGGGATGGACCTCTCGGGATCATTGTGCCTGATGTGGCACTTCCCGGAAACATCCTTCCGCGGTCCTGGAGTACATCGGGTACTCCACACTGAGAGAACTACTTGCCGCAGTCTCCTGTAGTGCCTGCCAGCACCAGCGAGCGTCCTCGTCGAAGACAATGACCTGGGAGACGTGTATGTGCTTCACGATGGGGTCAAACATTTTGTACACCTTCGAGCCCATCTCGTAGCCCGTGAACACTATCGGGATGCCCTTATCATCGATCTTATTTAGCCGTGGACGCACCGGCTTGACGTGTCCGCGGCATGCAAAAGTGCGGTGGAAGCGCACATCGTGCTTCCTCCTGTACCACGCCTCGTAGTGTGTCTGGCCATTGGCTCTCCTCTTGAAGGAGCGTTGATGATGAGGGCGGTCATGAGCATGACATCCCCCCAAAGTGCTTGGTACCTGCTTTGCCTTGAGCATGTAGCATGCCATTCAAAGCACCGTCTGGTTTCTCTACTCGATGATGCCATTTTGGTGCAGTGAGTATAGAGTCGCGAGGTGACGATGCACCCCTTTGTCGTCACAATCCTTGTAGAAGGTGGCTAACGTGAACCTAACCGCCACAATCAGTACACAACACACGCAACCTATGGCCCCACTCCACCCCCGTTGTAGCTTGTAGCTTGACGATAGCTTGCTCTACCACGTCCTTGGAGGCGAGGAGCACTAACCACATGAACCTATTGTAGTCATCGACGAGTAGAAGGATGTAGTGTGATGCCCACCTGGTTTTTCCAGGGTGGTTGGACACCAGAGGTCCCCGTGAACCAGTTCCAGGGGCTTCTTCGCCCGGTACCATGCCTTCTCGGGAAGGGCAGACGCCGCTGCTCCCCGGCAAGGCACACATCACACAGCTTGTCGGCATGCTTGATGTGTGCCAGCCCGTGCACGAGTTTGTCTCTTGCCATCTTTCGCGACTTCTCAAAGTGTTGGTACCATAGTTGGGCATGCCAGCACCAAGCATCGAAGATGTGTCCACGACAAGGCACACAAAATGCACACTGTGAAATAAACTTGTACACGAGATACGGTCCTCAGTTACCTCGATGAGCAACCGGCTGCTCTGTTCGCGCATGGTGAGCACCTCACGGCGGATGGCCGATGATCACGACGCTGGTCTTGAGCGCCGGGATGAAGAAGAAATTCGTGAACACCCTGTGGTCACCCTCGTTGTCGGCAAAGATGACGGTCCCACACCCATGGATGTCGACCATCGAGACGTCCACAAACCGCACCTTCCCTGAGATCGAGCATACCAGTTCTACGAACACATCGACCAAACGATTCATGTGGTTCATGGCGTTGGTGTTGAGGAAGCAACCATCGTTGCTATTGTTGCATTTGAGCGTGGGTGTGGTCTCAGTCCACTCCTCGTTTGAGGAAGACGTATTCGCACGCGTACACCGTTGACGGTGAGCCGTTCCCCGCCAGCTCAGTAAACCACGAACACCTTGTTGTCCGGGTATCAATGGAAGTGATAGAGACTCCCAATGACTTCCCCAAATGATGTTAGAGCTTTCCTTTTGAATTGTGCATGGTATTGCACTAGACATCTTATGTGCATGTGCTTTCAAAATCTCTTCTGTGTTCATGTCCGCTGTCATCACACGCAGAGCCAAGCATACATGGTCCATACTTGCGTCGATCCACCACCATCGCATAACTTGTGTCCGCCGCACATGTGTCACTGTCACACTCGCCGCCGCAGCAGGCCAACTGGCCAAGCATCACCGCAGACCGAATTTGACGGGGCCGCCGCTGCCTTCGGCCGGCCACACACATCACGATCATGCCGGTTCGAAGTTGCACTGTGGGAGCACCACATGTATAGTGGGCAGGCCCATGGTTTTCACTTTCGGTGAGATTTCATTGAAATTCATTGAATTTCAGTAATTTCAGCAGACACTAAAATATTACATTTCGGTCAAAATATTTCAGCAATTTCAGTATAGCACAACAATTCCAATATTTTTCAAAATATTTTTTAAAATTTTCAAATTTTTAATTGAATTCAAGTGAATATTTCGGTCATTTGGCTGAAATGGAAACTGAAATAATTGAAATTCACTGAATTTCAGTGATTTCGGTTGGTGCTGAAATTTTTCTGAAACTGAAATTGAAAACCATGGGCAGGCCACGGATTGACTCGGCAGAGCATCCGATCCCGGGGACAACTTCCGTCCAGCCGTGGGAGCCGCAGCCGGGGTTCTGTACTGGATGAAGCAGGAGCACCGAGCACATCGCCTCATCTACAGAGGCCGTATCCACCTCCAGCAGATCGTGAGCAGCAGCTCTGACACCCGCATGGCGGCGCATCCGATCTGCCCGACCATGGAGGGAACTAGATGGGGAAGAGAAGGGAAGAGGGCAGGCGTAGCGGGGAGGTCCGCGGCCACCGGCAAGACAGCCTGTGAGGCCACCGTCGGCGGCTGCGAGGAGGGCTGACCGCTGACAAACGAGGGGGTTGAGGTAGGCGCGGTGGGGTACCCTGGTAGGGATGTCTAGGGCTCACCTGCTTGTAGTTGTTGCTCTGGTAGGGATGTCAAGCATCCAAAGGATTTTTTTTTTTTGGATAAACCGTGCAAAGGATTAGATGGGAAAGAAATTTGGCCGACATCCTAACCCTTTCGTGTTTGGCACACACATGGCCTTTGGCCATTCAGAATGATCGACAACAAAAACAAGCCTAAATTCTCCTGCCCTCGTCTTCCAAAATGCATTAGCTCTGTCTAGAAGGCAAACATTGTATCTCAATTAAACTGGTGGTTCTGGTCACAGGGAATCCATTAGATTAGGATGGTCTAGTACTGTGGTGCTGGTCTGACAGGACGTTCACGAGGAATCCATTAGCTTAAGATGGTGCAGTGTGGTGCCGATCTTTTGAGCATGAGTGCCAATGCATTTGAATCATAGTTTTAAATAGCGCGATATGCTTCTTAGCGACGGACCTTTTTCAAACGTTATAGCGTGCTATTTAGTACGTTTGCTCATGTGTATGCGTGAAAGTCCCTTAGTGTAGAACTTCTTCTAAACGCTATAGTCAACCCTTTCCCATCGTCACGGGCAAAAAAAAGACAAGAATAGTTAGAAATGGCAAAAAAAAGTCAAAAATATCGGGAAGTACTATAGTTGTGTGTAAAGTTTTACGGAAAAATGACGGACTTCAGGGCAAAAAAAGTTGCAAGTAAAACAAATGTGAAAAGTTATTTCAGTACCGATTTTTTCACCTAGAATACCAAAGAAGTCATTCCTTCACAACATTGTTTTGCTATTTTTATTAATTTATGCAGTTCTGGTGCATTGGTACCAGTGACCTGGTATTTCCGGGCGTAGTGCACATTTACTTCAAAATATATTTTAATCAAGTGGTTACCAAAGACACTATCGAGGAAAGAGAGAGAGAGAGACCCTGGAGACTTCTCCAAATCATGTTAGTACTTTTCCATTTGAAATGTGCATGATATTGCTGTTGACATCTTATGTGCTTGCCCTTTCAAAGTATCGTCTATGTAACTGGAATTCAACCGTCCCATGTTTCTTCGGAAACTTCTTTATGTACCTTCTCTGCTCATCATAGAATTTAAGTTTTCAACCAAACATGACCATAATAAATGAAATAGCGGCATGTGCCAACTCTCAGAACATGGGCAGGGTTCAACCGCTTTACATAGACTCTGTATTCTTCTCTACTATACTACTCCTCTTATATAAGTGGAGTCTGTGATGTCCCTTTCTCTAGAATTGTAACTGTACACTCTAATAACATTGCTCAAGTGCATTGACTGGAAAACTGTAGAACGATAAGAATGGCAGGCAACAGGAGCACCGGTGCGGGCGTGTGCTATGCACCTGGATTCAGTGACTTGCCTCTCGCAGGCCACGGCGTAACCAACCCTTTTCCATCTTTCATGGGCTGCATATCGGACACCCAAGATGAATCAGAAGATAACTAGGCTTGGCACCTCTCGACGACTGGATCCAGTACGTCTCCGCTGTTTTGTCGCTGCTCAGCAAGGCACTTTCCTTAATTGATGGGAGCCGGAGCACTTGTTAGTGCCGTAGCTGGAGAGCGGAGGCTTCCTTGCTCCACAGGTAGCGTCGCACCTTGTAGTGATGTAGAATTCGCTCCGCCTGCTCGCGCTCCTCGGCGCACTACACTCGCGCAACATTGTTTCTGGCCGTGCCGCAGGAGGTGCACGACCTAGACTCCTTTATGACCAGCCCTCATTGATGCGACGTGTGTCGCCGGCACAGTGGAAGCAACAACACAGTCGCCCGACTGGCTGACATGGTGTTCCATAAGCTATATTAATGCGCTTAGCTTACCGCCTACTCAAGCTCCTTTGCAGCACAGAGTGCATGGCCAAGCCCCTACGCTATTTAGTCGTAGAACACGCAACACTATAAGCAGCAAGGCACCTTATGTATCGTGCGTGGCAGATTGCAAAGAGATAGATTGATGGGTAACTGAGTGATATTGTAGCGTAATACTGTTTTTAAACGCAAATTACAAATCATTGTTCCTATGAGTATGCAAGAGCTTGGGGATAAGAAGCAAATCCCAAGTCCAACCCCATCACTAATTCCCTCTCTAAACTCCCACTCCCCCTTCCATGGAATGAGTGAATGAAGGAAGAAGAAAAGAAGTCCGAGTATGCTATGACAGAGCACCTGCCAGTTTCCGTCAAAAAGAAGTGTTGTTTGGTTTGGGGTGAAGAACAACCATCAGATAGGTTTTTTTTACGCACGCACATAGTACAAGGAACATCCAAGCAATCTTGCATATGATGTGCTGGTGTCGATATTAACATTAGTGTCCTTATTTCCAAAAGCATAAGTGAAACCTTTTATCTGAGCTATTGGAAATGAAGTTAATTAGGTATCATTGTGTGTTATTTTCATGGAAATTAAATTTGGGGCAGAGAGCTCCTCTCCTCAATCGGTAAATGAGGAGAACATTTTGTACGGTATTCTTGCTGTCAGATTTATTTTCTACCAAAACAAACCTGCTTTCAGTGTTGGTATGAGTAAAGTAAAAAGGAGTTTACAAAGTTAGTTGCAAAATAAAAATGTGGCTTGGGGGTTTAGAGTATCTCCATGCGTGATTTTTGTTTTTATTTGTGCAAATGTGTTCGATCTACTTTCCACCACCTGACAAATAATCGTGTTAGCGAACTATCCCTTCATATGCTAGATGGACCAAAGAACTAACAACCATAAGTCAGTGACATGGCTAGTACGACGGAATGTTATGCTTGTTATTCTGTTCTAATCTTTTATTTGACATTTGAGTTCACAAAGTTAGCAGATGATCTAAATTGAGCATAGTGGCACCATTGCATCTCGTTGTTGAGGTCCTTGTATCATTCTCTCGTGTATACATGAACTTGGCACGAGAGAACATCTTAATACATCAACTACTACAAGAATGCGCTTTTGGGATCCTAAACCTGGCTTTGGCAAGCTGATATAGTCCAAACTACATTAGTGCCTCGTACTTTGCTGGCATGGCCAACAACATGCACTTAACGGCATGGCCAATGCATTGCCCTAGGGTGATGCCCTGTAGATCATGCATGATCGGATGTTAGAAAAAAAGTAGGTTCGGATGGTGTACCGGTATCCTCTGTGGGATACAAGTTCTTGGAGAGAAAAAGTGTCGTCCGTTGCATGAAGCTGAAAATGTTGAAGTGGAGAGTAGAGGTAAATGTGTAGTGGGAGTTTACTTTTTATTCTTTGACGAGGCCAACTAATAATAGCTTGCATTGGGGAAAAAAAAATTAATATAGATGCCTCAAGCTATTTTTTCTCATGGGGCATCTATATCTATATGCAACCATTGTACATGCCCTAATGGATGACGAAGCCACTCTGTGATTGTATCATTCACCTCCTGTCCAGGTTGGTGTCCAGGGGCCCACCCCCTGGGAAGCAGCCCGCACCAAGCATGACATCGAACATCCCGAGATCCAACACCAGGGACGCTGCAAGGAACCAAGATAACGCCTTTATGAAGGGGACGACGCCATTGAAGAAGATCAGTGCGACACCCAGAGATGGGTTCTGTAGGGAGATGCCAACACGACATACTTCCGGGCAATCGCTAATGGCTGCCACAGCTGTAACACCATGCCGCTTCTCTGGGACGGTGATAGATTACTCTAGAAACGCGATGATCTTCATGAGCAAGTCGACGGCTTCTACCATGATCTATTCTCCTCTTCCTTGCGAGGTGGCGTCGTGCTGGACCCGCACCCGTGGTCAGGGCTGTGTATCGTCTCAGACTAGGATAATGAGGCTCTCATGGTGCCCTTCACGGAGGACATCTTTCCTGCTAACAAAGTCTTGAACCCTGACTCAGCGCCTAGCCCCGATGGCCTACCAGTTCATTTTTTTTCAGTTGTTCTAGACCTTGGTTAAGGACGTGGTGATGGACATATTCCAGGATTTCTACATTGGTACCCTAGATCTTTCTCGTCTCAACTTTGGGATTATTGTGGTTATTCCTAAGGTTTTCGGCGCCTTCGGTATCCGCCAGTTTTGGCAGATCACATTGATTAACTTGATCTTCCGTATCCTAGGCAAGGTGTGCACCAATAGGGCGACACTTCTTGCCGATCGGTTGACGCATCCAAACCAATAGCCTTCAACCAAGGCCGATTCATCATGTATCGGGTCCTAGTCCTTCATGAAGTAAAATAGAACGCCAAAATACGGTCTTTCTTAAGATCGACTTCCGAAAGGCGTACGACATCGTTCACTGGTCTTTCCTTCGAGAAATGTTCCTCTGGAAGGGTATTGACGACCGTTGGGTCACCAGGGTCATCCAGTTGGTGTCTAGTGGGCGCACCAATATGACATCAATGGCAAAGTGGGCCCCTTCTTCCACATCTATTGTAGGGTTCAGAAGGGGGTCCCTTCGCCCCCTTCCTCTTCAACATGGTGGTCGATGCCCTTGGCTCCATCCTCGATGCAACCAAGGGGTCCGATCATATCCGAGGGGTGGTTCCACACCTTGTACCGGGGTGGGGTTTCCCTTGTCCAATACGCCGACGACATGATTATCATGGTTGAATGCACTAATGGAGACATTGCAAACCTCAAGTTCTCCTCATTTGTTTTCAACAAAATATTGTCTATGCAAATGGAATTTAGTCATCCCATGTTTCTTCCGGAACTTCCTTACGCATTTCCTTCTCACCGTGGAATTCAAGTTTTCAACCAAACATGACCATAATAAATGAAATAACTGCATGTGCCAACCCTTGGAACATGGGCAGAGTTCAACCTCTTTACATGGACTCTTCAAATTATTCTTTACCATGCCACACTTCTTATATAAGTAGAGGTTTAGGTAATGTTTCTTTCTCTAGAATTGTAGATGTGTACACTCTAAAAAGTAAAAAACATTGCTCGAGCTCGCGTGTTTACTAAAATATGGTAGGGTGATAGGAATGGTAGACATCGGGAGAACAAGCAGCAGTGACTACTCTGTACATGGATTCAGTTACTTGCTTCTGGCAAGTCACGCCTTAAACAACACTTCTGGCTCCTTCACCGCTTGCATATCGGACGATCAAGATGAATCAGGAGATAACCAGGCTTGGCAGCTCTCGAAGACTGGACCCAGTTCACTGTCGCCATCTTATCGATGCTCAGCGTGACACCCTCCTCACTTGATGGGAGGCGGAGCACCTAGTAGTGCTGCAGTTGGTGGGCGGCACCATCTTTGCTCGAGAAGAGGCGTCGTGACTTCTATTGCTATAGAATTCGCTCAGCTTGGTTGCGCTCCTGATCATGGCGCAGCTGTGTGGCATCGTTGTGCCCGCATAACGGCAGGTGCATGATTCGGGCCACTTTGTGGGCAGCCCACGTTGATGCGGCGTGCAGCCCCGTTGCAGCGGCAGCAACAACATGAATGCCCTGTCTGGTGAAGTAGAGCTTCATAATATATTGATGCCCTTAGCTTACCAACGCTCACCCTGCTTCTGCCTACTCAAGATCCTCGACACCGCTGTGTTCAAGGCCTTTGCTATTTAACCATAAATCAAGCAACACCAGGTTCTATCTGGCTGGCCCGAAACAGGGCCATTTTTGAAAAGAAGATGATCAAAACACCCTTTGAGATTGTGTTTACGGCTGTTTCTTTTCTTTTATATTGGGTAGGCCTGCAAACAGGGGATGACATGAAGAAACTGCGCTCCGGAGCAGAGATGATACACGATGGGACCATGATGCTGATGAGGATCTGCGACACATTGTCCAAGATCGGAGAATGATGAAGTTATTCTGCTGCGTCTGGTCTTCCCCCACCTCCAGTGATGCCGTGGACATCTTTATACTGTTCTCTCCTGGGTTTGACGTCTGAAACTTGTTGTGGTTTGCTGCTATGTAATAGGGCTAGTCTTATTTTGGTGTTGTCTAGGTTTTTGTCCCATAGCACTCGTTTCGAAGGCGGGCAAGTGCGGTGGGTTTCCCAGCAGTGCGTTGAACACGCTTTCCCCTCCTCCCCCTGCTTCCTGCTCTCATCATGTAAGACCGGTGTATTTCGTTCTTAGCAATGGAAAGGGGATAGCCCGGTTCAAAAAGAAAAACACAAAACCAGGTTAGCTGACCAGCAAGACCGCGCCATGTCCTGTGCAGCAGATCGCAAGGAGATGTATATGGATAAATGAGTTACATCATCATATTCTAAAGCGCACAAATTTCCCATGGGTGCGTAAGCAAGATCTTAGGAATAGGAGGTGAATTCCCTTGCCCAATCTCATCACTAATTTCATCCCCAATACCGACCCGAAAACTGCCCGCAACCGTCCAAACTGCGTTGTCCGCACGTATTTGGCCATCCAACGCCGGTCTGCATTGTTCCGCAGGCTGGTGCAGACGTGCTTTTTCCGCAAACCCAAAACAAACTAAGGGCTTTGTGAGCGTCCGGACTGCTGTCATGTCTGTGTCTGACTAATATGACCCACCAAAAACCCCTCTCCCGCGCCTGTGCCCCTTACCGCCCAAAGCAGTCAGCGCCGCTCCAGAGCACAAGTGCCGCATTCATGCCGGCTCAGAGCGACGTGACCACTCACTAGCGCTCTGGCATTGAACTGGCGTACCAGCCAATAGCTCCCCCCACGTCGTTTCTCGGTGCACGCGACTGCTCAGCGTTCAGGCGACAGCTCATCGTTTCGCCTCCCTCAATTAAACATGCGCTGTTGGAACCAACTCTGGCGCCACCCGTCCGTCTGCCATGCGTATTAACTACCCCGTCGCTTGCCCTGCCATCCGCCAGCTATTTAAACTCCAGTCTCAGCCATAGCCGCATTCATCCTCCTCCGCTCCCTTTCTTCTCTCTGCACCACACCCGCTATGGCCTCCCCGAGCCCCATAGCCATTTGGGACAGCCTCTCGTCCGAGCAGAAGAAGGAGATCGCCGCAATTGTTGCCAGCTGACAGGTCGACGAGCCAGCTCCACCCTCTTCGTCGGTCCTTGCCTCCATCACCATGGGCAAGGCCCATGCTCACTACACACGCATGGTGCTGGAGGAGCGGGAGGCCACGTTCTAGCAGGAGCAGGCTGACCAGGCCTACAACCTCTGCCTCCTCCATGAGCACCGACGCACGGAGGAGCCACTTGCCGCCGGCACTGCCATCACGCCGGACGTGGACGTGGCTGAGCAGGAGGCTCTGGTAAACTCCTATCTCACCGCCCGCGAAATCCATCATGACCACTGGCAGTACCGCCAGTATCAGGCGGAGCTAGAAGCCACCTTCAAGGAGTTCGACGAAGCGGCAGACAAAGTATATGGCAAGAGCAAGGACGAGGATGACGTCTCCAACTCGGCCGTTTGCGCCTCGCCACCATGACTGCGAAGCTGGTACGTCCACGGGCACCGGCGGCATCGAGGAAGAGTAGAGCATGGGAGGTTGTCACCAATGCTGGGGTCCAGGAAGGCCACCTCTCTTTCGCTCCCACTGAAGCCAAGCTTGGCGGGCTCATCATCGCCCGCTGATTAGCCGCTGACAGGTTGCAGAGGTGGAGCTTCATTTTTGGGGCTGATGGCTGACTAGAGATGGAGACGGGCACCGGTGGTGATTTTAGGCTAGGTTAGAGTACGGTGTAGGGCAAATATATTGAAAACCATCTTGTTTTATGTAAAATTAGTCAAGTTCAATAAAATTTGTCCGATATGTTTAAATATGCATCAAATTTGTTTGGATGGTCGACAAACGTATGGGGTAGCCTTGTATGGCCGTCTCCCGCATCCACGTCCGCAGACTGGTCCACCCCTGTCGTCGACGGATGCGTGTCTGGTTTACGGGTCAGCGCTGGAGATGCCCTAATTCCTTCTACTAATTCACATGCCCCCTTTCATCACTTGTCAAACATGAGTGAAGGGAGGAAGAAGGAAATAAGTTTGAGGCTCACAAGTGGGCCTAGCAATTATTTAGGGGAAAATTCTAGTTGTACCTCCCATATCATTGTACCCTCTATCCTGGCCATCCATTTTTGCATCAAATTTCGTGTGAGCAAACTTCTCTTTTTTTTCTCCTTAATAAAATAACATTTGAATTTGAAACTTTGCAAATCAAAATCACGCAAATACTACAATGCACAAAAATGTTTATGGATTTTTTGGCGCAACATAAATTTTTAAAATGGTACAAATCATTCAAAATTTAATTTTGAATAGTTCATGTTTCACCAAAAAACTTGAAAGCATTTTATACAGAGAGTGGCACGATGAAATTCTGAGTGTCTTCACTCGAGCAAATATTCCGTGCTCAGGCACGACAAAATTCTAAGTGTATTCACTCGAGAAAATGTTCCATCCCCAGACACAACGAAATTTCAAGTGTCTTCACTCGAGCAAATATTCCGTACTCAGGCACGGCGAAATTTCGAGTGTCTTTACTCGAGCAAATATTCCGTGCTCAAGAACAACCAAATTTCGAGTGTCTTCGCTCGAGCAAATGTTCCATACTGATAACAAGGGATGACCTCGATATCCTCCATGGCACAAGTACGTTTTGTTGGAATCATTTTCATGGAGGGCACAGTCGGTCTTTGCAATGAGACAGACATACTCGAGGGCAACTGTCGGGGTTACACCGACCCTAGTATACGAATGACCCAGCCAAGAGACATAGGCCAACAAGGATACAGTCCAGAAGATAGTGGGCCAAGGGGTATCACCATCGGCCCATCTGAGTTAAAGCCGAAGATGTCGGAGGGTAGAGGAGTTTCTCATGATCGGGCTAAGTCCTATCAGTCGGATCCTACACCCATAATGGATGAGACCCAACAGTCGATCACCATGAAGGCAGGAGCAGTTGGACCTTCTACAGTTGGCTACGAACTAGGATTCCACGACCCTCTGTAGTTGGATCTTCATAATCGGATGTGACAGTCGGATATGCACAGTCAAATCTTCATATTTAGATCTTACAGTTAGATTTTCACAAACATTACCCTATTCATTAAGATGAGGATTACTATTGCCATCTAGACATCAATTACTAGCTGCCACCATTACACAATAATGCTAGCTGTTACCATTGTAATTGATACTACTAACTGGGAAAGCTCTTTCCTCCTCCACAAGAAAAACTCTTCTCCTCCCGTTAGCGCCGCCGTTGCTCCGCCCCATCTCCAATGGCCTCTAGGCCATGCCGGTGTGGAGGATCTCGGCCTCTCGCCGGCGGGAGGGACCCCGTTCTCATTCTTATTTGTTTGAGCGTCTTGGTTGGGGTTGTGTGGCGGCGGCGATGTCCCTTAGTAGGAATAATGTCTCCCACATTCTATCCCCGTCCTGATGGTGCGTCTAGCATCATCGAAGGGCGTGTGGAGGTTTGTCTCCCTCGGACCTCGCGGGATACGATCAATGCTGTTCTTCGTTGGATCTGTTTGGATCCGGTCTGTTTTCGTCTTCGTTTGGGTGTTTACAGGTTTGATCCTTCTGATCTACGGCTTTCTTCATCGGCGATGATTGCTACTGGTGCACTGGTCCTATGGGGCCTTAGCACGACGACTTTCCGACTGTCTACTACAACAAGGTTTGCCCGGCTCCGGTGAGAGAGGGTCGATGACCGCAGCGCGCCTTCGGCTCGCTCCAGTGCTCGTAGTGTCGTTGCTAGGTGGTCCACGGACATGATTGTAATTTTTATTACCTTTGTTGTTCTTTGTTCTGCCATGCTTGAAGATGAATAGACTGAAAGTTTCTCGAAAAAAAAAACTCCTGATTTACTCACTATTATTATGGCAATTATACCAGCCGTTGTACTCTCCTCCATGGTGCACTCTATATAAGACATGGCAGGGGGTGGTTGGTCCGTACGGTCGTGTTTGTCCTCTCGTCTGTGCGCGTACCAACGAGTCAGATCGTGCTGTCGGTGGGGTCCTTTGAAATACCCATATACGCTACATATCACTCTCCACGTTTGCCATGCTCCAACTAGCACATTCTGCGGTTCGAATCGTGATGGCACGCTCACCGTTGATGCCCTGCGTGCAGCTGCCGCTGCGTGCAGGGATGCACTTCTCATCCTTGGTCTACTCATAGATGTCTTGTGCTACATGAATATGGTATAGACTATGTCTTGTCAATAGTTTAACTAAGTAAGCTCAGTTATTTTCTCCATATTTACATTAACTGCTGATTTTGCTAGGCTCCATATTTACATTACCTCTGGAGTATCTTAAACTAATAAACATGTCAAATTGCCTTGTTTACCTCTAAAGTAATACTATGCAGTATCAATACAAAATCAGTCCATTTATAGGCTCCACATCTAAATTCGTACTTATTTTCTTTGGAATAAGAGTTCGATAGTATTTTAGAATTATTACCTTATCTGTAAACATAGGCAAAAGGTCAAATGAAGCACCCAAAGGACGCTTATATTCAATAGCCATATTTTGCAACTGTATCTGGTGACTGCTTTAACTGGTTATTATTGCTTCCCATGTTTCCGGACTGTGCTAATCAATTCAAAGAGGTCAAGGCTCATGCTTGCGGTGAAGAAACAGAGAAGAGTATCATAGAGATGCTGATAGAAGAGCTAAATCAGAGAGAGGAGGAAGCAACCGAAGCTCAGCAACAAGCCGATGTAAAGTTGCTCGAGCCTAAAAAACTAGCTTCGCAGTATCAAAAGGAGGCTGACAAATGCAGTTCAGGTATGGATACATGTGAAGAAGCTAGGGAAAAGTCAGCAGAGTCGCTGCTCGGTCAGAGGAAATTAACTGTTTTGTGGGAGGAAAGGGCTCGAGAACTAGGATGGAAACCCGAGAATGTCAAACCTCACCGGAATCAGTAATGAACACCGGCGGATGGTGATGGACAACATACTAGTCAATAGAGATCTCATTGCAAGCACCCTTCCTCAGTGATAGAGGTATGGAAAAACGGTTTCACTTCTGGTGACTTTGCGCCACGACGAGCTCCCTTATCCATAGTTAATTGATATTGGGTTTCTAGTATATGTCCATAGTTGTTTACCAGTATTACGTTAAAATGGCCATAGAGTGCCACTCATCACGTGTAAGTCTTTAAGGGGTGATCTGTTTCTTGGTTTCGTCGGTGATGAGTTGTGGTATTCCTTTTTTAAACAAATTCTCATGTTACTACTTGAGAAGAGAAGATGGTGCAGTACAGATTAACATTAGATGATATTTTGGTCAAGTGGCTACCGTAGACAATCGAAGAAAGGGAGCTAGACTCTTCAAGACTTCTCCAAACCGAACCTGTCAGTACTTTTCCACTTGAACTGTGTATGTTATTGTGATAGACAACTTATATGATCGTCCTTTGTTTCTTCTAGAACTTCTGTACGTTCCGTTTTTGCTTGACAGAGAATTCAAGTTTTCAACCTAACATGCCCACAGTAAATGAAATACCTTCCTTTGCCTACTCTCGGAACATGGGCAGAGTTCAATCTATTACACAAACTCTTCATGTTCTTCTCTACCACGTTGCACGTCCTATGTAAGTAGAATTTAAACTCTTATACAAAACCTTCATGTTCTTCTCTACCATGTCACACGTTTTATATAAGTAGAGATTTTGGTGCTATGTCTTCCTCAAGAATTAAAATTGTACGCTCTAGTAATGTTGCTCAAGCGTGTTGATCGAGGAAATGGTAAAGATCGTTAGGAATGAGAGGCAACGGGTTTACCGGAAACAAATGGAGGGGGACACCTTGTGTGTACAAAGTGCTGTGTATGTCGGAGTTACATCTCCATGTAATCAAGATACTAGTTACATCCAGGTCCAGGATACAGCTTCGACAAGGAAGACAAAACCGATGAGCTGATTTGGAACCTCAAGGAACGCAGACGATCTGTGGACCTTGAGCAGACATCATGTTGGATAGAGTTAGTCACCAATATGTTGGAGTAGCCTGGCATATGAACTAACACCGCTTCCTGTCTCGCTGCATATTGAGTTAGAGGCGGAGTACCAGACGCTCTGCCTCTTGATGCCGGCAGACTGCGTCCATGGGGATACTATGCAAGACTGCTACGGTGGTGTAAAGAGCGTGGACGCGGAGGTGGCGCGGACATAGGAGAATCGAGTGGCGTGGTCCAAATCATCAAATTAGTGTGGGACACCCTAGTCCAGTTCCAACATATGCCACTTTACCTGGTCCAACTATAATTATAACTCAGGAAATTAACTGTTGTGGGAGGAACGGGCTAAAAAAATCAGGATCAATGGAAACACATGAATGTCCATTTGCACCAAAATCGGTAATAAACATTGGCTTACGATGATGATACAACATGCAAATCATCAGACCACATTACAGATAACCTTCCCCTAAGCGAACTTTGTGATAAAGGAAAGCAAAGGATTTCAGCTCTGGTTAACTCTGTCTCACTTTGCGCTGCTACAGAATTGCAATTTGTGTTAGGAGTAATTGCCACAGGACAAGATGCAGTTATACTTCTAAGATGACAAAATAATACTCTTACCAAAGGTTTTATGCCCTTACAGCGCAGCGACGCCCAAGTGTTCCGTACAACATCAACACATTGGAAATTGATGAAGGCACCAAAACAAGTCTGTAAGTGGATCTAGAAGAATAAGCGCCTGACATCATGAGAGCTAGAAAGTAGTTGAACGCCCATGATGTACTAGTTTATAACTACTAAGCTCTGTTTTTCCTTTCTCCCTATTTACAGTAGGATAATTATCTCAGTAATGTTGAGAACAGCGCTTAGAGCAACTGAATGTTTAGGGGTGAAGACTACTCAGTGTGATTATAATACTACTCTCGAGACTCAACCCTTAAGTCATACTCCCTCCGTTCGGAATTACTAGTCGCAGAAATGGATGTATCTAGATGTATTTTAGTTCTAGATACATCCATTTCCGAGACAAGTAATTCCACGGAGGGAGTATTTATTTTCCTTTCACAAACTATCAGTAGTATCTCAGAAGCATTGTCTTGTGTGTAAACATAGGCACATTATTGTTTATGTCTTCATCAGAGGCAATTAAACATGACAAATGAAGCACCCACAGGTATTAATATTCATATCCATATTTTCTAGTGTTTCTTCCAAAGAATCGAAAGAGGTTAGTGCTCACGCTTCTAGTAAAGAAACAAAGAAGACTTCGACAGAGCTACTGAAGCAGAGAGGAGGAAGCAACGGAAACTCAGCAACAGACTGATGCAAAATCACCCATGGACAAAAAGACAAGCTTCGTGGTATCAAAATGGAGCTCACGAATGCAGTTTATGTATAAATACATGTGCAAAATTTTCATCCAGACAGGCGCCTCAAACGGCCCTCAAATCGTCTGGGCGCAGACATGGGGGCGTCCGGGCGCGCCCGGGCACGCCTACCACGTCAGACCCGGCCCCCGCTGGCACATCCGACTCACATATATTCCTCCCCATCCGCTAGCCAGACCAAACCCTAACCACTTCACTCTACTCCCCTCCGCCACCCAAGCTCGTCTCCGGCGCCTTCCAGCCGTCTCCGGCATGGCGAGCAGCGGATCCGAGTCCTTCACCTCCAGATCCGTCGACCTCGAGCTCATCCCACGCGGCCCCGAGGAGGAGATGGCCGTCCGGCTTGCGCTCCGCTGCGCCGCGCCCCTCCTCCACCCAAGCTCATCTCCGGCGCCTGCATGTGTGTGTGGTGTGTACTTTGTTGGACCGTTTGCCTGTGATGGTTTGCTTTATATATAAAGCCGGGCAAAAGCCTTTTTCTATAAAGAAGGTTCACAAATGCAGTTCAGTTTTGGATACATATGAAGAAGCTAGGGAAATGTCAGCAGAGTCACTGCTCGGTTAGAGGATAACTGTTTCGTGGGAGAAAAGGGCTCAGGAACTAGGATGGAAACCCGGGAATGTCAAACCTCACCGGAATCAGTAATGAACATTGGCGGATGGTGATGGATAACATGCGAGTCAATAGAGATCTCGTTGCAAACACCCATGCTCGGTGATAGAAGTATGGAGAAAGAGTTTCACTTCTGGTGACCTTATGTCACTTTGCGCCACGACGAGCTCCCTTATCCCATACACTAGTAGAAAAAGGATAAAATGTCAAGCACATTAATGCCGGTTTGATTTTGAGCCGGCACTAATGTGTGCATTAGTGCCGGTTCCAACGGCTAGCCGGCCGCTTTCATTAGTACCAGTTCGTGGCGAACCTTTAGCACCGGTTCGTGCCACGGACCGGTACTAAAGTGAGTGGTGGCAGGATGTTGTCAGTCCGGGGCCCCTCCAGCACCTTTAGTACCGGTTCGTGGCACGAACAGGTGCTAAAGGTCGTCCTACATAAACCCTTCGTCCACCCGAGCTCGCTCTGTTCTTCCCCTTTCCCCTCTCCTCTCTGTTCTTCCCCTCTTCCTCTCGAGCTCATCACACATTTTGCCCAAAATTTGCAAGATTTGAAGGCCCCCATCCATTCAAATGATCACAAAGGTTAGCAACTTTGTCATTTCATCTCTCATTGCTAGATTAGCTCTTGCAATGCTTTGTATAGTGATTAATTTATGAGTTTCGTAATTTGGGAGGAAATATATGTGCTAGTATTTGATTTATATGCAATTTGAGGTCAAAAATAACACTTAGTTTGCATATGTAGGTGTGGTTTACTTAGTGCCTTCTAAATCTCCGTCGTAACCACCATTGATCACCCGCACCGTCCTGTCGCCGGCACCACCTTGTGGTGAGCCTCTTGTTCATGAATGTTTTACATTTCCAAATTGATGTTTGTGTAATTTGGATATATAGTTACTCGTATAATTATCTTACCCGTACGTTGTTTGTTATACATAGTGCCATGGTTTTGATATCCGTCCCCGTCGGCCCTCGTCCTTGTTATGATTCGGATGTGGTATATTTTCTTTTAAAACTATTTGTTGCATTTCGTGTTTATGATAAATTATGCCCATCAAGTTGACATAGATATTTTTATCTAGGAAGTTTGTGAACCGGAAATTCCAACCGACCCTATTGTCGAGAGGTTAAATTTAGTTCAAAGAGAAAACGAGTATTTGAAAGAAAAGTTGAAAAGAATTGAGGGGGAGAAGATGGAATTGGAGTTGCATGTTGCCTATGTCGTCGATGATCACAAGATCAAGATGGAGAAAATGCGCTTGAAAATTAGAAAGATTATAAAATATGCCATTGATAGTGAGGCTTGGTATGATTATGCTGTTGGATCAATTGTTACCTTAGTTGCGATCTTGATCGCATTTGTTGTTGCATTTAAATGCTTTAGTTAGAGAGTTATTTGTTTGTTGCATTTAAGTGTTGTATGAACTTTATGTATGAACTTGTATTAATTTGGTCTTTTCGGCGTTGTGTAATGAAGATGAGCCGACAATGGATGTACAATGACCGATGGTCTCCCGAGTTCATTAATGGCGTGCAAACTTTTCTGCTTGCGGCTGAGGCAAACAAGCGGGCGGATAATTTTATGCCTTGTCCATGTGCTGTCTGTAAGAATGATCACAATTACTCTACGTCAAGAACCATTCACGTCCACCTGTTTAAGTCCGGTTTCATGCCCAAGTATAATGTTTGGACCAAGCACGGAGAAAGAGGGGTTATGATGGAAGACAATGAAGGCATAAAATCATCCGCCCGCTGAGAAATGGAGAGGCATCAGATGAGCCCGCTGATGATCTAGGTCGGGCCATTGTCGATGCAAAGAGAAATTGTGCAAGTGATTTGGAGAAGAAGAAGTTGCAGCGCATGTTAGAGGATCACAAGAAATTGTTGTACCCGAATTGCGAAGCTGACAAGAAAAAGTTGGGCTCCACACTAGAATTGCTGCAATGGAAAGCAGAGAATGGTGTATCTGACAAGGGATTTGGAAAGTTGCTGGTAATGATAAAGAATATGCTTCCAAAGGACAACGAATTGCCCGAGAGTACGTACGAAGCAAAGAAGGCTGTCTGCCCTCTAGGGTTAGCTGGAGGTGCAGAAGATATATGCATGCCCTAATGACTGCATCCTCTACCGTGGTGAGTACGAGGATTTGAACGCTTGCCCGGTATGTGGTGTATTGCACTATAAGATCAGCCGCGACGACCCTGGTGATGTCAAGGGCGAGCGCCCCAGGAAGAAGATTCCTGCCAAGCTGATGTGTATGCTCCTATAATACCACGGTTGAAATGTTTGTTCCAAAACAAAGAGCATGCCAAGGCGATGCGATGGCACAGAGAAGACCATAAGAAAGACGGAAAGTTGAGAGTACCCGCTGACGGGTCGTAGTGGAGAAAAATCGAGGGAAAGTACGGGAAGGAGTTTGCAGATGACGCAAGGAACGTATGGCTTGGTCTAAGCACATATGGCATTAATCCTTTTGGGGAGCAGAGCAGCAACCATAGCACCTGGCCTGTGACTCTATGTTTGTATAACCTTTCTCCTTGGTTGTGCATGAAGAGGAAGTTCATTATGATGCCAATGCTCATCCAAGGCCCTAAGCAACCCGGCAACGACATTGATGTGTACCTACGGCCATTAGTTGAAGAATTCTTAAAGCTGTGGAATGGAGCAGGTGCACGTGCGTGGGATGAGCACATGGGGGAAGAATTTGACCTAAAGGCGTTGCTGTTCGTGGCCATCAATGATTGGCCTGCTCTTAATAACCTTTCAGGACAGACAAACAAGGGATAACGCGCATGCACGCACTGTTTGGATGATACCGACAATATATATTTGGACAATTGTAGGAAGAATGTGTACCTGGGACATCGTCGATTTCTTCCGAGCAGGCATCCCGTAAGAAAGAAAGGCAAGCATTTCAAAGGTGAGGCGGATCATCGGACGAAGCCTCGCCACCGTACTGGTGCTGATGTACATGATATGGTCAAGGATTTGAAGGTAGTCTTTGGAAAGGGTCCTGGCAGACAACCTGTTCCGAATGACGCTGACGGACGCGCAGCCATGTGGAAGAAGAAATCTATATTTTGGGACCTGCCCTATTGGAAAGATCTAGAGGTCCACTCCGCAATCGACGTGATGCACGTGACGAAGAATCTTTGCGTGACCCTTCTTGGCTTCTTGGGCGTGTATGGGAAGACAAAAGATACACCTGAGGCACGGGAGGACCAGCAACGTATGCATAGAAAAGACGGCATACATCAGGGTCATGCCAGCTACGCTCTTAACAAAGAAGAGAATGAAATCTTATTTGAATGCCTGCTTAGTATTAAGGTACCGCCTGGCTTCTCGTCGAATATAAAGGGAATAATAAACATGGCAGAGAAAAAGTTCCATAACCTAAAGTCTCATGACTGCCACGTGATTATGACGCAACTGCTTCCGGTTGCATTGAGGGTGCTTCTACCGGATAACGTTCGATTAGCCATTGTGAAGCTATGTGCATTCCTCAATGCAACCTCTCAGAAGGTAATCGATCCAGAAATCATACCAAGGTTAGAGAATGATTTGGTGCAATGTCTTGTCAGTTTCAAGTTGGTGTTCCCACCATCCTTCTTCAACATCATGACGCACGTCCTAATTCACCTATCTTGAAGAGATTAACGTTTTGGGTCTGTATTTCTACACAATATGTTCCCCTTTGAGAGGTTCATGGAGTCTTAAAGAAATATGTTCATAACCGTGCTAGGCCAAAGGAAGCATCTCCATGGGCCATCACAATGAGGAGGTCATTGAGTTTTGTATTGACTTTATTCGACCTTAAGCCGATTGGTGTTCTGAATCGCGGCATAAGGGCGATGGATGGAAAAGGCACGCTAGGAGGAATCAACTAATATGTATAGACGGACATTCTCTCACCGAAGCACACTACACAGTTCTACAGAATGCCGCCTTGGTGGCTCCGTATATGGACGAACACAAGAATTTTCTACGCTCCAAACACCCGGAGCGGTCTGATGACTGGATTACACGTGAACAAACCAGGACTTTCGCCGACTGGTTGCAGACACGTACCATGCATGACGCCTCTATTGAAGATGACCTGTACTCGCTGTCCCAGTTACCATCTTCGAATATAATGACTTTCAAAGGGTACGAGATAAATGGTAATACATTTTACACGATCGCCCAAGATAAGAAGAGCACCAACCAAAATAGTGGTGTCCGCTTTGATGCAACAGCCAAGACGGGAAAGGAAACATATTATGGTTACATAGAGGACATATGGGAACTTGACTATGGACGTGGTTTGAAGGTCCCTTTGTTTCGGTGCAAATGGGTCAATATGACACGAGGCGGGGTAACGGAAGATCCGCAGTACGGAATGACAACAGTGGATCTCAACAATCTTGCGTATGCAGACGAACCGTTCATCCTAGCCAATGATGTGGCACAGGTTTTCTACGTGAAGGACATGTCTACCAAGCCAAGAAAAAGAAAATATAAGGAAGCGAATGCATCATACGATGAGCCAAAGCGCCACATAGTTCTTTCTGGGAAGAGAAACATCGTGGGAGTGGATGACAAGACATACATGTCAGAAGATTATGAAAAGTTTGATGAAATTGCTCCATTCACAGTGAATATTGACCCGAGCATCCAGTTAAATGATGAAGATTTTCCATGGCTACGGCGCAAAGGGACACACGCGAAGAAAAAGTTTCACACCCAAAGATCTGGGATGTGATCGACTTCACTATCATCACTTTCTTCTGTGTTTCACACCCAGGAGGGAATCTCTATAATAGTTAGGGTAGTTATGTGTTTTGGCATTTGAAATGCGAAGAAATTTTTTGTGCAGACAAATTCTTTCATGCATTTACTAATTTTTTTAGCTAAATGACCCTGAAATTGAAAAGCATTTCAAATGAACTCAGAAAAGGTTGAAAGTTGGCATGGTATCATAATTTCACCCACATAGCATGTGCAAAAAAGTAGAGAGGGTTACCGCAAAAACTGGATGCACTTCGTGTACAGAATGGACAATCTCTTTCGAAATATCAGAGTTTGGGACGAAAACTCATCTATTACAAAGGCATTTCATATTTTAAATAACCTAAGCATTACCAAATTGAATATAATGATAAAACACACTAATATTAAACATAAGAAAAAAAGAATCACTGAAAAATCTATTTTCAAAGTTAAGTTATTCACAAACTAGTGATTCACACAAATTTCAAATAATTCAAAATTTAAACTATTCAAATTTGAAAACTACCAGCATTAACAGAAAGTTTGTAATTTTTTGTACCGAAAGCAGAAATATTCACAAAGAAACTCTAAATATAGCAAAAAACAACTCAAAAATAAAGAAACCAAAAATAAATAAAGAAAAAAAATAAGAAATAAAAATGCCCACCTACTGGGCCAGAGCGGCCTGCATACGACTAGAAACCCAACCTATAGTAGGGCCAGGATCCAGGCTCAAGCCCAGAGAGCCCCTGCAGCAGTAGAAGAGGTAGGCCTGTAAGGCCTGCTTTTGAGAGGAGCTCAATGCAGTGCCCGTGCCGGGGCTTATAAATTGGTCTTGGCCCTCGTCAACTAGCGAGGTGGGACTAAACTTCTGCGCCCCTCGCCTGGCAGCGCCACCCTTTAGTACCGGGTCGTGGCTCCAACCGGTTCTAAAGGGGGGGGGGTCTTTAGTACCGGTTGGTGCTACCACCCGGTACTAAAGGGGGGCGCTTCCCGCTGCTTGGCCTGGCCAAAACATACCTTTAGTACCGGTTGGTGGCTCCAACCGGTAATAAAGGGTGTTCTATATAAGAAAACACTTCAAAAAAAATTCAGTTTCTCATCTCTCCCTCTGCTTCTTTCTCCTTTGCCTTGTCGCCGCCGCCCCTCGTCGCCGTCCCCGTCACCGTCCATCGTCGTCCCCGTCGCCGTCGCCGCCTGCCATCCCGTCCCGTCGCGCGCCGCCTCGCCCGTCGTCCGTCGTCCCCCCTTGCCCGTCCCGTCCCCATCGTCGCCGCCCGTCCCCATCCCCATCGTCACCACCCGTCTCCGTCCCCGTCGCCGCCCCCCGTCGCCGCGCATCGCCGGTGAGCTCCTGCCCCGGCCGCCATGTCCACACACACACACACACACACACACACACACACACACACACATTGTTTTTTAGTTTTTAGTTATAAATTTTAGTTATAGAAATTTTTCTGTTTTTCCGTTATAGAAATATCTATAGAAATGTTAGAAATTTTTTCTGTTTTTTAGTTATAGAAATATTAGAAATGTTAGTTATATAGAAATGTTATAAATTTTTCTATTTTTAGTTATAGAAATATTCATAGAAATGTTTGCAATTTTTCTATTTTTAGTTATAGAAATATTAGAAATGTTATAGAAATGTTAGTTATATATATAGAAATGTTACAAATTATAGAATTAGTTTTAGCTAGATGAATTAGATTAATGTCAAATTGTTTGACGATGATAGATGTTTTTTTAGTTTCTTATAATTTTAGTAATAGAAAAAATTAGAATTTGCATATAGAATTTTAGTTATCACAATCCAATCATTTAAAAAATGTTAGTTTTGCGGGCATATAGTATTTGTTCTCGATGATGCCCGGCCCGCATCCTCGCCGTCGACCCGTTCGCGACGTCGTCCGTCTGACCCATGTCCGGGACTGGCCTCCGCCGGGCTGGCACTAGGACGTGCTACCTGGAGGGGCGCGCCTCTTGGTGAGGAACCCGGCCTCGGGTCCCATCGTCGACCCTGATCTCCTTTGGTGGCATTCGCGTGGGCCACATTCGGTGCAGAGGCAGCCGGCCCCACCGGAGGTGGTGCGTCGCCGTGTCAGGGAGGAGGACGAGCACGTCCATCGCCACATGGCTGCTATGGACGTCAGGTTCTCCAATAACTGGTAGGTTCTTTGGGCAGATGACCGGAGATATGATCCTGTGATGGTTCCTTCTCTTTGGGTGTCCACCGCCCGCGCCCCAGGAACCGCGAGTGACCTAGATTCTTCTGTAGTATTCGATCTTTATTAGCTACCTAGCCAGTGATGTATTCAATATATAATATTCGAGACGATGTATTCGAGATTATATATATTATTAGAGACGATGTACTCGAGATTATATATTATTCGAGATGATGTATTTGAGATTATATATTATTCGAGACGATGTATTCGAGATTATATATTATTCGAGACAATGCATATTATGTATTATATGATTCAGTTTTTCCTTACTAATTGCATCCATGCATTGTAATTTGAATACTAAATTGTTTTATATTTCTTCTGTATTAGTTAAATAAAAGCTATGGCGGACAATACCGGCAGAGAGGGAGAAGAGGCTCTGTTCGAGATCATACGCAGCCCTAACAGGCCAGATGATCTGAATGAAGCAGATGACGGCTCCCAATATCTGAACAATACCGGGGAGGGTGATGATAAGATATTCGATCTCGATGACCGAGCTGATGAAGTCATGAATTATGATTATGATTATGATGACACAGACAATGATTATGATGACGAATACAATGTTGATCTTGAAATAACAAAGACTACCGGCGAGGTATATTTATATAAGCAGGCATCTAGTGATCATCACATGTTTTTTTTGTTTGAAGGTATATTAACGAATCGATCTTTCTTCTTTCAGCCCTCTAGATTGAGCAAATCTGCTTCTATAGACAGCAGGACAAAACGAGGCCCGGACAAAAAGTTGAAGGAGGGTGTAAAGTACAACATCGATTCCATCAAAGCTAGTGGCGAACCCCTCACGCCTAAGAACATTGCGAACAAGTTCGTTCGTCAGTGCGGAGTTCTTGTCAAGGACAAACTCCCCATCTCCATTCAAGAATGGAAAGAGCCAGAAACTAAACGTCCAGATGTTACTTGGGTCGACGATAGAGCAAAACAAAATCTTTGAGAATCTCTGATGGAACATTTCACCCTACCACATTATTTCACTGATGCAGATGTGCAGAAAGTCAAGGACGCTGATCTTAAGAAGATGGCAATTGCATTCAACACCCACAAGAAAACTGTATGGGCCAACTACCTCGCTGCAGAAAGGAAGACTCCAGAATTCAAGGGAACACTGGAGAAGCAAAGAAAACACTGGCCCCCTTTCGTGAAATTCAAGGAATCCGAATTATCTAACGGTCGAGAAAAAACAAGGCCAATGCCGCAAAAAAGACGCAGTTCCATAGGCTGGGGCCAGGTGGCTACGCGGTAGCAATGCCTAAGTGGGATAAGTCTGGGCAAGAGATGGAGGATGCAGGGGTCACTCCGGCTACTAGGAGCTGGCCCCCCAGGTGCAGAACTTGGTTCTATGCGCATGGGGGGCGTTGGACCCGAAGACATGCCTGGTTTCGAAGAAGGCAAGTCTAAAAGGAGCCGAACAAAAGTTACTTGACGCGATAGAAGATGCTCGAAAGGGGGTGTTCACGCCCAACAGAGAGAACGACGAGCTTACGCGCGCCCTGGGAAATCCTGAACACCCGGGAAGAACACGAGGCAAGGGCGTTATTCCCTAGTATGAGGGCTTTTCAAAATTGAACGACGACTACAGGACCCGTGCAAGAAAGAAGATGGAGGAGGAGAAGAAGAGGAAGCTGGAGGAGGAGCAGAGGAAGCAGGACGCAGAACGCCTTCAAGGCCTAGAAGCAAGGCACGCGGACTTGGCACTCAAATTCTAGCAGCAGGAACAGCAGGTTGACTCACTTAGCCAGGAAAGGTGGTCTCAGCAGTGGCAGCAGCAAGCGGATGATCGTCCAGCATTGGATAGCACTATCCCATCCATGCCGAGAAGCAGCGTTGGTTCCGCCCCGGGTGACGCACTGCTCGATACATACCCTGTGGATGACATCATAGAGAACACTAACTGTGAGCTACACTTCAAAATGAAGAACATATCCATGAAGGTGGCGGACGCCGTTGCTTTTACAATTACCCTCGAAGCAACCTTTCATTGCACCCCGATTTCAGCGAGTTATGCTCTTGTCTTGGTTGATGAGGTGGTGGACCCATATTCGGGGCTACAGCTTGACATTCCTGGAGGTGACGACGAGCACACACTGGGAGAGGCCATACATCGTATCATCCTATGGAGAAAGGATTGCATCATCTTTCGAAGTCCACCGACACCACGTCTGCCGACTCCTCCTTGAAGTCCGCCACCGAGTCAGCAGACTCCCGCTCCTCCAAGTCCATGAACGCGTGAGCCGACTCCTCCTCGAAGTCCGCCACTGTGTCAGCAGACTCCCGCTCCTTCAAGTCCACGAACGCGTGAGCAGACTCCTGCTTCAAGTCCGGCACAGGGTCGGGCCACTCCTCCTGTTTCAAGTCCGACACCGTGTCAGGCCACACCTCCTGCTTCAATTCCGGCACAATGTCAGGCCACTCCTCCTACTCCAACTCAGCCACGCCAGCCGTCTCCGCCGCCTCAACAATTGTAGAAGAGACACACCGCAGCTATGGTGTGTAGCGGTACGAGTCGAGATAGTACAGGAAGTACAGGCGGAGACAAGCGATATAAATATGGTCCAAACCTCGCTCCTCTTCCTCAGAGGCCTTACGACATGACCGAGGAGCAAAACGAAGCCATAGTGAAGGCCCAAGTGGACGTCCATTCTGGACCAAAACCGGCACCGCCGTCGAGGGAGAAAGTGCCCGAGGAAAAGATTGACCACTTCATTCGTATGGCTAGACCACCAGCTCCCAAGCCTGTTGACTCAGACTATGAGCGCCAAATCAGGAAGGCACATCGAGCACGACTACAGAAAGAAGCGAGCTCGAGCTCGAGCCAACAAGCAGCTGTCAAAAAAGGCGGGAAAACCATTCCCTAGCTGGGAGAACAGGCGGCGCAATCGATCCCCCCGCTTGTTGTGCTAACAACACATGAGAGTACGTGCGCCCAATATTATTTTGGGCAAACCGTTTACGTTCCCCAGCTGGGCAATTGGGTAATAACCGAGGAGCATATAATGCAGGCTGAAATGCTCAAGATCACTGTTGGACAACTCCCCGATATCGAGCCCATGTCTCTGCTTAGAGAGGAGGAAATAAAACGGAAATATGTCCGGGGCCAACCTTTGGTCGAGCTAGACGAGGTCAAGAACCTCCCAACGAGAATGTATGAATTGCATCAATGGTACATGAACATTATCAAGATTTCCAATCGAGAGTCCCTCATGGTGAATGTCAAGGAGGAGCATTACTTCCATGAGAAAGCTGTGTCCGTTGAGTATTCAGAACTATTTCAGTTATACAATCACGGCCTTTTCGACAAATCTATAAATCGGTTGCTATTATGCGTAAGTGATTTCTTTCTGTAATTTAAGTCTCAAGTTCTTGTTGTAGTGATCATTTTGATCAATCATTACCTGTAATTATCCTCACTATATTTTTTTTCTGTGGTATTATGCAGGATGAAGATGTATGAAATGAAAAAATCTAGACGCTATGGCATTGGGTTCATTGACCCAAATTCCATTAATGAGTACACATGGAATATTCCAAGTTGTCGAGCAAGTTTAGAGGAAAGCATGCTAGAGTTATTCAAGCGCCTCAATACCAATGAAGATATACTACTTCCTTACAACTTCCTATCACACTGTCTTGTACTATAAATTCTGTTTTTGCTTACTAGCTAGCTAGATGTTAATAATTAAGTGTATAGGGTTTAGGGTAGTTGATTAGTGTTGTGCACATGCCCGCTTAACTAAGACATGCAAACGTGTGCGCATGCAGTTTCCACTGGATCTTGTTAGACATTAAAGTTGAAGAAGGAAAAGTTGAAGTACTGGACTCACTACTTAAAAAAGAAAGTGACTACACCATCTTGTTTGGGATAGTCAACAGGTAATTTCGGCCTATTTAGTTCGTCATTTCCTGATATGAACTATTTAATAACCCCTTTATTAATTTTCTTTGCCGGCGGGCAGGGCTTGGGCAAAGTTCATCAAGGTGACTCCAGGCAAATGGGCAAAAAAGTTGTTTTGGTATCGACCCAAGGTAAGTAATTAAGTAGTACTAGCTAGCTAGGACATCCAGCAGTCCTACCACCTCAGTAATAAAGATCAATGAGCTGTCAAATCACATAGACCCAGAAGTAAGTTGGACGGACGAAGCAACCATCACTCTTGCGCCAGTGAGAGGTCACGTACGCTCTGCCCGGGCATGAATGCGGCACCGATTCTTTGGAGCGGCGCTGACCGTTTCGGGCGGGAAGCGCGCACGGGCGATGGAGGGGCTTTGGGTGGGCCAGGCTGGTCAGGAGCGGGCGTGGCAGCTGTCCGCATGTCCCTACCGGACACACCCGGAAACGAGAGGATGCACCGACTCTCACGGCTAAAATCGTACACTACACACCATATCTCTGTAGGAGTAGGTCGATCTGTCGCACTCTCTAACACACACATGCTGTTAAACACACACACGCTGCATACGCACCTTGGTCCCGTTGTACCTTCTAACGTGAATTATTACACCTAGATGGAGGGAGTAGTAAGTATCTGAGATCGGTGGCACACCGACTTAAGTCGAATACAAGTGCCCAAAATTTGTATGCATGTTATAATAGGGATTCACTTAAAATAGTACATGAGCGAGCAGAGGATCAATTGGACAGTGTTCCCGAGCAGAGCGAGATGTGTGAGGTAGTAAGATATACGCTGGCGCTTTTAATTTTCTTATTAATTTGTTTGTTTCACCCGATTGGTGGGACCCAACGTACTACGTGGAGAGAGGTAAGGTGACTAAGGCTGCATTATTTCTACACCACTGTGGATAGTCTTACCACCAAAGCCACATGACACGATTATGATTGAAATCCTAATGACTACCACACACACACAAAAAAACACGGCATGCCCTGTCACACGAATGCAGGAATGTATAAAGGTTATTTTCCTCTCATTGAACATAACGGGAGGGTTGTGTAGCTGGTTAGCCTGTTCGCTCATCAAACTTGAGGTCTCGGGTTCGGTAACTACACTTGAGCATAATTTTTGCCAGGAGGATTCTTTGACTGGTCAAAATGTTTTCTAGGGTTTGCATGCTTCACACTCTCTCTCTAGTATATATATACACGCTGGAGCCTCAGTGCTTGTAGTTGCTCTCTTCACACTCTCTCGCCCTCTCCCGCTGGAGCCTCAGCGCTTGTAGTTGCTCTCTTCACACTCTCTCGCCCTCTCTAGATCTAAACAAGACTTCGTTGGCCTCTCTCTCCCCTCACTGCTGCTCAAAGAGCCGGCAGGATCTGTCCGCCGGGAAGGGAAGGAGGCTTAACGCTGTCGCCGTCGGCGAGGGAGGGAATCCACTACCGGTGCTGCTGTTCACTTTCCACCCAGCGGCGGCGCGGGAGGGCCTCCGACCCCTTCTTCTTTGCAGCCGTCCCGTCGCCCACCGAACCAAGCCCCAAGAACCTTAAGGTATATTTTACTTACTCCACATGAATTGCTCTAGCTGCATGTATACCATGAATCTAGGATGTGGTTCAAAGAGGAAAGGAGTGGGGGAAAGTAGTGGGAAAAGTTGTATATAGCGTGGATCTAGGACGTGGTTCAAAGAAGAAATGAAGGGGAAAAGTTGTATAGCATGAATCTAGGACGTGGTTCAAAGAGGAAAGGAATGGGGGAAAGTAGTGGGGAAAGTTGTATCGCATAAATCTAGGATGTGGTTCAAAGAGGAAAGGAAGGGCGAAAGTACTAGTTCAAAAAGGAAAGGAAGGGACATGCCTGTAGAGTTTGAGCAGGACTAGATTTGCTGCGCTCACATAGGGAAAGGTGTCTAAAGATAACAAAACTGAGACCAACACAAATATGCTCCTTGGTTGTTTGTTCTTTGTTGCAACAGACTGTGCATGACCATAGTACATCGGTAGATGCACATGGTGCTGGTAAATCCACCGTCCGTGCAACTCATTAGCTGTTGTTAATCTAAGGCCATGTTTGGTTAAAAACTCCCTAGTCCCTACCTGCTTGGTTCCAGGGACTAAACATGGACTAGAGGTTATTAAATGACATGATAAAAGACCATGTTACCCCTAGTAATGAACTAATAGAAACAAGGTGCGATGCGTGGCAGGGGCAACTGTTGGGAAAGTCCCAAAAAGACTCCCTCAGGGTCTTCTTTCTTTAGTCCCAAATGCCCACTTTTAGTCCCGAAAAGTCCCTCCTGTTTGGTTTAGATGTGACTGACACGGAGTTTTTTTAGTCCCTACACCAAAATGTCCCTGTAAACAAACACCCTCTAATAATGCCGCTGGAAAATTGATGCAATGCCACAATTAAAAGCAAATTACATGTTTAACGAATTTTATTGTTAATATAATCTCTATGTTAATATTAATTAATGACACCATTTGGAAAATGCTACTGTCTTGCTTTCTTTCCCATTTAGATAAGGTAGGTGCTTCTTTTTGTTGGCTTCTGTGTCATCCACCGTTATTGACCACTAATTGTTTCCTTTGCACCTCTGTGTAAACAGGGTTATCTACTTCACCTCATTGCCATTGTGACCTTTTGTTGCATTGCACAAAACACTTTTGTTTTAAGAATGTTTTGTGCAGTTCAACCAAAATGTCACACCGACAACGTTGCTTGATTGCTTGATCTTAGTGGAACTACACAAGAGGAGATCTTACTTCCTACCCGTTAAGGAGAATTTGGTTCAGATCTTCTTCTTGTGAGTTGTTTGAATTCCGCATCATGAGAGGTCAGTACTAGCCTTTTTTCACATGATTCTGCAGCGTGCTTTCCTATGTTGTGCTACTTGTACGATAATGCTGCTTGATTTTAGTGAACTGCACAAATGGAGACAAGACTTCCAATCTATATTTGCACCGTAATATCCCATCGAGGTAAGATAAGGATATTTCACAACTGATGGCCTGTATTTTGCCACTTTCAACAGAAAATTAAGTTTAGTACTATACTTTTGCTCCCTAATTGACATGCCAAATCTTACATTGAAGGCGAAGCTTGTGCATTATTGAACCAAGTGATGAAGGGGAAGAACAAGCGGAAGAAAAACAAAATCAACTCCGGTGCTGTAATGAAACCTTTGGGCTGTGATGACACAAGTCATGATATAGTTTTGCATCTTAATTTATTGCTATGGCTGGAACGAGCAATTTTTTTGCCACTGATTTGATGCCATATGTAATTATCTCTACTTGTGCAAACAGGGATCTTGTTTGAAGATACCATATATTTTAGTGGAACTGCACAAGAAGATATTGGAAACATTAAACTAATCGAGGAGTATATAGTAACACTACTAGGGAAAACCCTAGCAGTAGCGCTGGTTTTGTGCTCACTTGTAGCGCGGGTAGGCGCGCTACTAATAAGGCGCTACAGCTATTGCTTATCAGTAACGCGTGCCCGCACGCGCTACTGCTAGGACGAATAGCTGCAGCGTTTGTTCACTCCCACGCTGCTGCTAAGGTAACTACTGGCAGCGTATTTTCTCTCCATCGCTACTAGTATTCTTTTTTTATTTTTTCATTTTAGTGTATTTATGCGCCATTGTACAAATATTGGTACAATACCAGTTATGAGGTTTACATCATTATGTCCATAACAGTGTGTCAAATGAAGGTGGATTAGGTTCAAGTGGAGGCAATATGTGGTGCATGTCAAAAGTATACTACTAATCCAAACTTGATCTAGTTTGGACTAGTAGTACTTTCGATGTGCACCACATGTTGGCTCCACTTGAATCTAATCCGCCAGCACAAGATATTTAATCATCATCATGGTCACTACCACCAACAGTATTTATTTAATCACCACTAACACTAGCTAATAATAATCATCATAGTCATTGCCACCAACACTAGCTATTTTATCATCATAGTAATAGTGTAGCACATCATCATCCTCAAACTCATTTCTAGCTAGCTAATCACTCCTGCTGCTCTCTCTTAGGTAAAATAACATAAAACATGTGTAGCTCTCCTCCTTGATCAAGTTGGAGCATGCAGATGAGCCTGTCTCCTAATCGTGGGTAGCGCCTCTGTTTGCTGCCCCCTAGTACTTCTCTGCGCTCCCCCATCACATATTTGGTCCAGTCTTGCACTATTAAGCATCCGTCGCTAATCTTGAATGCACTAAAGTAATCTGTAGGATATCTTGGCCGTAAGCTAATAATACTCATGGTACCTTTAGTCTCGATCCCATAAGGCACAACATTCACCGGGAGTCCCTGTTGAAGAACATCGTATGGTAACATACTTAGCAATGAAGTTTAGCTTCAAAAATAATGTATGGAAAAGATGCGCTGAGGACAAATAGTAAAAATCTTACCATCCTTCCTAAATAGATGTGACCGTTCATTACGAACACTATTGGTCGCACGTTTTCAGTACTAATATTTCTAAATCCAGGAAGAAAATTTGTCTTGACAGTATCAAGATCCTCAAGCCCTGAAACATAATGACTTAGCTCCTCGCAGTTTAGTTCAGCCCCGGGACAGTAGTAGGTCCTGTCTACCAAGCGCTGGACATGTTTGCTTGCACCGAAATAAGCTGACAATACAAATTAGTTGTCAATTATTTTTGAATAAACAATATCAAAGACATAAATATGGTTGAGAAACTTACATAATGGTATAATCGGGCGTCGCACATCGACCCGATGTCCGTATTACCTACCGATATCATCTTCGGACTAATATCAAAGGTGATAACCATATCGAGCTCAAATGCATAAGTCTTGCATAGTGCTCGCCATGTTTTGCATCCAAAATAGGTGTAGTCGTCTGAATTGTATAATTTTGCATGGAAAATATAACCATGCTCGGTCTTCAAGTAAACTTTATTTACCTCCGTAGTATGACTGAAACCTATCTTATCCAATACAAAAACTCTTAGATGGCAGGGGATACGCTAGTAGAATAGTAAAAAAATATAAGTTGAAGCAAATGAAGCAGATGTCATGCTTAATTACGAAAAAAGACTTGTCGTTGTGACTTACTGTATCCACTTTGAAGTTCTCGTCCAGCTTGATGCTGAAGCACCTATCATCATCTAGGAAGATTCCGTCGCACAGGCCGCGCTCGTCTTCACAGTATTTTCAAATACTGAAATCCTTTTCGTCGTCAGACATTTCCTATGTTCATAGTTAAAACATTAATTGAAAATCGATCGAAGACAACTACCAGGATACTCAACACACAAATCCGGGGCACTCGATATTTCCTAAATATTCTGGCACAAGTCATGCCAAAATTCACGGAAAAATCCGGCATGGCCTTTGCTTAAATAGGACATATCGAGCGCCTGAAATTTGCCGGTACGGAAATGAATCAACACTCCGGCAAAACATAGGCCACTCGGAGGTGTAACCTGCAAACATGACCAGTCACTTGGATATTGAGCAACACAAGATATACATTTCAAAATATCTTATCGGACTCAAATTAGCATGCATTCTATAAGCAAAAGCAAATCATCTCATGCGTCCGTACATAGTCGAATATTATCAGTAATACATCACGAATAGTGTCATACATATAACATCACTAATACAACTAAAACCCTAGCACATGACGGGTATCGGCACGGGCGGTGGACACCCACAGAGAAGGAACCATCACGGGATCATAGCTCCAGTGAGATCCATGGAGAACCTGCCAGGTATTGGAGAACCTGTGCTCCAACGTAAACAAGTAGCGACGGACGTGCGCGTCCTCCTCACTGACACGGTGGCGCACCACCTCCGTGGAGTCCTCGAGCCTCTGGACCGTCAACGCCCACGCGACCGCCACCAAAGAAGGTTCGGTCAACGACAGGCTGGCTCCTCACCAACCTGCGCCCCGGTGAGTAGCGCCTCCAGTACCACCCGGCGGAGCCAGGTCCGGACATGGCCCATCTGGTCAAGCAGGTGTCGTCCTCCGCCGACTCGACGACGAGGATGTGGGATAGGCATCATCCACGTCGATGCGGGAAAAATTGCTTTAACTAAAAAATAGCAACAAGTTGTTACTAACTAGTTCTATTAATTCAACTAGTTCTTACTAAAAATAAACTTACTATAAATAAAAATATTCTAGTACCTAGTTAGTACCTAGTTCTTACTAACTAATTAGTACCTAGGAACTACTGCCCTAATTACCATCTTAGTAATTAACTAACTAGCACTAAAAATAGCCTAGGGTTCATACTAACTAGCACTAAATAGCTAGGGTTCATACTAAGCAGAGAAGAGGGATCGAGAAGGGAGAGTGCTTACAGAGGGCGGGAGAGAGATGGGGTCGGGGAGGCAGCGACACCGAGGCGCGGGCGAGGCGGGTCGGGAGAGGCGGCGAGGCGGGTCGGGGAGGAGGCGGCGTAGGCGGGTCGGGGAGGCACGGCAAGGCGGGGTCGGGGAGGCGGCAGGCAGAGGCGACGAGGAATAGTAGAGGAGAATTGGGGAGGAATCGAGGAGAGGAATCACGCTTGCGAAGGTTAGGTGAAAATAGCTTTAACGATGGCGTGGGGAGGAAAACGCGCTGCTGCTAAAATCCGTAGTACTAGCGCTGTTCGTGAAGGCGCTACTACTATACCTAGCACGTCGGGAACAGTGTGGCGATTATAGTAGCAGCGCGTTGTTCTGCCCGCCATCTGCTAAGCGGGTAATGATGGCAGCGGTTACGGCGGACGCGCTACTGCTAAGTAGCAGTAGCGCCTCAGTTTAGCAAGCGCTACTGGTAACATTCTGTGTATAAGGTTTTCCCTAGTAGTGTAGGCATGGCCGCCCCCGTAGATAGCAACAGATGGTTCCGGAGAAGTGCTTCATCTGTATGCTCTACACAATCAGCCTCCTGACAAATGTTGGTACTCACCCACTGATTTCATCCATATGATTGAGCTTTGTCATCTCTATTGGTGTTGTGCTAATGTTTAGATACTGTCATGAAAAACTGGTATTGTCCTTGAGAAGTGCTTCATCTGTGTTGTTTTAAATATTTCCTTTCCTTTTTTTCGAGCAAATAGGGATCATCTTCCTCTGAAGAAGAATATGGAGTACGTGAAGTGACTAGCTCCGATTATGCCAGGATGAAGAATCCCTGTCAATTTTCTCATCAGAAGGAGCAGTTGAAGGATGGTTACATTACTCCCCACAAGACCAAACTAACTTCAGCTCAGAAGGGTGACAAATCTCCATTTTTGCTGTGATGTGCGAGTACAATGTTGTTCTAGGATTGTTTCTGGTGAGTTCCATTTTTCTAAAAGTGTGCTCTACATGGACCATGTATGTGCCTGTTGAAACTGTCAATTCATAGTACTGTTTGCTTTATACTAATCACTTTTTTGTATTTGTGCAAACAGGGGTGCTCAGCTTGATTTCAACGGGAACTGCACAAAATGATCATGAATACATCTAATCATTCATTTCAACCACAAGAAAGGAGGTGCCCATAAGTTCAAGGCGCTGCAACATATAAGGGCGAAATCATACAAGCTACGCACCAATTTTGTTGATTTTGGTGGATCTGCACAAAAAGAACAGCTGGTTTATTTAGCACGAGGTGCCATGTCAATGTCCGAACTGATGGCAAACCCTGCCCATTCAACAATCGTAGGCATTTGATATTTTGGAATGGGACAACCTTGTCAAATTTTGCTCATTGATTTTAGCAAGATATGTGTTTGATATTTTCGAATGGGACGCCCTTTGCTGTCAGCAGCGGCGATCAATTTTTTCTTTATTCTTTAGTTGTGAAGTAAATATTGCCTCTGACATGTGAGTCGTTGAGATGCATAATCATCGATTGTTTTGAATGTTCTCTATGAATTGCCAGGCCTGTGTGTTTGATTGCAATGTCTGTAAACGCTAAAAGTTGCTCAAACTCTTTGTACTCCTTACATTCATTTTACTTGCACATTGTGAAAGTGCATCCTTTTTGTATAAGATTGGTCAAAGTAGAGATACTTTGACTGCGAGATAAAACTTGTATGCAGACTAGAAAGGACCGGGGAGTACATGTGAAACTGCTGCAAGCGTGGTGATCACCACAGGAATAATGCTAGTACGTATTGTTTTGCATGTTCATCCAATGCCGGTGATACAGAATTGAACTAATCGAAATAAATTCATTCATACACGGTCGGATTTCATATAAACATCCCGGATTTCATTACATTTCATACATTCTTCAACTAAAAAGGGGTGTTTGTGGCCGCATGCATCTCCCAGATGCAGAGGCCGGGGGTCATCCACCTTTTCGAAAAAAACTAAAAAGGGGTGCACTGGAGGTATAATTAATTAACCGAAGCTACCCACCTGTGTCCCGGTGAGGCGAACAGAAGCTTCAATGACTTAACTGCAGGTGCGGATGCCTAACTGACATGTGGCCTGTTGGGCCCACGTGTCAGTCAGCCAACTGCACCAGCAGTTAAGTAGAAGCAGCGTTCTTCTCCAACGCAGCTCTCCGACTCCACGTCGCTGCCAAGAAGCTAACCGGTCGTCAATGGTCAACCCGCCTAGCTTGGCTTCAACCAGAGGGTAGCAGCGGTGGCCTTACTTGTACCCGAGCGGCGGCGACCTACCGTGTTCTACTCTTCCTTGTTTTCTGTGTGGCGCGGCCTCGTTGGCAGCGGGGCGGGGCCTCGGCGGAGCCGGCGATGTCCTCTGTCTCGTTGCCGGCGGGCGGCGCCTCAGCGGAGTGGTGGAAATCCTCCCCCACGTTGCCGTTAGGGTGGGGCCTCGGCTGAGCCGGCGATGTCCTCTGCCTCATTGTTGGCGGGGCGGGGCCTCGGCGGAGCCGGCGGTGTCCTCTGCCTCGTTGTTGGCGCCGCGGGGCCTCGGCGGAGCAGGGCGTCGTCGACGCCAGCGGAGCGGGGACTCATCGGAGCCAGTGTTGTCCTCAGCCTCGTCCTCGGTCTCGCCAAACAGCGCCTCGCCCGCTTCATCGCCCTCTTTGCTAGCCTCTTTGTAGGCGGCCGCAGCCTCCGCCACCCGCATGCGGTACCGCCAGCGCTCGAGGGGGCCCTTGCGGGCGGAGTGGTACGAGTCGAGCAGTGCCCCCTGCTCAGCCCGCTCCGCGGCGATCTGCTCCTCCGCATGCAGGTGCTCCTGGAGGAGATGGTGGTTGTAGGCGGCGTCGGCCTGCGCCTCCCGGAACTGCTCCTCACGCATCGGCCTCACCCTGTCCATATGTTGGGCACGGGCCTCGCCGATGGTCATGGGGCAATGCACCGGCGAGGATGGCATGGAGGAGGGGGTTGGCGCCGGATCGTCGACTACCATGTTCTCCATTAGGACGTCGTCATCCTCCGGCTGCCTGCCGGCTAGCCGGTCGGCAGCAATGGCTGCCATCTCCTTGTGGTCCGTCGTCCACCTGTCCCGAAGAGCGATAGAGCGCGAGGAAGCCATGGTGGGCAGTAGTGGTGCGGACAGGAGAAAGGGGACGAATGCGGATGACTGCGGCTATGGCCGGCGCAGCAGTTTATATAGCAATGGTGGGCGGGCGGAGGGACGGATGTGTGGCGCCGGAGTAGCCGCCTCGGCAACCGCGTATCATTAATGTGTGCGGCAGATGGACGGACGGACGGCACTTGTGTCGTTTGAAAGCGAACAATCGCTTTGCACCGGAAGCGGGCGGCCGGCGCACCGATCAAGGCGGAAGCTTGCGGCGAGGAGATGACTTTACTTGGATAGGATGACAATGGGGACCCACCAGGTCCATAGCCTCACGTACGCAAGTGCGTCCTTATTATATATAAAATTTATTTTGCTTCCTCCTGGTTTCCTGACATCACGGTCCCACACCATTGTCAACCTATGTACTCTCTCCTTTCCGGTTTATAGGGCTTATCTCAAAATTTTAGTTTTTTCATTTTATAAGGCTCAATTTGTTTGTTTTCCATCACATGTTTAGATTCCAAGGTGCATTAAATCATTGCATGCAAGTATTAATTAAAAATTGACCAATGCATGTACTTTATGCATGCATGCATTGCAATTAATGCATTGATAAACATAATTTTTTGAGTATAACAAGAGCATTAGTTAGGTGCTTTTGCAAAACTACAAAAAGTATTCCACCACTCGCCATCTACCTTGATTGGTGAGATTTTTGAATTGAGCATTCTAAACCGGAAAGGAGGGAGTAGTCAATAAACGAGAGAATTGCACAAGAAGCGGCCGACAGCTGGGACCAAGCAGCTCGAGCAGTATTTTTGTTTTTGAGGTGTGAGCACTGCAGAGTTTTTCGACCCCAGATATTAATTTTTCTCCTCTGAACAACAACGAAAACATCGCTGCAGGTATTAACTGGGCGGGCTGTGGCCCGTCTAGCCCAGGCCAGATATTAATTTTTTTTCAAGCTGAAAATGGCTAACCCAGCTATACTTTTTTTAGGAATACCCAGGCAAGGTCAAGTTGTTATTCTCTGCCCCGCTGGGCCGCAAATCTTTCCTAGGAGGGATACATTAGGCTTGACAAGAAAATGGGATTTAAGAAATAATAAATGGGATGTAATTATAAAAACTGGGTAGTAACTATAAAAAAATGCACCAAACAGTGATTACTTTATAAAATATTATTTTTGGAATATTGAAAATTTTAATTTCATTAATTGTTGCGAGCGCAATGTTTTGTTGGATTTTTACGTATACAAATTTATATTGAAATTGTATTTAATCTGACTAGAAATTTCGGGATAAAGATATTCGGATCCCATCAAAATGTGGGAAATTTTATTGAATTCTGTTTTGAACGGTTGGTTGAAATGGGCTATACTTTTAACAAACTGTAAATGGGCTGTAGTAAATTCCATTAGAATTCAAAAATGGGCTACACATTCTTATAAATCCAAATGGGCTATAAGTTCTCTGCCACACACTTCTGGCCTTACTAAGTTGACGTGTCCACTAAAAAACAGAGTTGACGCGTATGCAAGGCTTTGTCAACTTATAGTCAACACACGGTTCTAGCAGCAGTGGCCGTTGGATTTCCATCCAACGGATGCCGTGCTTCTTCTTCAATATCAGATATTCTAGCTCCACCCACCCAAAAAATGATTCCTCCCCCTGACATCTGGGGCGCACCATTTCGGAAGCTGACCTGTGGGCCTACTAAGTTGACGTACCAAGGGCTTTGTCAACTTAGTCAATATAAACGATTCTAGCTGCAGTGACCGTACGATGTCCATCCAACGGCCGTCGTGCTTCTTCAACCTCTGGTCTTCTTGCTCCAGCCGGCCAACGCAGTACCGGTCGTGCCGCCTGCTCCTGCCTCCCATGGCCGGATGTGCTGCCGCGGAGGCCTCACCGCCCCCTACTACTCCCACCGCTGGCCAGGCCATCCCTCCACTCACCCACACCCCCTGTTATTCTGCGGCGACGGTAGCGCAGCCGAACCAGTGAACCCTCGTACTCCTCTCCACGTGTGCATCCACTGCCGCGTCTTCCCCGGCTCCGCGTCGTCCCCTTCCTAGGCCTCACCGTCGTCTACCGCCGTGGTGCTCTCGGCGCAGCGTGGTCAATGTGGTCAAGGAACGACTTCCATCGGACGTGGACTGTACGTGGAGAGGCTGACAGCTGGGTCCACAATAGCCGCAAGGAAGTGCCTCCGTATTACGCGCAAAATAATTATTCCTCCACCTGACAGCGGGGACCCACCGGACAGGCCACCGTATTTCGCGAAAAAAATGATTCGCCCCCTGACTGCTGGGACCCACCACTACAAGAAATATGTCAACTTGTGACCTTGACTATTGGTCACTGAAAGGTCATTGTTTTTCATTTGCGACCTATTTTGACCAAAAACAGAAGGTCAAAAGCTGAGGATCGTTAACTGACTATAGCGACCTTCTTTGTGAGAAGGTCGTGGATGTTTACGAGCAAAATATTCCTACTATGGCGTTTTGGTCACTAGCAACCTCCCCAGGCCATGTAGGCATCCAGCGTGGCAAGCTGATGTGGCACAAGATTCAGCCCGGTCCAATTCGGTTTTCTACATGGGCCTAGCCCATTAATTCGGCCTATTTGTGTTTTTTTCTCATATTAATTTTGGTGAACTACACGGGCCAAGCCCTACAATTCGGCCTTTTTATTTTCTGGGCCAAGGCCTTTTTGTACCAGCAGTTTTAGTTTTCTTTTTTTTATGAAATGGGTCCATTAGTCAAACAAGTCCCACTTGTCAGGTTCTGATAAATGGGTCCCAGCTATTAGGCTCAGATTCTTCATATTTCAATTTGACATCATATTTGAATTTCATAGTAAGAAAATAACCAGTATTTAAATAGGCAAGCAGAAAGCACACATAATAATTCAAATAACCATAGCCAGATTCACTACAAGCTCTACAAATGACACGTAATACAAGCTCAACATATACAATGCTTTACAAGCTCTACAAATGCAAAGCTCTATAGTACTTTACAAGCTCTCCAAGTAATGTTACAAGCTCTACAAGTGTTTTCTTCTTCAACATGGAGCTCCTTGATAGAGATCAAATGCGGACTCCTTTGGACGGCCATAGTCGAGGCTGGGCTAATGAGCATTGCATGCCCTCCATGATCGCCTGTTACATGAATCAGCTAAGAATTAGAAAAACTAGAGTAAAATGGAGTAAAGGACAATTCATTATAGAATGATAAACACACAAAGCTCTATCCATAGTACCAGCAATGAATAACAAGAACAACTCCAGATTATTAGCTGATTCATTATAGAATAATATAGAAAAAGCTCCCGGTTTAGAGCGAGCAGTGGATAAAATCATGCAACAACAATGGAACAATCATGCACACAGTATAATAAAATGGATAGAACAATAAAATGGATAGAACAATAACAAGAACAACTCCAGATTACACACAAAGCTCTATCCATAGTACCAGCAATGGATAAAATCATGCACACAAGTATAATTCTGACTATAATATAACCAGAGAACTAAAGATTCTACATACTTTGAACTCATCAACTAATAAGTGAGAATGATCTAATTATATGCAAACAATCTTTTTTATTTGTTTATATTACTAAAACAAACGTCTTCCTTTATGTGAAGAAGTCTGCTTCCTTCTTTAGTTAGTAGTAATTGTTCCATGCAAATCAACCGTGTGTGTATGCTTGAGCATGGTCTGGAGATTACATGCATAGAGGAACAGAATCCTAAACAAAATAGCATCAAATAGCGGTGGGTGCTCAACCTATTTACCATACACTAGCAACACTTAAACCATATCATGTGCATATACTTGTGTCACATTAGGGGGTTCAGAATGTACACAGTATATTCTAATAAAAAGGATTGGGAGCAGAGGGAGAGGGAGGTGGATATGGACATGCTACCTACTGCTGCGGTGGTGCCTCTTGGTGGTCGTGCTTGAGCTCCTCCTGATGCTGCGTGAATCCAAGTGGCTCTCAAGCAAAATATCGAGCGAAACTACAATGCAACGTGTAGTAAGTAACAGCAATGTCTGCGATGTCTGCAATGAACTTTTGAGCAGCTACAACAACCAGCCTTGTTCCGCAGACCACAAAATTAGGAAATAGATTTAAAAACATGTCATTCATGTGGACCAATGATCACTGAGTTGGAGGGGAAACTGCAGTTTCTCTCAGGATGGAACTACAACGTGCTAAAACAACCCTAAGTGGTTCCATTCATGTGGAAGAATACAGCTCAGGTGCTAAACCTGAAAACAATATGATGTGCAGAAACTAGATTTAATTTAGTATTATAGGAACTTGAATTTTGTTCATAGGTTAATCCAACCCAAGTAAAAATAGGCTAAATAGAACGGATAACTCCATCTTCTCTGTTAAGGCTGAAAAGAGAGAAATCAACTTATTTGACCTTTTAAGTTCCATGATTTTTACTAGCTTCACAAACAATTGTTCTTACTAGTGGCAAATAGTACCAAATAGAAGTACTGAAATTCATCTGTTGATTGTGAGTAGTATGAAACCAACAATTTAAAAGTTTCTCTGACTATCAGTTTAATAGTACCAAACAGAGAAACTGTTAACTATTTTTCAGACTACAGCAATTTCATAAACTCATTGAGAATATATCATGGTAGGATACAGAGCACAATCAATCCTTCAAGGGAACCCCTACCGGGCAGCAAGTTAAGTATGCGAGTAGCATTATAAGATCAACAACGTGCTAAATTAGATAATCACAGTGCCTGTGTATGATAAACACACGAGGTGGTGCCCAACACTACATTATATCAACACTATTATACTACATTTTGAACTTGCAAGTATATACACATAATCTGACATCGAATCAATTAATCTCAAGCAGAAACAGGATAAGAAAACACCCTTCAGCTTTGAGACGAATGGACAAGGTCGACCTGGCGAAGAGGCCGAGCAGAACAAGCGGCTCGATGAAGTAGCCGATCCCACGGTGCGCCCTCCAGTCGTGCTCCAGGTCCTTCCCTCCAATGACCACATCGGGCTTGTACCCGACCTTGGTCCCTGCCCATGAACGAACCCAGCCACAATCAGCCACCAGCCCAGATCGAAGAAGCCAATCCAATCGAGGGAGGGAGGGAGGGATTACAGCAATGGCTTGGGATTGTAGAAAATAAACACAGGGAAGAAGATGAAATTGAACCTTGATGATGCGATGATGCTGCTGCTTGTCCTTGTCCTTGTCCCGTCGGGCAGAGGAAGGGAAGCTCCGCTCGATCTGGCCCCGTCCGTGGAGGTCGAGGCCCATGGTGACCTTGCCATGGTGGATCTGAGAGGCAGAGAGAGGAGACGAGGTACGGTGAGGGTGGGTCATGCGGATCCAAGCGGGTCTGGGAGGAGAGGGAGGAAGGAGCGCACCATGGCAAGGTTGCGGCCCTCGCGGGTCTGGAGCGTCGCCTCGCACTGCCCGACCTAGGGCTAGGGTGAGGGGAGGGAACGGTGGTGTGTGGAGGCGGCGGGGGGTCGTCGACAGTGAGGGTGAGGGTAGTGGTCGCAGACACACACCCTGGGAGATGCAGGAGCGCAGGTCGGAGACGAGGCCGCCGACGGTGGCGGCGTTGTGGGCGTAGGCATCGGAGCCCAGGTCGAACGAGTCGGGCAGGACCGAGGAGGAGGTCGGATCTATAGGAGCGAAGGACCTCAGGCCTGGGGCAGTCCATGGACGGCGGCGAGCTCCACCAGAGGTAGGTGGCGGCGGCGATCTAGAAGGGAGGAGGCGAGCTCTCACTCTCTCTCGATCTGGAAGGGATCATGATCGGTTCGGTGGGTGGGAGCGGTGGGGGCGAGGAGATGAGGACGAGGGAGGAGGAGAGGGGATCGGGATCGATGGGGGCGTTGCGGAAGGAGGCCGGGGACGGGAAGGAGGTGGCAGCAATGGCGGCGAGGGAGGAGACAGGCGGCGGCGGGTGGGTTCTCGGGGAGAGGGGGAGAGAGATCTGGATGGAGTGAGGGCTGCTAGGGTTTGGTTTGGGGGAGAGAGACCTGAGAGGTGAGTGAGAGCCGTTGGATCCGTGGGATCTGGACGGTTTAGATCGGCTACATTGGAGTGATCCGTGGGAAGAGCCCTGATTGGTTCAGAAATTTTATGATTTAAAACAGTTTTGAAGTACTAAAACTAGGAGGTTTTGTGAAGCAGCTATCAAAAATATTTTCCAAAATGGCACAACTAGATTTATCACTCAATTTAGACCACATTTTATAGATGATAACAAATTTGCATGCATTTTTTATCTTTCTAGCTATTTTTTAATCATTTTTGGAGTGCCCGAAATGAAGTTTTTTTTGAAGGAACTACCAAATAATTGTTGTAAAAATGGATCAAATCAATTTTATAAAATACTAGGCCATGTTTAATGCACAGTTGACCAAATGGTTGGGTGTCAAAAGCTTTGATCCACCTCTCGTGAAAAGGACAAATTTCCGCCGGTTCAGCTGGAAACGGGTCAAATTTGAACTGTAGCTGCCTCATAGTTTGCTCTTTATTTTTTCTAAAAATCATTTCTAGGTACATAACCATCTATTTAATCAGAGAAACATCAAAAGGTTTCCAAGATTCAACCACTAGCTAGGAACGGTCAAGCCCGCCGTTTTGACCGCATTTTGAAACGGGCATAAAAAATTCAAAAAAAATCAAAAAATTGGAAAACCTTTGCATTGTGTCATTATATGGGACCAAGTTTCCAGGAAAAATAATAAACTTGTAATACGGTAATTATTTTAAAAAAGCGTTCTCAGAAATGAGCTATCATGCATGAAGATTCATGGCTTTCAAGCCAAATGATCAATCTTATGGCCACATTCATGGCATAGTTTCTTCAAATGATCTCATATTGTGCATGACGGTGCATCTTGGAATTCCAAACAATGTTGCCTAAGGAATTTTTCATTTTCTTTGCATGGAAAATTCATTTTTCATTTTCTGAGTGCCCAAAAGGAGGGTTTTTTGTGAAGGAACTACCAAATAATTGTTCCAAAATTGGACCTAATCAATTTTATAAAATACTAGGCCATATATAATGCACAATTGACAAAATGGTTGGGTGAAAAATGTTTTGATCCACCTCTGGTGAAAAAGATAAATTGCCGTCGATTCAGTTGGAAACGGGTCAATTTTGAACTATAGCTGCATCATAGTTTGCTCTTTATTTTCTCCAAAAATCATTTCTAGGTAAATAAGTATCTATTTAATCATAGAAAGACCAAAAAAATTCCAAGATTCAACCACTAGCTAGGAATGGTCAAGCCCGCCGTTTTACCGCATTTTGAAACGGGCATAAAAAATTCAAAAAAAAATCAAAAAATTGGAAAACCTTCGCATTGTGTCATTATATATGACCAAGTTTCTAGGAAAAATAATAAACTTGTAATATAGTAATTATTTTAAAAAAGCGTTTCAGAAATGAGCTATCATGCGTGAAGATTCATGGCTTTCAAGGCAAATGATCAATCTTATGGCCACATTCATGGCATAGTTTGTCCAAATGATCTCATATTGTGCATGAGGGTGCATCTTGGAATTCCAAACAATGTTGCCTAAGGAAGTTTTCATTTTCTTTGCACGGAAAATTCATTTTTCATTTTCCGAGTGCCCAAAAGGAGGGTTTTTTGTGAAGGAACTAGCAAATAATTGTTGCAAATTGGACCTAATCAATTTTGTAAAATACTATGCCAAATATAATGCACAATTGACAAAATGGTTGGGTGAAAAAAGTTTTGATCCACCTCTGGTGAAAAGGACAAATTGCCATCGATTCAGTTGGAAACGGGTCAAATTTGTACTGCAGCTGCCTCATAGTTTGCTCTTTATTTTTTCCAAAAATCAATTCTTGGTAAATAAGTATCTATTTAATCATAGAAACACCAAAAAAATTCCAAGATTCAACCACTAGCTAGGAACGGTCAAGCCCGCCGTTTTGACCGCATTTTGAAACGGGCATAAAAAATTAAAAAAAAACAAAAATTGTAAAACCTTCGCATTGTGTCATTATATATGACCAAGTTTCCAGGAAAAATAATAAACTTGTAATACGGTAATTATTTTAAAAAAAGTGTTATCAGAAATGAGCTATCATGTGGGAAGATTCATGGCTTTCAAGCCAAATGATCAATCTTATGGCCAGATTCATGGCATAGTTTGTTCAAATGATCTCATATTGTGCACGAGGGTGCATCTTGGAATTCCAAAAAATGTCGCCTAAGGAAGTTTTCATTTTCTTTGCACGGAAAATTCATTTTTCATTTTCCGAGTGCCCAAAAGGAGGGTTTTTTGTGAAGGAACTACCAAATAATTGTTGCAAAATTGGACCTAATCAATTTTATAAAATACTAGGCCATATATAATGCACAATTGACAAAATGGTTGGGTGTCAAATTTTTGATCCACCTCGGTGAAAAAGACAAATTCCGTCGATTAAATTTGGAAGCGGGTCAAATTTGAACTGCAGCTGCCTCATAGTTTGCTCTTTATTTTTTACAAAAATCATTTCTAGTTAAATAAGTATCTATTTAATCAGAAATACATGGTTTGATGGTGAGACATCGAGGTTTGGGACGGTGGCCGAGGGCCCCAACTCTAGAGCTGCCAGAAGCTCGCATGCCCCGCGTGGTCACCGCGTGACCGTGGCGTTGCCATGTGTTCTAGGCGGCCTAGGCATGTCTAGTGGGTTGGGCACTCCCCAGGTAGGTGCTAGGAAGAAAATCACAACATAAGATTCTCACGAGGAGACCGATCGATGCTCAAACATGAATAAGCAGCCAAGTGTTTGATTTGCAGTGCGGAAATGCACATGGCTAATGGGCGTGAGTTTTGGTGAGGATGATCAGTTACTAAGAAGACCGTCTTAACAAATTTTCACCTCAAAAGGAGGAGCCTAGGTGGTACTTGCTTTACAAACTACCACACTGGACATAAATGCAAATTTTGAAGCTGGCCTCAAAATAATGAATGGATTGAGCTGGCATTTGGTGGAGGATGGTTATTTGGGCATAGGAAAGCACTATAGAAAATGGATACCATTTGGACATGCCAAAGTGGTACTTCCTTCACAAAGTGCTGCTCTGAACAGAATAGGAAAATGAATATATTCGAATTATTTTTAAACTAGCCAAGGAATGTTTTTACATATTTGACGAAGATATGACCCAAAGAATCTATGAGATTTTTTTTGGGAATTTTGGGAATGACAGAAATATAGGTTGCTTCACAACCTAGGGCAAAAACTGCCACATGGACATGACACATAGGCAAAACTGATGAGGTGGCGCCTAGTCATAGCAACCCACCACAATTTACAAGGCTATGACCATCTATATTGGTCGTTAACAACTAGAAATAAGGCAGCGGACTAGCTGTTTGCTTTATGACCTTTTAGGTGTATGGAAATTATGACCTTTCTGACCAAAATGGTCGCGATGGTTTAGGGTTTGGAGCCCCTCGAACAGCTTTTGACCAATTGGTCTGAAATGGTCATAGATCTATGACCAATTCTTCCAGGGTCACTGACAGAAGGTCACTAGTTGACATATTTCTTATAGTGCACGAGCTACATCTTCGCACGCAAGGAAGTGCGTCCGAAAAAAAAAACGATTCACCCCTCTGACTGCTGGGACCCACCAGCCACATCTTCGCACGCAAGGAAGTGCATCCGAAAAAAAAACGATTCGCCCCCTGACTGCTGGGACCCACCAGCTACACCTTCGCACGCAAGGAAGTGCGTCCGGCAAAAAAAAACGATTAGCCCGCCGGTGTCAAAACCGCGGATCTCGGGTAGGGGTCCCGAACGTATGTCTCACGCGGATGGTAAAAGGAGACAAGGGATACGATGTTTTACCCAGGTTGGGCCCTCTCGATGGAGGTAAAACCCTACTCCTGCTTGATTAATATTGATGATATGGGTAGTACAAGAGTGGATCTACCACGAGATCAGAGAGGCTAAACCCTAGGATCTAGCCTATGGTATGATGGTTGTTCGTCCTACGGACTAAAACCCTCCGGTTTATATAGACACCAGATAGGGTTAGGGTTACAGAAAGTCGGTTACAATGGTAGGAGATCTACATATCCGTACCGCCAAGCTTGCCTTCCACGCCAAGGAGAGTCCCATCTGGACACGGGAAGAAGTCTTCAATCTTGTATCTTCATAGTCCAGGAGTCCGGACAACGGTGATAGTTCGGCTATCCGGACACCCCCTAATCCAGGACTCCCTCAGTAGCCCCTGAACCAGGCTTCAATGACGACGAATCCGGCGCGCATATTGTCTTCGGCATTGCAAGGCGGGTTCCTCCTCCGAATACTTCATAGAAGATTTTGAACACAAGGATAGTGTCCGGCTCTGCAAAAAAAGTCCCACATACCACCGTAAAAAGAATAACCTTTGCACAAATCTGCTGACGCATTCCGCGACATGACATCACACCACGGCCAGGCCTTTATACGAATCGTTTTACTGTTCCACCTCAACGCGTTTAGCGAGGCGGTTTCCTTGGCACGCCTTATCAGGGCGGAGATCGTGCCCCCTTATTCCGGGATTCCCATCAATACGGGAGTGGGTAACCCTACGCGCCATTGATTCGGCGCTTGGGAGATAGCGAGTTTTACCAGTGGCGGGGGCGATAGCTTCGTCCGTCTATATAAGGGGATAAGGATCCACCTTTTAACCTACGCCTTCTTCCTCCTTTGCTCATCCATTTCCGTGCACTCGAGCTCCAGCGCCCAAGTCCGCACATCCCACCTCAACCTTCTCCAACCATGTCCGGAGCGGGAGGCAAGTGGATGGCCTCCTTCGTCACGGAGGGGCACATCAAAAAGCTGCGGAAAGCCGGATACTTGTCCGGCGAGATCGCGTGTCGGCTCCCCAACAAGGGGCAGCTCATCCCCACCCCCAGGCCCCATGAGAGGGTGGTGTTCCTCCCCCACTTCCTCCGCAGACTAGGGTTTCCACTTCACCCATTCGTCCGGGGGCTCATGTTCTACTACGGCCTAGATTTGCACGATCTAGCCCCAAATTTCATCCTCAACATCTCGGCGTTTATCGTCGTGTGCGAGGCCTTCCTCTGCATCCAGCCCCACTTCGGCTTATGGCTGAAGACCTTCAATGTCAAGCCGAAGGTAGTGGGCGGCCGCCAAGCAGAGTGCGGAGGTGCCATGCTGGGCAGGATGGCCAACGTCCTATGGCTTGAGGGCTCCTTTATGGAGACCATAAAGGGGTGGCAATCAGGGTGGCTCTACATCACCGAGCTGCGCGACTCTCAATGGGCGGCGCCCCCCGAATTCCGATCTGGCTTCCCCACATGGCTCACATCATGGAAAGAGACGTGCCTCACGTGGGGTGATTCGGAAGAGCTGTCTGGACTCCAAACCTGCGTCCGAAACCTGGTGGACAAGAATCTCAAGCTTGTCAACGTAATCCAGGTGATGCTCATCCGCCGGATTCTCCCATGCCAGCAACGGGCCTTCAATTTGTGGGAGTTTGATCCGGCACAACACCGAACCTTGAGCCGGCTCTTCGACACTCCGTACGAAGATGCCTGGAAGGTGCTGTTCAAGGGCGCCGAAGCTCTCGCATCCGCTACCGAAGATCGCGGATTCAGCTCGCAGCGTCAAGCCAACGAGGTAAGTTATTTTACCCTTTATGGGACTCTTTTTTCATAGTTTGACTCTATGCGGGATCTAAAACTCCCTAACCTTTGACAAGACTAGCTGAAGACGTCCGGACAGATTAACTGTCCGGCCCCCTTGCCAGAAGACCTAGCGGACGCCCGATTGACGGGGCTGCTGGCTCCGGCACCTCACGTGGTGCCGGAGAAGAAGGCCAAGAAGAAGGCCACGGGAACTCGAAGGAGCTCCAAGCGCCAGGTGCTGTCGGACTCATCGTCCGACGACTCTGAGTCGGAATCCTCCCCTGAGGACGAGGAGGAGGAAAAAGAAGCCTCTCCCCCAGCGAGGGGAGAGAAGAAAAGGAAGGCCGCCCCGACTGGGGAGGCCGGAGGGTCCAAGAAAGGAAGGACCCTTCCTCCGGACTTCTCCACCAACGCCGATAACGACGAGGAGGAGTGGCCACCAAGGGCCAAGCCCCTGGCGAGATCGTAAGTGTCCGGGCTCCGGAATAGCTCAGGACTTTTTATTTGTCGTATAGTGTCTTATAACGCCGAATATAAGCATGTAGCCCGCCCAAGGACGAGCTCGCCGCTTCGTCAAGCGGCTCCCTGGATTCGTCGGATGTGAATAGCACTTCACTTCCGACCGCCTCCTCTCCTCGTGACGCAGACAGCACCGTGGTGGAGTCCCAAAAGGGGCCCCAGCAGGAGGAGGTGGTCCTGGAGGCGCCGCAAGGCAACCTCCCGGACTCCGGGCGCAAAGGAGGCGAAACCCCAGAGGTCTCTAAGTCCGGCCCTGTGCCAGACTCCGTACCGGAACCTTCAGTGGTTCCGAAGTCCGGCAAGCAGCCCCTTCGTAAGAAGGGCAAGACTGCGACGCCGGTGACCTCCGTCCCTCCGGAGGCACCGGATAGCTTCGGAGGCGCTTAAAGGCGCCTCCATCGACGAGGAGCACCGCCTTTGTTATGAGTGTGGTGATCCAGAAAGTTCAGTCCGCCAAGAGCGGGCTGACTGAAGCCTGTACCAGCCTTCTAACAGGCTTTGAGTTAAGTTTAGAATATGTAAAAATATTACCGCATAGACTGTAGCCCCTGATGCTTAGTTCGGTGTTCAGAAAGAAAAACCGGACTGAGGATCTAAAAATATATACGCAGGAGTCTAACATAAGTACGTCAATATGGGAATTCAGGCTGCGCTGCTGACCTCTCCCGCACTGACTGCGGAGGTCAATGCATTGAAGAAGAGCCTCGAGCGGTCCGAGAACGAGCCCGACCTTGCCAAGAAGCAGCTCGAGGACAAGGAAGGTAAGTAATACCTTCTTAAAGTAATACCTTACAGAAAGGATTTGGTTGCGAAAATGACAGGACTAACGTGGGTATTGTAGGGGCCACGAACGAGGTGGCAACCCTGAAGGAAGCGGTGTCCACGGCCGAAAGCAAAGCGGCTGTGGAGTGCACCGAGCGAGAGAAGCAGGAGGCGCGGGTGGCGGATGTGCGGCAAGAGCTCCAGGCTCTCGTGAAAAAACACGAGAGTTTGGAGCGTGACTTGAAGACTCGAGAGTCCGAGCTCGCCTCGGCTCTTGAGAGTGCCAAAGCCGCTAAGGCCGAAGCCCAAAAAGCCCTCCAGGAAATTGAATCATTAAAGAAGATAGCGGCGGGTAAGGCATTCTTTATGCAAAGCAAGCATGTGAAAGTGAATTATCTATTACTTACCGAATCCGGAGCTCTCCAGAGCATACGCAGATCTGCCCGTAGTGTGTACGATGCTGCGCGTTTCTCTGCGCCGAGGAGGGAGCTCGACGGAAAAGGTGTTCTGGTCTCAGGATACCGAGGCCGGACATCCGGTGCCCCTGAGCGACCAGCTGAAGCAGCTGGTCAAGCTCCACAAGGTCGCCGAACAGGCCATGAAGGGCCTCATAATTTGGCTGTGGCCTAAGGAAGCCATGCACAGGAGCTACCGGGCTAGTCGCGGCGGCTAGTGGGCCTTTGTCCATGGATTGAAGTCATCAAGCGCTCCGTCTGAATTGAAGGTGCCCGTCGGGCCCTTGCCCATGCTAAAGTGCACTGGGCAAAATGGATCTTTGAGAAGCTTGTGGCCAGACGGGCCACCGCCGGGCAAGGAGCATCGCAAGCCGAAATGTACTATGAGGCGTCTGAAGGGTTCCGCCTTATAGCGGTGAATGCTCCAAAGATGTAATTTTTAAATAGACTCGCATTTGTTATCCTGTATGCTGAAAACTTGTTCATATGCGCTAAGCAACGCTTGTGAATTTAAAATATTACCTTATGTGCGGCCGTTTATCAAATTTGAGAGATCGCAAGTCGTTGGCTTCAGTCCCCATGCCACGAGTTCTGGGGTGTTCGGGATAAACTTCAGCGCTCTTGTTCCCATTCTTTGGTCCTTCGAGGGAGGCGCTCAACGCAACGAACAAGGCATCCGGACTATAGTGCTTGAACACTCTCACTTAGCCATAGAATTCTATAATTTTAAATTTCAGCGAAGCCCCTAGTATTTGGAAGACCGAGTTCGGCGGGCTATCCACGCCTTGGCCGGACAATGTCGACTCCTCGCTCTAAGCGGCATAAGTCTTTAGGGACCGAAAAACCTCTCGAACAGCGACGGCTCTCGCCCTATCATGACGGTCAGTTTAGCTTTCTCCGAGGTGCTCAACCCAGCTCAAGCGGGCACAATCGCAGTGGTTCTCCCAGCTACCTTAGCCAATATAACGGAACGTAAGGTACCAAAACATGGGGCCGGGCAAACCCAACTATTGACCCAAGACATGATTCGAGCCGATGCATATAATGCTATAAGTTAGGGATGCCGCACTTGTGAAAGTGTTCGGACTTATCACACCATATCTTTGGGGTACTTAAGCCCCTGGTGTATTGGCCGTACCAAAGTGTACGGGTGCAACGTGTCATGAATGAACATATATATAGATAAAGAAAGGAGTGCAATAATAGGCAAAAGCTATCTATTGTTTATTCAAAAAGGTACTGTAATGAAAGCAGAACGATACAAATAGTGCGATAAGCAAGGGATGGGGTTATTTGACATGTCCCCCTCCAGGGGTAAGCTGCGGGATGGTATGTAAAACAGGTATAATGCTCGTAGTAGAGACCACTGGACACTCGACGTAAGCTTTCGCTTCCCTGGCTGTTGCATCGTGAGTTCGGCAATTCTAGAGCGGACGGGGCTTGAAAAACGGAGTCCTGAAAGTAAGAGAAAAGAAGAAAGAAAAGAATGACACAATCGGGGCCCACAGTGCGGTTGAGCCGCGTGCAGGCGTCTTGTGGTCGTGCCCTCCCTTATGCCCATGGTATCTCCAGGCGTAATTATGTACGCAGCGTAATCTTGCTTCGCAATTTCACGAGGGCTGGGGTTGGGGCCGGATTGCTATGCGTGCTTGGATCGTGCCAGGTGGTCTTGTTGCAGATTACTCCGGGCGCGCTTGACAGTGTCCAGACGTTTAGTAGCCGGACTCGAGAATTGCTGTGAGAGGCTTCTTTGCACCTCCGCCGCGAGGGCCGTCGTATGCTCCTCCATTCGGAGCGAGCGTTCGGTGTTTCCATTGACCGTGATTACTCCTCGAGGGCCTGGCATATTGAGTTTGAGGTATGTGTAGTGCGGCACCGCATTGAACTTTGCAAATGCGGTTCGTCCAAGCAGTGCGGGATAGCCGCTGCGGAACAAGACTATGTCAAAGATTAACTCTTCGCTTCGGAAGTTATCCGGGGATCCGAAGACCACTTCGAGTGTAACTGAGCCTGTACAATTTGCCTCTACACCCGGTATGACGCCTTTAAAGGTCGTCTTTGTGGGTTTAATCCTTGAGGGGTCTATGCCCATTTTGCGCATTGTATCCTGATAGAGCAGGTTCAGGCTGCTACCACCGTCCATCAGGACTCTAGTGAGGTGAAAACCGTCGATGATTGGGTCAAGAACCAATGCGGCGAATCCGCCGTGGCTGATGCTAGTGGGGTGGTCCCTTCGATCAAAGGTGATCGGGTAGGAGGACCATGGGTTGAACTTTGGGGCGACTGGCTCCATCGCATATACGTCCCTTAGTGCACGCTTCCGCTCCCTTTTGGGTATGTGGGTTGCGTATATCATGTTCACCGTCCGCACTTGTGGGGGGAAGCCCTTCTATCCTCTATTGTTCGGCGGCCGGGGCTCCTCCTCGTCATCGCTATGCAGCCCCTTGTCATTGAGTTCGGCATTTAACTTGCCTGCCTGTTTGAAGACCCAACAATCCCTGTTGGTGTGGTTGGCTGGTTTTTCGGGGGTGCCATGTATTTGGCACGAGCGATCGAGTATTCGGTCCAGATTGGACGGGCCCTGAGTATTTATTTTGAACGGCTTTTTCCGCTGACCGGGTTTAGAGCATCTGAATCCGGCATTGACTGCCGTATCTTCAGCATTATCGCCGTTAATGCGGGACTTGTGCTTGTTGCGACGCGACCTGCCACTGCTGTCCTTGGTATCCGAAGTACCAGTGTTTTTGGTCAAGTTGTTACTATGAGCTAGCCAGCTGTCCTCTCTCGCGCAAAAGCGGGTCATGAGTGTTGTGAGGGCTGCCATGGATTTCGGCTTTTCCTGTCCTAGGTGCCGGGCAAGCCACTCGTCGCGGATGTTATGTTTGAAGGCTGCAAGGGCCTCTGCATCCGGACAGTCAACGATTTGATTTTTATTGGTTAGGAACCGTGTCCGAATTGTCCGGCGATTCTTACGGCTGCTGAATTATGTGGCTGAGGTCATCGGCGTCGGTGGTCGCACATATGTGCCCTGGAAGTTATCAAGGAATGCTGCTTCCAGGTCCTCCCAACAACCAATTGATTCTGCTGGCAAGCTGTTAAGCCAACGCCGAGCTGGTCCTTTAAGCTTGAATGGGAGGTATTTGTTGCGTGTAGATCATCACCGCGGGACATGTGGATATGGAGGAGGTAGTCCTCGATCCAAACCGCAGGATCTGTTGTGCCATCGTATGATTCGATGTTTACGGGTTTGAAACCCTCGGGTATTTGGTGATCCATCACTTCGTCTGTGAAGCATAGTGGGTGTGCGGCACCTCTGTGTTGAGCTATATCACGATGCAACTCAAATGAGCTTTGTCTACTGTATTCGGCCCGGCCGGAATTGCTGTATCCGGCGTCACGGTTATCGTCGCGTGTCGTGGGGCGCCCACGCGATCCGTAGATCGATCTTGTTTGCCTTGCCATGTCCTCCAAATGTCTCGCAGGTCTGGCGCGTTTCCCCGTGCCTTGGTACCTTTCAAGCGACGCCGGGCTGCGGCTTGAATGGAGGGTCGAGAGACCTCTCTGTCGCGGCCACGGGGTGGCCGGTCGGCCGCATCATGCGCTGGTGATGTAGGTTTGGGTGCTGCTTCCTCTAATTGGGGTAGCAGCCTGCATTTTGGGTATCTCTTGGAGGGGCATTCGAGTTCGTACTCTTCGGCTGCAAGGACTTCAGTCCATCTGTCAGCTAGCAAGTCTTGGTCAGCTCCAAGTTGCTGCTGCTTTTTCTTGAGGCTGCTTGCCGTGGCCATAAGCCTGCGTTTGAAACGCTCCTGTTCGGCAGGATCCTCAGGCACGACAAATTTGTCGTCGTCGATGCTTGCCTCATCTTCGGAGGGAGGCATATAATTATCGTCCTCCACCTCCCTGTCTGCCGCTCTATCATGAGGGCTGGCTTCTCCCTCCTCCTGTGCTGAATCCTGCTGGAGGGGGTTGTCTTCGGCACTGTCCGGGGTGTTATTATCTCCCGTGTCGGAATCACCGTTTTTGATGTGGCGGGATTTAGAGCGGCGCCGCTGACACCGGTGCTTGGGCTGTTTCTTGGAGGGGTCATCCTCCGCTGTTCCATCGTCGTTCCCATCTTTTGGGATGTCCACCATGTATATGTTGTATGACGAGGTGGTCTTCCAGTGCCCTGTAGGCGTTGGTTCTTGGTCGTCTCCAGCATCGTCGTCCATACCGTCGATGTCTTCGGAGTCTAAGTCGAGCATGTCGGTTAAATCATCGACAGTGGCTACAAAGTGGGTGGTGGGTGGGCGTTGAATTTCTTCATCGTCCGCATCCCAACCTTCCTGACCATAGTCCGGCCAGGGCTCTCCTGATAGAGAGAGAGAGACTTTAGTGAATTCAGGATGTCGCCAAAGGGCGAGTGCTGAAAGATGTCCGCGGCAGTGAACTCCATAACCGGCGCCCAATTGGATTCGATTCGCAGGGGCGCGGAGGGTTCGGAGTCCGGCACCTTGGAGTCACGGTCTTCGCAAAGGACAGGGATGGAGTTCGGCTTAATCACCGTAGAGATCTTAGCCCCCGAGGCAGTGTCCAGCTACTCGTCCTCCATCGGCGGAGTCGGCTCTGAGGTAAGGGTCGGAGCGGACGCTGGTGCGGCCTCCAGGGCACTGTTCGGCGGCAGAGCTAGATCGTGCCCATCGAGACAGTGCGGCGCGCTTGGATGTGGCTCGAATCCGTCGAAGATCAAGTCTCCGCGGATGTCGGCGTGTAGTTCAAACTCCCAAATCTGACCTGATGGCGGGGCGTAGCTTCGATCTGCTCGGATGGCCAAGTGAATTGGCCCGATGCAAAGCCGCCGAATCTGAAGATCTGTCCGGGAGAAAAGTCTCACCCTGGACCGCGTCATTGTTGATGATCGAAGGAGCCATCGGGCCTAAGGATGACAATACAGAGGAACTCTCAATGAAAGCACCAATGTCGGTGTCAAAACCGGCCGATCTCGGGTAGGGGGTCCCGAACTATGCGTCTAGGCGGATGGTAACAAGAGACAAGGGACATGATGTTTCTACCCAGGTTCGGGCCCTCTCGATGGAGGTAAAACCCTACTCCTGCTTGATTAATATTGATGATATGGGTAGTACAAGAGTGGATCTACCACGAGATCAGAGAGGCTAAACCCTAGAAGCTAGCCTATGGTATGATTGTTGTTAGTCCCCACGGACTAAAACCCTCCGGTTTATATAGACACCAGATAGGGTTAGGGTTACACAGAGTCGGTTACAATGGTAGGAGATTTACATATCCGTATCGCCAAGCTTGCCTTCCACGCCAAGGAAAGTCCCATCCAGACACGGGACGAAGTCTTCAATCTTGTATCTTCATAGTCCAGGAGTCCGAACAACGGTGATAGTTCGGCTATCCGGACACCCCCTAATCCAGGACTCCCTCAGCCCCCCTGACTGCTGGGACCCAGCAGCTACACCTTCGCACGCAAGGAAGTGCGTCCGGGCAAAAAAAAAAACGATTCGCCCCCTGACTGCTGGGACCGAGCAGCTACACCTTCGCACGCAAGGAAGTGCATCCAGGCAAAAAAAAAACAAAACGTGTACGTAGCGTTGTCATCCTGGTCGCGAACGTGTACGTACATACTGGTCGATGTAGAGGCGCGCACGTGTCTTAGTAGAGGCGCGCACGTAGCATGTACACGTACGTACAGCGGCCAGGGTGCAAGACAGAAAATACGGCCACGTATGTGTACATACGGGCAGGGTCTCGAACGCCTAGTCGCGCAAACGTACGGCGAGGGCTCGTGTTCATGGGGAGGCAACGGAATGCGTCGTGTTCATGGGGAGGCAACGGAATGCATCGTGTTCATGCGGAGGCAACAGAATGTGTCGTGTTCATGGGGAGGCAACGGAATGCGTTGTGTTCATCGGGAGGCAACGGAACGCGTGGGAGCCAACCGGCTTGGACGGAACAGGCGATGGAAACGAGGCCTCGCGTACCGCAAAATGGAGGAAACGGCCTTGTGTTCGACCGGCCACGTTCGGAACGGGGTCCTGTTGATCGGGAGGGGTGTGGCGTACCGCAAAACGGAGGAAAGGGACCTCCTACGGTCGAAACAGGGGTCCTGTTGATCAGGAGGGGTATGGCATACCGCAAAACGGAGGAAACAGACCTCCTACGGTCGAAACGGGGGTCCTGTTGATTGGGAGGGGTGTGGCGTACCGCAAAATGGAGGAAACAGACCTCCTACGGTCGAAACGGGGGTCCTGTTCATCAGGAGGGGTGTGGCGTACCACAAAACGGGACTCCACGGGATACTGTTCATCTCCACCGTTGACCTCCTCCAGCCTCCACGGGCTACCATCGACCTCCTACAGCCTGCACGGGCTCCTGTTCATCCAGCCTCCACCGCGCGCTACTCCATCGACTACTGTTCAACCACCCCTCCACGAGCACCCCTCCACCGTCTACTGTTCATCCAGCCCTCCACACCACGGGGTCCTGTTCAACCACCCCTCCACGGCCACCCCTCCACCATCTAATGTTCATCCAGCCCTCCACACCACGGGGTCCTGTTCATCCAGAGGCAACGCCACCGCTCACTGTTCATCCACCCCCCAGACACAACATTCACTGTTCATCCAATCGATCGGCTTCAGTTAGCAGCAGTAGCGAAGGAATCGCTCCATCAGGTTCAGTTAACAGCCATCGATCGATCGCTCGGGTTCAGTAACGCATAGCCTGCAGTGCAATCGCTCGGGTTCAGTTAGAGCCCAACGCCTCACTCGGGTTCAGTTAGAGCCAACGCCTCGCACACACGCGCGTACGTGTACGAGAGAAACATGCATCGCTCGATCGGCCCCCGACCTCCCACCGTAACCGGCAACTGCCCGAAATTTTCCTACCCCTCGCTTCTACCATGGTTTTTTCCGTCATGGACGGCCCAAAGAATGTCATGCATCTGCGCCTCTGGCCCGCCCAGGACGAAAAGCCCATTTTCTTTCATGTTTTTTTCTCATAGAAGTAGGAGCCCACCACATCTATGATGATACCGGGTTCTGTCACAATTATCGTCATAGAAGTGTCATATGTATGGCAGAAAAAAAATCGTTCGGCCCAAAATGTCACGGATGTGTCTTTTTTTGTAGTGTCTACCTTCCCTGTTTTACCGAACAAAGACCCTAGACTTGAGACAATAAGAAAGTCAGTAAGCAAAGGCTCCGGAACACCTGTGAGTCTGACCCATACCTTCTCCAGCGATGTCCCAGTCCGCTCAGGTTTTGTACACTCATCAAACTCAAGAATACACTTGCTCCCGGGCACCCTACTGAGTCCACACTTAAGCAGGTGGTTAAGATCTTCTCTCCTAGGGAACTCAACTTGATAAGGATCAATATGATCGAAAAGGGTTTTTAGGCCCGATCTTTCACGACAAACCAGATGATAACTTTGATCTGTGAAGAGATTGAATCTACTCCTCGATACGCAACACGGATTCTAATGAATCAGCAAGCATAGAGCTTTTTGGACAGCTCTCTCAAAACTCAATACGGGAATCTACACTTGAAAACATCGTGTTTATAAATTCAAAACATAACCTTTTCATGACTTGAGTCATTAACTGGCTCAGCTTGAGTAGCATCAACAATCGACGGTTTCACGCCCGTATCATCCTCCCTCCCTTCAAACGAAACCGTCCATGGTTTCGAGTCTATTTTCGGTGCCATCAATTTGTCCAGCGCTTGAAATTATGTTCTTACTATAGAATCTGGAATTGGCTTCAGAATGTGCTTCCTTCCATCCTGCATGAACGTGTATGTGTTGGATCTTACAACATGGACTGCATCATGATCAAACTGCCATGGTCTTCCCAATAACACTTGACACGCATCCATCAGCAGAACATCACAGTCCACTGTATCAATATAATCTCCAACTGCGAACTTCACATGCACCCTATGCGTGATCTTTAATTTTCCGGAATTGTAGAGCTACTCCACGTGGTGCTGTTGTGGATGCCGCCACATGGACAAACCCAATGCGTGCACAACATCTTTACTAGTGGCGTTTGTAAAGCTTCCGCCATGAATTATCAACTTGCATGCAGGATCCTTGATCATGCATTGTGTTTTAAAAACACTCCAACATTGTCCCTTTGCACCGCCATCAATTTTTACCTTCTCCACCAAAAGATGCAGCCCCTCTGTCGGTGCATCAACTTCTTCCTTCCTTTCTTCCTGTTATTCTTCTCTTTTTAGCAAACGATTTTTCCAATCTACGCGGAACACATCCGTTGGCATAGGAACATACCAGATTTGTTGGCCTTTCCGTGATAGAGAGTAACTATTTTTCTTGCAATTTTGAACAGCCCCAACACGTTTGCACCATGGGTCCCCAAGTAGGAGGTGGCACAACACCATGGACAAAGGACAAACATAAAAAAATTCGCACAACAGAATTTTACCAAATCAAAAATTAGCAAAACGTGATGCGTAATTTTGATTTCACCTTGGAACCACTTCAGCGTGTACGGTCTTTCCAGAGGCGCCATATTCAGCCCCAATTTTTCCACCACCTCGATGCTCACCATGTTGACCGCACAAGCTTCATCAATAGTCAAATTGACACACCGCTCCTTCACGATGTAACGAGTATGAAAAAGAACAACCTCACCGATGCCTTCCTCCTCCATCAATATGTTCTTGCTCAACATGTTGATGCTCGCCTCTGCAGGCATATTGCAAACTAAATCTCTGTGACTAACCTTTGCTCTGAATACCACTTGACGAAGATCAACGTGATCTAAAAGGGTTTTTAGGCCCGATCTTTCATGGCGAACCAGATGATAACTTCGATCGGTGAATAGATTGAATCTTCTCCTCGATACGAGGTTTTTGGACAGCTCCCTCAAAACTCAATATGGGTATCTTCCCTTGAAAACAAATCGTGTTTATAAACTCAAAACATAACCTTTTCATGACCTGACTCCTTAACAGGCTCAGCTTCAGTAGCATCAACAATTGACGGTGTCACGTCCGTATCACAACTCTGTAAACCTGATCCTCCAAGCTGACAGGTGACCAGTTGAAAGACTCAGAAACCAGCCATCTGAGTTGCTGACGCACCTGTTCCTCTGTCAATGTCCCTTTAGTAACCCTGACCAGACCAACTTTCGAGCTCTCTGACGTGGGGGTCACCAAGATCGTACATGGAGTCTTGAAGAACATAAGCTTGGTGTTGCACACACCATAAATATTCATGCCCAGTGTGGGTACCAAAAGCAGCTAACAATCGTCACATGAGTGTCCAGGCTTCAAGCATATGTCACACAACACCGCCATGCAATCAACCACAGAGTGGCCTGGCAGCCCACAACGATAGCAGGTCATCTTTTCTTTCTTCTTTGCCGCCTTATTGTCCCCCATATTTTCAGCTTTGTCACTAACTTTGTCGCTCATCCCATCTCTGTCATCGGTAGGCAACGTGACCAGCACAAGCACCGCCGCCAACGTCGTAACCGGCGCCAACACAGCATCAGGCAGAGATGTCGTGGGAGTAGATGTAGCGAATGTGGTAGTCTTTGCCACCCCACCTTCTGCCTTTGCCGGTTTGATTGTCAGTTGTTTCGGATAAACCTTGGGAGCAAACGGGCAACGCAGAGGAGGGTTTCTGCCATCCCCACCCCGACCACCCCGTTGACGATAATGAGGTCCTGTTACTCCCTCAATAAACTCGCCAGAAGGAGGATTAAAATTACGCTTCCGCTGGTTGCTGCCATAACCTCTCCCTCCTCCGTCATTCCATTGGTTCCATTCGTTCCGATAGCCCTGATAACCACCGGCGTTGCCACATCCAAGTCCATAGCCACCACGACCATTGTGGAAACCACCCCAGACTTGTCCATAGTCACCCCGGCCTCCGCCACCGTGAACAGCTCCGGAGTCCACCCGGCCCGAGCCGCCGTGTGTGCCTCGGCCTCCGCCGGTTCCCACATGTGCAACGGTGTGATTCTGTCCACCATCACTCGCCCCGCGGCCTGTGCCGTTGCCGCCGAATGGTGCAACAGGGGGCTGTGGAGGCTGTTGCGCTGACTGGGGAGGCTGTTGGGGGCTGCAACGTCTAGCCATCGCCGACAGGACTCGCCGAGGTCTGCCGGTCAATGGAGGGAAGCCAAGCGCCGAACCTTGGTGAACCCTAGTCTATATCTTGCCTAAAGAATCAGCAGGTCGATCCGCTGTGCTCGCTATCGAGGATAAAACAACCTCAGGTAGAACCTGATGCAGCTTGAACTACGTTAGTATTTCCCCAAAGAGGAAGGGATAATACAGCACAGCTATGGTAGATATTTCCCTAAGTGATGAGACCAAGGTTATTGAGCTAGTAGGAGAACCACGCAACACTATGTAAACGGTACCTGCACACAAAGAACAAATACTTGCAACCCGACGTAAAAGAGGGGTTGTCAATCCCTCCCGGGTAAAAAGATAGGTAAAATTGTAGTAAATTGGATAAATAGATCTCGCGGGAACGCGAGATAAAATAAATAACAAAAAATTGCAGCAAGGTATTTTTGGGTTTTTGGATTAATAGATCTGAAAAGAAAATCAAATAAAAATAGATTTTGAAGGCAAATATGATAAAGAAGAGACCCGGGGGCCGTAGGTTTCACTAGTGGCTTCTCTCGAGAAAAATAGCATAGAGTGGGTCAACAAATTACTGTTGGGCAATTAATAGAACTTCAAATAATTATGACGATATCCAGGCAATGATCATTATATAGGCATCACGTCCAAGATTAGTAGACCGACTCGTGCCTGCATCTACTACTATTACTCCACACATCGACGGCTATCCAGTATCCATCTAGTGTATTAATTTCATGGAGAAACGGAGTAATGCAATAAGAACGATGACATGATGTAGACAAGATATATTCATTTAGGAATAGATCCCATCTTGTTATCCTTAATAGCAACGATACATACATGTCATGTCCCCTTCTGTCACTGGGATTGAACCCATCACAAAGCACCTCTTCCCATGGCAAGAAAAATCGATCTTGTCAGCCTAACTAAACCAAAGATTCAAAGAATAAATACGAGGCTATAAGAAATCATGCATATAAGAGATCAAAACTCAAATAACTTTCATGGATAAAATAGATCTAATCATAAACTCAAAGTTCATCTGATCCCAACAAACACACCGCAAAAAGAGTTACATCAAATAGATTTGCAAGATACCATAGTATTGAGAATCAAGAGAGAGAGAGAGAGAGAGAGAGAGCCACTAGCTACTAACTATGTACCTGTAGGTCTACAATAAACTACTCACGCATCATCGGAGAGGCACCAATGAGGATGATGGACCCCTCCGTGATGGTGTCTAGATTGGATCTGCGGTTTCTGGAACTTGCGGCGGCTGGAATTGTGTTTCTTCGACTCCCCGAGTGTTTTTGGATTTTCGGGGTATTTATAGAGCAAAGAGGCGATGCGGGAGGCGGCCGAGGTGGGCACAACCCACCAGGGCGCCCCCAGGTGGGTTGTGCTCCCCTTGGAGCCCCCCTCAGGTACTTCCAAGGCCCATCATGTGTCTTCTGGTCCAAACAAATTCTCCAAAAGTTTTGCTGTGTTTGGACTCCGTTTGGTATTGATTTTCTGCGAAGTAAAAAGGCAAGCAGAAAACAACAACTGGCACTGGGCACTATGTCAATAGGTTAGTCCCAAAAAATGCTATAAAGTTTCTATAAAATGATTTTAAAATATCCAAGAATGATAATATAATAGCATGGAACAATCGAAAGTTATAGATACGTTGGAGACGTATCAGCATCCCCAAGCTTAATTCCTGCTCGTCCTCGAGTAGGTAAATAATAAAACCGGATTTTTGATGTGGAGTGCTGCCTAACATGTTCATCACATATTCTTTTCTTTGTAGCATGGAAAATTTGGACTTTTATGTGATTCAAAGCAATAGTCTAGTTTTGACATGAAGATTTCAATACTCAAGCATATCAACAAGCAACCATGTCTTTCAAAATATCAATACTAAAGCAAGTTATCCCTAGCCCATTATGCTAAATCATTGATCCATTCATGAAACACACTCGCATATTAGCTACACCCAATGCTCACGTACAATCATGGTGCCCCTTAGTTGGTGCTTTATAAGAGAAGATGGAGACTCAAAATAAAAAATCGCATAAAGTATAGAAAGGTCATTCGCAGAGGGAATGAGGGATTTGTAGAGGTGCCAGAGCTCAAACCGAAAAAGATAGAGATAAAACATTTTGGTGGCATGCCTTTCCTATCAACAAAAACGATTGAGTAGTTCCCAATACTTTCCATGCTAGATATATCATAGGCGGTTCCCAAACAGAAAATAAAGTTTATTCCTTTTTCCACCATACTTTCACATTCCACGGCTAACCGAATCCATGGGTACCGTCCATACCAACACTTTCCAAGGAATTTATTATTTGACAACATAAAGTAAATTCATTTTTTCATTTCGGGACTAGGCACCTCTAATACCTTTGTCGTACTCCCGTGCAATGACAAGTGAATAAACACTCATCTTGAAAATAACACATCTAGCATGGAATAATATCAGCCACCCCCTGCAATTTGAAGCACAGTATGAGCACACAAAAAGGAAATTTATTTTGAAGATTAGAGATGACACATACAAATTTGCTTAGAATGGCAAAAGAATACCGCATATAGGTAGATGTAGTGGACTCATATGGCAAAAACTGGGTTTAAGGATTTTGGATGCACAAGTAGTAATCTCACTTAGTACAAGTGAAGGCTAGCAAAGGATTGAGAAGCATCCAACCAAGAAACGAAAAATCTCATAGGCGAGCATTAAGCATAACTAACACCGAATAATCACTAGTAGAAAAAGGGTCAAACGTGAAGCACATTAGTGCCGGTTTGAATTTGAGCTGGCACTAATGTATACATTAGTGCCGGTTCCAACAGGTAGCCGGGCCGCTTTCATTGCATAACTATTGACTTTCGTTCTTGCATAGGAATCACAAACCTTAACATCAATATTGTTACTAAAGCATAACTACTCATCAACATGACTCACATATTATATCATCATATCGCAAAACTATTACAAAGAATCAAGTTTATTTTGTCCAATTATCTTCATGAAAGTTTTTATTATATCCCTCTTGAATATCTATAACTTTGGGACAAATTTCATATGTTTCTTTTGACAGCTCAAACAAATCTAAGTGAAGAACATGAGCATAAAAAGTTTCTTCTCTCAAAGTAATATAAGTGAAGCATGAGAGAATTTCTTCAAAATTTACTAACTCTCAAATAAATCTAAGTGAAGTATGAGAGCAATTCCATAGCTCAAACAGATTTAAGTGAAGCATAGAGAGCAATTCTAAGAAGTCATAGCATAATCTTGGCTCCCCCAAATAGGTGTATCCAGCAAGGATAGATGACACAAAATAAAAAGTAAAACAAGTAAAGACTCATATCATACAAGACGCTCCAAGAAAAACTCATGATATGTGACGAATAAAAATATAGCTCCAAGTAAAATACTGATGGTCGTTAGAAGAAAGAGGGGATGCCATTCGGGGGCATCCCCAAGATTATTTGCTTGTTCCTCTTTGGATAATAACTTGGGGTGCCATGGGCATCCCAAGCTTAGGCTCTTCTTACTCCTTATTCCTTCATCCATCGTGATCTCACCCAAAACATGAAAACTTCAATCAGACAAAACTCAACAAAACCTTCGTGAGATCTGTTAGTATAACAAAACAAATCACTACTCTAAGTACTGTTTAAAACCCATTCATATTTTATTTTTGCATTATATGTACTGTATTCAAACTTTACTGTAGCTTATACCCTCCAATACAAACCATAGATTCATCAAAATAAGCGCACAACGCAAAGAAAACAGAATCTGTCAAAAACAGAATAGTCTGTAGCAATCAGAAAACTCCGTATACTTCTATAACTCCAAAAATTCTGAAAAGGCAATTTGTATATAAATCTTATGTAAAACATTCAGAATCTTTCGTCCCTCTGTGATTTTTGAAAATTGTTTTACTGGACACAAAAGTTTATGTTCTCCAACAAGACCAAATCAAGTATAACCCAACATGATCCCAAAGGCTTTGCTTGGCACAAACACTAATTAAAACATAAAAAACACAATCATAATAGTAGCATAATTGTTCAAAAACTCAAGAACAGAAAGCAAAAAGACAAAAATAAATTTTATTCATTGGGTTGCGTCCCAACAAGCGCTATCGTTTTGTGCCCCTAGCTAGGCATAATGCATAGATATAAGTGTTGTCATCTTTAGTGTTAGATCCATAATATGCCCTCATGATTGATTCATATGGTGGATTGATTCTTGTTCTAGGGAAGTGTTACATCCCCTTTCCTAGTGGAAATTGAAATTAATATTACCTTCTTTCATATCAATCACATCACCAATAGTACGTAAAAACGGTCTACCAAGTATAATTTGACATACGGATTGCAATCAATATGAAGAACAATAAAATCTATGGGCACATAATTCCTATATGCAAGAATAAGAGCATCATTAATTCTCCCCATAGGCTTTTTAATAGTAGAATTGGCCAAGTGCAAATTTAAAGAACATTCCTCATATTGGTAAGACCAAGCACATCACATAAAGATTTCAGAATTGTGGAAACACTAGCACCCAAGTCACATAAAGCAAAACACTCATAAATTTTAATCTTAAATTTGATGGTATGGTCCCATTCATCATGTAATTTTGTAGGAATTGAAATCTCTAATTCCAACTTTTCTTCCAAAGCCTTCATCATAGCATCAACAATATATTTAGTAAAAGCTTTATTTTGTTCATAAGCATGGGTTGAATTTATCATGGATTGTAATAAAGAAATACAATCAATGAAAGAGAAATTATCATAATTAAAGTCTTTGTAATCGAAAAGAGTGGGCACATCACTAGTTAAAGTTTTGACCTCTCCAAACCCACTTTTATCAATTTTCCCAATAAGATCTTCACCCTCCAAATTCTCGGGGCGCCTTCCAACTAAACTTAACTCTCCTTCAGTCCCTTTATCATCAACTTTAATTTTACTAAACAAGGAATTGATAGAAGAAACACCAATCACTTTAAGATCATCAACATTTTTGTGAAAGCAATCGTTATAAAATGCTATTTCTAAAAATTCTCTTTTAACTCTAAGCATAGCAGTTCTTTTCTTACTTTCATCCATAGAAACATATAAAGCCTTAATTGATTCTTCAACCTTCACAAAAAATTTCAACTTGAGATTTTCTACATCATGAGAAAATCTATCAATGCTTCTAGACATATCATCAATCTTATTCAACTTTTCTTATATCGTAGTATTAAAATTCTTTTGAGCATTGATAAATTCTTTAATATTATTCTCAAGATCAGAGGTGTTCCTATTATTATTACAAGAAGGATTACCATAGGAATTACCATAATTATTAGAGGAATTTCCCAGAAAAGGTCTGGGATTAAAATTACCTCTATAAGAATTGTTATTGAAATTGTTTCATGAGACAAAATTCACATCTACGGAATCAGTATTTTTCTCAGTCAAAGTAGACAAAGGCACATCATTAAGATCAATAGGAGCACTTTTATTATAAACCAACTTCATAAGAGCATCAACTTTTTCACTTAAAGAATTTATTTTTTCAACCGAATTAACTTTTTTACTAGTAGGAGCGCTTTTGATATGCGATTGTGAATAATTTGTAATAATATTATAAAGAAACTTCGTAGCTTCACCCAAATTAATTTCCACAAAAGTAACAACCATAGCGGAATCTAAAAGATTTCTATAAAGAAAATTCAATCCCGCATAAAGTTTTGTATGATCATCCAAAGATTTAAAACATGAGTAGGACAATTTTTGAGCATCAATTTCATTCTTTCCCAAGATTGCGCAACATGTTAATGCTCAAGTTGCTTAAAATTCATGATTTGTGTACTAAGGGAAATAATTTTCACGGGCGGAAAACACTTAGTAATAAAAGCATCCTTGCACTTATCCCAAGAATCGATACTATTGCGAGGCAAAGAAGAAAACCAAATTTTTGCACGATCTTGCAAAGAAAAGTGGAATAATTTCAACTTCACAATATGATTGTCCACATCTTTTTTCTTTTGCATATCTCATAATTCCACGAATGTGTTAGGATCAGACGCGACATCCTTATTAAGAGTACCGGAAAATTAATCTTTCATAACAAGATTCAACAAATCAACATTAATAACACAAGACTCTGCACTAGTGGCGGGAGGAGCAATTGGAGTGCTAATAAAATCATTATTATTGGTATTAGAAAAATCACACAACTTGGCATTTTCTTGAGACATCGCAACTACGCAAACAAGATTGCACACAAAAACAGATGTGATGAGAAAACGACGAACAAAAAATAGGGCAAATAAAACGACAATTTTTTGTGAAGTTGGGAAGATGAAAACGAGAGGCAAATGGCAAATAATGTAAATTGCAAGGAGATGAGATTTGTGATTAGGAACAGATAGATGTTGATGATGTCTCCCGGGCAACGGCGCTAGAAATTCCTTTTGGTGCAGCTTGAACTACGTCGGTATTTCCCCAAAGAGGAAGGGATGATGCAGCACAGGTATGGTAGGTATTTCCCTCATTGATGAGACCAAGGTTATCGAACCAGTCCACGCAACACTATGTAAACGGTACCTGCACACAAAGATCAAATACTTGCTACCCGACGTAAAAGAGGGGTTGTCAATCCCTCCCGGGTAAAAGATAGATAAAATTGTAGTAGATTGGATAAATAAATCTCGCGGGAACGCGAGATAAAAAAATGGCAGAAAGGTATTTTTGGTTTTTTGTATTAATATATCTGAAAATAAAAGCAAATAAAAATAGATCTTGAAGGCAAATATGATAAAGAAGAGACCCGGGGGCCGTAGGTTTAACTTGTGGCTTCTCTCGAGAAAAATAGCATACGGTGGGTAAACAAATTACTGTTGGGCAATTGATAGAATTTCAAATAATTATGACGATATCCAGGCAATGATCATTATATAGCCATAATGTCCAAGATTAGTAGACCGACTCATGCCTGCATCTACTACTATTACTCCACACATCGACCTCTATGCAGCATGCATCTAGTGTATTAAGTTCATGGAGAAATGGAGTAATGCAATAAGAATGATTTCATGATGTAGACAAGATCTATTCATGTAGGAATAGACCCCATCTTGTTATCCTTAATAGCAATGATACATACGTGTCTTGTACCCTTTTGTCACTGGGATTGAGCACCGTAAGATCGAACCCATCACAAAGCACCTCCTCCCATGGCAAGAAAAATCGATCTAGTCGGCCTAACTAAACCAAAGATTCGAAGAAGAAATACAAGGCCATAAGCAATCATGCATATAAGAGATCAACACTCAAATAACTTTCATGGATAAAATAGATCTGATCATAAACTCAAAGTTCAACGGATCCCAACAAACACACCGCAAAAAGGGTTACATCAAATAGACCTCTAAGAGACCATTGTATTAAGAATCCAAAGAGAGAAAGGAAGCCATATAGATACTAACTATGGACCCATAGGTCTACAATGAACTACTCATGCATCATCGGAGGGGCACCAATGAGGATGATGAAGCCCTCTGTGATGGTGTCTACATTGGATCTGTGGTTTCTGGAACTTGCGGTGGCTGGAATTGTGTTTCGTCGACTCCCCTAGGGTTTTTAGATTTTCGGGTTATTTATAGAACAAAGATGCGGTGCGGGAGGCGGCCGAGGTGGGCACAACCCACCAGGGCGTGCCTGGGCCCCCATGCGCGCCTAGGTGGGTTGTGCTCCCCTCGGAGCCCCCCTCTGGTACTTCCTTGGCCCATCGAGTGTCTTCTGGTCCAAAACAATTCTCCTGAAAGTTTCACTGCGTTTGGTATTGATTTTCTGCGAAGTAAAAAAACAAGCAAAAAATAGCAAGTGGCACTTGGCACTATGTGAATAGGTTAGTCCCAAAAAATAATATAAACTTGCTATAAAATGATTGTAAAACATCCAATAATGATAATATAACAACATGTAATAGTCAAAAATTATAGATATGTTGGAGACGTATTAGAACCGTATCAACCCTGGCTGTATACCCAAGCGAGGCCGACCCACTCACCAAGGAAGGCCCAACCGCACCTATGAGCAAATTCAAATGCTCTGCCCTAGTGATCCCGATCCTGATCCCGATTGCCGGATCCACCGAGAAAGATGCCGTCAGCGCCGCCTACCTCCGATCACCAGCCGCCCGACGCCCCTTCTTTCGGACTACTTTATTCCATGAATTTGGTCTCACCAAATCGAACAAACTAAGCTTCGGTAAACATACCTTGGGTAGGGGACCCTTCCATGGCGGATTGCCGATGCCGCCATCCTCCGATGTACGGATCATCTCGATCTTCTCCCCCGAATGCAGACTAGGGCATGCCGGATCGCTCGAAGGCAACACCTCTTCAGCGACCGCTGCCACCTCCTCCTCGTTGGAGCCAAAGTTGAGCAACTCGCAGACCCAGTCAGACAGTGTCGGCGAAGACTCCGGCAAAGCACCGCCCGTCTCCGCATCCCCGTCCTCGTCGTCCTCGTCATCGACCGACGCCCAAAAACACCCACTCGGGGTAGAGGTCGGTTGCGCACGGCCGGTCGCTCCGACGGTCACCTCTCCCATCTGATCTTTTAGAATCAAATCTAAAAATTGGGGGAGAATTTCACTTCCCCGGCCTCTGCACCAACTAGGGATGCATACGACCTTGTAAGTATGAGTACTAGGATTTTTAATCTCGGTTAAGCACTGGGCCTAGTCCTCAATAAATGTGTGAGTATCAGGAAAGTATGGTCCTCAAGAATTAATAGGAACCTAGATTTGTCTCCGTGAGGATTTGAAACCAGGTGATGGGTTTGTACATCCACTCCCCCAACCTGTTGAGCTAGGATCGAGGATCATGCTGCTCTCTGGCTACAAGCGTACACATGGCCAGATTATTTTTAGTTCTTTCATTACTGAAGTGGTGACAGAGTTTGGCTGCGATGAATATGATGGCCAAATGTCAGTTTTATTGCAGCTTTGACAAACAGGCACAGTTGATGAGTACAAGCGCTCGTTAGAATCTTGCCTTTATCATTTACAGTCCATCGATTCCTCTATCAATTCCAGATGGTTTATTTCACACTTTGTTCTTGGGTTGCATGATGATCTGCATGCTGCTCTTCATTTGCAATGTCCAGCCAATGTTACCAGTGCAGCTTCTTTTGCCAGCATCTTGGAAGAAGAATATCAATGTCTTCGTGCACGACCTACAACACCAACTGAACACCCTACTGCTGCAGCAGCAATTGCAGCTCTTGGTATCAGTGTTGTGGTCTGAACAGAAGGAGCTCATCGAGTTGGTGATGATTATACTCGCGAGCGTCATTTTTGGGACTCTCATAGGACAAATGGTCTTTGTTTTTGATGTGGAGACAAATATAGTAAAGACCATAAGTGCAAGCAACCAACTCAAGTTCTCATGATTCACTTGGGTGATTTTGGCGAAGTATTGTCCGGGGATACAATTCATGACTTCGAGCTGCTGGATGAGACTGCACCAGATTCATCCTGATGTTCTCTGTCCAACCATGTTCTGCTGGAATAGAAGAATTGTGTAACATCCCATGTTATAGAATTTAAATTATTATTACTGTTTTGATCTTGTTTGAATTTGAGTAGAAATTGGAAACTTTTGGAAGTTACATGAATATTTAAATTGAGAGAGAATAAAATGAGTTTCCTAAATATTCGTTGTTCATACTTAATTGGATCTTACTTGTATTTTATTATTTAAAGCAACTCCAACTCAAAAATAGTTGAGAGAAGTTAATATGACTCTTTCAAAAGAAAAAGAGTGGGAAATTCTTTAAATGTTATTTCAATATTTGTTCAAAATTATGTTGGAAATTATTTATAAACCTAAGTAAAATTTTAGGGCATATTTATCCCTATGGTAAGTAAGTTGGGTGGTGACATATTAAACCCCCATGTTTCTCTGTGTTTGACGAAAACAGTTTGTTCTAAAAATTTTTTTAGTGCTAGCAATCATGAAAGACTATATGATAGTTGAGTAAGTGGAGTTTGCTAATCAGAATTTATTACATAGACCCTTCTGTAAAATATGATAAATTGTAATTGCTTGGATGACTGAAATAGTTTGTTAATTTTCAAAAGAGTTTATTGTCTATACTTTAGCTTGTGTATAGATTATTACTTGATCATGAGAAGTTTTATGATTCCTAATTGTTGTTATAATGATGATCTTAAGCATGATGCTGCTATGTTCATATTTTATTTTATCGACATCTCTCTCTAAATCTGTGGTCATGATTATCGAGTTCGATATTCGCTTGAGGGCAAGCGGGGTCTAAGCTTGGGGGAGTTGATACGTCCATTTTGCATCATGGGTTCCTACTATTATATATGGTTTTTTAGGTTATATTCCACTTTATGATGCAATTTTAATGCGTTTTCTCTCTTAAAATGCAAGATACAGCAAAAGAGGGAGATTGCTGGTAGCTAGAATTCTGACCTGAAAAAACTACAACAGATATTGATATTTTCTGGAGCTCCAGATGATCTGAAAATTTACATAGAATTATTTTGGAATATATAAAAAATACCACTGTTCAAGAATCCATCCGATTAATCAGTTAATGGGCCAGTTAATCGCTACTCATAGGGTGACCGAATCGAATAGCACCTATTCATCGTGTTAACTTGTCAGACCGATTAATTGGTCTGTTAGACCGGCTAATCAGTTGTTAGGCTGATTAATCGTTGCTGACCCATTAAATTGTGGGCAAACAAAGCCCAAAATACTTCCCTTCAACTCCTCCCATCCTCCTCACACTCCTGAATAGCTACGGTTTGACCGAACTATAGCATATCTTGGTATATTACATAGCTGAGAGCATGAGAGTATGGTATAATACATAAAAAATAGATATATGTTGGCAATACCAATTTAATCTACAGATTAATGGTCGACCGATTAAGCCAGTTAATAGGCCGATTCACCGATTAATCACTACTCCCAAGCCGACCGACCGGCTACCAGTTACCGATTTCTTGAACAATGAAAAATAGTAGAAGAAAAAACTACTGGGGAAGACCCTCGTAGGGGCTACAAGTCTGGGGCGCCCCATACTCCCTTGGCACGCCGCCTGAGCTTTATGGGATCCACCGAGACCCACTGATGCTCATCCTATGATATATGAAGCCATTTGCTCTAGAAAAAATATCAAGAGAAGACTTTTGGGATGAGCCGACGCCTTTTCAAGGTGGAACCTTGGAACGAGAACTTTTGCTCTCCAACGGAACGATTCCGCCCGGAAAATTCCCTCTGGGATGGGGAAACCAAAGCCATCGTCATCACCAACGCTCCTCTCATCGTGGGATGACTCATCTCCAACACATATTCACCAGCACCATCTCATCTTCCAACCCTAGTTCATCTCTTGTATTCAATTTTTCCACCAAACCTTAGATTGGTACATGGGGGTGATATTAGTGTTGATTACATCTTATAGTCGATGCCAGTTGGTTTACTTGGTGGAAGATTATATGTTCAGATTGCTGATTACATATTTATATCATCTGATCATGAACATAATTATGTTTTGTGAGTAGTCCTATTTGTTCTTTAGGACATGAGAGAAGTCTTTTTATAAGCAATCATGTGAACTTGGTTTTCGTTCAATTCTTTGATGATATGTTATGTTGTTCTTTATCTAGTGGTGTCATGTGAACATCGACTACATGACACTTCACCATGTTTGGGCCTAGGGGAAGGCATTGTGGGATTAGTTTGTAGATGATGAGTTGTGGGAGTGACGGAAACCTAAACCCTAGTTTATGAGTTGTTCCTCAAGGAGTTGTTTTGGATCCTTTTTTTTAATGTTATAGTTATATTTATCTTAAAACTTCTTTTGTATTTGCAGATGCTTGCGGGAGGGGGTAATCATAAGTAGATTGTTTGTTAAGTAAGAACAACACCTTAGCTTTGGTTCACCCACATAACAACTTATCAAAGTAATGAGCGCGAGTCAATGAATCATGGTAAAAGTAACTAGATGAAATTCATGTGTCCTAGTGCACATTTAAATCACTATAAGTACTTATGGCTTGTCCTTAGCAATAGTAAGGATTGGGCCACCTCACTGCACCTTGTTACTTTTGTTACTTGTTACTTGCTATAAATTATTTTACTATCAAACTATCTGTCACAGCTGTCTCACATCACTTGTAGAGAATACCTTGCTGAAAACCGCTTATCGATTACTTATGCTCCTCATTGGGTTCGACACTCTTACTTATCGAAAGGACTACGATTGATCCCCTATACTTGTGGATCATCCCCAAGCCGCATCGAACCTGGTCTATTGATGGAGGGGATGTCCAATACAGCCACTAGCCACAGAAAGGTTGTCACGACCTCGAGATCCAAACTCAAAGTCGCCCACACGATCATGGAGTCCTCCACTGTCGAAGAAGAGGGGTCGCTGCCCCGATTCCGTGTGCTACAGGAAGCACCCACCGTCGTGCTAGTCGTTGTCGTCACCCATACAACGGCAACCTCGTCGTGACAGTCAGATCCGGGCACTAGGTCCTGAATCCCTGGAGCACCGCCCCATGACCAGACGGGCTTGAACTCCCATCACTATAATGATAAGGCCACCATCAGCTCCGCCGCCCCAGCATCCATCGCCGCATCGCCAGACGGCCACGCCGGGCAACGAGACATGCCACCGTCACCGCGAGGAGCAGCCTCACAGCCACAATGTAGCTGGCCGTCCGCAACCCGCGCTACTTGTGGGTTAGACCTGCCCACCGGGAAGGCACTGCTGCTGATCCCCGAGCATGCTCCGCCCCACGTCGCTCGATGCACACTCACCATGCCTCCGTCACTACCTTGCTTCGGCATCGCACACCGGCCCAGGAGCCTCGGCCCGCGCCGAGTCCACCACATAAGAGGACGATGGATCCCCGCCAACACCGGGCGGGCAACTCCCGGTTGCGCCCTCTGACGGTGGCATGGGAGGAGGATGGCAGAGAAGGGGAGGCCCCGGCGGCGGCTACGTTTTCCATCCTGTCGCTTGCGGGAGCGACGGGAGGTATAGGAGGGCTGTTGTGACGGGGGCAGTTCTTACCCTCAATTTGATTTACTGTTTTTCTATTTTGCCTTGTTTTTTTGCATCTTCTTCTTCTTTTAGTTGCATGATGTGGAGCTTGTCGGGAGATAAAATGAGATCTCACTACAATGTGATGGTGGCTTCAGGAGGAATGACTGAAATTTAAGAAAAATCGAACCCATGCGCTATGACTAGCACATAATAAATGACATAACTGTGCATGCCAACTCTTAGGACATGTGTAGAGTTATAAGTAGGTTCTACGTTGCTACCTTAGTCTCAAGAATTGTAGTTGTATGTGTTAATATTGTTGGTCGAGCGCACTGGCAGGAAAATGGTAACAAGTGTTAGGAATGGTAGGCAAAGGGAGCACCGGCAACAGAAAGCTTCGAAGAAATAGTGTGCGCAAAGTGGTATGTGTATCAAAAGTATTTCTTCAGACAATCACGCTATTAGTTACGTCCAATTTGAAGTTCCAAAATCTCTCTGGTTCTGCTGTTGTCGTAGAGAGTAAGACAAGAGTTGTGATAAGATCTGGAGCCTTGAGCAGGCAAAAAACCTATGCGGTCGCGGGAAGTGCATGTAGGTCACCAATATTGTTCACCTGGGGTTTACGCACTGAGCTAGATACTCTCTAGTCGTCTCTAGCAGGGTCAGAGCCAGAAAATTTAGTCATTGCATTTACTATTGACTTGTTGTGATAATTCCATACATATTAATTGCGTGTAAAATCATTTTCAGCATCTTACAACAAGAGTATAACATTGAAAAATAACATCATGAATATGCGCACAAAGTACTACATTCAATGCACTTTGCCTGCGCCCGATGAGTAGGCCTGAATTACCACATCATTATCCAGATCCGTCGAGAAAACCCTTGATCATGTGTAATCGGACGATTGCGGCGCCTTGATCTCATATTCCTCCTTGAGGCCTTCGTCTTTGGAGTTGGGCATCAGCAACCAAGACCATCACATGCATTGCTTAATCTTTGAGACAGGCATATGGAAGGCGACAATGTTTAAATTGAGGCTTATGTGGCAATGACGATGGGAGGGGCGATATTAGAGATGCGAAAATGGTTGAGTTAGTTGAATCTTCACGGGCGTGTTAGTAGCATTTTCTCTGCCTGTTTGTTGTTGTGAAGTTGACACTGCAGTTGCGGGGTCCCAGTGGCGTACAATGACGGACAACAGGTATAGTCTGTTCGGTGATCTTCCGAAGCACCAGGGTTGTTTAGTTCTTCTTCATTATTCTTTGCCAGGTCGAAGTTGCGCTGTCTTGTTGCGGGTCATTGGGTTCGGGAGCAAATTTTCATGACTACACATGGCCTCTACAATGTGGGTTGGATTGACGATTGTCTTTGGTGAAGTAAAGTTGTTTGCTTAGGGTTTAGGGATGTCAATGCCACCTTCTAGGGGAGTAGTGATGATGATGATGCATGCATGTTATCTTGACGAGGCCCTCTTTGGCTTTCATCCGGTTTTTCTCTAGTTAACTAAATAATTCTATTGTACTTAATTAATGGTTGAGCCAATTTTTTGCCTCCGTTTCAAAAAAAGTTATATCCAGATCTGTGATCCTCTTTGAGAATCTCCATTCGAATGCTTAGAGCATCAACAACAGGACTTCCCAAATATGGCACCCTATTCGTCCATGGGTGCGCCTAGGTGCGTCCACGGACAGTGGCCTGGCAGTCCCCAAATCAGTGCGTCCACAACCGCGTATTATTCGACACCCTATATTCATACAAAATTATGCAACATACTACATATATAGATCACCAAACGATCAAAATCGACAGGAAACGAACATATAAACCGATAGCAAACGGGCATAATTCACATAACAACACCAAAAGATCACCAATCGGGCATAATTCACACAGTTCAACCGTCCGACAAATTCTAACTAGATAGTAGGAGCTAGATTATATAAACGGAGAGATGGCCGAGCTTCACCACTTCCTCGCGAGCCCTTTGCCCTTCCGGTAGCCGGCGCTGCTGTAGTTGCCTACGGTCGGACGTGGGTCATTGTCGGAGCCATCGTTGCATCGCTGTCATCGGAGGAGGAAGGGGAGATGATGATGTAGCCCTTCAAGCACCGGACGATGCGGTCCTTTTTCCGCTTGAGCTTCGCCATCCTCGCAGCCTCCGCCGCCTCCCACTCCGACTACTCAATGTCGAGTCGGAGCGCCTTGGCGTTGATCCTATGGAGTCGTCGGGCGTCTGTCTCCACCATCATAAGCAAGGTTACTAGAATCGCGATTCTGTTATACGATTCTACGACTTTATGATCCAAACTTACCCATCTGATTCTACGATTTTAGTTCATAAAATCTACGTTTCTACAATCCTGGTAGTGAAGATTCTACGATTTATGATTCTACCATCAGAGCTTCGATCTGATTCAAAATCGCGATTCTAACAACCTTGATCATAAGTGACCGATGGTACACCCACTGGAGGAGCCGTCCATCCTTATTGGGCACCGCCGGCATCATGCGGCGATGGAGGACTGCAGTGCCGTTTGCGACATCGATCATGACATTGTGGTGGTGGTGGTGGTGGTGGTTGTTGTTGTTGTTGTTGTTGTTGTTGTTGTTGTTGTTGTTGTTGTTGTTGTTGTTGTTGTTGTTGTTGTTGTTGTTGTTGTTGTTGTTGTTGTTGTTGTTGTTGTTGTTGTTGTTGTTGTTCTTTATTCTTTATTCTTTATTCTTTATTCTTTATTCTTTATTTGTTGTTGTTGTTGTTGTTGTTGTTGTTGCTGTTGCTGTTGTTGTTGTTGGTGTTGTTGTTGTTGTTGTTGTTGTTCTTTGTTGTTCTTTGTTGTTCTTTGTTGTTGCTGTTTTTCTTGATGTTCTTTGTTATTCTTTGTTGTTCTTTGTTGTTCTTTGTTGTTGTTGTTCTTGTTGTTGTTGTTGTTGTTGTTGTTGTTGTTGTTGTTGTTGTTGTTGTTGTTGTTGTTGTTGTTGTTGTTGTTGTTGTTGTTGTTGTTGTTGTTGTTGTTGTTGTTGTTGTTGTTGTTGTTGTTGTTGTTGTTGTTGTTGTTGTTGTTGTTGTTGTTGGTGGTGTTGTTGTTGTTCTTTGTTGTTGGTGGTGTTCTTTGTTCTTTCTTGTTCTTTCTTCTTCTTTGGTGTTGTTGTTGTTGTTGTTGTTGTTGTTGTTGTTGTTGTTGTTGTTGTTGTTGTTGTTGTTGTTGTTGTTGTTGTTGTTGTTGTTGTTGTTGTTGTTGTCGTCGTCGTCGTCCATGTGAGTGCCCTCGAGAGTGATTACCACCACCACCTTTGTTACCAATGAGGGAGGAACGATCACCTCTGCCACGCCCTCTAGATCCACACTTACTATTACTTCTGCAGGGCCTTTGTCTGCGCCTTCTATTGGTTTCGTCTGTAGAGGTGTTGAAGCCTCCAGTGTCGTCACGTAGCATCTCAATTCGCTGGTCAAACACAGAGATTTGTGAGAAGAATGAAGAAATATAGGAGACTTGATGATGCTGGTTGCTGCAATGATTGGATCATAGTCCAAATCGAGAACGTTGAGGATATAGTCGACCATCTCCGGATCAGAGACCAGACGATTAGCAGCCGCAAGTTCATCACCTAGGCTCTTCATCTTAGACATCTTGGCGGGGACTGACATGGCACCCTTATTGGTGCTGGCGACGAAGATCCTCAGGTTTGTAAACCGGGAAAGAGACTCTGAGGCGAACAACGTGACGATCGCAGCCAACAGATAAAACGTGGTTTCCTTCCCCACAACTTGTGCCAGAATTTCTTTGGAGGGAGAATTCAACAAGTAGCTCATAACTTGCCAATCCTTCTATATCCATTAGGGAAATTTTATGGTGCATTTTAATACACCAGATCACGTGTATTATATGGGCGGTCTAACGGATGAGAATAACTGGGCCTTTTTGAGCCCAAGGGTATTTTCAACCTAAAATTTTGTGTACCCTTAATCGGCCCAATTAGGTCCAGGGGTATTCTCGTCCTAAATTTTTTGATTAAATTAATTGCATTAATAAAACACTTCATTATAGAGGTCCAATCATCGTGCGTACTCTTTTGAATTTTGGTTCGAGCGGTTTGTCCTCTCTCCTCCTCTCGAGCCCTAACCTCGGTCCCCCCTCCATCACCGTCGATTGCCTCCAGCGCCCACGATCGCCGCCGATCGCACTCGTCGTCTACCCCTCCTGCTCCTACTCCCCCTCCCCCCTCCATCGCAAGTCACCCCACTCGGGTCGCGGCGCCAGATCTTCCGACGAGCCACTAATCCACTCCTTCCCCGAGCGGACGCCACCTTCCCCGACCCGAGAGGCCACATCATCCTCATCGACGTGCATCAAATTTTTCACGCCGGATCTTCGTTGTAAGTGCCTAGCCATCTCAAATCTTTTCTGGTCCCTTCTGCGTATAGCACCAATAGAGGTCGGATTTGATTCGGGTTTAGGATATGTCATGTGAGGTTTAGGGTTTATCATTTCAGAAAGTTGTGACGAGATTTCGATCGGATTTGGTTAGGGTTTAGGATATGTCAAGTGAGGTTTAGGGTTTATGTTTTTAGAAAGTTTTGACGAGATTACGATTGAAAGGAAGTGTAAGTCGGATGTAGATAGGACATATTGAAGGACTTAGTTAGGGTTATGTAGCATTATAAAGTTGTCAGCAGATTTGGATTCAAAGAAAATTATTTTGGATTTAGTTAAGAGATACTTTTGAATTCAGTTTCGAGATATTTTGGATTTAGTTAGGAGATAATTATTTTGTATGGATTTTGGACTTATTTTGGATTTAGTTAGGAGATAATTTGGATTTAGTTAGGAGATACTTTTGGATTTTGTTAGGAGATAATTTGGATTTAGTTAGGAGATAATTTCGAACGGAGTTTGGAGATAATTTATCCATCAGGGTGGATCTACCAAGACATTTGAAGGACTCGTGGACTTTGGATTTAGTTAGGAGATCATCAGTTAAAGCTAGTACAATCAATTACAAATTTCTGGATTTAGTCAGGGCATATTTACTTACAGCTTTTGAAGGACTGAGTTAGGTACATGAATCCGATATGAAAAATTAAATCAATTATTTAAGCAGAGTAGTGCATAATTTCGTTAACGTATGCTATCCATCCGTAGCATTGACTATCTGTTTTCGCTGGCAGCATAACGACATGGATGATAAAGGCAACGATGGCTAAAACTTGGTGATACAGGCAAGGATGACAAGGACATGGGTCAAGAGGCAACGAAGGCAAAGGCATGGATGATAAGGACAATGATTTCGTAGCCATGGACCCCAAAGGAATGGATGGTATGCGCATGGATGATAAGGATAATGAGGATGCAGGCAAGGATGGCATAGACATGGATGATGTACACATGCAAGGTGAAGGAATTGATAATAAAGGCATGGCTGGTTCAGACCTGAATGAGTGTATGGAATGCTTAGAGATTGTGAAGAAGACTTTCTACGTAGGCTATGCGAGAAAAAAGGGTTTGGTGTTAGAAAGGATGATCTGAAGTACAGGGGTCCGGGTCCGAAACAAAATGCATACAGAAGGACATACAAGTGCTGCAAACAAGGATGGCGGGCCCTTAAGCACTTTAACAGAGCTGAAAGAAAAAGAACACCGAGGAGACTTTCAAGGTGTGGGTGTCCCGCTCTTTTTCAGGTTGAGCTATAAGATAGCAGTGGCCTCTGGTTCGTCAAAAAATTTGTGGACAAGCATAACCATCTGTTTGTCCCTGCTGACCTGACTCCCTACTTATCGGCTCATCGTATTATGACTAACGCACAAAAGGCCGATGTTATCGAGTATGCTGTCGGTGGACTTCGAACACATCCAATTATGAACGTAATGGAGAAGAATGCCGGATGTCCCGACAAGCTTGGATTTATAGATCGAGATCTATACAACCATGTTTCAATCCAGAAGAAGCACAAGATAGAAGGTAGTGACGCTAGATATTTGCTCACCTATATGATTGCACAGAAAAAAGCAGACCCAAATTTTTTTTCAAATACACAAAAGACAAAGAAGGCCATTTGAGGAACATATTCTGGGCTGATTCACAATCCTGGATTAACTATGTTGCCTTTGGTGGTGTCGTGGTGTTCGACACTACATACCGGTCTAACAAGTACAGGTGTAGCGACCTGACCCAAAATCGGTCAAATCTCTGTGTCTGTACCATCCCAAGATCATGCTGGTACTCACAGTACATCGATGAAATAATCAAAGTTCAATCACACCTGAATTTATTACACGATTCTCATATAGAGTCTTTATTACAATAGAATAAATTCGGCCAAAGGCCAACTCATGAGAAATAAACTAAATAAGCTGCGGAAGCGTAGACGAAATAGCGAGTCCATCCGACTCCATAGGGCAATCGCCAAGCGCGGTGCGTAGCTTCACTCCTGATCGGAATAAATCTCTGCAACATAAGACGTTGCAGCCGTGTAGGTCAGCTTTTTGAATAAGCTGGCAAGTCATGAAGAGAATAACAATAATAAAATTACTAACACTATATGCATTTTTGGCTGTGGGGCTCTAAGTTTCATCATTTTGCGAAAAGCCAATTTTCTCCTACTACAGTGGACTTGCTTGCAAAAACTACATAATTGTTGGTAGTTATGGAGATGGTTCCGCCAACCAATATCTCATTCCCAAATTATTAAGTCATAAACCCCTCAAATTAATTTATTAGTTTTAGTGTTGAGATTTCCAAATACTTCCAAGTTCCAGAGGCTCAAATTGTCCGTAACCGGGGACACGGCTAATCGATTAGATCTTTAACTCTGCAGAGGTTTGCGCACTTTACCCGCAAGAATCATTCCCTCCTTTTAAGTCTTCGCACTTCATGGTGTTTGAAGGCGGGATAGATAAACAGGTCTTCGAAGAGTTCTTACGCCTTTGTCGGTACCCATCCAATCCTACCGTTCTTCTACATCTCGTAGTACCGTCCAGCCAGCGTCACTACTAGGGTTAACCCAGCCAGAGCCCATAATGGCTTGCGGCTGCACAGGTAAGCTTCCGGTTAATGGGGCATCCATCCATCTCTTCGTGGCTGGGTGAAGCTTTCCGCAAGATGTCATGGCACTTCTCCATGCATCCCGGCCAACCACTAGGTTCTCCAGGGTGCTCGTCAACCGTCCTCCACCCAGTAGTGAATTTCGAAGTCCATCTTGATCATTGTAGTTCATGGGGTTGTCATCATTATTGACTCTCACATCTTACTTATGAATTCACTCAACCAAAACCCGTCTACGAGCATAGCAAAATAAACTACTTCGTCCCGGGGTCATGGTAACAAGGGGATTGGTTCATCCTACCACATGATACTACTCAAGATTAATAACTTCAAAATTTCAACTACTGCATGCATGGTGGGGTGGTATAAACTCTAATGCACAAAATCATAGGTATTGAAAATAACATGATCAAGACTTGCCTTGCTGATGATCCTCGTAAGCTAAGGACTCGTAGTAGCAAGCTTCGCACTCCGGAAACTCTACCGAGACAAACAATAATCACAATAAGCATATAGCATATCATCACTTAACACAATAGCAATAGCATCATAACACACCAAAACGAACAAATCAAAACTCAAAGGAAAACTCAAAGAAAACCAACTCAAAGGTTTCCTACTTCAAACAACAACTAGAAATAGCTTTATATAACAAAAAATTTCTTAACATAACCTAATCATGGATTTATGTTAACTTAACAGAAAAGAATGCATTAAGCAACTAGGAGCAAAAAGAATCAATTTAAAATCTATTATGAAACTCCTATTTGGCCTAATTCAATTTCTATTAAGAAAAATAAAATAAAAGTTTTAATTATTATAAATAAAAGTTCATCCTATAAAGTGACAGAAACTATCCTAGAATAATTAATCACATGTGAAAAATAAATTGATTTACTAATTAAAATAATAGGAAAAGCAGTAGCTAGTTAATTAATTAGGATTAACAAGATTCTGCTTAAAACTGTTTTTTATTAATCCTAAAATACCCAAATTAATTCCTATGGTTAGGTAATGTTAAAACAAAGTTGGGACAAAAGAATCATTTAAAATAATTTTCCTAACTCATTTTATGGCAGATTTACTATTCTGACTAAATCTAAAATAAAGCAATTTTAATTAATTTTAACATAGCTAAATATATTTTCTACAGAAACTATAGAAAATTTTCAAACCAACAAAAAAGAATCACCTAAAATATTAAACAGAATAAAAGATATGAATTTTTCAAATCTGGAACTATTCTGTTAAAACAGAAAAAACGAAAATAAAGAAAAATGGCCTAATGGGCCTAACCTACGCACTGAGCGTAATATAACTAAACGGGCCCTATGGTTAAACTGAATCGGGCCGATCTAAATAAAATAAACCCTAACTTAAATTAAACCGGACTAAACCGGAGCGAACCGGTTTTATTAAAAGAACTTACCCCTTCGGGGGTGTTCTAATCTACACCGTAGATGTGAGATCGGACGGCGGGGTGGAGCTCCGGCGACTCACCGGCGTTTGGACGGCGGCGGCGGCTCGGTGGCGAGTCGTCGGCAGCTCGGTCGTCGGGGAGGCGGTGGAGTAGTCCGGCGAGTCTTGAGCGACGAGGGGTGTCTGGTGGAGTCGGCGAGGCTCGGGAGGTCTAGAGGCGGCGGCGATGAAAATGGCGGCGACGGGTTCGGCAAGTCCGGACGGCGTGCGTGAGGAGAGGAGGGTTCGGCGGCGAGAAATGGGGTGCGGGAGGGTTTATATAGGGGTGCCTCGGCTTGGGCAGGGGGCAATCGGGAGGATCGAATCCGGATCCGTCGGGATCCGGCGATCGGCGCAGCGCAAGCAGGCGTGGGCGAGGTTGAAGGCAGGGTGGGGTCCGCTTTGGCGAGAGAGAGAGAGGGTTCGTGGCGGGCGGTTGCCGAGCTGAAGCGGATTCGAGGCGAGGCGTCGGTGGCGCTGGGCAGCTCGGTGGCTCATTGGTGGCCGGTGGGCCACTGGTGGGCAGTGGGCGATGCTTTGGTGGGCGCTGAGGGGTTTTCTTTTTTTAAATTTATTTTTTAATAAAAACAAAACAGAGATAACTTATAAAATACAAATATTTTATATAGGACATATATATACCAAAATGATCAGGGGAATATTCCCTATCATTTGAACATTTTTTCAAAGGCAAAATCCAAACTTTATAAAAATTCATTTTTTTCAAATTCAAATAAAATTCAAGTTTGAATTCAAAACTTTTGGCATTATTTTCCTCTGATATTTTTGGAGTGTCATGTTTACTCCTCTCATACTTTTGCTCAAGTATTTATCAGACATAGTTTTTGAAATGATTCCCACTTGCCAAAGTTTGAATTCAAATTCAAAACTCAAAACTCTGAAACTCCAAATGGCACTCAAATTCAAACAGAATGCATAGATGCTTAGCTATAATTGTAAAACATTCCAAATAGGAAATTTGGGATGTTACAAACCTACCCACCTTAAGATGAATCTCGCCCTCGAGATTCGGGTTGGCTAGCAAATAGGTGAGGGTGGTCTCGAAGAAGGTCTTCTTCGCGTTCCCAGGTGGCTTCTTCCTCGGAGTGGTGACTCCACATCACCTTGCAAAACTTGATGACCTTGCTGCGGGTGACTCTGCTCGCAGTCTCGAGAATTCGTACGGGTTTCTCCTTCTAAGTCAGATCACTGTCAAGCTGTATGGCCTCTAGGGGCACTGTGTCTCTCAACGGAATATCGGCCATGTCGGCATGACACTTCTTCAGCTGAGACACATGGAAGACATCATGAACTCCGGACAATCCTTCCGGCAATTCCAACTTGTAAGCAACTTCTCCACGACGTTCGATGATTTTGTAGGGGCCAATGAATCGGGGTGCTAACTTTCCTTTGACACCAAACCTCTTGATTCCACGAAGTGGAGACACACGAAGATATGCTCGGTCTCCCACTTCGTAAGTCACTTCCTTGCGCTTCATGCGCATAACTCTTACGTCTCATTGTGCTATCTTGAGTCTGTCTCGAATCAGCTTGACTTTCTCTTGAATCCTGATAAGGTCGGAACCGAAAAGTGATCGATCTCCAACACTATCCCACAGCAATGGTGTTCTGCACCTCCTTCCGTATAGAGCTTCGAAAGGGGCCATCTTCAGACTGGATTGATAACTGTCGTTGTATGAGAACTCTGTGTACGGCAAATTATCATCCCAGCTAGACCCATAGTCTAGCACACAAGCTCTCAACATGTCCTCCAGGATCTGGTTGACTCTCTCGGTCTGTCCATCTGTCTGCGGATGAAAAGCTGTGCTGAATTCCAGCCTCGTACCCAAAGTTTCATGCAACTGCTTCCAAAACTTTGAGGTAAACTGTGTTCCTCTATCTGACACGATTTTCCTCGGAACTCCATGCAGACACACGATCCTGGTCATGTATATCTTGGCCAACTTAGCACTGGTATAGGTAGTCTTCACGGGAATGAAGTGAGCTACCTTGGTCAAACGATCAACCACTACCTAGATAGAATCATAACCTGAACGGGTCCTGGGTAATCCTGTGATGAAATCCATTCCAAGTTTCTCCCATTTCCAATCGGGAATCGGCAGAGGTTGAAGTAATCCTGCTGGCTTCTGATGTTCTGCCTTTACTCGTTGACAAACATCGCATCTTTGCTACGTACTCGGCAATATCCTTCTTCATACCTGTCCACGAAACTTTCCTTCAAATCCGGTACATTTGGTGTTGCCGGGGTGAATCGAGTACGGTGAATCATGAGCCTCCTGAAGAATTAGCTTCCTGAGTTCGGGATCATTGGGCACATAAATACGATCCTCGAACCATATAGCTCCGTGTTCATCCTTACGGAATCCTTTAGCTTTTCCTTCATTCATCTTTTGCTTTATCTCATCAATCTCCTTGTCCGACTTCTGGGCTTCACGAATCCTTTCGGCCAAAGTGGACTGAACTTCTAGAGTTGCAACAAATCCTCTCGGAACTATCTCCAGTCGGAGATCTCTGAGGTCATCGACTAACTCCTGGGGTAATCCTCCTGCTGTAAGAGTGTTCACATAACTCTTATGGCTCAAAGCATCTGCTACAACATTAGCTTTACCGGGGTGGTAATGCAATCTCATGTCATAGTCCTTTATCAACTCTAGCCATCTCCTCTGCCTGAGGTTCAACTCTTTCTGCGTGAAAATATACTTCAAACTCTTGTGATCTGTGTAGACATCACAACGGTTTCCGATAAGGAAATGTCTCCAGGTCTTGAGTGCATGCACTACGGCTGCTAACTCCAAATCATGCGTGGCATAATTCATCTCGTGAGGTCGTAGTTGTCTGGAGGCATAAGCTACAACTTTTCCTTCCTGCATGAGTACTCCTCCGAGTCCTTGACGAGAAGCGTCACAATAAACCTGGTATTCCTTGTGTATGTCCGCAAAATCAACCTTTGGAGCTGTAACCAAGCGTTTCTTCAATTCCTGAAAACTGGCTTCACATTCCTCGGTCCAAACATACTTGGCTTCCTTCTTCAACAGCTCAGTCATGGGCTTGGCAATCTTCGAGAAGTTCTCAATAAACCTCCGATAATATCCTGCAAGTCCGAGAAAACTGCGGATCTCCTTGACTGAGGTGGGTGACTGCCAATCGGTGACTGATTCAACCTTGGCGGGATCAAGCTGCTATTCCTTCTCCTGAAATAACATGTCCGAGGAATCCGACTTCCTTCAGCCAAAATTCACATTTGCTGAACTTGGCATACAAGCTGATGTTCTCGAAGTTTCTCCGAACTAGGCGCAAATGTTCCTTATGCTCTTCCTCGCTCTTGGAGAAAATCAATATATCATCGATGAACACCACGACAAACTTGTCTAGATATTCCATAAACACCTTGTTCATCAGATTCATGAAGTATGCAGGAGCATTAGTCAATCCAAATGACATGACGGTATACTCATATAAACCATACCTGGTGGTGAATGATGTTTTGGGTATATCCTTTTCACGAATCTTCAGCTGATGATACCCTGATCGAAGATCGATCTTGGAGAATACCTTGGCTCCTACTAGCTGATCAAACAAGTCATTAATCATCGGTAGAGGGTACTTGTTCTTGATGGTCACTTCGTTCAACGCACGATAATCCACAACCATCCTCAAGGTTCTATCCTTCTTCTCTACCAAAAGAACTGGAGCTCCCCAAGGTGATGAGCTTGGCCGAATATATCCTTTTTCCAATAACTCATTACTTTGATCCTTGATCTCCTTCAATTCATTCGGGGGCATCCGATAAGGTCTCTTGGATATTGGGGCTGTTGGGCAATAACTCGATCAGAAATTCAATGTCCTGTCCGGTGGCATTCTGGTAATTCCTCCGGAAACACATCGGGAAAATCTTGCACTCTGGCACTTCCTCTGAACAACTCCGTGAGGGAATGCACTGATTCTTCATCGGCTATGCACGGCTACATACTTGATCCTCTTACGCTCCGGGGTGGTGAGCAGAATAGACTTCTTGAGCACGATCTATGTTCCCTTCAAACCGTCAACCAATCCATGCCTAGGATTATATCCAAGGTCTGGGTTTCCAACACTATGAGGTCTGCGGAAATTTATGATTCCCGATGTTGAGGTTGCATGACAGCTTAAGCCTGCCATCATTTCTCCTCTGCTGGGCCCGGCGCAAAGGGGCTTCTAAGGGTTTTAGTGGGCAACCCGTACTTTTCCACAACTACCCTTGATATGAATGAATGCGTTGCACCAGAATCAAAGAGTACCAATACTAAACGTGAATTCAATAAAAACTTACCAACCACGATTGTCGGCTGATCATAGGCGTCCTCCACGTCAATGTGGTTCACACGAGCACGAGGAGCAGGTTGGGCTTCTTCGCTGAGCTCCCATTTCCGTTTCCATTCCTCTGCTTGGTCTCCGGGCAGTCGGTGGCATAGTGCCCTGTCTTCTGGCACTTGAAGCAGGTGATGTGGCTCAGATCCTTCGGAGCCGGGGCAGAACGGTGCTGATTCCCATTACCGTTTCCATTGCCATGGCCATTGCGACTTGTTGTCCTGGTTGCGGTTGTTCCCATTTCCTCCATGGTTATGGCCTCCATGGTTATGATGGGTGTGCCCTCCCGAGTATGGTGCATAACGGGCTTCTGCTGAGCTCTGAGTTGTGCTTCCCTGGCTGTACTTCGCTTGCAGTTTCAATCTCTGCTGCTTGCCTTCAAGTATGACGGCCTTGTCTACCAGCTCCTGGTAGTTGGCGAAGGTGGCCACAATAAGCTGCATACTTAGTTCATCATTGAGTCCCTCGAGAAATTTCTCCTGCTTTGCGGCATCTGTGGCCACATCATCCGGGGCATAGCGGGCTAGCTTGCTGAACTCATCCACGTCTTTGCGCCACGAGACGGTTCCCTGGCGTAAGTTGCGGAACTCACGCTTCTTGAGACTCATGGCTCCAGCTGAAACATGGCGGTGCGGAAGGCTGCTGGAACTGATCCCGTGATGGCACCGACGGGATAAGTGGCGGTGTAGTTCTCCCACCAAGAAGCTGCAGGTCCATCAAGTTGATGCGTGACAAAGCGCACCTTCTCTGCATCGGTGCATCCAACGGTGATTAGCTCTCTTCCGACTTTGCGGAGCCAATCGCCGGCCACAATCGGCTCGGTCTTTGCTAGAGAACACCGGCGGATTCAGCCTCAGGAATCGAGTCAAGTTGTCAACAGGGGGTGGTGGCGGTGGATTGTTGGTGTTGTTGTTCTGATTTTGGATGAGTATCTGCATGAGTGCATTCTGCTGCTGGAGTAGTTGAGTGAGCTCCGGCGGAAAACCGGTGTAGTCTCGGAGGCATCTGGTGTTTTTGGAGTGGATGAGAAAATTAGAATAGAACAATGGTCTAATGAGAAATAACACTACCCATATGAATGCACAATCATAAACACACCAATCATTTATTCATTCCACTCAAACATGGTTCAATCTCGATTACAAAAGCTCGTGACTAATCGAAAATATCGGCCTAACTGATCGACGAAAAGTAAAAATAACATGGTGGTCGACTAAAAAGTCTTCATCAATAATCCTTGCGTCCTCTGGTGCGATGTCCTCTGTTGTGGCGCCTCCTCTTGCAGCTTCCTCCAGTGGAACTCCCTTCATAATCCTGGTCATTACTCACGAGAGGTCCATCATCTCCACTCGGAAAAAGGTCCTCTCCCAAGTCCATCTTTTCCTCTATCGCGGCAAGCTTCATCTTGGTCGTCATTGTCTCCATGAAGTCCGCGATTTCTTCCTCATAGTTAAGGAAGTCTGCGTGTGCCTTCTCCTCCAGTTCAGTTTACGGAACAATAGCCTCTGTGTGCCTTGAGTTCTGGCGAGTCTAGATCTCCGTTTCTGAGGAGACACTCCAAGTCCTGGACATAAGAGAGAATGGAGTCGTCCTCTACAGTGCGGATGATATCTCCATTCCTTGCCCTGCGAGAAACCATGGCGAGGTCTGAGGGATCGAGCTCGGCCCTGTACTCCTCTCGGAGATGTCCAAGGGCACGATAGATCGCCATGTCCCTTCCGATGATCTAGTTGAAGTCGGTGAACTCAAAGTCAATAGGCTCCGTATGTCCTCCGAAGGTTCTCCCTGGAATATGCACCTCAATCCTGTAGCGGGTGTCCGTCGGAAGTGCATTGGTTGGCTTCCCGGTGATCGAGGGCAGAGCAATCTTCAGTTTCTTCACCATCTGGACCAGCTTCTGCCGAAGGGCATCGTCTCATCGGGTGGCAAAACTCCGTAGCAAACTGGGGTGAACTCGACGACCATCTAGAATGTTGAAAATCGGAGAGGAGTTAGAAATGAACAGGGGAGAATTACGGAATGATAAGGATATAAAGTAAATAGTCTCTTCCTATGGCTTTTCGATCCTAGGGGTTACGATCCTACGGTCAGCGTGTGCTCTGATACCATCTCTGTAGTGACCTGACCCAAAATCGGTCAAATCTACGTATGCATACCATCCCAAGATCATTTGGTACTCACAAGTACATCGATGAAATAATCAAAGTTCAATCACACCTGAATTTATTACACGATTCTCATATAGAGTCTTTATTACAATACAATAAATTCGGCCAAAGGCCAACTCATGAGAAATAAACTAAATAAGCTGCGGAAGCGTAGATGAAATAGCGAGTCCATCCGACTCCATAGGGCAATCGCCAAGCGCGGAGCGTAGCCTCAATCCTGATCGGAATAAATCTCTGCAACATAAGACGTTGCAGCCATGTTGGTCAGCTTTTTGAATAAGCTGGCAAGTCATGAAGAGAATAACAATAATAAAATTACTAACACTATATGCATTTTTGGCCGTGGGGCTCTAAGTTTCATCATTTTGCGAAAAGCCAATTTTCTCCTACTACAGTGGACTTGCTTGCAAAAACTACATAATTGTTGGTAGTTATGGAGATGGTTCCGCCAACCAATATCTCATTCCCAAATTATTAAGTCATAAACCCCTCAAATTAATTTATTAGTTTTAGTGTTGAGATTTCGAATACTTCCAAGTTCGAGGCTCAAATTGTCCGTAACGGGGACACGGCTAATCGATTAGATCTTTAACTCTGCAGAGGTTTTGCACTTTACCCGCAAGAATCATTCCCTCCTTTTAAGTCTTCGCACTTCATGGTGTTTGAAGGCGGGATGAATAAACAGGGTCTTCGAAGAGTTCTTCGGCCCTTTGCGGTACCCATCCAATCCTACCGTTCTTCTACATCTCGTAGTACCATCCAGCCAGCGTCACTACTAGGGTTAACCCAGCGAGCCCATAATGGCTTGCGGCTGCTGAGTAAGCTTCCGGTCAATGGGGCATCCATCCGTCTCTTCGTGGCTGGGTGAAGCTTTCCGCAAGATGTCATGGCACTTCTCCATGCATCCCGACCAACCACTGGGTTCTCCAGGGTGCCCGTCAACCGTCCACCACCCAGTAGTGAATTTCGAAGTCCATCTTGATCATTGTAGTTCATGGGGTTGTCATCGTTATTGACTCTCACATCTTACTTATGAATTCACTCAACCAAAACCGTCTCTGAGCATAGCAAAATAAACTGCCGTCCGGGGTCATGGTAACAAGGGGATTGGTTCATCCTACCACATGATACTACTCAAGATTAATAACTTCAAAATTTCAACTACTGCATTGATGGTGGGGTGGTATAAACTCTAATGCACAAAATCATAGGTATTGAAAATAACATGATCAAGACTTGCCTTGCTGATGATCCTCGTAAGCTAAGGACTCGTAGTAGCAAGCTTCACACTCCGGAAACTCTACCGAGACAAACAATAATCACAATAAGCATATAGCATATCATCACTTAACACAATAGCAATAGCATCATAACACACCAAAACGAACAAATCAAAACTCAAAGGAAAACTCAAAGAAAACCAACTCAAAGGTTTCCTACTTCAAACAACAACTAGAAATAGCTTTATATAACAAAAAATTTCTTAACATAACCTAATCATGGATTTATGTTAACTTAACAGAAAAGAATGCATTAAGCAACTAGGAGCAAAAAGAATCAATTTAAAATCTATTATGAAACTCCTATTTGGCCTAATTCAATTTCTATTAAGAAAAATAAAATAAAAGTTTTATTTATTATAAATAAAAGTTCATCCTATAAAGTGACAGAAACTATCCTAGAATAATTAATCACATGTGAAAAATAAATTGATTTACTAATTAAAATAATAGGAAAACAGTAGCTAGTTAATTAATTAGGATTAACAAGATTCTGCTTAAAACTATTTTTATTAATCCTAAAATACCCAAATTAATTCATATGGTTAGTTAATGTTAAAACAAAGTTGGGACAAAAGAATCATTTAAAAATAATTTTCCTAACTCATTTTATGGCAGATTTACTATTCTGACTAAATCTAAAATAAAGAAATTTTAATTATTTTAACATAGCTAAATATATTTTCTACAGAAACTATAGAAAATTTGCAAACCAACAAAAAAGAATCACCTAAAAATATTAAACAGAATAAAAGATATGAATTTTTCAAATCTGGAACTATTCATTAAAACAGAAAAACGAAAATAAAGAAAAATGGCCTAATGGGCTAACCTACATACCGAGCGTAATATAACTAAACGGGCCCAATGGTTAAACTGAATCGGGCCGATCTAAATAAAATAAACCCTAACTTAAATTAAACCGGACTAAACCGGAGCGAACCGGTTTTATTTAAAAGAACTTACCCCTTCGGGGGTGTTCTAATCTACACCGTAGATGTGAGATCGGACGGCGGGGGTGGAGCTCCGCCGACTCACCGGCGTTGGACGGCGGCGGCGGCTCGGTGGCGAGTCCGTCGACGGCTCCGATCGTCGGGGAGGGCGGTGGAGTAGTCCGGCGGAGTCTTGAAGCGGACGGGGTGTCTGGTGGGTCGGCGAGGTCTAGGCGGCGGCGATGATGAAAATGGCGGCGAGGGTTCGGCAAGTCCGGCGACAGCGTGAGGGGAGAGGAGGGTTTGGTGAGGCGAGAAATGGGGTGCGGGGAGGTTTATATAGGGGGTGCCTCGGCTTGGCAGGGGGCAATCGGGAGGATCGAATCCGGATCCGTCGGGATCCGCGATCGTGCGGCGCGGCGAGGCGTGGGCGAGGTTGAAGGCGGGTGGGGTCCGCTGGCGAGAGAGAGAGAGAGAGGCTGGAGGCGGTTGGCGAGCAAGCGGATTCGAGCGCGAGGCGTCGGTGGGCTGGCAGCTCGGTGGCTCATTGAAATTTGGCAGTGGGCACTTGGTGGGCAGCTGGGCGATGCTTTGGCTGGCGCTGGGGGTTTCTTTTTAAAATTTAATTTTTAATAAAAACAAAACAGAGATAACTTATAAAATATAAATATTTTATATAGGACATATATATACCAAAATGATCGGGGAATATTCCTATCATTTGAACATTTTTCAAAGGCAAAATCCAAACTTTACAAAAATTCATTTTTTTCAAATTCAAATAAAATTCAAGTTTGAATTCAAAACTTTTGGCATTATTTTCCTCTGATATTTTTGGAGTGTCATGTTTACTCCTCTCATACTTTTGCTCAAGTATTTATCGGACATAGTTTCTGAAATGATTCCCACTTGCCAAAGTTTGAATTCAAATTCAAAACTCAAAACTCTGAAACTCCAAATGGCACTCAAATTCAAACAGAATGCATAGATGCTTAGCTATAATTGTAAAACATTCCAAATAGGAAATTTGGGATGTTACAACAGGCTTCCGTTTATTCCATTTGTTGGTCTGAACCTTCACCGCAACACAGTTTTGTTTGGGGTCGGTCTAGTGTCAGACGAGACAGTTGCATCATACCGGTGGCTTCTTCATGTATTTTTGGAGGCAATGTCCCGAAGGCACCCATTTCAGCAATCACCGATGGGGACGGTTCAATGGCTAAAGCAATAGCTCTTTATGCAGGTGGAACAGATCATCGTTTGTGCACGTGGCATATCTTGGAGAATATGGTGATGCACCTCCGCAAGAAAAAGCTTGAGGAATTTAGGGAATTCATTTACCATCGTTGGGATGTTGATGAGTTTGGGAAAAGATGGGAGGCTTATAAGGTTCAGTTCAAAATAAAACCAACAGGGAAGAGGTCGTCATGGGTTAACAGGATGTACGAGCTGCGTACACAAAGGGTAGATATTTCCTAGGCATGATGAGTAATCAGAGGAGTGAGTCTCTCAACTCAAGGCTTCATGTGCACCTGAACAGGAAGATGCAGCTTGTTGATTTGTTGCAACATGTTGAGCACTGTGTATCCATAATGCGTAAGAATGAAGCAGCATTAGACGCAGTAGCAACACATACGATACCCTTCACTAAGCTAAATGCACACCCTCTGGAGATTGCTGCCTCTTATATTATACAACTGTGATGTTTCCAAAGGTAAAGCGTTAGATTGTCGAAGGGACAAATTGGCAGGTCACGGACCGGGTAGCATGTGATGGTTTGGTCGTGTTTGGAGTTTTGAGCAAAGCCCCACATGATAAAGTCCCATATGGCAGGGATGCTACAGAATTGCAAGGTAAGCAAGGTAAGGATGCTGAGGACTTGCATGCAAAAAACTTGGATGTTGAGGATCCCAATGACTTGGAAGGTAAGGATGCTGAGGACTTGCATGCAAAAAACTTGGATGCTGAGGATCCCAATGACTTGGAAGGTAAGGATCTTGAGGACTTGCATGCAAAAACTTGGATCTTGAGGATCCCAATGACTTGGAAGGCAAGGATGGTGTGGACGTGCATGCCAAAAACATGGATGCTAAGGATCCCAATGACTTGGAAGGTAAGGACAGTGAGGAGTTGGATGCAAAAAAGTTGGATGCACAAGGCGTGGATGCTAAGCCTGTGGATTTTATATATAATGTGACTTGTCTGTTTACAGGAGCAAGACTGGATGATGCAGCTTGTAAATGTAAAAAGTTGGAAAGTCAGGATTACCCATGCGCACTTATATTCTGTGTTCTGGATCATCTTGGTGTATGCACATTTCCAAAAAAAATTGTCAAGAAAAGATGGACAATGCATGCCAAGCCAGCGTTCCCTTCTTCGAGTACTGCGAATACTCATGTATGGTCTAATCACATGAATAAGCACTACAAGAAATATGTCAACTAGTGACCTTCTGTCAGTGACCCTGGAAGAATTGGTCATAGATCTATTACCATTTGAGACCAATTGGTCAAAAGCTGCTCGGGGGGCTCCAAACCCTAAACCATTGCGACCATTTTGGTCAGAAAGGTCGTAATTTCCTTACACGAAATGGTCATAAAGCAAACAGCGCTAGTCCGCTGCCTTATTTCTAGTTGTTAACTACCAATATAGATGGTGATAGCCTTGTAAATTATGGTGGGTTACGATGACTAGGCGCCATCTCATCAGTTCTGCCTATGTGTCATGTCCATTTGTCAATTTTTGCCCTAGGTTGTGAAGCAACCTATATTTCTGTTATTCCAAAAATTCCCAAAAAATTCTCATAAATTTTTTGGATCATATCTTCATCAAATGTGTCAAAAACCTTCCTTGCCTAGCTCAAAAATAATTCAACAATATTCATTTTCCTATTCTGTTCAGAGCAGCACTTTGTGAAGGAAGTACCAATTTGGCATGTCCAAATAGTATCCATTTTCTACAGTGCTTTACTTTGCCCAAATAACCATCCTCCACCAAATGCTAGCTCAATCCATTCATTATTTTGAGCCCAGCTTCAACATTCGTATTTATGTCCAGTGTGGTACTTTGCAAAGCAAGTACCACCTAGGCTCCTCCTTTTGAGCTAAAAATTTGTGAAGACGGTCTTCTTAGTAACTGATCATCCTCAGCCAAAACTCATGCCCATTAGCCATGTACATTTCCCGTACCACTAATCAAACACTTGGCTGCTAATTCATGTTTGAGCATCGACCGGTCTCCTCGTCAGAATCTTATTTTTTAATTTTCTTCCTAGCACCTACCTGGGGAGTGCCCAACCCACTAGACATGCCTAGGCTGCCTAGAACACATGGAAACTCCACGGTCACGCGGTGACCATGCGGCGGGCATGCGAGTTTACGCGCTCTAGAGTTGGGGCCCTCGGCCACTGCCCAAACCTCGACGTATCGCCACCAAGCCATGTATTTATGATTAAATAGGTACTTATGCACCTAGAAATGATTTTTGGAAAAATAAATAGCAAACTATGAGGCAGCTGTAGTTCAAATTTGACCCACTTCCAGCTGAATCGGCGGAAACTTGTCTTTTTCACGAGAAGTGCATCAAAACTTTTTACAGCCAACCATTTTGTCAATTGTGCATTAAATATGTCCTAGTATTTTATAAAATTGATTTGGTCCAATTTTGCAACAGTTATTTGGGGGGTCCTTCAAACTAAAACCTCCTTTTGGGCACTCGAAAAATGGAAAATGGTTTTTTCGTCCAAAGAAAATGAAAACTTCCTTAGGCAACAATGTTTGCCATTCCAATATGCACCCTTGTGCACAATATGAGATCATTTGAACAAACTATGCCATGAATGTGGCCATAAGATTGATATTTTGGCTTTAAAGCCATTGATATCCACACGTGATAGCTCATTTCTGAGAACACTTTTTAAAATAGTTGCCGTATTACAAGTTTGTTATTTTTTCCTGGGAACTTGGCCACATATAATGACACAATGCGAAGGTTTCCCAATTTTTTTTTATTTTTTTGAATTTTTTATGCCCATTTCAAAATGCGGTCAAAATGGTGGGAATGACCGTTCCTAGCTAGTCGTTGAATCTTGGAATTTTTTTGATGTTTCTCTGATTAAATAGATACTTATGTACCTAGAAATTATATTTGGAAAAAATAAATAGCAAACTATGAGGCAGCTGCAGTTCAAATTTGACCCGCTTCCTCCTGAATCGGCGGAAATTTGTCTTTTTCACGTGAGGTGGATCAAAACTTTTTACACCCAACCATTTTGTCAATTGTGCATTAAATATGTCCTAGTATTTTATAAAATTGATTTGTTCCAATTTTGCAACAGTTATTTGGGAGGTCCTTCACAATAAAACCTCCTTTTGGGCACTCGAAAAATGGAAAATGGTTTTTTCGTCCAAAGAAAATGAAAACTTCCTTAGGCAACAATGTTTGCCATTCCAATATGCACCCCTGTGCACAATATGAGATCATTTGAACAAACTATGCCATGAATGTGGCCATAAGATTGATCTTTTGGCTTTAAAGCCATTGATATCCACACGTGATAGCTCATTTCTGAGAACACTTTTTAAAATAGTTGCCGTATTACAAGTTTGTTATTTTTTCCTAGGAACTTGGCCACATATAATGACACAATGCGAAGGTTTCCCAATTTTTTTTTTGAATTTTTTATGCCCATTTCAAAATGCGGTCAAAATGCTGGGAATGACCGTTCCTAGCTAGTGGTTGAATCTTGGAATTTTTTTGGTGTTTCTCTGATTAAATAGATACTTATGTACCTAGAAATTATATTTGGAAAAAATAAATAGCAAACTATGAGGCAGCTGCAGTTCAAATTTGACCCGCTTCCTGCTGAATCGGCGGAAATTTGTCTTTTTCACCAGAGCTGGATCAAGGCTTTTGACACCCAACCATTTGGTCAATTGTGCATTAAACATGGCCTAGTATTTTAGAAAATTGATTTGGTACAATTTTACAACAAATATATGGTAGGTCATTCACACAAAAAACTTATTTTGGGCACTCAAAAAATGGAAAATGAATTTGGCATGTTGCATCCTTGGTAGTGAGCAATTTGTGGGGAAGGTTCTGGAAGTGGTGAAGTAATTTGCTGGAACCGACAATATGGATTGCTGAAACTGTTGATTCAGGATGCTTCATCCCCGACGATGAGCAGCTTCAAGGAGGTGCTAGCACGGGCGAATGCTACAACCAGAGAATGTTGGGGTGATGCTGACTGTGAGGCGCCAGACTGCGCTAGTGTGCGACAGCGCAATAGCGGGAGGGTCAACAATGTTTTCTATCTAATGAGAACGAGCAAGATAGGAAAGAAAGTATAACTTTGGCGGTGAGTCAAATGGTTACATACGAAAACATCGTAGGGTCACCAGGCAAGCCCCCCAAATTTAGGCCTATTGACCGGCGCCTAACAGCCGCCTTTTGGAAAATGGTGTGGTTAAATTTTGCAACACATATTTGTAGGCATTTAAAAAAAAATCAGAGATTTGGGTCCAAATTTTGGATACTTGAGCGCAAGCCAGCCAACCAATGAGAAGTGAGGAACCACGTCCACGCGGATCACCAAGTTGGACATGATCTGAGCCATCCATCACGCGCCCATCCAACGGTGGATCTTCTCTTGAAAGACCAAAACCCTAAACCGCCTACCCACCCATCCTTGCTTTCTCCAGATTCGATCGAGGCTGCCGCGCCTTCCTCTCCCTCGCTACCATCCCCACCCACCACCGCCGCCATCCCCACCCACCACCACCGCCCCCACCCACCGCCGACCTCGTCTTTGCCATCCCCCTCCCCTCGCCTTCATCCCCCATATCCACTAGTCTCGATCCGGCGTGCGTGCGTACCGGCGCGAGCGTGCCTCGATTCAGTCCAGCGCCTTCCTCCCTCCCTCCCTCCCACGACCATGCATTTCTCCCTCCATCCTTGGCGTGTGTGCCGGCGCGGGTGCCATGTGGGGCAGCTCCAACACGACCACGACCACGAGCGGCGGCGGCGGCGGAGGGAAGAACAAGGCGAAGGGCTCTACAGTCTCCTTCACGGAGGGCGAGGAAGTGCTCGCCTACCACGGCCCGCTCCTCTACGAGGCCAAGGTTCCCCTCCCCTTCCCTCCCCCCTCTCTCCCCACCTCCCATTCCATTCTAGGGTTCGCCCGCCGCCGCGTCGGCTCCCCGGAGCTTCTTCGTTCCATTTTTTCGGTCGCGGCTAGGGTTTGGAGCAGGGCCGTCGGAGCAGGCGAGGGTTCAGGGAGTTGTAATCCGAGGGTGCATCACATCGGATGGCGTAGCAATCTTATTTTCTTCAGAGAAGAAAGAAACACAGCGCCGTTCCTCCTCTGCACCGCCCAGATATTTACAATTAGGGCATACTTTTTAAATTTAGAGCGCACATGTGGACACTAGTTTGTGCGTATCCCAGTATCAGACCATGTTAGCACCAGGTGAATTGTTCTCTTGGACTATGGGTACTTCATGTAGTAAGTAACAAAGAGTGGGAGATGGGACTACTTCCCTTAGTAATACCGATTTTGTTCTGTCTGCAGCCTGTCGTCTTCCTCCATGGGGTACCTGGGCTGGCACTTCGCCCAGCAATTGTGGATTCTTCGATCCGGAGTTCTACATGATCGTGTTGTTCGACCAGGTTGGTTTCGTTTTGATCCCCTCGTGTGTCTGTTCCCGGTGTTCCTAGGAGATCGCGGTGCTTAATCTGCTTGTGTTTGATTGCAGAGAGGCACTGGAAGAGCACTCCCCATGCTTGTCATGTGGAGAACACCACCTGGGACTTGGTGGCTGACATTGAGAAGGCCAGGCAGCACATCGACATTCCAGAGTGGCAGGCAAATGCAAATACATCTTGTTTTGTCAACTGCAACATATACCCAGCTGTAAAGAAACCACTTGAAGAAAATATTTAAGAGAGCCAGGCAGTTCGTGTAGATTTTCTTGCACTTGTGCATAGCTATTGATCATTAATGTTGCAATGCAAGTTATTAAAAGAATGATGATACCTCTTAATGCCTTGTCTTTTCAGAAACTAGCTAGCTAGTCAAGCATTTCCTTTCAAGTTTGATACTAGTGTTATTGTTGGACATATATAGTGGAAAACAACATCCACAGTGGTATAGATTGTTCCAGTCCATGATTGTGCCTAAGCTTTGCTTCCTGGCTGGTTCCATATCCTGAAAATTGCAATGCAGGTGAAAAGATTAAATACCTCGTCATGCTTGCAATGGTTTACGTTGAACTGTTTTTTTGTAATCTATCTTGCTATACTGGTTCCAAGTGCTTGAGTAGCACCTCTGAGATAACTCACTTGTGGTTAATTAGTGGCTCTATCGTTTTTGTTTGTGCATTCTTTTTTCCTGGGCATCATTCATGGCTGTCTAGTAGTCGACATACTTCTGGTTCCATTTAGTATATGCAGGTAGCAACAGCTTAAGTTTAATGGAGTTTTTGTTACTTAGTGCCTACTTCTTTAGTAAGGATGGCAATGGGTAGGGTATGGGCAGGGTAGAGCAATACCATACCCATACCCGTATAGTCGGTGGGCAAAAAAATTTACCCATACCCGTACCCATGGGCATGAAACTTTACCCATACCCATACCCGACGGTGCCGTACCCATTGGGTACCAGTAGATAGAACAAATACTACACAAGTTGTTCACAATTTTACGCTCATTAATAGCACAATTGACAAAAAACAATTATGTCACTCAATAACATGTAGATCAGTAATTGACCAATATCAAAATTTAGAAATTACAACATACTCTTAAGTCAATAGGAGTAGACGAGTCACATGACAAATTAATGACTAATTGAGGACAACTTAACATTAGTTCACCAACCGGTAGGGTATGGGTATACCCGTGGATACAAGACTATACCCATACCCTACCCATGACTTAATGGGTAGGATATGGGTACTACCCGTGGGTATAAAAGTGTGCCCATACCCTACCCATGCGGGTACGGTACCCGCGGAGTACCCGTACCCATGGGTAAAATTGCCATCCTTATTCTTTAGAGTTTGCATCATCTCCTTGTTGTTTATATAACATAAATGCCTTCACTATTCTTGTTCTGAACCTCTGATCCTGATACTGATTGTATTTGTCTTGATCGAATTACAGGCAACATGGTGACTCTAGTGCAGGTAGCGCTGGCCATCCTCTTCGAGGTCATCTGTTTTGGTGATTCCTCGGGTAGCCATGACACTACACTGGCTGATTAGTACCCAGCGGCATGTTTGTAATATTTACAGGGATTTCCCTTGTAGGAATAATGTTCATGGTATATTTATATGTCCTGCAGCGCATGCTCTTTTTCTGTCTGTACGGAATCTTGATATGGTGTTTTGGCAGCTGGGATATTAGATTTCACTTTGGTATGTGATTTACTCATGTTGGTACTGCTTGTTAAATGATTATATTTATGCCCTTGCTACTAGTAGGATGGTCAATACATGATTGCTCGGTAACTGGTCTGTTTCGAAACAGTTTGCTTGGTCCTTCATATCTGACTATGTAATGTAGAAGCTCTACTTTATCCTAATAGTTGCTTGTAGCATTGTGATACAATTTGTGATGCTAAAAAATATGCTCTTAATCTGTTGCTATATCCTCAAGTGTTGTTTACCATTTACATTCTTTTTACATTTGCTATATTCCCAAATAGTAGTAGTGTCTGGTCTAGATAAGCAAACGAGTAGTAGTGTCTTGTCTAGATAAGTAAACAATGGATGATCTATGCAGTTGTTGATATGAATTGTTTGTTTCTGGGCGGTGTAGGACGAGCTGCAGCGGAAAATTTGGAGTGGTACAAGATCAAGGAGAACCTGGAGAAGATCACCGATTACCTCATCCTTGTCGGCATGGTTGGCTCCTTTGGTAGGCCCCTCTTTGGCTTCGACTAACTTACTTTTGTCGCTGGCTAGCAGCATTTCCCGGTACAGTTGTGTCCTTCTCTCTTGCCCACCGTTTAGTGTTTGTTGGAGTGTGCATGGTGGCATCCTAAGCTCGCACTGTAAAATAGGCTTTGCCTTATTCCCGAGCTGGCGCTATAAATTTTGCATTGTCTTGTTGATAATGCCATATGTCTTGTGGAATCAGATTACATTTCTGTTTGTTATGGTAATATAAAAATTATTCGTGTTGTCGAAATTTTCACAGTGTGTGCCTTTCATTTCTTTAGTTTGATTGTTTCCCTTGTATTCAATATGCTTCTAGTGGCTGATCCTTCCATTTTTGTTGTGGAATCTTTATTTTCACAGGTGTTGTGTGTTCTGGAAGATGGAAGAGGAAGAAAACCTATTTTTGTTGAACTAAATTTTCTGTATTATGTTTTGTTGTACGTATCATTGATAGTTTTGTATAGGAACAAGTGATACTATTTTGCAGGGCTTTATGGCCTGTGATGTAAACATATTTAGTGCTGAAATATGAAGTTATTTGCAAAATTTGTCGAAAAGGTGGATCATATGTATGAATATGTGAATGGGATGAAAAGAGTACCGGACCAACTCCAGGATTGAATTAATATTTGAATGTATAAAAAGGTCAAATATAAACCAGAAATGGGCTGCACAAAATTGTACATATATTCTTGAAAGGCCAGACGTGCATAAAAATTGATGGGCTGACCAGTTGGGCTTGGCCCATGTAGCAGACAAAAATAAACAGAAATAAATATACTGAATGGGTTGAATTAATAGGCTCAGCCCATATAGACACCTAATCGGACCGGGCTGAATCTTATCCACGTCAGCTTGCCATGCTGGATCCTACGTGGCTTGGGGAGGATGCTAGTGACCAAAATTTTTGTCGAAGAACCAATGACCTTTTACATATCATAGAGAAGGTCGTTAATTTTAGTTTACGACCACCAGCTTTTGACCTTCTGTTTTTGGTCAGAAAAAGGTCGCATAAAAAACTATGACTTTTCAGCGGCCAATAGTGAGGGTCACACGTTGACATATTTCTTGTAGTGAAGTATCATCAACTACGCAACATGGCTAGTGATGCTTTATTCACAGCCGCAGCTAGCGATTCACAGTCAGAACAGGTGATGGAGCTCCTCCGGAGTATATTGGTTGATGGAGAAAAAACTGATTCGGATGAAGGCCATAAATCGTTTGTTCCTTTGCCGGCATACTTCTCTGCTGCTCGCGAATGCTGCACTAATGACGTGGAAAATCCAATCAAAATAGTTCCAAAAGGGACCAGCTACCGAAGAATAGAACAAGAGGATTAAATCCAGGTGCGAGCGGATGAGAGGAAAAAAAGCAACGAAATTAGTGCACATGTTTATCTGATTGTTCATTTCCATACATGCTTACAATGTTAATATGTTATCTCTTTTTCTTCAATTTACTCAGGAACAAATCGGGGAAATCAAAGGTCACAAGGAGGAAGAAGCGAAAAGAAAGACTCGAGAGCGAAGAAGACACAGATTCGAATCTGAGAAGAAGAGGAAGATTCAAAAAAGCAACAAAGTTCGTGCACATGTTAATCTCATTGTTCATTTCCATACATGCTTACAGTGTTAATATGTTCTCCCGGAGAGTGTTCACATGTTTTTCTTCAATTTACGCAGGAAAAAATCGGGGAAATCAAATAGCACAATGAGCAAGAAGCAAAAAGTAGAAACAGAGTCAGATATAGAAGAAGAGACAAAGGCAGATACAGAAGAAGAGGAAGATTAAAAAAAAGCAACGAAGTTAGTGCACATGTTAATCTCCTTGTTCATTTCCATACATGCTTACAGTGTTAATATGTTCTCCCGGAGAGTGTTCACATGATTTTCTTCAATTTATGCGGGAAAAAATCAGGGAAAGCAAATAGCACAAGGAGGAAGAAGCAAAAAGAAGAGACAGAGTCAGATACAGAAGAAGAGACAGAGGCAGACAAAGAAGAAGAGACAGAGGCAGATACAAAAGAAGAGGAAGATTCAGGTACAGAAGAAGAGGAAGATTCAGATGCAGAAGAAGAGGAAGATTCAGATGGAGAAGAAGAGGGAGATTCATATGCGGAAGAAGAGGAAGATTCAGATGCAGAAGATGGTGGGCTGAGGAGGGCTAGGAAGAGACTATTGGAGGTTGCAGAAGAAGATTACACAAAACCAAACAAGTGGGCATTAGCACAATTGTGCATACTTAAACATGTTTTTGAATGCTGGCTGCAGATTAATCTATTTCATTTTTTGCAGGAAGCATAAGGTGCTCCAAATGTCAATCTGGGTGGAAGAAAAAACGGCGACAAGGGTGTTGAGTAAAACCAGTGAAGTTAGTGTTTGTACTTACATGTCCGCTCTAGAAGTCGGGTATTTGCTAGTACTGTGTTGATGTTTCTTAACTTTTCCAGGAAAGACTCTAGGAAGGGCGGTAAAGAACAGGCCAAAGGGGTGATGAAGACAAAAAGGCCTGCTAGGAATGTACCACATGCTGAGCGAACAAGAGTTGTCAAGTTAGCTTCTGTAGCTATGAAGAGAAAATCAGTGAAGTTAGTGTTTTTTCTGTTATAGTGTATTGTACATGCTCAAATATTCTTTGCTACCCTATTAACAAACGTTGTTTCATGCAGGAAAGCTAAAGTGAAGTCGAGACAGGATGTTTAGATGCACAGGGTCAAGCAGAGAAAACAAAAGGATTTCTAGGGTCAAAAAATTGAGAACAAACTAAAGTAGACAGTTTTCCATGCCGTGATCCACCTTGTTTCTGATGTATCAGACCTATTTGATGGACTGCCACTATTTTTTCTGAATTCCTTGTTTGATTGGTACACCCTCATTTTATTATGGACGGGTCGACATGCTAGGCTAGTTATGATTTATCAACATCAATGAAACAATGCATTTTTAGTGAAGTTGGTTTTCTGTATTTTTTCCATTTTTTTACATAATATATTGCTGAAATTTGTTCAAAGTGTAGTCAAATTTCATACATGAAATATAAAATCGAAACCGAAAACTTATATATATATAAGAAACTAGAGCGTTAATAAAAACCTCGTTTTCAAATAGAAAATAAGCATCTTGATATTTTAAACATAGCATGCTCATCTGAAAAAGCATGTTCAATTGAAAATAAAATAGAATGAATATCTGACTTAAAAATAGCATGCTGCTTTGAATATACTATTTTAAAATACCATGCTATTTTAAAATAGCTTGCTGATTTTAAAAATAGCATGCTGATTTTAAAAATAGCATGCTACTTTTAAAATTATAATGCTCTTTTCAATATGCTACTTTTAAAATAACATGCTGATTTCAAAATATCATGCTAATTTTAAAAATAGAATGCTACTTTTAAAAATATAATGCTCTTTTCAATATGCTACTTTTAAAATAGCATGTTGTTTTCAAAAATATCATGCTAATTTTAAAAATATCATGCTTATTTTAAAAATAGCATGCTTATTTTAAAATATAATGCTCTTTTCAATATGCTACTTTTAAAATAGCATGCTGATTTCAAAAATAGCATGTTGATTTAAAAAATCACATTCTTTTGAATATGTTGTTTTTAAAAATAGCATGCTGATTTCAAAATAACAGCCTCATTCTAAAAATATAACGTTGTTTTTAAAAATATAAGGTTGTTTTTAAAATAGCATACTGATTTCAAAAATTACATGCTCTTTTAAATATGATTTTTTGAAAGCAGCGTGCTGATTTTGAAAACAACATTTTTTTGATTACGCTTTTTAAAGATAGCATGTTTTTAGTATACTGTTTTTCAAATAAAAAAAACATGCTGGTTTGCTCTGTTTTCTAAAATAGCATGCCATCTCGAAAGTAACAGAAACATCATTTTTTGCATTGCATTTCGACCCGCAAGTTTTTGTTTTGCATTGCATTTTTTTGTGCGACACACATACAAACCGCATTTTCAAAATAACTCGTACTAGCTAACACAAAAACCTCGTTTAAAAATGAAAGTAGTGTTTAATCCATTTGAAACCCGGTTAGATTTGATTCTAAAAATACTAGCATCATTGTGGCAAAAAAAGGAAATATAATTGCAGTCCATAAAGGTAATTATATCAAGGAGGGTACCAAGGTGCGTTATATATATACTTGCATAGCAAGTACATTACGCCACATAGGGTTCATACTACCACCAAGTTACTGCCAAGTTCCACTTACTGGACGATCTTCATATCCAGTCGAACCCAAAAGTTATACCACCAAAGTACCAGTTACTACCAAGTACCAATTACTAGTAAGTTGCACTTACTGGACCCAAATGCTGATACTACCAACTTGCAGTTACTACCTAGTACATACAGATTATAAAACTAGCGTCAAACTACTGCCATGGGTCAACGAATCCTCATGCCACTAACCATGTTCACCCTAAGCCCACCTCCACTCCTTTCCATGAACCTGAAGATAGCCATTTGATCTTATTTCATTCTGGCGCCCTCAACGACTTCTCTCTAGTTCTTCGTCATGATCGCACGCCCGTCCTTCTTGCCCATCTTGAACAAGACCTTTTTATTACCTTCAAAATGTTCATTGGTGACACGCACAACCATGGGCTTTCGCAGATAATCTTTGAGGTAGGCCTGACTGTAATCCTTTGAGAAGCACTGATTGCACAGAGAAATAAATAATGGTACATAAAAAATGAAGTATGATTTGCACACAAAAAAGTAAGTGTGATTTGCACAACCACGCCTGTCCTCCTCTCTGTCTCTACATGATGGCATTTTCACTAGTGAAGTATGATTTGCAAAAAGAAAAGAACAAGTGTTTACCATCTTTCTCTTCCCTCTGATAACTGCCGAGAGAGTGACGGTGCTGACATAGTATGGTATGGGAGGTTGGCACTGCTTTACTATGGATTTGAGACAGTCCCACCAATCCTCGTTTAGCGATACATGGTTGCCGTAGAAGATGCGATCCTCGAAAGTTCCTTTTCTCACAAGGTATCCCGGACCTGTATCAAGAAAATTAAGATGACAGAGTAGTAAATAATTTTCATACGTAAGATCTAGAACATTAGCACTGGGTTAATGATCAATGCCTACTCCAATGATCAAGAAATGAAGGACATAGATAACCCAATCACATCCACCCAGCAATATCTCGTAGAAACATGGGCAAATTGAATATTTGATTTATTTAAACTAGCAACTAAACAGTGCTCTATGTAAGCTCTAGTTCAGTCAATATTGATTTGGAAGGTCATCTAGAACCCAAACAGAGTAATGTGTGGTAATCAAGTGTCACTCAAACATCAACTTTAGATATTTCATGGTTCATTTAATATCTGACCAACCATATAGAACTTTGCCGCGTAGTGCCAAGATAGGATCATGGTCGACATCTCCATCTCCATCAGAACTATCATCAGTGTCATAGTCGCTAGAGGTGTCGTCATCACCGCTATAGCCGTCACTCCCACGTGAAGTCCCATCTGAAGCATCATCTGAGGAGGTCCGGTGATCACTCTCTTCACTGCTGATGAGGATGGTTTCCCTTGCCATTCAAACCTGTTGCATGCATTGCAATGAACAAATGTTAGTTATTGATATATGAAATCAGTCTTCCATTAGGACTTGTTAGCAACACATACAATGTGAATAATCTTTTCGCATACTTCTTGCTAAGTACATAGTTCATATATAAACATCTACACGAAAAATCTAGTCGACAACTATTCGCACGACTAGTCAAGACTAGTGGTTAAACTCATAATCATTGGGCAGACATAACCAATTAGGATATTTCAAGGTTACAATTTTGTGAGCTGGACAAGAAAACTTGGTAACCAACCAATTAGTAGCCATGTAAAAATGAACCATGATTGACTGCTCTCATCGAGCAATACGTGAAACTATAATTGATCTACCTTTGATCACTGCAAATTTCCTGATGGGCTGTTGTGTGGTACCATCAGCTAATAAATATAAAGTCTTTAAATTGTGCCAACAAAACAAATAATGCATTTGCTGTTGTACATAACATTTTTAGAGGTAGCTGTGGAGGATAATTTTCCAATTTCCAGTGAGAATATTGAAATGATAGAATCTCTCAAGCAAGATGACAGCATAGTGAAGGCTATGAGAACGAGCAAGGTATGCTGACCAATAGTCACCCTTTTGTATACTTGCTATTTATTTACTCATTACTACCCATACCAACAAGTAAAATCATGATTATGAAGTATAATGGCAGAAAATCCAACAATGAGGAATTTGTTGCAATGTGAACTACAAGCTCACAGCAAATTTTCATTGACCCCAACAAGCCCACACCATATCTTGGAGATAGGCTGACATAATTTAAGTAAGCAGTAACAACAATCAGAAAAAATATGCACCAACCAAAAATATTACATGTGTGCACATATAATCAAAAACATGCACCAAGCAAGAGCAGTCTATACTTGACAAATCCTTCAAAATATGCACTAATCATCATACTACCATCGATTAATACATGAAACTATAACTGATCCTCATTCCATCATTACAAATTTCCTCATGGACTGCTTCTGTGCTCGCCTTTTTAGTTTTTAATAACTAAGTATCAGCAAATACATATACACAGTCTTCAAACTATCCCAACAAACCAAAACATGTGTATGCTCCTGTGAATATACATTTTCCATATCTACCAGTGGGGGTCATTTTCCAGGGGGAAAAAGTACTTGATAGCATCTGTCAAGCAAGATGATAGCATAGTGAAGGCTATGTCGATGAGCAAGGTATGCTGGCCAACACCCACCTTTTTCTCTTACTTGCACGAAAGTGTTTACCCATTACTACCCATAGGAACAAGTAAAACCATAATTACACAGTACATTATCAGATTATCTTGCTGTAAATTTACTTGTTGCAATATGACCTACTAGTTGACAGTAAATCTACAAATACCCGAAACATGCACACAAGCAAGTGTCAGATTTTAACTTGGGCGGTGCTGCTAGATCACAAAATTAAGGTCAGATCGACATTCGGAGGGCAGGGAAGATCAATCTTACCTGCGAGGTGGTACCAGATGGGGCTGGAGTAGATTTGTTCGAAGATGGCACCACCGGAGCTTCGGGCGGCGCGACCAGGATTGGGGAGAAGAGGTGTGATACGTCTCCAACGTATCTATAACTTATGAAGTATTCATGCTATTATATTATTTGTTTTGGATGTTTATGGGCTTTACTGAACACTTTTATATTATTTTTGGGACTAACCTATTGACCCAGAGCCCTGTGCCAGTTTCTGTTTTTTCCCTTGTTTCAGTGTTCAACAGAAAAGGAATATCAAACGGAGTCCTAACGGAATGAAACCTTCGGGAGAGTTACTTTTGGAACGGAAGCAATCCAGAAGACTTGGAGTGCACGTAAGGGAAGCAACGAGGAAGGCACGAGGCAGGGGGGCACGCCCACCCCCTGGGCGCGCCCTCCACCCTCATGGGCCCCTCGTGGCTCCCATGACGTATTTCTTCCTCCTATATATACCAGTATAACCTAAAACCATCGGGGAACAGAAGAGATCAGGAGTTCCGCCGCCGCAAGCCTCTGTAGCCACCAAAAACCAATCGGGACCCTGTTCCGGCACCCTGCCGGAGAGGGGGAACCCTCACCGGTGGCCATCTTCATCATCCCGGCGCTCTCCATGACGAGGAGGGAGTAGTTCACCCTCGGGGCTGAGGGTATGTACCAGTAGCTATGTGTTTGATCTCTCTCTCTCTCTCTCTCGTGTTCTTGATTTGGCACGATCTTGATGTATCACGAGCTTTGCTACTATAGTTGGATCTTATGATTTTTCTCCCCCTCTACTCTCTTGTAATGGACTGAGTTTTCCCTTTGAAGTTATCTTATCGGATTGAGTCTTTAAGGATTTGAGAACACTTGTAACATCCCAAAATTCTAATTTTTGGAATGTTATAAACAAATAGATAGTTTTGGTTGTTGTTTGATTGATTGACTGAAAGTGAGTGAATTTGAAACTTTTTGAAAGTTAAATGAGAGGGAATAAAAGGACTTTCCCAAACTTTCAATTTGCATTTTATGATCTCCGTGAATTCAAATTCTTTTTCACCACAAAACCCTGGAGCGAAGATGATATGACTTCTTCCATTTATTTAAATGACAAGGGGTGTTGAAAATATTTGAATTTCATTTGGAAAATATTTCCAATTCTGAAACTTTATGCAACTCAATGATTTTCACGAGCAAAGATAAAATGACTTCTTCAAAACATATGAAATATGAGTTGGGAGTTTCAAAGAATGAAATTCAAAGATCTTTTGAATTTATTTTTAATTTGGAGTTATTTGAGTTTTATTCAAATTATTTTTCTCCAAAAATAAAATATATGGAAAATAGGGTAACATGATTCCCTACATCGAGAAAAATGGAGAAATAAATTTGAATTAATTTTGGTATTTTTAAAATGACTTTTGTTGGATTTTATTAGAGCGAAGCACTCTTTGCTTTATTTGAATTTTGTGTTTTTATTTGAAGCGAATAATGTTCATCATGTAGGAAATTTTTTCGAAACTTTTGATATATTATATGCCTATATAATATTTTCATTTTATTTTTTTTAATTTTTTCTCTGTTTGTTAAAAAAGTTCCCTTCCCCGAACAAGACCGGCCAGATAACCGGCCAGGCCACGGCCCAGCCAGCCAGCGCCAGCGCCGCCGCCTCCGACTCGGGAGAGTCCGCCGCCCGCGCCTCCCGGCGCGCGCCGTCTTTGCCCCTACCTCCTCCAGCCCCTTGCCCGCCACCGCCCACCCCGGTCCCGGCGCCGCCCCTCTTTCTCTCTCTGCTCGCGCCGCCAGATCCGCCGCCGCCGTCGTTGGTCGTCGCCGCCGCCGCCTCGCATCTCGCCGCCGCCGCCTCACATCTCGCCACCGCACTCAGCCACCACCGCCACCTCCGCCCCTCGCCGCCGTCTCCGCCCCTCGCCGCCAACCCCGGGGCCACTGCCCCCAAGAATGCCGAAGCCGCCGCTGCCGGTCTGTCGGAGCCGGCCGATCCGCCGCCGCGGGTTTTTCATCGCGAACCGGTAAAACCCGCGCAAAACCCGAACCGGTTTTCTTTTGTTTTTTCAGCTTAAGTCGGTTTTTCTTTTAGTTAGATCTAATTAGGAAACGTACGCTGGTTAGGTCTTCACAGTGAACGATTTCGTTATTTATTTACTGTTAGCAAGCGTTCGTTCGATAGGCTTTTTCCTTTTCTGTTTTTTTTTTGTCAGGGACTTCTTTGTAGATGTTTTATTTACAGTTTAGCCCCTGGACTTCAAACACTCACAACTTTGTACTCGTTAGTCCAAAACCAACAAACCCAACGCCCACTTCTTCGTTACGATCTCCTCTCTCCAGTAATCTAACTCAAACATGTTTTTGAAAGTTTTAAAATTTGAATTCGAACAAATTTGTATTTGAGCTTCGTTTGACCATAACTTGAGTTTTATAACTCCGTTTGGGTTGATTCTTTTTGCAAATCGAAGCTCTTGACCTAAACTTTCTGATAAGGCCAAATTCATATAATTTTGGTACTGTTAGAAATTGTTTTATGTTGCAAGAGTTATTTTCTTGGTTTTGATGTTTTCTGAATTGTTTTCTTCGTTCTTCCCGATCTTTTGAGTGATTGCTTATGTGTGGCTACTATTTCTTGATTACGATAGATTGACCGGAGTGTGACGAGTAGAACTATCAAGAGTTCTGAGTGCGAACCATCTTCGTCAACATTGCAGGCAAGTAACACTTTGATCATATCCCTTTTCATACCCAGTTTTAATGCATTAGATTCAATCCTCAAACATTGCATTGATTAGGATCTAATTAAATTGTGGGTTTGGGATAGTAGTTGAGGTAGTACCTATTACCTGTTTATTTTCAAACCCTTGGGAGTTACTTCTACGTTTGCTTATTATGCCATGCTATGTCAGTAGACGTGGATTGGGTGAGTGTATTCCATGACAGATGTGAGATTGTTAAATGAATGGTTTATTTAACGTGGCAACTTAAACACACATCTGGGTGGATTGAGACACCTGGTTTCCATCAGGACTTGCCTGTATTTCTTCGGACCGCCACCCAGGCCCAAAAGGATCATGAGATTATTCAAACTAGAAACTTTCGTGTGCAGCCACAAGCCATTATGGGCTCTGGCATAGTTCATTAAGTTGTGTGAACTCTTACGGGTAGACTAGAAGATGTAGGGGAAAGTAGGTGTACCGGTCTACCCACATGTAAGGTCCTAGTGCTTCTGAAAGACTATGTCTCGGTCATCCGTTTCTCAAACATCATGTAGTGCGAGAAATCCAACGGAGGCGATCGAGTCTTGTGGGGAAAAGTGCGCAAACCTCTGCAGAGTGTATAAACTAATCATGGTTAGCCGTGTCCCCGGTTATGGACATCTTGAGTATCTAGTACTTGGATTATCATGTGAATCTCTTCATGTTACTCTAATTAATATTGTTGGGTTGTTAATGAGTACTTTTAATTGGGATTGAGGATGCTGTCAACCATTCTCAATGTTCAACAACCACAATGATAGTTAAATAAATTTATTCCTTTGAAGTAGGGAAAAATTGGCTTTACGCAAAACTGTAACCATAGAGCTTTCCACCAGCCATATATGCATGTAGTATAGCTTATTCTTTCATTACCCTCTATGTGTTACATTGCCAGCATATTCCACGTCTTGACCGTTTTGGGCTGCAACGTTTCATGTTGCAAGATCTTCTGACGAGTAAGTGATACGTTAGGTTCTGATTTCTACACTCAACTTTGCCCTTGGTGTTAATGGGAATCCACAACCTTGTTACTTCCGCTATTTTGGATTGAGGTAATAGTATTTACGTTATTTTATACATGTGATTTACCTCTGTTATAAATCCTCGAGTACTGTGTGTGTCAGCATACCGATCCAGGGATGACACTTAAGCACAAAGACTTGATCCATTCGGGTCGGGTCGCTACAAGATGGTATCAGAGCACATGTTGATAGTAGGACGTGACCCTAGAAACTGACAAGCCCATAGGAAATATTTTTCTCTACAACTTCATTTTCAAAAAAGATCTTTTACCTCTCTTCTCTTCTGAGCTTATTCAAATGTTCCTTTTTAGAGAGACCATACCCTTTTCCCTTTTGACCACTCGAAGATTCGACCGATGAGACCACTCCAAGGAGACAAGATATTGGACAACTAAGACCATTTGGAATGAAGAGGATTTTACCGTGTAAATGGAAACTACAACTGTTGAAGACTCCGTAGACTAGGAGATTTTGAAGGCTCTGAAGAATTCCCAGATTTTTATGACCTAGGAAGGTTACGCTTATGGAATTTGACAGACTATGGAAGTTATCAATACCGAGATCAAGGTGTATTGGAGTAAGACCGGAGCATGGAGAGTTAAAAACTCAAAGTTTTGTCAAGAAAACCCTAAGACAGGAGATATCAACTATGGAGAGATAGCTCATGGAAATGACAAGAGCAGAAACACGCTATCCATGATGTTATCGCCCACTTATGCTATTGTCACCGTGCTGAGATAAGCATGCAGATGCATGAAAGGATTGGATGGAAGAAGGCTGAAGGAGCATCTGTCAGCGAAGGATGCAGTTTTAACATTACTGGTGTACCACCATTATATGGAGTATTACATCAAGAAGTTTAAGATGGACCTTTAGGAAGCCGTATTTGACAAGGAAGCAGTTCGTGAAGAACCCAGGTCCCAGAGGATTAAAATAGCCAAGCTGGAGGAGCAAAACCTTGAGACATCAAAGATTCGTCAGGAACTGAAGGACAGTAGGATCATGGTTCATGCCAAGGATGTTGAAACCCAGAAGTTTGGAAAGCAACTCCACAAATATTAAAGGATGTCATGATAGACTTTGCGTCAACAGAGATTATCTGGAAAAAGAACTTGAGTAGGACAAGCATGATCGAAAGAAGCCATCGGAGACATGAGCAAGATTTGAAGAGTTTGACGACATTTACCTTTAGAAGACCAAACCCCAGTTATATACCTACGCTAGATGCGACGATTGTGTGCTGTCATTTGTTTGATGTTTTTCCGACAACCACAATAAAATCTGTCTTCTCAAAACTTTTGTTTGTAATGTGTGCATCCCTCTCGATCTCTCATATCCCACCCCAAAACCCATGGACCCAATAGAGGATGAATGGAGATGAGCTTGTATTTTCTGGACCGATGAGTCAATTGGAGACAGACCGATGGATTCAGAACATGGAGGATCGCATGGAGAATAACCCTATAGCCGGAAAGGATATGACCCAGCATGCTCTTCAGTGCTTTGTAAGAGTTGCTGCTACCTGGTGGAGGAAGTACCAAACCATAAATGGATGGGAAGGAGTAACCACTTGGGAAGAATTTAAGTTGACTCTGCAAAGATCTTGTCTGGTGTCCCAGAAGTTGAAGCCTTATGGAAAGGATATGAAGAAAACTTGTGCATACAAGCTTTGTGGAGAAATAGGACACGACCATAAAGAAAACAAGGACGAATACCCTCATAATCGGAGGATTATCAAAGGAGTCAGCCGAGGATCTGAGGGAACTTCGGTTGGAGATTGTTCCCAAAGGTTTTGTTGCAGCAAGGAAGTTCAGTCTACCTTGTTGGGAAAGATCCGTGAAGCTCAGAAGGATGACAAAGAGATTGCTGAGGTAAAAGAGAGGATGAGCAAAGGAAAGGCCAAAGGTTTTCGTAAGGATGAGCATGACACCTTATGGTTTGAGGATAGTGTACATGTACCCAATAATGCAGAGATCAGGAAGTAACTACTTCAGGAGGCCCACGATTTGCTATACCCGATTCGCCCTGGAAACACCAAGATGTAATTTGATTTGAAGGAGAGTTTCTGGTGGACTGGTATGAAGAAGGATATTGCGGAGTATGTAGTTGTAAGTGATGTATGCCAGAGGGAGTAAAGGCAGAGCATCATAAGCCAGTCGGATTACTACAGCCTATGCCGATAACCGAATGGAAGTAGGATAAGCTTGGCATGGATTTCATTACCGGATTACCAGAACCCGATCGGGATATGATTCTATCTGGGTAGTAGTTGATTCGCTTGACCAAAGTGGCTCACTTTATCCCAGTGGAACCACCTATACAAGTGCAAAGTTGGCCAAGATATATTTGACCAGGATCATATGTCTGCATGGAGTTCCGAGGACCATCGTGTTAGACAAAGGAACACAGTTTACCTCAAAGTTTTGGAATCAGTTGCGTGAAACTTGGGTACTAGGCTAGAGTTCAGTACAGCCTTTCATCCGTAGACAGATGGATAGACCGAGAGAGTCAATCAGATTCTGGAGGACATGTTGAGAACGTATGCGCTAGATTATGAATCTAGTAGCGATGATAATCTACCTTACGCTAAGATTCTCATAATAACAGTTACCAAGTCAGTTTGAAGATGGTCCCTTTTAAAGCTTTGTATGGGAAAAGGAGCCAGACACCATTGATGTGGGATGAAGTTGGAGACCGTCAGTTGTTTGGACCAAATGTGATCAAGGAGTCAGAAGAGAATGTTAAGTTGATTCGAGATAGACTGAAGGTAGCTCAGTCCAGGCAGAAGAGTTATGCAGACTCAAAAACGCAAGGAGGAAGTCTATGAAATTGGAGACAGAGCATGTCTTCGTGTGTCCCCTCTACGAGGAGTTAAACGATTTGGAGTTAATGGAAAGTTAGCCCCGAGATTTGTAGGACCATACCGAGTTTTGGAGCGTATGGGAGAAGTTACCAACAAGTTGGAGTCACCCGAAGGACTGTCAGGAGTTCATGATGTGTTTCACGTTTCCAGTTGAAGAAGTGCCATGCAGAGATGGCCAATATTCCCCTGTAAGGACGCTTGACCCTGGAAAGAATGATGATGTTCCACGAAGTGGAGTATGGACTTCATAAGTATAAGTTTTATTCTCGGTATTTGGGATATCCCACTAGGATGAAGATATGAATTACTATAGGATATAAAGGAGGTGTGATGTTGGAACTATGGATCAATGGAAATTCCATGATGAGTCTGAGTAATCATGTCCTGGTTTGGTGCCAATAGAAAGAAGGAAGACAGTACAATTGGATGGATTTAAGAATACTGGAAGTTGGATGTTGGGATAATGATCAGTTGCCCAGATGATGTGTTCAAGGATTATAAGTGATGAGATGGGCCATAACCCACAGGCCCAGGACCTGCCAAGAAGCAAGCACGCTCTTGCTGAAGGAAAGAAAACCTGGAAGAAGTTACTATTTGATCAACCGACGATCTTATAGGAGTTTACGCAAAACCTGAGAGTTGTGAAGAAACGATAGATGTTTGTTTGGCTTGCAGATTCAATGGATTTATCCGAACTTGGTTCGTCGACAAGAGAAATTCTGCAATGCTTGTGAGGATGACCGAGTGTTAGAATGCGAGATTCGCTAAACCATGTACAAGGTAATGATTTGGGTGCGGGATGGATTAGTCACCATACTGACTTACTCTTATTATTCGCGTTGCTATATGGGATGGTAAATCTGAGTGACTTACATATAGTAGAGAGACGACGATCAAAACCTTGTTTGAACCTTATAATGGTATAAGTATTTTCCCTTGTACACGGCAGTGGTTGCCAATCGAAGGATATACGGTGAGGATCAACCCAGACCCATTTCCTGCAGGACAAACCATAAATTGTTGACCACCATGAGATATCGATAGCTAATTAGTATTGGCGCCAGACCTATCAGCTATGAAGACCCAATCTCGGAATAACCTTACCAAAAGGAAAGGACAAAAGAATTCAGGAAAAAGGTTATGCCACTACCAGAAGAGCCCAGAGAAGGAATTAACCTTACGATCTGAGAAGACCGACACTGTCAGTAATAAGGATGGAGTATATGAGTTTTGATGGAACCGTAACCGCACCCCACACCCCCTGAGATGATCGATGGATTTTGAGAAGACCCCCAAACCTAACCTATTTCTTGCTAGCCTCTCCGAATCTCGAGGACGAGATTCATTTTAAGGGTGGTAGTTTGTAACATCCCAAAATTCTAAATTTTGGAATGTTATAAACAAATAGATAGTTTTGATTGTTGTTTGATTGATTGACTGAAAGTGAGTGAATTTGAAACTTTTTGAAAGCTAAATGAGAGGGAATAAAAGGACTTTCCCAAACTTTCATTTTCATTTTATGATCTCCGTGAATTAAAATTCTTTTTCACCACAAAACCCTGGAGCGAAGATGATATGACTTCTTCCATTTATTTAAATGACAAGGGGTGTTGAAAATATTTGAATTCCATTTGGAAAATATTTCCAATTCTGAAACTTTATGCAACTCAATGATTTTCCCGAGCGAAGATAAAATGACTTCTTCAAAACATATGAAATATGAGCTGGGAGTTTCAAAGAATTAAATTCAAAGTTCTTTTGAATTTATTTTTAATTTGGAGTAATTTGAGTTTTATTCAAATTATTTTTCTCCAAAAATAAAATATATGGAAAATAGGGTAACATGATTCCCTACATCAGAAAAATGGAGAGAAATCAATTTGAATTAATTTTGGTATTTTTAAAATGATTTTTGTTGGATTTTATTAGAGCAAAAGCACTCTTTGCTTTATTTGAATTTTTGTGTTTTTTATTTGAAGCTAGAATAATGTTCATCATGTAGGAAATTTTTTTCTGAAAATTTTGATATATTATATGCCTATATAATATTTTCATTTTATTTTGTTTTATTATTTTTTTTTCTCTGTTTGTTTTAAAAAGTTCCCTTCCGCCGAACTGGGCCGGCCCAGCCAACCGGCCAGGCCACGGCCTAGCCCAGCCAGCGCCAGCGCCGCCGCCTCCGACGCCGGAGGAGTCCGGCGCCCGACGCCCCGAAGCGCGCCGTCTTCGCCCCGGCCTCCTCCAGCCCCTTGCCCACGCCACCGCCCCTCCCCCGGCCTTTAAAAGGCGGGTCCCGATGCCGCCGCCCCTCTCTCTCTCTCTCTCTGCTCGCGCCGCCTGATCCGCCGCCGCCGTCGTCGGTCGTCGCCGCCGCCGCCTCACATCTCGCCACCGCACTCAGCCACCACCGCCACGTCCGCCCCTCGCCGCCGTCTCCGCCCCTCGCTGCCAACCCCGGGGCCACTGCCCCCAAGAACGCCGGAGCCGCCGTCGCCCGATCTGTCGGAGCCGGCCAATCCGCCGCCGCGGTTTTTTCGCCGCGAACCGGTAAAACCCGCGCAAAACCCGAACCGGTTTTGTTCGGTTTTTTCAGCTTAAGTCGGTTTTTCTTTTAGTTAGATCTAATTAGAAAACGTTCACTGGTTAGGTCTTCACAGCGAACGATTTCGTTATTTATTTCCTGTTAGCAAGCATTCGCTCGATAGGCTTTTTCCTTTTCTGTTTTTTTTGTCAGGGACTTCTTTGTAGATGTTTTATTTACAGTTTAGCCCCTGGACTTCAAACACTCACAACTTTTTACTCGTTAGTCCAAAACCAACGAAACCAACGCCCACTTCTTTGTTATGATCTCCTCTATCCAGCAATCCAACTCAAACATGTTTTTGAAACTTTTAAAATTTGAATTCAAACAGATTTGTATTTGAACTTCGTTTGATCATAACTTGAGTTTTATAACTCTGTTTGGGTTGATTCTTTTTGCAAATCAAAGCTCTTGACCTAAACTTTCTGATAAGGCCAAATTCATATAATTTTGGTACTGTTAGAAATTGTTTTATGTTGCAAGAGTTATTTGCTTGGTTTTGATGTTTTCTGAATTGTTTTCTTCGTTCTTCCCGATCTTTTGAGTGATTGCTTATGTGTGGCTACTATTGCTTGATTACGATAGATTGACCGGAGTGTGACGAGTAGAACTATCAAGAGTTCTGAGTGCGAACCATCTTCGTCAACATTGCAGGCAAGTAACACTTTGATCATATCCCTTTTCATACCCAGTTTTAATGCATTAGATTCAATCCTCAAACATTGCATTGATTAGGATCTAATTAAATTGTGGGTTTGGGATAGTAGTTGAGGTAGTACCTATTACATGTTTATTTTCAAACCCTTGGGAGTTACTTCTACATTTGCTTATTATGCCATGCTATGTCAGTAGACGTGGATTGGGTGAGTGTATTCCATGACAGATGTGAGATTGTTAAATTAATGGTTTATTTAAGGTGGCAACTTAAACACACATCTGGGTGGATGGAGGCACCTGGTTTCCATCAGGACTTGCCTGTATTTCTTCGGACCGCCACCCAGGCCCAAAGGGATCATGAGATTATTCAAACTAGAAACTTTCGTGTGCAGCCACAAGCCATTATGGGCTCTGGCATAGTTGATTAAGTTATGCGAACTCTTATGGGTAGACTAGCAGATGTAGGGGAAAGTAGGTGTACCGGTCTACCCACATGTAAGGTGCTAGTGCTTCTGAAAGACTATGTCTCGGTCATCCGTTTCTCAAACATCATGTACTGCAAGAAATCCAACGGAGGCGATCGAGTCTTGTGGGGAAAAGTGCGCAAACCTCTGCAGAGTGTATAAACTAATCATGGTTAGCCGTGTCCCCGGTTATGGACATCTTGAGTATCTAGTACTTGGATTATCATGTGAATCTTATCATGTTACTCTAATTAATATTGTTGGGTTGTTAATGAGTACTTTTAATTGGGATTGAGGATACTGTCAACCATTCTCAATGTTCAACAACCACCATGATAGTTAAATAAATTTATTCCTTTGCAGTAGGGAAAAATTGGCTTTGCGCAAAACTGTAACCATAGAGCTTTCCACCAGCCATATATGCATGTAGTATAGCTTATTCTTTCATTACTCTCTATGTGTTACATTCCCAGCATATTCCACGTGCTGACCCGTTTTCGGGCTGCAGTGTTTCATGTTGCAGGATCTTACGGCGAGTAAGTGATACGTTAGGGTTACGATTTCTACACTCAACTTTGCCGTTGGTGTTGATGGGAATCCACAACCTTGTTACTTCCGCTATTTTGGATTGAGGTAATAGTATTTACGTTACTTTATACATGTGATTTACCTCTGTTATAAATCCTCGAGTACTGTATGTGTCAGCGTACCGATCCAGGGATGACACTTAAGCACAGAGACTTGATCCATTCGGGTCGGGTCGCTACAACACTTGATGTATGTCTTGCGTGGGATACCCGTGGTTACAATGGGGTATTATATTGATCCACTTGATGTATGTTTTGGTGATCAACTTGCGGGTTCTGCCCATGAACCTATGCATAGGGGTTGGCACACATTTGCGTGTTGACTCTCCGGTAGAAACTTTGGGGCACTCTTTTAGGTTCTATGTGTTGATTGAATAGATGAATATGAGATTGTGTGATGCATATCGCATAATCATACCCACGGATACTTGAGGTGACATTGGAGTATCTAGGTGACATTAGGGTTTTGGTTGATTTGTGTCTTAAGGTGTTATTCTAGTAGGAACTCTAGGGCTATTTGTGACACTTATAGGAATAGCCCAACGGATTGATTGGAAAGAATAACTTTGAGGTGGTTTCGTACCCTACCATAGTCGCTTCGTTTGTTCTCCACTATTAGTGACTTTGGAGTGACTCTTTGTTGCATGTTGAGGGATAGTTATACGATTTAATTATGTTATTATTGTTGAGAGAACTTGCACTAGTGAAAGTATGAATACTAGGCCTTGTTTCCTAGCATTGCAATACCGTTTACGCTCACTTTTACCACTTGTTACCTTGCTGTTTTTATATTTTCAGATTACAAAAACCATCCATATTGCACTTGTATCACCATCTCTTCGCTGAACTAGTGCACCTATACAATTTACCATTGTATTGGGTGTGTTGGGGACACAAGAAACTCTTTGTTATTTGGTTGCTGGGTTGCTTGAGAGAGACCATCTTCATCCTACGCCTCCCACGGAGATAAATCTTAGGTCATACAAACCTCTGCACTTGGAGGCCCAACAACGTCTACAAGAAGAAGGTTGCGTAGTAGACATCAAGCTCTTTTCTGGCGCCGTTGCCGGGGAGGTGAGTGCTTGAAGGTATATCTTTAGATCTTGCAATCGAATCTTTTAGTTTCTTGTTTTATCACTAGTTTAGTCTATAAAAGAAAACTAAAAAAGGGAATTGAGTTTGTCTCATACGCTTAATCTTTTAATATCTTTCGTGAGTATGATGGAAAGGAAAATTGTGCCAAAGTGTTAGAAGAAGAATGCATTAAAATGTTTGGCACTAAATCTTTGAATGATGAGCATGATTGCAATGTTGTTAGTATGAACTCCTTGAATATCCATAGTACTAATGATGATTGCACTAGTTATGATGAAAATGTCTCCTATGAACATGTCAATTTTTGTGGAGTGCCTTGGGTTTGCAAGTACACACTAAATTGTTGCAAGAGGCATAAGCATTTAGAAACTAAATTGTTGCAAGAAAAGCTAGATGTTTGTGCTGAAAATTTAAATTTTCTTGGGCATACTTGTGAACTTTGCAATGAACGGGGTCATTTAACTATCCGATGCAAATTGTTTCATGATCTAATCGTGTCCAAAAACTATGATGACTTGATTTCCCTTGCACATTATAATGAACTTAGTTTTCTTATGGGCTACGAAGAAATGAAACGTATGACTAATTATCTTCAAGAATTTGCCCTTGATAGAGTTCTTCATTTTGATCTAGAGGAAATTTATATGTATTGCGCGGTGAATTGCATTGAAAATCCTTATATTGCCAACTACATAAAGAAAAGAAAACAAATAGAAGATGAAGAAAATACTAATGAAAGGGAACAGACTTCCCAATATCCTCCTATTATTTCTTATGATGAATCAGGTAACGAGGAGGAGCCTTCTATTCAACCAATATCATTAATAAGGAGCTCCAAAAATAGGATTGACCCCACACATGATGTGGTGAAGAAATAGAAAATGAAAAGGAAGAGAGGTAAAAAGATATCTCTCCCAAATAATGTTGCTCCTATCATTGTTGTGCCTTATGAAAATGAATCAAAAATAATTGTGGAAGATGATGCACTTGATGATGATCTCATTATGCCTATTGCTTGTTGTGATGATTATGATTGGGAAGATAATGATACTTCTTATGATCTTGAAAATCTTTTTGGCACTTGCTTGGAAGAATATGATAATTGCTATACTATTGGTGTTATCCATACTATTAATGATGAGAGTGATTATGCCTATGATATGAAAAGGCCCAAACTTGGGGATGCTATGTTTGATGAAGATGATGTTTTTGAGAATATATTTGCTGCAACTAATGTTTGTGCCAAGCTTTGGGATGCTACGTTTAATGAAGACGATATTTTTAGTCTCCCAAGTTTTGATATGCAAATTCATAATAATGATAGCATTCCTCCTACTTATGATGATTATATTGATGAAAGTGGGTTTGGAAGAGTGTCAACTTTAGGAAGTAGTGATTCCACAATATTGGAGGATGTTGAATCTTATTGTGATAATTATGAAAGTGGATTTGGAGAGGTCATGACTTTATTTAGTGATGTATCCACTATTTCAGAAGAGGTTTCAATCGATTATGATGAGAACAAAGTTTCTACTTATGATGATTATTGTGATGAAACTTATGCTATAAAAAGTAGTGATGACTATACTTAGAACTTGTCATGATTATGATTACCCTTTTTATGGACATTAATCTTTTAATGTGGAAACAATTTATAGTATTCAAGTCTCTTATGAAACTCCCACTATTCCGAATGAAAAGAATTTTGCTTATGTGGAGAGTAATAAAATTTCTATGCAAGTAGATCATGAAAAGAATGCTTTAGGTGCTGGTTATATTGTTCAATTAATTCATGATGCTACTGAAAATTATTATGAGAGAGGATCATATGCTTCTACATATTGCAATAATATCAAGTTTCCTCTCTATGTGCTTAAAATCTTGAAGTTATGCTTGGTTTACCTTCCTATGCAAATTGATAGTTGTTCCCATAAATTGTTTTCTTACAAAATCCCTATGCATAGGAAGTAGGTTAGACTTAAATGTGCTAGTCATATTCTTCATGATGCTCTCTTTATGTTCCAATTCTTATCTTCTATGTGAGCGTCATTGAAATCATCATGCCTTGCTAGGGGCGTTAAACGTTAGCGCTTGTTGGGAGGCAACCCAATTTTATTTTAGTTTCTTGCTTTTTGGTTCTGTTTAGGAATAAATTATCCATCTAGATTCTGTTTACCTGTTGTTTTATGTTTTAATTAGTGTTTGTGCCAAGTAGAACCTTTGGGAAGACTTGGGTGAAGTCTTTATGATCATGCTGTAAAAAACAAAAACTTTAGCGCTCACAAGATTAGTTAAAACTTTTTACTGGAGAGTGCTATTTAGTTGTTTATTCTTGCAGATGATTACTAGACAAATTCCTCAGGTCCAACAATTTAGTTTAGAATTTTTGGAGTTCCAGAAGTTTGCGTTAGTTACATATTACTACAGACTGTTCTGTTTTTTGACACATTCTGTTTTTCATGTGTTGTTTGCTTATTTTGATAACTCTATGGCTAGTAAAATAGTTTATAAACCATAGAAAAGTTGGAATATAGTAGATTTAACACCAATATAAATAAAGAATGAGTTCATTACAGTGCCATTAAGTGGTGTTTTGTTTTCTTTCGCTAACGGAGCTTACGAGTTTTCTGTTAAGTTTTGTGTTGTGAAGTTTTCAAGTTTTGGGTAAAGATTTGATGGACTATGGAATAAGGAGAGGCAAGAGCCTAAGCTTGGGGATTCCCAAGGCACCCCAAGGTAATATTCAAGGATAACCAAGCGTCTAAGCTTGGGGATGCCCCGGATGGCATCCCCTCTTTCGTCTTCGTTCATCGGTAACTTTACTTGGAGCTATATTTTTATTCACCACATGATATGTGTTTTGCTTGGAGCATAGTTTTATTTTCTTTAGCTTTGCTTGCTGTTTGAATAAAATACCCAGATCTAAAATTCTTAAATGATAGAGAGTGTTCACATAGCTACATAATTATTTAACTACTCATTGATCTTTACTTATATCTTTCGGAGTAGTTTGTCATTTACTCGTGTGCTTCACTTATATCCTATGAGTAAATACTCGAATGATTTGAATGTCATAAATCTGAAATTATATATGTTTCATATGCCTTTCCCATGGGGAGTAATGCCTTCCCATATAAGAAGTAGAGGTGGTAAATTTATTGAAGGTTAGCAAACATTGTATTGGTCACTCGAACAATTCATTAAAGAATATTGAAGGAAGAGAGATTTCACATATAAATATACTATCTTGGATATCTTCTATGATTGTGATCCCCATTAATTATTTTCAAACCTGAGCAAATTAGTTGAAGTTGGACAAGGAAGACAACATAATGAGTTATGCTTGGGTATATTTGTATTAGTTATATTGTTTTGGATCCTCTAACATGTGGTGCTTGCTATTTAGAATCCTTTGCTAAGCCAAAATATCTGTACTAAGCGGGAATACTGCTTGTGCATCCAAATTCCTTGAACCAAGTTTCTTCCATGAGTGTCCACTATATCTACCTATATGATGTATTTTCTTGCCGTTCCAAGTAAATTTGCATGTGCCGAACTCTAAACCTTCAAATAATAATCTGTTTTGTATGCCCGAATCGCTCATGTAGCGACTAGGGGCTAGTAGTATCTTCCATGCTAGGTGGGTTGTTCTCCTGATGAGTGGACTCCGCTCATCATTCATGAGAAAATGGCTGGTAACTGGGATGCCCAGTCCCATGATCAAAAGATTGAAATCAAATCAAAAATAATTTCAAACAAAACTCCCCCAAGATTGATGTTAGTTGGAGGCACCCGTTGTTTAGGGCAAGCCATGGATTGATGATTGTTGGTGGAGGGGGAGTAAAAATCTTTACCTTTCTGTTTGGGAACCGCCTATAATGTATGTAGTATGGAAGATATTGGGAACTCTTGGTCGTTATGTTGACAATAAAAGCATACCTCTCAAAATTATTTTCATCACTGTTTTCGCTTCGAGCTCTGGCACGTCTGCAAATCCCTGCTTCCCTCTGCGAAGGGCCTATCTTTTACTTTTATGCAAGAGTCAGTAGTATTCCTTCTCATTCCAACCTACTCTTTAGTTGGCAAGCTTCATGTGATGGAAAGATCTGAGCATATATGGCCATTCAAATATATTTGATCACGAATTATTATTGTTGACAATTATCTATATGATAAATGAGTTGGGAGGCGAAACATTAAGCCCATATCTTTCTCAGTGTTCGATGGATGCTATTTGTTCTAAAAATATGCTTTGAGTGGTAGCAATCATGGAAGACTAAAAGATAGTTGAGTATGTGAAGTTTGCTGAATCAAAGCTCTCACATAGACTCTTCCTGAAAATAAGATGAATTGTAATTGTTTGATGACTAATAACACGGTTTGTTAGTTTTCAAGAAAGTTTATGATCTATACTTTAACATGTGAATAGCTTGTTACTTGACCATGAAAAGTTCTATGAGTTGAACTACTGTTATGATATATAATGATGCTAGAAAAGGTGATCGAAATTATCATTAATCAAACTTCTGCACCTGCTTGCATTCACACTTCATAAATTCTTTCTTTTAACATTTACCTACTCGAGGACGAGCATGAATTAAGCATGGGGATGCTGATACATCTCCAACGTATCTATAATTTATGAAGTATTCATGCTATTATATTATCTGTTTTGGATGTTTATGGGCTTTACTAAACACTTTTATATTATTTTTGGGACTAACGTATTGACCCAGAGCCCAGTGCCAGTTTCTGTTTTTTCCCTTGTTTCAGTGTTTCGCAGAAAAGGAATATCAAACGGAGTCCAAACGGAATGAAACCTTCGGGAGAGTTATTTTTGGAACGGAAGCAATCCAGAAGACTTGGAGTGCACGTAAGGGAAGCAACGACGAAGGCACGAGGCAGGGGGCGCGCCCACCCCCCTGGGCGTGCCCTCCACCCTCATGGGCCCCTCGTGGCTCCCCTGACGTACTTCTTCCTCCTATATATACCAATATACCCTAAAACCGTTGGGGAATAGAAGAGATCGGGAGTTCCGCCGCCGCAAGCCTCTGTAGCTACCAAAAACCAATCGGGACCCTGTTCCGGCACCCTGCCGGAGTGGGGGGGGGACCCTCACCGGTGGCCATCTTCATCATCTCGGCGCTCTCCATGACGAGGAGGGAGTAGTTCACCCTCGGGGGTGAGGGTATGTACCAGTAGCTATGTGTTTGATCTCACTCTCTCTCTCTCTCTCTCTCTCTCTCTCGTGTTCTTGATTTTTGCACGATCTTGATGTATCGCGAGCTTTGCTACTATAGTTGGATCTTATGATGTTTCTCCCCCTCTACTCTCTTGTAATGGATTGAGTTTTCCCTTTAAAGTTATCTTATCAGATTGTGTCTTTAAGGATTTGAGAACACTTGATGTATGTCTTGCGTGGGATACCCGTGCTGACAATGGGGTATTCTATTGATCCACTTGATGTATGTTTTGGTGATCAACTTGCGGGTTCCGCCCATGAACCTATGCATAGGGGTTGGCACACGTTTTCGTCTTGACTCTCCGGTAGAAACTTTGGGCCACTCTTTGAGGTTCTATGTGTTGATTGAATAGATGAATCTAAGATTGTGTAATGCATATCGTATAATCATACCCACGGATACTTGAGGTGACATTGGAGTATCTAGGTGACATTAGGGTTTTGGTTGATTTGTGTCTTAATTAAGGTGTTATTCTGGTACGAACTCAAGGGTTGTTTGTGACACTTATAGGAATAGCCCAGCGGATTGATTGGAAAGAATAACTTTGATGTGGTTTCGTACGCTACACTACAAAAAAAAGACACATCCGTGACATTTTGGGCCGAACGAATTTTTTTTCTGTCATACATATGACACTTCTATGAGGATAATTATGACAAAACCCGGTATTATCATAGATGTGGTGGGCTCCTACTTCCATGACAAAAAATCATGAAAAAAATGGGCTTTTCGTCCTGGGCGGGCCGGAGACACAGCTGCATGACATTCTTTGGGCCGTCCATGACAAAAAAATCATGGTAGAAGCGAGGGGGAGGAAAATTTCGGGGAGTTACGGTAACGGTGGGAGGTCGGGGGCCGAGCGATGCGCGCGTTCTCTAGATATCGTCTGTGGCGTGTGTCGAGGCGCTGGCTCGATGAACCCGAAGCGAGGCGTTGGGCTTTAACTGAACCCGGCGATTACCTGCGCAGGCTACGCGTTACTGAACCAGGCGATCGATCGGCGGCTGTTAATCGAACCGATCGGCGATTCGCCGCTCTGCTGCTAAGCGAAGTCGATCGATTGGACGAACAGTGGCGTTGTGGGGGGTGGATGAATAGTGGCGGTGGTGTTTCCTCCGGATGAACAGGACCCGTGGTGTGGAGGGCTGGATGAGCGATGAGCGGTGGAGGGTGCCCGTGGAGGGTGGTTGAACAGGACCCGTGGTGTGGAGGGCTGGATGAGCGATGAGCGGTGGAGGGGTGCCCGTGGAGGGGTGGTTGAATAGGAGCCGGTGGAGTAGGGCGCGGTGGAGGCTAGATGAACAGGAGCCCGTTGAGGCTGGAGGAGGTCGACGGTGGAGATGAACAGTATCCCGTGGAGTCCCGTTTTGCGGTACGCCACACCCCTCCCGATGAATAGGACCCCCATTTCGACCTTAGTGCTCCAACACAAGTCCGTTTCATCCGTTTTGCGGTACGCCACACCACTCCCGATCAACAGGGCCCCCGTTTTGACCGCAGGAGGTCCGTTTCCTCCGTTTTGCGGTACGCCACACCCCTCCCGATCAACAGGACCCCGTTTCGAACGTGGCCGGTCGAACACAAGGCCGTTTCCTCCGTTCTGCGGTACGCCAGGCCTCGTTTCCATCGCATGTTCCGCCCAAGCCGGTTGGCTCCCACGCGTTCCGTTGCCTCCCGATGAACACGACGCATTATGTTGCCTCCCCATGAACACGCCGCATTCCGTTGCCTCCCCATGAACATGACGACGGCGCTGTTTCTCCATTCCGACCCAGCCATGTACACGAGCCCTCGCCGTACGTATGCGCGACTAGGCGTTCGAGACCCTGCCCGTATGTACGTACGTGGCCGTATTTTCTTTCTTGCACCCTGGCCGCTGTACGTATGTGTACATGCTACGTGCGCGCCTCTACTACGACATGTGCGCGCCTCTACAACGACCAGTATGTACGTACACGTTCACGACCAGAATGACAACGCTACGTACGCTTCGACCAGGTGGGTCTCGACTGTCAGGCACTTCCTTGCGTGCGAAGATGTAGCTGGTGGGTCCCAGCAGTCAGGGGGCGAATCATTTTTTTTGCCCGGACGCACTTCCTTGCGTGCGAAGGTGTAGCTGGTGGGTCCCAGCAGTCAGGGGGGAAATGCTTTTTTGCGAAATACGGTGGCCCGTCCGGTGGGTCCCTGCTGTCAGGTGGAGGAATAATTATTTTCCGCGTAATAAGGAGGCACTTCCTTGCTGCGGCCGTGGACCCAGCTGTCAGCCTCTCCACATACTGTCCACGTCCGATAGAAGTCGTTCCTCGACCACGTTGACCACACCGCGCCGAGAGCACCAGGGCAGTGGACAACGGCGAGGCCTAGGAAGGGGACGACGGGGAGCCGGGGAAGACGCGGCAGTGGAAGCCCGCGCGAAGAGGAGTACGAGGGTTCACTGGTTTGGCTACGGTGTGAGGCTGCCATCGCCGCAGGGCCTGGCCAGCGGTGGGAATAGTAGGGGGCGGTGAGGCCTCCGCGGCAGCACATCCGGCCACGGGAAGCAGGAGCATGCGACACGACCGACGCTGCTTTGGGAGGCTGGAGCAAGAAGACCAGAGGTTGAAGAAGCACTACGGCCGTTGGATGGACATCGTACGATCACTGGAGCTAGAATCGTTTATATTGACTAAGTTGACAAAGCCCTCCGTCCCCGTCAACTTAGTTGGCCCACAAGTCGGCCCCCCACCAAGGTGGGTCCCAGCTAGCAGAGGGTATTCATTTTTTTGTGCTTAATAAGGCGGCACTTTCGGTGGGTCCGAGCTGACAGCAGGGGGAACGTTTTTTTCACGAAATACGGTGGCCCGTCGGGTGGGTCCCAGCAGTCAGGGGAATTTTTTTTTCGCGAAATACTGGTGGCCCGTCCGGTGGGTCCCTGCTGTTAGGTGGAGGAATAATTGTTTTCTGCGTAATAAGGAGGCACTTCCTTGTGGCTGCCGTGGACCCAACTGTCAGCCTCTCCACGTACAGTATTCTTCCGATCGAATTCGGTCGTTGACCACATTGACCACGCCGCACCGAGAGCACCACGGCGATGGACGACGGCGAGGCCTAGGAAGGGGACGACGCGGAGCCGGGGAAGACACGGCAGTGGATGCCCACGCAGAGAGGAGTACGAGGGTTGACTGGATCGGCTGCGCTGCCGTCGCTGCAGAATAACAGGGGGTGTGGGTGAGTGGAGTGGAGGGATGGCCTGGCCAGCGGTGGGAGTAGTATGTGGGCAGTGAGGCCTCCGCGGCACCACAGCCGGCCACGGGAGGCAGGAGCAGGGGGCAAGATCGGCGCTGCTTTGGGCGGCTGGAGCAAGAAGACCAGAGGTTGAAGAAGCACTACGGCCGTTGGATGGACATCGTACGGTCAGTCGAGCTAGAATCGTGCATATTGACTAAGTTGACAAAGCCCTTCATGCCCGTCAACTTAGTAGGCCCACTATACTGGGTCCCAGCTAGCAGGGGGAGTATTCTTTTTTTTGGGCGTAATAAGGAAGCACTTCCTTGCGTGCAAAGATATAGCTGGTGGGTCCGAGCTGTCAGCGGCGTTAACGTTTTTTATGAAATATAGAGGCCCTTTCGGTGGGTCCCAGATGTCAGGTGGAGGAATCATTATTTTGCGCGTAATAAGGAGGCATTTCCTTGCGTGCGGCCGTGGACCCAGCTGCCAGCCTCTCCATGTAAAGTCCACTTCAGATGCATGTCGGTCGTTGTCCACATTGACCACGCCACGCCGAGAGCACCAGGGCGGTGGACGACGGCGAGGCCTAGGAAGGGAACGACACGGAGGCAGGGAAGACTCGGCAGTTGTTGCCACGCGGAGGGGAGTATGACTGTACGAGGGTTTAATGGTTCGTCTGCCGTCGCCGGAGAATAAAGCAGGTGTGGGACTGTGGGTGAGTAGAGGGATGGCTAGGCCAGCGATGGGAGTACGTTGGCGCGGTGAGGCCTGCGCGGCAGCAGAGCCGGCCGCGGGGAGGAGGGAGCAGGCAGTCCCGCCGGCGCTTGTTTGAGCGGCTGGAGCAGGAAGAGCAGAGATTGAAGAAGACGACGGCCGTTGGATGGACATCCAACGAGATATCTGTGCCATCTGTGGAAAGCCTCGAATCTGTGGAAAACAGCATACATCCCATCTGCCATTATTTCAAATAGTTTACAGCCCATTTGCTAATTCTTATGGGTTTTTTGGAGCCCATATTCTTTTCGTTAGCATTACATCCCATATTGTGGCCACGGTTAAAAAATTATACGAAATTTTGCATATGTTGGTGCGGTCTGAACTGTTTTTAATCCCGAAATTTCGAGTCACATTCAGACTGATTTTAAAAATAAATGTATATCAATATAAAATCCAATAAATTGTCCACGCATAAAAATCAGTGCAATTTAAAATCTCAAAATGAAAAAAAGATATTTGAAACTAATTGCCGGTTCGATGTGTTTAAAAAATGTACAACCCATTTCTCATTACTGATAGGCCATTTTCTTGGCCAGCCGAATGAAGCTCTCCTCGTCTTGAAAGATTTTTAGCCCAACAGGCCTGATAAAGCGACTTACTTGAAAAATCACAAAAAAACTGGGCTAGCCATTTTCAGAAATAAAAAAAACTACTGGGCTGGTCTGTGGTAAACATAAAAGAAAAGGCTGTCTAGACAGGCCAGAGCGTCCCGCACAGCCCAGTTGACACCCTGCTTCCGTCTCAAAAACAAATTAGATAAATGCCACTCCAATTATGGCGATTCATAAAAATGCCACTACAATTTCCAAACTTTGAAAAATGCCACTCCAATTTTTGCAAACTTTTAAGAACGCCACTGCAGTTTGCAAACTTTGAAAAACGCCACTCCAGACTTCGAAAAATGCCACTAGAAATGGCATGAAATGGCATTTTTCAAAGTTTGGAAATTGCAGTGGCATTTCTTGCAGGCATTTATCAAATTAACCCAAAACAAAAATAACTGGTCAAGCTGCTGGGTCCCTGGTGTCAGCCGCTCGTTGTGCAATTCTCTCGTTTATTGACTATGTTGACAATGGCATGGGACCCAGATGTCAGAAATCCACTAGGAGGAGCCATTTTTTTATTGGCTTGAAATAAGGAGGCACTTGCTTGCGTACTGCCATGACCTTGGCGGGTCCCTGCTGTCAACCTCTCCACGTACAATCATCTCCTGATTGTGTACGCGTCAACTTGCTAGGCCCACAAGTCAGCCTCTAAATCCATGGAGGACAAATACAACCCATTTAAAAAAATAACAGCCCATTCCATACGTTCAAACGGAAAGTTCAACATTCAGAGCAAAGTAACAGGTCTGATCCACATATAGAGTACTGAACTTCCACGTTGACAACCATCATAGCCAAGTTAACTATCTACTCCCACTAATACTCTAGTAGCGTACAAGTACTAACTTACTTTTAGCTAACTAGATGCCAGCACCGGCATCCTGCGCCTCGCCTCGGACTTGCTAGAGGTGCGATAGGGCGCGTTGCTCGCGTGCGTTGGCCCTTTCCATGCCGGTGTGGTCCAGCAAAGCTTCGGCTTCCAAGCAGGAAACCCACTTGACGAGCTGGTAGTAAAAATCGGCGTCGCGAACGCGTGCGTGCCCGACAGCCTCCAGGGCTATTTGCGGGGCGCCGGCCTCCACGTAGTCGGCCCAGTTGCGGGCGCTCTGCTCACGACTCAGAGCGTCGGTGCGCTACTGCTCCATGTCCCGCTGGCGGCGCAAATCGGTGATACGCTGCTCCTCCGCCAGGCGGTCGCGCTCCAACAACTCCTGCTCCTCCGCCATGTGGTCGTGCTCCAACAACTCGATCTGTGCATTGCCATCTAAAGACAGATAGAATGCCTCCTCCCTCCGGCTGCCTTCGGCGTCGCCTACCGCGGACGGGCGGGAGCATGGCGGACGTGGCGAGCGACGTCGGACCGGTGGGGGCTTATGAGGATATGGCGAGTTGGGTCACGGTGGCACCGGAGAAGGCTGGGAAACAATACTTATAGGGGGAAGGTAGCGCGACGGTCATCGGAATTCAATGCATAATGGCTTAGCGCGCCAGCTTGCCGTGGAAAACTAGGGAAACTGAAATTATGACTGTGTCGTCCCGTCCCGCCTGGGTCGCACGCCGGCATGGCGGTCAAACGAGTGCACTCGAATCATCTCCCTCCTTGTCAATAATGATTCCATGGATTTAAAAAGCCCGCAACAATTAAAGCGTATCTTTTTCGCATCGGTTAGCTGCCTTAATTACGGCCGGCTACATGCAGGCACTCAGAATCACTCACAGGCAGTATGCGAAGCAGCATGCAACGAGTCATAGCCGAGGGCACGCATGCAGCCACTTAAATCGCTGGAATTAATTAGGCTTAAACTTCTGCATGCCATTAATTATTGCCATGCCTTGGTCTTGCTGCTTTGCTCATGGGACTAATAAACCCGGACGGAGGGAGTACCTTGGTTGGTGAAAGGTTTGAATTAAGCCCTACAAACCGGAAAGGAGGTACTAGTACGTGCGTGATCCACTATTTATTCGTGTAGGATCGAGTAGGTCGTTTCTTGAATTGAGCCCTGCAAACCGGAAAGGAGGTAGTACGTGCGTGATCCGCTATTTATCCGTGTAGGATCGATAGTGTAGCTTGTTAGTTTCTTCAGAGGTAGGCATTTTTATCCGTGTAGGATCGATAGTGTAGCTTGTCAGTTTCTTCAGAGGTAGGCATTTTTATTCAAAAACTGCCACCCATCTTCGTCGCAAATAAAACTGCCAGAGCGCATTTGTAGGCTAGCTAGTGATCGATCAGTAACTTGTAAACACTAAGCAAACAGAAATAAGTAACTGTTAATGCATCTCAATGATTCACAGATCATATACAAATATGTAGCTCGAAAAGCAAAGATCAGCCACTTCGGATCTTGCGTCGCAACTAAAACTAACTAGTACGATTCCCATACATAAGATCAACATGTTAATGCATCTCAATGATTCACAGATCATATACAAATATGTAGCTCCAAAAGCGAAGATCTAGAAAAACATCTGTTCTTCCTACTAACATGGATGCTTCTCTTGGCCAACATTCAAGATCAGGTGAAAGACAAATTTGTTTGCGAAGTCTACAATTCCTCTTGCAAGCGTTAGTGGTTTCACCAACAGCTGGAACCATGAGAATGAATCACACATGATGGAGGAACATCCACGCAATATGATTTGGTCTTCTCTCGATCACACCATGAGACTATTTTGAATACAAACTTTAACTTAGGAAAATGATGCCCATTGTATAATCAGACCAAAGCAATGAAGCACCTAGTGTTGGCGATAAATAGTACAGTACTACTTTTCTGCAGTCCATGAAGTGACTATCCAATCTTTGTGTCTATTTTCAAATGGCACTTGCATGCGATGACTATACTATTCTCTTGTGCAGTTCAACCAAAATAGCAGCAGGCGAGACATCTCATGCGCACAAATATCAAGCAGCTAGTAAACATATACCACACCATGTTCGCAGTGATGGAAGAGGTGAAATTGATACAACCGAAATTGAGCATCCAATCATTGAATCCTGTCCTGCACCTCCAATGTAGGTCCACCCTGCCAATAAATTCACATGCAAACCATTAGTATTACTATTTAATGACTGTACAAAAGATTAGCAAGATAGTAGCAAACAATGTACCTTCGTAATGAACAGCTCATAGTGCCACCAATTGGATATAAAAGTTTGGAAAAAAAACATGCTCCTAATGTTGAACCAGTTGGACATTTTGTGCAGTTCCACTAAAATCGAGCATCCCTATTTGCGTAGATATTGAAAGTGTGATTACTATAAAAGTGGCACTAGTTGAAGCATAGACTCACAAATATAAGCATTCCAATTTCTTAATGGGAAAAGGTAGCAAGACTGTTTGTAACCACCTGTTTGAAGGAATAAATAAAGCAACAACGGCTGATGTCAAGAAGGCATACATAGTTTTTTCTGAAAAACTGAGCCATTCCTGACCTTTCCTCTTTTTTTAAGCAAATTTTGTGCAGTTCTACTAAAATAAAATGCCAACACCACCATGACAATTCAGTGACACTGTACAAAAGGAAATGACTTAACATTACATCATGATGTCAGGTATATAGTCGACAGGCATTAGAGACAAACATACAGACCTCCTCCGATAACATAATGAACATTAATTTTAACAAAGGTGTGACTAGCTTTACCAGGATAATTTGAGTGAACTCTACACCCTCTGTTCCTTAATATAAGAAGTTTTCGCGGTTCAATTTAAAGTACCCAAACGTCTAGTATTTAGAAAAACAGGTAGTAGTTTTCTTGAACACATATCTGGGAAAGCTTGCCACACTTTATTTATGTCCATACGCTAATGCAACACCATTCGAATACTACACATATACACTAATCCAGTGGCTAGTGCAACAGTAGAGTAGTTAGTTTATTACAGGGTACAATACAATTGTTTTAATGAACAGATTACAATAAACTCTAGCACTAGAAGGTTTCTATAAGAATTAACAATACAAAATGTAAAGGTAACAAGTTTCAGCATTGGTATACTAGCTGTGCATGAGCATTAAACCAAATACAAAAGTCTGAAGGTAACTAGCATTATTAACTAACGACAGTATAAAAAATTTGCAAACCATGTACCTCCAAGGTAAATATCATTACGAACTCAGGGGGACCTTAAAAATTGCTATCCCAATCTTGATAATCGATCAAACATAAAAACTTGATCGAACGAATCAAGAGAACAACCGGAGGAGGAGGTGCCCACTCTTGACCTTTCCTCTTGTCTTCATAATTGTCTGTACAGTTTAACCAAAATAAAATGACATCAGCGCCTTGGCATTTTGGTGACACTGTACAAAAAAATTAACTTATCTCATGAAAGTGAGGTATGTAATCTATAAGCATTAACAGTGCAAAAATCTGAAGGTAGTAACAAGTTTCATCGTTGGTAGGCTGTGCAACAGCATTAGAATGCTTTAGCTGAAAAATCTTTAATACATCCACAATCAACAGCTAACCGTGAAATAATCTAGTGACATTAAATGGCATTACTTAAATTTATCGGTGGCATTAGACTAAGAGCGACATTAGTTAAATGTGGCATCACTTTTGTAGTAGCATTGCTTGACTTGACTGCTGGCGTTATACTAACATCAAAAAAAGTAGCAATAAGAGCGTGGGAGGCCCATTCGGACAGTGGGTGCACCAGCACCTTTTTCCTATGTGAGGACAACAAACCGTTCGACCTGGTCATTCTCTATTGCGTTGTCATGCCTTTCTACCCTTCTTCAACCAAGAGACACGAGACTCGTTCCTTAGCTACTGATTTTCCCCTTTTCAACCTAGATGCGGGTTCGATGCCTACTCTCTTGGACAAGACAGTCTCCTTCCTTTCCTTATTCAACCCGCACATGGATTAGTCCGCATGAAGTAGGGTTTCCTTTAATAGTGCAAATTATGGTTTTCGTCTGCGTCGCCGGCAGAGCAGAGGATAGCAAATTGGGAAGATGGTGGAGTGGAGAAAGATCCACATGCAACGACGTGGCAGATGGGGCAATAGAACACGGGTATGGTTCGAAAAGAGGTAGCATACCTGAGAGTCGGCGGGAAGTGGCTTCGCTCGTGGTCGTCGTCCTCCGCACACAATACGGCAGCGAGCTTGGGGACGGAGGCCATCCCGCGCGGGTGCTAGGTCTGAGAGGACGGCTTTGTCTTCAGTGCGTGACCTCGCTCGCCGACGACGAGTGTGTCAACGCTGCACGTCCTTTTCTTCCCCGGCGGATCTGTGACCATTGGTGAGGAGGGAGAGAGGGGCTGTCTTTTTTAGGTCTGGAGAAAGGGTGGTAGTGTGAGAAGCAAGTGGGTAGCCCTTGGCAAGAAAGCGCTGAAGCTCCAGCCTATATATCTTTTTTATACTACTATTACTGGAGGTGGAGTAGTGGTAGAGTAGTTTATATTTTCTCTGCGTACAGTACCAGTTAGTCGTGCATCGAAACTGAATGGCACGCCATTAAAAAAATAAAGGTCGATAACTAATGTGGCACCTCGGGCCAACGCGGCCAGATCGCATTTTGCACGAGAAATTACACACCATGTTTCGTTGACATGTTGTCCCGTTCCAACATATCAGTGAGACGACGGCGAGTAGTAGGAGTATTTCCGAACGGACGTGTAGGTTGCGGCGCCTCTTCATGAACCGTGGCAAACTGGCAACCATCCACTGACCCTTCGCCTTTCCCTCTCGATTTGGAACTGCTGTCGCACGCTCTTCCTCTTCCTCCTCCATTTTCCTTCAGCCCTTCACCCTTTCTTCTGCCATTGTTCGATCATCTTCTCCATGGAGGGAACAGGCCGGAAACGACCCCGTTATTATTGCCCCGATCTGAAAGATGACGTGGTGGAGGAACTCATTGATCGGTGCGACGTCATCACCTCGGCTAGCATGGCAGGTTCGTTCAAGCCCATTCTTGACTCAACTAATAACATCATTACAAGGAAACCAAGAGTCAAGGAGCGGTTTGATCTCCCCTATCTTCTTCGCCGTGACCCTGATGACTGGCGCCGGCACGACGGAGGCCTCGTCCGTGCAAGTTGATGCCGCTTGATAATGATACATACGATGTTAAGATGCCAACTACGAGTGGGAACTTGTGAATGTGTACACTCGTGACCGGGTTTCACTTCCAAAAATCTCAGCAGACTGCCCAGAGGTTGAGCACACCGGTATTGTACGCACGTTCCAATACAATCATGGTGACTGTCTTCTACGGAAGATAGCAATTTGTCGGGTTCCCAACCGCTCTTGGAATTACAACAACTATGAAGTTGTTGCTATCTTCGACAAGTTTGTTGCCGTCCTTGGTGGTTTGACTCAATGGATATTGCTCAAAAATCAGTTTCTGTACACGGATGAGTACTGTGATGCAATTCAATACGAGGGCCTTGTGTTTGCTGCCACCACTCGTGGCACTGTTTTTGCATAGCATCCTCGTAGTTTCGGTATGTTTGTCTTCCATCGTAATTATAATTGTTTCATCCACATGCATGTGGGTTAGCAAGTTTCCCTTTACTAATTAACCTTCTTCTTGTGTTTCCAAGGTCCTGTGAACATTCCACCACCTATACTTGAAAAATTTTATAACCAAGGGGGAGATGACGACGGTTATGATCACGAGCATGAGGACGAGCAGCGCCCATATACTCTTTGGCGCCTGGCAACTAATTCCAATGGATCACCTCTTCTTGTGTGTATACAGCCCACTGATGATGTTACTGCTAAGGAAGCAGGTGTAGTCTCCCATGGTCGCACTCTCCGGACCTATTCCAACACCCGTTGCATGGTATTCGGGATGGATACTAGTGTGCTAGCACCAACTCCTTCTCCCTGGTACAGAATTGATAATCTTGGAGAAAACTCGCTCTTCCTTGGACAAAACTATCCAATGATGGTGAAAGGCGATCCAACTGCTGTTGACACAACGTTACTATCATTTATGAGAAGCAACTGTGTCTATACCTCGGACATTTGGGTGGTTCCCTACCACGTATCGATATAGTAGGCCGCTTCAGCCTGGATGATCAGTCCTGCTTGGTCTCCAGATCAACAATGGATGGCCCGTCCCAGAGAATCACTTGTGGTTCAAAGCAAGCGTTTCCAACTCCGAGGAATGGTTGAGTTGAAGTTCATTTCATTGCTTGTTATTTGTTGTGTGGTGAAAACTTTAGTATTTATAATGTATCCTCATTGTCGATGTGGGTTGATGACCTGTTGTATGTAATAAAATGATATGCTTGTGATAAACTTACTAAATTTATGAATGTCTTTCGAGTCGCTTCTCTGAGTGAGTGGTGTGACGAGGCAAATTTTTTTTTTCCGAATACATAATTGTACGTGCATTGCAACAGGTTATCGGATGAGGCCAATCAAAAATAGTACTACACTATTTGTACTAGCTTCACATGCTTCGCGCGTCGTGCGGGTGTTTTTACTGTAGCCATATTGTACGTAACCAGCACCTCGAATCCTCGTTACTAGTACTATATAGTAAGTAGTAGGAGTAGTAGGGTGGCATGGACGACCCCAAGCATTCACGTCCAGGAGTACGGCACACGCCACCGGCACGACTTCCATCTGACACCATATTTCTTGGAGTCCATGCTAGAGCAATCTCTTCAACCTCATCGTTTCTCTAACTCAGCCATCGCGCGGCGGGCGAAGTGGGGGTTTGCCGATAGTAGGTTTCCTTAACCGCAGTCCCACTAGTAAGGCCAACTCCAACGCACGACCCCAAACGGATCTCCATTTTGCACGAACTCCAACGATAATTTTGACTAGAAAAGCAAGACCAAAGAAAACAAGAACCACAAGAATACATTTTACTACTCCTGTAAGTTGGATTAGTGCCTTCTCGATGCATTCATTGTTGATCTACGGAGGCTCGATCTTGCGTGCTTCTTTCTTCTTCGAGTGTAAAGAAGTAGACGTTGCTTCCTCGCATCTAGTCTCATGTCTAGCCTCTATTCTAGTAGGAGTACCAACAAGTGCACTAATCTCATCTCTAGCCTCTGTGCTAGCTAAAAGTGATAGAACATCTACTAAATTGCGCTCTATCAATATATGGATGTACTCTTCTTCGCAATACAAAAACATGCATCCATTCTACTCCCTCCGTTGCATAATACATGTCTTCTATTTGTCAAAATATATATGTATCTAGACATGTTTTAGTATATAGGTACATCCATTTTTGGACAAATGGAAGTCAAGTATTTTGGAACGGAGGGAGTACACAATAAATTTTTTAAGTTAGCACAACTAGTCTAATCCGAGAGCACAATCGAAGATTTGGTCGGGTTCTTCCTCCTTTTGCCGACACGTGGGAAATCCAGCATCCAGGTCGTGTCATGAAAGAAAATAGAGTGGTAGTTGAAGCCATGAGATGTGCATCTTGGGTTAAACTGTAAATAGAATCTTACTACTCTTGAGTAACTCCAAAAGCGGCCACCGAAGATCTTTCTTGGATTTGTTTTTCATCACCAGCACATCGAGGTGAAAGATGTGCAGGTTCGATGGGTCCGCTATGATTCATCGACATGTGGGACCGCATGTGAGCAAACAGACGATGGGCTCCGCGCGTCCGCTGCCTGGCTGAGAAGAGAGATAGAGGAGGGCTGAGCACGGACTGCAGGAAATTTGCTCGATATAGTGGGGTGGCATGGGCCATAACTAGCATTCATGTCTAGCAGTACGGCACACGCCACCCACACGAGTACCATCCGACACCAATTTTCTTAGAGTCCGTGCTACAGCCATCTCTTCTCCCTCATGTTTTCTCAGCCATCGCACGGTGGGCGAGGTGGGGGTTTGCCAATAGTCGGTTTGCTCAACTACGGTCCCACTTGTAAGTGAAAATGCAACACCGCACGCATTCCCGCTTGAGCGGCGTGCCAGACAACCGTGTGGGGGTGCGCCGCGAATGCGGCAGGCTTTTCCTTTTGAACTCGTAACTTGTAAAATTTGGTTCAGCTCCATGGCGCGACCGATAGATAGAAAATAACGATTTTGCCTAGAGTAACGAGAAGTTTGGTTCTGGCGCCGTTCATGCATGGAGTACGTACGAAAATTATGAAGTTGATGCGAAAGGTAAGATAATTACTGTAGTATCATATACTACTACATGGATTTGACGGAAAGATAAAAATACATACGGATCCATCAACGACATCCTCACGCCTTAGTGCGCCGGGTCACCAACCGACGTGTGAGGAGCAGCGGCGTTGGCGGCGAGCTCAACGTGCTTCTGAACAATGCCGTCCAAGGTTGCCCTGCGGTCCAAGAAGGCCAACGTCCTATCGTCCTCCTGTTGCATGTAGTAGGCTTTGTGGATGATTGGCGCGTAGACGTGGGTGATTATGTTGATGGTGTCTTGCTGCGCCAGGCGCTGCGCGGCTAGCGCGACCTCGAGATGGACATTCTCCGGCGCGACGGCAGGCAGTCGCAGGGCCACCAGTTCGTCGAAGAGGTTTTCACCATAGTGGCCGTTGAGGATGGCGGGCATCGCAGAGCCCGGGCGCGTCGGCTAGAGGCTTATGTCAAAGTCGTTCGCGAGCTTCTTGACGACGGTGAACTTGTCAAGGAAACCTACGAGGACCTCGTCAAACAAGGAGACGAAGCTGTCGTCCAAGCGGCCCCTCACCCTGGCGGCCTCAAGCAATACTACATGGAGACGTTCCTCAGTGCCGGGCCGCAGGCCGGTGTCGTGGACCATCTGGCACAGCCGGCAGATGCTCGTGCTCATCGCCTCCATGGGTCTAGCTTAGCTTCTAGTCAACTGATCTTGCGATTCGAGTGATCACTCTTGCCCTTGGTTAGCGTGCGTAGGTGCGTAGGATTTCATACTACTCCTCGGCCCTCTACTGCACCTGCCTTTGGCTGTATGATAGGTGGGCCAGCCACCCCCTGGGCCCACATGTCATTCACCCAAAGGCAGTTGCCGTAAGTCAATGAAGTTGCGTCCCCCTCCGTGCCGGTGCAGTATAGTCATCTCACCGGACCTCTAGATGTTTACTAGTTTATTGGTCCCCTTTGCATTTTGCGCCAAGTTTTGACCTTTGATCTAACTAATAATACGTTAATGCATGTCAATAAAAATGTTGTGTAAGTCACCTTACGAAAACCAAATAATCGCAAAACACTTATGGACGGTGCATTAACTCCCTCCTTGTTTCTTATTTCGTGACATATCAACCAATGAGAGATGTAGGCCGTGCATGCTTTCAATGACTTGAGACTACCAAACATGACATCCAGTGTTTAGTTCATTGCATGTAACCTATTAGTACTCTAGTTAGCAAAAAAACATTAAGTTCTCTCGCCAATAGGAATAAAACACCATGTATTTATTTATAGAGGGAGTAGTACATTTTTTGTGACATGCATTATAGATATTGCTAGTCAAATACTAAAATCCAGATGGACGTGGTAGTACTCCTAAATCCAGACAGTGGTGCTACTAGTACTAGTAGTAGTAATACCAATGTAGTAGTAGGAGTACCAGCACTGTACTACCCGTTGGTCAAATTATTATGTGCTACTCCTCACATTGAAGTGACAACACCCTGCGCCGGAAATGACACCTGAGTATAGGCGCCGTGTTCGGCATACCATAGTCAGCCTCACCGTCTGCAGTCACTATCATCATGGCTGTAGAGCTAGCCTGCTTACAACTAGCCCTGTTCGACATAATTTCCCGTGCGTAGATGCCCGTGAATTGCACGGAACACCAAGATTGGGGGTGGACGGCTCCGGCAGCGGCCATCGCGCCAGATTTTTCCACGTCCTTCTAGATGTGGTGGGGAGGAGATCAGGCTGATTGTGAGAGACAAGGAGTTGTTTGTAAATAGGGAACAAGTGGGGGCATCTTTTTGCAAAAATGGAGAAGCTTGGTTTGTATGTGTCAGATCTAGATCTGACGGCTATCGGTGAAAGATGGGAGGCACAACATCATCACCAACTCAAGACCTGTTTGATTCGCAGGATTTTGAAAAGGCAGGAATAGGACACGACAACATTACAAGTTTCAAACTGATATTACAAATGTTAGGAGTAATGCTGCACCTACGAAGAGGGAATTACTAGGAAGTTTACGTAAGAACTTTCGTTACTTTAGGTGGATGCAGCATTATTGTACAAACTAAAATCCACCGCCTTGACAAGTCACTAATGGGCAAATTAGTTTTCGAGTCTCTGGCACTTGATGTTTCAAAAACAAATTCAGCTTCTGTGGAGACTTTGTCATTTAGGCTTAGACGCATGCGGTGATCAGCACACCATTCATTGTTGTACCAGAGAACGCCAAACCTCATTACCTTGAGCACACTTGCCTTCAGAACAAAGAACCTGGCCAATTTAATCTCAGATGTGCTGCCTCGGTAGTCGATCAAATCAATTTCCGTAAGATGGAGATCAAGGCGTTCGATGAGATTGTTATAGTGCAGCACATTTTTCACTTTCGGGTCTTTTTAATCTGCAAAAGAAGAGAACATATTAGAGCAGCTGGTTGCATAAGGTTGCCGTGTCATCAAGAGGTACCAATATCATTCGCTCATACGATAGGGTTGGTTGGCTAGTGATATTATTTCACTCTCTCTCTCTCTCTCTCTCTCTTTCTCTCTCTCTCTCTTTCTGTTTCCTCTCATTTAACTAGGAGCACGTGAAGAGATTGGGCATTTGTTTCCTTCCACTATGTGGCCGATGCCATATTTCGCAAAAGTATGCCACATAATACGCATCGATGTCAAATCAAAAGATTTTGGCACCGCTCTCGCGATGTCAGAGAGTTGGCACCGTTGTGCACACAGACCCACATGTATAAACAAATCAATCAAACCAACTACACCAGCCTCTCACTCTCCCAAACAAGTGTTTTTTTATTGCCTCAGTCCTCTCTCTCTCTCTCTCTCTCTCCCATGCAGTGTTTTTTCATTACGTGAGTTAATTTGGCACCGGAGCAAAGTTGGTGATCCAGATTGGGGCACCAGGTGAGAAATGGAGGGGCATCGATGCCAAATGCATCACAAGTGAATTTGGCACATGTTTTGGCCTCCATAGCCCACTTTTGTACTCCCTCCGTCCCAAAATTCTTGTCTTGAATTTGTCTAAGTATGGATGTATCTAGTTACATTTTAGTGTTAGATACATCCGTATCTAAACAAATGTAAGACAAGAATTTTGGGACGGAGGGAATACTACCCCGTATTTGGTATAAAATTTTGACCATAGATTTACATAAGAAAATGCCAACGCATGTCACTAAAAATTACACCATTTGAAATTATGTTCAAATATGAATCCAACAATATAGTACTTAGTGACATGCATTAACACTTTGTCAGTTTAATCTATGGTCAAATTTTGATACTACAAAATTGAAAGTGTAAACCAGGACGGAGGTAGTACTTGCTCTTAGGGTAACCATAGAGTTACTAGAGTAGTCTAAGTTACTTTTCACTATGACTAGCCTAGGCTACTATAGTAGTACAACATAACAACGATGCAGGTGATCACGTGAGAAAAAATACTAAAAACATTTCTTTTGGTGAAGTGCGTAGATACAGTTTTGAACACTACACTTGTCATCGTAATTTGGGAAAATTACTAAAAAAATTGAGCTACGTTGTGATTACCGTTTACTTATAGGAAAGAAGATTCACCTCGATGAGTATCTTCTCCGTGCACGGAAAGCATGTAAGGAATCCAACAACTTGATCCAGATTGGGGCCGATAGATTTTAGTGCTAAGATCTTCACTGTGCGCATGGACTGGGTCAAGCTTGTGGGAATCATTTTCTGGAAGACGGTCGTAAATACATCAAGAAGAAATTTAAAAATGTGAATTTCAAGAAGACGGAGAAGAAGATGAGTGATGTATCTGAACGATTACGGATCCAATAAAGAGTTCGGAGAATTTGGCAGACGAGTACACCAACGCTGTCAATTTCGGCGCGTCAATGACCCTGATTTTTGTTGGACCTTCTAGATCTGATACAAGAAATCTCTCAAGGAAAGGCGCATTCTCAATGACCATAACGTGGAACAGCTGGAGTGATCTCTTCCCAATTGATGTCTTGTTGCGGGGCAGCAAGACACATAAATCCATCGGAGATTTGTCGAGGCGATGTGGAGGCTAATGAACCCGTGGATCTGCTCAAGACGAAGGTACTCGAACGCAGTACAGCTGCGGAGCAGGTGCTCCATAGCCTTCTTCGAGATGACAATGTCAAAGAGGTCGAGCTGCTTGAGTTGAGGGAGAAAAAGGGCGGGCGCGGCATTAATCTGGGGAAGATAGCAGGAGCCCAAGCTGGCGTGGCACAGCGTTGGCGTGAGGTGGAGCGCGAACGGCGGAAGAGAGTGACATCGTCCAGCTTCAAAGATGAGCTCCTCGCGCTGATCTAGGGCGGGGGATAAGAACCACTCGTCGAACTTGGGTTGGACCTTGTAGTTGGTACTGAACATGCGGATGTCAAGGCGTCTGGTTGGCCCAGGGTGCGATGAAAGGATCTTGGAGACTACGGCCATGCGTTTGCAATCCCCGTCGCAGAGGCAGCTGTCGACGGTGAGGTTGAGGGGGATGCAGCGCCAGAGGGGGCGCCACCGCCGGGAGAGCAGGGCGGTCTGCACGGCAAATTTGGTGGGGAGGAGGCCGATGATGACGAGTAGCCTGTCGTCGGGGGAGGTTGCTGATGAAGTCCAGGCTCGCCGGATGAGGTTTTGGCTGGAGCCGCCTCCTCTTGTTGGCTGCCTCGCCGTCCATCTCAACTGGCGGCGACGCCGGTGTACACGTGTGCTAGTGTGTGTTGTGTGCTGGGTGTGCGAAAAGTCGTCCTTACATGCATGCCTCCGCAGTGGTGGTGAATTGTGCGTGAGTGTGTCCTTTGCGCGCAAGAAGTTTGTCCTCAATGCGCCCTCAATTTACTAGCGTGCGGGGTGCTACCTCGAGTGGTTTACTTCACCGCGTGTCAGATGGGCCTCTAGTTTACTAATTTTCACCCACTGTCACATGTCCCAGCACACGAAGATACAGAACGCAAGCTGACAAGGCAGCGTGTGGATTGGTTGACCGGTCAACTAAACAATATACAGAGCTATACGCTGACACAGTGAGCGTATAATCCGTCGGTATAGAGAGTTCAAGTGAGAGGGGAGGCCTGTGAGAGATAGCAGAGAGAGAGAGAGAGAGAAAGAGCTACTCCCTCCGTTTGATAATGTAGTTCCAACATTCTTTTTAAGTCAAAATTTTGAAACTTTGACCAAGTTTATAAAGAAATTACTTATATCTACAATACCATAGATAAATGATAGTATGAAGTAAGTACATGTTGTGATGAATCTAATGATCATTCTAGATGTAAATGTTTTTCTCCACATATACCTGGTCAAACTTTTCTGAGGTTTGACTTTCCAAAACATTCATATGCTTATGGACGTGACAGAGTCCCTAACTCGAGAGAGAGAGAGAGAGAGAGAGAGAGAGAGAGAGAGAGAGAGAGAGAGTGAAAAAAGTGTGTGTGCGTGTACGAAAGAGACATGGACAACACACGATAAAAGTAGAGAAAAAGCATGCGTGTCTTATGCAAACATATCACACATGCATCTTCGACAACGGATGCAAGGTGAGGAGATAGTGTGTGGTTGTTTGGAACCGGGAGAGCAAGACCCCTAGCACGTGGCCAAGAGGGGTCTGACAAACAAGGGAGAGAGGTCGAGAGAGACGTACGGAGAAAATGCAGACATGGGGAGGAGAGAGTGTATGTTTGTCATAGAGAGATCCCCTGGAGATCGTGATGGGACTACATGGGTGGGAGATCGAGTAACAAGGTGTGTGCACGATAGAAGATGCCCCGAGAGATATCGAGATAGACGTATGGATGGAAGGAGACAATACGTGTGTTCCTGATGGCTAGTAAGAGATAATCATACTTAGGAGGGGGAGGGGAGTGCTTGCACCTATCGCCCTGTTTGGATACTCTAACTCAGTTAGAGGTTAGAGTTAGATTCTGACCCTGAAGTAACCCTGAACTAACTCTATGTAACGAGGTGTTTGAATGGCAGGGTTAGATGGAGCGCGGATACAACGAGGCACCTTCACGGGCGGTGTGAGAGGGAGGGAGGGAGAGGACGAGAAGCTTCGAGGAAGTGGGGAGGCATCTGTTGCGGGGAGAGTGAGAGAAAAAAGTGTTTATTAGTGGTCCCGAGAAGAACTAACCCAAATAAGCACCTCTTGGTTGGGTTAGTTTTTTTTGGATGGGTTAGATGCATCTAACCCAAACTAACCCTCCTATCTGGATCTTTTTGGGTTAGTTGACTACAAACTAACCCAAACTAACTCTAACCCATGGATCCAAACAGAGCCTATGATGGAGTGAGGGATTATGGTACTTAGGGGGGGTGCATGTCACATGGAGAGAGAAAAAGGGCGGAGAGTGTTGGATGGGTCTATATGTATAGCGCGAGCGAGACATGTGTATGTGTGAACCAGGGAGATATAAGGCCAGTTTGGCTTGCGTCCTGAGCATCTTTTTCCTGGGCTGGGGTTGTGGCTGGATTTCATGCACGTTTGCTTGGTTGCTACCCTGTGAAAAAGAAAGCCCGCCTGGCCTGGGTTCCCTTGCACTTTAATTAGCCTGGCTGAACTCCAGACACTTCAAGTAGCCTGGCCCAGGCGACCGATTTCGAACACCTGGCCGTGCCTGGTCGTGCGGCCACAAGGCTAACAGCAACATGGATGGATATTAGCATTACATAATTGATGCATGGATTGATTGATGGGATGTTGATGCTTTGCCTGGCCCAGGCATGAACCAAACGCTTCAGCACCACACAAGCCTGGCCAGGCAGAAATATTTTACATTTCACGTCCACACCAGGCAGTACCGCCCATCAAGGCATGAGGGTTAGGTCACGAACCAAACTGACCAATAAAGTTTGAGAGAGATTGAGGAGCCCCGATAAGGCTGAGTGGTGCGTCAGATAGCTGAGAGGGGGAAAGAGATATTCCATCCGCTCGATAATGCAGTGCATGTAAATTTTTTAGAAGTCAAACTTTGGAAACTTTGATCAGGTTTACGCAAATGTTATTTATATCTACAATACCAAAGATACATCATAGAAAACTACATATCATGGTGAATCTAATGGTATATGTTTGCCGTACTAGATGTAATTCTTTTTCTCCGCGTACATGGTCAAACTTTGTGATGTTTGACTTTTCAATATATCTATATGCTATGGACCGAGGAGAGTGCCTCAGTCGAGATAGATCAAGTGCGTGTGAAGGAGAATGATCGTAAGTGTGCAAAAAGAGTATGTGTGTGAAAGAGAAAGTGACAACAAACGATAAATTAGAGAGAGACTGTGTTTTTTCGTTTCTTATGCGAACATATCACGCATGCATCTCGGAGATGGAAAAGCGAGGTGAGGAGATACACGAAGATAGCTAGTGTGTGGTTGTTTGCAACGGAGAGAGACACCCCTGTAGCACATGTCCAATAGAGGTCTGGCCAACAAGGAAAAAAGGTCAAGAGGGACACATTGATGGCATGGACGCATGGGGAGGGAGAGAGGTTGTGTTTATGATAGAGAGATCCCCTCGAGATCGTGAGGGGACTATATGGGTGGGAGATCGAGGGAGTGCGTGCGCGATAGAAAGATGCCCCGAGGGAAATCGAGATAGACCATACACATGTTTGTGATGGAGAATAAGATTAGCTAGTCATATACATATTGGGGGGACTGCGTGTGCCTACAATTGAGTGAGAGACCATCATACTTGGCTAGCTGGGCATGAGATTGTGTGTGTGTGCGTGTGAGATGGAGAGAGAAGGAGGGAGAGAGATAGAGTTTTAGATGGGAATATCGAGTGCGAGTGAGATATGCATGTGTATGTGTGACCTAGGTGGATGGAGAGTTTGAGAGGGGGGGAAGAGCTCGAGATGACATAGTGGTGCGTGAGAGAGTTACGGGCAAGAGCCAAGGAATTTGTGTGCGTCGATGAGTGCACCCAACATATCTAGCTTGGACTAGCTAGAGTATCATACATAGTGTGTGAGAGAGACCTATAGATGGTGTATATATGCATGCGAACTAGAAAGATCCCCCCACACACACACACACACACAGAGAGAGAGAGAGAGAGAGAGAGAGAGAGAGAGAAAGGGAGAGGGACCAACAAGGTTTTTGTGTGGTTTGTGCAATGGAGAATTAAAGATTGAGAGAGAGAGAGAGAGAGAGAGAGAGAGAGAGAGAGAGAGAGAGAGAGAGAGAGAGAGAGAGAGAGAGAGAGAGAGAGAGAGAGAGAGAGAGAGAGAGAGAGAGAGAGAGAGAGAGAGAGAGAGAGAGAGAGAGAGAGAGAGAGTGTGGGAGAGGGGGAGGTCGCGTTTTATGCAGCAAAGACTAATATAAACCATGTTTTGATATAAACTTGCATTCAAATATTTAAATTGGAGAACATGTTGTCTGGAATCCACACATGAACGGATATATGCGTATATCAAAAAAGTTCATTAATTTGACTTTCAACATGTTCATGGAGTACTATAATACTGTACAAGATGCAATTCGATTGAGGTGTTCAATTTTGGATTTAGTTCACTATTTTGACCTGCTGAACGAGCTATTTCATTGAATCGAGATATTTCATTTTGGGTTTGATTCGCATTTTTGAGTGGGTCAACTAATGGTCATATAGAAAATTGCTAGCAACGAGCATGTAAAAACACATTACTCCCGAGCATCATCTCTCCATGTAAAAAAGAAGGGGCAAGCTAATATTTCCAAATTTGATTTGAATCGACTTGGTAAGGTAGACGTGGATGCTCGTTCTCCCAAAATTTGAACGAATCGTTAAACATCCTCTCTACTGGGTGGAATTCGCCCGAGCAAATAAGTGGGAGACGCGAAATTACCGTCCTATGTGGGACACGCATCAATTGGCCCGTTGTACATCGAGGGTAGGTTCGTAACTTCATCCAAGCGCGCCTTCTCCTCGGCCGAAATGACATGTGCCGAATAATTCATAAACCATGGTCGGCAAAACACACTCTCCTCGCCCGAAATAGCTCACGCGCACTATTTCAAAACACGCTCTCCTCGCCCGAAATCACTCGCACCCACTGTAGTTCAAAACACGCCCTCCTCGCCCGAAATCGCTCCCGCCGACTATTTGGGGAGAAGAAAAGTTACTCTACTATCCCCGACCCTCAGTAAACAGACCCAAGCCGAGAAGCCTATAGGCAAGGGTAGAACTGTAACTCCCCCCCACATTTCAGACAAATGCGTCTGTAAGACATGGTTCCACTCCCCTACCAAATCCCCCCCCCCCCCGCCCGCCCCCATTCATTCCTCGTGGGCGCCAAATCACCTTCTCCCCGGGAAGCTCCCTTCTCCTGAGCCGCGAAACCTCAGCCCCACCTTGATGGCGCCCCCCACCGCACCAATTTCACAGCCGCCCTCCTCCCTAATGCCGGAGACACTGTCCATTTGCCATCGTGCACTGGGCCGTGTGCCTCTTACTCCGTGCTGCTGGTGCTGCCTCGACGACGGCCGCGTGAACCGCACCGGAGCCGATTCACCCCCACCGTTGTTTACAGCGTCGGAGCGGCTCCAACTTCGGGTCCGTCCAGAGTCCTGGCGTTGCTTCCGCGTAGCCATCGACCGTCGCAACATCGCTCTTTCCATGCCGCCGGTCGCCATCGCAACCACGCCGGCCTCACCGACTCGGCAGCTGGACCTGCCTACTTCACCATGCCGCCAGATAGGTCGCACCCTCATCTCAATTCACTTTATTTAGGCGTCAGTTGTCTGAATTTTTATTTTGGGCCAATCGATTCCCAATGGGAAGCAGCACCCCTCGAGGCGGCGGAGCTCCTAGGCTGCCGGTTGGCTGGTGTCTAACGTAAGGGTGCGGGGCCGCAAGTTCGCTGCGGAATCAACGCTTAGATGGCTATCTTTTAGAGTTGCGTGGGTTGAAGGTACTACCGCAGCTGGATCTGGATGACGGGGAGTCTTTGTGGATTGGCCCAACCACGGCAGTGCGGTGGGGCGGGGAGCGGGGTTTTGGCCGGGGCCACGGACGGCGGAGGCAGGCTGCTCTGCTGTTGGTCGCTCGCTCTTCGGGGAAGATTCCGAACAGTGTCAACCGGGAGGCACAAGACGCTATCAAGCCATCCGGCGTAGATCGGACAGTACCAAAATAAAATAAAATCGTGTGACCCCAATTTAGTCTTCAGTCAACAGACGTGTGACCACTCTCGTACCTTGCTGTTGATCTCTTAGTGTATTTCTTCAGATCAAAGAGCTATGTCGTTCTAAACATTATGCGTTATCTGCATCTTCAGACACACCGTCTTCCGACTCACCGCAGCTGGTCCAACAAGGGAAGCATATACCAGAAGGGAGCTATAGTCCCCACTCAACAGTTCCCTGCATCGAATGCGTGTGCCCGACATGGACAGCCACAACAACTGCAGGGCCATCGACAAGTCAGCACATGATGCTCACTCCTATGGATGGCAGCCGATAGGTTGTACCTCATCTTACTTGTGTGCAACATTTATGGCTTTGTTATTCATCTAAGCATGGAAAATAGATCATCACATTTCTTTGTATATTCATGCTGATCTCTTACGGGTCTTGTTCAGAGTTCACGATGTTCCATAGTTCAGCTAAGATACTTGTTCTTTAGGTAACGATGTTCCATAGTTATCATCCATCAGCCAATGCTATCCCACAGGCTGGTGATTATAGTATTATACCACTTCTAGTATTACCTATGTTGTTCTTTAATACTTTTGTGTGCCATCTAGTTAATCTCGAGTACAAACGATGCATATTCTGTAGCTTTCATCTGTGTTCTCCCGTTAGTTTATGCGACCTGTTGCTGCTAATTAACCCCAGTCCTACTATTTATGTCGTCTCCTACATGCACTCATTACATAAATCTAACTACTAGTTGTCTTCCATGCATGTCAGATATAATTGCACACACTTATATATCCACAAGAACCTCACGAGCAATGTAAAGGCCAATAAACTTGATGTCAATGATACCCAATATGATGGAACATGTAAAGGCAGTTCTTGAAGACTTGCGTAAAGATGATGAATCCTCTTCACCCCACAAGGTCCTTGCTCTAACTTGGCCTGTGATATGGGTAGAACATGCATATAATGTCCTGGAGTGTATCTACTCATTGTAATGCCATGTGCTTAGCATGCTGATCATGCATGTAAATATGTCATGCCTTCCTGTTTTTCAAGACCTATTCCATTCATGATAACATGTTTTCAAATTCAAGGACTGTCATTCTACTCTATCGCAATGCCATCTCGCTTAATTTGGACATCATGCTTCGAATATCTTATGCATTGTTATTCATCAAGATGTACTTCATCCGTCTCGCCATACCATGTTTTTTACATTGAAGTGTTGTTCTAGTGCTCTGCTGCAATGCCATCTTATTTTCCCAATCATACACGTGTATGTTGCCTTAGTTATTTCTGCACGTATTCTACTAGCATATAGTTTTACATTCAACTAGTGTTTTTTTTGCTGTGTTGTCTGTCGTATCCCTAGCTCTTACACCATACTCCCTCCGTCCGGATTACATGTTGCGAAATGGATAAAAAGGATGTATCTAGAACTGAAATACGCCTAGACCCATCCATTTTTTCCGGATGGAGGAATACATGTCAATATGTCATGCCTTTCTATTCTTCAATTACCTATTCCATCTCTCTCATTGTCGCATGTTTTATAATTAAAGCACCATTCTTCTATACAAGGCATGCAAGGGAAGTCGACTATGTTAAAATCTGAAGGGTTACAAACAAGGCCTTTGCAAAAGATCCAAACATGGGAGATAATAAACCAACTCCAGTTTTTATAGATACTACTCCAAAGACAGAGAAACCCAACTCCTACTGATAATAAGCAGATTCCAGTGGCCAAAGAACTAGTCCGCTCCAGTCCAGCAAAAATATGTCAACTCAATTCTAAGAAGCGTGTGCTTATCCTTGCATCATGAAATTTTATAGCATGCTGATCATATTTTCTACATGTTTCTTACCCATCTCTCTTTTAGAAAATAAGCTTAACAGATAGAAGAATTTCTGCAATGGTATCGTTTATGAGGAAAGATTCTTGCAGGAATTCTCTGTGCTCCAATGTAGATGTAAGTACCTGTTGTATATCACTATATTTTTACATCAGCATGTATTTTGTTAATCAGCGTGAATCCAACCTTTATCTGATCTAAATTTAGTTGTAGCAAAATGTATGATTAAAGGCCACAATGTTGATTTTTGTAAGGAAAACTGCCTGGTAGTTTTGCATCCTGAGCTGCATGAGTGTACTATCTCATATCAGTGGGTTTGAATACTTTGGTTCTGCAGTGGTTTTTTTTAGTGTTTTTTACTGTGTTGTCTGTCAGATCCCTAGCTCTTACATCATACTCCCTCCATCCGAATTAAATGTCGTAGAAATGGATAAAACTGGATGTATCTAGAACTGAAATACGCCTAGACCCATCCATCTATTTCTGGATGGAGGGAATACATGTCAATATGTCATGCCTTTCTTCTTCAGTACATATTCCATCTCTGCTGTAGCATGTTTTATAACTGAATCACCATTCTTCTATATAAGGCATGCAAGGGGAAGACGGCTATGTTAGAATCTGAAGGCTTACAAACCAGATCTTTACAAAAGATCCAAACGCCTTGAGATAATAAACCAACTCCATTCTTCATAGATACTGCTCCAGCACAGAGAAACCCAACTCCCACGGATAATAAGCAGATTCCAGTGGCCAAAGAACTAGTCCGCTCCAGTCCTGCAAAAGAATGTCAACTCCATTCTAAGAAGCGCAGCGTATCCTCGCATCATGAAATTTTATAGCATTCGATAATATTTTCTACATGTTTCTTACCCATCTCTCTTTAGAAAATAAGGTTAAATGATAGAAGACTTCCTCCATTGGGATCAGATTCGAGGAAAATATCTTTGGAATTTCTCGTGTTCCAATGCTGATTTAAGTACTGTTGTATATCACTATATTTTTACATCAACATGTATTTGGTTAATCGGCGTGAATCTAACCTTTATCTGATCTAAAATTATTTGTAGCAAAATGTTAAAGGCGCCAATGTTGATTTTTGTAAGGAAAATTGCCTGGTAGTTTTGCATACTTAGCTGCATGAATGCACTATCTCATATCACGCACATTACTGAATTGTAGTGCTTCTCTGGTTGCCCATTCATTCATTGTGTCAATGTTGCTTTCGTACTACCTTACCTGGCTGATGATAGCTGTGCCATATTGTGTTAATTTGGTGTAGGCTAGTTGCCCAAACGTTCTTGGTGTCAATGTTGCTTTCCTATTATCTGACTTGGCCATGATAGCAATGCTAGTGTGTTAATTTTGTGCAAGCTGCTGAAGATAAGAAGACAAACTCTAAAAACAGCAAGGCAACCCCATTGTTTCTTTCCAGTAAATCTAGGCCAGGTAATATGGCAAAACTCATGATTAATCTGTTTGGTTCTCGTCCTAATTTATGATATGATGCAGTGGTCAAGACACTCTCCACTATCAATAATACAAGCCTGCCAAAATCGCCATCTAAATCTATTCAGTATCCTCTGTCTCGAATGCGACGGAATAAATGTATGTTTGTGAACCAATTAATGGCTGAAGCAATGATGGAAATGGTGGATGAATCAGAGGTGCAGAGTCGTGCGACACAACAACTAATCAAGAACAGTGCTTATGGGCGTCAGTGTAGCAAAGCAGCAAGAACTTGCCCACATGCTTATGGGCGTCATCTGTGCTGAGGTTGCAGATTGTGACGTTGTAGATGGTTAGGTTCTGCTCATTTATTTGCACTGGCACCAATCTTTGATTTCCCACTGGATGTAATTTCCTGTAATATATGTTGGATGTGCAACGTTATTCCCTGTATGCCGTACCTTTGCTTGATCGGTTTTGGTCGTGTGCATAATTGCTCGTCGTAATGGGCTCAAATTATCTAATTTGGCCTAAAGACATGTACGAACTTTAGTGGGCCCATTAAGTTAATGGGCCGTTACTAGCCCAAAAGTTAATGGTCGGCCATCTTACCTCCCGGGTCGTTAACAGGCCGACATCGAAGCGGCCAACAGGTGGCCCCAATTTATTTCACGGGTCGTTAACAGGCCGTTACTAAGTTTGGGCTACATATGGCCCAACTATACTGCATGCCTTTAGCAGGCCGAAAGAAACAACGGGCTTGTACTGGACCATGAAGAGCATGGGCCGCTAAGAGGCCGAAAGTCAGGTCGTATTGTAAATGGCCCAACTGTGTTGTGGGCCTTTAGCAGGCCAAAAGAAAACCGGGCTGGTATTGGACCATGTAGGGCATGGGCCGTTAAAAGGCCAAAACTAAGGTCCGACTACAAATGGCCCAACTCATTTATGGTCCATTAACAGGCCGAAAGGCACACAGGGCCGGGAATTGGCCCAACACTTAAATGGGTCGCTAAAAGGCCAAAACTCAGGTCCGACTACAAATGGCCCAACTGATTTATGGGCCGTCAACAGGCTGAAAGTGACACCGGGCCAGAAATTGGCCCAACACTTAAATGGGCCGCTAAAAGGCCGAAACTCAGGTCCAACTACAAATGACCCATCAGATTTATGGGTCGTCAACAGGCTGAAAGACACACCGGGCCGGAAATTAGCCCAACATTTAAATGGGTCACCAAAAGGCCGAAAGATGTACATCCTGAAAATTGGCCCATCCATTAAATGGGCCGTTAACAGGCCGAAATCTCATCGGGCCGATATTGAGTCCAAATATATAGCGGGCTGTTAACGAGCTCGAACTGACGATGGGCTGCAATGGTGTCAAATCTTTAACGGGCCGTTGACGGGCCGAATTGGCACATCTCGTATGGGTCGTGGGCTTAAATGGACCTGACACAAGTAGGCCTTATATGGGTCGGCCTACTAATATTTACTGGGCCGGCCTTTTTCACCAGAATGGGCCACTGTTGGGCCATGCCACGTGTCGACCTATCATAGGAGCCTCCTGTCCAATGAGTGGATGACATCTGTCCCAACGGTGAGGCAACACGTGTTTCCTCCGGCCAATGATGATTTTACACGTGGAAAATCCCCATTGGTCCGGGCTGTTAACGGGTTATCGGATTGAAAACCGGACCCGATAGCTTAACGGCGTTCCGTTACGGTGGATGCCACGTGTCGGTCGCCCTTGACGAAAGCACTTCTGTGACGCGCGATTTATTGTCATGGAAGTGGACACTTCCGTGATGATAATTTTGGTATTGTCATGGAACACTTCTACGACAACACATGTATGACTATCTTGATTCTGTCATAAAATCGTCATGGATGTACATGCATGACAAAAAACGCGACCTACTGTGACAAACACGTATCATCACGGAAGTGTATTTTTTTGTAGTGCTACCATAATCGCTTCGTTTGTTCTCCATTATTAGTGACTTTGGAGTGACTCTTTGTTGCATGTTGAGGGATAGTTATATGATCCAATTATGTTATTATTGTTGAGAGAACTTGCACTAGTGAAAGTATGAACCCTAGGTCTTGTTTCCTAGCATTGCAATACCATTTACGCTCACTTTTAACACTTGCTACCTTGCTGTTTTTATATTTTCAGATTACAAAACCTATATCTACCATCCAATTGCACTTGTATCACCATCTCTTCGCCGAACTGGTGCACCTATACAATTTACCATTGTATTGGGTGTGTTGGGGACACAAGAAACTCTTTGTTATTTGGTTGCAGGGTTGCTTGAGAGAGACCATCTTCATCCTACGCCTCCCACGGATTGATAAACCTTAGGTCATCCACTTGAGGGAAATTTGCTACTGTCCTACAAACCTCTGCACTTGGAGGCCCAACAACGTCTATAAGAAGAAGGTTGCGTAGTAGACATCAAGGTGCCGTTCTCGGACCTTGCCGTTGACGAAGCAGTGGAGAATCATGGTCGGAGCAGGGGGGAGTGGGTGGCCTCGCGGATCCGGCCGATTTGACGATGACGGGGGCGGCCAAGGTGACGGCTTGGCAAACCCTAGCCTTCTCCCTCCGCGTCGCCTCTCTGTCTCTGCAAAGAACGAAGTGTGGTGGGATTGGGAATGGGGGTGGGGTTGGGGTTGGGGCCATCGCTTGCTTTTCTCTCTGCCTACCACTTGTGCAGGCCCACAAAAGGAACAAAGTGTTGGGCTGGATCAGATGCAGATTTGGCAGCTTTACCAAGTCTGGCAAAGTTTTATAGCTAACAAAAGGGGGGTTTATAGTTTAGTGGGAACCATCAAGCAAATTCGCAAAGTTTTATTGCTGAAAGATTTATACTTGCTGAGATGCACAGAGTAAAATGATGCACTACTAGGGAAAAGCCCAGCAGGAGCGCGGGTTTTAGGCCTATCACTAGCGCGGCACGGTGTGCTACTGATAAGGCGCTACAACTAACGTATAGCAGTAGCGTGCCCCAGCCCACGCTACTGCTAAATCGGTTTAGTAGTAGCGACTTCCCAGAGGAGCGCTACTGGTAATTAGTAGTAGCGCTTCTCCCCACCCGCGCTGCTACTATTATTTCATATTTTATTTCTTTTTTATTTCATGTTGTATTCATAAACCTTTACAAAAGTTTTCATACAACAGGAATTTAGAGATTGATTTTACATCATAATGAGTTATTACATCACGGGGTGAAAGAACCGTGGACTAGTTTCAAGTGGATGTCCATGCACTTGAAACTAATCCGCGGTTCTTTCACCCAATGATATAATAAATATCATCATCATCATCATCATCATCATCATCATCATCATCATCATATCATTAACAACTTATCATCATAATACATCATTGGCATATAACACCTCCTCAAGATCATCGTTTTCATCAATGAGACATCACATAGCAAATTGGTCACTGGTCGTAGTCACAACTCTAACACATTGTACCACATAATAAACATATTGTACCTCATAGGACCTACTACATTCTCTTAGGACCTACTATATTCTCTAAGGTAAAATAGCAAAAAACAAGATAGCCCCTGACTCTCCATTATGGAGAATGGAGATTATCCTGTCTCCAATTCTTGCCTTTCGGTTAATGTTACTTCCAAGAACCTACTTGCGAATCTCCAAACATTTTTTCCATTCTTTGATTAGCATGTGTTCACCAGTTTTAGAAATCCGATATGCACAGGTGAGCTCCTTAGATTGACCTGGCTGTATGTTCATAACTACAAGGCGACCATTCTGATACATCAGATGAGGCACACAATCCATCAGGATTTTCTGTTGAAAAACATAGTAATAACTTCATAGTTAGCAATGATGTACTAGTTTTAGAAGTATGCAAAAGATGCACGGATGTCGTAATAGTAAAAAATCTTACCAGGGTATCTCCATAGAAGTTACCTGTAAATGCATCTAGTGCCCCTTAGTGATTTTGGTGGATTGAAGACTTATAGGTTAAGGAACTAATGCGTTTGTGAGTGTACACAGGTCTATAAGTCTATGAGGAGTTTGATATTTACAGAGAAAGTCGACCCCTAAAAATGAAGTTCTTCGACTGAAGACTTTGATATTCTGAATACTTTCTGAAGACTTTGAAAGTGAAGAAATTGGTGTGACCTTGAAGACTTGTTATTCATTTGAGGAACATGAAGCGTGAAGACTTTTGTTTTCGTAGTTTCATTTTCTCTTTCTTAAGTCATAGGAAACACCGTACTGTTAAAGGGGGTCGAGGAAATACTAAGGAAAAATTTCCATATGATGCTCAACTCAAAATCCTACACCTACCAATCCCTTCGAGTGAAGCCTTTGAAATCTCATACAGTTCGGTCGGTTTCTTCAAAGGATGAGACGAAGTTCTTCCGGTCACGAGGAATTTGTTCGACCGAGGAGTTAGGAATTCGCCAAATGGATTGCCTACAGATGAGGAACATGATAGCCCCGAGGACTTTGAGAGTCAAATTTCCGACCGTTCTGTGTCTTGCGCGCCACCTGTCCCAAAATATCTTATCCACTTAACGGTCATATCATTGAAGGGCATTTATGTCTTATCATGTCGGGCTGCTCCTAGGCTATAAATAGCCGCCCCTACAACCACTAGCTGGTTGGCTGCTCGAGAGAACTTGACACTTGTCATTTAAGAGCAACCCATCCTCCGAGGACTTTGAGCGAAAATCATCAAGTGAGGAAAAACCCCAAAACCAAACCCCTAGAAACCCAAAGTGATTGAGCATCACTGAAGAAATTGATCCTGCGTGGATCCGACGCTTGTTACCTTTGAAGACTGTGCTTCTTCCAGACGGTTAGGCGTCATGGTCTAGAGCATCCAAGAGGAATTGTGGATCGCCGAGTGACCAAGTCTGTGAAGGTTTGGAAGTCGCCTGAAGACTTACCACGAGTGATTGGACGAGGTCTGTGTGACCTTAGTTCAAGGAGAATACGGTGAGGACTTGGTGTCCCGAGCTGCGTGCTCAAGATGATCGGGTGTCCGGACTGTGTGTCCTCGAGTTTAAATACTCAGCCGCTCCAACCAGACGCATAACCGAGACAACAGCTGGAACTGGTCTACCAAATCATTGTCTTCACCAACCTAACTGGTTCTATTTCCTCAACCCTTTCATTTCCTCATTATTGTGTTGAGTGCTTGTTCATATCTGTGTTTGAAGACTTGATCAAGACTTTCTCAATTTCCTCAGTTCAATTTCTTCATCTGTTTGTCTTCATCTTGTGTTATCCTCGTGATTACGCTTTTCGTACTCTGTGCTAGTCTTCATTTCATCATGATGACCATGCGTGTATTCTGTTATGCTTACTTCTGAGTACTTATTCCGCTGCAAGTAGTTCTTCGCTAAGGAATTTCCTCACCGGCAAATTCCTCAGAGAAGAATACATAAAAATCGCCTATACACCCCCCCTCTAGTCGATATAACGCACTTTCAATTGGTATCAGAGCAAGGTACTCCCTTGTTCTGTGCGATTTTGGTTTAACCACCTGGAGTTTTAGTTATGTCGACCGCAGGTATGATCAAGGTCTCAGCAGGGTGTCCTACCTTTGATGGGATGGACTACCCCTACTGGAAGAACAAGATGCGAATGCATCTTGAAGCAATTGACAACGATCTACGGTATGTTGTGGAAAATGGTGTTCCTCACCACACCTTCTCCGAATGCTGCTGATGTGAAGAGATTCAAGCAACTCGATTCTCAAGCAAAGAATATCATATGTGGCCATCTGAGCAAAGGTCAATATGGAAGAGTGAGTGCTTTGGAAACTGCCAAGCTCATCTGGGATAGGCAGTCTAAAGTGAATGAAGGAGTCTCAACTCAGCGTGACTCTCGAGTTGATGTTCTTCGGAATCTCTTCAACCGCTTCAAAAGACTCGACAATGAAAATGTCCAACAAACCTTTGATCGCCTCACTGACATCTCAAATGAGCTTCAAGCCCTCGGTGCCACTGACATCACTGACCATGAGGTGGTGAAGAAACTGTTGAGATCGCTTGATTCCTCATTTGATACTCTGGGTCTGATGATACAAGAACGGGTTGACTACAAGTCTCTTGATCCTGCCGATATCCTCGAAAGGCTAAATACTCACGAGTTCCAGCTTGCTGAAAAGAGATATCTCTATGGTTCTAGCTATGAAAAACACGTGCCTCAAGGCCAAGGTTGTGTCTCGAATCTGAGTGTGAAGACTCGTAGTAGCCTTGGAGATCCTCAAGAATTAGGCCAGAGCTAGCATCGCTCGTGAAGAAATTCCGAAGTTCTCAAGACGTGGTCGCTTTGGAAAATCCTCAAGAAACAGTGATTCCTCATCCAAAGGACTATAAGAGAAGACTTTGTCACAAATGCAAGAAACCTGGTCACTACATCCAAGATTGTCCTTAGTGGGAAAAGGAATTAAAGAAGAAAAACACAAGGATTACAGTTCGATGACGCCAAGAAGAAGAAGAAATCATCGAAATCTTCATCATCAAAATCCTCAAAGCCTTCTTCTCACAAGAAGAGCAGCTCCAAAAGGCTCGGGCATTCATTGGCAAGGAAATGGACTCTGAAGCTGAATCGAGGAATATGAGGAAGAGGAGGCATCGAAGAATCTGAGTGCGGTGTGGCGAGTCTAGCTCTCACTATCGCTTTCGTCGACAAGTCCATCTTCAACTCAAGAAAATGACCTCACAAACAAAGCTGATGAAGATAGTGATGACTACGCCCCACCTATTGCTTCATGGCAAAGGGTGCCAAGGTACTCAAATATACCTCCTCTGAATCTAGTGAAAATGAATCTGATGAAGATCTAAAGCCCGGTTACTCAAAACTTGCTAAGATTGCTGTAAAACAACAAAGGGCTTTAGAAAAGGTTCAAAACATGCTAGATAAGAGTGATGATATGTTAGGTGAAGAAATGGATCGCACTAAAGCCCTGACTGAAAATCTTCAGAGACTTCAGTCTAGGTTTGACAGTCTTCAAGGTCATCATAACACTCTCTTATCTGATCATGAGAAACTTTCTTATGAATTACTTCAAAGAAAGCAAGACCTTGAGAAGCTAAGAGTGAGTTATGAAGATCTTTAGAAGGAGCGCGATTCATTACTTGCTCAACAAATCAGCACTTCTCAGGAAGAATTTGTTCTTCCATGCTTAAAGTGCATTGAACGTGAATCTGCTAATTCTTCACCTGAATGTTCAAATGCTTCAACTGTTACAAATTCTTCACTTGCCTCTGCTATCACTAATACCTCATCTAAGGACATTGCTAGTATCACTAACGATGCAGGGCTGAAGGAATTGTATATGACAGGCATGTACAAAAGCCTCAAAGGGCATCAGACTCTTTGTGATGTGCTTAAAAAGCAGATTCTCAACAGGAACCCTAGGAAAGAGGGTATTGCCTTTGAGAGGAAACTCAATGCTGATGGAACATATTGAAGCCCGAGCAAGATCCCAAAACCTCATGGGTTGCTGCAAAGGGACCTCCAGTTGATCCATCTAACTTATCTGGCTTTACATGCGAATCTCCTCATTCTTCTGATGAGTCATTTGACTCCAACTATAAACTGTTCAAAAATCAGAATGGTGAAGTATTTGCTAGATATGTTGGCACTAATCGCAGGAACGGTTCCCCTATGAAGAAAATCTGGGTTCCCAAGAAGTGCCTTGAAAGTCTTGGTGAATGTCCTCATGACACCACTGTGAAGAATAGGAACCCCAGATCAAATTCTTCATATGGACCAAATTCTTCATATGGATCCAAGTCCTCATACGGACCAAATTCCTCACGTGGATCAAATTCCTCAAAAGGATCAAAGTCCTCATATGATTATCATCGTGCTAACAACTCTGTTTCGCAGGGTAGAGCTAAGGGCTATGAATATGTGCATTATTCTTCAAACCAATATGTCCATAAGTCCTCGAAGAATTTCTCTGCTTATTCATATGCTTACCCTAACCCCTCTTGTGTGAAACAAAATGGTTTGGCTTCTATGCCACCATTCTCGTATGGTGCTCGTAGAGTGATGAACTCTTTGCCACCCCTTCAGATGTGGGTGGTAAAGAAAAAGAACTAATCTCTTCTGCAGGGTCAGGTCTCCAGACGTGCCTAAACGTCTGAAGAATTTGCTGGGGACCTGACAAAATTGCCTGAAAGGACGCAGGCTAATCATGATGAAATGAACTTTCATTTCACATGTCCTCATCCGCTTATCTGTTATCTCGGTGATGAAATTCATCGATGAACTTGATATCATATTCTTCACTGATGAAGTATATGAGATCGTAAGTTGTACTAATTCATCCGCAGGATGATCAACCCAAAGCCACTGAGTGGGTTCTCGATAGTGGATGTACAAATCACATGACTGGTGACAAGAATCTATTGATGGATGCTCCCTTATCACCGTCACATCTGAAGCATATCATCTTTGCTAACAAAGGCAAAAGTCAGGTATTGGGTCTTGGTAAGGTTGCGATCTCTAAGGACATACACATGGACAAAGTCATGCTTGTTGAGTCCTTAGGATACAACCTCATGTCAGTCTCAATGCTTTGTGATCTTGATATGGTTGTTATCTTTGGCAAGTATCGTTGTGTTGTGTTTATGGAAGCTGACAATTCCAAAGTCTTCGAAGGCTTTAGGAGAGGAGACTTGTATATTGTTGATTTCTCTACAGGACCACAACCAGCCGTGTGTCTACTTGCAAAAGCCTCGGAAGGCCGGCTATGGCATCGGCGACTTGGTCACGCAGGCATGAGGAATTTGCACACGCTTGCAAAGAAGAAGCATGTCATTGGCATTGAAAATGTCAAATTCCTCAAGGATCACTTGTGCGGAGACTGTGAAGCTGGAAAAATGACCAAGGCCAAGCATCCAGCGAAGACTATCATGACCACTACTCGACCCTTCGAATTGCTTCACATGGACCTCTTTGGTCCCAATCATTACCCAGTTGTCGTTAATGATGCATCTATATATGGCTTTGTTATTGTTGATGATTACTCTCGTTACACATGGGTACACATTGTTACTTACAAAAATCAAGTGCAGGAAGTCTTCAAACGATTTTCCTCGAGGACTTCAACTAACTTTGGTGTGAAGATCAAACACATCAGGAGTGACAATGGAACTGAGTTCAAGAATTCCGGTCTTGATGCCTATCTTGATGAACTTGGTATTACTCATTAGTTATCTGCTCCTTATACTCCTCAGCAAAATGGCGTCGTGGAGCGCAAGAACAGAACACTTGTTGAGATGGCTCGCACTATGCTTGATGAATACAAAACGCCTAGTCGTTTTTGGATTGATGCAATTGATACTGCGTGCCACATCATCAACAGAGTATATCTTCACAAATTCTTCAAGAAGACTGCCTATGAACTCCTCACTGACAAGAAACCCAATGTAAGTTATTTCAAAGTCTTCGGTGCTAAATGCTGGATTAGAGATCCTCATCACAATTCTCAATTTGCACCGAAAGCACATGAAGGTTTTATGCTTGGTTACGGAAAGGACTCGCACACCTACAGATTCTTCAACATCGCTCTTCACAAGATTGTTGACCTTGTAGATGTGCGGTTCGATGAAACTAATGGCTCGCAAAGAGAGCACCTACCTTCGTGTTAGATGAACCAGCACCGAGGATTCAATCAAGTTCAAGGCAACCGAGGATGTCATTCCTCATCAAGAATCTCTGAAGAATTCATTCCTCTGACGTGAAGAACGCCGAGCTAATGCACCTGAAGATAATGCTGAAGACAATGGTGCTGAGGAAAATGATCAAATTCCTCGACGACAACTAGCTCATCCTCGCGTTGCAAAAGAAGTGCAAGTGGAGAAGATCATCGATGACATTGAAGCGCTAGGTCCTCTCACACGCTCAAAAGCTTCACATTTATCTAACTTTTGTGGGCACTATGCTTTTGTCTCTATCACAGAGTCCACTAAGGTAGATGAAGCATTTCTGGAGCCGGAGTGGATTCAGGCTATGCAAGAATAATTACATCAGTTCGAGCTCAACAATGTCTGGGAACTGGTCAAACGTCCAGATCCTCGCAAGCATAATATCATTGGCACAAAGTGGATCTACCCCAACAAGCAAGATGAAAATGGTCTTGTGGTAAGGAATAAGGCACGACTGGTAGCTCAAGGCTACACACAGTTGAAGGAATTGATTTCGATGAAACTTTTGCACTGTTGCTAGACTTGAGGCTATTCAGATATTACTTGCTTATGCTAATCATCATGATATTATCTTATATCAAATGGATGTGAAAAGTGCATTCCTCAATGGTAAGCTTGAGGAAGAAGTATATGTTGCTCAACCCCCAGGTTTTGAAGATCCAAAGAATCCTGACAAAGTCTTCAGACTTAATAAGGCCCTCTATGGCCTCAAGCAAGCCCCTCGGGCGTGTGATGAATTTGCCTATATGATGAGTGAAGAATATCAAATGTCTATGATGGGAGAGTTGAAATTCTTCTTAGGTCTTCAAATTAAATCAACAGCAAGAATGGCATATTCATATTTCAGAGAAATACCTCAAAGATGTTACGAGGAAATTGGCATGCAAGATTGCAAAGGCGTCAAAATTCCTATGCCCACAAATGGCCATCTATGCACTCGATGAAAATGGTATTGACTTGATCACAAGGTATACCGCCCATGATTGGTTCTTTATTGTACTTATGTGCATCTAGGCCAGATATAATGCTTAGTGTTTGCATGTGTGCCCGATTTCAAGCTGCACGAAGGAATCACACCTTAAGGCTGTGAAGCATATTCTTGATATCTAGCTCACACACCAACACTAGGATTATGGTACCCCAAGGGCTCGCTTTTGATCTCATTGGATATTCGACTCGACTATCTTTGGTGATCGTGTGGACCGCAAGTCAACTTCTGGCACTTGTCATTTCCTCGGACGATCTTTGGTCTATTGGTCCTCGAAGAAACAGAACTGCGTATCACTGTCTACTGCGGAAGCTGAATACATTGCTGCTGGCTCGTGTTGTGCTCAATTGTTGTGGATGAAGCAGACTCTCAAGGACTACGGCATCAACGTGAAGAATGTGCCTCTCTACTGTGACAATGAGAGTGCCATCAAGATTGCTCACAACCCAGTTCACCACTCGAAGACAAAGCACATTCAGATTCGTCATCATTTTCTTCGTGATCATGTGTTGAAGGGCGACATCTCCATCGAGCACGTGAAGACTGAAGAACAGCTAGCTGATATCTTCACTAAGCCCTTGGATGAGAAGAGATTTAGCAAGTTGCGGTGTGAGCTAAATATCTTAGAATCTTCGAACGTTCTTTGAAAAGGACACACATCCTGACACTTATGCAAAATTGATGACTTGGATGTGCAACACATGAAGAAACGTTTTTCTTCATTGGCAATACATATATATGGGTTTATGTCCTCTACAGCATTCACTTATAGTTATTTCTTCAAGCTGCTTTTTCTGCTAAGTGAATGTGATCGGACCCTTCCCCCTCTATGCTATACTCAACCCAATCTATTCACAAATTCTTCATGTGCGTTCTATTTGAAACTCGTTCAAAATCTTCACCGTGTCCTGGTCAGCTGAAGAAATTGCGAACGAAACTTTAAAACAAATCTTATCCAAATTTTTGGTTTTGCCACTCAAACTGTTCCGCATCCCACGATGCATTATTCTATTCACCCACGATCGTACACGATCTCCTCTACACAGTACGTGGGTGACACATGTCGTGAGAAGGAGAATGGTCAGGGGCACGTTCGTCCTAAATCTTCGGGCGAACAGTTTTTCACTGCCTCTATAAATACCCGCTCGACCTCTCTCTCCCGTTCGAGCTCCTCAAACCCTAGCGCCGCCGCTACTCCATCGTCGCCGGTGAGGAAGAGCTTCACTGCCTCGACCTCGTCGCCGTCGTACTCACGCCGACCACGGGAATCTTCACTCCGCCGCCGCCGTAGCTGTCTTCCTCCGCCGAAGTTAGGGCAAGGAAGATCTAACTGATTTAACTTCCCATCCGTTCTTCTCAGTTCATCGTGTTCTTCATTTGGGTAATTAAAAGTTACTTTTATTACTCTCTTTGATTCTCAAGCTTTCCTGAAAATCTTCAAAGGTGTTTATTCTTCAAATCTTCACACATATGAACACCACACATATCATATGATCTTGAACTGTTTTACTAAGCAATCATTTTCTTCAAGATTCCCTAATTCTGTGGATCTTCGATCTGTACAACTCTGGAACCTAAGACAAGAACGCTTAGTGAAATCCTTCAAGGCACATCCGGTCAAATTCCTCAAAGCTTGTTCTTTTTGAAAAACCTTCTTAGAACGCATATGACCTCTCCAAATTCCTCGCACCTGTACTCTATTCACATGTACTCATGTCTGCTGCTGAATCACTAGGTTCTCATCAACTTAACTCATTTGCAGCGTTCCTTGAAGAAAAACTGCATACTTCTTCAGAGAACTCATTTGTTCAAATTCCTCAACTAAAGAATATGGCAGACGGTAAGAAGCCACATAAAGGAGGAAAGAAACCTGAGGTTATGACTACTTTTGAGATCCCTGAGGAAATTTATGCTGACTATTGCACACCTGATGAAGCAAAATTTGGCAAAGAAAACAAAAATCAGCGCAAGGTGTGCATTCAGAAGATTGAACGGAGATGGGCAAGGGAATGGAGGGAATACAGATATGTGACTCCAAAGTACATGAAGAAATTCGCCTCAATCCTCCATGCCCAAGAGCTCCATTGGCACTGGCCAAGTAGTGACCCCACCAAAGATCAAGCGTGGTGAGGACTTTCCTGAAGAATGGGCTAAGCGCCAAGCTAAATTGGCAAGACAAGCCAAGGAGGCAGTGAAGAAATTCAATGAGGATTCTGCCACTGCTACTGCTACTGAGGTAATCCATGCCAAAGAAGCCTGCTCATAAGCCAAGTGCTTCACCATCAGCGCCCTCACGGCCAAGTTCCTCAGCAGCGCCCTCAAGGCAAATTCCTCACACTGCTACAACTCCACCAAAGTCCTCAACAGCTCCTTCAAAGTCCTCAGTTCCTGTGCATCTGGCTACATGTCAAAGGACTGCTGGTTTCTCGATTGCCTCTGGAGTTTCAGCAAGTTCCTCAAGAAAGCACCAATTTCATCATCCGCCCGACTCTGTTGAAGACCAAAGCAATAGCTGGACGAGATCCTCGCCAAGTCCAAAGAAGAAACAGGTTGCATTCCATGTGCCTTCGATGATGAAGCTTCGATGATGAACTTGCGGAAATCATCGAGATCGCCAAGAAAGGGCGCTAGAGCCAAAGGCACGTCTGTGCCCATCGCTGTTGGATCCGAGGAAAATCCTCGATTATATTGATCTCGGCACAAGGATCCAAACACCCCTATGCCTGATTTTCATCGACCCTGGACAAAGTCATATGTTGACCCATTTCATCGCTGAAGAGAAATGGAAGTTTGAAAAGGCAAGAGAGATCAAGAAGGCTCAATACGTAAAGGAGAAGTTCCTCAAGAAAACGTTGTCAAAATGACACCGAGGAACTTCTCAAGGTCCAGATCGAAATTCAAGACCTCAAAGCAAAAACTTCGATTCTTATTATGCTGATTGGCAAGGAGCCAAAGTCGATTCGCAACTGACGAAGAAATTCACCAATGTTGCTGCCCCAACGCAACATGAATTCCTCAGCCGGAGCCTCACTCAGCCAACTAAAGAACATGCCAAGACCACCGATGAAGTTCAGCTGCTGAAGAAAATGCCAGTTCCAGGCTGATGATCCCATTCCACTATTGAAGAAATTGCCGTGGCATCCACTAGTGGTGCGCTGAAGAAATCGAAGAAGTCAGGCAATCTGATCGATGCCGAGGAAATTCAACCAGATTCCTCGGCTCCTCCTGCGCCAACACCAACTCCAATTATTCCATCGCCTCGATGTGAAGAAAACCAAGGCTGCGAGCGAGCTGCTGTGAAGAAACGGAAAGCATCAGCTGCGTCAAATTCTTCGGCTGCGAAGAAAATGAAGCGAATGACGAGCTCCTTTGAAAATCCAATTGATGCTGTTCCAATTTCCTCAATTCCATCAAAGGACCTTGTTCCTTTTGATGAAGATCATGTGATCCCAAGCGGATCTGATGAAGAAAATCATTCTGCTGCTTCGTCAGAGCAGATTGATGAAGAAATTGAAGTGGACGCAATCCCTTCAACCCCAGTCATTTCCTCACCTATGCCTCAGTTCACAGCTGAAGAGGCTGGTGTTGAGGAAATTGAAGATGAAGATGTGGATATAGGGTGCACCACACCTGTGATGAATGATGACTTTTGGGAAAGTCAGCATCCCAATACTCCTCTCTTCACCCCGCTCCAATAGATTCCTCGGTCGCACCAACAGTTCAAATGGACTCAAGAAACTCAACCCACTTGCTCAGTGCATGAAGAAATTCCAGCCACTAGTGCCGATGAACCCGTCTTCTTGATCCTCGATCGCACTGTTGAGGAACAAGAAATCCCTCGGCTGAATAACTTTGAGCTCGCGATTCCTGAGGTGGTGATGCAACTCACCGACACCCCTCTGCCCAAGCAAAAGAATCCGTTCTCAAGCAAACAAAAGTTCAAGGCTGAAGATTTCTTTGCCGAGCACGTATTCTTCACTAACTATAATCCATATGATTATGCTCGCATAAGGAAGAGGCGTTTCTGGACTGCCAGCCAAGCCAACTTCTATTCCTCAGTGCTCTTCAACAAAGACAAAGTCTTCGATCATGCTCATATTCCTCATGTGGACATGGAGTCTCTGCCCGGCTTTGAGCCAGTCCTCAGTGTTCTTCACGACGCAGGACTTCTGAATTTCTGCACTGATATCCGTGACTGGAATGAAGAACTCATTCTTCAATTCTATGCAACATTGCACATCACCGGAGATGCTGAAGACGTGAACTCATGGGTATTATACTGGATGTCTGAAAATACTCACTACAAGGCACCAACAACTGAATTGCTCCGTGCTCTACCACTCAGTCCTCCACTTGATGGTGCTCGTTGTATCTATAACGAACCAGAACTTTCAAATCACTATATGCAAGTGCTGATGAAGCCTTTGAAGCCAAGGCAGGCCCCAAGAACCAAATTCCTCGTCAAGGAATTATTGTATGTGCCTCGGACTGTCTATCGGATTCTGACGAAGACAATGAGTCCTATCAAAGGCCACGACTCGAATGATGAAGAAGTCGTTGGCATCATGAAGGCCGGGCACGCGACGCGCCACAGCCTCCCGAGCCGCTCCCGCATCGCCGGGTCCAGGCGGTACTCGACGGAGACGACGAGGGCGTTGGCAACGCGCGCGGCGAAGGCGTTGAGGTAGGCGTGGTGGCGAGCGCGGGGCGGGGCACGGACGCACGGGCAGGGCATTGTCCATTTGGGGTAAAATTGCCTCCTGCGCGGTGGGCGCAGATGCTTTGCTTCGACCGTCCAGCCCCGGACGTCCGCCAAATCGCACCCCAAACGGACAGAAACGGACGTCCGTTTGGGGTCGTGCGGTGGAGTTGGCCTTATTTCGGGGGTAGAACCTCCGACTATGTCTGATGGTTCGGAATCTGGGGATGTATTCGGATCCGTGCTAGTATTGCCGGACTCCCCTCCCCATACTACGGATGGCTTGAACAACCGTTCCAAGAATATGTTAGGTGGGACAGTGTCGCGTTTAGCGCCGATGCAAGCGAGGACATCCGCCGCTTGATTGTTTTCTCGAGCCACATGGTGGAATTCGAGCCCCTCGAGCCAAGCTGACATTTTGAGGACGGCATTACGGTAGGCCGCCATTTTTGGGTCCTTGGCATCAAAATCTCTGTTTATCTGTGATATTGCAAGGTTTGAGTCCCCGCACACTTCTAGGCGTTGAATGCCCGTAGAGACTGCCATCCGAAGACCGTGCAACAGAGCCTCGTATTCGGCTGCATTGTTGGAGGTTGTGTATAATATTTGGAGGATGTACTGGACAGTGTCTCCGGTGGGAGACGTCAGGACTACACCTGCTCCCAATCCGACCGGCATTTTAGAGTCGTCGAAATGCATGATCCAGTTTGAGTATGCGCCATATTCTTTAGGGAGTTCGGCTTCTGTCCATTCGGCGATGAAGTCCGCCAACACTTGTGACTTGATGGCCCGCCGAGGTTTGTACGTTAGGTCGAACGGGAGGAGCTCAATGGCCAATTTGGCAATCCGGCCCGTAGCATCGCGGTTATTTATTATGTCATTGAGTGGTACTCAGGAGGCCACCGTAATCGAACACTCTTGAAAGTAGTGTCGTAGCTTCCGGGATGCCATGAACACCACGTATGCTATTTTTTGATAGTATGGGTATCGGGATTTGCATGGGGTTAGGACCGTGGACACGTGGTAGACTGGCTTTTGGAGCGGGTATTTGTGTCCGTCAGTCTCGTTCAACGATGAGTACTGCGCTTACGACTTGATGCGTTGCAGCTATGTACAACAGCATAGGTTCGTCGACATTCGGCGCTGTTAGTACTGGATTACTGGCCAATAAGGTCTTTATTTCATTCAGTCCGGGGCAGCAGCAGATCCATCATGAAGTGTTCGCGCGCCAAGAAGGCGATAAAGCGGTAGTGCCTTTTCTCCCGACACGGAGATAAAGCGCCGAGAGCAGCCACGATCCGCTAGTTTTGGATGTGCTTGAGGTCATTGGTATGGCAACCGTGATGAGCTCGGATCTTTGCCGGATTCGCTTCAATTCCTTTGTTGGAAACGATGAAGCCGAGTAGCTTCCCTGAGGGGACGCCAAAAACACATTTTTCTGGATTCAGCTTGATGTCGTATGTTCGGAGATTGTCGAATGTAAGCCTCAAGTCATCTATTAGGGTTTCGACGTGTCTTGTTTTTATGACCACGTCGTCCACATATGCCTCCACTATTTTGCCGATTTGCTTTTCCAGGCATGTTTGAATCATGCGTTGGTAGGTTGCACTGGCGTTCTTGAGTCCGAAAGGTATAGTGTTGAAGCGGAAAGGGCCATATGGCGTTATGAAAGCTGTTGCAACTGGGTCAGACTCTGCCATCTTAATTTGATGGTATCCAGAGTACGCGTCGAGGAAACACAGCGAGTCGTGTCCTGCTGTGGCGTCGATGATTTGATCGATGCGAGGGAGGGGAAAGGGATCCTTGGGGCAAGCCTTGTTGAGGTCTTTGAAGTCGACGCATAGGCACCAGGATATGTCCTTCTTTGACACCATCACCAAATTTGCCAGCCAATCCGAATGTTTGATATCTCTGATGAATCCGGCCTCGAGTAGCTTGGCTAACTCTTCCCCCATTGCCTGTCGTTTGGGCTCTGAGAATCGCCTTAGGGTCTGCTTGACTGGTTTATATCCTTTTAGAATATTGAGGTTGTGTTCGGCCAGTCTGCGTGGGATGCCTGGCATGTCCGATGGGTGCTAGGCGAAAATATCCCAATTCTCGCGTAGGAAATCTCGTAGTGCGGCGTCAATCGCGGGGCTCAGCTGTGTTCCGATGGAAGCTCTCTTCGTGGGGTCCGTTGGGTGGACTTGGAATTTGACTATCTCGTCTGCCGATTTGAATGAGGTGGATTTGGGTCGTTTGTCTAGTATCACGTCGTCCCTGTCCATAGTGGCCCGCAGTGTTGTTAACTCTTCGGCTGCTAGGGCTTCAGACAATGCTTCCAAGGCTAGAGCTGCAGTTTTATTTTCGGTGCGAAGCGCAACGTCCGGATCACTGGCTAGAGTGATGATTCCATTGGGTCCAGGCATTTTAAGCTTCATGTACCCATAATGGGGTACGGCTTGAAAGCTTGTAAACGCGTCCCGCCCTAGAAGGGCGTGGTATTCGCTGCTAAAAGGAGCCACCTGGAATGTGATTTCCTTGGACCTATAATTCTCTGGGGTACCGAGTACCACATCGAGTGTGATTTTTTTCACACACCACGCTTCCTGAGTAGGGATAATTCCCTTGAAGGTCGTGCCGCTTTGTTCAATGCGGCTTCTATCAATCTCCATCTTGTTGAGTGTTTCTTCATAAATCAGATTTAATCCGCTTCCGCCGTCCATGAGTACTTTAGTGAGCCGAAAGCCGTCTACAATCGGACTAAGGACCAGAGCGGCTGGTGCCCGGACAGCCCGGAATCGAGGTTCATCACTGGCATTAAAAGTTATAGCAGTGTCATTCCAAGGGTTTATTTTTGCCACACGCTAAATTTCAGCGGAGCTTCGAAGAGCTCGCTTGCGCCTATTGTTTGAGGCGAAAGTCTCGAAGACTGTTAGCACCGTATTGTGCTCGCTGGCGGGATGTTGTTCCGCTTTATGGCCCACAAGAAGATCCTCGCCACTTTTTGCCACCTGCCGGAGTATCCAACATGCCTTAAGGCTATGAGTTGGTGTTGTATCCGGAGTACTGTGGATCTTACATGGCCCGTCGAGCCATCCTTCCAATACGGATCTCCGCCCTGGAGTGGGCTTTGGTTTCTTGGGGGTTGGGTCGGACGACTTACGAGAGTTCGTCCGTTTAGTTCGGGCGAAGGTTTTGGCGAGAGCAGTACTATCCCAAAATTTTGTTTAGGTCTTCAAAGCGCTCTCCATCGCACAGTACTTCCGTACTATGGCTGCCAAGTCCATGAAGCGCACTATGTCGCGGCGGCTTATAGCATTGAGGAGTCCTTTGTTCGTGCAGTTTTTGCAAAAAAGTGAGACCATGTTCTCTTTGGGCAGTCCCCGACCTTGTTAAGCGCAAGGAGGAATCTGGCTCAGTAGCGATGTACGGTTTCCTGGGGCTCTTGCCTAATGCGGGAGAGACAGTTTAGGTCCAGTTTGGGGTCCGGATTTTGATCCGATCTAACGCCCAAGGGAAAGGGCGGTCCCGAGCTAAACAGCTCAGGATCCGGGGTGCCCAATTTCTTCGGCACGGTGCCCGATTCTAAGTCCGGGACCTGGGTCAGGTTTTCCTTTGAGCAGGTCTTTGGCTCAAGTAGTTCGGTGATACGAACAAAACTTGTCCTCAAAGTTGAGGGGGAATCCGCGTGTGGTTCCTCCACTATCGCTATCTCATGGGTAGCCGGCTGGGACCTGACGTCCCTTTGGTCGGGTTTAAGCCCAATCTGGTCATAGTCTGTAGCGACTCCCAGAGCGGCGATACGATCCAAGAGTTCGTTAAGCGAGGCGAGCTCCATTGGATCCATCTGTTCGGCAAGTTCCGAACTGACGCGAAGGTTATGATTGATGACCCGAGAAGTCATCGTCGGCGCCACCGCCGATGGGGCGGCCATGATAAAGCCGCCGAGCCGGAGCGTCTGGCCTACAGCCAGAGCCCCCTCCGAAGTAATGTCGTCCTTGACAATGAGACGAGACATCGAGCCTGACGGCGACGACACAGAGGGACTCTCAATGAAAGCACCAATGTCGGTGTCAAAACCGGCGGATCTCGGGTAGGGGGTCCCGATCTATGCGTCAAGGCTGATGGTAACAGGAAGCAAGGGATACAGATGTTTACCCAGGTTCGGGCCCTCTAGATGGAGGTAAAACCCTACTTCCTGCTTGATTAATATTGATGATATGGGTAGTACAAGAGTAGATCTACCACGAGATCGTAGAGGCTAAACCCTAAGAGCTAGCCTATGATGGTATGATTGTAATTGTGATCGGCCTTCTAAGGACCAACCTCTCCTATTTATATAGATACCGGAGAGGGCTAGGGTTTACATGGAGTCGGTTACCAGGAAGGAAATATAATATCCGGATCGCCAAGCTTGCCTTCCACGCCGAGGAAAGTCCCATCCGGACACGGGCCGAAGTCTTGAGTCTTGTATTCTTCACGCTTCAATAGTCCGGATGTTGTACACAGTCCGGCAGTCCGAATACCCCCTAATCGAGGACTCCCTCAGTGAGGACGATAGCGGAGGGGGTTGGGGAGGCGGCGGCGGCGGTGAGCGGCGGCGGGCGGCAGAGGTGAGGTTGAGGGCGACCTCGGGCGGCGACGGTCAGGGCAGGCACGGGCTCAGGCGGCGGCGACAGAGGAGTAGGGAAACAAGGGGAGGAAGGAGGACTTAGTGAAATTTTGAGCGGGCGGGTGGTTAAGTCGAACTAGCGATGAAGATTTTAGGAAGCGCTATAGCTAAAGTAGCTATAGCACGTTTTATGGAAACACGCTACTGCTAAGTCTAAGCACGCATAAAAAATATTCATTGGTCATCATTGATCTTTTTGTGTAGAATCTAAATAGTCAACATGAATCCTCACGGTACCTGTATAGGTACATGCGAGGATTCATATTGCAGCCACAAATCCTACACATATAGTTCAATGAAGACCAAGTGCTCGAGGTAGTTTGAGAAGTAACATATTTAAGGTGGTAAACACCTTGTTCGCTTAGCAGTATGGGACTAAACTTAATTAGGTGCAACACTTAGCAGCAGCGAGTTTTGCAGAAAAACGCTGCTACTAAGTACTTTAGCAGTAGCACGTCCATGGAAGGGCGCTACTGTTCTATATCTAGCCTGGAGGCAAATCCGTGGCAACTATAGTAGTAGCGCTTGTTTCAACTAGAGTGCTACTGCTACCTAGTTATTAGTAGCGCGGTTAAGTTAAGCTCGCTACTGCTAGTTAGCAGTAGCGCCTGTTTTTAAACCGCGCTGCTGATCAGATTCTGTGTTTAAGGTTTTCCCTAGTAGTGATGGCATGTTGGAGGCAATAAATAAATATTCTACATGGCTTGTCATGGCATCTAATTGCATAGAATGCTAGTACAAATCATGGAGAACAAGACATACAACATGAGCATCTCCATAAGAGTTGGTAGCTCTACCAAAAAGCAATCAAAAACTCAAAAAAAAAGGTTCAAATATAGTATCAAGCACTTAATAATAGAAAGACACATAACAAATTTTTGGAGTAGAAGTGCAGGTGAACATCAAATACTACCACTACAACAGTACAAATTTAGCCTAGGGTTCATATACATCATAATCCAACCCCCAAAAGCATGTACTCAATCACTACCACCACAACTGTAAGCACGAGCAGTAGGAAGATTAGGAGTGGGGAAGCTTACTCTAAACAATGGTACCGCCGCCGTTCAGATGAGGGGAGCGGCGAGGGAAGCGTGGAGCATGGCTGGGAAGCGATGTCGCGACCACTGTCCTTCTCCTCTTGTGCTTCGGAGTCATCTCCGACTCGGTTGGAGGCTCCACAATATGCAACGGCACCTCATGCACCTTCGGTTCCTTATCCAGTGGATGCTCTACCCTGGATATGAACGCCCACCACCTGCGCCTGTCCCACGGGCTGGACGAATTGGCCTACTCCATCGCCGACAGGAGGATCTCGATGTCGTGCCTCGGTTGTGCGGGCGGGGGAAAGCTTTTTCTTCTCCCTGGATGTCATTCCCCTCAAAGTGGCCATTGTCGTCCAGTTCAACTGCCTTATGTTGTTAAACCAAGAACGGATCTCCATCAACCTGGCCATCTTGACCTGGTCACCACCGGCGAGCTGCTCCTCCATCGAGGTTCTTGCGTGGATGGAAGAAGGGGGTGGGATGTGGAAGAGGAGACGAGCAAAGTTGCAGCTGCGAGAAGGAGGAGAAGGAGAGGGACGAGATGTTGCAGTTGTAATGGCGATGGGTGAGGGGAAGGACGATGGTGGCGGCGGTTCTGCATTGGATGAGAGGGGCAGCGCATGATTGTTTTCTTCCTATGACTTTTTTTGAGACAATTTTTTCCTATGACTAAAATGCCAGAGATTAAAACGGTTCCAAAAAAGCCCAACCACTATAAAACTTTGTATAATAAATATAGATAATTCGGGCAAACCAAAGCCCACAATATGAATTAATAGTACGCTTACAACTTAAATAACACCAAGAAAAATATACATAGATAGATTTTTTAGCTAAAAAAGATAGATAGATAGATAGATAGATGGCCGCCGCTTCTTCACCAGGCTCCTCCTTGCTCCTCCTCCGGGCGCCTGATACGTCCATTTTGGATCATGCTTTTATATCAATATTTATTGCATTACGGGATGTTATTACACATTTATCTCAATACTTACGGCTATTCTCTCTTATTTTACAAGGTTTACCATGAAGAGGGGGAATGCCGGCAGCTGGAATTCTGGCTGGAAATGGAGCAAACGTTGGAAACCTATTCTGCACAGCTCGAAAAGTCCTGAAACTCCACAAAACAACTTTTTGGAATTAACATGAATTTCTAAGCGAAAGAAATATGCTAGGGGGCCCACACCATGTCCAGGAGACAGGGGCGCCCCCCCCCCCCCATAGGGCGCGCCCCTATCTCCTGGGCCCCCTGGTGGGCCTCCGGCGTCCATCTTCTGCTATATCATCACTTTTACACTGGAAAAATATCGTGGGCAAGCTTATGGGATGAAACTCCTCCGCCACGAGGCGGAACCTTGGCGGAATCAATCTAGGGCTCTAGCGGAGCTGTTCTGCCGGGGACAATTCCCTCCGGGAGGGGGAAATCATCATCGACGTCATCACCAATGATCCTCTCATCGGGAGGGGGTCAATCTTCATCAACGTCTTCACCAGCACCATCTCCTCTTAAATCCCTAGTTCATCTCTTGTATCCAATCTTGTATCAAAACCACAAATTGGTACATGTGGGTTGCTAGTAGTGTTGATTACTCCTTGTAGTTGATGCTAATTGGTTTACTTGGTGGAAGATCATATGTTCAGATCCTTTATGCATAATATTACTCCTCTGATTATGAATATGAATATGCTTTGTGAGTAGTTACATTTGTTCCTGAGGACATGGGTGACGTCTTGCTATTAGTAGTCATGTGAATTTGGTATTCGTTCGATATTTTGATGAGATGTATGTTGTCTTTTCCTCTAGTGGTGTTACGTGAACGTCGACTACATGACACTTCACCTTTATTTGGGCCTAGAGGAAGGCATGGGGAAGTAATAAGTAGATGATGGGTTGCTAGAGTGACAGAAGCTTAAACCCTAGTTTGTGCATTGCTTCGTTAGGGGCTGATATGGATCCATATGCTTAATGTTGTGGTTAGGTTTACCTTAATACTCCTTTTTGTAGTTGCGGATGCTTGCAATAGGGGTTAATCATAAGTGGGATATTTGTTCAAGTTAGGGCAGTACCCAAGTACCGGTCCACCCACATATCAAATTATCAAAGTACCGAACGTGAATCATATGAACATGATGAAAACTAGCTTGACGATAATTCCCAATGTGTCCTCGGGAGCTCCTTTATTATTATTAGAAATCTTCCAGGCTTATCCTTTGCTACATAAAGGATTGGCCCACCTTGCTGCACTTTATTTACTTTATTTACTTGCTGCTCGTTACTATTTACCTTATCACAAAACTATCTATTACCTACAATTTCAGTGCTTGCAGAGAAAACCTTACTGAAAACCGCTTATCATCTCCTTCTGCTCCTCGTTGGGTTTGACACTCTTACTTATCGAAAGGACTACGATAGATCCCCTACACTTGTGGGTCATCAAGACTCTTTTCTAGCGCCGTTAACGGGGAGTGTAGCGCTTTTGGTGAGTGGAACTTTGTAAGGAAACATTTATATAGTGTGCTGAAATTTTCTGTTACTTGTCACTATGGAAACTAATCCTTTGAGGGGCTTGTTTGGGGTATCTTCACCCCAACCAGAAGAGCAAAGAGTTGCTCCTCAACCTACTGAACTTTATGAAAATATTTACTGTAACGCCCGGATAATTAAGCGACAGTAAAACTCTGCTAATGATGCCACGTCAGCTCCATTACTTTTGCTAATCTCTCGTTAGTTCAAAACCCTTTCAAAATTCAAATTCAAATTAATGTCAACAATAAAAGTTTTTCAAAAGTTAAAACAAAAATGTTCGGGAGGTGCCATATTTTGCATAAGTAAATATGGTGTAATAAACACATTTTTATAAAATGTCTAGATAATTTAAAATGTTTTAAAAAAGAAAAGAAATTACAAAAAAACTTATAAAAGTGGAACACCCTCCCCCCCCCCACTGGGCTCCGGCCCAGCAGGGCACTGGCCCAACCAACAGGCCAGCCCCCCTCACTCCATAACACCCACCCCGGTCAAACCCTAACCCACCGACACCCCCACTCCCCCCATTCGCTCGCCTCTCACTCTCCCCCCTCTACTCTCGACCCCATCTAGATCGGGGAGGGGCCCGACTACGGCACATCCACCGCGCCGCCCGTCCTCCCCGCGAACCGTCGCCAACGCCGCCTCGTCCTGCTTGGACCCTGCCATTCGCCGGACACCCTCATCCATTCTCGACCTCGCCGTCACCCGAAGCCGACTCGCCGGACCTACTCCTCTCCGTCAACGCCATCGTCCCCGTCTCCCCTCCCCGAGCCCCGCTGCCTTGACCCTACGACCGCCGGTGAGGCCCCCGGCCACTTCTCTCCTCCTTCCCCGCAAATGCGCTGACCGCGCCCAACTGTCGCCGCCCATGGCCGCCGCGGCCACTGCTACTTCACCACGCCCACGCCCGCTCCCTCCTGTCCACGCACGTGCACTCACCCGCTCGCCCATCTCGGTTTGCTGCCGCTGCTGCTTCTACCTGCTGCCGCCGCGGCTGTGCTACCCGCTAGCGCTGTTGCTCGCCGCCATGGCGCCTCCCCCCTGCGTGGCTGCGTTGACGCGCCCGCCGTGACTCCCTGCCCCCTCGTGCAAGCCCCCGCCTCTGCTCCCGTGCGCTGTCCCATATCTTGGGCGCGCTCCGCAGACGCTTCGAGCCACCACGGCGCGTCCGCCAGACGCTCGCGTGCTCGGCACCCGCCCGCCATCGGCTCGCCGCGGCTCCGCCGCCCAACCCCGCAGCTGCTTTCGGCTCGTCCGCTAGCCCCGTGCCGCCGCCTCTGTCCCGTGGCTCGCCGCCGTGCTCGCTCCCTGCACCGCCGCCTCGCACCCTGCCTCATCGCCGCTCGCCGTGTCCTTCCTCTCGCGCGAGGCCTTGCCGCGCTGGACGCCCGTCACCGCTTACTCCGCCTGTCGCGGTCCTCCCGTGGCGCCGCCCTCCTCCGCCTCCCTTGGCCCGCGTCATGGGCGCCGACGGCCACGTCGGCGGCCTCCCACGTCCGTGGCTGGCGCCCCCCCTACCTATCGATCTAGGCGCTCGCCCAGTCGGGCGCCGACGCCCGCGCCCGCTAACCGCTCCGCCCCATTAGGCCTTTGGCCCTATGACAAACGGGGCCCAGCCCAGAACGTTTTACAGTAAAAAAAAGAATTAAATAAATAAATAATTAACTAAAAATAATTAAAAAAATTAATTAAGTTAATTAATCATGTTTAATTAATCTAATTAACTAGTTAGTTTAATTAAACAGTAATTAGATTAGTTAAACCCTAATTAGACTAAACAGTCAATGACGAACAGGACCCACACGTCAGTTGACTAGTCAACACCTCTGTTGACTGCTGACATCATGCTGACATCAGCATGCACTATTCTGGATAAGGTTGAATTAAATTGATTAAATAAATTCTAAAAATTATTTAAAACTTTAGAAAATCATATAAAATAAACCGTAGCTCACATGAAAATACTTTCTACATGGAAGTTGCTCAGAACGACGAGATGAATCTAGATACGCAGCCCGTTTGTCCACCACACACCACTAGCATATCGAACACGCAACTTTCCCCTCCGGTACAGCTAATAAAAACGTGAAACACCGGGAATACATTCCCGGATATTTCCCCCTTCGCCGGTATCACCTCCTACCGCGTTAGGGCATACCTGGCACCGCTACTTGTTATGTCATGCATCGATATGCATCTGTTTGCATTGTATTCATTGTTTCTTCCCCCTCTTCTCTCCGGTAGACTACGAGACTAACGCTGCTGCTGGTACCCCGATCGACTATGTTGTTGACGACCCCTCCTTCTTGTCAGGGCAACCAGGCAAGCCCCCCCCCCCTTGATCACCAGATATCGCCTATTCTACTCTCTACTGCTTGCATTATAGTAGTGTAGCATGTTGCTGCTTTCCGTTATTCCTATCCTGATGCATAGCCTGTCCTTGCTACTACTGTTGTTACCTTTACCTACAATCCTACATGCTTAGTATAGGATGCAAGTATTCCATCAGTGGCCCTACATTCTTGTCCGTCTGCTGTGCTATACTATCGGGTGGTGATCACTCGGGAGGTGATCACGGGTATATACTATATACTTTATACATGATACATGTGGTGACTAAAGTCGAGTCGGCTCATGGAGCACCCGCGAGTGATTCACGGATTGGGGGCTGAAAGGACCTTTGTCCCAACGGTCCTCTGTGTGGATCTTTGTGGCGGAGCGTCAGGGCAGGTTGAGACTACCTGGGTGAGAGGTGGGCGTGGCCCTGGTCGGTGTCCACGGTTACATCATTAACACGCTTAACGAGATGTTGGTATTTGATCTGAGTCTGGCCATTTGGTCTATACGCACTAACCAACTACGTGGGAAAGATATGGGCACTCGGCGTCGTGGTATCAGCCGAAGCCTTCGTGATGTCAGCGACTGAGCGGCGCGCGCCGGATTGGACTGGAACGCCTGCAATGCTAGGTCTGCTTCCGGCAGTGTGCGCAACGTGCAGGTGTGCTAAGGGTGATGGGCCCAGACCCCTGTGCGCTTAGGTTTAGACCGGCGTGCTGACCTCTCTGTTGGCCTAGGTGGGGCTGCGACGTGTTGATCTTCCGTGGCCGGGCATGACCCAGAAAAGTGTGTCCGGCCAAATGGGATCGAGCGTGTTGGGTTATGTGGTGCACCCCTGCAGGGAAGTTAATCTATTGGAATAGCCGTGATCTTCGGTAACAGGACGACTTGGAGTTGTACCTTGACCTTATGACAACTAGAACCGGATACTAAATAAAACACACCCTTCCAAGTGACAGATACAACCCGGTGATCGCTCTCTAACAGGGCGACGAGGAGGGGATCGCCGGGTAGGATTAATTATGCTATGCGATGCTACTTGGAGGACTTCAGTCTACTCTCTTCTACATGTTGCAAGATGGAGGCGGCCAGAAGTGTAGTCTTCGACAGGATTAGCTATCCCCCTCTTATTCTGGCATTCTGCAGTTCAGTCCACCGATATGGCCCTTTACACATATACCCATGCATATGTAGTGTAGCTCCTTGCTTGCGAGTACTTTGGATGAGTACTCACGGTTGCTTTTCTCCCCCTTTTCCAGCTTTCCCTTCTACCTGGTTGCCGCAACCAGATGCTGGAGCCCAGGAGCCAGACGCCACCCTCGACAATGACTCCTACTACACCGGAGGTGCCTACTACTACGCGCAGGCCGCTGACGACGACCAGGAGTAGTTTAGGAGGATCCCTGGTAGGCGGCATACGCCTCTTTCGATCTGTATCCCAGTTTGTGCTAGCCATCTTATGGTAACTTGTTTAACTTATGTCTGTACTAAGATATTGTTGCTTCCGCTGACTCGTCTATGATCGAGCACTTGTATTCGAGCCCTCGAGGCCCCTGGCTTGTATTATGATGCTTGTATGACTTATTTTATTTTAGAGTTCTGTTGTGATATCTTCTCGTGAGTCCCTGATCTTGATCGTACACATTTGCGTGTATGATTAGTGTACGATTGAATCGGGGGCGTCACATTTACTTTGAGATTCCTCCGGGTATGATAGAGAAACTGCTAGCTAATCCATTTGCAGGAGATGGAACATTGCATCCCGATTTACAACTTATCTTTGTGGATGAAGTTTGTGGATTATTTAAGCTTGCAGGTATTCCCGATGATGTTGTCAAAAGGAAGGTCTTCCCTTTATCTTTGAAGGGAGATGCATTGACATGGTATAGGCTATGCGATTATACGGGATCTTGGAATTATAAGCGATTGAAGCTGGAATTTCACCACAAGTTCTATCATATGCATCTTGTTCATCGTGATCGTAACTACATATATAATTTCTGGCCTCGCGAAGGAGAAAGCATTGCTCAAGCTTGGGGGAGGCTTAAGTCAATGTTATATTCATGCCCCAATCATGAGCTCTCTCGGGAAATGATTATTCAGAATTTTTATGCCCGGCTTTCTCTCGATAGTCGCAACCTGCTCGATACTTCCTGTGCTCGTTCTTATATGCTGAAGACTATTGATTTCAAATGGGACTTATTGGAAAGAATTAAACGCAACTCTGAAGATTGGGATTCCGATGATGGTAAGGAGTCAGGTATGACACCTAAGTTTGATTGTGCTAAATCTTTTATGGATAACGATGCTTTCCGTGGCTCTAAGTATGGACTTGACTCTGAGATAGTAACTTCTTTTTGTGAATCCTTCACTACTCACGTTGATCTCCCTAAAGAGAAGTGGTTTAAATATAATCCTCCTGTTGAAGTGAAAGTAGTTGCACCTATTACAGTCGAAGAAAAGACTATTACCTAAAGTGATCCTATTGTTCCTACTGCTTATGTTGAAAAACCTCCTTTTCCTGTTAGGATAAAAGATCATCCGAAAGCTTCGACTGTTGTTCGTAAGAGTAATACTAGGACTTATACACCTCCTGAGCAAATTAATTTTGAACCTAGTATTGCTATGGTTAAAGATCTCTTGGATGAGGACTTAGATGGGCATGTTATTTCTTTCTTGGGTGAGGCGCTAATATTGCTAGACACGATACTAAGACACGAGACTGTCGTAGGCATGCCTGTTATTTCTGTTAAAATAGGAGATCATTGTTATCATGGCTTATGTGATATGGGTGCTAGTGCTAGTGCGATACCTTATGATCTTTATAAAGAAGTTCTGCACGACATTGCACCCGTTGAATTAGAAGACATTTATGTTACTATTAAGCTTGCTAATAGGGATACCATTAAACCTATTGGGATTGTTAGAGATGTTGAAGTTTTGTGTGGGAAGGTTAAATACCCTGCTGATTTTCTTGTTCTTGGTACACCACAAGATGATTTTTGTCCCATTATTTTTGGTAGACCCTTCTTGAATACTGCTAGTGCTAAGATTAATTGTGAAAATAATATTGTCACTGTTGGCATAGACGGTATGTATCATGAGTATAATTTCGCTAAGTTTAGTAGACAACCTCCTGAAAGAGAACCACCTAGTAAGGATGAGATTATTGGTCTTGCTTCCATTGCTGTTCCTCCAACTGATCCGTTAGAACAATATTTGCTAAACCATGAAAACAATATGTTTATGAAGGAAAGGGAAGAAATAGATGAAGTGTTCCTTAAACAGGAACCTATGCTGAAACATAACTTTCCAGTTGAAATTCTTGGGGATCCCCCTCCACCCAAGGGTGATCCCGTGTTTGAACTCAAACCATTAACTGATAATCTTAAGTATGCTTATCTTGATGAAAAAGAAATATATCATGTTATTATTAGTGCTAACCTTTCAGAGAAAGAAGAAGAAAGATTATTGAAAACTCTGAAGAAGCACAGAGCTGCTATTGGATATACTCTGGATGATCTTAAGGGTGTTAGTCCCACGTTATGTCAACACAAAATTACATTGGAGAACGATGACAAACCAGTTAGAGATCCTCAAAGACGATTAAATCCCAAGATGAAGGAAGTGGTAAGAAAGGAGATACTGAAGCTCCTTGAGGTAGGTATTATTTATCCCGTCGCTGATAGTGAATGGGTAAGCCCTCTTCATTGTGTTCCTAAAAAGGGAGGTATTTCCGTTGTTCCTAATGATAAAGATGAATTGATCCCGCAAAGAATTATTACAGGTTATAGGATGGTAATTGATTTCCATAAGTTAAATAAAGCTACTAAGAAAGATCATTACGCCTTACCTTTTATTGATCAAATGCTAGAAAGACTATCCAAACACACTAATTTTTGCTTCTTAGATGGTTATTCTGGTTTCTCTCAGATACCTGTATCAGCGAAGGATCAATCTAAAACTACTTTTACTTGCCCTTTTGGTACTTTTGCTTATAGACGTATGCCTTTTGGTTTATGTAATGCACCTGCTACCTTTCAAAGATGCATGATGGCTATATTCTCTGATTTTTGTGAAAAGATTTGTGAGGTATTCATGGATGACTTCTCAGTCTATGGATCCTCTTTTGATGATTGTTTGAGCAACCTTGATCGAGTTTTGCGGAGATGCTGAAGACACTAGTCTCGTCTGAATTGGGAAAAGTGTCACTTTATGGTTAATGAAGGCATTGTCTTGGGGCACAAGATCTCCGAGAGAGGTATTGAAGTTGATAAAGCCAAAGTTGATGCTATTGAAAAGATGCCATGTCCCAAGGACATAAAAGGTATAAGAAGTTTCCTTGGTCACGCTGGTTTTTATAGGAGGTTCATTAAGGACTTCTCTAAAATCTCTAGGCCTCTGACTAATTTATTGCAAAAAGATATTCCTTTTGTATTTGATGATGATTGCGTAGAAGCGTTTGAAGTACTTAAGAAAGCTTTGATCACTGCACCTATTGTTCAGCCACCTGATTGGAATTTACCTTTTGAAATTATGTGCGATGCTAGTGATTATGCTATAGGTGCTGTTTTAGGGCAAAGAGTATAAGAAATTGAATCTTATCCAGTATGCTAGTAAGACTCTTGATACTTCCCAGAGAAATTATGCTACTACTGAAAAAGAGTTCTTAGCAGTTGTGTTTGCATGTGATAAGTTTAGACCTTATATTGTTGATTCCAAAGTTACTATTCACACTGATCATGCTGCTATTAAATATCTTATGGAAAAGAAAGATGCTAAGCCTAGACTCATTAGATGGGTTCTCTTGCTCCAATAATTTGACTTGCATATTATTGATAGAAAGGGAGCTGAGAACCCCGTTGCAGATAATTTGTCTAGGTTAGAGAATGTTCTTGATGACCCACTGCCTATTAATGATAGCTTTCCTGATGAACAATTAGCGTTCGTCAATGCTTCTCGTACTGCTCCTTGGTATGCTGATTATGCTAATTATATTGTTGCTAAATTTATACCGCCTAGTTTCCTACCAGCAAAAGAAAAAGTTCTTTTATGATTTAAGACATTACTTCTGGGATGATCCACACCTTTATAAAGAATGAGTAGATGGTGTTATTAGACGTTGTGTGCCTGAGCATGAACAGGAACAGATTCTACGTAAGTGTCACTCTGAATCTTATGGAGGACACCATGCTGGAGATAGAACTCCACACAAGGTACTACAATCTGGTTTTTATTGGCCTACTCTCTTCAAAGATGCTTGTAAGTTTGTCTTGTCTTGTGATGAATGTCAAAGAATAGGTAACATTAGTAGACATCAAGAAATGCCTATGAATTATTCTCTTGTTATTGAACCGTTTGATGTTTGGGGCTTTGATTATATGGGACCTTTTCCTGCCTCTAATGGTTATACACATATTTTAGTTGTTGTTGATTACATTACTAAGTGGGTAGAAGCTATTCCAACTAGTAGTGTTGATCATAACACTTCTATTAAAATGCTTAAAGAAGTTATTTTTCCGAGGTTTGGAGTCCCTAGATATCTTATGACTGATGGTGGTTCACATTTTATTCATGGTGCTTTCCGTAAGATGCTCGCTAAGTATGATGTCAATCATAGAATAGCATCTCCTTATCATCCGCATGATCAGTGGTCAAGTAGAGTTGAGCAATAGAGAGCTCAAATTAATTTTGCAAAAGACTGTGAATAGATCTAGAAAGAATTGGTCCAAAAAACTTAATGATGCATTATGGGCCTATAGAACTGCATACAAAAATCCTATGGGTATGTCTCCTTATAAGATGGTTTATAGAAAAGCGTGTCATTTACCTCTTGAACTTGAACATAAGGTATATTGGGCTATTAAAGAGCTCAACTATGACTTCAAACTAGCCGGTGAGAAGAGGTTATTTTATATTAGCTCACTTGATGAATGGAGAATCCAAGCCTATGAGAATGCCAAGCTATTCAAAGAAAAAGCCAAACGCTGGCATGATAGGAGGATAGAAAAGCGTGAGTTTAACGTAGGAGATTATGTGTTATTATTCAACCCTTGTTTAAGATTTTTTGCAGGAAAACTTCTCTCAAAATGGGAAGGTCCCTATGTTATCGAGGAGGTCTATCGTTCTGGTGCCATAAAAATCAACAACTTCGAAGGCACAAATCCGAGGGTGGTAAACGGTCAAAGAATTAAACACAATATTTCAGGTAATCCTATCAATGTTGAAACTAATATTATTGAAACCGTAACCCCTAAGGAATACATAAGGGACACTTTCCAGAACGTTCCAGACTCCGAATAGGTATAGGTATGTGGTACGGTAAGTAAACCGACTCCAAAACAACTTTAATGGCAATTTTTATCAGTTTTAGATTATTTAAGAATTTTTTAGGAAGAAAGTAGTAATCTGAAAGAGACACGAGGCTCCCACTAGAGTGGAAGGCACCCCCCCCTGTAGGGCGCGCCCCATGTCTCGTGAGCACCTCGTGTGCTTCCCGGACTCTGTTTTCTTGTATGTTATGTATTTTGGTCGATAAAAATTCATTATATATACTATCGAAGGTTATGACCAACGTATCACACAAATATCCTCTGTTTTCGTTTCGAGCTGTTTCCGTTGCAGACTTAGAGCACCATGACTTCACCCTCCTCCAACAATAAAGACAAGGATGCTTGGCTTTTGAAGATAGAGCTGAAAAGAGGAGAACCAAAAGAGATCAACAAGGATGAAGGGATCAAGAAAGCCATGGAGGTTCAAGCTCTGGCGGTGAAAGAAGTAGATATCCCTCAACCTTTACCTAATCTCTTTACCCCAATAGAGATTGAAGCTTTCAGGATGATTGAGTTAGCTCGCATACAGAACAAGTATCTCACACAGGAGAATATTCTGTTGAAGGATCATATTGTTGGGATTAAGGGCATTATCCGCAAGTTGGAAGAACTTTTACGCTCAATGTGCGATTATCCACCGTCATCATCACCACCTCCATCACCTCCGAGGACATAGTCACATGGGTATGGGCAATCCCCTTGGCAACGGCCAAGCTTGGGGGAGGTGCCCCGGTATCGTATCACCATCACACTCCTATCTTTACCGCTTTATTTAGTTCGATCCTTTTAGTAGTATCTTGATCTAGAAGATTCAAGTTTTTATATCAAGTAGTTTTGAGTTTTTCTTTGTGATCACTTTTTGTAATTGAGTCCGAGTGCTATCTATAATAAAAATTAGTGTTGAGTCATGGGCTTTGCTATGTTGCTATGATCTTGAGAAAGTAGAAAGAATAAAAGAGTTCATATTGATCTTATGGATAGTGATAACTTCACACATATAAAGTATGAGGCATAAAAATTGTTGAGAGTTGATGAAAGTAGCCTTGGTCATCGTTGAAATTAATAGGAAGTGATAAGGAAAGAGGGGTTCACATATAAATATATTATCTTGGACATCTTTTATGATTGTGAAGCACTCATTTAGTATGACATGCTAAAAGTGTTGATGTTGGACAAGGAAGACAACGTAATGGTTTATGTTTTCCGACATCTCAGTTAAAGTATATTGTCATTGACCTTCCAAACATGTTGAGCTTGCCTTTCCCCCTCATGCTAGCCAAATTCCTTGCACCAAGTAGAAATACTACTTGTGCTTCGAAATATCCTTAAACCCAGTTTTGCCATGAGAGTCCACCATACCTACCTATGGATTGAGTAAGATCCTTCAAGTAAGTTGTCATCGGTGCAAGCAATAAAAATTGTTCTCTAATTATGTATGACTTATTAGTGCGGAGAAAATAAGCTTTGTACGAACTTGTAGTGGAAGTAATAAAAGCGACGGACTGCTTAATAAAGGTCCACATACAAGGGGCAATTAAAGTGACGTTCTTTTGCATTAAGATTTTATGCATCAACCCTAAACGCGCATGACAACCTCTGCTTCCCTCTGCGAAGGGCCTATCTTTTACTTTATATTTTTACTTTATGCTTGAGTCAAGGTGATCCTCACCTTTCCCTTTTTCATTTTATCCTTTGGCAAGCTCCTCGTGTTTGAAAGATCATGATATATATATATATATATATATATATATATATATATATATATATATATATATATATATATATATATATATATCCAATTGGATGTAAGTTAGCATGGGCTATTATTGTTGACATCACCTAAAGGTGAATACGTTGGGAGGCAACACAATAAGCCCCTATCTTTCTCAGTGTCCGGCTGAAACTCTATAACCACAAGTACTGGGTGAGTGTTAGCAATTTTAGAAGACTACGAGATGGTTGAGTATGTGAGCTTGCTGAAAAGCTCTATTGTTGACTCTTGATGATGTTATGATAAATTGCAATTGCTTCAATGACTGAGACTATAGTTTGTTAGTTCCCAATGAAGTTTCTGAACCATACTTGACATTGTGAATTGATTGTTACTTGAACATAGGAAATCATATGACAAAATCTATATATGTTGCTGTTATTAGAATGATCATGATGCCCTCATGTCTGTATTTTATTTTTATCGACAGCTCTATCTCTAAACATGTGGACATATTTTTCGATTTCGGCTTCCGCTTGAGGACAAGCGAGGTCTAAGCTTGAGGGAGTTGATACGTCCATTTTGCATCATGCTTTTATATCAACATTTATTGCATTATGGGCTGTTATTACACATTATATATCAATACTTACGGCTATTCTCTCTTATTTTACAAGGTTTACCATGAAGAGGGGAATCTTGGCACTGGAATTCAGGCCGAAAAGGAGCAAACGTTGGAAACCTATTCTGCACAGCTCCAAAAGTCCTGAAACTCCACGAAACAACTTTTTGGAATTAATAAGAATTTCTGAGCGAAAGAAATATGCCAGGGGACCCACACCCTGTCCAGGAGACAGGGCCCCCCCTATAGGGCGCGCCCCCTATCTCCTGGGGCCCCTGGTGGGCCTCCGACGTCCATCTTATACTATATCATCACTTTTACCCTGGAAAAAAATCATGGGCAAGCTTACGGGACGAAACTCCGCCGCCATGAGGCGGAACCTTGGCGGAATCAATCTAGGGCTCTGGCGGAGATGTTCTGTCGGGGACAATTCCCTCCGGGAGGGGAAAATCATCACCAACATCATCACCAACGATCCTCTCATCGGGAGGGGGTCAATCTTCATCAACCTCTTCACCAGCACCATCTCCTTAAACCCTAGTTCATCTCTTGTATCCAATCTTGTATCAAAACCACAAATTGGTACCTGTGGGTTGCTAGTAGTGTTGATTACTCCTTGTAGTTGATGCTAATGGTTTACTTGGTGGAATATCATATGTTCAGATCCTTTATGCATATTATTACTCCTCTGATTATGAACATGAATATGCTTTGTGAGTAGTTACGTTTGTTCCTGAGGATATTGGTGAAGTCTTGCTATTAGTAGTCATGTGAATTTGGTATTCGTTCGATTTTTTGATGAGATGCATGTTGTCTTTTCCTCTAGTGGTGTTATGTGAATGTCGACTACATGACACTTCACCATTATTTGGTCCTAGAGGAAGGCATGGGGAAGTAATAAGTAGATGATGGGTTGCTAGAGTGACAGAAGCTTAAACCCTAGTTTATGCATTGCTTCGTTAGGGGCTGATATGGATCCATATGCTTAATGTTGTGGTTAGGTTTACCTTAATACTCCTTTTTGTAGTTGCGGATGCTTGCAATAGGGGTTAATCATAAGTGGGATATTTGTCCAAGTTAGGGCAATCCCCAAGTACCGGTCCACCCACATTTCAAATTATCAAAGTACCGAACGCGAATCATATGAATGTGATGAAAACTAGCTTGACGATAATTCCCAATGTGTCCTCGGGAGCTCCTTTATTATTATTATAAATTGTCCAGGCTTATCCTTTGCTACATAACGGATTGGGCCACCTTGCTGCACTTTATTTACTTTATTTACTTAGTGCTCGTTACTATTTACCTTATCACAAAACTATCTATTACCTACAATTTCAGTGCTTGCAGAGAAAATCTTACTGAAAACCGCTTATCATCTCCTTCTACTCCTCGTTGGGTTCGACACTCTTACTTATCAAAAGGACTACGATAGATCCCCTACACTTGTGGGTCATCAGCGCCCTTCACTGCTCCTCCGCGGTGTTGTTGATGGGGTACGACACAGTGTGCATGTGCTCGTCGGTGGGGAAGACGTTGTCGTAGTCTGTGAAGATGTTATGGGTGGTAAAAGCTATGAACTCGCAGCCACACCAGAACACGCGGCCGAGGAGGTAGAATGCGTCGAAGGGGTTGGTGAAGTGGGCAAGGATAGCAACCACAACCCCATTGTGGATGACCTCCTCGACTCGGTACATCCTTGGAGATCCCCGAGGGAGGTGCCCATAGCCGGCCGCAAGGAAGAAGTCGGTGAACCCCCATGCGCCCCTCCACCTTGACATCGCCCACACACAAAGGGTGCTCTCGACGTACACCCCGGCGGGGTGGAGCATCTCCGGCATGGAGGGGGGGAAGCTGTAGGTTGGCCCGGTGTACTTCATGGCTGCGGCGGGCTGGTTCTTGGGGCTGTTTGTGGCGAAGAGGAAGAAGGGCAGGCACAAAATGCCGGTGGGAGAGTATGGGAGATGGATGAAGGGTGTGAGAGGGAGAGGAACATGATAGGTGGCTTAAATAGCCACCATGGCAGTAATGGGGTCAAATGTGAACAAATTTTCCACCCACTGCAGCATCGGGAGTGTACACGCATGGGAAACTGTAGTGTGAATCAAAATGCGAAGTTTAAGTGCTGCCCTATGTGCCGTCGGTCGGGTCAACCGGGGAAGGCTCTGCGGCGCGTGCTCCTTCGCGTATGTGCACACATGCAACATAGGCTGAAGCGGACGCATGCATGCAACCGCATGCAACGTAGGCTCGCTCGGGCGCATGCAACGGCGGCGGACATTGCTCGGTCCAACGGGTGGGCATCTTTACACAACCCAACGACACGCATGCATGGCAGCCCACCCTCGAGCGCAGAAAAAAAACAGGCGCAGAAAAAAAATGTAAGTATTATATGATTTATCGACGCGAAAGCCCTAGATAATCCTTACAACGTCAAAAAGCTACGAAACTTGGCAATGATGCTAGTCATGTTGGTACAAGGTTGTTGGTCCACTTCAAGGATGTCGACAAAAACATGCTTCGAGATGGACCCTTCCCGTCCAGAAAGGCCTCCCATGAAGCAGGTTCAGAATGACACTGAATTTTGCCAGGATGCAAGTCCAATGAGATCAACACTTGTTCATGTTGGCCAATGTGGCACTGACCGTCGATGGAGATAAAGATTGATACTTGTTCATGTGGGCCCATATTTTTTTACATTTGGTGTCGATTGAACACAAAAAACAAACATGACTATATGCTTTTAGTTCTTCACCCTCCCCAATTTGTTAGCCAACTCAACAGGTTTTTGCCTTAAGATGCCACCTGATTCTGTAAGCTGCAATTGTTGTGGCTTTGGAATGTTGGTTCTCTTTCCTGCAGAACGGGCATTTATAGCGACTGTTACGCCGGTACACAATCTTTGCAGCCATGAGCCACTTGAAGATTTTCTTTCTGAAAGCTTCCCTCGGCTGTAGGTAATTCTCCCATTCTTCCAAATCTGCAATCTGGTATTAGAAGAAAAAAAATCTCATGCCAGCGAATTGTACAGTATATCAAAGGCATGCATAAATGGATTGTTTTTTCTTTGTATTGGTTTCCTAAAACTTTGGTTATATGAAAGACAGGCATAAAATGGAATACAAATGATCCATTCATCTAAATTTGCAAACCCTCCGACTGATAACCGTACGATTAATCAAAAAAAGGCGAACAGTACGATCGTCTATACGAATAGCGAGGAATAACAAGAGAGCAATTTCTAGGGTTAACCTCGAGAAGGCAAATTCTAGGGTTAATATCTGCAGACACTAACTGATTCATCGTCGTTGGTGCTGTGTTGGACCTGCTGCGGCTACGAATCGGCGGCGACGACGTCCTTGTCGACCAGTTCCTGCATGGGGTCCACATCCGCCGCACGAAGCACACCAGCCACGCCCCTCCCCCAGCGGGTAGGATCATCCTCGCCGGCAAGAATGTGGGCTTTTTGGCGGCAACGAGTAGTGGGCGGCTTCGAAGATGTGGGTGGATAGGCAGAGGCGATCGAACGCTAAGGCGGGAGCAAGATTTGGGGAGTGAAAATTCAATTTGTTTGGGAGAGAGAGGTCAAGGCCGCCCACAATTCGTCACTTTTGAAATTTAGGTAGAAACATGCACGTATACGGCATCGTGCACACCTAGAGATTCGCCCGAACCAACCAATCAACCAACCAAGCAAAAGAAAAAGTGCACAATGTCGGTCCACAAACGTGGAAACATAAACCAAACACCAAAATAGTGTGTTAAAAAAACAGCAAAATAGGAGGGACATTTTTTTGGTTTAGCGCAGTACTACTAAATACTAGAAGGGAGAACTACTGAAAAAATACTAGAAGGGACAGTTGGCACATTTAAGTTCACATGGCATTTAGCTTTCTTGTTCATCGCTAGCTATGTTGTACCGATTAGGTAAAATGAATGGATAATTATTAAACCCTAGCTATTGTCAAGGTTTATCGGTGTGTGTCTACGTGGCCAAGTGTGCTAGCACGGTGTAGGTCCAGGTGAGTGTGATGCACGTGACGGGCCTTTGTGGTTAGGGCCCACATGAAGCGGCACCGAATTTTGAGGAAAGTGAAGGAACGAGCCCCCCACACCGTCCGCATGCCGGACTGTTCCCTCCCATTGGATAGATCCAACATGCGATATGGCCTCGTTTACACTTACCCCATGTGAGGGTTTATGCATGCCCCTCTTGGTGTTTGACCATACGCTTCATGGGTCATATGATGAGACCACGCCAGGCCCCGTGATGCACCGCCTAGGCACAAACCGGGTGTGTTTCCTCTCGGTAGCTAGATCCAAACCATGCACCCCCGCTGTTTAGACCCAAGTGGAGTAGCACCTAGACACATGGCCCGCGACACTTGTGCCAGCCCCCGAACCATGCATCCCCGCCATGTAGGCTCATATGTGGCCATGTGTGCATGCATGTTGTGGTTCTAGCTGAGTGCGATGCACGGGACGGTCCTTGGTTACTAGGTCTAACATCACACGGCAACGAGATTTGAGGCAAATGAAGGAATGGGTCCCCCACTCCCTTCACAGGACGGACGCATTCCCATTATGTGGCTTGATCCAGCATGGGATATGGCCCCAGTTGCCCACAGCCTACGTGAGGGCCTACGCATGCCACTCTTGATGTTTTACCACACCCTCTAGGGGTCGTATGATTACACTTGCGCTAGGTCTCGTGAATTTTTGGCCCCTCGATAATTTGCATGGATTATAACGGCAGCTGATGAGCATCATAGCCTAGAGAACGACGTCGAGGCCACCCCTCCCTTTGGTACCATATGGTGCATATAGGGACCAAAGAGCTTAACATGGGGCTTTCATCCCAATCCTTGCTATGATTTCATGTGGCCGCCGTAGATCTTGAACTTTCAATGTTACAACCCTAGAAATGCGGTAAATGTCCCGAATATGGAAGGGAGGGGGGAAGGCCACGCAATAAACTATCCCCATAATTTTATGTTTGTTTTATCTGGCAAGACAAACAAGTTTTTTAAAATAAGGATTTTTAGCATGTTTTAATAAGGATTTTATAATTTCACATTATAAGGTGCTTATTTTTTCCTAAAACAAAGGTGTTGTAAACGCACAAAGCTCCACATTGAGCCTCTCACCATCACGTTCACGTTGAACTCACCCTATAATGAAGGAGAGGTAGATCGAATCTCCCCACGGGGGGCAACCTCCACCTAGTAGCTAAATATGGTTAGTTGCGAATTTCTCCCCAAGTCGTTTTTTGATGCAAAATCATATCCTTTATTTCCTTCAATATTGTGGCGAAATACATGGATGAAAAATCATGGGAGGCACGGTGGAAGGAGTGCACCTGTTTTTCCCCTCCATAAGTGCACTAGTTGCCATATTGGATGAGAACGTGTCACCTATACAAACAATTGAATTGTCGTTTTTATTTTGTTAACAATTCCTAAATATTGAATTTCAGCATGCACCTACCCCATGTCAGTTAGGTCAAATTTGTTTTATCCAAGCTCCGCCAGCGACCATGCAGATTCTTGTACCATGCACATGCTGCTCCGGGCCTCTGGCGTCCGGTACCGAACAGGAGAATCTAGATGTGATGCAATACAATTCATGTTGACCGATATCATGCACCCTTAGCCAACTAGGCTAACAACATGCACCACTAGCCACCTCAATCTAGACCATGCGGTAGTGTCCACAATGGGCAAAGATGCTCAGTTGGACATGTTTGCTGGCACTAGTGCATGATGCCCAATCTCGATGTGCAAGACGGGTAGCCGTGTGTCGCTTTGACATGCTTGGCTTACGAAGGGAGGGACTCGTTGGACATCTAACGAACCGAGGTGGGTTCAAGGGTGGATGGATAGTGTGGGTCAACTTGGCTAAAGGGGAACAGTTTGAGGCCATTTGAACAATGTATGCCATGGCTATGGTCATGAGCTACCTCACTTGCCTTACCACGAAATTTTTCATAAGGGGACAGTGTAAACCTAAAAAATTTGAGTTTTATTTTTGGATATCCTGTTTGTTACATTTATGGCACCGTGTACAACAAATTTGGGGTTATTTTGGAGATGGTCAAAAAAATCACTTCATTACAGACGGACCGTTTGGTCTCACTTAAGCGTGTTTTTCTAACAAGGTGGTTTTTTCGACCACATCCAAATCACCTGAAATTTTGTACACATGATCTTTTCATAAACATAGACAGAATTTGAAAGTTTTCCATTTTTTTAAAATTTTATATAATTTATAGTGGCTCAGTGAAACTCAAGTACATACCTCTGACTTTACCTTAAGGGGACAGTGTAAACTTCATTATTGCTGAATTTTCTTTGATAATCATGTTTATTACATGGATGTGACTGTGTAAAAAAAATTGAGTGATTTGGAAAAGAAAAACCCCACCATCCAACAGGAGATATCAAACCCCACGGCCTGCATACGACTAGAAACCCAACCATATGGGCCAGGATGCAGGCCCGTGGGATGTTGATTTCTCCTGCTAGTAGGCCCCACAGGGCATACACATAAGTGGATAGGGAACGTGTTGTTTCAGTGAGAGAGGCTCATGCAATTGGTCTCTCAGCCGCGTATATAAGTAGGTGCGTGCGCGTCTCGCTTGGCGAGGTGGGACTAAACTCCCACCACCCATCAGTTGCGCCCGGTGCGTCTCAGCGTTGGGCCAAATTTTGTTGGGCTGTCCCAGGTGAACCTCACCCGCGTGCTGGACCACGCGTCCCTGTAGATGGTTGGGATGGCCCATCATGTATGCATATCCTTTTTCTTTTTTTTTCACATATTCTCTTTCATTTATTATTATACATTTCTAAAACAAAGGTTGTTGTAAACGCACAAAACTCCTTCATCCTCTCACCATCACGTTCACGTTGAACTCACCATAAAATCAAGGAGAGGTAGATCGAATCTCACCACGGGGGACAACCTTCACGGAGTAGCTAAATATGGTTACTTCAGATTTTCTTTCCAAGTCGTTTTTTGAGGGGAAAATACATTTTTCTTTTTTCCTCCAATATTTGTGGTGAAATACATGGAACAAAAATTGTGGGAGGCACGGGGGCTACCTATTTTTTCCCCTCCAAAAGTGCACTTATTGCCAAAATGCATGTGAACGTGTCATATTCCACATTTTCCTTAAAACATGTTGTACATCTGCACAAACAATTGAATTGTCGTTTTCATTTTGTTATCAATTCCTAAATCTTGAATTTCAGCATGCACCTATCCCATGGCGTCTCATCCAAGCTCCCACATCAACCGCGCAGATTCTTCTACCATGCATGTGTGCTGCTCCGGCGTCCAGTACAAGAGAGGGGAATCTTGATCCGATGTGATGCGATTCATGTCTACCCATAGCATGCACCGCTAGGCAACCGGGCCGACAACATGCACCGCTAGCCGCCTCGATCCAGATAATGGGCAAAGATGCTCAGCTGGACATGTTTGTTGGCACTAGTGCATGATGCGCCAATCTTGGTGTGCAAGACGTGTAGCCGTGTGTCGTTTTAACATGCTTGGCATACCGAGGGAAGGGACTCGTCGGAGATCCAACGAACCGAGGTGGGGTCAGGGGTGGATGGGTCAACTTGGCTAAAAGTTTACGGTGGGTGTCTAGGTGGCCAAGTGTGCATGCATGGTGTGAATCCAATTGTGTGTGATGCACTGGACGGGCCTTTTTGGATAGGTCCAACATGAAGCGGCAACGAATTTTGAGGAAAATGAAGGAACGGGCCCCGCACTCCGTCTGCATGCCGAACTCGTTCCCTCAATTGGCTAGATCCAGCATGCGATATGGCATGCCTTCCACATAGCCCGCGTTAGTGCTTATGCGTGCCGCTCCCGGTGTTTGTCCACACACTTCATGAGTCCTACAACGAGACCACGCCAGGCCCCGTGAAGCACCGCCTAGACACAAACCGGACGCGTTACCTCTTGGTAGCTATATCCAAAGCATATGCAGACCCGCCGTCTAGACCCACGTGTGGAGCATCACGTAGACGTTTAGACTCATACGTGGACATGCATCCTCTTGGTAGAAGTTTAGACTCATGCGTTACCTCTTGGTAGCTAGATCCAAACTAGACTCTCACCACTTACGCCAGTCCCCGAACCATGCATCCCCGCCGTTTAGGCTCATACGTGGACATGTGTGCATGCATGTTGTGGGTCTAGTTGAGTGCGATGCACGAGACATGCCTTGGTTAACTAGGTCTAACGTCACGTGGCATCGAGATTTGAGGCAAATGAAGGAACGGGCCCTGCACTCATTTCACAGGCCGAACGCATTCTCTCTCGATGGCTTGATCCGACATGCGATATGGTCCCGTTTGCACACAGCCCATTTGAGGGCCAATGCATGATGCTCTCGATGTTTTACCACACCCTCTAGGGGTTGTACGATGACACCACACCAGGTCCGGTGAATTTTTAGCCCCTCGCGAATTTGCATGGATTATAACGACAGCAGACGAGCATCATAGCCGTAGAGAACGGCTTCGAGGCCACGCCTCCCGTTGGTAGCATATGGCACATATATGGACCAAAGAGCTTAACATGGGGCACTCATCCCATTCCTTGCTATGATTTCATGGCGGCCGCATGAGATCTTGAACTTTCAAGGTCACAACCATAGAAATGCGGTAAATGGCCTGAATACGCGAGGGGGGGGGGGGGCAAGAAAGGCGATGCAATTACCTACCCCCATTATTGAAGTTTGTTTTTTCTGGAAAGAAACCATTTTTTATAAATAAGGAATTTTCAGCACTTATTAATAACGATTTTATAATTTCACATTGTAAGGTGCATTTTTTTTCTCTAAAACAAAGGTGTTGTAAATGCACAAAACTCCTCCTTGAGCCTCTCACCATCACGTTCACGTTGAACTCACCCAAAAAGGATTTCCCTCTTTTTTACGATTTTCCTTTGTTTTTGTTTTTTAGACAAAAGGATTTTGCTTTGTGTTTTTTTATTAGTAACATAGGGTTTTACTTTGTGATTGGTAAGCGGCCTGTGGGCCTGTCTGGTTGTTTCTTTACGAACTGGACCCACGGGCCGTTATTTTCTGTGCTTGACACGGATAGGGTCCATGTCATCAGCCCCATCGCCCACACACCCCCGCCACCCTCACCCCCACCCTCCCCACAAACCACCCTGTCACGACTCCACCGCCTACTCGCCTGGCCGCTCTCGACGGTTGGAGCAGAAGAGCGTGGAGTGAGATTGGGAGGCTGCCAGCAAGCACCTAGCGACTATCGGTGACTAGGTGAAGTGAGAAACCCTAACTTGTAATCTTCGACTTCTTTGTTCCTTCTTGTGTTGCCATTTCGGGAGTTGGATATGGTTTTCAAAGTCAGAGATTAGATAGTTAGGATTTTTAAATCGGAGGTTTGGTGGAAGGCGGTGCAGATATTGAAGGAAGTTTTCTACGTCGGTGGCTAGCTAGGTATTTTTTCTAGGGTTTCAGTATTCTAGGGTTTTCATAACAATGAACAAGTGCAGATGCGTAACACAATAGAAGCAAATTTTAGCAAACAGTCCTTTAAAAACTTTAAAAAATATTGGCCTGGTGCAGTGGCGAATCCAGGAAGAAACCAGAGGGTGGGCTCAAAACTTATAAGATGGGCTAGTGGATTAAATTCCTTTTTAGGCCGAAATTTGGTTGGGTTTAGTAAGGCAGCCATTAACTTGTAGTCCTAGATTGCAAGTCAACTAAACATTTCTCAGAATAATATTTACTGCAGTGTTTTTTTGCAGAATATGAAATTTTGATCCAAATATTTGTATCTTTGTAGGGAAATAACAATAAACTCTTAATTCTGTTGCCCAAATTAGTTCATATTTTAAAGATTATAAATGTGAGGGCGTACAATATATCAGAGATTTTAGGAATTACTTTAGTCTTTATTTTGTGTGGCTATGTAGTACCAGGAAAAAGTGAAGTAAGTTCATTTTCTCCAACATGACAGACAAGTGGCTAATTGAGTTGGTTACCCTGACGATCCTTCGTCTGTCCAGAACAGATTTCTTTTCTTTTTCAAGGAACATATTTTTGGATGCGGATGTATGTAGAAGGGTTGTATGTTGAAGGTGTGTGTGTGTACATTCGGGTGGGCCGAGTAACAGCAGTTGTAGGATTTATGTTTTCATAGGACTTTTCTCAGAGATTAATGCTCAGTCTCAGACCCTACCTCAGTTGTGCTGCAGAGGAGGAGGGGCCAATGCCGTGCGTTGACGCTCGGGGTGAGCCCATGCTGCCAGTCGAGGATGAAGAGAAGGACATGTCTGAACAAGCTGTGGTGCGGCGGGCACGCGCTGTGTTGCTGGGTTATGAGGAGTAGAGGGCGAGCCACCCGCTCATTTCAAGTGTATGATTGTTGATTACTGATGCAGTACCTTCGCTGATTATATTGTATGATTCTTGCCTAGTGTGTTTACATGCATAAGCCCTTTTCTTAAATTCTCATCCTTTGATTTTCTTCATTTTATTTTGTTTACACAGGTGGTGTGCATAACCTGTCGACAGGACTGCAACAGGCCCAATGCTGATGGGTTGACATCAGGCTAGATGGGGACACTTCAGCTGTGGTATAAATAATCATGTCAATTTTTACTTGTATTGTGTTTGTTCCCCTCTACTTTAAAGATTAACAAAATGTAGGCAATAAATAGCAATTAAATTCTACATCTACAGATCGTGCCATGCTACGCAAGGCACCAGTTCTGCGCCATCCCAGACAGTTCATTGCTTTTTCAAGCGAGAGGGAGCCGCACGTATGATTTTGGCGTGTACAAAGGGAATTCAAGGGCGATCATCTGTGGTGAAAACTTGTGCAGGTTTGTTGAATACTTCGACCTGCGAGAAGGCGACCTTGTCTCCTTCGATTTGACTGAAGACATTCCTATGGTGTAATGCTGCAACCTGCCAAGGACATGCGATCAAAACGAAGAGCGTAAAGATCCTCTAGAATTAGCTGTTATAACGAAGGGAATTAATCTTACGAAGCAAGAGGAGCGTAACCTACATGACCTTTTGACGATGAAGAAAGGTTATATAGGTGCATTTTTTGTCCACCGCTTCACCAAGTCGAACATAGCAGGAAAGACGATGGTATGTTTTTGGTGTACTAGTATTTTCTATTTTGTATGCAATTTTCTCTGTTTTTTCATGGAGAGAAAGTTTAATGATATGCTATTGTAGCTGAAACCAGTGAATACACTGATGTGTGTTTTGCATATCCTTTTGTTTCCCATAACTGAAGATCCTTATGTAATATATGTAGATGTAGCTGAAGATCCTTTTGTTTACAGCTCCTTCACATATTTGATATTTTTCTTCCTATGACGGTGCATACAGAGATTACCGGTGAATGTTGTCGACGCCCTGAAGACCCCAGGAGATGGAGAGATGCCGGGAGATGGGCTTGCTGGCATTCGGCTGTGCAAGGAAAGTTTCATGTCGGTCAAGTACCACAAGTGTGATGATGGCCGCATCATCTTTGGCAAGGGATAGAGTGATTTTGTTGACATTGAAGAGCTTAAGGTTCATAAAGCCGTTCTTTTCGGTTTCAAGACCACCACCCGTGAAGATCTTCAGATCGAGGTGGTTATGAACATGCTGATCGAGGAGCCACAAATGTAGTACGACAAAGCAAGACTGTCCTTTACACTAGGTATAGTGCGAAAACTATGTTGATAGCAGTTATGCATCTATGGGGTTACGTCTTCATTATGTCTTGGGTCATGATGACTATGAGAGGGGGACATGTTGCAGTTAGAGTAAATGCTAGGATTCGGCCGTATTCAGGACTCAAGATAGGTCTTTCACAGGTGGTTGCCTTATTGGCTGCTGTTTCCCTGGCTATAATCATGAACGATGGTAATGCAAATGGAATCGTTAAGGGGGTTTTATTAATATTTTAAATCATGGAGTTAAGATGGTAGAACTACCTATGAGTGGTTGCATAGGAGATGCGGGAAGGGCATCAGTTGTGTTCTTGACTCTTTGGCAATGCAGGAATAATGTGATATTACAAAATAAATGGTATAGTGATCTTATGATTCTTGTTTAGCTAATTTTCTTGTGGATCATGGGATGGTCTATATTGCAGATGAAGGTGGTAAACAAAGAGGTGCTGATGTTGGGAGCAAAGAGGTGTTGATGGTCTATATGCGCAGTCTAGAGCATGTAGCAGGTGAATTGTACAGTTCATCGCAAGTGTGGAGTCACAGGGTATTGCAGTGTCGCCTGCGCATCTCTGCCGTAGAGTTATTTTTTTGACCTTCATGTTAAGTCTGGCTGGGCTTGCTACCATGTATGATTTGTGTTGCTAGTTGATTACTTTAGTTTCTAGCTGTAGTTTGTATCAGGGGCTTGAAAGACCATGTGGTTTCTGTTAATGGAAAATCAGAGGGCGCGACCCTTCTTTTGATTGAAAAATGAAATTTCTCTATGCAATTAAAAAATAAAATTTCTCTATTCAAACCCAGTTGAAAACAGTATTCATTATAAATCTGAAATAATCTTTTGGTAAAAATGGCTATCGCATTCTGTATCATAGCTAGCGAAACCGAAACAAAATAAACGTCTTAAGTATAATATCTCGTGAACGTGGATCAAATTAGGCAAGACGGCTAGAATAAAGGATGATTCAACTTGCAGGAAATTTGAACTTACGACTTACTAGCAGTATAATAAAGTTTATAGACAATCAGCTAGATAAATAGAAGAAACATTTTAGGTTGATTCATTCTTCCTTCCGGACTTCCTCGACCGCCTAGATGGTTTGGCGAGATGCTTGCACAGACTCTCGAACACCTTCTGGAAGTTCACCAAGCGCCTGTATACATCGTAGGTGGCATACGCATCCCTGGAAGCATAATAGATGTTCTTCAAGAGCAAGGGTGCTTCTGCCCATATATGGTGGTCATCTTTTGTGATAGCATCCTTCATCTTGTTGTAGCTGTGGTGGATGATGGAACCAGCGTAGTCAGCCAAGCCATACTTTGGCTTAATCGTCACTGGATCAGGCACTCTCCACATATTCTGGATATCCACAAAGTTTCGTACCACCAGACCAACACACTCGAGTTTTTTTCGTCATTGTTGATGTCCACCCCAACAAAGGTGTACTCCTCGTCGAGCAGGAAGGCGGCAAGCAGGCCGCAGTGCTCATCAGCAACGCTTATGTGGTACACGAGGAAGTAGATGCCAACGCATAACTGGACCACGGCAGCCATCTGTGTCGGACCACGAGGCCAGGTGAACTCCACATCCAGTGCAACTATCGCCTGGTCGTCATTCCACAGCCAGTATTTGAATCTGCCAATGCAGTACTCAACACAGCTAGCCTTGTTCGTGTACTTCACAAAAAAATTTGTATTTCCATCTGCCCTAGTAACATAATCTTTCTCGAACGCCATGCCGAAGGACTGTAATTGATGAAACCAGTATAAGACATGAAGCATGACAATAACATGATAACAATAAGCCGAGATGAATATGACGGCAGATAGTATAGTAATTATGGCGCTATTGAAAGTTTATGTAAACAAGTTCATGAACAATTTAAACTAAACAAGTACTCCCTCTGTAAATAAATCACTAAAGTAGTGAACCAAAAATTGTTATATTTCCTTGCAGAGGGAGTATATGTGACTTAACATTCAAAATTTACGCTCTTAAAATATTTATCTAAACAACTGCGTCAACAATCAAGAATAAACATGTATCTATGAATTGTTCATCGCCCATGCAGATGAAACTGTGTGTACAAACTAAAGAAGCAGGAGAAAAACAAGAAATTGACAAGATAACGGACTAGATCTTGCATGCAGATGAATCTGTGTGCAAAATTCTCATAAGGCAATGGACTACATGTTGTAGGCAGATGAATCTGTGTGCACAAAATAAAGAAGCAGGAGAACAAGAAATTGACAAGAAGAAGGCCATCGTATGTGCTTCTACTGGAGAACTACTAACAAAATTGACAGGAAGGAGAACTCGCCGTTCCAGAAGCCAGATTGTTGGGAGAGTGGGCGAAACAGAGGAAGAGGGAATCGAGAGGACGCAGAGATAGAGGAACTGTTTTTGGAGAGTCGTGGCAGTGAGGACGAAGCGCCCTCGCGCATGCCCGTCCTAAATAATTGGGACGGGGCTCGTCGCGCCTGTTGGAGTCCTCGCTTCCGTTCTCATGTTCACATTTAAAATGGGCTCATCCCATAGGCCCGTATAAGAAAGCACATGAGGCCCAAACGCTTCACGGTTGAGATTACTGATCTAAACTTGCTAAAAAAATTCTCAAAATTAAAAAACTAGCTAAAAACATTATGTGATCTAAAACTACCTCTTCGAGAGATCCCAAATTCCCAATATTTCCTTGTGGTTAGTTGTTAGAGAATCCCCTATAAATAAACATTACGTGATCTAAAACTACCTCTTCGTGAGATCCCAAATTCCCAATATTTCCTTTGATCGGTTGTTAGAGAATCCCCTATAAATACGAAGCTTTTCACGGCATAGATCGTATACTTCCACCCCATGCCTCCCACCCCACGCCTCCCATACCTAGCCTTCCATGACTACACCGAATTACCACCCCACGCTGCCCAAAGTAGCTCCCAGGTCGGTGAAGCTGACGTAGCCATCATCTTCAAAGCCTGCGTCGGCGAATCCTGAGATGAAAGAGAAAGGCACGTTAGAGAAGCCGACGAAAGAGAAGGGCACGTCGGAGAAGCCGGCGAATCAAAAGATGAAAGCGAACGGCAATGGAGCCGGTCGCCATCAAGAGAATCCTCCAGTAATGATCGAGATCCTTGTATTCTGTATACACCCTCCTTCCCAAGTCTGCATGCAATCCCATTATTTACGGCGCACTTCCTTTTGATCTCGTTTAGTTACAGCCATAACGAACTATCCCTATTTTACCGAAGGGAGATGGGTGTGTCTAGAAAGGCTTGCACAAATCTTAGCATAAAATCAATGACATAGGACTTAGATAAGCAATACTTAGAGCACATCTAAATGTGCTTTAGCAAAACTTAAGGGAGATCGTGGATACCTTGCTCTCTTACTTTTTAGTCGTGAATGCCTCTCTCTGTAATGAAACTTGCGCTAATTTTAATGTTGGAAAGTTCTACGTGCAATGACATGGAAAGGAAGGACTAGTAATTCAACTTTGTTTAAAACCAGCAACCGAATCAACAAAATAATCGTAGTACTCCTAAGTGCCTGATCAAATACGCAGTAGACAGAATACAAAGTAGTTTTGTACGTAAGTTGCATGCTTCACTTATTTGGCATTCAGAACATCAAATGTATGTACTATATTAAATTTTAGGTCGACGAGAAAGAAAGGAGAAAACTAAAGAGAAAGATGGACAGTAGGATCACATGTTACATTCCTAATATGGTGATTATCTATAAACTATTGATCTTCTGATCATGTATGCATTTATTTTCATAAGCGTGACGCCTGAAACTTTAGTAGTGTACATAGACCAAAGTCTGCTCTTTCTACTAAAAATCTATACTATTATCAGTCAATTTGCCGACAAAGATAGCTTGTTTTTCTATGTCTGGTGTTCATTATTTGGCCTAGAAGCTCTATAATTTCATGCAGTACTGTAGAGCACAATTTTGATATTGGCATAGATTAGGTCTAGTCGGTTCTATGCGTGTTTAAATGAATACCATACATAATCTAATCACACTATTTGTACATTCAGGGAACTCAGGTTGCTTCATTGCTGCAATACGAGAAGTTCATAGAAGAATTAAACGCACAGCAACTGACGTACATCAAGTTGATTGGATTGGGTGAACTTCTCAAGACTCCTGGCATGAGAATGAGACGTCTACTGTGCCAGGCCATCGCTTATTAATATGATGCAGAGCAGGATGCCGTTATAATTAATGGGAGACCATGTAGGATCACACTAAAAGATGTGGAGCATATAACAGGCCTGCCCTGCATGGGGAAGAATCACGTCTGTTCAAATCACAATGATACTTTGGAGTTGTGGAAGGTACTGAAAGACCCCAATGACACAAAAGTAACTTTGAAAGGATTGCTACCAAGATGAAAGGCGACAGCACACCTAATTTTGTCAGGCCATTTGTCTTGTACACCATAGGCAAATATGTATGCCCGACAACACAGAAGTATGTGGACAACAGATACCTTGGGATTGTTAGAAACGTTGAGACAATAAAGAGCACCAATTTTGGACAGCTTACACTTGACCATCTTATGGCTAGCGTCAGGAAATTTGTAAATGGTGGAGCAAATCTAGAGGGCAACCTACCACTGCTGCAAGTAATACAATCATTATTAACATACCATATGAGGGAGTCCTAGATTAGGGGGTGTCCGGATGGCCGGACTATGACCTTTGGCCGTACTCCTGGACTATGAAGATACAAGATTGAAGACTTCGTCCCGTGTCCGGATGGGACTTTCCTTGGCGTGGAAGGCAAGCTTGGCGATACGGATATGTAGCTCTCCTCCCATTTGTAACCGACTCTATGTAACCCTAACCCTCTCTGGTGTCTATATAAACCAGAGGGTTTTAGTCCGTAGGACGAACAACAATCATACCATAGGCTAGCTTCTAGGGTTTAGCCTCTCTGATCTCGTGGTAGATCCACTCTTGTACTACCCATATCATCAATATTAATCAAGCAGGAGTAGGGTTTTACCTCCATCGAGAGGGCCCGAACCTGGGTAAAAACATCGTGTTCCTTGTCTCCTGTTACCATCCGCCTAGACGCACAGTTCGGGACCCCCTACCCGAGATCCGCCGGTTTTGACACCGACATTGGTGCTTTCATTGAGAGTTCCTCTGTGTCGTCATCTTTAGGCCCGATGGCTCCTTCGATCATCAACCATGATGCGGTCTAGGGTGAGACTTTTCTCCCCGGACAGATCTTCTTATTCGGCGGCTTTGCACTGCGGGCCAATTCGCTTGGCCATCTGGAGCAGATTGAAAGCTACGCCCTGGCCATCATGTCAGATTTGGAAGTTTGAACTACACGGCCGACGTCCGCGGAGACTTGATCTTCGACGGGTTCGAGCCACAGCCAAGCATGCCGCACTGTCACGATGGGCATGATCTAGCTCTGCCGCCGAACAGTGCCCTAGAGGTCGCAACAGTGTCCGCTCCGACCATTAGCTCGGAGCCGACTGCGCCAATCGAGGACGGGTGGCTGGACACCGCCTTGGGGGCTGCAATCTCCATGGCGATCGTGCCGAACACAATACATGTCCTTTGCGAAGCTCGTGACTCCAAGGTGCCGGACTCCTCTCCGGACTTCGAACCTTCCGCTCCCCTGTCAATCGAATCCGATTGGGCGCCTATCATGGAGTTCACCACCGTGGACATCTTTCAGCACTCGCCTTTCGGCGACATTCTGAATTCACTAAAGTCTCTCTCTTTATCAGGAGCGCCCTGGCCGGACTATGGTCAGCAAGGTTGGGATGCGGACGACGAAGAAATTCAAAGCCCACCCACCACCCACTTCGTAGCCACTGTCGATGATTTAACCGACATGCTCGACTTCGACTCTGAAGACATCAACGGTATGGACGCCGATGTAGGAGACGACCAAGAACCAGCGCCAACAGGGCACTGGAAGGCCACCTCGTCGTATGACATATACATGGTGGACACCCCAAAAGAAGGGAACAACGATGGAACAACGGAGGATGACCCCTCCAAGAAACAGCCTAAGTGCCGGCGTCAGCGGCACCGCTCTAAATCCTGCCACAGCAAAAACGGCGATTCTGGCATGGGAGATAATAACACCCCGGACAGTGCCGAAGACAATCCCCTCCAGCAGGATTCAACGTAGGAGGATGGGGAAGCCATCCCTCATGAGAGAGCGGCAGACAGAGAGGTAGAGGATGATAATTACATGCCTCCCTCCAAAGACGAGGCAAGCCTCGACGACGACGAATTTGTCGTGCCTGAGGATCGCGTCGAACAAGAGCGTTTGAAACGCAGGCTTATTGCCACGGCGAGCAGCCTCAAGAAAAAACAGCAACAGCTTAGAGCTGACCAAGACTTGCTAGCCGACAGATGGACTGATGTCCTTGCGGCTGAAGAGTACGAACTCGAACGCCCCTCCAAGAGCTACCCAAAATGCAGGCTGCTACCCCGATTAGAGGAGGAAGCACCTAGACCTACATCACCAGCGCATGATGCGGCCGACCGGCCACCTCGTGGCCGCGACAGAGAGGCCTCTCGGCCCTCCACTCAAGCTGCACCCTGGCGTCGCTCAAAGAATACCAAGGCACGGGGAAATGCGCCAGACCTGCGAGATATATTGGAAGACAGGGCAAGGCAAACAAGATCGATCTATGGATCGCGTGGGCGCCCCACGACACGTGATGATAACCGTCATGCGGGATATGGTAAATCCGGCCGGGCCGAACACAGTAGACAAAGCTCATTTGAGCTACGTCGTGATATAGCCCAATAGAGAGGCGCCGCACACCCACTATGCTTCACAGATGAAGTAATGGATCATCAAATCCCTGAGGGTTTCAAACCCGTAAACATCGAATAATACGATGGCACAACAGATTCGGCGGTATGGATCGAGGATTCACTACTAGGAAAAGGCCTACTAATGGCGCACCTAATTTGGCCATTAATGGCGCATTAGTGGTGCGCCATTAGTGCCACGCCATTAGTATATTTTACTAATGGCGCACCACTGGATGCGCCATTAGTATATACAACAATGAGGCGCCATTAGTATGCCTCCTGTGGGGCCATGTATACCAGTGCTTTGGCATACTAATGGCGCACAACGGCAAGATGCGCCATTAGTAACTTCGGCATACTAATGGCGCACTGTTTAATGATGCGCCATTAGTATCCTTTGGCATACTAATGGCGCACTATGATGTGATGCGCCATTAGTATGAATATTAGGTTTTTTTTTATTTTTTTTATTTTCTGTTTTTTGCACAGGTTACAAAATGTATAATTGGACAAAATATAGACAGCACACATCAACAACAGATTCATCGAATACAATAGAAGATTAGTCTCTGAATACAATTCATCATATTAGTCTCTGAATACAATTCATCATATTAGTCTCCGAATTGAAAAGACCGAACAAAGATAGAACATTATATTACAAGTCTCGAGACCGCGAGTAGCGAGTTTGTCTTCACATTACAAGTCGATATCGATCATCTAAACTACCATCACATAGAAGAGAGATGCGGTCATCACGATGAGCATCATCACGATGAAACTTCGTCTTCATCCGGTTCCTCCAACGCTCCCTCCCTCTCGCTAGATAGCGGGCGTATCTAGATTCGCCTCGCCCTAGTGGTGTACCCTTTGTAACTGTTACCGCTGAATCGGTGAACCTGTCTCCAACACTCCTCCCGATCGTCGAGACTCGGGAACCTTACCCTTGTACACTACATACGACGGCATCGCTATGCACTAGCCAAACGAAACGTTAGTACCAATTCACAGACAATACATAAGCAATATATAAGTATGCAGCAGAACGATCGAAGATAAAAGCAAGACATTAATAGCATCGATTACATCTAAGTTGAGCGACTCGAAACCAAAGAGACATACTACAAGTTCATTAAAGTTTAATTACAACATGAGCCAATCGATGTTTCAGAACTAGACACGGCATCACCGCTTTCGACTCGACTCAAGGGACCGGAGCGTGGATGAAGCCGCCGTCTATCGTGGGAGTCATGAAAGAACGGGCGTTGTCAGCCTGCATTTGTAGCATTGTGTCGATGTCACTGTTGGACGGTTGATTTCGAGGTAGAACTGCCCGAGGTGCGAAGGACATCTTGATGGATGATTTCCGCAAACTCCAACAGGATGCGAAAGAATTCTTGTCTGATGTCCGCGTCCTGGATTGCCGACACGCTCGCGGCCCAATCTTTGAGTTTACTCGGTAGCAGAAGTTGATGATGGTCCCGTACGATCGCCCGCATGTGATGGATTTCATAGTAGGCACCCTTCGACCGCCAGCGGCTGCTTGACGCAGCGTAACGTCATTGTGGAAGAACACGTGCTTGCCGATTGCTACGAATAGGCCTGGTGAAGGTGCCTCCAGATTGGGCGTGGCGGGAGAACATCATCAAGAACCTTCTTGAGATTTGTGTAGTCTACGTCAATCGACGGTCCGGTCGAAATACATGGCCATGGAATATTTGGGGCTTAGGAGGATGAGCGTGCAATGTGTCACTACAGAAAACACGGAATGTTAAAAGAAAACGATCGAAATCTAAGAATTCATATGTTACGGGCGGTTGAGGGAGGACTTACTCGGGAAAGTAAGGCACGAGGAAGTTATCCTTATCTTGGTTTGCCACAATGACGCCTTCGAGGTAAGAACTCGCGACTTGCGGTCCCAGCGCTGCCCAAGATCTTGGCATGCATGTAGAAGGGGTCGACTATCACGATGTCCGGGTCTTGTCGCGAATGATCCGCATCTCCATACTCAGCGAAAATAGCCGAGCGAAGGTGTAGTGCAGCGGATGAAGGTTCAACATAGCGTGGATGTCATCAAACCGCACGACGATCGTGACGCCCGATGGAGTTATCCACAAAGCCCTTGCCTTACGGCAACTTGGCCACGAAACCGGTATGCCACATCCTTCTCTCGAGACGCCACTTCTCCAAAGAAAGAACAACATCATGCAGACTCCGTGATAGCACGGTTGCAGCATTGAGCATATTTGTCGGTAGCATCGCCCTACCCGCCACATGCACCCTCCTCGAGATATCCTCGGTGAAGGTGGCCCGCCCCGAGCACGGATCATACTCGGTGCGGCTGGCCCGCACCCTTGTTAGTCTTTCTTTTGCGTGCCTTCTTCTTCTCCTGTAATGGGACCGAGTTCTGCTCACAGACCGCCTTCTTGAGTGTGTTGGGGCTGATAATATTTCGCACCTCGCCTATCCGAGGCTCGGTGAAGTCGGCAGCTGAGGCGTCTCTCGAGAGCTGAACGCGACGCGGCGCTGTTGCAACTTGGCTTCTCCGCGGTACCAGCTAGATCGCGCATTTCTTTTGTTGGGTTGGGTTCTTGAGAAGGAGGCCCCATGAAGTCACCACCGTACCCATGATCGGCAAAGTACTGATCGACGTTGGCAAATGTATCGTCGTCGTCGTCGTTCTGATCCTGTGCCATATGCATGTTTGGATCCAGTGGCATAGGGATGTCCGCACCGTTGCGGCGGTCTTGCCATGGGGCCGACTTGGCGGCAACAGACGACCTGGCGGTGTTGTCTTTGGGGTGGTGTCCCCGCCCCAAACGAATCTGGCTCTTCGCCAAAGCAGGGCCAGCTCAGCAGCGCCGAGGGTCATCACGTCATCATCGCCGGCCCGACGGGTCGAATCGGAGGTAACAACTCGTCGCAGCCTGGCAGCACCAACCAGTTCAACCCTAAACAAGTTGGGTGGCATCTGGGTACCGTGGAACAAGGGTTGCCGGTTGTACGATTTTGCCCTTGGCGACATCGACCAACTCGTTGTTCACGGCGCGGAGAGTGCACGGAACGTCGGCGGCGCCTGCGAAAACATGTAGGCGCGCCGGATGCCCGATCAAAGGCAAGGAGATGAAGTCCTCGGCCGAGAGAGGCTTAATTAGTTACCGTGATGATGGCGTCGAGCTCGGCTAATGTCGAGGCACCGCCAACGGCGGGCGGCAGATTGACGGAGGGCCGCTTGCTGCAGAGGTGCCGCCGGCGACACCGGGTGCATTAAGCTCCGTGCGGCGTCGGAGACACCAATGCCGCCTCCGCCGGAGACACCAATGGCCCGCCATCGCATTCTGCGAGTTGCTGGCCGTGAAGCTAGGAATCGGGCGGCCCTGTTGGCGCCCGCAATCCACGCACTCAACCCTCGGATCAAGGTAGGCACAATGGCGGTGATCGTCGCCCGAGTTGTTGTTGCACTTGCTCTTGGACAATCTCCGAATCCGCGCCACCTGTGCCTTGAGTTCTTGAACTCGCGGCGCTGCTTTCCGAGCTGGTCTTTTCTCCTTACGCACACCAGCGGTATAGTATGACCCCATTTTGTGGACAAGCCTTTGCCGCCACACGACCAGTGACGTTGGCTTATCGAGCTTATCCTTGTTCTTCATTACATTCAACGCCCTATTTAGAGTGATGTCCCAAGGGTTGCTCTTAGTCGACCCGCGCTCTGCTTTCGATGCGCTGCGGAAGGAATGTGAACCATTTAGAAATTTGGCTTCATTAATTAGAATGCAACCATATGGAGCTAATTACACGGGGTGGTATTCTTACTGAACAACCTCAAGCGCCCTGCTCTTCGGATCCGTGGTAAGCTCCTTTGTTTTCGGTCCTTCTTGTACCGGGCCCCGAGAAAGTTCCTGGTCCGCTTGTCACCAGATTTATCGAAGCAGGCGGTAGGCCTTGCTCGGCATGCTCCGCGTCATCCTTGTCCCATATAGGCTCCGCCACTCAGAACCGCCGGGACCGAGTGTGTGTTCCCTAAGTTCAGCTCCGCATTTCTTTCCCCACGACTTGATTCGAGCTTGCGGTGCTCGAGCAATTGATCTTGAAGTCGTTGTAGTCATCTTCGGTGATCGAAGGATTTTTCCCCTTGATCTTCTCATAACTCTCACCTTTCTCGATCATTCTCTTCACATTGCTTTTCCAAGTAGACAGGGCCTTGCTCATCTTCGTGAGGGAAGCATTGTTCACTTTATTACCTTTGAGGCTTGTGTTTTCAAATTCAGCGGGGAACTTGTATCGTTCGTGCAGCTTCGTGAAGAGGAGGTTGCGCAAATTCCCTCGGTCAGGATGCCTCAGGTTCTCGGTGATGATCGAGACGGTGCTCCGGAGAATGCACCCGAGCTGAAGCGAGTACCCCTTGACTATTTGTTCGAGCGCCGTTGGATTCCCGTCGGAGTCCAATTCACTAACTTCCTCCTTGAGGGTGCGGAGCACGGTCGGGCGCCGGTCCTTCCGTTGCCTCTTCTGTTGGCTGCCATCTGTGCGTGCGCCGCCATCATCAGAGGTGGCATCCTCGGTGGCACCATTAGTGGTGGCATCAGTGGGGTCATACTCGGCGGTACCATCAGTGGTCTCAGGATCGGTGGGGAAGGCGGCGTCCTCATACAAGTGAGGTTGTTCCTCCATCTCCGGGACAGCTCCTGAATGCCTTGTCGCCCAACCCCGGCCTCATCGTTGTTGGCCATGTTTCTCTCTAAATAGGAACAAAGTTTGGTCAAAAGTTGGTTATTGTCAAGGAACAAGATCATGGTCTCATCGTTTAGGGTTTGTCGACACCGAGGCATCCTAAAAGCTAAGCTTTTATCATTGAGGGTTTTCGACGCCGAGGCACCCTAAAAGCCTAAGCTTTCATCATTAGTCACAAGTACCCCATATGTCCTATTTTAGCAAAGTCATGCTAAAATTCACGGAAAATTTCAGCATGACCTTTGCTGAAAATAGGACATATGGAGTATACCAATTTGCTGGAACAGAAGTTAATCGACATTCCAGCAAACTCAAGGGCCTCTCGGTGGACAAGGCAAAAAGGCCTCCATCACAACATGGAAAATACATTGGCATGTGGACTGGAATGTGGCTTCATTTAACAACAACAGTTTCACATGTAAAACAGAGCTGAATTCATTGAGATATTTGCATTGCTAGCTACATTTCAGTGCCAAATTTCACCAATTTAAGCAAAACTACCGTTTAGCTAGCTACAGTTCAGTGCCATATTTCACTGGATTAAAATAAGCACATACACATAACTGACAACACACATACACATCACTGATTTAACGAAATTTACACACAACTCAGTAGCACTTCATCATCATATAAAGTATATTAGCAGAAGTACAAATAAAGAGACATGATCAAAGTACTTCATAATAAACCCAAGCAACTTCATAATAAATCACTAGTCCTACTTATTGATGGTTTCTAAATCATTTATTTGATTGATAAGAAATAGCCTTGTCCTGCACAAACTCTTTGTCCTCAGCTGTAAACTGAACGGTGTGTAGTAGTCATTTTCTATGTACATAAGTGTGTGGATTTCATATTTGTACATTCACAACATGTCAACATGTATGCTGTTCATATAGTTAATCATCAATTACAAGGTGTCGATCCATTTGCCTCGTGCCATTTCGTAAATAAACTAAAGAAGGTGCTAACATTCATCATACAGGATATACATGAAAAACCATCCATCTATATCGAGTTCCTGGTTTTGTTGGGGTGCTGGGGTCAATTATATCGGGTGCATAATTGCAATAAATCTGGATTCTCCTAGACAGACCCTATCTGTAAATAGTTGTAAATGCAGTTTTCAATGCCATCTAGTATTAGTCTTAATTCTCCTATTGTTCAATACTTGATGCATAACCATGGCCTTACATAACTTGGGAGCATTGATAGCGTCTTGTTTTCATGTGCAAATCTGGATTTCAGATGGGCTTGAATACCCACACGGGCCTGTTGTATTCTGAAGTGAAGTAATAGCCAATGCGAATGAGTACCTTCCTTCCTTGCATATTATATACTGTTGTCGTCATGTTGAAAGTAAATTAGGACCTTGCTGTGTTTGGGACCAAATTGTTATTTGGCTATTCTAGCTGGCTTTTTTAGCTTAATTGTAACTTGTGTGAAACTGAAACAAAGTTAACTTACATGCTCCTATATGCTCAGCTGAATTATTATAACATGTCTATCCAGTTTGCGATTATTATTACAATGTTATCTTGGCATATTTTGCAGAAAGGTACCAAGAGGGTGCATTTTGTCGAACTTGATTAGGAGGTTCTGGATTAAGCTCCCTATGAGAAACGATCACCGAGCTTCTTAAGGTTGGAAAGGACAAGCGTGCACTCAAGGTCGCCAAGAGAAAGCTTGGTACTCACAAGAGAGCAAAGAAGAAGAAAGAGGAGATGTCAAGTGTCCTTAGGAAGATGAGGTGTGTAACCACTCGACTCACCATTTATATTATGAACATTATTTGACTCTGCTGTCCTATTATTCAGTTTTCCTTTTGCTCGACTACTTAGTTACCTAGAGCATTGCATAGTGCATCCTCTAGCATTAGGAGAATTATGAATTTGTTGGGTATAAAAGTGAATTGAAGACAAAAGAATTCCTTAACATTAAGAAATGTCTGTCTGGCTTCCACCAAGCTTAAATAAAGCGCTAGGTCTAAATTCCTTTTTTAATCTCTCGCTTAGTGCCTATCTCTGTCTCGCTTAGTGCCTACCTTGTAGTGTGTGCGCCGGGGCATGCTTAGCATGACTAGGCCCTAGGTGTTCTGTTGTTTCATTCGCCTATGCACGCTTAAACGAACGCCTATGCACTCAACAATTCTTCCAACAATTTTAAAAAAAATTAGACGTGGCTTTTCTCCCTGTCAAGTAGTGTAGGTTGTAGACAGCAGTTTCCACTTGGAAGATGATGGTGGTTTCGGTGTTGCATATATAATGCAATCTTCACCATAATTATGTTTCTATTGCTTGTAGTTCTTTAGGTTTTTCTTTTTTCTGACCATGTTCATGTCTTCTACTTTCAGGCAAAAATAGTTGCAATTCTGTTTTGCTGTAACAGTTGGTATATAAATGACTAAAACTAAAGAAGGTGCTAACCAAACTATTTAATTTCTAATGCCTGTTCTGTAAATAAACTAAAGAAAAACAAACAATCTGGATGCGAGGGGGAGAGGGGGAGAGGAGGAGGGGGAGCTCACGGGGGCGGTGGTGTGGACGGGGCGACGAGGTGGGGCGACGAGGTCCGGGTGGTGGTGGTGCTCCGGCGACGGTGGTGTGGACGGGGCGGCGTCCGGGCTACCGGCGATGAGGGCGGCGGGGCGATGGCGTCCAACGAGGTGGGGCGGTGGGGCGGATCTCAAGGGCCTGCGTTTTCCATCTTGGCGGGGTTAGCGGGAGGGAGGGAATGTGCAGCAAGACAGGGGGTACTCACGCACGGGAGGGCGAACAAAGAGCGGAGATTCCTCCTACCGGAGTCGGCCGGGCGAGGTCAACGGTGAGCGCCCCCTCTTCCTCCTCCTTCTCCGCGGGGAAAGCGGCGGGGCTGCGGCGTCGGGAGAGGAGAGGGCGGCGTCACGGCGTCGGGGCGTCGGGGCGGAGACGAGGACGACGGGGCGAGGGAGAGAGAGGGGATAGGTTTGGGCCGCCGGGGTGGGGGCGACACAATACTAATGGCGCACCACCCATCGGTGCGCCATAAGTACATCCATTCTAATGGAGCACCTCACCCTGGTGCGCCATTAGTAATTTTTTTTTATTTCTGCTCGAGCCAACAGGTTATCTCGCACCTGACCTAATCCACACCAAGTTCCCTCTACTAGCTCGACTGGTCAGCAACCAGTTCTCACACCAGGAGGTCCTGGGTTTGATTCCCAGGCTCCACAACTTTTTTTTATGCATTTAAAATGTTGTGTGATAATTATTTGTGTTTAAATATGTTCAAACTTGTTTAAATCATAACAGTAATATTTTTTTATAAGACAGTAATAAGTTTTTAAAAAATATCATCAAACAGTAATGCCGGTGGAGCGGGGAGGTGCGGGGGTCGGCGTTGGCGGTTGAGTAGGGAGGGTGTCGGGGGTCGGCGGCGGCGGTTGAGTAGGGGAATCGTAAAGGGGGTTGGCGGCGGTTGAGTAGGGAATCGAGGGTGCGGGGGTCGGCGGTGGCGGCCGGTGGACTGGGGTGCTTTCGGCGAGGGGACCGGATCTGGCGAGGTGGGATAGCGATCGAGATGGAGGGGATCGAGATCGAGTGTCCATGAAATTTAAAAATATTCATGATAGTTCAAAAGTGCCCATGAAATACAATCGAGAAATGAAGGCTACGATTTAAATACAATCGATCTTAGCTAGCTATCTGTTCACAATCTTCTTGCCCTTCTTTTCCGCAAATGGAGTTCTTCCGTGGAACGGACGCCCTTAGGTAGGGTGGTCTGCTTCTTCTTGTGGTGTATGCTGCTACTTCATCATCGTCGTCATATTCGATCCTCGGTCGCCAGATTTGTCAAGTCTTGCTCATTGGCTACTCCATCCATTCCGATGATCTTCCTTTGCCTCTCCTCACGACAACACGACCGGGCTTTGGCGGTCGGTAATGAAGAAGCATTGGTCCACTTGGGAAGCCAATACCATGGCTCATTTTTCGCGGTGACATTTATGCCGCGGTCTTGGATTTGGCTTCGGGTATAACCATGGTGGTGAAATATCGGTCTTCTTTTAGGACGCTCTTGGCCCATCTAACACGAAACATCGGCACCTTCTCTCTAGCGTAGCTCAGCTCCCAGATCTCCTCGATCCTTCCGTAGTATCTGTCCTTGTCCTTACCGGTGTAGGATTCCATTGTTACCCCGGAGTTCTGATAACCATCGCCTTCATGTCCTTGTCCTCGGTGTAGAATGTGTAGCCGTTGATATCGACGCCTCATAGGTCATCGAGGTTTTGCTCGCGCCTGCGTGACAAGGTGAATATGAGTTGTTCTTCCACGGAAGAATCTTCATGTAAAGGGTAATGGCGTAAGCTTCCACTACTAGAAAACCCCTACTAATGGCGCACCTTTTTTTGGCTATTAATGGCGCATCTGTGGTGCGCCATTAATAGCACGCCATTAGTAATTTTACTAATGGTGCACCACCGGTGCGCCATTAGTATGTCAGATACCAATGGCGCACCATGTATAGCCCACGGTGCGCCATTAGTATCTGGATACTAATGGCGCACCACATAGAAGTGCGCCATTAGTAACATTTTTTTTTCAAATTTTTTTCTAAATTTTTTTTCAAATTTTTTTAAATTTTTTTAAATTTTTCTAATTTTTTAATTTTTTTTTCAAATTTTTCTTAATCTCAGTTCACTATGGCTTAATCTCGGTCAAATCGCACTCTGTGGTCAAACTTCCGAAAGGTCACCCATCCTCACACTACTCCAGCCCAAGCACGCTTAACTTCGAGTTCTATCCAACCCCAAAGAATAGCTCACTTCATTGTGCACTTGTTGATATATCTACCATATCAATCAAGTTATACCTTATTGATGTCTAGGACTTTGTTCATGTTAATGACTATGATGAAATTTTGAAAAATATTTCAAACTTCTCGATCATATTACGATATTTTTGAAAAAATTCAATTTTTTTTTTGAAATTAGTAATTTTTTTTCTGTTACTAGTGGCGCACCACATCCACGGTGCGCCACTAGTAAGTTTGAAATTTTTTGAATTTTTTTGCCGCTAGATCTTGAAAGCCCTGTAACTTTTTTTCTGTTAGGTTTTTGGGGTTTTTGGGTAACTTTTAGTACCGTGGAAGGTGGAAGGTGGCCAAGTTACTAATGGCGCACCGTGGGGTGGTGCGCCATTAGTAGTTGTTCAACTACTAATGGCGCACCACTCATGATGCGCCATTAGTAGTTTTGAAAAAATAATTAAAAAATGATATTTTTTGATTTTTTTAAAACTTATAATGGCGCACCAGTGGAAAGTGCGCCATTACTAGTTAAAACTAGTAATGGCGCACCACCCAAGGTGCGCCATTAGTAACAAAAAATTTCTTATGTTTTTTCCCAAACTACTAATGGCGCACCACACACCAGGTGCGCCATTAGTAATATATTACTAATGGCGCACCGAGACATGGTGCGCCATTAGAATATCTTCAATGGCGCACCACATCACAGGTGCGCCATTAGTAGCCATTCCATCTATAGCCCTTTTTGTAGTAGTGTTCTGCTTGAACCAACGCGTGAAACATGAGTTGTGCTCTTTGAGTATATCTCCGTCCATCCTCTGTTGGCCTCGGTCATTGTACGTCTTCTCAATAAAGGTTTTGTGCTCTACCACCCAAGGATCGACCACGCCTATGTGTTGTAGCGCGACTAGGTTTGCTCTTTCAAAGTCGGCGAGTCGACCCGAAGTCGACATGCATTTTGCGGCGACCCTCACGGTGACCCCATCCGCGAGCCTGCCGAGGTGCTGCTGACGGTAGACCAACGGGGTTCTCGATGCCTAGATAATTCGTGCAGTAGGAGATGCACTCTTCGGTCAGAAAGCCCCTGGCTATACTTCCCTCTGGATGTGACATGTTCCGAACGTATCCTTTGATGACACCATTCATCCTTTCGAACGGCATCATGTTGTGCAGGAATGTCGGCCCGAGTTGGATGATATCCTCCACGATATGGACCAGCAGATGCACCATAACGTCGAAGAATGCGGGCGGGAAGTACATCTCAAGCTCGCATAGTATCACCACGATCTCTTCCTGTAGCCTTCTGAGTTGCCTCACGCCAATCGACTTCCGAGAGATGACGTCGAAAAAGTTGCATAGGCCAAATAGCGTTTCACGGACGTGCGCGTCCATGATCCCATGGATTGCAACTGGAAGTATCTGCGTCATTAGCACGTGACAGTCGTGAGACTTCATCCCGCTGAACTTCTGCTTCGCTGGGTCTAGGTATCTGCTTATCTTCCCACGAATCGTAAGGAAGTTTTACTCCTAGGAGGCAGGTGAAAAACTGCTCGATCTCCTCCTGACTTAGAGTGAAGCACGCGGGAGGGTAGTCATTTCCGGTCTTCTTGGCATTTTTGCCTTTGCGACGACTTTCTATGTCCTGCTTCGCCTCATCATCATCATCATCATCATCATCATTAGCGTGAAGCTCCTGCCTGATGCCCATTGATTTCAAGTCTGCCCTTGCTTTCGGCCCATCTTTGGTCCTCTCTGGCATGTTGAGCAGGGTACCAAGCAGACTCTCGCACACGTCCTTCGTGATATGCATGACATCAAGGCTGTGAGGCACATGGTGGATCTTCCATTACGGCAAGTCCCAGAAAACAGACCTCGTTTTCCATACCTTCAGCAGCGGCTCTGGCGCCTTTTGCTTCTTTCCCGGCAGTGGGCAGTCTTTCCAATTTTTCAACAGCTTGTCTATTTCCTCGCCGCTCCTCGTACACGGGCGTTTTCGGGGTTCGGTTTCACCATCGAACAGATCCTTGCGTTTCCTCCACGGGTCATCATCGCGAAGCCACCTTCGATGTCCCATGAACACGGTTTTTGAAGACCCGGGATCTCTATCTAGCTGGAGATACGTTGTGTCATCCATGCACCTTACGCATCCGAAAATCCGTGGACTACCTGCCCATGAGATATCCGTAATCGAGATAGTCGTGCACCGTCGTGAGCAGTGCGGCTCTCATAGGGAAATATTCTTCTCTGCGGCGCCCCACGTATTAGCTGGCGTTTTCCATAGCGTGTCAAGCACCTCTTTCAGCAGCCCGGATACATGATTGATGTCGTTCCTGGTTGTCTCGGCCCTTCAATTAGCATACTCATGTGAATGTACTTCCTCTTCATGCACAACCAGGGGGGAAGGTTGTACATCCACACAAACAGAGGCCAGGTGCTATGTGTGCTTCTCTGGCTGCCAAATGGATTGACTCCATCGGTGCTCGCGCCCAGCACGATGTTCCTTGGATCGTTCCCAAATTCTGAGTCTTCGAAGTTCAACGCTTGCCACTGGCTCGCATCCTTAGGGTGACTCAACATCTTGTCTTTTTTATCTATTTCCGGATCATTTGCGTCATCTTCTCGCTTCTTCTCCTCCCTATCCGCGTGCCAACGCAGGAGCTTTGCTACCTTAGGGTCCGCGAAATACGCTGCAGACGAGGAGTGATCGGAAAGTACCACACCACTTTTCGAGGAGCTTTCTTCCTCTTCTTGTATCGAGTGACGCCGCACACCGGACATATGGTAGACTCCGCGTGCTCGTCCCGATAAATGATGCAATTGTTCATGCACACATGGTATTTCACGTGTGGTAAATCCAGAGGACACACAATTTTCTTCGCCTCCTCCAAACTGGTCGGGCACTTGTTCCCCTTGCGAAGACGTTCGTGCCAGAACGACATGTCCTCGTCGAAACATGCGTCGGTCATTTTGTGTTTTACCTTCATCTCCAGAGCCATGAGCGTTACTTTCAAAGCGGTATCCTCGGGCATGCATCCTTCATACAATGGAGTAACCGCGTCTAACTCAAGTTGATCCATCTTGGCTTTCTCTCGGGCGGCAGCTCTTGCGTTATCCGTCTGCTTGAGAAGCAGCTCTTGAATATGAGGGTCCTGCACCCAGCCCATCGATGGTCCAGCGTCGTCTGCTCCGCCGGCATCATCATCTTCATGATCATGCCGTCGCCCGCTCCGCATCTTCCTCATCATCATGTCCTGCATCTTCTACATGATGACTGTGTACAGCATCACCGTCGTGATCATCTCCTGGGGATTCTTCGTCTTCTCGCCCGCCCGAGCCGCGGTGGTTGTCTTGCTGCCCTTCCTCATTTCTTGCCCGGCCCCCATGGACGAATTCGTAGTCATCTTCATCACCTTGCCACCGATAGCCATCCATGAAACCACGCAAGAGCAGGTGGTCCCGCACCTGCCCGGAATCCGGGTCCGCAATAAGGCTCTTCAGCTTGCATCTTCGACACGGACATCTTATCTCCGTCTCGTTCTTTTGAAGCATCTCGGCCTTGGCGGACCTCAAAAACCTATTCACGATGCCTTCGGTCAACGTGCGGACCATGGTCGCCTGCGGGGTAGAGCAAAACGATATTCTAGAACCAAGAAAAAATTTGGCATGACTTTTCCTAAAAATAGGACCAAAAAGAATGCTTAATGCCAAAATTCTCGCCGAAACGGAAATGAATCAACATTCCGGCAAAATATTGGCAACTATTGCATTTCCAATACCGGTACGCCTCCAAACACAAACACATATGCAACACCACAAACATATGCAACACCACGAACATACATAGATCTAGCTAGGCCATAAAAAGTGCATGTGCACATTGTTGTAGGAGAACAACATAAATATAGCTTCCCCTTACTTACCTATTAAAACAAGGTAATTTAACCACTTAATTTGAATGAATCTATGGTGGAAATGAGGTGAAAAGAGGAGGCACCCGAGACAAGGAGGAGGTGGAGAGAATGAAGTGGGGAGAAAGTGAGTGTGGGTAGGAGAGGCTGTCCAAAATATCTTGTTGTTGCCCACTTACTAATGGCGCACCAGCACTAAATCGCCATTAGTAATCCAGGTTACTAATGGCGCACCTTCGGCAGTGCGCCATTAGTAGTTTTACAAAAAAAAATACTAATGGCGCACTGATCCACGAGGCGCCATTACTAGTTTAAACTAGTAATGGCGCACGGTTGATCGATGCGCCATTAGTAGTATTGCAAAAAAAGGAATAAAAAATATAATAAAAAAACAACATTAGTGGCGCACTTTCGGACGGGTGCGCCATTACTAGTTAGAACTAGTAATGGCGCACTTTGTCTGGATGCGCCATTAGTATGTTTGGACAGGCGCACTAGTTCAAAAGAAATTGATACTAATGGCGCACCTTGGGCCAGGTGCACCATTAGTAGTTTCAACACTAATAGCGTGCGCCATTAGTATATACTAATGGCGCACCCATTGTCTGGTGCGCCATTAGTGTCAATCCCATCTATAGCCCTTTTTCCAGTAGTGATTATCTCCTTCATATCCACATGGCCCGCGGTGATGATCTACACGCCATCAAATACCTCCCACTCAAGCTTAAAGGACCAGCTCGGCATTGGCTTAACAGCTTGCCAGCAGAATCAATTGGTTGTTGGGAGGAACTGGAAGCCGCATTCCTCGACAACTTCCAGGGCACCAATGTGCGACCACCAGACGCCAATGACCTAAGCCACATAATTCAGCAGCCAGAGGAATCGGCCGGACAATTCTAGACACGGTTCCTAACAAAGAAAAATCAAATAGTCGACTGTCCGGACGCAGAGGCCCTTGCAGCCTTCAAGCATAACATCCGTGACGAGTGGCTTGCCCGGCACCTAGGACAGGAAAAGCCGAAATCCATGGCAGCCCTCACGACACTCATGACCCGCTTTTGCACGGGAGAAGACAGCTGGCTAGCTCGTAATAATAACATGACCAAGAGCCCTGGTATTTCGGATACCAAGGACAGCATTGGCAGGTAGCGTCGCAAGAAGCAAAAGCGCCGCATTAACGGCGACAATGCTGAGGATACGGCAGTTAATGCCGGATTCAGAGGCTCTAAAACCGGTCAGCGGAAAAAGCCATTCAAAAGAAATACTCCGGGCCGGTCCAATTTGGACCGAATACTCGATCGCTCGTGCCAGATACACGACACCCCCGAAAAACCAGCCAACCACACCAACAGGGATTGTTGGGTGTTCAAGCAGGCAGGCAAGTTAAACGTCGAAAACAATGACAAGGGGCTGCATAGCGATGACGAGGAGGAGCCCCGGCCGCCGAACAATAGGGGACAGAAGGGCTTTCCCCCACAAGGGCAGATGGTGAACATGATATACGCAACCCACATCCCCAAAAGGGAGCGGAAGCGTGCACTCCGAGACGTATATGCGTTGGAGCTAGTCGTTCCAAAGTTCAACCCATGGTCTTCCTGCCCGATCACTTTTGATCGAAGGGACCACCCCACTAGCATCCGCCATGGCGGATTCGCCGCATTGGTTCTAGACCCAATAATTGATGGATTTCACCTCACTATAGTCCTTATCGACGGCGGCAGCAGCCTGAACCTGCTTTATCAGGATACAGTGCGAAAAATGGGCATAGATCCCTCAAGGATTAAACCCACAAAGATGACCTTTAAAGGCGTCATACCAGGTGTAGAGGCCAACTGTATGCAGGCTCGATTACACTTGAGGTGGTCTTCGATCCCGGATAATTTCGAGCGAGGAGATAATCTTCGACATAGTCCTGCTCCGCGATGGCTATCACGCGACTGCTCGGACGAACCGCATTGTAAAGTTCAATGCGGTGCCGCACCACGCATACCTCAAGCTCAAGATGCCAGGCCCTCGAGGAGTCATTACGGTCAATGGGAACACCGAACGCTCTCTCCAAACGGAGGAGCATACGGCGGCCCTCGTGGCGGAAGTACAAAGCAGCCTCTCAAGGCAATTCTCCAGTCCGGCCATTAAACGACCGGACACCGTCAAGCGCGCCCGGAGTAACCTACAACAAGACCGCCTGGCACGTTCTGAGCACGAGTAGCAATGCGGCCCCAACCCCAGCCCTCACAAAATTGCGAAACCAGTACTACGCGTACATAACTACGCTCTGGAAATATCATGGGCATAGGGGGAGGGGCACGACCACGGCACGCCCAAAATACGGCTCAACCGCACAAGGGGCTCCTGATTTTGTCATTCTTTTTTTTCTTACTTTCAGGACTCCACTTTCTGGAAGGCCTGCCCGGCAGTATAATCGCCGAACACACGATGCAACAGCCAGGGAGGCAGAAAGCTACGTAGAGTGTCCAGGTGGTCTCTATAACGAGCAGTATACTTGTTTCACATATCATCCCGCAGCTCGCCCCTGGAGGGGGACATGTCAAATAGTCCCATCTCTTGCTTATCGCACTATTTGTATCGTCCTGCTTTTACCGCAGACTTTTCGAATAAATAATAATAGCTTTTGTCTATTATTGCATTCCTTTTTTTATAAAAACATGTTCTGTTATGACATTATGCAACCGTACACTTTGGTATGGCCAATACACCAGGGGCTTACGTACCCCAGAATATGGTGTGAGAAGTCCGAACACTCTCATGACTGCGGCACCCCGAACTTATAGCATTATATGCATCGGCTCCGAATCATGTCTTGGGTCAATAGTGGGTTTGCCCGGATCCCATGTTTTGGTACCTTACGTTCCGTTATATCGGCTAAGGTAGCACTGGGAGAACCACCGCGATTGTGCCCCGGTTGAGCTGGGCTAAGCACCTCAGTGGAGAAAGCTAAAACTGACCGTCATGATAGGGCGAGAGCTGGTCGCTGTTCGAGAGGTTTTCGAGTCCCTAAAGACTTATACCGCTTAGAGCCAGGAGTCGGCTTTGTCGGCCTAGGCGTGATAGCGCCCAACTCGGACTTCGAATACTAGGGGCTTCACTAAATTTAAAATTATAGAATTCTATGGCTAAGTGAGAGTGTTCAAGCATTATAGTCCGATTGCCTTGTTCGTTGTGTTGAGCGCCTCCCTCGAAGGACCCAATAATGGGAAAAAGAGCGCTCAAGTTTATCCCAAACACCCCAGCACTCGCGGCATGGGGGCAGAAGCCGATGACTCGCCATCTCTCAATTTTGATAAAGGGCCGCACAGAAGGTAATATCTTAAATTCAAAAACGTTGCTTAGCACATATGAACAAGTTTTCAGCGTACAGGATCACAAATGCGAGTTTACTCAAAAATTACATCTTTGGAGCACTCATCCGCTATACGGCGGGCACCCTTCAGGACGCCCTCATAATACATCTCGGGCTTGCGATGCTCCTTGCCCGGGGGTGGTCCGTCCGTCAAAAGCTTCTCAGCGTCCATCTTGCCCTAGTGCACTTTAGCACGGGCAAGGGCCCTACGGGCACCTTCGATGCATACGGAGCGCTTGATGACTTCAAGCCTTGGACAGGCATCCATCAGCCGCCTTACCAGCCCGAAGTAGCAACCAGGCATGGCTTCCCCAGGCCACAGCCGGACTACGAGACCCTTCATGTCCTGTTCGGCCACCTTATGGAGCTTGACCAGCTGCTTCAGCTGGTCGCTCAAGGGCACCGGGTGTCCGGCCTCAGCATACTGAGACCAGAACACCTTCTCCGTCGAGCTCCCCTCTTCGGCTCGGTAGAATGCGGCAGCGTCGGACACACTCCGCGGAAGATCTGCGAATGCTCCTGGAGAGCTCCGGACTCGGGTAAGTAACAAGTAATTCACTTTCGCGTGCTTGCTTTGCATAAAGAATGCCTTACCCGCCGCTATCTTCTTCATCGCCTCAATTTCCTGCAGGGCTTTTTGGGCTTCGGCCTTGGTAGATTTGGCACTCTTAAGCGCCGAGGCGAGCTCGGACTCTCGAGTCTTTGAGTCAAGCTCCAAACTCTCGTGTTTTTCCACGAGAGCCTGGAGCTCTTGCTGCACCGCCGCCACCTGCGCCTCCTGCTTCTCTCGCTCGGTGCGCTCCACGGCCGCATTGTTTTCGGCCTTGGACAGCGCTTCCTTCAGGGTCGCCACCTCGGTTGTGGCCCCTGCAATACTCATGTTGGTCCTGTCATTTTTTGCAACCACGTCTTTTTTATATACCTACATAAGGTATTACTTACCTTCCTTGTCCTTGAGCTTCTTCTTGGCAAGGCCGAGCTCGGTCTCGGACCGCTCGAGGCTCTGCTTCAATGCATCGACCTCCACGATCAAGTCTGGCAGAGGTCAAGAAGACAGCCTGCATTCCCATATTGACATACTTATGTTAGACTCCTGCGTATATCTTTTTGATCCTTAGTTCAGCTTTTCTTTCCGAACACCAAGCTGAGCATCAGGGGCTACTGTCTATGCGGTAATATTTTTATATATCTTAAATACATACCTCAAAGCCTGTTAGAAGGCTGGCACAGGCTTCGGTCAGCCTGCTCTTGGCGGACTGAACCTTCTGGATCACCACACTCATAATAGTGCGGTGCTCCTCATCGATGGAGGCGCCGTTAAGCACCTCCAGCAGATTATCCGGCGCCTCCGGTTGGACAGAGGTCACCGGCGTCATACTTTTTCCCTTCCTACTAGGGGGCGCCCGCCAGACTCCGGAACCACTGAAGGTTCCGGGGCGGTGCCCGGCCTAGGGCCGGACTTGGAGCCCTTCGGGGATTTATCCCCTTTGCGCCTGGAGCCCGGGAGGTCGCCTTGCGGCGCCTCCAGGACCACCCCCTCCTGGCTTGGCCCCTTTTGGGACGCCACCTCGGCGTCATCCGCAGCGCGAGGAGAGGAGGCGGTCGGAAGTGAAGTGATGTTCACATCCGACGAACCCAGGGAACCACTCGACGAAGCGTCGAGCCCAGCCTTGGGCGGACTGCATGATTATATTCGGCGTCAGAAGGTACTGTGCAATAAAGGAACGCCATGAGTTATTCTGGTATCCGGATACTTACGATCTTGCCAGGGGCTTGGCCCTGGATGGCCACTCCTCTTCGCCGTCGTCGGCGTTGGTGGAGTGGTCCGGAGGAAGAGTCCTTCTCTTCTTGGACCCTCCGCCCCCCTAGTTGGGGCGGCCTTCCTTTTCATTCCTCCCCCTGCTGGAGGGGGAGAGGTTTCTTCTTCCTCCTCCTCGTCTTCGGAGGAGGAGTGCGCCTCGGAGTCGTCGGACGATGAATCCGGCACCACCGGGCGCCGGGAACTCTTTCGAGTTCCCGTGGCCTTCTTCTTGGCCTTCTTCTCCGGCACCACGTAAGGTGCCGGGACCAGCAGCCCCGTTAAGTGGGCGTCTGCTGAATCTTCGGGCAAAGGAGTCGGACAGTCGATCTGTCCGATCTTCTTCTGCCATTCCTGTCAAAGGAACGGGAGCTTAGATCCCACATAGAGTTAAACTATGAAAAACAAGTATCCAGTAAAGGGTAAAATAAGCTTACTACGCTGGCTTGGCGCTTCGTGCGGAATCCGCGATCCTCGTTGATGGGAGGGGGAACCTCGGCGCCCTTGAATAGCTCCTTCCAGGCATCCTCGTGCGTTGTGTCAAAGAGCCTGGTCAGAGTTTGGTGCTGGGCCGGGTTGAACTCCCATAAGTTAAAAGCCCGTCGTTGACACGGGAGGATCTGGCGGATGAGCATGAACTGGACTATGTTGACGAGTTTAACCTCTTTGTTCACCAGGTCTTGGACGCAGGATTGGAGTCCGGTCCGCTCTTCCAAATTACCCCATGACAGGCCCTTCTCTTTCCAGGAGGTGAGCCATGTGGGGATGCCAGATCGGAATTCGGGGGCCGCTGCCCATTTAGGGTCACGCGGCTCGGTGATGTAGAACCACCCCGATTGCCACCCCTTTATGGTCTCCACGAAGGATCCCTCGAGCCATGTAACGTTGGGCATCTTGCCCACCATGGCGCCTCCGCACTCTGCTTGTTGGCCGCCCACTACCTTCGGCTTGACATTGAAGGTCTTCAGCCATAAGCTGAAGTGGGGCTTGATGCGGAGGAAAGCCTCGCACACGACGATAAACGCCAAGATGTTGAGGACGAAGTTCGGGGCCAGGTCATGGAAATCCAGGCCGCAGTAGAACATGAGCCCCCGAACAAACGAGTGAAGTGGGAAACCTAGTCCGCGGAGGAAATGGGTGAGGAACACCACCTCTCATGGGGCCTGGGGGTGGGGATAAGCTTCCCCTTGTCTGGGAGCCGGTGCGCGAAGTCGTTAGACAAGTATCCGGCCTCCCTCAGCTTTTTGACGTGTCCCTCCGTGACGGAGGAGACCATCCACTTGCCTCCCGCTCCGGACATGGCTGGAGAAGGTTGAGGTGGGAAGTGCGGACTTGGGCGCTGGAGCTCGAGTGCGCGAAAATGGATAAGCAAAGGAGGAAGAAGGCGTAGATGGAAAGGGTGGATCCTTATCCCCTTATATGGGCGGACGAAACTATGTGCCCCCACCAGCCTGGTAAAACTCGCTTATCACCCAAGCACCGTAAATTAATGGCACGGTTGGGTTACCCACGCCCGTATTGATGAGAATCCCGGAATAAGGGGACATGATCTCTGCTTCGACAAGACATGCCAAGGAAACTGCCTCGCTAAGTGCGCTGAGGTGGGACAATAAAAATGATTCGAATAAAGGCCTGGCCGTGGTGTGATGTTACGCTCCGTATCGTCAAGAGTTGAATTTGTGTAAATATTATTCTCTACGGTGGTATGTGGAAATTATTTTGCGAGCGGACACTATCCTTATGTTCAAAATCTTCTATGAAGTATTCGGAGGAGGAACCCGCCTTGCAATGCCGAAGACAATCTGCGTGCCGGACTCGTCGTCATTGAAGCCTGGTTCAGGGGCTACTGAGGGAGTCCTGGATTAGGGGGTGTCCGGATGGCCGGACTATGACCTTTGGCCGGACTCCTGGACTATGAAGATACAAGATTGAAGAGTTCGTCCCGTGTCCGGATGGGACTTTCCTTGGCGTGGAAGGCAAGCTTGGCGATACGGATATCTAGATCTCCTCCCATTTGTAACCGACTCTATGCAACCCTAACCCTCTCCGGTGTCTATATAAGCCGGAGGGTTTTAGTCCGTAGGACGAACAACAATCATACCATAGGCTAGCTTCTAGGGTTTAGCCTCTCTGATCTCGTGGTAGATCTACTCTTGTACTACCCATATCATCAATATTAATCAAGAAGGAGTAGGGTTTTACCTCCATCGTGAGGGCCCGAACCTGGGTAAAAACATCGTGTCCCTTGTCTCCTGTTACCATCCGCCTAGACGCACAGTTCGGGACCCCCTACCGAGATCCGCCGGTTTTGACACCGGCACCGTACATTTAATTTTATGGAAAATTTTCTAAGCTATTTTTGTTGTAATGCAGACGTGGTACTACGAGAAGTGGAGGGTGCACCAATTGGACTCTACCATCTCGTATGCATCAAGGTTAAGGCCGCTGATCCAAAACTGGAGTGACCAGAAGGCACAGAAGGTTGACAACATAATCAACAAAAATTATATAGGGATTGGAGAGGTAAAGTGTTAGTACTATGTGCCTAGATTATCTACCATATGTTTTGAATGATACTAACGACACTAACATACAGTATGTCGATGACCTGCTGCGGCCTTTCAATCCGCCACCAGTTGGGACGCCGGTCAAACCAAAGACTGACGGTCAGGTAAATGATGAACATCAGGCACAAATATATATTGTAACTTCGCAAGTACAATCGAAGTCATATGCTTCTAACTGCTTTTAATTTGCAGGATAAGGCACTCATGGGCTGTTTATTGGCTGATTTGAAAGAAGTTGCCTCCATTGTGCGGGAAGACAGTGCACAACAATTTGATAGGATGATCACCCTTGAAAAAAAATGGACGAGTGCCTTAGGCGTACACTTGCGAACGGCAGACGCACGGACGACCTCATCACAGAATTCAATGTAAGTATACCATTATGAGTTTCTATAAATATTTTTAATATCAATACTCTCCACACTAACACTTTTTTTTGAAGAACCACCGCTATGGAATATTTGATGCTGATCTCCCAGGTGTAGAGGACATACAGCTATCTGACCTGGGAGTACCTGCGGACCCAATGGAGGTCCCAGGAGAGAATACTACTCACCAGCAAAAAAAGACACGGAGGTCATTGCCAAAGGCATTTCTGCTAAGGGAATACAAAAAGATAACATGGATGCCCCCATGAAGAATGTAGCTGAAGATTTGCAGCCTGCTCCTAGTTTGCAATCACGAAAGCATTCAAAAACCACCACAAGCCTTGAAGCTTTCATGGTGATACACATTTCACATCTAACTGATTTTGTTTTAAGTTAATGCAGATTCATAGCTAACATATGATCTTCCACGTTCAGGATGAAGAAGACAGAGTTGTTGTTGCAGCTTGCAAGGAGGGTCTCAAGAATGTTTCACAGCTTTATAAAGAGCTGGATGCTTCCCAGGGTGCTCCGAGTTTGGATTTACGAAAGCATTCCAAAGCCACCACAAGCATTGAAGCTTTCCTGGTGATGCACATTTTACAGTTAACTGGTTTTGTCGTGGTTTTGTCACGGCAGATGTCGTAAAGAAAGGACTTAGTCGTGGAGCCATCGCGCGCGTTAGCTTAAAGGGGTTAAAGCGGACAAGGGACGCAGAGGGTTTATACTGGTTCGGCCCATTGCAGTGAAGGTAAAAGCCTAATCCAGTTGTTGTGGAATTGCTAGGGTTTCGATGACCAGGGAGCGAATACGCTTTGCCTGGGTCTCGAGTTGTTGTCTGTTGTCTTTAAACCGCCGCCGGGTCGTCCCCTTATATACATGGCTTGACGCCCATCGGTTTACAGAATCCCGAGGCCGGCTCATAAACGTGTTCGGCTCGGTCTCTGCTCTTTCTATCTTACAACACAAGTTTACATATCAATATCGGTTTATGTCTACAGGCCTTAAACCGGCTTTGGGCCCTGGCCCTTCATAAAGCGTCACCGTCTTTGTCTTCATGGGCTTGACATCTGATGAACCACTAAGGGTTAATCGGCCTCTCTGGCGGTTTACGCCAAGAGTAATTGAGGAGTCCTGGATTAGGGGTATCCGGACAGCCGATTGTATACATCGCTCGAACTATTGAAGCGTGAAGATACAAGACTCAAGACTTCGACCCGTGTCCGGATGGGACTTTCCTTGGCGTGGAAGGCAAGCTTGGCGATCCGGATATTATATTTCCTTCCTTGTAACCGACTCCATGTAAACCCTAGCCCTCTCCGGTGCCTATATAAACCGGAGAGGTTGGTCCTTAGAAGGCCGATCACGATTACAATCATACCATCATAGGCTAGCTTCTAGGGTTTAGCCTCTACGATCTCGTGGTAGATCTACTCTTGTACTACCCATATCTTCAATATTAATCAAGCAGGAAGTAGGGTTTTACCTCCATCGAGAGGGCCCGAACCTGGTTAAACATCTGTGTCCCTCGCTTCCTGTTACCATTAGCCTAGACGCACGATCCGACCCCCTACCGAGATCCGCCGGTTTTGACAATCGACATTGGTGCTTTCATTGAGAGTTCCTGTGTGTCGTCGCTACAGGGCTCGATGGCTCCTCTAGTCATCGTCAACAATACGATCTCGGGTGAGACCTTTCTCCCCGGACAGATCTTCGTGTTCGGCGGCTTCGCTCTGTGGGCCAATTTGCTTGGCCTTCTGGAGCAGATCAATAGCTACGCCCCTGGCCACCAGATCAGGATCGGAAACCTGAACTGCACGGCGGACATCCGCGGAGACGGGATCTTTGACGGATTCGGGCCTACTCCAGGAGCACCGGACAGTCACGACGAGCACGGCTTAGACCTGCTGTCGGACAAAGCTCGGGGTATCACCCCCGCAGTAGCCTCGGAACAGGCTGCGTTGCCTAAGGACGGAGGGCTGGACCCCGCCCTGCAGGTCGCACACTCATCGGCGGTGGAGCCGAACACGGGCCTTACCTCTGTGGTGGCCTGTGACTCCGGACCCCCGGATTCGTATCCGGATGTTGGTTCCAGTCCGCGCACTCCCGAGCCAGTCGAGCCAGGTTGGGCTCCGGTAATGGAGTTCACCGCTGCGGATATCTTTCAGCACTCACCCTTTGGCAACAGGCTGAACTTGTTAAAAACTCTCTCTTTGACAGAAAATTCTAGGCCAAACTATGTCCGGCTCGAGTGGGAAGCAGGCGACAAAGAAATTCGTTGCCCACCCACCACCCACTTCATAGCCACGGTCGATGATTTAACCGACGTGCCTGACTTCAACTCTGAAGACATCGACGGTATGGACGACGATGCAGGAGAAGATTCGGAATCTATGGGGCGCTGGACTTCTCCCTCGACACACGACATATACATGGTGGATACGCCCAAAGAGGACAAAGGCGACAATCTGAACGATAAAACCCCCGGACAAAAGCCAAATCGACGACGCAGACGCCGTTCTAAGTCCAGCAACCGTAAAAATAGCGACAAGAGCGCCAGAGGGATCGATACTACAATCAACTCCGAAGGCAACAACGACCATACGGACCCAGCGATGGAGCAGGGCGAACCAGGTCACCCTGAACACAGTTCGGAGAAGACGCCCAAGGACAATGATCCCGACGGACGAGGTCATCAAACCGAACCAGCATAGGAAAACAGGCCGGATAATGATGCAATCCCGGAAAAACACGTAGAACGAAATAACCTCCACAGAAAGCTTATGGCCACCGCAAGAAGTCTAAAGAAGCAGAAGCAACGGCTCAAAGCCGCACAGGAAACACTCAATCGTAGATGGAACAAAGTGCTAGACACTAAAGAAAGATACGGTGATGATCTCCATACAAAGGGCTATCCAAATCGCAAGCTACTGCCAGAATTCGATGACGAAGCCGTGCCACTTCATAACCGCAACAAAGCGTCTACCGACACCGCACACGATCTACATGAGCACCTGGATAAGAAAGCTGGCGCGGCTAGGTCCATTTATGGATCTAAAGGGCACACCCCGGCGAGGGACTATGGTCACCAAAACGATTATGCCAATCGAATACCAGTTCGGAATAAACACCCGACACAACAACAGTCGACGACATGCCACAGCACGTCCAGGAGGGGCTACTCACCGCCTGTGCTTTACCGAAGAGGTACTGGACCATGAATTCCCACAGGGCTTTGAACCTGTGAATATGGAGGCATACGACGGAATGACAGACCCAGGCGTCTGGATTGAGGATTTTATCCTGCATATACATATGGCTCGTGGGGATGACCTCCACGCCATCAAATACCTTCCCCTCAAACTGAAGGGACCAGCCCGACATTGGTTAAAAAGCCTCCCCAAAAATTCAATTGGGAGTTGGGAGGAACTCGAGGACGCTTTCAGGGTAAATTTTCAAGGGACATATGTCCGGCCTCCGGATGCTGACGATCTAAGTCACATAATCCAACAACCCGGAGAGTCCGTCCGCAAGCTTTGGAACAGATTCCTCACTAAGAAGAACCAAATTGTCGACTGTCCGGACGTTGAAGCTTTAGCGGCATTCAAACACAACATCCGTGATGAGTGGCTCGCCAGACACCTCGGCCAAGAAAAGCTGAGGACAATGGCAGCCTTAACAAGCCTTATGACCCGCTTTTGCGCGGGTGAAGATATCTGCCTAGCCCGTAAAGGCACCAGCGACCCCAGCACATCCGAAATAAGGGACGGCAATGGGAAGCCACGACGTAATAAAAAAATGCCCAAACAAGGAAGAAAGCCCAGATAACACAACGGTTAATGCCGGATTCAGGGGCTCTCGACCTGATCAGCAAAAGAAGCCATTTTAAGGCAGTAAAGAGGGACCGTCCGGTCCGAATAGACTCCTAGACAGACTATGCCAAATTCATGGCACCCCTGACAAACCTGCGAACCACACGCACAGAGAGTGCTAGGTCTTCAAGCAGGCCGGCAAATTAAATGCCGAACACAAGGGAAGGGAAACACCAAGTGAAGACGAGGATGAACCTCGCCAGCGAACACCGAGGGATAGAAAAAAATTCCTCCAGAGGTTAAAATAGTGAACATGATCTACGCGACTCACACATCCATGAGAAGGAACGAACGCGCGCATAGAGACGCGCTCGATATGGAGCCCATCATACTCACACCTAACCACTGGATGCCTTATCCGATCACCTTCGATCACTTGGACGACCGAACTAGTATTCGGCGCGGAGAATCAAAGGCCTTGGTGCTTGACCCAATAATCGACGGATACCATCTCACCCACGTCCTTATGGACGGCGGCAGCAGTCTCAATTTAATATATGAGGACATTGTCCGCAGGATGGGGATAGACCCATCCAGAATTAACCAAAGCAACACCACATTTGAAGGGGTGATACCAGGCGTTGAAGCCCACAGCAGGGGCTCCGTCATACTGGAGGTAACATTCAGCTCCCCAGGCAACTCTAGAAGCGAAGTGCTACTCTTCATCATCGCACCCTTCCAAAGAAACTATCATGCATTGCTTGGAAGAACGACCTTCACCCGCTTCAACGCATTGCCGCACTATGGCTACCTTACACTCAAGATGCCCGGTCCACGTGGCGTCATCACCATTAGCGGAATCATAGAGTGCTCTTCACGCGCAAAGGAACTCGCGACGGCCTTAGCGGCCGGACTATAAGCGGCCTCCAATATCAGAAAACATGACTGGTCATTAAGACCACAGACACGGTTAGACGAGTCCGGTCGCCCGGATAAAATTGAATCAGGGCATCGTATATGCATTCCCATCGCGGGAACCAGGGGCTATAAATACTTAATACAGCCCCACACTTGGCTCAACCTTATTGGCAGGCCAACATCTTACACTTTTATTATCCATCGCATAATTACGTTGTACTCTTCTACGAGTTTTCTTTTTTTTCACAGACAACGTTCGCGCGATACCCTTCTAGCATACGGCACAATGGAGACAAAGGCGCAGACGTGCAGCAGGGCCCCGTTCAACAGGTTTCCTTTTAGATTAAGCCCCTGTGTAAACCTTTTCTATTGCCTCTTGTTGTCTAACCATCCCATGGGTTCCATACCCACAGAGGATACTGCCGTTATTGGCATTTCGCCATGACAGATTAACGCACGTACCTGGAAACACAGGGTTTATAATGAATAGGCATTCTTGAGCCCATCATCTGTTATAAAAACCGAATACCTTCGGAGTGTTGGCGCCACGAAGTTTGGCCTTATATGCATCAGCTCGAATCATGTCTTTGGTCAAACGTTGGGTTTTCCTGCTCTGGGTTTGTCGCCTTACGTTCCGTTATTATCGGCTAAGGTGGCCAAAGGAGAACTCTCGCGATTGTACCTGGTTATTCCGCACGAGCACCTCAAGAGAGAAAGCCAACACTAACTGTCATGATACAGCGAGAGACTGTTCAACCACTCAAGACTTATCGAATCTTTAGGATCCCTCCGCATTAACGAAGGACCGTTTCCGGTCATGTACACACGCGTCCGTATTCGGATGCACGCTGAAGGTACCAGGCTACATAGTAGCCCCAACATTAGACTCCCATGGCTAGTTTAAAGTGTTACAGCTATATAGTCCGGTTGCCTAGTTCGACGTGCGATCACCTCCTTAATGGACCAAGACGTTGGATCAAGTGTGATTAAGCATATTTTTCGCGAACACCCCAAGATCTTCTGCGTGGGGCTGAAGCCAACGATCGCTATCTTTCGGATTACACATTCATATATATATATATATATATATATATATATATATATATATATATATATATATATATATATATATATATATATATATATATATATATATATATATATATGGGCTATTACATTACGCGTAACAGAATATTATTCTATACCCTTTTGAACTGACGTTTTCAGGTGGTTGTACTAATGTTTTCGAAGCGGTTGAACTGATAATTTCAGTTGTGTTTAACAGATCGTTTTCTTTAGTTCAAAAACTTTTTTAATTTTTTTGTCGGAACGGGGTGCATAATATATCGTTGGAAAGCACTTGACAACCATATTTCAAGTATAATGAACGTTTTTGCAAAATCATTATGGTTTAAGAGCAGTTTTGAAAAAAATCGTTTTTTTTTCAAAACCGAAAACGTTAATCGTATTTTGGACTCAATTTTCAAACCGTTTATCGGAATTGAGCAAATAAGATGGCGTTGGAAAGCTGGTGAAAATCCACATCTTCCATATATGCGTTGTTTTTTATAACTCTATATGATATAAAAGTAATTTGAAAAACGGTGAAATTCTGGGCGAAACGTATTTTCGCGATTTTTTGCAAACGGTTGGTCGGATTGATACAAATGATACGGCGTTGGAAAGCTATGGAAAATGTGCAACTTTTTCGTATAGAAATATTTTTCTAAGTCCTTACGGTTTAAAAACGATTCAAATACGGTCAAATTTGATTTTGAACGCGATTTTTTTAAAAAGTTTGTCGAAATATGACAAATAATATACCGTTGGATAGGTATCAAAAATGCGAAACTTAGTCATGTTGAACGTTTTCTCTACTTCGCAACCGTTTAAGAGTAATTTAGAATACGGCATGACGGATCTTGCTGTTTTCTTGTCCGAAAAACAGAGTAGTCGTACTGATATATGTGTATGTTTGTACTGAACTATTTTTTGTAGAGTAATTTTGAATGTTTCCGAAAAAGGGTACTTGTACTGATGCTTGCATGGGTTTGTACTAAGCGTGTTTTCACTAACTAGACTTTGCTCTGTTTTTTGGGTAATATTTTTCTCATAAGTTTTCAACAGTTTCATCAGATCGTTGCCCTCAATACTTGTATGGTTTGTATCATCGTACTGAATTATATTTTATTCAAAAAGAAAATGTGTTTGTTTTGTTTCTTTTTTTAACTCAACATTTTTTTGACAACGTTGTTCTGAACTTCTCTCATTTTACGACTTGTATTGTGGTACTTACTAAGCGGGATTTTCATGGGGTTTCTTTTTTTGCTTGAACTTTACAATTTGAATTTCTGTCATTTATTTTATTCCGAACGGACCACCGTTTTTAACACGTACTGAGGTACTTACTACGCCCGAACTGGGGTGGCTGTCGCGTGTCTCGCGTGTTTTTTAACAAGAACAAGCAACCAGGTTTTTCAACGAATTTGAGAGAGAAGAAAGAAAGAGATCCACGTGGGGTTGTAGCGAAGAGGGCGGCTCCCGCATCATCAGTCCACTAGTGCAAGATGGGGAATAGCAGCAGGTCACAAAGAGGGCGGTTGTCTGCCTCGACATCGTAATCTTGAGGACGCGCGTCCTGTCGAACTGCTAGAGATGGTGCCACCCGGCGGTGAGCAGAACCTCCCCACAAACCACGGCATATTTTGTACTGAGCGTGTTTCCACATACTAGACTTTACTCTGTATTTTTTTAAAAGGTTTTCAATACGGCAAGACAGATCCTGTTGTTTTCCCGTCTGAAAAAACAAAGTACTCGTCCTATTATATGTGTGTGTTTGTACTGATCTATTTTTCAGAGAGTAATTTTGAATGGTTCCGAACAATGAGTACTTGAACTGATGTCCGTATTAATTTTACATGGTTCCGAAAAAAGAGTACTTGAACTGATGTTCGTATGCGCTTGTACTGAGTGTGTTTTTCATAAAATCAACTTACTCTGTTTTGTCAGTATGATTTTCCTCACAAATTTCCAAGGCTTTACGGTATCCTCATCCTTGAACTGGCATGGTTTATGACGTTGAGCTGATTGATATTTTTTTTAAAGAAATTTTTTTGTGTTTTTTTAACTCAATATTTTTTTGCAATGATGTTCTGGACTTCTCTCATTGTACGATTTTAACTTTTTACCATTTGAATTTTCATGAGGTTTCTTTTTGTTTGAGTTTTTTTACCAAACTTATATACGTCATGTTGAACTTACAACCTTTTAAATTGTGAACTTGTTGCGTTTTCACAATGCCAAAGCTAGCAAATAGTACGAGATTCACCCAACAAAGGGGCTAATTACATAGAGCAGCTGCAGTAATACAACGGTAAGTGGTTACCAACACACATACACATGAACTGATAACAAGGTAATGTACAAGTTCATGTACAGTAACACTACAAGTTCACAAAGAAACCTGAAATATCCTCACATATTAGTTTTCCTGTAAATAAAAAAACCATTAGAAATATGGTCAACTAGTAAATTTCAATTGTGCTAAAGGCACACAATAAAGAATAGTCATCCTGTACATCTTGGCATAATCAAATAGAATGCAGAGTTTCCCAAACGAACTTCCACATGTTTTTGTGAATTGAACCTTATTCATTTTTTACATAGAGTAAACTGCAGTAGCATTTTTTGTGCGGATGCAATCTGCTATAGAGAGAAATGGCAACCAAAACTAGTGTCACTGCAATCTTATTTTTATCCACATTTTTTCCTACCAAAACTTTTATGGGTTAGGAGAAGCAGCAAGGAACAAGAGAACTGATGGGCGACCAGGAGGAGGCGTGCTTGGAGCGTAGGGTGTTACTGATACACTCGGCATGAGGGAATTTCCCACTTGCGCAAGATCAAACTGCAGCAGTTCGTGGTGCAAAGGCCGACTGCCTGGCTTGTCGGCGTGGTACTGACCCTAAATTTAGGGCTCCTAGAAGCAGCAACACATGCATAGTGGGTAAACAGAACATGCAAAATAGCTAGCAATCAGGCAAGCTCCGCACCTTCCCTGATCTGGAAAATCCTAAAAATAACCAAAATGGCTAAAGCTCAGAAGCATTTTACTTCACTGAAATCTTAACAACTGATGAGCTAAAGATAAAAAAAACTACCGATTATTACAATATCAGCGGAAGTTCTCTGTTAGAGACTAAAAGAGATAGACCAAAAGAAATTCAGAACATAATAGAGATGCATTTACTAGGTTTTTTTGTAGGGTGGACTTATGTTCCTTTCTACGTAGTACTAAACTATTTGAAAGTTTGAAATCTAAACTTTTGTTCTTAAGTACCAATACTACATAACACATAAATCCAAGTTTCTGCACTTTTTTTTGCTATAACGACTATAATCATTTCTGTACCCCTGCCAATGATATTTTTGAACTTTAATTATAAATAAAGAACACATACTATAATTTAGATTGTCAATCCACATAGGGGTCTTCTTCGGGGGTGAGCCTGGTTGCCGAAACAGCAGCAGCAACCATGGAGGGCTTAGACTGGACTAGGTCGTACTGCAGCAGTGCCAGCTCCACGAAAAAAAGATCGAGCTCTCCATCTAGACAAATACATCCAAGAGAAGACGAGAGAAACATCAGCACATAGACTCACTGCTTTGGCAAAATGGCAAATACGTACTACATCTGCAGAATTTGTAAAAATCTGGTGTTCCTTTTACCTCCTTGTCGCTCTTCTTATCTCAGGAGGACACGGCCTTGGCGAATCCAATGATGTGTTATAAACTCTGAATCTGTATAGAGGACAGGATGGGTCTCAGGCTACTTAGAAAATCTATGAAAAACTGGCAACAAGACCAGCCTCAACATTTTCCACTTGTAAGATAAACATAAAATAGAAGTACTAGCAATCGAACTAGAAGTATTACCTAAAACATAGTATTTCCATTCGAAGCGAAGCATCTATGAAACCAGATTGCATGTCTAACCACAAACCAAGACTAACATGTACTGTTTGCTTAGTCTGGGATGGACTGTCAGAATTTACAAAGCCACTTAATTACCTTGAGTGCACACATGATTTTTGGGGATTTCCTCAAGATTATGCACAATAAAGCATACAGACTGAAAAGAACAGACAAGATGAATTGTAAACCAAAATAAATGGCCTCCGGGTTCGCCACATAACAACTAAAACTTCAGTACAACTACACATTTTATTTCTGCACTACTACTTAAACAAGGTAAATCAATAAAAAAACTGAACTGACAAACTTCTACTTAATATCATTTGTGCATGTTCATGGCGGTAGTGTGCAACTGTCAAGCATGTAGCTCGTGTGCGGGATGCAAATGCCCTTAGTGGTGGATGCAAATGCTCGTGTGCTGGACGCAAGTTCCCCATATATATGTCCCTGTATGAACTTACAGATTTCCATTTCTTTTCTTTACATATAAAAAACTCAGTGATTTTTTGTAGAATGAACACCTACTATTTTTACCAATTGAACTATTAAAGCATTGAAAAGTGAAGTTTTATTGAGTTGTTTTACATAGCTAATAGTGGACAAACATAAAAATTATGAGTTCCCTTAGACATAACGAAAAAAAGCATTTGAATTGGCTATGTACCTCCACTCAAAGAGAGCTTGGACTTACTACTATTCTTTCTCTACTATGGATGTGTGAACCTTCCAAAATTAAATCCAAAATTGTTGTGTACACACACTGTTTCCTGTGTACCGAACGACCATATAAAATATAAACCAGTATGTTTATCAGTGCATTTGTATCACAAAGAAATCGAAGCAGCAGTAAACATGAGCAACGGACAGTGAGAGAGAACTCGCATGGGAGAAGAGTGCATGCCTTGCATCACCGAGCAAAAGGACCTTCGCGGAGGAAAGTTGAAGCTGACATCCATGGACTGTTGCTTGCGACAAACTCGGCCATCCTAATGCCATGGGGTTGGACTGAGGAAGGCACACATACGATCTTGACGATGGAGGAGACCGTGGGGTGACAGCCCATGTCGTGCCACCATTTCTTGATCGGCGGTGATGGTGCACTGGAAGGACGCGGCGGCCGCACGCTGGATGGTTGTAGCGGCGAGAGTGTGCTGGATGGTTGAGGCGGAGGCCCGGCTGGATGGAGGCGACAGTGGCAGCACGCTGGTAAGGGGATCCATGACCTCGGCGTCGCGGTGGGGGGATCCGTGGACAGAGCGGTGGTGGGGCTGCGACGACAGGGGCCACGGCCGCGCATGAGGTAAGGGGCACCAGCAGCGATGGCGTAGCCGGATTTGGATTTGGTTACATTTTATTTGCCACTCACCTTGCTGCTCCCTCCCCCTGCCTAAACAGAAACAGAATGAGTCTGAACTTTTAACTTCTCTAGAACAAAAACCAAAGGAGTCTGGACTGAAGTATTAAACCAAAGAGCAAAACCATAAGTATGAACTAATCTGGAGTTTGAACTTATCTTGAGCCTTTTGTTGAACGAACGAGATGAGATGATCCAGCAGCAAAACTAGACTCTCCCTAACTTAATGGAGTGTGAACTTTGAAATTCTCTGCAACCAAAGTTGAAGAAGTCTTAACTGACCAAATAAAGCAAAGGAGCAAAACTCCTATATTACAGACTGGATACCAGTGTAGATAAATGGTTAAAATAAACAAGTGTGGGGTTTCTTTTCCTATACGTATCAGCATTTTTTTTACAACCAAGATGTGGCCCAAGAATTGTGCGCCTTCAGCCTCATTCAGAGTCACTGCCACAATTAATCTACATCTCTTCACCATGGGCACGTGCAAGGAAGCACTCAGCAATTTGTAGCAAGCTTTTTACTACCACACAAACAAAAACTCCTAGCTCGCTAAGATGCACTATGCAGAACGGAGGGATTCTCCATTTTCTCACTTGTTTGGATAATTAAGGAACATTACATTTGTATGACTGTGTGCAGCAAGTTAAACTCCATTACCTAGCGCAATACTTTGTGTGACGTAGGGTTGTACGGACACACTCAGCATCAGGGAATGTCCAACTTGTGCAAGATCAAACTGCACCCGTTCTCAGCAGTAAGTTTTGAAAATTTCCCAAAACGAAAACGACATGAACGGACACCAGCAGCAACCTCTACTAGACAAGATGAACTTTGCTTTTTCATCCAATGAACTGAAAGGCGCTGCATTTTTTCTAAACTTCCTTGATATGAACCTGTAGCCATACGCAAGTCTCGTTGTAGGAGAAAAGCCGGAGCGGCGCTGTAATGAACTGATATCTCCATAATAGAATAATTGCACACATAGACCAAAGAATGCATGAGATGCCCGTGGAGCTTGGGATCAACGGTGGATTTCTCAAAAAAAAAAATCGGCAATGAACAACAGCTGTAATCTATAGACAAGATGAACTTTACTTTTATTCATACCACGAACTGCAGGGCACTGCAATTTCTGAACTTGCTCGACTTGGGGCGGATGGTCGCGCTGGAGGAAGGGAGAGTCGCCGCCGGTTGCAGGAGAGCTGGCCACGGCGGTGCAGTGTGGTACAACCGCCGGTGTCGAGTAGATGGGACGACGTAGTGCAGGGCTCGGTGGCGCTGGGGCTGGGAGCGCCTAGTTGGGGTTGCCGGGGTTAGGTGGAGATGGGGTTCGGGTGCCGTGGCTGCGGGCGCCGCAGGGACGTGGCGGCCGGATCTAGCAGTTGGTCGGAGCGCAGGGAGGAGGCCGGCGGCAGGGCAAGAAGCCGGGGCGCGGGGAGGCGGCCGGCGGCGGGGCAAGAAGCGGGGCAGGAAGGCGGCGGCAGCGGGCAAGAAGCCGGGCGGAAGGGAAGGCGAGGGAAGAAGCCGGGCGCCGGGAGGTGGCGGCGGGCGAGGGAAGAAGCCGGGAGCGGGAGGTGGTGGTGAGGGCAGCGGCCGGAAGAAACTAGGTCGAGGGGATTGGTTCGCAGGATCGCGTCTCTATATAGGGTCGGAGGGTAACAGAATAATATTCATTACTGTAACAAAATAGTCAGCCCTATATATATATATATATATATATATATATATATATATATATATATATATATATATATATATATATGTGTGTGTGTGTGTGTGTGTGTGTGTGTGTGTGTGTGTGTGTGTGTGTGTGTGTGTGTGTGTGTGTGTGTGTGTGTGTGTGTGTGTGTGTGTGTGTGTGTGTGTGTGTGTGTGTGTGTGTGTGTGTGTGTGTGTAAACGGCCGCACAGGGGACACAATAATACTTTCGGGCAAAAAGTATAAATATAGCCTTATAACCAAAATAACATTGTCCTTACAATGATTTGATTCATCACTCGAATAAGACATTCTTCGAGCACTGCGCCTCTATTAGGCAGGCACCTTCTGTGACCTGCGCCAAGTAGTGCTCAGCCGAATATTGGCCCCCCGCGGGCTCTCGGGTCGCTATAATGGTGGCCTCCATATTCATCCAATAGGCTTTAACGCGGGCAAGAGCCATTCGTGCACCCTCTATGCACGCCAACCTCCTCATGGCGTCAATCCGAGGCACGGCCCCAAGGAATTGCTGCACCAAGCCAAAGTAACTGTCCGACTTAGACCTTTTCGGCCAAAGATGGTCTATCACAGACCGCATTGCAAGACCGGACAGCCTATGAAGCTCCGCTACAGCAGCCATCTTGTCACTTAACGGCAGCGGGCGAGTGGGAGCATTGAATCGCGACCAGAAAAGCGTATCCACTTCCTTATCACCCTGACCCTCGAAGAACTTGGCGGCGTCAGCTGTACTCTTCGCCAAATCCGCATACGCATCCGCAGGACTCCAGCGTCCATCTAGGGGAGCGTACTTCAGATCGAAAAACTTCGTCCGCAGCAAGTAGGAACCTCCAACCGCGATTTTACCGGCCTGTTGAAGCTCCTCCCGCGCACCCCTGAGCTCGGTCCATATTTCCTTGGTGGCATTACGTGCCTTGTCCAGCTCGGCCAAACTATCCTTATGCTCCTTTTTAAGGTGCTCATACCGGTTAGCGGCATTTTTTAACTCCACAGCCATTTCGGCTATCTTTTCCTCGCTTCGGCGATGAGCAGCCTGTTCGGCTCTCAATTCTTCGGCTGCCTTTAGGGAAGCCGCATTGCTAACCTGAGCTTGTTCCTTGGCCTGGGCAAGTTCTGCCCTCGGGGCCTCCACGACAGCAGCACCATCTGCAGTCCGAACATATTACATTAATATCATGTCGCCTCCATATTTTCCTATACAAAGGAAGGCAGAGCACATACCTTCTGATTTGTCCAGCCACTTGTTCACCAGCATGATATCGGCATCAATCGATCCAATCTGCCTTGTTAGTTCGGCAACTTCAACGAACTGGTCGGCGGCCGGACTCACAGGTACCTGCACGTATTTACAGCTAAATCATTGATTTATGATCCCCCGTTTGCCGCCTAGGGTGGGCAACCAGAGTCTCAGGGGCTACTATCTATATGGAGCACACCTAACGCGTGCCTCACAACCAAAAACAGTGTATTCTTCACTACATACCTCAAAGCCTCTGAGCAGACTTGTAAATGCTTCATTCAAACCGCTTGTAGCGGATGAAATCTTCCTGAGCACCTCGCTCATTAATGAGCGGTGCTCCTCCGAGAGTGCAGCTCGCTCCAGTAGGCCCGTCAGTACGTCCGACCGGACATCAAACTGTGCCGGACCCTTCTCATCGCCCCTCGTGGGAGCCAAATGCTCCGGGCTCAGGACGGCTGACGCATTGGCTTCCGGCTTCGGCAGATCCGGACTCCTCCATGACAACACCTCGGTGTCACCCGCTTCATGAGCTGGAGAGGTGGGTGGGGTCTCGCTCTCCATCATCTCCGGAGGAAGATCCCCCGAAGACGAACTCTGCTGAGAAGGGCTGCTAGCCGGACTGCGAAAGACGAATCCTAGTTATTGATCTAGGAGGAACGCAGTACCTTTGAATTAAAAATTAGCTTACAGCTCGGTGGAGGGCTGGCCCATTGGTGGGCACGATGCGGTGAGGGTGCCCGTCGGGGCAGAGACCCCAGGTGTTATCTTTTTCCCTGGTTTAGGCATCTCCATCTCCGAGTCTTCGGAGGAAGCCCTCTTCTTCCCGCGTGGGGAGGAGGCCTTAGCCTCCCCTTCCCGACTATCCTCCTTAGGGCAGGCAACAATTCCCCCGGTTCGGATGCGTAGCGTGTGAAGTTCGGTTTCTTCGTTCTTCCCATTGTCTTTCCCTGAGGGCATTCTGCTGAATACCCGGTCAAGCATCTTAGCCATGGTGGGACCAGGCGAGCCTTCGGGAAGTGGCGGCGGACACCTGATTCTCTCCGCCTTGCTGAGCCATTCCTGGCCACGGATGATTTTCAAAATAAACACTTATGACAGATACAAAATAAGGTGTCCGATATCAAGTTTACTTACTTGGGTATCTAGGCGATTGCAGCTTAGGCCCGCATCCTCGGTGGTGTCCGGACACTTTACTTTCGGTCCGAAGAATAATTTGCACATCCCTTCGAGCTTCAGGCCGAAGAAGTGCTTGACGGTCCGATAATTTGCACATCCCTTCGAGCTTCAGGCCGAAGAAGTGCTTGACAGTCCGCGGACCCTCTGGATTGAATCCCCACATCCGGAGAGGCCGGCGTTGGCACGGCAACATCCGTCGGATTAACATAACTTGCATTATGCTGACAAGGTTAATGTCCCGCTCAAGAAGCTCTCGGATGCGGTTCTGCAGTACTGTTACGTCACCAGCGGGCCCCCAATTCTGTCCTACTTCGGTCCAAGACGCTAGTTGTGACGGAGGGCCCGAGCGGAACTCGGGGGTGGCCACCCACTTTGTGCCCCTGGGAGTCGTGACATAAAACCACCTCCATTGCCATACATCGGATACTTCTGGGAAAGAACCCTCTGGCCATGGGGCGTCAACGTTCCTGCTTATTACGGCACCTACGCACTCCGCATGTCGCCCCTCGATCATCTTTGGCCTCACATTGAAGGTATTGAGCCATAAGTCGAAGTGTGGGGTGACATGGAGGAAGGCCTCGCACACTATAATGAACGACGAGATATGAAGGATGGCGTCCGGAGCTAGATTCTGAAAATCCAACCCATAATAGAACATGAGCCCCCTCACAAAAGGATCGAGGGAGAGGCCCAAGCCATGGAGGAAGTGGGGAACAAACACGACGCACTCATTGGGCTCCGGTGTAGGGATGACCTGCCCTGGAGCAGGAAGCCTGTGCTGGATGTTGACGGTCAGATATCCGACCTCCCTAAGCTTCTCAATGTCCTCCGCTTGAATCGAGGAGGCCACCCACCGGCCTTGAGGGTCGGATCCGGACATATTGAATAATCTGGGGTGTTGGAGCTTAGATCTCGGGTGTTAGAACTCGAGGTGCGGAAAGGCGTGAGGGAGGTGGAAAAGAGGCATAGGCCTCGGCCCCTTTTATAAAGGGGTGAATATCAAGAGTCCTTAGGGGGACCGCTTCAGGTTTACCTGACGGCACACGGAGTCACACCAACAGCCGTCGTAGGGCTACGCACGCCCTCATTAATGGAAGATCTCATAATAAGAGGAACACGATCTCTGCCTCGACGGGACGTGCCAATAAAACCGCCTCGCAGCGCGAGTCGAGGTGGGGCGAGAAGCACCGGTTCGCGTTGAACTGGGCCACGATGCGAAGGCACGGTGTACGAAGATCGTCAGTGGATCAGATTTATGCTATGTTCCCTACAACGGTATGTAAGAATCCCCTCATGGATCCGGACACGATCTAAATGCTCAATAATTACTTTGGAGTATTTGAAGGAGGAACCCGCCCTGCAATGACGATAACAAGACTGCCTGCCGGACTCATCGTCATTCAAGCCTGGTTCAGGGGCTACTAAGGGAGTCCTGGATTAGGGGGTATCCGGACAGCCGGACTGTATACATCGCCCGGACTATTGAAGCCTGAAGATACAAGACTCAAGAATTTGACCCGTGTCCGGATGGGACTTTCCTTGGCGTGGAAGGCAACCTTGGCGATCCAGATATTATATTTCCTTCCTTGTAACCGACTCCATGTAAACCCTAGCCCTCTCCGGTGCCTATATAAACCGGAGAGGTTGGTCCTTAGAACGCCGATCACAATTACAATCATACCATCATAGGCTAGCTTCTAGGGTTTAGCCTCTACGATCTTGTGGTAGATCTACTCTTGTACTACCCATATCTTTAATATTAATCAAGCAGGAAGTAGGGTTTTACCTCCATCGAGAGGGCCCGAACCTGGGTAAACATCTGTGTCCCTTGCTTCCTGTTACTATCAGCCTAGACGCACAGATCGGGACCCCTATGCGAGATCCGCCGGTTTTGACACCGACAGTGATATCCCCAACATTAGGCCCCAGATTGATTTGAACTGGTTCATGTCAATCTTCAATACTTAAGAAAATTTCTTCTTCAACGCCTTCGCATAGTCTTGTAAACCGCCATGACATCATCTTCTAGGATCATGATAAACCGCCATGATGTCATCTGTTATTAAAAATTGCATAAAGCTCACTTTTATTAATGAGCCTCCGACAATCGAGGCGACAGCTCCGTCTCATATCCAAATTTTGGGCTCCTTGATTTTTTCGCCTGACACTTATCCTTTTGCTTTTATAAATATGGCCAGGGGGTCTTTCCATTCCCCCCCCCCTCCCGTGCCTCTTCGCATCATCTCCTTCCTTGCGCCGCCCGATCTTTGGAACTCTGCCGCCGCCGTCGACCTTCGTTTCTGCCTCAACAATGGACGCTGCATCAACCTGACCGGACCAGAGAAGCGCGGCGCTCCTCTGTTGTTCCCTCGTCATCAGGGAGTTCTTCTTCTCCTCGCTCTAGATCCACCATTAGGGTTTCAATGTTCATCGGAGTCCATCAAAGCTCCGCCGCCGTTCTTACATGTTCTTTTCATTAGCACAAACGACTAGCTGGGTCAGATATTTCTTACGCGGTCGTAGCCATAATCCCCTTTTTCACTTATTAGATCTGCTCCTTTACACAAAACTCATCTGAACTTTGCTGAACTGTTCAAGCACTTGGAATTAGGTCTGAATCTTTTCTATTTTTCTGTCATGCCGCAGATCTGAAATTTATCACATCAATCTGCAAAACTTGTTTTCCCTCACTTAAGTACTTTTAGATTTGTACCTTATATTCCAGAATTGGCGGTTTAATCTCATAGAGAAATGATAATCCGGTAGGTACCATTAGTCCCCTGTTGAACCGCCAAGCCGCTTTATCTTTGTACATCTCCCATGTCTGATTCTGGTTTAACAATATCAGATTCCGGTTTAACAATATGTGCACATCTCTGTTTTAACTTGCATCGCTTTATACTGTCCATTATAAATCTTAAACCGGTAATAATCATGTTTCAGCCTCCGTTGAAATGGCCAAATAAGTCTATGAATGCAACTGGGTTCCTTCCCGGGTCACGGAAGATCAGTTAAACAGATGCGTCGCAACGGGCGCTTTAGCCAAGAAAGATGTCATCCACTAGAGGGCCCCTGGCCCAGAAAATCCTCCTACACCCAAGGATGGAGAGGTAGTCGCTTTTGTTGACCATCTGGGTCGAGGATTTAGTCCTCCCGATTCAAAATTCTTCCGAGATGTGCTGGCTAGTTTTCAGCTTCACCCTCAGGACATCGGTCCAAATTATGTGACCAACATCTGCCACTTCCAAGTCTTCTGTGAGGCTTATCTGCAAGAGGAACCTACAGTTGAACTGTTTAGGGATTTCTTTCACTTAAATTTTCGCATAGAGTTCACGGATGGACCCAATACTGAATTGGGCGGAATAGCGGTTCAGAAAAGGAAGGAAGTCACTTTCCCTCATGCCAAGCTTCACAGCCACCACAAAGAGTGGAACCAGACTTGGTTTTATTGCAAGGATACATCTCCAACTGATGAAAAACCCCTGTCGGGTTATCTCCCTCGCCTCCTTAGCAATACGCATCCTTTTCCTCAGAGGTTAACATCAAAGGAAAGGACCACCTGTGCCCCACAACTGTCGAAGCTTAGAGCCTTTATGGCAAACGGTTTAATAGGTGTTGATTTTGCTCGTTGCTGGATCGGCTGGAGCGTTCTACTCTTAAGCCGGCGCCCCAGCTTGATGTGTGAATACACAAGGAGTTTGACCGACCCTCAACGGCACATTAATATTCAACTGACAGAGGCTGAAATTACTGAGGCTGTCAAGAAAATGTTGAATGAACCGAGGCCGCTCGCAGCCGACCGACAAACTCCTTTCTGCACCTTCAACAAACCGCCATCTGTAAGAAATATATAACCTCCTTGCCGTAAGTTGCTTCTTTCAAAATATTCTCTGAAATTTTGTCTAATTTTGATAGGGTGATGATCCGTTCTGGAATAAAAAACCACAAGACAAACCGGCAAAACTGCAAGACAAACCGGCGAAACCACTTCGCCCAAAGACCAAGGTTGTTAAAAAACCTGCCAAGAAAAGGACCACTGCATCTTCCGAGCCAAATGTCGATGACGATGTGGCTAATCCGGACTCAGAGGTAGAACTTGACTCTCTTGGTTCATTCTTCATACACCTCATTGACGATGACTATTATCAGGACGACGCTGAAGGCAGTCAAGCTGATGACATAGAGGTAATCATTCTTTCCTTCGATTTAGATCCTCTGCCAACATCGAAAATCCGTCGAGAAAATCGGAAAGTAAAATTTTCTCACCCTCTTGCTTACTTGGACCCCAACTTTCTTTTGAAGACGCAGCAACACGAAGCTCGTCGCATGACCCGGCACAGCGGCCAGGTAGTTACCTCCGCCGGTTTACCGAACACTCCGGTTCGGAAACACCGATCAGAGGTCTCTTATACTCTTGACACTTCTTGCCCCAAGGCGGGTTGTTTCCGACAGCCTCTTAATCTGTCTGATTAAAATTATCAGGGCACTTCCCACTCATCTTCTGGCGAGTCATCGGCCACAAAGCTTCCACCCCTCAAAACAGTTCCTGGGTAAGCTATGCACTTGATTTTATCCTTGATGTGTTATTTTTGCATATTGTACTGATCATCATGTTTATTTTTCTCAGCGCCAAGCCTAGACCCAGCAAGAAGGCTCGGTTGAATAAACCGGCTGATGATAACGTGGTTGTTGAACCGGAAAAGACTTTAGACCCTGAAGAAACCGATGCTGATGGCATGCTTAATGATCCACCGCCTCAAGACCATGACTTGTTTACTGAACAAGTAGAAATTGACACCACATGCCATGCTGACAAAACAACTAGCCCAGTCCGACCTGATGACAAATCGGCCAATCCAACTAAGGCTACCGATAAACCACCAACTCCCGTGAAGGCTGCTGATGATAAAGAGGATGATGTTATGATTACCGGTGTTAGCCACACTGCTCCTGGCAACCCGGGCGCTTTATCCAAACATAGCGCCAAGGATGAACTTTCTACTATGGGCAAAGGCAAATGGAGCGCCGATTTGTCCAGCTACGCTCATCTCAATGCCCAAGACATTCACTCTGGCTTCTTGAACCGTCTGTACACCAGTCGTGACTATGAAGCCGGTTTAGTAAATCTGATGAAGGAGCGATAAGAGGTAACCACACAACTATCTCTCTTATGTCCATTTGGAAATATCCACTCCAGTAGCCCCCAAGTGATGGTTTATGATATCAATCTAAACCGGGACTTAGTAATAACTTTATACTGCATCTTTTTCACTAGTGTAGCCCCCAAGGGCCGGTTTAACTTTATAAAGATGAACCGGGACTTTTAAAAGACTTCCCAGATGAGTACTTTGAGCAAACATACATTAGCCCCCAAGTGCCAAGAGTAATACTTGTATTATACTTGGGAATTGTAGAAATTTCCGAGAACCAGCAAATATGCATTAGCCCCCAAGTACCAGGTGCATAACTTGTTATGTGCTTGATACTTCAAACATGTATTACCACCTCATTATACTTCTACAGGCTGAGCTGAGCAAAAAGGAAGCTCAAACCGCCGATCTGCAAGAGAACATCAAATCTCAGCAAGCCGAAACCTCCAAGGCCAAGGAAGAGTTGACAAGTGCTTTAGACGCTATGGAGAAACTGAAAGAGAACTTCAACAAGGAGCGGGTGGATTGGGAGACAGAAAAATTTGCTTTGTGAAAAAGAGTCGAGGACGCAGAAGCAGCTCTTAAACCGGTGGTAGATGAGCTGACTGGCGTAAAGCGGCAGATACATGCCATGACTGCTGCTGTGTTCGGTAAGCATCCTTGCTTTATGATTTCAACATATCTTTCCATTGCGTTGCCGGTTTACTGACGTTTGTAATGATGCAAGAACTCGCATTAGTCATCTGGGCTTGATGTACAGAAGAAGCTGAAGGCTGCCTACACACTGATAGAGCAATTGTACACCGGCACGCAACGAATCATCTGCACCGCTTCGCACAATAAGCCGCCCCCGACATTAATCAAAGATACCTTAGACAGGCTATCTATGCTGCCTGCCCGGGTAGAAGAACTAAAGAGATCTGTTGCAAGGGCTGGCGCTCTGACCGCACTAACACGGGCAAAAGCATGGGTGCCTGATCTGGATCCGACGGACGTGGCTAAAGGCTACCCAAGCTTAAAACAAGACGGATCAGAATTGGGAAATGAAGATCTCCGCACCATAAACCGGGAAGTGCGTCCACTGGCTTGTCAACTTGCTGAAGAGGCTGATCTTTCATTTTACCAGGCGAGTTATGACACCAATAACAAACGGGTTGCTGCACCGACTCCTAAGGCTCAAAACCTGATCCCTCCAATCCGTAAGCACACTTATGCCCCTGACATTGAACCATCCACCCTTATAAGCGATGAGGCCGTGTTCCAAGCTTTAACTGGGATCGACTGGACAACTATTGATTTCCAGCCGCTGGGTAGAGACGAAGAAGATGAACCGGTGCAAGATGATCCGCAGCCGTCAGGTCAAGCTGGTGACCAATCATAATTCGGAGGCCGGTTTAGTCTTCCACGTGCTGCAACACTTATTTGAGAAACAATTATCCTTTTGGGCACTGAAACGCCTTGTAATAGGCTAGTTAAAGCACTTGGTCTGTTATGCCTTCGTGCATATTTATTTGTGCCTGACACTTGTTAATCCGCCATCCTTAAGACATATGATGCTCATAAACCGCAGCGATTTACTCAAATCATTCCTGCACACAAGAAGTACATAGTGTCCTAGCGGTTTACCACCGGACGGGTCATGATGCGCAGATATATAGCTTGGGTTTATAACCGAGGCTGCAAAAAGATAATCAAATATGAAAATAATTGATACCTCTGACCTTGAGTCGTAATGTTGGCTGACCAACTTGTTGTAGTGAGGGTACAACCCTAATCCGGAGTATCAGTAACTCCTGTTATATTATTCCGGTTTACAATAAAACCGTTCCGGGTTGCGATAAACACCGATTTATTCAATACTGGCGACTTTGAGTCGAAACCAGAACGGGTTAAGAAACTCCAGGTTATAAGTGATGACGTACTGACAACTTGTAGTTGACAGCCTAGCCGGGTTGATGAACACCGGTTCATCAAAACAGTAGAAATCTCATCCAAGGAGAAAAACATAGCAAATAAAAGCAAATGAAACCCTTGTAGTCGAGGCTTTTCACGGGCTGCCAGGCCCCAAATTCGAGGCTTTTCATGGGCTGCCAGGCCACTGAGTTAAACCATTTTACAAAGCCTTTTAAGATGGTCCTCAATCCTTAACCAATCATCATTTTAACTTGACAAGTTGTGGTCTTATCGAGTAACTTGTCAAAGTTCGATGGGTCATACCAGGTTTACCTGGGCGGAGTGACTTACTTAAAAAGGCAGGCTAACCCGGGGTTTTAGGTGTATACACCAGGCTTCCAAGCCATGGCTTGATATCCTATTACAATTGTAGATTCTTTGTTCATTGCGACAGCAAAGAATCCCCAAGTGACATTTTGAGTTGTGCTCAGTGGGTGCCTATGTTTGAGTTGTTGTTTTACAACACTCTCTTTGGACCCGGAGTAATTTGGCTTTGAGCCGATCAAGAGGTGTGACTATGGTTCGGATACGACCAAGCCCCCAAGTGATGTTGTGGCATTGCGCCGATCAAGAGGTGTAGCTATGGTTCGGATACGACTAAGCCCCCAAGTGATATTGTGGCATTGCGCCGATCAAGAGGTGTAGCTATGGCTCGGATACGACCAAGCCCCCAAGTGGTATTGTATAAAGCTTTGATAAGCTGAATCAAGCGGTAAACCGGACACCGCTTTATAAATAGAAGCCCCATGTAACCACACATGATGTAAGAAAAACAACAGATACCCCACTTTAGTTGAGGTTCCGGTTTATTTTATTGATCATAATATATACATTGTCATAACTATGTACAAAAGCAGAGCCTATGGCTCAAGCATAATAGGGTCGAAGATGAGCGATATTCCACGGTCGGTAGGTCTCATCCTCCGATTTACGTGAGTCTTTGCGCTCTCGAACATCGATTAGGTAGTATGACCCGTTGTGTAGATTCTTGCTGACCACAAAGGGTCCTTCCCAAGGGGGGATAACTTGTGCATATCCGTCTGATCCTGGATGAGTCGGAGCACCAAATCACCTTCTTGAAAGGTTCTGGTTCTAACCCGGCGGCTGTGATAACGACGCATATCTTGATGGTAAATCGCCGAACGTGTTGCTGCCATGTCACGCTCCTCATCTAACAGGTCGAGAGCATCCTGCCACGCCTTCTCATTGTCAGCTTCGACATATGCCGCCACACGGGGCGAGTCATGACGGATGTCACTAGGAAGAACCACCTCCTCTCCATAAACCATGAAAAAAGGCGTGTACCCTGTCGATCTGTTGGGTGTGGTATTGATGCTCCATAACACAGAAGGTAACTCCTCAACCCAACAACCCGGCGTCCATTGCAAAGGAACCATAAGCCGGGGTTTGATGCCTCTCAAGATCTCTTGGTTGGCCCTCTCCGCTGACCATCGGGTGGGGTGAGCCACTGATGATACGTCAAGCCGGATGTGCTCACGTTGACAGAACTCCTTCATGGCACCTTTTGTCACATTGGTACCATTATCTGTTATAATGATGTGTGGAAAGCCAAACCGGAAGATCACCTTTTTGATGAATTGAACCACCGTACCTGCATTACACTTACTGACTGGCTCTGCCTCCACCCACTTAGTGAACTTATCCACCGCCACCAGAAGGTGGGTCTTCTTATCCTTGGATCTCTTAAAGGGTCCAACCATATCGAGCCCCCAAGTCGCAAGCTTCCAAGTAATTGGAATCGTCCTCAACTCCTGAGCTGGTACATGAGCCCGTCGTGAGAACTTTTGACATCCATCACACCTTTTAACCAAGTCCTCGGCATCAGCATGAGCCGTCAACCAATAGAAACCGTGACGAAATACCTTGGCTACCAGCGATTTTGAACCGGCGTGGTGACCACAATCTCCTTCGTGGATCTCACGCAAAATTTCACGGCCTTCTTCAAGGGATACACATCGTTGAAACGCCCCTATCACACTGCAATGATGTAACTCTCCATTGATAATAGTCATGGACTTGGACCGCCGAATTATCTGCCTAGCCGAAGTTTCGTCTTCTGGTAACTCGCCCCGGTTCATATATGCCAAATATGGAACCGTCCAATCTGGAATAACATGAAGAGCCGCCACCAACTGAGCCTCCGGATCAGGAAAAGCCAAATCCTCTTCACCAGGGAGCTTGACGGACGGATTATGCAGTACATCCAGAAAGACATTAGGTGGAACCGGTTTATGTTGGGAACCCAAGCGGCTTAAAGCATCCGTCGCTTCATTCTTCCGCCGGTCCACATGATCCACCTGATAACCTTTGAAGTGACCTGCAATAATATCCACCTCACAACGATATGCCGCCATGAGTGGGTCCTTGGAGTCCCAAATGCCGGACACTTGTTGAGCCACCAGGTCCGAATCACCAAAGCACTTAACTCGGCTGAGATTCATCTCTTTAGCCATCCGAAGACCATGGAGTAAAGCCTCATATTCAGCTGCATTGTTAGTGCAAGGGAACATTAAACGGAGAACATAACAAAACTTATCACCTCGTGCGGAAGTTAAAATGACTCCAGGCCCCGAGCCCTCCAGTTGCCTGGACCCATCAAAATGAATGGTCCAATAAGTATGATCCGGCTTCTCTTCTGGCGCCTGTATTTCTGTCCAATCATTGATGAAATCCACAAGTGCCTGAGATTTGGTCGAGGTTCGGGGTATATATTTTAATCCGTGAGGCCCAAGCTCGATAGCCCACTTAGCAATCCGGTCGGTCGCTTCCCTGTTCTGGATTATATCCCCCAAAGGAGCAGAGCTGACCACTGTGATGGGATGACCTTGGAAGTATTGCTTAAGCTTCCGGCTTGCCATAAAAACTCCATACACTAGTTTCTGCCAATGCGGGTACCTTTACTTGGACTCTAAAAGTACCTCACTGATATAATAAACCGACCATTGAACCGAATACTCCTTTCCAGCCTCCTTGAGCTCCACCACAATAGCCACGCTGACAGCCCGGGCATTAGCTGCCACATATAGTAACAATGGTTCCTTATCAATAGGAGCAGTAAGAACCGACGGATTAGAGAGCTGCCGCTTTAAGTCCTCAAATGCTTCATTTGCGGTGTTACTCCAGACGAAGTTATCAGTTTTCTTCTGCATCTGATATAAAGGAATGGCCTTCTCCCAAGGCGACTGATAAACCGGCTCAACGCAGCAATCCTGCCTGCCAGGCGTTGAACATCATTAATACACTTCGGTTTAGCCAAATAAGTTGTAGCCTTGATCTTCTCCGGATTAGTTTGGATGCCTCTGTTAGATACCAGAAAACCCAAGAGCTTGCCTGCCGGCACACCGAAAACACACTTGGCCGGATTAAGCATCATTTTATAAACCCGCAGGTTATCAAAGGTCTCCTTCAAGTCATCTATCAATGTCTCCTTCTGTCTAGATTTTACCACAATATCATCCACATAAGCATGAAAATTGCGGCCGATCTGATCATGAAGACAATTCTGCACACAGTGTTGATAAGTCGCCTGGGCACTCTTGAGCCCAAAGGGCGTTGACACATAGCAGAAGGCTCCAAAGGGAGTTATGAAGGCTGTCTTCTCCTGGTCCTTAACTGACATTTTAATTTGATGATAACCAAAATATGCATCCAGAAAGCTCAAACGCTCACAACCCGCCGTAGCATGAATGATTTGATCAATACGCGGGAGGGCAAAAGGATCTGCTGGGCAAGCCTTGTTGAGATCTGTATAGTCCACACACATACGCCAAGTGTCGTTCTTCTTAAGTACTAGCACCGGATTAGCCAACCACTCAGGATGAAACACTTCGATGATAAACCCAGCCGCCAAGAGCCTGGCTACCTCCTCACCGATAGCTTTGCGTCTTTCTTCATTGAACCGGCTAAGAAACTGCTTGACCGGTTTAAACTTGGGATCAACATTAAGTGTGTGCTCAGCGAGTTCCCTCGGTACACCTCGCATGTCAGAAGGTTTCCATGCAAAGATGTCCCGGTTCTCACGGATGAACTCGATGAGCGTACTTTCCTATTTCAGATCCAAGTTAGCGCTGATGCTAAACTGCTTGGATGAATCGCCAGGAACGAAATTAACAAGCTTAGTCTCATCAGCCGACTTGAACTTCAAGGCCGATTCATGCTCTGTAGTTAGCTTTTTCAAAGAAGTCATATCTGTCGGATTAACATTGTCCTTGTAGAACTTCAACTCCTCTGTTGCACAAACAGATTCAGCGTATGCCACATCACCTTCTTCACATTCCAAAGCGATCTTGCGGCTCCCGTGCACTATGATAGTCCCCTTATGGCCCGGCATCTTGAGCTGCAGATAGACATAACAGGGTCTTGCCATAAACTTAGCATAAGTCGGCCGTCCAAACAGGGCATGATATGGGCTTTTGATTTTCACCACCTCAAAGGTCAATGTTTCTGATCTTGAATCATGCTCATCACCAAAAGCAACCTCCAGAGCTGTCTTACCAACTGGATATGCCGATTTACCAGGCACCAAACCATGGAAGACCGTGTTGGACGGTTTAAGATTTTTATCTGTTAACTCCATGCGACGGAAAGTTTCATAGTAGAGGATGTTGATACTACTCCCCCCATCCATGAGTACTTTGGTGAACTTATAACCTCCCACCTGAGGTGCCACCACCAACGCCAGATGACCTGGATTATCAACCCGGGGTGGATGATCCTCTCGACTCCACCCAATAGGTTGTTCCGACCAGCGTAGATAACGGGGCACCGCCGGTTCAACGGAATTCACTGCCCTTTTATGAAGCTTCTGATCGCGCTTGTCTAGGCTAGTGGTGAAGACATGATACTGCCCACTATTCAACTGCTTCGGGTTGCTCTGGTAACCCGACAGCTGCTACTACTGCTGATTTCCCTCATGATTATAACCACCTTGGTTGCCCTGATTGCCTTGATTGCCATGCCCACTCTGATTACCGTGAAAACCTGAACCGGAACTACCTCCACCATAACCCGGCCCATGAGATCCGGGGCCTGAACCACCGCCCGTTCCATGATCATACCAAAAAAATCGGAATTTTTGAACTCCTGCATGATATAACAATCCTTCCAAACGTGCGTGGCTGGTTTTTCCTGCGACCTGTGCTTTGGGAAAGGCGGGTTTAACAGATAAGACAGGCGCTCCGGATTAGGGCTTGGTCCTCCACTACGCCGGGGCGGTTTACCTTTACGCCGCTGGCCCTTGTCCTGCGTGTTTGTATTAGCCACAAGTCTAAACTGGTATCTGCTTTACACTTACCGATGTTTCCATGACCCGCCGGGTTATGTTGCTGCCCCTTGGTGTTGCTGCTCTTTTTTCCCTTCCCTGTCTTATCATCGTCAGACTTGGGATCCTTGGTAGTATCAGAGTCGGCCTACTTCACCAGAGCGGCCATGAGAGTCCCCATGTCATTGCAGTGACGTTTGAGCCGTCCCAACTTCAACTTCGAGGTGCAAACCGGCAATTGCCTTCCAATGTCAAAACTGCTGTATCAGCATTGATGCGGTCCGATGAATGCAAAATTTCACTAACCTGGTGCACCCAATGGGTTGTCGATTCTCCTTCCTCCTGGACACAAGCAGCGAAGTCCACAATTGACATGGGCTGGTTGCATGTATCCTTGAAATTCTGGATAAACCGGGCCCTCAACTCGGCCCATGACCCAACGGAGTTAGCTGGCAAGTTCTTCAACCAAGTGCGAGCCGTTCCTTCTAACACTATGGTGAAGTATTTAGCGCACGCCGCGTCATCCACATCCAACATCTCCATGGACATCTCATAGCTTTCGACCCACGACTCAGGGGATAAATCGGCGGTGTAATTAGGCACTTTACGCGGGCCTTTGAAATCCTTGGGCAGACGCATGTTGCACAGCGCTGGGACGAGACACCCGCCGGGTTATGGCCACGGGGCGGATCACGGTTTCGCGCACTGCTTGACACGGCCGGTTCATCGATACGCCTGCTGTAGCTCCGGCTTGGGCGGGGAGTAGAATGGATCCTTTCGCGACTATAGGAATAAGCCTTCTGCTGAGTTAAAGCTGTCTGAAGGAGCTCCCTAGCCCGTCGCGTCTCAACCGCTATTGGGGACTCGCTTTCGATCGGGAGAGCCGCCAGTAGTGAAGCGGCAGCGGCAATGTTATCCATCGGGTTAGAATAGTGACCCGGCGGTGTTGGGACATGCTGCGACAAAACGTTGTTCTGGCGAAGTGGATCAGTCGGACGTGGCTGGTCCGGCGCCCCCATTCCAGGTGTCTCCGTCCGGTTTACCACTGGCGGATTACTGGTCCCCGCTCCAGGGTGTTAAATAGGTTCTTGGCCTCATAAACTGGTGGTAGGTGAGATCGGTACCTTCTTCTCATAACGTCGTTTGACGCACTCTGATCCAACATAAGCCGATAGGCCTGTGCATCTAACACGGCCCGTTCTGCAGTCATCCTGGCATTCTCTGCTGCCAAATCAGCCTTAGCCTACGTGATCTGATACTTCACCTTTGCAATCTCTGCAGTATGCTCATCCGGATTCACCGGATTAACCTCCGCCATCAGTGTTTCCAAAGCGTCGAACAAATCAGACAAAACCTGAGCCGGTGATCGCACAGGGCCTCCTACCCCGACTGCTGTCGCCGCTGCTGATCCGGAAATCACCGCCGCTGCGGTCGAAGAGTGGAGCGCTGGCTGTGTACCGGCCATGAAGATCGCAACTCGATTTGGCGGATCAAAGCGGTCCGGAATACTGTCGCCATCGGAACAGCCCCCAATCCGGCCATCTTTCAACTGATATAACGACTCGGTCTCTTCGATCGATGACTCGTCGCCGGAATAAACGACGGTTTCACCACCAGATTCCGAGCTATCCTCAGATTCTCCTCCGTGGATGACTCCCATGAAGGCACACTTCATGACAGGCTTAACCCGGGCAGATCTCGCACGCTGAGCTGTTTCGACGAGGTCAGTGCAGATGTTCGGCTCAGGGCCTGGTTCGTCGATCTTGCCAATGAAAACGTGTACGCCGCCGAAGGGGACCCGGTACCCGTACTCGACTGAGCCGGCCTCAGGGCCCCAACCTGCATCATCGATGTACAGCTTGCCACGGCGACTCTTGGTCATCCGGCCCACAATGTAGCCCTTGAGTCCTTCGAAGCTGCCCTCTAAGAACTCGAAACCATCGTGCGATAGCAACACGGTGGGCGCCAACTGTCGTGGTTTTGTCACGGCAGATGTCCTAAAGAAAGGACTTAGTCGTGGAGCCATCGCGTGGGTTAGCTTAAAGGGGTTAAAGCGGACAAGGGACGCAGAGGGTTTATACTGGTTCGGCCCCTTGCGGCGAAGGTAAACGTCTAATCCAGTTGTTGTGGAATTGCTAGGGTTTCGATGACCAGGGAGCGAATACGCTTTGCCTGAGTCTCGAGTTGTTGTCTGTTGTCTTTAAACCACCGCCGGGTCGTCCCCTTATATACATGGGTTGACGCTCGTCGGTTTACAGAATCCCGAGGCCGGCTCATAAACGTGTCATGCTCGGTCTCTGCTCTTTCTATCTTACAACACAAGTTTACATACCAATACCGGTTTATGTCTACAGGCCTTAAACCGGCTTTGGGCCCTGGGCCTTCATAAAGCGTCACCGTCTTTCTCTTCATGGGCTTCAGATACAGTGAACCACTAAGGGGTTAACCAGGCCTCTCCTGGTCGGTTTATGCCCAGTAGTAATATCCCCAACAGGTTTTGTTTTTTTTTCGCACAGATTGCAAGCTAACAAGTGCTTTATTTCAAATCACAGGATCCTCTAAATCTGAGGCACAATGAGAATGTACGAAACGCAGAAGAAAGAAGAGATCAAGATGATGAAGATGTGAGTATTGAGGTGGGGGGAGAGGCAGGTACCAAAAGCAAACACCGGTCTGCCAAGGCTATGGCAATAAGGGATCCGGAAGAGACCCATGTCTTCCCAGTTGATGAGGACAACTATGATGATTCTTTAGCAAAGCAGCGACAAGATAGTGTGGTTGATTCCATGCTACCAACTCATGCGAGCATCCGGAAAAGAGTGGCATCTTCATTATTGTGCAATGAAGATTATGTTCTGAACGATAGTGATAAGAAGAGAAAGAAAAACAGAACTCCATCGGAGTCTACCAACGATTCCAAGGACACAAAGAACACAAAGAAGAAAAACACCTACTGGTTCCTTGTGGTCGTAAACCCCAGAAGGAGGGAGATTCAGATTCTTGTTTCACTTCTCAGCTACATAGTAACACAAGTGGTTCACGTGGTGAGATTTTAAACGTCTTTCAATATAACACAGGATTTAGCATCATACCTAACCATGAACCTTGAGCAACTTCTCGTACCATGGACTTTGGCAGATACGTGGGGTGGAAGCACATCTGAGAGCATCGCTGCGAATCAATGGACCAAAAAGCCATGCATGGCAAGACATTAACATGACCCAATGGACAGTAAAGCATGTTCCTGTGCCAAGACAAGATGACAAGTCAGTCAACAGTATTAGCTTCTAAATATGTTTTTCATTGTTAATACGTAAAATGGTGCTAACAGAATTAATTGTTGTAGTTCTTCTTGTGCACTCTACATGCTGAAGAACATCGAATTTTTTACAGGAGAAGATCTTACGCTGCATTATGACCAAGTACATAGAGTAACACCTAAAATTCTGTCAATTTTGTAAACATATGGAACGATACTAACATATCCTCCCATGCAGGCATACATTGACAATTATAGAAGAGAGTTACTTGTTGTCCTTCTTAATTCGCCCTACAACAAATTGAAGTCCATGAAAAGGCTGAAGATGTACAATGCTAGCCTATCGGATGCAGCTGCGATTGAAGATCATGAAGATGCAAATATTTCAGCGAGTGCTAAAATATTTTGGCCGAAATTCAGTGAGGCGGAAATATTTTGGCTGAAAGGCAAATATTACAGTGAGTGCTGAAATGAATGAAGTTCAGTTATTTCATCGAAATCTCACCGAAGTGAAAACCATGGTGTCGTGCCATCTTGAGCAGCACCAGACATGATTCAGTATTATTAACAAAATTTGGTCTCACATATACGAGGAAAAAAGATATGAGCAAGAGCATGCAAGATCGGATGGGCAATAAAATAGCTTCACAAGAGAGTAAAATACTTCACGTGTGAAGACTCAATCCTATTTGACTTTAGAACCAGTTTTCATCCTAAAAGAGGTCCAGTGAACTACTTATAACCAAAAATAAAAGCGGTCCAGTTCTTTTGGCTGATTTTCAAAGAAACGGGAACTATATCTTTTTGATGATTGTGATTCTCAGGAGACCTACGTGTTGTTACGCAACTTACCTTGGTTTTTTTAACTATAACTTGCCTTTGCTAAACTCTCCACCCCCAATATTCAACCAGGTGGGTCCCCTCCCTTGAGTTCCTCCAACCGAAGAAATCTATACGTAGATATATGCCCGGGTTGTTACGATCCCTATAAAATAGGGATCCTTTGAAACCTCGTAGATCATAGTTCGTCCTTCTGCGCTGCCCAAACTAGCAAGACCAAAGGACGGAGCAACCCAGGAATCCAACAAGACCGAACGACGGAGCCAAACATGAATCCTCTGGTAACTCCCCACGATCTCCTGCTGCAGCCGCTGCTATTTTTTGTGGCACGATCTTCCTCCCATGATCTCTTGCTGCAACCCCACTAGATTGTTTGCATATTCATGTAACTCAGCACGTTTTGAAACAAATTAAGTTGGGGGGCGTTAGGGGAGGGCGCTAGGACTTGTTTCCTACCAGATTGGCAGTTCATTGATAAATTCCAGGCTAAATCTTAGCGGCTGGTCTTGTTGTTGCCAATTAGTGCAGCGGGCGCTTTCCTTCTTTTTTCCTTCCGCACGAGTTATGGAAGGCATCGATGGCCCATGTTTTAATTCCATACTACTGACCATGATTAGTGCCTAGAGTTGAGGAGGCCACGGTTGGATAGTTTATTATTTTTTCAATCTTTATTTTATTTCAGATAAGTGCCTTGCAATGGAGATTACCTTATATGACCATTCAAACGTAACCAAGCTGAATCTAATGATAGTATTTGCACATTCATGGAACTCAGCATGCTTGTACCTCATGAAGTAGCGTAGAGCATAATTTTTATGTTGGTATATATAAGCTGTATTCATCTGTATGAGTGTTTAAATTGTATACCATGCTGAATCTAATCACACTTGCACATCCATTGAACCCAAGATGCTTCTTTGCCGCCATATGAGGAGTTCATAAACGGATTAAACACGCAGCAAAGGATGTACATCCAGTTGATAGGACTGGGTGGACTTCTCAAGACACCTAGCATCAACATTAGACGTGTACTCTGCCTGGCCATCGCTAATTCATATGATGCAGAGGAGGATGCCTTTATCATCAATGGGAGACCATGTAGGATCACACTATAAGATGTAGCGCATATAACAGGCATGCCCTGCCATGGGAAGAAGCACGTCCCTTCAAATCTTGATGATAATTTCGAGTTGTGGAAGAAACTGAAAGACCGTAATGACACAAAAATAACTTTCAAAGGATTGCTAGCCAAGATGAAAGTCGACAGCACACCAAATTTTGTCAGGCCATTTGTCTTGTACATCATAGGCAAATATGTATGCCGAACAAAAGAGGAGTTTGTGGATAACAAATATATTGGGATTGTTAGAAACGTTGAGACGATAAAGGGCACAAATCTTGGACAGCTAATGCTTGACTATCTTATGGATAGCGTGAAGAATTTTGTAAATGGTGAGGCAATTCTGGAGGGGAATCTACCACTGCTACAGGTAATTCGTAGTAGTACAATTATCAGTTACCTAACATACATTACATAATGTAGAAGAATGTTTGTAAACTGCGTTTGTTGTCATGCAGACATGGTACTACGAGAACTTCAGAGTGCACCAATTGGACTCTAGCATCTCGTATGAATCAAGGTTAAGGCCACTGATCCAGGACTGGAGCGAGGAGAAGGCAAAAAAGGTTGACAATATAATCCAGAATAATCATCTGGGAGTTGGAGAGGTAAAATGTTAGCACATTGCCTGGATTATGTAACATATATATATATATTCTAAATCATACTAATGACACTAAACTACAGTATGTTGAGGACCTGATGAGGCCTTTCATTCCAGCACGAGATGGTACGCTACTAAGAAAACGGTTTTTAACGACAACATATGTGGTTGTTAAACGTCATATCGTGGTCGTTAAAGGTCATTAACGACCACAGTCTACTGGTCGTAGTAGGCTCCATCGTTAAAAGTATAACAACCACATACCTTTTGTGGTCGTTATTCTTGTAACAATGGGATGACGTGTCGTCGTCAATGTCGAGCCAATAACGACCACTTTTGTCATCGCTAATAATGTAAACATGGCAACGAAAGTGGCATTAACGGTCAGTCTCTTCACCGCTTTGATATACTTCAGAACCACTTACATTAATTCGTATAAGTTTCCGTTGAGCGACCACTTTATGAAAAATCCAAAATTTGAATATTAACATCCACATTAATATAGAACAAAGTAATCTGAATTGAAAGGATCATAGCCTCTTTTATTATCAAATTCCAAAATTTCAACATGCAATTATTATATTAAAATATTATCTAAGAAATTTGAGTCAAAAGCACTCCTTATATGACGAATGTACTTGCTCATATCTATTTGGAAAATTACACAACTAGAAAATATAAAATTTATTAATCTTCAAGCAAGGGACACCATCTTTCTTTGAATGGACATCATTCTTGGTCAGTGAATACAATGCCTCCTGATGCCTCTCGGTGGACCATCAGCGCTACAAAATGTTAAGTAGTTTATGAAAATTAGCCCTTGTAAATAAATTGGCACAAAATATAACAATATATAAAATCAATGTATGAGAATACCTTACTTGATGATGTTGGCTTCCATGAGATCTATCACTCAGAGATCTACCAGACATAAGACGCTTAATTTATCACACTTCTTGTACCACAGAATTGAACTTTTTTTTCTTCCAGTACTTGTTTCACTTGCTTGGAAACTTGGCGTTTGTAAACCAATTCAGCCTTACTTAGATGGTCCTTGCAAATCTCTTTCTCTAATTCCACATTTCTGCATGACTTCATCATTTGAAAGACCTGGATTCAACTGAACTATTGTCTGAATTTGTGCCTGAAGTGCCAACAATAAGTTATTTGCATCAACTTATATATGTAAGTAGGTATTATACACTTGCAATTCATCAAGTTAATGCATTTAAATTAAGTCTTACATATTTGGCGGAGGCTCTAGAATCAGCGAAGGTTGTACCCTTATTGTGAGTCTCAGAAAATTGTTTGTCTATTGGTAGAGGCTTGTTTTCCTTTGCTTCCTGTTCCAACAGAGGCAAGAAGCTATTATTAGTTGAGATAAAATGACAAGACAAGGCACAATGGGTTTATATTATTGGAAATGAAAAATAGCAAGTCTTAAATACATGTTCATAAAAACAGAATGTCATAAGTAAACAGTACAAAAAATTCAGATTATAATGTTGGAGCCTATAACCAAACTTGCCTTAATTGAGTAAAAAATATGTTTGAGAGTTGCGCTAGTAATATTGGATTACAGAGGATTCTACCCAATTGACTTAGTAAACTTTTGGAAAGAACGTGGAGATTTAGTGCAAGCATGATGCCATTTCCCAGTGCTCCTCTCGACAAAGTTGGCATTTCAGTTACAGCTTATGCAGTTCAAGAAACGGGAAGCATGCTGCATGAAGGATATAAACATACACCTGACGCGTGTAATTCATGGGAAGTGCTTAACTATGTAATACAAAAAATCTTATCAATTCTATTGAATAAAAACTGCACTTAATAGTGTTTTTGCATTGTTGATCCATCTGACTAAACTTAACTAGCTAGAATCCAGCACGTCAAGTTCTACTAGAATATATACGTAAAATACTCGTGAGATGGTTAGATATATTATGTAGTTAGCGTCCTGGTTCTTAGATGAACAAAACGTATTGCACAGAAATAAAACACAAAGAAAAAAAATGACGATCAAGCATATAGCCTTGTGAAATTTATTTGCATAATTCTGAACAATGGAATAGTTGGAGCAGAACAAAGTAATCTACAATAATATATTGACACATGTAACGACCATACTCTGCATTTACTCTGGACTTCAAAATTTTCTCATACTGTGGGTGCCAGACTGCCAGCGTAGGAGACCAAAGCGAAGATGGTGGCTGCTCCCCAGGATGACTTCTTAGGTTCAATCCGTATTTGAGGACTCAAGCACCTGGCAGGCATGGCAGGGCATGTGGTGTAGCAATGTTGGGGGCGAGCCTCACCTAAAAATGGTCGGTGGCTGGAAGCACGCTAGGCGGAGATGTATGGTAAGAAGCCCCGCCGGAGCCGGCTGCATCAACGCCGCGATCCACTAGCGAGCCGCCGCGCCAAGCAGGGGAAGGCCGCGGCCGCCAACACCAAGATGAGCAGCGCGCGGCCCACCCCACAAGACCCATCGCAGAGGATGCCACCGGGAACTGTAACCACGCCGAGCTCAGCCAGAATCCGCTGTTCCGCTCGAGGTCGGGACGGAGATGGGATATCAGAAGTGGGGGAGGCGGCGGCTGGAGGGCCAGGCGGCGGCTGGAGGGAGAGATGCGTTGGGGAGAGATTTGTGGGCATACGTGGACTTTTCCCCTTTTCAGTATGGAATACTTATCTCCCTTTTTATTGGTCGTTTCAGTAGATAAGGATGTGGAATTGCCCTCTAAACATAACAAAACAAGGACCGCCAATACCTAGAGAGGGTTCACGGGGCTAATTTGGAGGTGGGACTCAATCATGTACCAATAACAACCAAGAGTTTTCAATCGTTGGTCGTTATTGACCTAATTTCTAGTAGTGCTGGCCAAACCGAAGATTGACACTCAGGTAAATGAGTTACATCAGGCACAAATATATATTGTAACATTCCAACTAGTATAAAGTTATATGATTCTAACTGTTTCAAAGTCTCAGATTAAGGTACTCGTCGGACGTGTATTGACTGATTTGCAAGAAGTTGTCTCCCTCGTGCAGGAGGCCGGTGCAGAACAAGTTCATAGGATGTGCACCCTTGAAAAGAAAATGGATGAGTGCCTTAGGCGTACCCGTACAAATGGCAAGCTCACTGAGGACCTTATCAAAGAATTGAACGTAAGCCTAGAATTATGAGATTAGTATATATAATTGGAAATTTACGTGTACAAGTTTTTTCTAATTTAGTTTACTATGAAAACACCCCAGACTAACATGTAGTTTTTAAAGAAAAAACACGATGGAATATTTCCAGGAGTGGAGGACATACATCTATCTGACCTCGGGGCACCTTCACACCAAATGGAGGCCTCTGTTGAGAATGCTGAGTAGGCTTCTGACCAGGGGAAACAAAAGGATGTCACGGAGGTCGCTGCTAAGCACGATTGTAAACAGGGAATAAAAAATGATGACATGGAGCCCCCATGAAGAAACTTGGTGAAGATTTTGACGTACGCATGTTAACTTAATTATGAAACAATCATTGTCGTTTCAGAAATAACATGTGATCTTCCACATACAGGATGAAGCATTCGAGAGAGCTGCTGTAAAAATCAAACAGGATCTCAGTGGTGTTCTTAAGCTTTTGAAAGAGGTGGATGATATCTAGGGAGGTCCTAGTTTTGATAAGCAAATGCATTCCAAAGCCACCACAAGCCTTGAAGATTTCCAGGTGATGCACATTTTACCTATAGTTGAGCAAGAATCTGCTAAAGGCTAACACGCGGTTTATTTCGTCTGGCAGAATCCGTTCAACAGACGGAGTAAGCAGCACTCTGTGAAGGCTACGGGATCGCGAAATCCTGAAGAGCCCCGTGCCTTAACAGATGATGACAGCCATGATGAATCCTTTCAAAAGCAGCAACAAGTAAGTGTGGTTGAATCGACGCCACCAAATCATGGGGGCAAAAAGAAAAGGGTGGTATTGCAATTATTTAAGAATGACGAGTATGCTTCGTACGATACTGAGAAGAAAAAAAAGGAAAAACAAGACTCCATCAGAGTGTACAAATGATTCCGAGGACACGAACAGTAAAAATAGGAAAATTGGCTCTAGCAATTTAAAAAAGAGGTCAGAAGTTCCTGAAACCCAGAGGGACCAGCTAGACGTGGTTCGACAGGATTTCGTGGTGTCACTGATCAACACTACAAATCGTGAGAAACAAATGGTCTTAGTTGATGACATTGTCGTGCTATCAAAGCATTTGCAATGCCTCACCCATAAAGATGAATCTGAAGATGGCGTATGGTCGGGTGACGAAGTAAGATAGTATTTCACAAATTAGTTTATGAAGTTTCATTTTTGTACAATATAATTAACTTGATTATTGTTGTAGGTGGTTGATGCTGCGATCCAGCTCATGCATCATGATCAACCAATTGACACAAGGGACGGCCAACTGGTTTACATTGAGAGGATGGCCGGCATCGCTAAGCTCGAAAGAGATGGTAGGATAGAGGAGTGCCATGAGGACGCTTTGGCCGGCATTCCTGGAACAACACAAGGCACCACGAACCTGAAAAATGATATGGTATTTTAACCTGGCGTAGAACAGATTTTGTTATTACTATGCACGTTGATCTGATTATCTGTGCACTCCAGGTTTTCCTACCTATGAATAGTTTAAACACCCACTGGTTCCTCGTGGTCGTAAACCCTTCGTAAACCCCAGAAGGAAGGAGATTCAAGTTCTTGATTCACTTTTCCACTGTATGATACCCAGAGAAGTAAATAACATGGTGGGAATTTCAACATATTTTATTATAAGAAAGGATTTAACATTGCATGTAAGTATTAGTCATAGGCAACTTCTCATCCCATTGGGCTTGCAGGTACGTGGGATGGAAGCACATCTAAGAGCATCGATGCGAGTCAATGGGATTGAAAGCAATTCATGGGAAGACATTAACGGTACGCAATGGCCAGTATGGAATATTAATGTGCCAAAATCCGATGAGACGTCAGTCAACAATATTAGCTTTTGTTTTTATTTTAGATTGTTAATATCTGAAATGCTGATCTAACAACATAAAATGTTGCAGTTCTTGTTGTGCGCTGTACATGCTGAAGAACATCGATTTTTTTACGGGAGTAAAACTGAGGTTGCAATATGACGAAGTACGTAGAGTAACACCTAAAATTCTGTCATTTTCTGAAATATATGGAACGGTACTAACATATCCTCGCATGCAGGCCTACATCGACAAATTCAGAAGAGAGCTACCTGTTGTGCTTGTCGATTCACCCTACAACAAAATGAAATACAGGAGTAGGTTCAAGCAGTACCATGCTAGGCAATCGGATGCAGCTGCGGTTGAAGACGACGAGGATGCAAGCAGTTAGTCCAGCATTGTGGTTCATTCTTACATGTGGAGTGTACACTTGGCCATAAAGCGATAGAGTAGGGTGTGGTTGGGTTTTAGTCCCGAAGAAGGTTTCCTAGCCGTGTTCTTAGTCCATTGCACATGAGTCAAGTTGTAAAACTTCAATAATATTGGCTACTATATTTTGCTTGAAATAAATTTGGTCTCTACGGGATTTCATAGAAATCTATATTTGATTTTTCCTACCTTGTGACAGTAATGGTGCCTGGGGCAACCCTAGAAGAATAATGGATTATGATATGTCTATTTTCATACGAGAGAAAAAGGTATGAGCATGAGCATAGCCTCACTGTGAAGTCAAAAATCTTGGTGATTCAACACGCAATCCCAGCTATGTCTCGTAGGCAGGCCGCAAAGCCAAAAAAATAGAGCATAGGATAACAAGAGTAAAAGCACGTACCATAGAGGGCCTCTGTAGGTGCTGCAACGCTGAATTAAAGCGATCACCTTCGGGAGCACAATGATGTGGCCATGGTACATCCATCCTGCCTCAGGGAATCACATAGCATGTTCTGTCATAGCCCTGCAAAACAGGAGAAAAAATTACTACTTGTACTAACCTTGTCAATTGTGTACATGTAACAAATGTTGGACATAACTAAACACGAAAGAATGAAATGCAACATATGGAAGAATCGAATGCTCATTCCTTTCTCTCTGTTTTTGCTAGGACCATTACTCTCCCTTTAACAAGGCTAAAACATCATAATAAGAATTAACAACAATCTTGAAAAGGTGGATATCTCGTGTAAATCTAATTTTTCATATAAAGCACATGCCAAGTCTGTTGATCCCAGTCCAGCAATTGCACAAGAAGAAGCGAGCTTCATAAATATTGAGCAACATAAGCTATGAAATGTTTATAGTACATTCCAAAATTAATAGCTTATCATCTCTATTGATCTCCAAATCTCACCTATCAGCCAAATTGAAAGAGTACATGTTGAATGCAACGATTGAACGTTCGTAGATCATGCAGTCAGGGCTGGGCGAATGGGGCTGGCCGTCGAGGCCGGCGGCCAGGTTCATCTAGTCCCGCAGAACATGATCCATACCCAACCACCTTTGCCATCGGACGAGATGCATGGCCAGATCAAAGCTGCAGCCATGGCTGACAAATGATATGTAGAGGATGCAAACAACCAATTGGGGTGTGGGAAAGAGGTTTCCTATAACCTTGTGGCTATAGGCACCCGCATGGAGGACTGGGAGGTGGGATGGCGCCGACTCTTCACCGGCGGCCGCCGCGGGGAGAGCAGTGGGCCTCCTCTCGTGTTCGTTGAAAAGGTGGTGCGAGATCGTGAGGGAATTGGGGTGGAGGAAGGGAGGGGCCGCAACGCGTGGCTAGATCCTGCCGGCGACGAGGGAGGGAGGGGCCGCGACGAGCGGGTAGATCCTGCCAGCGAGGATTAAAACCCTAGCGGCGGTGAGGAATAAACCCTAGCGAACGGGATAAAAATCGAACCGAAAATAGCCCTGAAATTCGTACCGAGAATACCCTTATTTGGGAGGGAAAATTAGATCAGTTCGAAATATTTTTTCTCCCGAAAATGCCCCTCAGGGTCTGATATAATACACGTGACATCAGCGTATTGCATCGAATCTGGACCGTCGAATTCGCTCCGACGAACGGTTCATACCGTCCGGATGCACTGTAAAATGACTCATCCATTAGCGTACATGGGGTACATGGGATTTGGTGCGATGGCCATGGCTTTGTCCGCCTACTGTGTTTCCACCATCATTGGTGGCCTGGCGTCTGAGCCATCAAGGAGACTGGTCCCTGCGTGCCATGCAGACCCGACATCAATTGAGTCTTCCAGAGGAGGCAATTCTCCCTTGTCAATTTCTCGGTTGGAGGTGGGCCGAGGTTGAGGGTGACGGCAGCCGAGTTGGAGTACATGGTGTGACGTTTCTGTATGGTGTTTATGTAGCTAGAAGATAGGGAAGAGGTTAGATCTGTATACCATGAAAAGATTGAGGGGTACCTACTCTCCAACAGGGAAAGCTGCGTCACTAGTGGAAAAACAGGCTTCCGTCCAGCCCCATAAGTCATGGGCTGTAGGAACCGCGACTAATGGGACCTTTAGTCATGTTTCGAGGTGAACGCGACCAAAGGCCTGGGCCAGGCGCTCGGTGGCCAGCTGGTGCGTGAGGGGCTTTAGTAGCGGTTGGCGGGACAACGCGACTAAAGGTTTCGGCACTTTTAGTCACTGATTTGCTGTGCCAACCGCAACTAAAGCCCTCCCTATATATACCCATCCAGCAGCCAACACTTAGCCATTTGGAGCCATTCTCTTCACAAGTGGGTGTAGGTTTGCTTTTGGTTCCTCTTATGCACATAAGGTGTTTGATGAAATGCCCCAAGAGCATGAAACAAACATGACATGAAGTGTTGGAGCCACACTCTTCGATCGCGGTTAGCAACTTGATGAACCTTTGATGTGTCATTGATAAAATATGCATGTGTGTAGTTCATTGTTTAATTTATATTGTTTGTAGCTAGTTAGTTTAACAAATGCATGATGGTTAATTATATATTTTATATTATAATAATGCAGATGAATCGGCAATGGATGTACGATAATCGACTCTCCGGCGAGTTCACTATGGGTTTGAAAGATTTCCTCGTAGTGGCTAATGCGAACAAGCGGGGGTTTTGTTATCTGTCCATGTGTTATCTGTAAGAATGAGAAGGGTTACTCTTCCTCAAGAGTTGTTCACATGCATCGCTTGAAGGGTTTCATGCCAAGCTATAATTGTTGGACCAAGCATGGAGAAAGAGGGGTTATAATGGAAGAAGATGAAGAAGGGATGATTTCATCGATGAAAGCTATCTTGCTCATTTCGGTGATACTTTCATGGAGGATCTGAAGGTGAAGGGAAGGTGAAGAAGAGGCACGTGATGATCCCGCTGATGATCTTGGTCGGACCATTGCTGATGCACGGAGACGCCGCTAAACCGAAAAGGAGAGGAGAATTTGGATCGCATGTTAGAGGATCACAGAAAGGCGCTGTACCCGGATGCGATGATGGTGCGAAAAAGCTGGGCTGCACAATCGGATTTGCTGAAATGGAAGGCAGAGGCAGGTGTAGCTGACTCGGCATTTGAAAACTTGCTGAAAATGTTGAAGAATATGTTTCCAAAGGATAACGAGTTGCCCGCCAAGACGTCTGAAGCAAAGAAGGTTGTCGCCCTCTAGGTTTAGAGGTTACGAAGATACATGCATGCATCAACGATCGCATCCTCTACCGCGTGAATACGAGAATTTGAATGAATGCCCGGTATGCACCTGCATTGCGTTATAAGATCGACGCGATGAGCCCGGTGAGCGATGTTGAGGGCCGAAACCCGTGAAGAGGGTTCCGCCAAGGTGATGTGGTATGCTCCTATAATACCACGGTTGAAACGTCTGTTCAGGAACAAAGAGCATGCCAAGTTGTTGCGATGGCACAAAGAGGACCGTAAGTCGGACGGGAGTTGAGACACACCGCAGATAGAACGCAATGGAGAAAGATCGACAGATGGTTCAAAGATTTTGCAGGTGACGCAAGGAACATAAGATTTGCTCTAAAGCACGGATGGCATGAATCCTTTTGGTGAGCGAGCTCCAGCCATAGCACCTGGCCCGTGACTCTATGCATCTACAACCTTCCTCCTTGGTTGTGCATGAAGCGGAAGTTCATTATGATGCCGGTGCTCATCCAAGGTCGAAGCAACCCGCAACGACATCGATGTGTACCTAAGGCCATTAGTTGATGAACTTTTACAGCTGTGGGGTGGTGTCCGTGTGTGGGATGAGCACAAACAAGAGGAATTTGACCACGAGCGTTGCTTTTCGTAACCATCAACGATTGGCCTGCTCTTAGTAACCTTTCGGGACTGTCAAATAAGGGATACAATGCATGCACGCACCGCTTACATGAGACTGAAAGTGTACATTTGCCAAATTGTAAGAAGAACGTGTACCTTGGGCATCGCCGATTTCTTCCGAAAATTCATCCAAGAAGAAAGAAAGGCAAGCATTACAACGGCAAGGCAGATCACCGGCGAAGCTCGCGGAACGACTTGGTGCTGAGGTATTTGATATGGTCAAGGATTTGAAAGTCATCTTTGGAAAGGGTCTGGCGGACAATCAGTTCGAAGGGAGCTGACGGCACGCAGCCATGTGGAAGAAGAAATCTATATTCGGGAGCTAGAATATTGGAAAGTCCTAGATGTCCGCTCTGCAATCGACGTGATGCACGTTACGAAGAATATTTGCGTGAACCTCCTAAGCTTCTTGGGCGTGTATGGGAAGACAAATGATACAAAGGAAGCACGGCAGGACCAGCAACGTTTGAAAGACCCTGATGAACGGCATCCGGAATGGTTTCAAGGTCGTGCCAGCTACGCTCTGACCAAAGAAGAGAAGGTCATCTTTTTGAATGCCCGAGCAGTATGAAGGTCCCGTCTGGATTCTCGCCCAATATAAAGGGAATAATAAACATGGCGGAGAAAAAGTTCCAAAACCTGAAGTCTCACGATCGCCACGTGATTATGACGCAATTGCTTCCGATTGCTTTGAGGGGCTCCTGCCGGAAAATGTTCGAGTAGCCATTGTGAAGCTATGTGCATTCCTCAATGCAATCTCTCGAAGGTAATCAATCCAGAAGTTCTACCACGTTCTGAACGATGTGATCCAATGTCTTGTCGGTTTCGAGTTGGTGTTCCGCCATCCTTCTTCAATATTATGACGCACCTCCTGGTTCACCTAGTCGAAGAGATTTTCGTTCTCGGTCCTGTATTTCTACACAATATGTTCCCCTTCGAGAGGTTCATGGGAGTATTAAAGAAATATGTTCAGAACCGTGCTAGGCAGAAGGAAGCATCGCCAAGGGCTATGGAAATGAGGAGGTAATTGAGTTTTGTGTTGACTTTGTTCCCGACCTTAAGCCGATTGGTCTTCCTCGATCGCGCACGAGGGAGACTAAGTGGAAAAGGCACGATCGGAAGGAAATCAACGATATGTATGGACGGCCATTCTCTCGATGAAGCACACCACCTTTATCTTGACCAATTCCAGCTTGGTGGCTCCGTACTTTGAGAAACACAAGAATATTTTACGCTCGACAACCCGGGAAGCCTGAATCCTGGATTAGGAAGGCCCACATGGAGACTTTCGGCAGTTGGTTGAGAAAACATTTAATGAATGACAATGATGTTGTAGATCAGCTGTACATGTTGGCCAAGACACCATCTTCGACTATAACGACTTTCCAAGGGTACGAGATAAATGGGAATACATTTTACACGATCGCCCAAGATAAAAGAGCACCAACCAAAACAGTGGTGTCGCTTTGATGCAGCAACCGAGAATGGGCATCAGGTCACATATTATGGTTACATAGAGGAGATATGGGAACTTGACTATGGACCCTCCTTTAAGGTCCCTTTGTTCCGGTGCAAATGGTTCAAGCTAACAGGAGGTGGGGTAAAGGTGGACCAGCAATACGGAATGACAATGGTGGATTTCAACAATCTTGGTTACCTTGACGAACCATTCGTCCTAGCGAAAGATGTCGCTCAGGTTTTCTATGTGAAGTACATGAGTAGCAAACCGAGGAAACGGAAAGATAAGAAAACGATCAGTACATCATGCGATGATTCAAAGCGCCACATTGTTCTTTCGGGGAAAAGAAACATCGTGGGAGTGGAGGACAAAGATGACATGTCAAGATTATAATATGTTTGCTGAAATTCCGCCCTTCAAAGTGAACACCGACCCAAGCATTAAGTTAAATGATGAGGATGCTCCATGGATACGGCACAATCGTAAGCAAGCAGGGACACAAGGGAAGAAATGATGTGTAATAATTTATTGTACCAAACTTTGTTGAATGGATCATGTGAATTATATTACCCGTGATGTGTTTGGTGTCCATTTTGAATGATTCGAGATACCACCGATGATACATGAAATTTGGAGTGATTTAGTCATACTCCTGCCTAGGCGTATAATATGCATACCGTAGTCTTCATAGCCGCCGTCGTCGTTGTCTTGGTAGTCGTAAATCGCCTTCTAAGTTGCCGCCGCCGCCGCGCCGCTGCTGTCGTCGCTCTTTGCCGTCGCCGTCGTCGGGCGGCGCGTGGCTCGAATCGAGGGTAGCGCAGCGGGATATCGCCGCCGTGATGTAGTCCATGACGCTCTGCAGAGTCCGCCATACCACCATAGCCGACGGCCGCCTCGTGGAAGTTCCCAGAGGCAGACCGTCCTCCTCATACCGGCGGCGCCCTCTCACGCCGATTGATGAAGAAGGCGTCCCAAGTATGCTGGTTATCGGGATGCGCGGGATTCATCCGCTGCTCGGCGTGAGGTCGAGGTAGTAGTGGTTCGTGATGGCGCGCCTGGCGCGCAGTACCACGAGGGACGGAGGGACTGCACGCCGCCCGGCGCTTAGGCTCCAGCCGGTGGGGACCTTGTAGCCGGTGGACAAGGGTAGTTCGAGGCGCAAAGCTCCTCCACCTGCTGGTAGGTTAGAGTGGGTGCGGTGGAAGCCATGAGAGAGTGATGAGAGATTGTAGAGATGTGATAATGCTGGCCAAGCCGGGCTACATATATGTAGTGAGAAATGGCGGGAAAAATGGGAGCGGGAAGACAGGAGGCGGAATAAAGTGGCGGGAAGAAAGAGGCGGGAAGACAGGGAAGAAATGGCGGAAGAAGAGGAATCGAGTTGGTCATCTAACCTTTAGTCCCGGCTGGTTGGTGCAACCGGGACTAAAGGTTAGACAGACGCGTGGGTAGCGCACGACGCCTGTCGGAGGAACAAGACAAAGCGAAGCGGCGCCGTGCCTATAAAAGGAGCATCGATACGCCAAGATAGAGGCGTGAAGAAATGGCGGAAGACATAGGCGGAAAGAATGGCGGGAAGGCTGGCGGGGAAGAACTTGTGGGAAGACAGAGGCGGCGGGAAGAACTTCTCTGAATTTTTGATATATTATTTGTATTTTTAGAATTTTGAAATGAATTAGTTCTATTTTTCTGAATTTTTGATATATTATTTGTATTTTAACATATTGAATATGTGAAACTCCTTCAAAATTAAAATAAAGCACAAAAGAAATAAAACAATACAAATTAAACAGAAAACAATACAAATTAAAAAGAAAACAATACAAATTAAACAGAAAACAGGTTTGGGGGGGCTAAAACCCTAAACTGCATGAGTTTAGTCGCGGTTGGCAGACCAACGCGACGATTAGCAGGGTTTAGTCGCGGTTGGCTGACCAACCGCGACTAAAGGTGGGGCGAGCATAAAAACCCGACAAAACCCCTTTAGTCGCGGTTGGGCAGGCGACCCGCGACTAAAGGGCACCTTTAGTCGCGGGTCTCGTCGCCAACCGCGACTAAAGGGGGGGCTATAAATACAAGGCCTGTTCCCGATTCTCGTCTTCTCCGATTCCCTTTGTTCGTCTCGCGCGCCTCGACGCGCCCACCGTCGCCCTCGCCCTCGCGCCGCCCGCCGTCGCCGTCGCCCTCGACGCCGCCCGCCGTCGGCCCGCCTCATCTGCGGCCTTTCTCGCCCCCGAGGCGGTTCCCTCATTGTTGCCGCCCCACGCCGTCCGCTCCGCCCGCAGCCCCGTGCGCTGCTCTCGCCTTCTTCATCGACGGCGCAGCGCCCGCACCTCGCCGGGACCACGTCCGTGCCGCCCCGCTACCTCGCCGCCCAGCTGCCTCCTTGTCGCCGGTGGCGCGCCGAGGCCATCGCTGGGCTCGCCCGGTGGCGCTCGTGGCAGCGCCCGTGAGCCCACAAGTCCGCACGCCAAGACGCCCGTTAGGCCCCTCAGGCCATCGACAAGCGGGCCCGCGCCCCTGAAATGTAAAGAAAAAAAGCAGGAAAAAAATATATTAATTAAAATTATTAATTAATTAACCAATTAATTAACTTAATTAATCTTGTCAGCAGCGGGTGTGCGGCATGAAGATCATCCAGCGGATCTCGGAAGCCAGCAGCGGAGAAGCAGCGTGGCTTCCACGGAGGCCCCACCGGCTGGTGCAGATGCACCGACGATCGAAATTACTGCACCGGAGCCTCGGTGGTCGAAATTACTGCACGGAGACTCGTGGTCGAAATTACTGCACCGGAGCCTCCTCGCTACCCGTGGGCGATATAAAGGAGATGAAAGAATGTCATCTGTATTATCCTATCGGGAACATGTCCATGAAGGTAGCCATCGGCGTGCTTTACCATGTTTACTCGAGCACTCCACCACAACAACCCCATTCAAGATGGCTATGCTCGTGTCACGGTGGAGGACATAGTCCAAGGGTTTGAGGACACGGAGATTGACATTGCTACACCGAAGGGGAGAAAAGACTTGGAGATGTCAAGCGCCATTTCATTCTATGGAAAAAGAAGTTTATCAAGTTTCGAGCGAGGCGCCAAGGACAACAAGTCCACCCCCACGGTGGTGGTGGTGGCGGTGGCGGTGGTGGTGGTGGTGGTGGTGGTGGCGGTTCACCTACACCTCCGTCACGCCATCCGACGCCGCCCGATCCACAACGTCCGGCGGTGATCATCCGCCGCCCCGATCCTCGTCGGCGGGTGATCGACGCCGCCCCAATCCACCCACGGCAAAGAAGCGAAGCAGTCCTGGATTATTAACCCGGACCCTTATGTACCTAAGACCACAAAGGTACCGGAGCCATCATCAAGCCTCTCCCCACAAGGCCTTGGGAACGTAGTGCCGAGGAAGTCGGCGCTGCTGCTGCTGATTTGGAGAAATGGAAGGCGGACTGCAAGAAGAAAAGAGAGCCCGAGCCCAAGCCAGATATTTTCTGATAAGCAAAAGAAGTGGGCTAAGTCATTTTTGAGCACACCGTCCCAAGCCGCGATTAATCTGCCTAAAGACTATGCACGTGAACTTCGCAGGCAGGCACTCATGTTCAAGGAGAACAAAGAGCGGGAGAAGGCCGAAAGTAAAAAAGCGGAAACAAGTTGCCCAGCTCGGGAACAAAGTAAACAATCGATTGCCCGCTTATAGTGGAAGCCTTCGACCGGATGACCCCGAGATCATACAAGCTGCGGCAACACAGGATTGACTGTAACGAAAGTGCCGAGAACAAGCGGCCAACTTAGGTATTACTCTTCGTGAACTGTTAGGCCTTGATGAGGCGCCCATGAAGGAGGTAGTAATTACATATGTCAAGAATGGGCCTCTCGTCGAGCCTGCTTGAGGAAAATGATCTACCTCCACAAATGAAAGGTCTGCTGAAATGGTACAAGGGTTACATAAAAAATAAAACGCCAAAGAATATATTTATGCGGAAGTTAGACATGAGCATCACTTCAAACATTACTATGTACAAATTGAACTGAGTGAATTGTTCCAGCTTTTCAATCTGCATGAGCTCGACAAATCTATCATCGGTTGCTACGTTCGTAAGTGATTTATTAATTTCTACCCCATCTCGCTCATATTGCCTGCACTATATATATGTCCTAACTATATTGTTGTGTCCGCTATTATACATGCAGAATGAAGATTAAGGAATGCAGAGTAAGGAACATCCATGATGTTGGGTTCATTGACCCACACATCGTTAATGGACATGTGTTGGGCGCCACCCGCCGACGTGGAGGCAGACCTGTGGCAGTTTCTTACAAAGCAGGAACTCAAAAGTGATATTCTATTTCCTTACCATTTTGAGTGAGTGTTTCTGTCTTGAGCACATTCTCTTTTGTTTACTCCATGCATGGTATGTGGCGGCTAATCGATGAGTTATGCATGACGTCTGTGCATGTATCGTGTCCGCAGGTTCCACTGGATTCTGCTAGTAATTAAAGTTAACACCTCGAATGTCTCGCCCACGACTCTCTGAATATGGATCCAAAGCTTTGGGGCGACATGAGAAGAATGCTGCAGAAGTAATTATTTTCATTCATTTGCGCCTATATCGATCGGCCTATTTCGTTCATTTCCTAATATCAAGTAACTAATAACTCTCTTGTTCATTTAATTTTCTTTGCCTCGTAGGGTTTGGAGACGGTTCGTAGATACAAAGGTCGGTGAATTCAAAAAAGAGCTAGAATTCAAAAGGTCAAAGGCTAAGAATGCTGGGGATATTCAGCCACCGGAGACCAATCTATGTGGATACTATGTTCGTGAGATGATCCGAGATACACCTCTGAGCGGGTTCCGAGTGATACCAATGCTCAGAGGAATAACCTCCGTGGATGCTTAGTCCGAAGCTCGCTTCCGACCACTTCAAGAGGAACTAGCTGGATGGTTCAGCAGGAAGTCCTCCATCCTAAAGGAGAACACTATTACGAGGACGTAGAACTTTATATGGATTAAATCATGTATGGAAACTTGTTCAAAATTGTATATGGTCATCCGATGATATTGAATATATATTGTATATTCCTCTTGAATTCTTTTGGTTCTAATTTCAAATTTATTTGAAATTGTACATTCATATGCATGTATGTAGTACCGTAGAATATATGAAACTCCTTCAAAATTAAAATAAAGCACAAAAGAAATAAAACAATACAAATTAAACAGAAAACAGGTTTAGGGGGGGGGGGGGGCTAAAACCCTAAACCTGTGGCGGCCTTTAGTCGCGGTTGGCCAGAAGAACCGCGACTAAAGGTCCTCCGCCCGACGGCCGCCTGGCGCCCACGTGGACGGGCCGTTAGTCGCGGTTCTTAAGCAGCCGCGACTAAAGGTGGGGGGCTTTAGTCGCGCTTATTTGGTCGCGGTTGCGCAACCGCGACTAATGGCAGTTGTGAACCGCGACCAAAGGCCTTTTTTCCACCAGTGCGTGGTATTTATAATTTATTGATATGTGGCGGTGGCAATTGTTTACAGGATACGGAAGAGAGAGAGAGAGATTACACTATACGATTTAAACAACCGTATCCATTAACAGTGAGCATGGAAGAAAATTATAATAAGAGACTAAATGAAATAAGTGTAGGTCACCAAGATTTGGCACCTGAGGTTTGCTTGGTTGTGAGGAGAGATTATTTTCTCTGCAGTGGCTCCTAGGGCATCATGTTGGCTCGGGCTGGCCACTGATCTGCTGCAGCAGCCTAACACTTTGATCAATAAGGTTCGCGTTTAAGTATGCACATGCGAAAGGAACGAGTCCCAACAACCTTGCTGAAAATGTGCTGGTGTACAAAATACCATGTTCTCCTTTGCAAAAGCTAGAATTAAACTGTTTTATATGAGCAAAAGTGCGCGAAATTTATACATCAATGTGAAGTTGTTTTTGACGATGCAAGGCAGGCGTTCTGCCGATTTCATTAAGATACTAAGATAGGGAAGGGATAAAAAATAGAGTGTTATCCCTATTTACAAGAAGTGAAACTCTCGCCAAAAAAAACTACATGGCTACATGCATGGAAAGTACATGGCTGAATTGGCTTCAATGTAATGAAATTAGGAGCATAATACTTCTCAATCCTCAAAAAGGAATGTGTTTTATACACGATATCCTTCCATGCAGTTGACAAACTCTATTTTGTGAAAGCTAGCATGTCTTATGCAAGACGAAATGTCTTCTTTTTTGCGGGAAAAAAACAGAATGTCTTAGAATTGGTTGCAAAAGATACATTGCTTTCAAGTTTAGAGTATGTGCACTTATGGGGGAAGTAAGATAAATGACTTGATCTTTTTTTTGAGCTCGCATCAAAAGGCGGGTGCTAGGCGCTGGCGCGCTGGCCCAAATTTGGGCCGGTCAGCCCGCAGTCGTTTCATTCCTCTAATTTGGACCGTCTGATCCCACCTTAGATCCTGCGACAAACATGTCGTCTTCCTCCCCACGTCTCAAATTCATCCACCAGGAACGCGTGGGGGCCGTGGCTACATGGGGCTGCCAACCCACCCCACGCTGGCAACAGCTCGTCTCCATTGTCGCGGGTCGCCTGCCTCGCTACCGTCATCTCATGTCTTCCTCGTCGGATCCACATATGCAGCAACTTTCGCCTGCGGTTGCAGCTCCTTCACTGGCGATGGCAGCTCCGGTTGGACGGTCGTGGCTCCGAGTAGCGCCAGTCGCTGGTCGCAACACCCCGACCACACGAGCTCGCGAAAAAGGACTCTCCTTCGGATTTGCTGATAGCAACAACAATGTCCAGCGGTAGTAGCAAAAAATTGTGCTGGTTCCAGCAAAAATAGCACGTCGATGCCGCCATCCTGTCGCCATTGTAGCAAAATTGATCGCCGTTTGTAACTTTTGTGATTGCCGGTTGTAGCAAAAATGGAAAGAGGTTCCAGCAAAATTAAATGTAGCAAAAATCATGGTGGCGGCACCACCATCCTCTTGAATTGCAGCAAAATTGAAAATTAATTGGTTCCCGCAGAAAATTCATGGCTGACGCTGCCATCAGCGCCCACAACCATCTTCGCTCATTGCAGCCAAATACAAAAGTGGTTCCAGAAAAATACAAAAGTGGTTCCAGCAAAAAATTGATGTAGCAAAAAAATCATGGCAGCAACACACCACAATCTCTCTTAAGTTTGTAGCAAAACGAAAAGAAGTTTCCAGCAAAAAAAATGGTTCCTGCAAAAAAATGATGCAGCAAAAATCCATGGCGGCCACCGCCGTTGCCGCCCAACACCATTGTGGCCGGTTGAAGCGAATCCCACTGCCAGTCCCCAGCACGACGACAGCAGCCCCTGAGTACTCTCGTCGGCAGCGGGGGCGGCCGGCTGCGAGCCCCGTCTCATCCAGATCGATATGGAAAAAATGGGCGGCGCATGGGAGTGGAGGAAGAAGAGGTGATTTCTCTGGTGGTTTTTGATCTGGACGCTCGCTGCCAACAAGAAACTAAAAAAACGAGACCAACAGGTTAGGCTGGCTGCGAACTCCCATGCCTTGCCAACGCTCAGTTCTCATAACAAGAGTGAATGAGTGGAGCAGAGTCTCCTGCAGGGATAAGGAAAAGAAAGGGATGAGCGGTGGTGGGCCAGGTGGGCTGCACACGTGGGCAAACCGTCATTTGATTAAAAGAAATCATGCGACCCGAACGCGACCGGCGGAGGGTTCGGCCGGCGCGCCGAACACAAACGTTTACCGCATCGAAATGAACAAATAAGGGAATTAGCTCGACATACTAGATGGACCAAATATCTTAACTTAACTACGACGCTGGATATGGATGCATGCGATTTTCTTTACCTCTTGATCGTACAGTTGAGTTTTAGAGCTTCTTTGGTTCGCAAGCCTTTGGAATCTAAGAATATGCAGAACACCAGAATATCATAGAAATGCATACGCAAAGTAGAGTATTAAGGAAATACCTCTTTTATTTTTTGTAAATTTAGATGTTTGGTTCCGATGAATAGAGAAAACACAGTCGTATTAAAAGTCAACCTACATTCAAAATATAATCACGATTAGGGATATAAATGGCGTGATAAACGGTGCCAGAAACCCGTTAATTTTTTCTGTTAGCTCGATAGTTCATTTTCTCAGGAAAGAAATTTTCTTGAACTGTCAGATTGATAAGTGGACTTGAACGATGCGCCATTTAGATCCCTAATTTGGATGTTAGTATGACACTAAAGATCTTGTTCTTGTAGTTTTTTGTGTAGTAATTCTAAAACTAGTTTAGTGGGGATTGTAATTTTTGAGTCTTCATTTGAATCATATAAAAATTACCACAATTTATTTTTGCTCCAATCCTTTGAGCCGGACGAATGAATGGTGTGACGAACCGAAGATCTCCTATTATGTGCTTCTATTGAGTTTTCCTATACGAACAAAGGAGGCATGCATAACAAAGGATGAGCACAGCGGCAGAATTGCACTTTGCTCACAAGGCTCCACTAGCTTTCTTTCGGAAATATGAAATACCGTCCCCAAAAAAAAATATATATATATATATATATATATATATATATATATATAAAAGTCAAAATCCGACGCACACAATAGCTGAGCTTGGGACGAATCACACTTCAGTGTAAGTTCTTTCTGACGTTGTACCCATTATTTAGACATTGCACATTAAATTCTACATGTACTATAGACCAACCGTCTCTTCTTAAGGATTCTGCTTCCTATATAATCTCCTCTTCTTCACACGTCCGAATACCTGACCTCCCCTAGAACCTGCCGTGATTCTTTATGATTTTGTTATACACCTGACCAAATACTCGGCACCCAAGCGTGCATACGTATGATAAGAAAACACAATGAAGAGTTCCAAGAATATGACGGAACAATGCTTAGAAATCGGACCGGGTAATATTCACAGGTTTCGGCACAATAAATTCAAGGAAGATGCATGGGAAAGATGTGTAGTTTCAACTTAGAATTGTGAGGCATCAGAATAACCTGTCGAGTAAGTGTCCATTTTACAAGAAGTGCAATACACACCGTCTGTAGTTCAGCGGGATGAAGCTGTGACTTCGACAAACTCCTAATACGGTTGGCACAAACTAATTGTTTCTGAAAAAGAAGGAAAAGCTATACACAGCATATGTCCATCCATACAGACAAGAGAGGCCATACTGTTGTACATGTGCCGTGTGCGTGCTTCTTTGAGTTGTACCCGGTGTTCTGAACCAATGTACGTGCACGTCTGGAGAGGGAGTAGTCACAACTCTTAAAGTTATAATAATCGAGTCAAGTGCTGGATCTGTGAGCGCCTGCACCCTTTTTTTGGAAATGGTGCTATGCCCCCGGCCTCTGCATCATGAAGATGCATACAGCCATATTATTAATAATCCGGACAAAGTCGTTAAAAAGGTCTTACAACTCGCAAATGGAGCAAAACAAAGATAACAAAAAGGGAAATAACATGCTGACACGATCAACCGATATGGTAATAAGAAGGATAAGCTCCCTAGACTCCTATCCTATTATGCGAGCGCCATCCAAACCGGTTGAATATAGCCCGAGCTACCATCTCTCATTGGTTGCACCCGGTAACCAAAGGCTCCCAGGAGTCCATAGAAGTGAGTAAGGACCACGTACGGATCCAAGCTGTAGCCCTGAAGATAACCTGCAAGAAAGTTAAAGTGTGTTGTCTGTTAAAAATCATGTCATTCCTGCAGTTCCATATAGCCCATAATAGTGCACATATTCCAATCCGAATACGAGCCGCAGTACTCTGCTCAACTCCAGCTAACCACGTCCCAAACAAAGACGCAATATGAACTGGAGGGCTAATGTTGAAGGCTATATGAATCGTTCTCCAAAGTAATTTGGCAAGTGGGCAATCAAGAAATAAGGGTTGTATTATTTCATCATGATCACAAAAACAACATCATGAACTGCCTACCCATCGCCTTTTAATTAAGTTATCCTTTGTGAGTATCACTTGTTTGTGGACAAACCACATAAAATTTTTAATACGCAAAGGAACCTTGACCTTCCAAATGTGCAACGACCTTGAGAGTGGGCTAGAATTAATCAAATCCGTATAAAAAGATTTTACCGTAAAAGTTCCATTCTTAGTTAACTTCCATTGTGACGCATCCGGTTGATCGGAGAGTTGAATGTCTATCAGTCTCCGAACCAAATGCATCTAGGCGGTCCATCTCGCACCAACTAATACCCGTCTGAACTGGATGTTCAAGTGAATAGTTTGAAACACTGTGCCTACATAATCCTTCTTACGTTGCACAATATTAAAAAGGGTGGGATATTAAATGGCCAAGGGCGTCTCTCCTAACCATGTATCCTCCCAAAATCTTGTTGACATCCCATTGCCCACCAAGAATTTGACCTGACGAAAGAATAAATCCTTCATTCTCATAAGTCCCTTCCAGAATGGCGAGTCAGTCGGCCGCATGGTAACCTGAGCTAGTGTCTTCGAGTGCAAATACTAATTGCGCAGGATTTGGGACCACATACCCTCCGCCTCATGCTCCAGCCTGTATAACCACTTACTTATAAGACACTTATTCTTAATTTCTAAGTTAATTGCGCAAGATTTGGGACCACATACCCTCCGGCTCATGCTCCAGCCTGTATAACCACTTACTCATAAGACACTTATTCTTAATTTCTAAGTTCTCAATACCGAGGCCTCCTTGGTCCTTCGGTCGGCATAGAATGTCCCATCTCGCAAGACGGTATTTCCTCTTGGCCTCATCAGACTGCCAGAAGAAGCGAAATCTATAGAAATCAAGTCGTTTCCGAACCCTTTTCGGAATTTCGAAGAACGAAAGTAAGAATATCGGCATACTAGTCAGTACTGAGTTAATCAGAACTAGCCGACCTCCATACGACATAAGCTTGCCCTTCCAGCAGCTAAGTTTTTTTTTCAATTCATTCTTCAATGCATTTCCATTCTTTATTGGAGAGTTTACAGTGATGAATCGGAATACCCAAGTAACTGAAGGGTAAAGAACCTAATTCACAACCGAACAATTGTCTGTAAACTTGTTCCTCCTCTTTGGCCTTCCCAAAGCAGAACAATTCACTCTTATGAAAGTTTATTTTTAAGCCAGACAATTGTTCGAAAAGGCATAGAATAAGTTTCATATTACGGGCCTTTGCCAAGTCATGTTCCATAAATAAGATAGTGTCGTCAGCATATTGTAGAATGGAGACTCCTCCATCGACTAGATGAGGAACTAAAAAATCTATATGGTCATGCTGCTTGGCCCTGCCAATAATGACGGCCAACATATCTGCCACACATGTATTGTGTGTTAAAATAAAGTAGCGAAGCTTACACATACTCCCTCTGTAATAATTTTAATAATTATATAAGACGTTTCATACTCCCTTTGTAAAATGTTTACAACTGTTTAAGGCAGTACGTGCGTGCTTATTCGCCGCGGGATGAGCTGAAGTGTACGTGGCCGTCCCAGCACCGCCGGATCTCTTGAACGCGGTTCGATCACCACTTGACCGCGCGCGTGCCGTGCCGCCGAACCCACCCACCACGCTCTCATCTCATTTGGGTTCGCGCCGATCCGTCCCCACTCGCTCACTTCTCCGCCTCGCCGGGCCGCCGACAAGGCACTTGCGGCGATGGGTCGTGGGGCCCGAGCCACGCGGCGGTGACGGCGCTGGTGGCGCTGCTCGGGCTCGGCGTCGCGGCCTACATCGTCGGCCCGCCGCTCTACTGGCACCTCGCCGAGGCGCTCCACCGCTCGGCGGGCGCCTGCCCCGCCTGCGCCTGCGACTGCGACGCGCTCCCGCTGCTCCAGCTCCCCAAAGATACCCTCTTGCTGATCTCCTTGCTCTGTCCGTTCCACATGGCCCTTCTTTCCGTGCCTTCGCCGGGCAATTTTTCTGTGCTGTTCGAGCAATGCGTTTCGAACCACTGGCTATTTCCTTATGCTGCGGATGGGCTAAGTAATTGGCATGATATTCAATCTTGTTCACAGAGCGAGCAATGCGTTTGTAGTCGCTGGCTATTGCGTTGTGCTGTGGACGGGTCACGGTCACGGTACGATTGTGGATAGGCTAGGAACTTGAATGTCCTAACAAGCAGGCATAGCTTAACTTGCTCTGTTTGTTCAATGCTTATTATGCATCCGATTTTGTATGCCTGGCCTTGCCATGGCTGATCGATTGTAACTTTAGCTCTGCTTGAAATTTGGGGGTCAGACCAAGATGTTTTCAGTTATTCATAAGTCGGAACATTGCTTCAGGTTGTAGCCTTATACTGGGAGTAATTATGCATTTCACTAAACAAGATAGAGTTGAGTGTATAACATGACATGGTACTAAAAGGTTGATGCCTGTGCATATGAGCATTGCAATATTTGTTCTTTGATTGTCAAGTTCAATCTGCGATGCCTTCCTTTGTCCTTGGTCTAAAAGATGACTACTGCTCTGGTTGCTAACTTGCTATCTGTGGAAATATTTTCTTATGTTTATTGTTCTCTCCACACTATATAATTAGTTTTTATCCATGATATACTCTGTTTCGTTAGTAGTTTAACTAAGTAGCTCAGTTACTTTTCTCCATATTTACAGATAGTCTTGACTTGGATATTATGCTAACTCTGAAATATCTAAATTTTTAAAGCAATAAACATGGTAAATTGCTAGTCTACCTCTGAAGTCATAATCATACTATGCAGTATCATTATAAAACCAGTCCATAAGCTCCACGTCTAAAGTCATACTTATTTGTTTTTTGCAATAAATCCCTAGTATTTTAGAAGATCGTCTTGCCTGTAAACATACGCACTTTGTTATGTATATCTGTACCCATATTTTGCAATTCTCTGATGACTGGTTTAACTAGTTATTATTGCTTCTGATGTTTCCAGACTGTACCAAACAGTTCAAAGAGGTCAAGATTGGTGCTTCCAGTGAAGAAACAGAGTTACTGATAGACGAGCTAAAGCAGAGAGAGGAGGAAGCAACATGAGCTCAGCAACAAGCGGATGTAAATTGCTTGAGGCCAAAAAACTAGCTTCGCAGTATCAAAACGAGGCTGACAAATGGAGTTCAGGTATGGATACATGTGAAGAAGCTAGGGAAAGTCAGCAGAGTCGTTGCTCGGTTAAAGGAAATTAACTGCTTTGTAGGAGGAAAGGGCTCGGGAACTCGGATGGAAATCCGTGAAACCACACCGGAATGATTAATGAACACTGAAGGAGATACAACATGCGAACCAATAGGGATCTCATTACAAGCACGCTTCCTCGGTGATAGAGGTAAGTGTAGACTGGAGTAGAAAGAATAGGCAATGCACCTTGGGTGCTGCCGATGCATTCGTCAGTGTATATATGGAGAGTTACAACACAGGGCGCGGAGCGCCGGTCGTGGCTACGTGCATGGGATCGTGGAGATCGTGCATGCGGTATGTACGCTGGAGAGAGAGAGGAGGGGGCTGACTAGCTAACTACTAACACCCCGCCGCAGGTTGAGCGTCCGGTGGACGGATGCACAAGCTGGACCGGAATTCCTCGAACGCTGTCGTAGGGAGCCCCTTGGTGAGCATGTCGGCGAACTGCTGTGTAGTGGGTACATGGAGCACACGGAGCTCGCCCAGAGCAACCTTTTCGCGAACGAAATGGATGTCGAGCTCTATGTGTTTTGTGCGCCTGTGATGAACCGGGTTCGCAGCCATGTAGACCGAGGAGATGTTGTCGCAAAACACCACACTCGCCTGGGACAGCGGCATCGCGAGCTCGACGAGGAGTTGGCGAAGCCAGCAGCACTCGGCGACGGCATTGGCGACGGCGCGGTACTCGGCTTCAGCGCTCGAGCGGGACACCGTTGCTTGTCGTTTAGACGACCAGGAGACGAGGGAGTCGCCAAGGTACACCGCGTACCCGCTGGTGGAGCGGCGCGTGTCGGGGCAGCCGGCCCAGTCCGCATCGGAGTACGCGATGAGGTCGAGCTTGGCGTTGCGCCGGAGATGCAGCCCGTGGGAGGTGGTGCCGCGGAGGTAGCGAAGCACGCGTTTGGCCAATGCAAGGTGCGGGGCACGCGGGTCGTGCATGACCAGGCAACACTGTTGGACGGCATAGGCGATGTCGGGCCGTGTCATCGTCATGTACTGCAGCGCGCCGACGAGGCTGCGGTACTCAGAAGCGTCGGTGACCGGCGCTCCATCACCTGCGGAGAGCTTGGAGCGCGTGTCCACGGGCGTCGGGCAGGTTTGCAGGACTGCATGTTGGCGCGCTCCAGTAGCTCCTCGGCGTACTTGCGCTGCGAGAGGAAGAAGCCCTCAGCAGTGCGCGTGACGGCGATGCCGAGGAAGTAGTGGAGGGGTCCGAGGTCCTTCATGGAGAACTCGGCGGAGAGCACGCGCTGGATGTGGTGCAGGAGCTTTGTCGTCGAGGCGGCGAGGATTATGTCATCGACGTAGAGTAGGAGGTATGCCGAGCCGGCACCGCTGCTGAGGACGAACAGCGACGGGTCCGCGCGCGAGGTGATGAAGCCGATGCCGCGGACGAAGTTGGCGAACCGAGCGAACCATGCGCGTGGCGCCTGTTTCAATCCATAGAGAGACTTGTCCAAGAGGCACACATGATCCGGCTTGTCCGTGTCAACGAAGCCGACCGGCTGTTGGCAGTAGACCTGCTCAGAGAGAGTGCCGTGGAGGAAGGCGTTGTTGACGTCCATTTGATGGACGGCCCACTGCTGCGACGCGGCGATGGTGAGGACGACCCGGATGGTGGCAGCCTTGACGACGGGGGAGAAGGTTTCTTCGAAGTCGACCCCGGGGTGCTGGGAGAAGCCGCGGACAACCCAACGCACCTTGTAGCGCTCGAGCGTGCCGTCAGCTTTCAGTTTGTGCCGGAACAGCCACTTGCCGGTGACGATGTTGGCGTGGCGCGGCCGTGGGACGAGGCGCCAAGTCTTGTTCTCCATCAACGCCCGATACTCCACCTGCATAGCATGAAGCCAACAAGGATCCCGTAATGCAGCACGCACAGTCTTGGGGATGGGTGAGATGGCTTCGGTGGTGACAGTGAGGTTTTGTTGGTACTTAGGGTTTGGGAAAAACTTGCCGGCCTGCGCCCGTGTGATCATGTTGTGTGTGGTCACTGGCACGGAACGGCAGCGAGTAGGTGGAGAAGGCGAGGTAATGGGGGAGACGTTGGGAATGCCAGGGTCGTCGGCGTCAGGTGGGAGGTTGGGAGGGGTGGCTGCCATGGCGGCAGGTGCGGGGCTGGATGGCGAGGGCGTGGTTGAGGGCGTGGGTGAGGGCGTGGGTGAGGGTGCTGGCACCATGGCAGGGCTTGGGGAAGGTGTTGGCTCGGCTACGGGGTTGATGCGTGGACGCTGTGTGCGAGGCTGGCGCGGAACGGGCGGCACGGCAGCGAGGTCGTCGTCGAGGAGAGAGTTGACGGGCGGGCTAAGTGCAGTGGTGGCATGGAAAGGAAACGAGTGCTCGTCGAACACGACATGCCGAGAGATGACGACATGTCCTGTGGTTGGGTTAAGGCAGCGATAGCCCTTGTGATCGGGTGAGTAGCCGAGGAAAACGCACGGGGCTGACCGAGGGGCAAGTTTGTGTGGTGTGATGGCGGTGAGGTTGGGATAGCACAAACACCCAAACACTCGTAGAGACGTGTAGTCGGGGTGAGTGCCATAGAGTAGGTAGAAGGGAGTGTGGTCATGGCGTGGGCGGCAAGGTCGCCGGTTGATTAAGAATGTAGCAGTCTGTAGGGCTTCAGCCCAAAAGGAGTAGGGCATGTGGGCGTGCGAGAGCAGGGAGCGGGTGATGTCGTTGAGCGTGCGCAGGGCGCGCTCGGCGCACCCGTTCTGTGGAGAGGTGTAAGGGCATGACATGCGGAGTTTGGTGCTAGTGGCCGAGAAGAGAGCGCGTGTGGCAGCACTGTCGAATTCTTTGCCGTTGTCTGTTTGGATGGTGACTATGGGTAGGTTGAACTGCGTGATGGCAAAGGCGAAGAAGGAGCGTAGTGTGGGGAGAACGTCAGATTTGTGGCGTAACGGAAAGGTCCACGCAAAATGACTGTAATCATCAAGCAAAAGCAAATAGTACTGACATCCAGAGTTACTAGGGGACGGCGAGGTCCATACATCACAGTGCACAAGTTGAAACGGAAAATAAGATACATGATCTGATGATCGAAACGGAAGCCTAGTGCTTTTCCCTAATTGACAGGCATGACAGACGCCGGCGGACGCAGGGGTGTCGGTGATGTCGGAGCAACGGAGAGTGCGGTCGAGCGCGTCGCCAGACAGGTGACCGAGGCGCTGGTGCCACAGTGTGCGTGAGACCGCAGTGAAGGCGTGGTGAGCATGGGGTGGTGGGGCGGGCGACGGCGTCACGGGGTAGAGCTCGTCGTCAGCGGAGTTACATCGGAGGATCACCTTCCTCGTGCTTCGGTCCTTGACAGAGAAACCACGATCGTCAAATTCTACATTGAGAGGGTTATGGCGAGCAAGGGCCTTAACAGAGAGAAGATTGCGTATGATGTGCGGGGAAACGAGTACGTTGTTGAGGTGGATGGGTGAGGAGGTGGTGGGGATGGTGGTGTGGCCAATGTGCGTAACTGCAAGGGAGGTCCCGTCGCCAACAACTATGCGGGAGGAGTCGTATGGGGAAGAAGAGGAGAGCATACCTGGGGACGACGCCATGTGGGAGGTGGCACCCGTGTCAAGGTACCAGGGGCCTGGGGACGACGCGGGCTGCTGCTGCTGGAGTGACATGTTGTTCAGAGCGGCGACAAGCGCGGTCTGATCCCATGCCGGCACGGTGGGCGCGCCACTCGGGGGCGCGCCAGGCAGCGGGAACGACGGGAATAGGCCGGGCTGCCAGACCACAGGAGGAGCGTTGCTCGGGACGCCTGGAGGAGCCGGGTGGTGGGACGCCGTGCCGGCGAACGGGGTCGCGCCGGCGGGTCATGGCCCAAGGATGCCGGCGCCAGGGGCATGGGGGCGCCACGGCATAGGCCAGGCGTGCACCATGCCGGTCCATGGGGCAGCGGTTGGAGCAGCGGGGCGCGGTGCAGTCGCGCCCCCGCCGGACTGCGAGGACTGCCCCCCGCCAGAGTTGGGCGCTCGTCCCCTGCCCCTGTCGCGGCCGCCACTGCCGTGGTTGTTGCCACCACCCGGTGCGCCGCCAGGCCCCCCTTGGTTGGAGGGGACGCGAGCGGCATGCAGGGCGATCTCAGAGTTGGAGTCGGCGGAGAGGCGGCTCTCCTCAAGCAGCAGGAAGGCACGGCAACGCAGGAGCGTGGGGAATGGTGTCTGCATAGTCAGGATGGGGACGGCGTAGCGGAACCGAGGATGGAGACCGCGGAACATGTTCAGTACCTGCTCGCGGTCGGTGACGGCGGCGCCGAGCTCGGAGAGACGATCGGCGCACTCCTTGAGACGTGCGAAGAACGCGAGGATGGAGGACGAGCCCTGCTCGATGCGCCGGAACTCAGTGGAGAGGAAAACCACCTGGTGCTCGGCGTCTCGAGGAACAGGGTGCAGATGGCCTCCCAGACGGCAGCGGCAGTGGCGCCACGCTGATGGATGAGACCGAAGACCTCGGGGCTGACGCGATTGTAGAGCCAGGAGACGATGTGAGCATCGTCTTGCATCCAGGCAGGGTCGAGGGAGCGCGCAGGGCCGGCGATGTGATCCAGCACCGCATGCTTCTGGAACATGACCTCGAAGAGAGTGCGCCAGTGAGAGAAGTTCGGTGGGTTGAGCTGAAGAACGATCGGGACGTGGTGGTTGATGAACACGCCGGCGAGAGGGGAGATGTGTGGGTTTGCGATGGAGGAGGAGGCGGTGGGATCGGGGACGAAGAGCGCGCCGCCGCGGGAGAAGGCCGAGGGGGTGAGCAGGACCTGAGAGCGGGTCTGGGAAGTAGGCGTAGTGGGAGTGCCGTCAGCAGAGACAGGGGGACGTGGTGGCGGCGGCGGCGGCGGGATCGCCATGGCGATGCGGTGCAGAGAGGGCAGCGGAAGCGGTTTACAGGCGCAGGAGATGACCAGCGTCTTTTTTTTTTTTTGCAAGAAAACTTTCAATCTATTCATCTTCCATCACGGCAGTACAACGAACACTAGAAATAATAAAAATTACATCCAGATCCGTAGACCACCTAGCGACGACTACAACCATCAAACGAGCCAAGCGCGCCGCCGTCATCACCCCTCCCTCGCCGGAGTCGGGCACAACTTGTTGTAGTAGACAGTCGGGAAGTCGTCGTGCTAAGGCCCCGTAGGACCAGCGCACCAGAACAGCAACCGCCGCTGATAAAGAATAACGTAGATCGAAAGGATCCAACCTGAAGACACACGAACATAGACAAACCACAACCAGATCCGAGCAAATCCACCGAGGATAGATCCGCCGGAGACACACCTCCACACGCCCACCAACGATGCTAGACGCACCACCGGAACGGGGACTAGACGGGGAGACCTTTATTCCATCTTCAGGGAGCCGCCACCGTCTCGTCTTCCTAAATAGGACACAAACCCTAACAAATTTTGAAGGAACGACTAACAATGAAGCCCTCCCGCCGGCCCTTGCCAGGATCCACCACGCCCCCATGGCCCTAGGGCCACCGGAGACGAGGCGGACCTGCGGCGGAGCCGGCGAGAGGCACGGACCCTAGCTTTTCTTGAAGGAGGAGGCGGCGGCTAGAAAGAGGAACCTGCTTGATCTTAAGTCATCGTGCTAAGGCCCCATATCTAACCTAGATTTGTGATGGATATAAGGGGTGTGGAGATGACCAGCGTCTGATACCATGTAGACTGGAGTAGAAAGAATAGGCAATGCACCTTGGGTGCTGCCGATGCATTCATCAGTGTATATATGGAGAGTTACAACACAGGGCGCGGAGCGCCGGTCGTGGCTACGTGCATGGGATCGTGGAGATCGTGCATGCGGTATGTATGCTGGAGAGAGAGAGGAGGGGGCTGACTAGCTAACTACTAACAGTAAGGAAAAAAAGGTTTCACTTCTGGTGACCTTGTCCCACTTTGTGCCACGACGAGCTCCCTTGTCCATAGTTCATTTGTATTTGGGTTTGTAGTATACGTCCATAGCTGTTTGTCAACATTGTGTTAAAATGGCCATAGATTGACACTCATCGCCTGTAAGTCTTGAAAGGGTGATCAGTTTCTTGGTTGTGTATGAATGATGGTAGTATTGGAGAAGGAATTGCTCTTATTTCTACGGTCTGGAGAACTGGATAGTTGTTTAATGACTTGTGACATTCCCTTACCCCCCTGTCAAAGAAAGGGAGCTCGGCTCCGAAAGACTTGTCCAGACCTTCCATTTGAACTGGGCATGGCATTGTGATATGGACACCTTATGTGCTTGTGCATTCTTTCTTCCAGAACTTCCGTACATTCCTTTTCTGCTCGATAGAGAATTTAAGTTTTCAGCCAAACATGCTCACAGTAAATGGCATATCTCCCACAATAAATGAAATGCCTGGCTTCTCCAACTCTCGGAACATGGGCATAGTTCAACCTCTTACATAAACTCTTCATGTTCTTCTCTACCACATAAACTCTTCATGTTCTTCTCTACCATGTGGCACGTCTTATAAGTAGAGTATTTGTCGTTGTCTCTTCCTCTCATGAATTGGAATTGTAGGCTAGAACAGTATTGCTCAAGTGTGTTGATCGGAAAATGGTAAAGCTTGTTAGGAATGACAGGCAACAGGACTACCGGAAACAGTAGGTCGCCAGCAGTCCGTGTGCACAAAGTGTTGTGTATGTCAGAGTTACATCTCCATGTAACCAAGCTACTAGCAACATCCAGATCCACGCAACAGGCTCGATGGTGAAGACACAATTAACTAGAAGATGTGGAGCCTCAAGGAACATGGAGAACCTCACACGTACAAAAAGCTAACCGGCTGCAGAAAAAACAGCATGGTCCTTCCTACTGCATCTTGTTTAATAGGGTTAGTCGCCCATCTTCCGCACTAGCCTGTCATGCTTGGACGTCCATGTGGCACTGTACTAGCTGAAATATATGCACATGCCATAAGGAAAAACACAACAATCTTGCTCCTGATATATGTTGGTGTACAGATTGCAATTCATGTCCTCGTTTCCAAAATTGGAAGTTAAACCCTTTTATACAAGAAACTAGAAGTTGAATTTATTATGTATCAACATGCATCAATCCCATGGAAATAAAATTTTGGGAGTGGAAATCCCTCAATAAATAAGAAGGCACTTTCTACTATTATCATTCGGTCGGATTTTTGAGAAAACTATGTGCATTCAGTGTCACTGTCAAGAAAAAAACAAACGTCTTCAGAGTTGGTTGCATAAGAAAGAATGTCTGGAGAGTTTAGAGTATCTCCACGTGTAAGTTTTTGTGTGTAAATGTGCTCGGTCTTCTTTCCATGACCCAACATGAAAAGAATTAGATAAGTGAATTAACGAGCTATCTCTCGACAAGCTAGATGGACCAAACCTACAGTGATCTGGCTAGGGCGATGAAATGACATGCTTGTTATTTTGTTCCCCTCATTGATTAGACATTTAAGAAGGAACTGAGCATAGCGGCGCCATTTCATCTTGCTCACAAGGTCCCCCTATAATTCTCATGTATATCTTAGATGCCGGCCAAATTCCATAGACAAACATAAGTTCACACTCCCCCAAAACAAAATAGTTCACAACCATGCATTGAACTTAGCTCGTCCGCCGTTGCTGGTCCCAGCATGTCGTCACAATGGTCACAACTTCTACCCGCATCGCTCGTAGCACGTAATCCCGCTAGTCATAGCATCTGCCAGTACCGCATGCAACATATAGTCCCACTAGTTCCAACATCTTTCTTGTTGATAGCAACACATTTTGCAACATGTATTGGTGCAATTCGCACCATGTCGCCCAGCATTCAGACGTGCCGCTCGTATCAAAATTTGTGCATGACATCACTTAGATGCGCCTTAGCTATGTCACATCTAGATGTGCCCTAGACATACCAATAAATCACGAGTGGACATGCAGCCACGCGAGGCTGATATCACACCCGTCCATTGCGTCGTGATGCATGCGTATTCATATCACTTGTCAGGTATATGCATTCCTCAGGAAGAATTATTACGAATAGATGATGTATTCCCACCATCAAATGAGTGACCGTGGCCCACCAGGCAGACTAGAGCAGCTCACTTATTTGTAGCAGGTGGTTAACGCCAACAAGGACCGCCGGTGTGCATTTTCAGCTGGGTGGCTTGATGGGTTGCAGGCCTGGGTAGCTTGATGGGTGTGCAGGGGCCATTGAAGTTATCTTGGTGTCCAATTAAACAGCTATTGGTTCCACTGAGATATTTATTTCCATGTCTATGGCACGGTAGAGGTAATTAGAGCTCGCGTAGTTAGCGACCGCGCCGAAATAAAAATTCCATACTGATGGTGCATACATGCAACCGTTGTAGATACATTATCGGTTGTCCATTTTCTGCCTGCGTCCTAGGTGAGCAAGCAGTACATACTATGTAGTAGATACATACTACTACAATGCATGGCGCAGGGGAAAACATATGGGATAGCAATGCGATGGATCTAGGCATGCGAAGCTGAAGTATTGTATAAACAGACAACAATAACGGTCGAGCTAAGAAAACAAAAATCAAACATGATCATAATCACATGAGACCACATGTGCATTTAGTGAACTATTAAGACGCGGTACCCAAACCCAACTGTTCACTAAGTGAACTTTGCTTCTCCCGCTGGAAGCTCTACTAATAGTGTAGTTCATGTGATTTTCTTCATTAGTTCACCACTCAATCTCTTCAGATGTGTGAATGCACTGAACAATATATCCATCAATGGATCAATGCCTCATTCGTAGCAACTAGACTTCAACAATTGAGAGCAGTTGAATACACTGCACATCACTTGCATTTACCATTCATCAAGACATCACATTATGAGGGTGCATGCATTCACTCCAACTGCCAGACGAGCCATAAAAGACAACGCCATTTAAATAGATGCCTATCCCACCCACCCATGTATTTTGCGTATCATAAACGTGTATTCATCAAATTAGCCCACCGTATCATTTTAGTATTTCTTAATTCACTATATTAAGTGCTAATCTCATAGCATAGACGGACAGCCCAGATTTCATCCTCGTGTGGAACCATGTCCCAAAAATCCGCGTCGCTAGACATACCCCATATTTAATTTAAGAGTTTACAACAAAACTACAACTGTGAAACTGCCTGAAGAAATAACCATGCAATGCACACGACAAGCAAAACAAAAGAGAACAGGAGAAAAGCACAACTTGTTTTTAATGGCGTTGCCCAGGATGCACCGGCACCAAAGACAGCCAAGCAAATGCAGCATAGAGGACCAGCCTACTGCCAAGAGGAGGATGATGTTGATCTGCTCCGCACATTTGAAAGAAACCGTATCAGTACTAGATACTCCCTGGGGCCATCTCAGCCCACTTTGTAGGCTTTTTTCTGTTGCTATTAGTTCTTTTACACTTGTACCTTTCAACTTTCAAAAATCAATAAAAATATACGCAGCAGAGTCCTATAGTTTCCTAAAAAAACAGAGTAACATCGTTCTCTAACGCCAAAGAGGTATCCAGCCCCCTCGCCTTGGTTGGAAAGACGTCCCACCGTCAGGCTGTAGAGGAATTCACATGAGTGTTTAGGAAGATGTCGGTCTCACAACAAATACTGAAACAACGCTGAGCAGAACCACCTCAACACGGGAGACACACCACACCAGCTGTGGCACCACCAGCCCACAACACTCAAGTGCATAGCGAAAACTGGTGCAGGGAATTGAAGAAGATGAGGACTACAGAAATATCAGAACAGGTCGATGGATATCGAGCACAAACCAAATGATTGCATTTGAGAAATCAGGCATCCACGACCACCGTCATATTGTAGCCACAAGGAATGAACCCTATTCCCATCCACCTAGGATCGAGGGTGCCAAACCGCCGGGACACAACCATGGACGCCACTGCCAGAAAATACCACTAGAAGGATCATGGGAGCTCACATGTATATAGTTGTTACTCCAACAAGGATGTCATCCGTGCAATGGATTAGATGGGTACGAAGTTTGGCTAGCATTCGAAACCTTTCTTGTTTCACAGACACATGTCTACTTGCCTTTCAAATCAATTAACAACAAAACGAGCTTAAATATTCTCATGTCCTTGTCTTTCAAAGCGCATTGGCTCTGTCTAAAAGGGCAACATTGCATCTCAATCAAACATGTGGTGATGGCGGTCACAGGGATGTCATTAGTCTAAGATGGTGTAGTGCAGATTTACTTGAAGTGACCGCCGAAGATATTGTCAAAGAAAGGGAGAGAAACTCCCAAGACTTCTCAAAATCATGTTAGAGCTTTTTCATTTGAACTGTATGTGGTATTCTGCTAGACCTCGTATGCCCTCATTTTCAAAAATATCGTCTATGCAAATGGAAATCAATCATCCCATGTTTCTTCTGGAACTTCCTTATGTACCTTCTCTACGCACAATAGGATTTAAGTTCTCAACCATACATGACCACAATAAATGAAATAACTGCATGTGTAAACTGTCGGAACATGGGCCGAGTTGAGCATCTTAACATAGACTCTTCAAATTATTCTGCACCATACCACACTTCTTATAAAAGTAGAGTTTTTGGTGCTGCCTCTTTCTCTAGAATTGTAAATGTACACTCTAATAACATTGTTCAAGCGCGTCGACTAAAAAATTGTACGGCGATAGGAATGGTAGGCAACAGGAGCACTGACACGGGCGTGTGCTATGCACATGGATCCATTGACTTGCCGCTGGTAAATCACAACGTACCGAAGCCTTCTGTATCCTGCCACTCCTGCATATCGGACGGTCGAGATGAATCATGACATATCCAGGCTTGGTAGTTCTTAACAACTAGATCCAGTACTTCTTCGCCGTTGACATGATACTCAGCGCGGCACCTTGTTGGCTCGATGGTCAGTGGATAGCCTGGTAGTGCTGCAGCTTGAGAGCGGCGCCATCCTCGCTCACGTACGGCACACATAGCACCTCCCAGTGCAACATCCTTTGCTCAACCCTCTCGATCTCCTCATAGCGGCACACTCGAACGACGTGATCATGTCGGCCGTCGATGACACTTGTACCCCCAGCGCAACGGTATCAACAGCACACTCGCCCTGCTTGCCTATGTAGTGCTTCATAAGTTATATTGATGCCTAAGCTTACAGACACTTACACCGCTCGTGCCTACTCAAACTCCTCCAAGTCGCCATGTTCAAGGCCTTCTATGCTACTTAGCCATAAACTACGCAACACGATGGTGGCGGCCCGGCAAGACGGCGCCCTGTCCTATCATCGAAAGGAGATAGACTGATGGATAATCAAGTGACATCGTATTCTAGAATGCAAATTCCAACTCGTTATTCCCATATGTGCATAAGAAAGAGTTTGGGGATAAAAAGCAAGTTCACTAGTCCAATCCCATCACTAGTTACTTCTGCAAATTACCATGTCCCCCCTCAGTTGCTTGCCAAACATGAGAAGGGAGAAAAAAGATAGAAGACTGAGGCTGACAAGTGGGCCTAGCAATTATTTAGCCTCCAAAGTAATTTTGTCTGGTTTGGACTCTAGCGTGTAGAATAACTATCGGATAGCTATTGGAAGGCTAAGATGAATGAGTAAGCTATGTTATAATTTAAGAGTTCGAAAATCTTATTCTAATGGCGATGCCCACGACACACCGGCACCAGAGGTAGCCAAGAACACTGGCAGGGATGTGATCCGTCCAAAGGATTAGTTGGAAAATAAATTTGGCCGACATCCTGAGCCTTTCTTGTTTGACATCCAGATGGCCATTGGCCACCCAGATTGATTGAAAACAAAAATGATCTTAAATTCTCTCGTCCTTGTCTTCCCAAATGCATTGGCTCTATCAAAAAGAAAAACATTGTATCTCAAATCAAACTGGTGGCGTTGTTCTGGTAGGAGACAAGCATGGGGAATCGATTATTTTAAGATGGTGTGGTGCATATTTACTTCAGACAACCTTTCAATGGATTGACTTCCGATGACAATATCAATGAAAGGGATTGAGACTCCCAAAGACTTCTCTAAATTATGTTAGAGCTTCTCCTTTTGAAGTGTGCATGGTATTGCGCTAGACATCTTATGTGCATGTGCTTTCAGTGTCTCTTCTACGTATATGGAGGAGGTGGTGCATTTCGAAATGCCTGAGGTGGTGGTGGTGGTTGTGGATCGGGAGAAATCCCTGTCGGCCTGGCCGGCACCGATGCGATGACGCCTGCGGGCGCCATCGGACCTTCCTGAGGGGCATCGGGTACACCCCTTCCCCAATATCCCTCGCGTACCGGGGGAAACCCTAGAACTTGTTCGGGCAACAGCGGTGGCATCGTCACACTCCCTCTTGAGGGTGTTGCTTGGGGCGCGGCGCTTCGGGATGCTGGGAGCGTGGTGGTACTTCTTTGGAGGGTGTAGCGGTTGCCGGACTTCCCTTCTTCGTTGATCTACCGTTGTCAGCATTTATTTCTCTTTCTTCTTCTTCTTTTTCTTTTGGGCTTATCTGTGCTGCGGCCCCAGCGAGTTGGATGTATCGGATGTTTGCTTTATAATATAAAGCGGGGGAAACCCTTTTTCGTCAAATGGAATTCATTCATCCCATCTTTCTTCCAGAACTTTCTTACGTACCTTCTCTGCGCCAGCGGTTGTTCCGACGGCCACCACCGCCGTTGTTGCCGCCGTTACCCCCGCCACCTTGCCGACCATTGCCGGGGTAGGAGGAGTTGCGGTCGAAGCCACCGTTGGGGCCGCCGTTGCTCCTTTAACGGCCTTGCCCGGGCTGGCCGTTGCCATCGGCCGGGCGACCCCCACCCTAGGAGGGGTAGGGCTCCGAGTAGGGAGCGCGTCCGCCATGGCCGTAGGGGCCCGAGCGAGTCACGGCGTTAGCCGAGGGAGTCCACCCCTCCACCGCACTCTACTGTGCCTGCAACGCCTCGAAGGACAGAACCAATGAGTAAAAGCTGGAGTAGGGCATGGGTGCGTTACTCACACCCAAGGAGGCGGCGATGGAGTTGTAGGCGGAGCCGAGGCCGGTGAGGATGTGATCGATAAGCTCATCATCGCGGATCGGGGAGCCGGCGGCGGCCATAGTGTCGGCAAGCGCCTTCATCTTGTGCATGTACTCCGCGGCCGACAGATCGTCCTTCCTCAGCGACTGAAGTTGCCGCCGGATGTGACGGACATTGGCGCGGCTCTGGGCGCCAAACATGACGGCAACGGCTGTCCACACCGCATGCGCAGACTCGCAGCCAACGAGTTGGCATGCAATATCCTCATCCATGGAGGTGAGAAGGAGCCCCTTGACGCGCTGATCTTGAACCCACCATTGGTGGTACTCTGGGTTGTCAACGGCGGTAGCAGCGTCGCCGGTGCCGACAACGAGTGTTATGGCCGGTGCCGCCTTGGTGCCATCGAGGTGTCCGTGGAGGTTGGCACCGGCAAGGACAGTGCTGGTGATGCCTCCCCAAAGCATGAACTTGTCGCGACCGAGGCGGACGGAGATCGTCGGGACGGGGAGCGCGGCGGGGATCATGGCGACGGGGGACGAGACGAGGGCGCCGGCAGTTTGGCCAGTGGAGAGGGCGGAAGACAACATCGCTGCGGTGGCGTGGAGAGGAACATCATGCGGCGGCAGCTGAAGGAGAAGCGGCGGCGGCGCGGATGGAACAACGTGCGCAGCGGCGGCGCGGAGAGGAGCGGCGCGCGGCAGCGGCGCTGGAGGTGAGAGAGGCGGCGGCGGGCGGCGGAGTGGATCGGGCGGCGGCGGCGAGAGGGGCGTGCGGCGGCAGCCGAACCCTGTCTAATACCAAGTTGAAACACAGGGTTTAGGGTTTTGCGTGGGTGGCTAACATCCAGCCTTACGTCTCAATATATAGATGATCAAAATACAATTATATACGTATATAAATATGAGTACATGTGCAATATGCTAGACCCTATTTTACAGTGATTCTTTTGACCACCACAACATGCATACTCTTAATTTTTATTCAGAGCTTCTATGTGTCTTCTAGAAATAATTCAGTTGATACATTCTTAATACTAGTATTATACTTTTTTGCTGGTTTTCTGAGATTTATTAGCATATTCACATCTCTACATCAAAATTTTATGTACTTAACAACCGGCCGCGCGCTGACCCTTGTCGATCGGTATCCAGCAGCAGTATATATTGTCCTGATCAATTCGCTCTTCTTGCACTATGTTCCAGTTTGATTGATGGATGTAATACTCCTATTTGGCCACCGTTTCAGCCTTAAGATGGCCGGCAAAATGCTTGGTATTTTATTAACCTGATGAATAAGTTATGATGGATTTGGAACTGGACCAGTAGTTAACTGACCACATTTCCAGGCTTTAAAAGTACAAGTGGCCGGCAAGATGCTAATAGGGTTCTCCCTGTTGGAACCCGGGGTCAGAAAGCATACGTTATTTTTAACTAATTCGCTGACACTCGGGCGCAGTCTCTTTATGCACATGCTAATTCACTACTCCCCGTAAGTAAGATATCATAATCGAGCCATCGTTAGGTGAGTTAACCAAAGCTTGCAACTAGCTAGATCCTCTTGGTGTGCTACTTTCGACCAGAAACGAGATATGCAGTGCGGGGACAACGAACAGAGGGATCGATGGATGCGGGGCAGTGAGTGACGCTTTTCGAAAATCCGAACTTCATAATTTTTCTGCGGGAAAATCTATTTGGAGTGCTGAAAAATGCTGCAGTTTGAACTTATATCTGTGCTGGAAATCTAGCTGGAGTAGTTCTAGTGATGCTGATGTACAAGTGGCTGTTCAAGATGCATTGTTGAAGGTATATTTTTCTGCTTTGGTTTTGTTAACCTGAGTTAAGTATGCTGCATACCGAGGTTCCCTCCGTGTTTTCGCCTGACACTAGCTGTTCTTAATTCGCTTGCACCAAACACTAGCTCACCTCTTTCGATGCGGATGCACATGCTAGCGCGTGATCAATTCATGTGCCTTCCATCGTTGGCTGAGCAAAACAAATCTCAAGCTTGCTCATCTTCATTTTCCTGCTAACTAGCTGCCCTTGTCTGAGCTATTCTCTCTACCACTCCAAAGTTCAAAAGATACCAGCAACACCCACGAGAGATTGATGTAGTTCAGCTACAAAGAGTAGAGAGCTCAATGGAGGTCGTGAGTGCCTCCCATGGCGTGTTTGTTCCCCTGCTGGGGAAGCTCACCACCTTGCTCACCGATGAGTGTGCTCGGCTGAAAGGGGTCCGCCGTGAGATCCGTTCCCTCAGGTCAGAGCTCGCCAGCATGCATGCTGCGCTGAAGGAGTACACCAAACTAGAAGATCCAAATGACCAAGTGAAGACATGGATATCACTCGTCAGGGAGTTGGCCTATGATACCGAGGATGCCTTCGACAAGTTCATCCTCCAGCTTGGCAGTGGAAGCCATCATGGTGGTTTCAAGGAGTTCTTTCGCAAGACCGCTCGTCGTATGAAGACACTTGGGTCTCGTCGTGGAATCGCTGCCCAAATTGATGACCTGAAAGATCGCATCAAGCAAGTGAAAGAGCTCAAGGATTGTTACAAGTTGAATGATGTTCCTTCTAGTACAACTGGCGCTGCAACTGTTGATCCCCGGCTGCATGCGGTCTTCGCTGAGGGGGCACACCTTGTGGGCGTGGATGGTCCAAGGGATGATTTTGCCAAGTGGATGCTGGAAGAAGGAAACAACACATCCAAACCTTGCAAGGTGTTGTCTATTGTTGGTTTTGGTGGACTGGGAAAAACAACACTGGCAAATGAAGTCTATCGCAAAATTCAAGGGCAATTTGATTGTAAGGCTTTCATATCGGTCTCGCAAAAACCAGATATAAAGAAAATTATGAAGGATGTGATCTCTCAAGTGTCATGCCAAGACGGATCCACAAAAGATACCACTGATTGGGATGAAATGAAGTCCATTTCAGAGCTAAGAGAATTACTGCAAAATAAAAGGTAACTTTGAGCTTCATTATTTCTCTTAACAGATGTTTCATGCATAGTTCCTCGTGTTTGACTCACTTATTGACATTCCACACAAAGGAAACAACTTGGTTGAAGTCGGCTTAAACAACTCTATGCATCCTTACCACCCACGTTAGAGAAGTATCATGTACCTAGCTATAAGATGCTTAAATTATGATATATTTGTCACCATGATATATATTTGTGTCCAAATCCTTCATTATATCGATTATTCTGCAGTTAATAAAGTATTCAAACTATTCACTCCCACATTTAAAGAACAACCTCCTAAAGTATGAGTATACTGTATATATTTGCATATCATCTTCATTTGAAATAGACTCCAGCATTCTAATAGTTTTCCAATACCATAAAGCAAAAGGTGTAAAATATTTTATGGTTGATTGTGACCCGGTAACAAGAAGTGAGTTCTAGTAATTGCTATGGTTTCATGAAGCTAGCATGCAACTGTATAGGGAAACATAAGCAATGAATGTCATACAGTTATTAACTACTCTAGTTAGGTATTATGTGTCTGGTGATGCAAAGGTCGGGCGTATAAATAATGTTACATTTTCTTAGAGAAGCAGTGTGTGTGAGTGCTAAAGCATAATGTCTTCTCATAATTGGTTGACATGATTTGCTAATTTTATAGGTATCTCATCATTATTGATGATGTATGGTGTGCACAAACATGGAACACTATCAAGTGTGCTTTCCCAGAAGATAATTGTTCTAGCAGAATTATAGCTACTACACGCATCATTGAGGTGGCAAAGTCGTGTTGTCCGGGTGGTCATGGCCGTGTGTATGAATTGGAAGCCCTAAGTGATATCCACTCCAGAAGATTGTTTTTCAGAAGATTATTTGCCTCTGAGGAAGATTTCCCTGAAATGTTGAAAGAAGTTTCTAATAAAATCCTAAAGAAATGTGGAGGCCTACCATTGGCAATTATCAGTATATCTGGTTTGCTAGCAAACCGACCAGCCATCAAGGAAGAGTGGGAGAAGGTTAAGAGGTCAATTGGTTCTGCACTGGAGAAAAGCAAGAGTTTAGAGGGTATGAGCAACATACTTTCTCTTAGCTACAATGATCTTGCACCTAATCTCAAGACTTGCTTGTTGTATCTAAGTTTGTTTCCCCAAGACCATGTGATTGACAGAAATAAGTTAGTGAGGCGATGGATATCAGAAGGCTTCATTTCTAAAGAGCGTGGACAGAGCAAGAAAGAGGTCGCTGAGAATTACTTCTATGAGCTTATCAACAAAAGTATGGTCCAACCGGTGGACATTGGATATGATGGCAAGGTCCGTGCCTGCCGAGTCCATGACATGATGCTAGAAATTATAATTTCAAAATCCGCTGAAGATAATTTTACCACTGTGGTAGGTGGAGGTCAAACGAGTTTGCAAAATCCTCAAGGTTTTATTCGGCGGCTATCAATCCAGTACATTGACAAGGAACTTGCATCTACACTAGCAAATGTAGATCTCAGTCATGTTCGAACTTTGATAGTAATGCCATCATGTTGCGTCAAACACTTGCCCAGTCTTGGTCGGTTTGAAGCTTTACGTGTTCTGGATTTTGAAGGTTGTAAGGATTTAGAGGACTGTGAGATGAAAGACGTGGACAAATTATTCCAGCTAAAGTACCTAAGCTTTATGGACACAGGTATATCAAAGCTACCATCAGGGATCATGATGCTAGGTAATCTAGAGACCCTAGATCTTAGGAATACATATGTGAAAGAGCTGCCTGCTGGAATTACTCGGTTGACTACACTACGACACCTAACTGTATTTCTGGAGAAGCTACCAAATGGAATTGGGGGCATGAGGAACTTACAGTTGATGCCAAAATTTATTATAACCTCGCAAGAAACAGATGTGTTGGAGGATCTCGGGAACCTGACAAGTTTGGAGGAACTCCATGTGGATCTTTGTGATAAAGTATCTTGCAAGGACAAGATATGTCAAAAAGAGATGTTCCTCTCCTCACTGTGCAAGCTTGGCAGCAGCAAACTCCGTTCTTTGAGAATAGGAGCATACAACAGGGGTTCCGTCGACTTCTTAGATTCTTGGTCCCCTCTGCCATCTTCTCTTCAAAGCTTTTGGGCGCCCAACCGCGATTCGTTCACAAACATTCCAAAGTGGATTACACCTGCACTCACCAACCTTGCCGACCTCTGCATCAGCTTAACTGAACTTACGGAAGATGGGCTGCTTACACTTGGGCAGCTCCCATCCTTACTCTGCCTCCAACTATGGCTATCAGAGAAGTTTGTTGGTACAGCCCAAGCCACTTCTTTCCAAAATCTGAAGGTGCTTAACTTCACAGAAACAGAACGAGCATATGTTTCGTTCGTGAAAGGGTCTGCACCCAAGCTTGAGGAAATTAGGAACATGCCATTCAGTGTGTCAACGGCAGAAGCTGATGGCTTCTATTTAGGCATTCAGTATCTCCCATGTCTCGCACGAGTTAACATAGGGCTTGATGAGGAAGACGCGACACCTTCAGAATGCAAGGCTGCAGTTGCTGCAATCAGGAAGGAAGCAGGTATCAATCCCAACCATCCTGCAATTAGTATTTGGGGGGAACCAGATGAGCAAGGAAGATGGTGACATGGATGAGGATTAAAATGCTCCCAAACTGCAAGAGGTACAAATACGTATTCTGATCATTCCCCTTATCTCTTTTAAGCATCGTCCCATTTTACTTTTCTCTGGCAAAATGCATCTCACATCCTGAGCCCGTGTGTTTTTCTCAAATTCACATGTTATACTGTTGTCCCTTTGCCGATCCAGGATATTTGTTGAGCTGGCTTGCTTGCTTAGGATGTCATACCGAAGGAGGCACTTCCAGTCGACAAGCTGAAAACCCAAGCTGAAAACCGAAGCTGAAACTGAGGATGCTGCTACTTGCTATATACACTATGTTTTAATTGCCTCCGTTTCTTACATTGATGATTCAGACCTAAACTCTATCACTGCTAATAAGTTGAAGGTTCCCCCTGTCGGAACTTGTGGTCTGAATACCTAGGTTGTTGTTGTTGTTCATTCTCTTATACTCTATCCCCAGTAGCCTTATGCATTAGGCGGGACCAAAGCTCCATTTGCATTCAGGGTCTTTTTTTTTTGGTTGAATGTATACTTGATTTCTGTTTCCCTTGTTCCGAAAAAAGTTTTGTTGAATTACTGTGCTATGAACAGAGCAGATCTAGAATTAAACTGCGTACAAATCGCATATGTACGTGCGTACATATGCGATTTGTACAAATGGCAATTAGGAACAGTCAGTTCAATTCTGAAACAGCTAGGGACAAAGCACGCTGTAGTGCTCTCCTTCTGCATGTGTACGTGCGTACTTTTGTTCATGAATGGAAGAGTCTCGAAGCTATGTCTAGTACTTGAAAAGAAAAGGCTACAAGATTGAAAACGGATGCGGAAACGTACTGGGGAGCATGGCCTTAGTTGCTACTAGTTCCTAATTGCACTGCGTTCGATTGTCTCTGCTGTTTACCTATGACAGGTCAAACTTAATTTCCCAGTACATCAACTTGGTATGAAATCTAAATCTCCTTCTTCCCGTGCACTACTCATCAATCATTACAGAGACGGGCGAAAATGGGAGAGTACCCTGCATTCCTTGATCTGCCAGCTAATCGTCACATAAATCTCTTAAGCTATTAAGTAGTCCGCAAATTCAATAATCTATGAAATGAGCACAGCGTATGTGGGTGAACAGTTAATCGGACAAAGTTTAAAAGGAAAAGAGCCGAGAGGTATGCTTGTGTGTCTCCTCTGCTTTACTACTCTGTTTCCTCTCCTCTACTCTTCGGGCATGTGGCTGGCCTGTTTCCTGTGTATGATCTGTGTATTAAGATAAACGTATAGGCTGTACAGATAAGATTCTGGTAGTTAGCTATACGTGTAAAACAAGTTGTAGTATGTTGAGATTCTGTAAGTTGTTAGCCCCAGATTGTGGACGCAACAACCATTCCCCTGATGGCTATATAAGCACCACGCCCGGCACCCTTGGGTTGCATCGAGCCAAACCCCAAACCTCTCGCACTTTTCACAGTCCACACTCCACACGGACAGGCCAAGCAAGGTGTTGTGCTTTTGCTCGCAATTACTCGGCACGCAGCACACACTTTAACTGCCATTAAGTTGCACAACATTTTCTAGAATACATAATTCAAAAAATTTGAGGGAGACCCGCTAGCACTTGGAACTTTGAATTTTTGCCTATTATTTGTACTGAACATTGTAATGGTCATTGTGTTTGAGTAATGAATATGGATGAGGCACTACTGTTCTTTTAGTACTGGCACAAATAGATGAACTTTAAGCGTTTTCAATCATTGCAAGATCAAAAGAAAAGCTATAAGTGTTATCAAGACGAGAGTTTCCCATCACGAATGACTCATGGCACAACCCAACTATGATCTTATTTTTCTTTTAAAAACCAAGATACACGATTCAACGTGCTAATCAATGAGGTATGCCTCAGGTAGCCGACTTCCTGGGACAGACTAGTGAAACTTGCCCAACTGATGGAACATGGAAGATGCCCTTGTGCCTTGACCGCGCATATTTTTTTTTAAAGAAACGATGATCCCAAGAGAGAAACGACACTGCAGTGTCGCCATCGTCTGATCTGGATGACCAGATCCTATGGTTTCCCACGGAACAGTATAAATGGGTCAACAGTAGTTACACGGCGATGCCTTCATCAAGGTAACAACGCAGAACGCCGCCATCGCCCGCCTTTGGCTCGGTTCTCACTGACAACTATGTCTCCCGGCTTGCAGCGGGAACTAAATGACGGATTTCGAGATCTGACAACCCAGTCTTCAGGCCGACCACCTCCGACAAAGGAGATGACCACAACTGTCAAGCCTAGGGTCGCCGCCCCAGGCGTCCGCATGACGATGGAGAAGAACCGATCCGAGGTGGGAAACTCTAGATTCACCGCCGCTCGCCGTCGTTGGTCGGCCCCACGCTGCCCACACAGCCGTGGTGGCCCAGCCGGCACCGCAGTCCCATTAAGCCGCCGCCCAATTGTACCAACTCCACCTCCACGCAGGGCGCCCAGGGTCGTTGTCACGTCTCGGCCAGAGATCCCCTCATGGGGAGAAGGAGCGCCCGCCGTCCGCCGTCCGCAGGGCAAGCTTCACTCGCCGGCCTCCTCCGGTGGCGGCAGGGAAGCAAGGAGCTAGGGAGGGTCGGCTGCGGCGGCGGCGGCTAGGGTTCACCCGAGCCGCCACCGAGGGTGACGCAAGCGACTCAGGAGGGACAGACGATTAGGTGTTCCGCGCTGAAGTTGACGAGTCCCTGCTAGGCCATCACATGGACTATAATGTTCATCGGTCATGGCCTTTAGCTGTGCATATGTCGTCGTGCGCCTCCCAGTAGGCATTCCCGCATCACAACCCCTATGAACACCTTCGAGACTGAGGTGACATATCTTCAAATTGATGAAGTTGCCACAGACACTTCGATACATGAATTTCCCCATCCTCAAGCAGCTCACCTTATCTCGCGACTCCATCTCAGGGGACGCCTTCCACGGGATGCTCTCTAGCTGCCATGCATTGGAGAGCTTATACATATCTGAGGTTCGTTCTGTAAATTGTCTCTCTATTAGCTCGGCGACTCTTAGGAGCATCGGCTTCCATCATATCTATTTTGAGAAAGTAGAACCGGTCATCGAGGATGCTCCTTGCCTTGAAAGGTTATTATTGTCTTATGGTCACCGAGATGATCATGCGACTATCACGGTAATTAGGGCACCTAAACTTGAGACATTGGGCCCTTTCTTCCATGTCAGCTCCAAGCCCCTACTCTGCCAGGTAGCAGCAGAAACATCCTTGAATCTTGCACTTAGCATTCATACATGCAAAACATAATAAGTACATTATTATGTTCATTTGTGTTCACTTCAGGGAGTAAGCCAAGTTAGCTTGTCAAATCCGATGCGCACTGTGAAGGTTTTGGCTGTCAGGCCTTCTGGCTATCAATTGCAAGAAGTTCTTGACATTCTCAGGTGGTTCCCCTGTCTCGAAAAGCTCTATGTCATGGTTAGCACTCAACTTTACTTGATTTAAATGTCTTGTTTGATTAAGATAGTACCTAGTCCAGTTTGCAACAACGTATTAACATATGCCTCTTAATTTCATTTCACAGTTTGACATAAATGGCAAGAAGAATACAAAAATTGAGCCTCAGTATGACCCCCTACATCCAATTGAATGCCTTCAGACCAATCTCAAAAAGGTGGTGTTTAAGTCATTCATACGCTATAAGGAACAGACGGACTTTGCCAGGTTCTTTGTCTTGAATGCAAAAGCAGTAAACAAATTTGAAATTGAACTATACTGTGAATACAATAGTGAATGGGTAGCTTATCAACAGATGCTGCTACAAGTGAAAAACAGAGTTTCTCAAGATGCTCAATTTGAATACAAGAGTAGTCGTCGTCATACTGAGTTCTATCTCGATGAGCATATCCATGACATATTGGTGGCCGACCCCTTCAAATAGTGATAGAGAGCCTTGATGCCAAAGATCTTCCTGTCTTATGCTCATTTCATATACAATATTGATACCTAAAGATTGCATGGTGTTCCGGATAACTCTGCAATATTTTTATTCTAAAGTTCCTCTGCAATTATTTCTGCAGACGTGGACTCCGCTGGGGAAGGAGCGCGATGCTGAGCGTATGTCAGAGGCCATGACGCGCATCAAGACTATTCAGGCGATGGCAAGACAAGATCAGCCGAGTTGATGCAGCTTTTGGAGTCTCATGGGTCTTTTATGTTAGTTAGGTCTTATGCGCTGGATGATTTCATTGGTTGTAATATTTCCAACGCGCTGAACCTTATGTTCCGTCCTCTGCCGGGCGTTTCCTGAACGTTTCTCTTTTGCTGTCACTAAGTTGTAACTGTTGAACCTGGTGCCTATGGGCTTTATTAATTTAAAGCCGGACGCTTCTAGCGTCTACATTCCAAAAAAAAGTTCCTCTGCAATTCCAATAACTTATGAAGTTACTACTATTCAAACTGAAAATATGTCTTTGGATGCAAAAATAGTGCACCGCCAAAAAGTTCATGTCGAAAACTTACTGCCAAAGGTTATAAAGTGTGCTGGTCTAGAAACACAAACGTGTGTTGTCTTTTTTTAGTTGTATACAGAAATACTGGAAGTTTAATTGGTGATTTGATTTTCAGTGTACATATGACATTTTTTCGTTGCTTAGGAAAAGTTAATATGTTGCCTAGAGAGAGCTAGGCCCATATGATTTTCTAACTGCTTAGGAAGACGGTTTGATCTGGTAAGTTTGGTTACATCATTATGTCTATTTGCGACTTCAGCTGGAAGAACATCTTCAACTCGAGTGCTCTCCATCCAGAGGTGCAAGGGAGGCGCTTTGTATTTCCACTGCTCCCTAGGACCAAGATTTAGGAAGATGGTGGAGCGATTTCAACAAGGGGGAATCAATTGCGCAAGTGCAGTGTCGAACTATAGAGCGTTTTGTGCCTCTGTGCATGTCAAAACACATAACCGGAAACAGATACGACGTAATAGAATATATGCAAAACCGGATGTTTGCTTACGGCGTGTTTGGTTACTTTCTGAGCAGGGCCTGGTTGGGAGGACAAAAACGAGCCAGGCTGACTAGAGACTGGTCAAGTAAACACGAGGCAAAAAATGACGTCGTAAGATAGTTTGGTTGCCTACATATGAGGTCTTGTCATCGCGAAAGTAATTTTCACTCGATGTTTGGTTGTCTCGCTTGCAGGGTGAGATTAGGAGTTAACTAACGACTACACTTAAACCAAACACCACGGCTAGCATGACTGTACGATATCTCGCCTCAGTATGGCTTGTTGGAAACTGTCGATTCGGCCGTTCCCAGCATGCCAGGCCAAGAGATGTTTTAAGAACTGTGTTATGCAGGTCCAACAATATTTGCATGTAATTGATTTTGTGGGCTACCAGACACGTCCTTAGACCAAAAGACTTCGCATCCCGAGTGTTTCCTTTTTTTTTAATTCCGGAAAACTTCTGCTCATCGTTTATCCATACTTGCACTAGAAGGGACTGTGAAAAACGCAACATGAGCGAGGATGATGAGTAGGATGGTTTGGAGGAGGATGGAGACCCACATAGAGCGGAAGAAGTCGACAGCCGACACGTGAATCTGTCACAATTTTTATCCATAATAATCATAATAGTAGTACAAATTAAACGTGCCATTTTTTTAGCTTAGATGAATCGCGCCGTCCCACGACTCAGCTCAACAAGAGTTTATTCTAGCAAATCCAAACATATTGCTTGTCTAGGATAATTAATGCGATCGGATGAGATTCAGATCCTGAAATGTTGGAGGGAGGAGGTGCCGTCGAGGCGGACGCGGATTTTTAGAGCTTAGGCTCATGGACACCCTCTATCTATACCCTCCAATATAGCTTTGAGATCCGTGCTAGACAACTAACTTACTACGTAAAATTTTTTCTTTTTTGTTGCTTCGAAACAAAACAACATATGAACTTCAAACTTCGCAGAATAGAAAAATATTCTTGCTACAATGAGAGAAAAAACTTATAATTTTTTTGATGGATCTTAATATACAAAATGAGATTTTCTTTATTAAAAAATGTTATTTTTAATACTTATGATGGACGAAAAAATCTGAAAGTTTTTTCTCTCATTGTAGTAAGAATGTTTTGCTATCTTGCAAAAGTTTTAAGTTCATATGTTGTTTTATTTGAAAGAAACAAAAAGAAGAAGTTCTTGCACGAATCGCGATGCAGAGATGGATGGCCAGATAAGGGGGTGCATCTCTCCACAGGATATTTTCCCCGTCGAGGCCCTTAACCCTGTAGTGCCGGAACATCTCCTCCACCATGGTGCTCCTGTACCGTGCGCCACCGTCGCCGTCGATGACGATTGGCGCGAGCACCTTCTTGGACGACGCGCACGGCCGAATGAAGCAAGCCGCCGACACCCTGGGCCCCACGCTATTAGCAACCACGCGGTGCTCCACGCTCTTGAACCTGTCGTTGGACATGAGCTGCAGGTAGTCGCCGACGTTGACCACCAGCGCCCCCGCCACCGGCGGCACGTCAACCCACGCCGGCCGCTGCTTGTTGTCGTCGTCGTGGTCGACCAGCACCTGGAGACCGCCGACGGCGTCCTGGAGTAGCACGGTGAGGAAGCTAAGGTCGGAGTGCCTGGTGGTGCCTAGCGTGAGGTGCGGCTCCGGGCACGTTGGGTAGTAGTGGCCGCCCATGCTCAGCCGCTCCAGGCACATTGTCTCCTCCTCCAGGTAGCTTGGGTTCAGTCCCAGAGCCTCCGACAACAGCTCAAACAGTTTGCGGCCTAGCCGCTGCACCTGCCTAGCGTACTCCGGCGCCACGGCCATGCACGCCATCGGGATCTCCTCCGGTGTTGGCGGCAGCTTGAGAAACACGGTGTCACGCCAGTTGGCCGCCGGCGACGTGAATAGGTCAAAGTTGGAGTTGTACCGGACGCGTCGGCGGTGGTCCCGACTGTAGCACGGCCGCTTCGCCTCGGCTGGCGACTCATGGAAGCGGCGAACGGACGCCATCTAACCTAGCATGTTTATGTTTGCCAGAAAATTCAAATTTAAATATAGTTGATTCACACAACGCACCGGATCACACCCATGTCGGATCGCATTCCCGATCATAACCAAAAAAGGCAAATATGCTTACTTTTTACATGCCCGAATCCAAAAGAATATCAGTCTGGCAGTCCGTGCATTTCTGCCCTGCCGGACCGGCCATCCCAGGAAGCTCCTCCCCTATCAAGGAGGTGCCGTCGCCTCGCTTAGGTAGCGGCTGGATTGCACGATAATTCTGGCGTCGGCATCCAAAGAGTCGATATTCAAGGTCAATATATTGGCATCCTCGCATTGGTAGCAATCTTTACCCTCTTTTCCTTGAGCGCGACCTTCTTCTCCTCGAGCGCCGCCTTCCTCTCTTCGAGCTTGAGCTTCTTCTTCGTCGACTCCATCAATTGCTTGAACCTCTCCGCCTTCCTCTTCTTCTTGATTTCCGAGCGCTGCATGCATGTCTCCTCCTTCTTGGCCAAGATCTCTTCAAACTTCTCTGTCAGCTTGGCCGCCACACCTTCTCGCTTCGCCCTCTCCTCCCCCCACTTCTTGCCCGTAAATTTCTTCTAATATTCTTCAGCGGTTCTTGAGCTGGGTCGGTAGGTAACCGGTTTCTTCCTCGTTGGCTTAGGCGGCGGTCTTGGCAATGCAAAGGTTTCACTTCGACTGCCCATTCAACTGAACCAACAATGCATGACGGTGAGGTTCATTGATCGTTGTAAAGGCCACGTTGATCTACTTTTCTTGTAAGGCCGTAGCTGCAACAGTATGTATAATAGTATGAGTATTGATTTTGCAACAGTATATGTATTATAAACTATAAATTAGGTAGACGTGGCTCTTTACTGATCGTGCATGCAATATTAGCCATAAGTACTGCACGTGCTAGGGGGTGACCACAAACTATAAATTAGGTAGACGTGAACAGGCAACCTGCAGTCCGCGAGCATGGATGCGGGAGGATGCCATCTAACCTAGCATGTGCCGGATCACAGCCGTGCCGGATCGCATCCCCGATCATAACCAAAAAGGCAAATATGCTTACCTTTTACATGCCCGAATCCAAAAGAACATCAGTCCGGCAGTCCGTGAATTTCTGCCCTGCCGGACCGGCCATCCCAGCAAGCTCCTCCCCTATCAAGGAGGTGACGTCACCTCGCTTAGGTAGCGGGTGGGTTGCACGATAGTTCTGGCGTCGGTATCCAAAGAGTCGATATTCAAGGTCAATATATTGGCATCCTCGCATTGGTAGCAATCTTTACCCTCTTTTTCTTGAGCGCGACCTTCTTCTCCTCGAGCGCCGCCTTCCTCTCTTCGATCATGATCCTCCTCTCTTCGAGCTTGAGCTTCTTCTTCGTCGACTCCATCAACTGCTTGAGCCTCTCCGCCTTCCTCTCCTCCTTGATTTCCGAGCGCCTCATGCATGTCTCCTCCTTCTTCGGCTTCAAACTTCTCTATCAGCTTGGCCGCCACACCTTTTCGCTTCTTCCTCTCCTCCCTCCCCTGTCGTGGTCCTAAGACTGACAGTAAAAAGGGGGGTAGGTATGGAGAGGCAAGATCTCAGCTATGGTGAAGGTGTACACACGAGATTTACGAGTTCAGGCCCTTCATAGTGGAAGTAACAGCCCTACATCTCGGTGCCCGAAGGTGGTCGATTGGATTATGAGTGTGATATTACAGGGGGTGCGAACTCTTGTCCCAGAGGAGGGGGGTTGCTTATATAGAGTGCGCCAGGACCCTCGCCCACCTCCATTACAAGGGACTTAATGTACATAAAGTATGGGCGTTACTGGTAACGTCGGCCTTAAGTGCTATTAATGATCTTAAAGACTATGGAGTGAATCCCTGACCGCTACAGCGTTGAGTGACTCCTGGTCTTCGGTATGGTCGAGTGACTCTCCATATGGCCGAGTGGCGGTAGGGAGGAAGACCTCCGAGTGATGTGGCCGTCGAGTGGATTGCACTCGACGTGTACAATCGGGGCTCTCATGTTGTCTCTTGGTCCTTTTATCTTCCAGGGTAGCGACCTTGGGTAGGACGTATAGGTCAGGCCTATGACCCTACCCCAGGTCCGTATCCTTGTCAGTAGCCCCCGAATGGATTAAGGTGCGTGTGGAAAGTAGGTCAAAGTTGAACCTGCTCCGAGCTTCATGCCTTCGCGAGTGTTTCCTGCAAGACCGAACGGCCGCGTTGGTACTTCGGCGTCGACTTAGTCGCCTTGATCCATTCAGAGAGCTATTGACTGAACTGCTGACCTCACGCATCGAGCGCTGTGTCAGAGCACGAGATCTTGGGTGTGATTGTCTGCGGTGTATCCCGGATTTCGCGGGATACGAAATTTCGGAGAAGCGCGCGGGCCGGAGAGCGCCCAAATGGGCGGTCCGGATAAGTAGTGATGCCTCGATTACCGCGCCGCCTTTTTCGCCACGTACGCTGCGCGCAAATTTGCGGGATTTGACGGGATTGCCCGGTCCCACGCGCCAGTCACTCGGAAGTGACCCTATATAAGGTGACGGGGCCGAGGCGCTTGCACTGTGCACGCCAGCTCCTTCTTTCTCCTCCGCCTCTCCACCGCGTCCAGCGCCTCCGCTCTCGATGCCGCTGCTCCTCCGCCAAGGTGAATGACAAGACGGCAGCGCTAGAGCGCGCCAAGAAGGCGACAGGGGCGGCGAAGGGCAAGAAGCAGAGCCGCGGATCGTCGTCGCGCGCGGGGCTGCCAGCCAATCTCGTTTGCGTTTTCGTAGGTCGATTGAAGATTTTCTTGTTCTGACCAACCAATCCATGTGTCTTTCTAGTCCCACCTCTGCTGCCACTGACATGGACATTGACAAGCGCCAGGAGATGAAGAGGCCACCTCACGAGTCGATAAGTCTGATCGACCAAGCTTCGTTGAGTTGAGTAGATCGTCAATCGGCAGAGTTTCTGACATTTCTATCTTTCTGTAGTTCTGCAAGAAGTTGTTGTGCTCCCTGATGACGAAGAAGAGGCACCTCTATAGGAGAGGAGGAGGAGGAGTGGAAGCTCTGGCAGGAGGAGGCTTGAAGTTCAGGTCCCTCAGTCGACACCGGCGCTCGAGGAGGTGGTCGAACGCTCCGGAGAGCCTGTTCGGACCAGCGTCACGTTCGCCAGCGCGCTGATGACTGATCGAGCCGGCGGGCTCGACTGCTCCGACTCCTGCTTCTCCAGTGCAACTTCACGCCTCTGACTCAGCGACTGCTCAAGCTACTCTGCAACCATCACTTTTTTCTGCGTATCAGACTCCGGATGACTCGCCGAGTGCAGCTAGGGAAGCTCTTCGCCAGGTGAACCTTGTCATGGAGCAGGTGAAGGTGGTGCACGAGGCTAGCCATGTGGCCTACAACGCCAATACAGCTCTTCAGGCCAATGTTCAGGTCAGCAAAACTCCGACTGACTTTTCGAATGTTGTCTTACATCTGATCACCCACTGGGGTGTTTTGTTGCTTAGAGCCTGTAAAATTTTCCATGCCACTCGACTTGAGTTGATTCTTAGTAGGCTTTCTGAACCAGTGGGGGCACACTAAGTGCACCCACTGGGTGTAGTCCCCGAGACCACGGTCGACTGCTGGCAGTCGACTGAGGTCTTAGAATGTATCTTTTTTTTGAACTCACGCTGGGCAGACCCTGCTGAGTATTGATCTGAACCAGTAGGGGCACGCTAAGTGCACCCACTGGGTGTAGTCCCCGAGACTACTTGTTGGATATTTGATTCGACAGTAGTCTTAGAGTAGCTTTTCTCCGTTGATGCCCTTTATGTATGTCGACAGACATGTCACTTTTGCTGACTATAGAGGTCTTGTGATCTTGGAGCTCGTCTTTCGGAGTTAAAGAAGAAGCATATCAGTGTTGAACTTGACCTTGAACTTGCCAAGAAGAATCTCAAGACTGCTCAAGAAGAGACGGCTATCATGTGAGGTAACCATTCGACCGTCTGCTTAGTAGACTTTCCACTGCTTTTCATTCAATCTCTTAGAACCGAGTGACTTCACATAAGCAGATGTGCGTAGTGAAAACCGCCAACTTCAGGCTCATCTGAAGAGTGTTGTTTCTTTAGAGAGAATGAAGGAGGCATTGGAGAAGAAGGACCTGGACCTTGCTGCTACCCAAAAAGAAGCTCGTGAGAAGACGACGCTTGCGGACCAGAAGCTGGCTTCAGTCGGCAAGTTGGAGGACGAGAATGTGAAGTTGAAGACGGCCGTCTCGGACGCCAATCGGGAAGTCGAGCAACTGAGGAAGGACAAGGAGAACCTGACCACGGAAGTCGACGGTCTCAGGGCCAAGACGGGCAAGCTAGAGTCCCATTTGGAACAACTTGCGGCGAAGCTTGTCTTGAAGCTTGAAGGTATGATGTTCAGTTAGATAACTGTCATCGACAGAAATTTGCAATACTGTCGATTCATTATTTTTTGTGATGGAACAGAACTCTGTCAGGACTTTGAAGCTGAAACTGGACGGGTCGAGACAGGCCTCGACCCCATCAAGTGTCCCGTGAAAGACGAAGTTGCGATGAACTTGCTTCGACTGGAATCACGCATGGACGGCGCAGTCGACTATCTGGCTCGGCTGAAGGCCGCGATGGCCCGTGCGGACGCCGAAATCTGGCCTCAGGCAGAACTTCCTCAAAGTCTCGAGTCGCTGATGACTCGACTCAACCAAATCCCTGACCGAGTGCAAGAGTGGAAGAAGTCTTCTGCCCACTGTGGCGCTGACGTCGCTTTGTCACTGGTTCGCGTGCACTGCAAGGAGGCTAGAGAAGAGAAGCTGGCGGCCCTCAAGGTGGCGAATACGAAGAAGCACTCTTTCCAGGACTTCATGGACCCCTTCCTCAAGGTAGCTACCCGCATTGCCGACAGCATTGATCTTGACAGCTTCTGCGATCCATCCAGCCCTTCTCCCGTCGAGTGATGAAAAAAAACATTATGCTTCACTTTTATTTGCCTCGGAATGCCGAGTGACTCTGTAATCGTTAAAACGCCTTCGGGCCTGACGCCTGAGCACTTTTAATCTGCGGTTAGGAACTTCTGGATTTGCCTTTGAATTTGTTGGTTTACCTTCGAGTGAAATCCGTTCTTTTCTTGGATCGGTCTCTCTTTTTTTGACGCAGGTGCTGGAGAGGGATCAGTAGTCGAATCAGTTGGACGAACCTTGGGCAGCATCGATCAGCTCATCAGCGAGGTACTCAGCAATGGTCTTGACGTTCTGTCATCAGCAAGGGGCCAACCGTTGGTTGGGTGCACACAATCTCGTCCTTCTTCTTGATGGTGCAGCCCCCGTGGGGGGTGGGCGTCGTGGTCGACCTGCGACCCCGCTCACCACTCGGTAGGATTTTTCGGACTTAGGCAAGTACTGGACTGCGGCTAAGCCTCCGAATGGGAGGGCTGCTCACCACTCGGTAGGATTTCTCAAACTTAGGCGAGTACTGGACTGCAGCTAAGCCCCCGAGTGGGAGGATTGCTCACCACTCGGTAGGATTTTTCAAACTTAGGCGAGTACTGGACTGCAGCTAAGCCTCCGAGTGGGAGGATTGCTCACCACTCGGTAGGATTTTTCAAACTTAGGCGAGTTCTAGACTGCAGCTAAGCCCCCGAGTGGGAGGATTGCTCACCACTCGGTAGGATTTCTCAAACTTAGGCGAGTACTGGACTGCAGCTAAGCCCCCGAGCGGGAAGGCTGCTCACCACTTGGAAGGATTTTTCAAACTTAGGCAAGTATTGGACTGCAGCTAAGCCCCCGAGTGGGAGGATTGCTCACCACTCGGTAGGATTTTTCAAACTTAGGCGAGTACTGGACTACGACTAAGCCTCCGAGTGGGAGGATTGCTCACCACTCGGTAGGATTTCTCAAACTTAGGCGAGTACTGGACTGCAGCTAAGCCCCCGAGTGGGAGGATTTCTCACCACTCGATAGGATTTTTCAAACTTAGGCGAGTGCTGCTCACCCCAATCTCGTCCTTCTTCTTGACGGTGCAACCCCCGGGGGTATAAAGGGTCGAGATCGACCGATACCGTTTTGGAGGACTTTTTATTACTTAGGCGAGTACTGGACTGCATCTAAGCCTCCGAGTGAGAGGCAGACTCACCACTCGGTAGGATTTTCAACACTTAGGCGAGTACTGGACTGCAGCTAAGCCCCCGAATGAGAGGCTGACTCACCACTCGGTAGGATTTTCATCACTTAGGCGAGTACTGGACTGCAGCTAAGCCCCCGAGTGAGAGGCAGACTCACCACTCGGTAGGATTTTTATCACTTTGGCGAGTACTGTACTGCAGCTAAGCCCCCGAGTGAGAGGCAGACTCACCACTCGGTATGATTTTCATCACTTAGGCGAGTACTGGACTGCAGCTAAGCCCCCGAGTGAGAGGCGGACTCACCACTCGGTAGGATTTTCATCACTTAGGAGAGTACTAGACTGCAGCTAAGCCCCCGAGTGAGAGGCAGACTCACCACTCGGTAGGATTTTTAACACTTAGGCGAGTACTGGACTGCAGCTAAGCCCCCGAGTGAGAGGCAGACTCACCACTCGGTAGGATTTCTATCACTTCATCTTAGGCGAAACAGATTCGCAGCTAAGCCCCTGAGTGAGAGACAGACTCACCACTCGATAGGATTTTTATCACTTCATCTTAGGCAAAACAGATTCGCAGCTAAGGCGACACATACAAAAGAAATAAACAACAATCATTCGGAAGACTGTAAAATTATGTCATTTGATAATCAAACTAAGATGTACTTCTTATTACATCTCATCATTCTAAATACTTAAGAGTAAAAAGGGCGGAGCAGTTCCGCATTCTAGGCGCGTGGTTCATCTTTGTTGTGCTCGACGTTGAAGAGGCGATATGCTCCGTTGTGGAGCACCTTGGTGACGACTGTCGGTGTCAAAACCGGCGGATCTCGGGTAGGGGGTCCCGAACTGTGCGTCTAGGCGGATGGTAACAGGAGACAAGGGACACGATGTTTTTACCCAGGTTCGGGCCCTCTCGATGGAGGTAATACCCTACTCCTGCTTGATTAATATTGATGATATGGGTAGTACAAGAGTAGATCAACCACGAGATCGAGAGGCTAAACCCTAGAAGCTAGCCTATGGTATGATTGTTGTTCGCCCCACGGACTAAAACCCTTCGGTTTATATAGACACCGAATAGGGTTAGGGTTACACGAGTCGGTTACAATGGTAGGAAATCTACATATCCGTATCGCCAAGCTTGCCTTCCACGCCAAGGAAAGTCCTATCCGGACACGGGACGAAGTCTTCAATCTTGTATCTTCATAGTCCAGAGTCCGCCAACGGTGATAGTTCGCTATCCGGACACCCCTAATACAGACTCCTCAAGAGCCCTCAACCAGGCTTCAATGACGACGAGTCCGGGCGCGATATTGTCTTCGCATTGCAAGGCGGGTTCCTCCGAATACTTCATAGAAGATTTTGAACACAAGGATAGTGTCCGCTCGCAAAACAAGTTCCACATACCATTGTAGAGAGAATAACTTTTGCACAGATTCGCTGATGTATTCCGCGGCGTGACATCACACCACGGTCAGGCCTTTATTCGAATCGTTTTACCGTCCCACCTCAGTAGCGTTTAGCGAGGCGGTTTCCTTGGCACGTCTTATCAAAGCGTAGATCGTGCCCCCTTATTCCGGGATTCTCATCAATAAGGACGTGGGTAACCCAACCGCGCCATTGATTATGGCACTTGGGGGATAAGCGAGTTTTACCAGGCTGGCGGGGGACGCATAGCTTCGTCCGTCCATATAAGGGGATAAGGATCCACCTTTTCGCCTACGCCTTCTTCCTCCTTTGCTCATCCATTTCCGCGCACTCGAGCTCCAGCGCCCAAGTCCGCACATCCCACCTCAACCTTCTCCAACTATGTCCGGAGCGGGAGGCAAGTGGATGGCCTCCTCCGTCACGGAGGGGCACATCAAAAAGCTGCGTAAGGCCGGATACTTGTCCAGCGACATCGCGCACCAGCTCCCCGACGAGGGGCAACTCATTCCAACCCTCAGGCCCCATGAGAGGGTGGTGTTCCTCACCCACTTCCTCCGCGGACTAGGTTTTCCACTTCACCCATTTGTCCGGGGGCTCATGTTCTACTACGGCCTGGACTTCCATGATCTGGCCCCGAATTTCATCCTCAACATCTCGGCGTTCATCGTCGTGTGCGAGGCCTTCCTCTGCATCCAGCCCCACTTCGGCTTATGGCTGAAGATCTTCAATGTCAAGCCGAAGGTAGTGGGCGGCCGCCAAGCGGAGTGCGGAGATGCCATGATTGGCAAGATGGCCAAAGTCTTATGGCTCGAGGGCTCCTTTGTGGAGACCATAAAGGGGTGGCAATCGGGGTGGTTCTACATCACCGAGCCGAGCGACTCTCAATGGGCGGCGGCCCCCGAATTTCGATCTGGCTTCCCCACACGGCTCACATCATGGAAAGAGACGGGCCTGGCGTGGGGTGATTCTGAAGAGCTGTCCGGACTCCAAACCTGCGTTCGAAACCTGGTGGACAAGAATCTCAAGCTTGTCAACGTAATCCAGGTGATGCTCATCCGCCGGATTCTCCCATGCCAACAACGGGCCTTCAAATTGTGGGAGTTCGATCCGGCACAACACCAAACTCTGAAAAGGCTCTTCGACACTACGTACGAAGATGCCTGGAAGGTGCTGTTCAAGGGCGCCGAGGCTCCCACATCTGCTACCGAAGATCGTGGATTCAGCTCGCACCGCCAAGCCAGCGAGGTAAGTTATTTTACCCTTTATGGGACTCTTTCTTCATAGTTTGACTCTATGCGGGATCTAAAACTCCCTAACCTTTGACAGGACTGGCTGAAGACGTCCGGATAGATTAACTGTCCGCCCCCCTTGCCAGAAAACCCAGCGGACGCCCGTTTGACAGGGCTGCTGGCTCCGGCACCTCACGTGGTGCCGGAGAAGAAGGCCAAGAAGGGGGCCACGGGGACTCGAAGGAGCGCCCGACGCCAGGTGTTGTCGGACTCATCGTCTGACGACTCTGAGGCGGAATCCTCCTCTGAGGAAGAGGAGGAAGAAAAAGAAGCTTCTCCCCCAGCGGGGGGAGAGAAGAAAAGGAAGGCCGCCCCAACTGGGGAGGCCGGAGGGTCCAAGAAAGGAAGGACCCTTCCTCTGGACTTCTCCACCAACACCGACAATGACGAGGAGGAGTGGCCAACAAGGGCCAAGCCCCTGGCGAGATCGTAAGTGTCCGGACTCCGGAATAGTTCATGACTTTTTATTTGTCGCATAGTGTCTTCTAACGCCGAATATGACCATGCAGCCCGCCCAGGGACAGGCTCGCCGCCGTCGAGCGGCTCCTCGGGTTCGTCGGATGTGAATAGCACTTCACTTCGACCGCCTCCTCTCCTCGTGTCACCGACGACACCGCGGTGGAGTCCCAAAAGGGGCCCAGCCAGGAGGAGGTGGTCCTGGAGGCGCCGCAAGGCGACCTCCCGGACTCCGGGCGCAGAGGGGGTGAGACCCTAGAGGGCTCTAAGTCCGGCCCTGTGCCGGACTCCGTACCGGAACCTTCAGTGGTTCCGCAGTCTGACAAGTGGCCCCTTCGTAAGAAGGGTAAGACTGCGACGCCCGTGACTCCAATCCATCCGGAGGTACCGGATAGCTTGCTGGAGGCGCTTAACGGCGCCTCCATCGACAAGGAGCACCGCACTGTTATGAGTGTGGTGATCCAGAAAGTTCAGTCCGCCAAGAGCGGGCTGACTGAAGCCTGTACCAGCCTTCTAACAGGCTTTGAGGTAAGTTTAGAGTATGTAAAAATATTACCGCATAGACAGTAGCCCCTGATGCTTAGTTCGGTGTTCGGAAAGAAAAGCCGGACTAAGGATCTAAAAATATATACGCAGGAGTCTAACATAAGTATGTCAATATGCGAATGCAGGATGCGCTGTTGAGCTCGCAAAGACCGATCATGGAGGTCAATGCATTGAAGCGAGCCTCGGCGGTCGAGAACGAGCTCGGCCTTGCCAAGAAGCAGCTCGAGGACAGGGAAGGTAAGCAATACCTTATTAAAGAAATACCTTATAGAAAGGAATTGGTTGCAAAAAATGACAGGAATAACGTGGGCATTGTAGGGGCCACGAACGAGGTGGCGACCCTGAAGGAAGCGGTGTCCGCGGCCGAAAGCAAAGCGGCCCTGAGCGCACCGAGCAAAAGAAGCAGGAGGCGCGGGTGGCGGAGGTGCGGCAAGAGCTCCAGGCTCTTGTGGAAAAACACGAGAGTTTGGAGCGTGACTCGAAGACTCGAGAGTCCGAGCTTGCCTCGGCTCTTGAGAGTGCCAAAGCCGCTAAGGCCGATGCCCAAAAGGCCCTCCAAGAAATTGAATCATTAAAGAAGATAGCGACGGGTAAGGCATTCTTTGTGCAAAGCAAGCATGTGAAAGTGAATTACCTATTACTTACCCGAATCCGGAGCTCTCCAGGAGCATTCGCAGATCTGCCCCGTAGTGTATCTGATGCTGCCGCGTTCTACCGCGCCAAGGAGGGGAGCTCGACGGAGAAGGTGTTCTGGTCTCAGTATGCTGATGCCGAACATCCGGTGCCCCTGAGCGACCAGCTAAAGCAGCTGGTCGAGCTCCACAAGGTCGCCGAACAGGCCATGAAGGGCCTCATAGTTCGGCTGTGGCCATTGGAAGCCATGCACAGGAGCTACCGGGCTAGTGCGGCGGCTGGTGGACGCCTGTCCATGGATTGAAGTCATCAAGCGCTCCGTCTGCATTGAAGGTGCCCATCGGGCCCTTGCCCGTGCTAAATTGCATTGGGGCAAGCTGGATGCGGAGAAGCTTGTGACGGACGGGCCACCGAAGGGCAAGGAGCATCGCAAGCCCGAAATGTACTATGAGGGCGTCATGAAGGGTGCCCGCCATATAGCGGCGAATGCTCCAAAGATGTAATTTTGAATAGACTCTCATTTGTTATCCTGACGCTGAAAACTTGTTCATATCGCTAAGCAACGCCAGAATTTAAAATATTACCTTACGTGCGGCCGTTTATCAAATTTGAGAGATGGCAAGTCGTTGGCTTCAGCCCCATTCCACAGTGCTGGGGTGTTGGGATAAACTTGGCGCTCTTGTTCCCATTCTTGGGTCCTTCGAGGAGGCGCTCAACATAGCGAACAAGGCAACCGGACTTATAGTGCTTGAACACTCTCACTTAGCCATAGAATTCTATAATTTTAAATTTCGGCGAAGCCCCTAGTATTCGGAAGTCCGAGTTCGCGGCGCTATCCACGCCTTGGCCGGACAATGCCGACTCCTCGCTCTAAGCGGCATAAGTCTTTAGGGACCCGAAAAAACCTCTCGAACAGCGACCGGCTCTCGCCTTATCATAACGGTCAGTTTGAGCTTTCTCCACTGAGGTGCTCAACCCAGCTCAACCGGGGCACAATCGCAGTGGTTCTCCCAGCGCTAACTTAGCCGATATAATGGAACGTAAGGTACCAAAACATGGGAGCCGGGAAAACTCAACTATTGACCCAAGACATGATTCGGAGCCGATGCATATAATGCTATAAGTTCGGGGTGCCGCACTTGTGAAAGTGTTCGGACTTGTCACACCATGTTTTTGGGGTACATAAGCCCCTGGTGTATTGGCTGTACCAAATTGTACGGTTGCGCAATGTCATAAATGAACATATATAATGGGAAAGAATACAATAATAGGCAAGAGCTATATATTGGTTATTCAAAAGAAACTGCAAATAAAAGCAGAACGATACAAATTGTGCGATAAGTAAAGTACGGGACTTTTGACATGTCCCCCTTCCAGGGGTAAGTTTGCGGTGTGGTATGTAAAACAGGTATACTGCTCGTAATAGAGACCACCTGGACACTCGACGCAGTTTTCTGCTTCCCTGGCTGTTGCATCGTGTATTGGCGCGAATGCGGACAGGGCTTCGGAGAACAGAGTCCTGAAAGTAAAAGGAAGAAAAGAAAAAAGGAATGACACAAGCGGAGCCCCTAGTGCGGTCTAGCCGCGTGCAGGCGTGCCGTGGTCGTGGCCCGCCCCTATGCCCATGGTGCTTGAGGCGCAATTACGTGCGCGTAGTAATGGCTTCAGCGAGTTCGCGAGGGCTGGGGTTGGGGCTGCATTACTACGCTTGTTCGGAACGTGCGAGCGGTCTTGCTGTAGGTTACTCCGGCGCGCTTGGCGGTGTCCGATTGTTTATTGGTCGGATGGAGAATTGCCTTAAGAGGCTGTTCTGCACTTCTGCCGCAAGGGCGGCCGTATGCTCCTCCGTTTGGAGGGAGCGTTCGGTGTTTCTATTGACCGTGATTACGCCTCAAGGGCCTGGCATCTTGAGTTTGAGGTACGCGTAGTGCGGCACCGCATTGAGTTTTGCGAATGCGGTTCGTCCGAGCAGTGCGTGATAGCCGCTACGGAACGGGGCTATGTCGAAGATTAACTCCTCACTCCGGAAGTTATCCGGGGATCCGAAGACCACTTCAAGTGTAACGGAGCCTGTGCAGTTGGCCTCTACACCTGGAATGACGCCTTTAAAGGTCGTCTTTGTGGGTTTGATCCTTGACGGGTCTATGCCCATTTTGCGCACTGTATCCTGATAAATCAGGTTCAGGCTGCTGCCGCCGTCCATCAGGACTCTGGTGAGGTGAAATCCGTCAATAATTGGGTCAAGAACCAATGCGGCGAAACCGCCGTGATGGATGCTAGTGGGGTGGTCCCTTCGATCGAAGGTGATCGGGCAGGAAGACCATGGGTTGAACTTCGGGGCGACTGGCTCCATCGCGTATACGTCCCTTAGTGCGCGCTTCCGCTCCCTTTTGGGTATGTGGGTTGCGTATATCATGTTCACCATCCGCACTTGTGTGGGAAAGCCCTTCTGTCCTCTATTGTTCGGCAGCCGGGGCTCTTCCTCGTCATCGCTATGCAGCCCCTTGTCGTTGTTTTCAGCGCTTGGCTTGCCTGCTTGCTTGAACACCCAACAATCCATGTTGGTGTGGTTGGCTGGTTTTTCGGGGGTGCCATGTATCTGGCACAAGCGATCGAGTATTCGGTCCAAGTTGGACGGGCCCTGGGTATTTCTTTTCAATGGCTTCTTCCGTTGACCGGGTTTAGAGCCTCTGAATCCGGCATTTACTGTCGTATCTTCAACATTATCACCGTTAATGCGGCGTTTATGCTTGTTGCGACGCGACCTGCTATTGTTGTCCTTGGTATCCGAACTACCAGGGTGTTTGTCCAAGTTGTTGCTTCAAGATAGCCAGCTGTCCTCTCCCGCACAAAAGCGGGTCATGAGTGTGGTGAGGGCTGCCATGGATTTCTGATTTTCCTGTCCTAGGTGCCGGGCTAGCCACTCGTCGCGGATGTTGTGTTTGAAGGCTGCAAGGGCCTCTGCATCCGGACAGTCAACGATTTGATTTTTCTTGGTTAGGAACCATGTCCAGAATTGTCTGGCCCATTCTTCTGGCTGCTGAATTATGTGCCTGAGGTCATCGGCGTCTGGTGGTCGCACATATGTGCCCTGGAAGTTATCAAGGAATGCGGCTTCCAGGTCCTCCCAACAACCAATTGATTCTGCTGGCAAGCTGTTAAGCCAATGCCGAGCTGCTCCTTTAAGCTTGAGTGGGAGGTATTTGATGGCGTGTAGATCATCACCGCGGGCCATGTGGATATGGAGGAGGTAGTCCTCGATCCAAACCGCAGGATCTGTTGTGCCATCATATGATTCAATGTTTACGGGTTTGAAACCCTCGGGATTTGATGATCCATCACCGTGCGTGAAGCATAGTGGGTGTGCGGCGCCTCTGTATTGGGCTATATCACGACGCAGCTCAAATGAGCTTTGTCTACTGTGTTCGGCCCGGCCGGAGTTGTTGTATCCGGCGTGACGGTTATCATCACGTGTCGTGGGGCGCCCACGCGATCCGTAGATCGATCTTGTTTGCCTTGCCTTGTCCTCCAATATGTCTCGCAGTGCAGCGCGTTTCCCGTGCCTTGGTCGAGCTGACACCGAGTGCGGCTTGAATGGAGGTCTAGAGGCCTCTCTGTCGCGGCCACGGGGTGGCCGGTCGGCCGCATCATGCACTGGTGATGTAGGTTTGGGTGCTGTTTCCTCTAATTGGGGTAGCAGCCTGCGTTTTGGGTATCTCTTGGAGGGCGTTCGAGTTCATACTCTTGGCTGCAAGGACTTGATCCATCTGTCACTAGCAAGTCTTGGTCAGCTCTAAGCTCTGCTGCTTTTCTTGAGGCTGCTTGCCGTGGCCATAAGCCTGCGTTTGAAAGCGCTCCTGTTGGCGGGATCCTCAGGCACGACAAATTAAATGCGTAAATCGAGGCTTGCCTCATCTTGGGAGGGAGGCATATAATTATCGTCCTCCACCTCCTCTCTGCCGCTCTATCATGAGGGCTGGCTTCTCCCTCCTCCTGTGCTGAATCCTGCTGGAGGGGCTTGTCTTCGGCACTGTCTGGGGTGTTATTATCTCCCGTGCCGGAATCACCATTTTTGCTGTGGCGGGATTTAGAGCAGCGCCCGGCGCTTGGCGCTTGGGCTGCTTCTTGGAGGGTCATCCTCCGTTGTTCCATCGTCGTTCCCATCTTTTGGGATGTCCACCATGTATATGTCGTATGACGAGGTGGCCTTCCGATTGCCTCAGAGGCGCTGGTTCTTGGTCGTCTCCAACATCGTTGAGGAGTCTGGATTAGGGGTGTCCGGATAGCGGACTACCATCATCACCGAACTATCATTGGCGGACTATCATCATCGACCGGACTCCAAGACTATGAAGATACAAGATTGAAGACTTCGCCCGTGTCCGGATGGGACTTTCCTTGGCGTGGAAGGCAAGCTTAGCGTCTGGATATGTAGATCTCCTACCATTGTAACCGACTCTATGTAACCCTAGCCCTCTCCGGTGTCTATATAAACCGGATGGCTCTAGTCCGTAGGACGAACAACAACCACGACAATCATATCATAGGCTAGCTTCTAGGGTTTAGCCTCCTTGATCTCGTGGTAGATCCACTCTTGTAAACATCCACAATATCAATATCAATCAAGCAGGGCGTAGGGTTTTACCTCCATCAAGAGGGCCCGAACTGGGTAAAACATCGTGTCCCTTGTCTCCTGTTACCATCCGCCTAGCGAACAGTTGGGACCCCCTACCGAGATCCGCGGTTTGACACCGACATTGGTGCTTTCATTGAGAGTTCCTGCGTGTCGTCACCGATAGGCTTGATGGCCTCTTCAATCGACAACGACGCAGTCCTGGGTAAGACTTTTCTCCCGGACAGATCTTCGTGATTCGGGCGGCCGCATCTGCAGGCCAACTCACTTGGCCATCTGGAGCAGATCGAAAGCTACGCCCTGGCCGTCGAGTCAGGTTTGAAGCCTAAACTTCACGGCCGATATCCGGGGACTTGATCTTCGATGGATCTGAGCCGCAGCCAAGCGTGCCACGCTGTCACGATGGGCATGACCTAACTCTGCTGCCGGACAGCACCTTGGAGGCCGCACACGAATCCGGTCCGACCCATAGTCCGGAGCCGATCGCTCGGATCGAGGACGGATGGCTGGACACCGCCTCGGGAGCTGCAACTTCTACGGTGATGGAGCCGAACACTTACCTTGTCCCGCATCAAGCTCATGACTCCGAGGTGTCGGACTCTCTGCCGGACTCCGAACCTCCTGCGCCCCTACCAGTCGAATCCGATTGGGCGCCGATCATGGAATTCACCGCTGCGGACATCTTTCCTTTTCGCCCTTGGCGATATCATAAATTCACTGAAGCATCTCTCGCTATCCGGAGAGCCTGTTCGAACTCACGGCCGGGATGGTTGGGACGCGGACGACGAAGAAATTCAGAGCCCACCACCACCCACTTCGTAGCCACCGTCGACGATTTAACCGACGTACTCCACTACGACTCCGAAGACATCGACGGTATGGACGAGGATGCCGGAGACTACCAAGAACCAGTGCCTACAGGACACTGGAAGACCACCTCGTCATACGACATATACATGGTGGACGCCCCAAAAGATGGGGACGGCGAAGAAGCAGCGGAGGCCGATTCCTTAAAGAAACAGCCCAAGCGCCGGCGTCGTGGCGCCGCTCTAAATCCCGCCACGACAAGAATGGAGATTCCGCACGGAGATAATATACCCCGAAAGTGCGAAGACAACCCCTCAAAGACGATCCAGCGCAGGAGGAGGCGAAGCAAACCCTCACGAAAGGGCGGCAGGCGAAGAGGTCGAGGATGACAATTACTTACCTCCCTCCGGAGACGAGGCAAGCCTCGACAGCGGCAATTCGTCGTGCTCGAGGATCCCGTCGAACAAGAGCATTTCAGACGCAGGCTAATGGCCACGACAAACAGCCTAAAGAAAAAGCAGCAACAGCTTCAAGCTGATCAAGACCTCTTGGCGACAGATGGACCGAGGTCCTCGCGGCGAAAGTATTAACTCGAACGCCCCTCAAAAGTTACCCAAAGCGCAAGTTGCTCCCCGATTAGAGGAGGAAGCGTACAAACCTGCATCACCAGCGCTGTCGGCAGACCGACCACCTCGTGGCGCGGCGAGAGAGGCGTGCAAGCCCTCCACCAAAACCGTACCCCGACATCACTCAAAAAGCATGAAGCCACGGGGGAACGCGCCGGACTTGCGAGATATATTGGAGGACAAGGCAAGACAATCCAGATCTATCTATGGATCACGTGGGCACCCCAAGACCCACGACGAATACCGTCGCGCCGGATACAACTACTCCGGCCGGGCCGAACACAGCAGACAACGCTCTCTCGAGCTACGTCGCGATATTGCTCAATACAGAGGTGCCGCACACCCACTATGCTTCACTGACGAAGTAATGGATCATCAAATCCCTGAAGGGTTTAAACCCGTTAATATCGAATCCTACGATGGCACAACAGACCCAGCGGTTTGGATTGAGGATTATCTCCTCCATATACATATGGCCCACGGCGACGATCTTCACGCCATCAAATATCTCCCGCTCAAGCTTAAAGGACCAGCTCGGCATTGGCTTAACAGCCTGCCCGCAGAGTCAATTGGATGCTAGGAAGACCTGGAAGCCGCATTCCTCGACAACTTCCAGGGCACGTATGTGCGACCACCGGACGTAGATGACCTAAGCCACATAATCCAGCAGCCAGACGAATCGGCCAGGCAATTCTGGACACGGTTCTTAACAAAGAAAAATCAAATCGTCGACTGTCCGGATGCAGAGGCCCTCGCTGCCTTCAAACATAACATCCACGACGAGTGGCTGGCCCGCACCTAGGGCGGGAGAAGCGAAATCCATGGCAGCCCTCACATCACTCATGACCCGCTTACATGCGGGAGAGGATAGCTGGCTAGCTCGCTGCAACAACCTCGGCAAAAACGCTGGCAGTCCGGATACCAAGGACCGCAATGGCAGGTTGCGTCGAAACAAAAACAAACGCCGCATTAACGGCGACAGCAATGAGGATAGGGCAGTCAATGCCGGATTCCGAGGCTCCAAGCCCGGTCAACGGAAGAAGCCATTCAAAAGAACCACTCCGGGCCCGTCCAATTTGGACCGAATACTCGACCGCTCCTGTCAAATACAAGGAACCCCCGAAAAGCCAGCTAACCACACCAACGGAGATTGTTGGGTATTCAAGCAGGCAGGCAAATTAATCGCCGAAAACAGTGACAAGGGGCTACACAGCGATGACGAGGAAGAGACCCGGCCGCCGAGCAACAGAGGACAAAAGGGATGCCCCCCTCAAGTTCGGACGGTAAACATGATATACGCAACGCATATTCCCAAGAGGGAGCGGAAGCGTGCACTAAGGGACGTATACGCGATGGAGCCAGTCGCCCCAAAATTCAACCCATGGTCCTCTTGTCCGATCACTTTCGATCGAAGAGACCATCCGACCAGTATCCACCATGGCGGATTCGCCGCATTGGTTTTAGACCCAATCGTCGATGGATTTCACCTCACGAGAGTCCCGATGGACGGCGGCAGAGCTGAACCTGCTTTATCGGGATACAAGTCGCAAGATGGGCATAGACCCTTCAAGGATTAAACCTACAAAGACAACCTTCAAAGGCGTCATACCAGGTGTCGAGGCCAATTGTACAGGCTCGATTACATCGAAGTGGTCTTCGGATCCCGGATAATTTCCGAGCGAGAGTTAATCTTTGACATAGTCCCGTCCGCGATGGCTATCACGCTCTGCTTCGGACGAACCGCGTTTGCAAAATTCAACGCGTGCCGCATTATGCATACCTTAAGCTCAAGATGCCGGCCCTCGTGGAGTCATCACGGTCAATGGAAACACGAACGCTCCCTCGAGCGGAGGAACATACAGCGGCTCGCGGCGAAGTCTGAGCAGCCTTTTAAGGCAATTCTCGAGTCCGGCCGTTAAGCGACCGGACATGGCCAAACGCGCCGGAGCAACATCAACCAAGACCACCAGCACGTTCCGAGCACGCGTAGCAATGCGGCCTCAACCCCAGCCCTCGCGAAATTGTAAGACAAACTCTCTGCGTACATAATTACGCCTTGGAGATACCATGGGCATAGGGGAAAGGCACAACCACAACATACCAGTGCGGTTCGACCACACCAGGGCTCCCAAGTGTGTCGCTCTTTTTTCTTTTATTTCTCTCTTTTTATACAGAACTCTGTCCGGCGGCGAACCTGCCGAACTCATGATGCAACAGCCAGGGAAGGACAAAGGCCGCGACGAACACTCAGGTGGTCTCCATCACGAGCATTAAATTTGTTAAATACAACATTCCGCGGCCTACCCTGGAGGGAGACGCCTTTAATTCGTCCAATCCCTTGCTTTCCGCACTATTTGTATCATTCCGCACTCATAGCATATCTTCTCGAATAAAATGCAGCACTTTTTGCCCATAATTGCATTACCTTATATATATATGTTCATTTACGACATGTTGCACCCAGACATTTTGGTGCGGCCAAATACACCGAGGGCTTATGTTCCCGCATTATGGTGTGATAAAGTCGAACACTTTCACAAGTGCGACACCCGAACTTATAGCATTATATGAATCGGCTCGAATCATGTCTTGGGTCAATAGTTGGGTTTGCCTGGCTCCCATGTTTGGCACCTTACGTTCCGTTCTATCGGCTAAGGTAGCCTTGGGAGAACCACTGCGATTGCGCCCGGTTGAGCAGGTTAACGCCTCGATGGAAAGCTAAAACTGACTGTCATGATAAGGCGAGAGACTGGTCGCTGTTCGAGAGGTCCTTTCGGGTCCTTAAAGACCTACGCCGCTTCGAGCGAAGTTCCGGATAATGTCCGATGAAGGCGTGGATAGCGCCCCTAATTCGGTCCTCCGAATACTAGGGGCTTCGCCGAAATTTAAAATTATAGAATTCTATGGCTAAGTGAGAGTGTTCAAGCACTATAAGTCCGGTTGCCTTGTTCGTTGTGTTGAGCGCCTCCCTAGATGGACCCAAAAATGGGAACAAGAGTGCTCAAGTTTATCCCGAACACCCCAGCACTCGTGGCATGGGGGCTGAAGCCGACGACTTGCCATCTCTCAGATTTAATAAACGGCCACACAGAAGGTAATATTTTAAATTAACAAGCGTTGCTTAGCGCATATGAACAAAGTTTTCAGCGCACAGGATAACACATTGCGAATTTACCCAATAATTACATCCCTGGGGCACTCATCCGCAATATTGCGGGCACCCTTCAGGACAGTCTTATAGTACATCTCGGGCGTACGATATTCCTTGCCCGCTGGTGGCGCGTCAGTGATTAGCTTCTCCGCATCCAGCTTGCCCCAATGCACCTTTGCGCGGGCAAGGGCCCGACGAGCACCTTCAATACAGGCGGAGCGCTTGATAACCTCCACCCAGGGGCACGCATCCACCAGCCGCCGCCGACGAGGCGAAGTAGCTCCTGGCATGGCCTCTCCAGGCCACAACCGGACTATGAGGCCCTTCATGGCCTGCTCGGCCACCTTGTGAAGCTCGACCAGCTGCTTCAGCTGGTCGCTAGGGGGCACCGGATGGCCGGCCTCAACATACTGAGACCAGAAGACCTTCTCCGTTGAGCTCCCCTCCTCGGCTCGGTAGAATGCGGCGGCATCAGACACGCTGCGAGGCAGATCTGCAAACGCCCCTGGAGAGCTCCGAATTTGGGTAAGTAACACGTAATTTACATTCACATGCTTGCTTTGCATGAAAAATGCCTTACCGCCGCTATCTTCCTCATCAACTCAATCTCCTGAAGGGACTTATGGGCATCGGCCTTGGCAGTTTTGGCACTTTCGAGAGCCGAGGCAAGCTCGGACTCTCGAGTCTTTGAGTCACGCTCCAAACTCTCATGCTTTTCCATGAGAGCCTGGAGCTCTTGCTGAACCACCGCCACCCGCGCCTCTTGCTTTTCTCGCTCTGCCCGTTCCGTGGCCGCATTACGTTCGGCCGCGGACACGGCCTCCTTCAGGGTCGCCACCTCGTTCGTGGCCCCTGCAGTACCCATGTTATCCTTATTTTTTTTGTTGCAACCTAAATCCTTTTCTGTAAGGTACAAGTTCAAAGTGGTGTTACTCACCTTCTTTGTCCTGGAGCTGCTTCCTGGCGCGGCCGAGCTCTTGCTCGGACCGCTCGAGCTCCTGCTTCAAAGCACCGACCTCCGCAATCAGTGCGGCAGAGGTCAGCAGCGCAGCCTGCAACCCATATTGACATAATTTTTTAGCAACCCTGCGTATATCTTCTTTTTTTCAGATCCTCAGTCCGGTTTTTCTTCCCCAACACCGAACCGAGCATCAGGGGCTACTGTCTATGCGGTATTACATTGCATATTTTTAACTTCTTACCTCAAAGCCTGATAGAAGGCTATGAGGCTTCGGTCAGCCCGCTCTTGGCGAAGCTGCACCTTCGGATCACCGCACTCATAATAGTGCGGTGTTCTTCCTCGATGGAAGCACTCTGCAGCGCCCCAACAAATTGCCCGGCGCCCCGGTTGGGACGGAAGCCGCCGGCGTCACGGTCTTGCCCTTCGTTGAAGGGCTGCGGCGGACTCGGAACCACTGCGGGTTACGATATGGAGTCCGCGCAAAGTCGGGAGGACGCCTTTGCGGCACCTCCGAGCCTCCCCGATGGGTCCCTTCTTGGGATCCCACCTCGGCGTCCTCAGTGTCGCGAGGGGTGGAGGCGGTCGGGATGGAGTCTACATCAGACGGAGCCAACGACCCGCTCGATGAAGCGGGGAGATCATCACTGGCCGGACTTCAGGAAGCATGCGGCATCAGAATGACGCTATGTGACGCAGAAAAAGAAATTATAAACCATTCAGGAATCTGGATACTTACGATCTCGCCGGAGGCCTGGCCCTTGAAGGCCATTCTTCCTCGCCAACGTTGATGTTGGCGGAGCTGTCCGGGGGAATAGTCCTTCCCCTCTTGGACCCTTCGGCCTCCCTTGTTGGGGAAGCCTTCCTCTTCCTCTCTCCCTCCTCTAGGAGAGAGTCCTCTTTCTCCTCCTCATTTTCGGGGGAGGAGTCCGCCCTGGAATCGCCGGACACCTGAAAACGGGAACTCTTTCGAGCACCCGTGGCCTCCTTCTTGGCCTTCTTCTCCGGCACCACGTGCGGTGCCGGAACAAGCAGCCTCGCTAGACGAGCGTCTACTGGATTTTCTAGCATAGGAGCCGGACAGATAATCTGCTCAGCCTTCCTTATCCAGTCCTGTCAAAGGAAAGGGGGAAATTAAAACCGTGATAGAGTCAAACTATGAAAAGCAAGTGTCCGTAAAGGGTAGAATCACTTACCTCGTTGGCTTGGCGCTGCGGCGAAATCCGCGATCTTGATCAGCGGATGCGGGGCCAGCGCCCTTGAACAGCACCCTCCAGCGCCTTCAGACGTCAGGTCGAAGAGCCCGCTCGGCTCTGGTGCTGTTCCGGATCGAACTCCACAGATTGAATGCCCGCTCTTGGCATGGGAGAATCCGCGACGAGCATGACTTGGACCACGTTAACCAACCTGAGCTTCTTCACCAGCTTCGGATACAGGCTTGAGTCCGTCAGCTCCTCCGAACTACCCACAGCAAGCCCTTCTCTTTCCGGAGGTGAGCTGCGTACCAGATCTGAACTCGGGGCCGCCGCCCATGTAGGGTCACGCGGCTCGGTGATATAGAACCACCCCGATTGCCACCTTGACGGATTCCACGAAGGCCCTTCAAACTAAAGGACATTGGGCATCTTGCCCAACATGGCGCCTCCGACTCCGCTTGAGTGCCCTTCACTACCTTCGCTTGACATTGAAGGTCTTGAGCCACAAGTCAAGTGGGGTTGGATGCAGAGGAAGGCCTACTTTACCACGATAAACGCCGAGATGTTGAGGATGAAGTTGGCGCCAGATCATGGAAATCCAGGCCGTAGTAGAACATGAGCCCCGGACAAAGGGGTGAAGTGGAAAGCCCAGTCCATGGAGGAAGTGGGGAAGGAAAACGACCCTCTCATGGGGGCAGGGGTGGGGATGAGCTGCCCCTCGTCGGGCAGCCGGGCGCTGATGTCGCCGGAGAGGTATCCGCGCCCGCAGTTTGGCGATGTGCTACTCCTTAACGGTGGAGGCCAACCATTTACCTCCCGCTCCGGACATGGTCGGAGAAGGTTGAGACGAGATGCGCGAACTTGGGCGCTGGAGCTCAAGTCTTGCGGAGATGGATAAGCAAAGGAGGAAGAAGGCGAGGTGAGAAGGTAAATCCTTATCCCTTATATGGGCGAGGCGAAGTCTACGCGCCCCCACCGCCTGGTAAAACTCGCTTATCTCCCAAGCGCCACCATCAATGGCGCGGTTGGGTTACCCACGTCCGTATTGATGAGAATCCGGATTAAGGGAAACACGATCTCGCTCGACAAGACGTGCCAAGGAAACGCGCCGCTAAATGCGCTGAGGTGGTAGAGTAAAAACGATTTAAATAATGGCTTGGTAGTGGCGTGATGTCACGCCAAGAAAAATGTCAGCAGATTGAACTTGTTTTTTTGCTCTCTGATGGAATGTGGAATTTATTTTGCGAGCGGACACTATCCTGGTGTTCACAATCTTCTATCATTCGGAGGAGGAACCCGCCTTGCAATGCCAAGCAATATACGCGCCGGACTTATCGTCATTGAAGCCTGGTTCAGGGGCTACTGAGGGAGACCTGGATTAGGGGGTGTCCGGATAGCGGACTACCATCATCAGCCGAACTATCATTGGCGGACTATCATCATCGACGGACTCCAAGACTATGAAGATACAAGATTGAAGACTTCGCCCCGTGTCCGGATGGGACTTTCCTTGGCGTGGAAGGCAAGCTTGGCGATACGGATATGTAGATCTCCTACCATTGTAACCGACTCTATGTAACCCTAGCCCTCTCCGGTGTCTATATAAACCGAATGGCTCTAGTCCGTAGGACAGAACAACAACCCTGACAATCATATCATAGGCTAGCTTCTAGGGTTTAGCCTCCTTGATCTCGTGGTAGATCCACTCTTGTAAACATCCACAATATCAATATCAATCAAGCAGGACGTAGGGTTTTACCTCCATCAAGAGGGCCCGAACCTGGGTAAAACATCGTGCCCCTTGTCTCCTGTTACCATCCGCCTAGACGCACAGTTTGGGACCCCCTACCCGAGATCCGCCGGTTTTGACACCGACAATCGTCGTCCATACCGTCCATGTCTTCGGAGTCGAAGTCGAGCATGTCGGTTAAATCATCGACAGTGGCTACAAAGTGGGTGGTGGGTGGGCGTTGAATTTCTTCGTCGCCCGCATCCCAACCTTCCTGACCGTAGTCCGGCCAGGGCTCTCCTGATAAAGAGAGAGACTTTAGTGAATTCAGGATGTCGCCAAAGGGCGAGTGCTTAAAGATGTCCGCGGCAGTGAACTCCATAACCGGCGCCCAATCGGATTCGATTGGCGGGCGCTGGAGGGTTGAGTCGGAGAGGAGTCCGGCACCTTGGAGTCACGGTCTTCGCAAAGGACAGGGATGGAGTTCGGCTCAATCGCCGTAGAGATCGTAGCCCCCAAGGTGGTGTCCAACCACTCGTCCTCGATCGACGGAGTCGGCTTCGAGCTAAGGGTCGGAGCTGACGCTGGTGCGGCCTCCAGGACAATGTTCGGCGGCGGAGCTAGATCGTGCCCATCGAGATAGTGCGGCACGCTTGGCTGTGGCTCGAATCCTTCGAAGATCAAGTCTCCGCGGATGTCGGCCGTGTAGTTCAAACTCCCAAATCTGACCTGATGGCCAGGGGCGTAGCTTTCGATCTGCTCCAGATGGCCAAGTGAATTGTCCCGCAGTGCAAAGCCGCCGAATACGAAGATCTGTCCGGGGAGGAAAGTCTCACCCTGGACCGCGTCGTTGCTGATGATTGAAGGAGCCGTCGGGCCTAAGGATGACGACACAGAGGAACTCTCAATGAAAGCACCAATGTCGTTGTCAAAACCGGCGGATCTCGGGTAGGGGGTCCCGAACTGTGCGTCTAGGCGGATGGTAACAGGAGACAAGGGACACGATGTTTTTACCCAGGTTCGGGCCCTCTCGATGGAGGTAATACCCTACTCCTGCTTGATTAATATTGATGATATGGGTAGTACAAGAGTAGATCTACCACGAGATCAGAGAGGCTAAACCCTAGAAGCTAGCCTATGGTATGATTGTTGTTCGCCCTACAGACTAAAACCCTTCGGTTTATATAGACACCGAATAGGGTTAGGGTTACAGAGTCGGTTACAATGGTAGGAAATCTACATATTCAGACGCCAAGCTTGCCTTCCACGCCAAGGAAAGTCCTATCCGGACACGGGACGAAGTCTTCAATCTTGTATCTTCATAGTCCAGGAGTCCGGCCGACGGTGATAGTTCGGCTATCCGGACACCCCCTAATCCAGGACTCCCTCAACGACGAAAGGGCCTTCCCAAGCGGGGGCGAGCTTATGTGGCTTCTGCTGGTCCACTCGGAGAACCAAGTCCCCTTCCTGGAACGCTCGACCCCTCACGTTCCTGGCATGGAATCGACGCAAGTCTTGTTGATAAATGGTCGACCGGATCAAGGCCATCTCTCTTTCTTCCTCCAGGACGTCGACTGCATCTTGTCGAGCTTGCTCTGCTTCCTCTTCTGAGAAGAGTTCGACTCGGGGAGCGTTGTGGAGCAAAATCGCTCGGCAAAACGGCTTCGGCCCCGTAGACTAAAAAGAATAGAGTCCGTCCAGTCGACCGATTGGGAGTTGTCCTCAGCCCCCAAAGCACTGATGGGAGCTCATCGACCCAAGCTTCTGCCGTGTGCTTGAGGTCACGCATCAACCGGGGCTTCAGTCCTTTGAGAATCAATCCATTCACTCGCTCAGCCTGCCCATTCGACTGAGGATGGGCGACCGAAGCGTAATCGACCCTCGTGCCTTAGGAAGCACAAAAGGCTCTGAATTCATCCGAGTCGAAGTTCGATCCATTGTCAGTGATGATGCTGTGCCGTACGCCATATCTGAATATCAATTCTCTGATGAAACTCACAGCAGTATTTGCTTCAAGGTTTTTAATGGGCTTGGCTTCGATCCACTTGGTAAACTTGTCGACTGCTACTAGCAGATGGGTAAACCCGCTCCTGCCGGTCCTCAGGGGTTCAACCATGTCCAATCCCCAAACAGCGAAAGGCCAGATGAGTGGAATGGTCTTCAGAGCTGATGCAGGTTTATGGGACATGTTGGAGTAAAACTGACAGCCTTCACACTTGTCCACTATTTCTTTTGTCGTCTCGTTGGCACGTGGCCAGTAAAACCCGGCTCGGCATGCTTTGGCCACTATGGTCCGAGAGGACGCATGGTGACCACAGGTCCCCGAGTGAATATCATTGAGGATAAATCGGCCTTCTTCTGGCATGATGCACTTCTGGCAGACCCCAGTTACACTTTCTCTGAACAACTGGCCTTTTATCATAGTAAAGGCTTTAGACTGTCGGACGATCTGTCGAGCCTCTTCTTCATCCTCTAGGAGTTCTTACCTAAGAATGTACGCAATGTATGGCACTGTTCAGTCGGGAGTGATGACAAAAATCTCCATGACTAAGTCGACCACGGCTAGGATTTCGACCTCAGTCGGATCTGTGGCACTCTTGGGCTGTGGTGATTCTTCGGTGAAAGGATCTTCCTGAACTGAAGGTGAATGAATATGTTCCAAAAACACATTTCGGGGAATGGCCTCTCTCTTTGATCCTATCTTTGCCAACTCATCTGTAGCTTGATTTTTCAGTCGGGGTATATGGTGAAGCTCCAAACCTTCAAACTACTTTTCCAGCTTTCTCACTGCATTACAATAACCAGTCATGGCTGGGCTCCTGACATCCCATTCCTTCATCACTTGATTAACCACCAAATCAGAGTCACCATAGACCATAAGGCGACGGACGACGAGTGAAATGGCCATACGCAACCCGTATAACAGTGCTTCATATTCGGCTTCATTATTGGAGGAATCAAAATGAATCTGGAGAACATAACTAAGTTTGTCTCCACGGGGGGATACCAATACTACCCCAGCGCCTGAACCATTCAGCATCTTGGATCCATCAAAGAACATAGTCCAATGCTCCGAGTGAACTTGAGTCGGCAACTGCTGCTCAATCCACTCGGCAAGGAAATCTGCAATTGCTTGGGACTTGATAGCCTTCTTTGCCTCAAACTTGATATCCAATGGAAGGAGTTCAATTGCCCATTTTGCCACTCGACCAGTTGCATCTCTATTATTCAGAATTTCAGATAATGGCACGTTGCTGACGACTGTAATGGAGTGGTCAGAGAAATAATGCGCAACCTTCTTCATGGTCATGTATATTCGATAGACAAGCTTCTGATAATGTGGATATTGTTGCTTGGATGGAGTCAAAACTTCAGAGAGGTAATAAACTAGGCGTTGAACCTTGTAAGCTTTTCCTTCCTCTTCTCGCTCGACCGTGAGTACCGTACTGACAACTTGTCCAGTGGTTGCAATGTAAAGCAGTAAAGGCTCTTTGCTGATTGGCGCAGCGAGCACCGGCTGGGTGGACAGCAGGGCTTTGAGCTCTACAAACGCTGCATCAGCTTCTTTAGTCCACTCGAACTTATCAGATTTCTTCATCAATCGGTAAAGAGGCAAGGCCTTTTCACCGAGACGAGAAATGAATCGACTCAAGGCGGCCAAACAATCAGTCAGCTTCTGCACGTCATGCACTCGCACGGGGTGCTTCATTCGGAGGATGGTATCAACTTTTTCTGGATTGGCATCGATCCCTCGTTCGGAAACGAGAAAACCGAGTAACTTTCCACCTGGAACTCCGAATGTACATTTCGACGGATTAAGCTTGATGTCGTACCTTCTTAGGTTGGCAAAGGTTTCTGCGAGGTCAGTCAATAAGTTGGAACCTTTGCGAGACTTGACCACAATGTCATCCATGTATGCTTCCACATTCCGACTGATTTGAGTGAGCAGGCACTTCTGAACCATTCTCATGAATGTAGCTCCAGCATTTTTAAGACCAAATAGCATGGTGACATAACAAAAGCACCCGAACGGGGTGATGAAGGCTGTTTTTATTTCATCGGGACCATACAGTGGGATCTGATGATACCTGGAATATGCATCTAAGAAAGATAAATGCTCACACCCTGCAGTCGAGTCAACAATCTGATCGATGCGAGGGAGAGGGAAGTGATCTTTCGGGCAGGCCCGATTTATATGCTTGAAATCAATGCACATACGAAGTGAATCATCCTTCTTGAGGACCATGACTACATTGGCTAACCACTCGGAGTGGTAGATTTCACGGATGAACTCTGCTGCCAACAGCCGAGCCACTTCTTCGCCAATTGCTTTTCTCTTCTGCGCGGGGGACCGCCGAAGGTGCTCTTTGACGGGTTTTACCTTGGGGTCGACACGCAAACGGTGCTCAGCCAGCCTCAGGTACACCCGCATGTCGAGGGTTTCCATGCAAAGATGTCCCAGTTCTCACGGAGGAACTGGATGAGCGCTTCTTCCTATTTGTTGTCGAGTGTCATTGATATATGAGTCGGTGCCGCATTGGGATCAGTCGGGTGAATATGAATCGGCTTCATTTCACCAGTCGACTGAAACACAGAGTCCGTAGCAGGCTTCTTGGCTCGGAGCAAATCACTCGGATCTGCACTCTTCTGATACTCTTGGAGTTCAACTGCTGCCATCTGTGCATCGGCGATTCTGGAACCTTTCTAGAAACACTCCTCTGCCTTCTGCCGATTGCCAGTAATTGTGATCACACCTTTGGGGCCAGACATCTTCATCTTGAGATACACATAACATGGTCGAGCCATAAAACATGCATATGCCGACCTACCCAGAATGGCATGATAGGCACTCTGGAAATCCACAACTTCAAATGTCAACTTCTCCTCACGGTAATGCTTGGAATCACCGAAAACCACGTCAAGGGTGATCTGGCCAAGAGATTCAGCTTTCTTTCCAGGAATAACACCATGAAAACTCATGTTGCTCTCGCTAAGTTTGGACATCAGAATGCCCGTCCCCTTCAAGGTTTCAGCGTAAAGGATGTTCAAACAACTGCCACCGTCCATCAGTACTTTGGTCAGTCGAATGCCTCCAACCACGGGGTCGACCACCAGTGCTTGCCTCCCAGGGGTGGCTTCTCGAGCAGGGTGGTCAGACTGGTCGAACGTGATGGATGTCTGAGACCATCTCAGGTATGTGGTCATCGCCGCCGGAGCAACCATATTTACTTCTCTGTTGATGACCTTCAATCGTCTCTTGCTCTAAACATCAGCAAAAATCATGAGAGTGGAATTGACTTTAGGATAACCATCGTCTTCCTCTTCTTCCTCGTCTTTGTCTGACTCTTTCTCCTTCTCACTGGGTTGTTTCTCTCAGAACTGCTAGATCAGGAGTCGACATTGTCGAGTGGTATGCTTCTGGTAAATGAGATTACCTTCTTCATCTTTCTTTGTGTGGATGTGACATGGCAAATCTAGCACATCATTCCCTGCTTGATCCTTTACCTTCTTAGGGGACCAGGGCCCCTTAGGTTTTCCCTTAAACTTTCCTTGAGTCACTGCTGCAATCTCTCCAGGTGCCGCTGGTTCGCTTTAACGCGCTCGCATTTCGATTGAGTTGCCCCACCGGCCTCTTGGCCGATTGGTTTGCTCTTCCCGCTACGGAGTCGATCCTCTTCTTCTCCGTTAGCGTATCGGGTTGCTACCTCCATCATCCGAGTCAGAGTCATATCCCCAGTCTGACCGAATTTCAAGACCAACTCTCTGTATTTGACGCCTTCCTTGAAAGCGCACACTGCCTGATGCTCTGAAACATTTTCGACGGTGTGATGCAAAGTGGACCACCTCTAGATAAAATCTCTGAAGGTCTCACTCGGCTTCTGAACACAATGCTGCAACTCGGTCAACCCCGCTGGTTGTTTGCAAGTGCCTTCAAAAGTTCTGACGAACACTCGAGCCAGTTCCTCCGAACTGTATATACTGCTCGGAGCCAACTGAGTCAACCACGCTCGGGCTGACCCTTCCAACATCAGAGGGAGATGTTTCATTGCAACCTCATCATTTCCACCGCCAATCTGTACAGTCACTCGGTAATCTTCAAGCCAAGTTTCAGGCTTGGATTCGCCGGTGAACTTACTGACTCCGGACGCCAACCTGAAGTTGGGAGGAATCACTGCTGCCCTGATGGCCCTGCTAAAACACTCGGGACCAGAAACATGCACTCGGCTGCCACTCGAACGATCTCTGTCAGGGTCTTCTCTGTGTGCTCTGTTCCGGTCGACCAGGCCTTGAACGAGGATAGACCTCGCGTCGAAGCCCGGTTCCCTTGGGTCGACTGAAGCCCTGCGCTCACCACTATGACGGCGCCTGTCATCGTTCCGCCGAGGCACATACGACGCACTCCTCGGGGGAGGCGTGGGTCCTCGACGACGATTGTCACGGTCGAGTGGATGATCATACTGCCCAAGACCTTCATGCTGCGGAGGCGATCTTGGGCTGTGAGCCGACTGAACCGTGTCCGCTGCAACGGATCTACTGTGAATCCTATTCCGCGACTGAGATACTGCTGTATTTTGCTCTCCTGCTGCCCTGAGCAGGGCCCGGATCTGCATCAACCCTCTGCCAGCTTCTGACTGGGAAGGTTGGATCGACTCTGCTATTCGGGCCGCAGCTGTGAGATTCTGAATCGGAGTGACGTATACCTTAGGTGGAGGCGGAAAAAGCTGTCGTCGACTGGACTCATGGATCCGCTCCTGAGCGCGCTCGTCGAGAGCCCACTGAAGGTTATCCAGTCGAGTGCGCTCAGCCAAATTAGCCAAGCGCACCTCCTCCAAGGCCCGAGCCTCGGGGGTTTCTCCAACAATGGGCGTGTGGAGTGCATCCATGTTGCGGCGACGAAATTCTTCCCTCTGCTGCGAAGAGAGGGGCTCGGGTCGGTATTCCTCATGGACGTGCGACGGATCGCCGCCTCCGTCTCCGCCGCCCTCGCGGCAGAAACCGTGCGGGTTGTGACGCCCATCGACCATCAAGACTTCGGCCGCAGGGTTGCTGCTATCGCACTCGGATGCGGTCTCCGCGGAGCCAGTCGACAGATCGAACATGCGGTGGAGAGTTTCGTCGGGCTCAATTGCCGCGACTTGATGGGTGGTCGAACGACGAGCCACCACGTGTTTCACCCACCGCTGAAGCCGCGATCGACCGGACCGCTTGCGGCGGCGAACAGCGGGGAGGGAAAACACCATCGGAGCCGACTAATACTGAGTCGACGGCTGCCGGAGAAGGACGCCGCGAACGCACGCGCGGAAGTGTATCGCCCCTCGGACGGGGAGCGCCTCAGTGTCCAGGGGAGCTTCTTGAAGCCACGCGGAGTCGTCGGCGACGAAAACGAGCGCGTCGAGACGGATCTCGTGGCCCTCGGCCAATCCGCCGCCCAAAACCATGATGATGATGATCGGTAAAACTTGCAACTTCACCAACAAGTCGCTAAGACACCTGCCCCACGATGGGCGCCAACTGTCGTGGTCCTAAGACTGACAGTAGAAAGGGGGTTAGGTATGGAGAGGCAAGATCTCAGCTATGGTGAAGGTGTACACACGAGATTTACGAATTCAGGCCCTTCACAGTGGAAGTAACAGCCATACGTCTCGGTGCCCGGAGGCGGTCGATTGGATTATGAGTATGATATTACAGGGGGTGCGAACTCTTGTCCCAAAGGAGGGGTGACTTATATAGAGTGCGCCAGGACCCTCGCCCACCTCCATTACAAGGGACTTAATGTACATAAAGTATGGGCGTTACTGGTAACGTCGGCCTTAAGTGCTATTAATGATCTTAAAGACTACGGAGTGAATCCCTGACCGTTACAGCGTTGAGTGACTCCTGGTCTCTGGTATGGTCGAGTGACTCTCCATATGGTCGAGTGGCGGTAGGGAGGAAGACCTCCGAGTGATGTGGCCGTCGAGTGGATTGCACTCGACGTGTACAACCGGGGCTCTCCTGTTGTCTCTTGGTCTTTTTATTTTCCAGGGTAGTGACCTTGGGTAGGATGTACAGGTCAGGCCTATGACCCTACCCCAGGTCGGTATCCTCGTCATCCCCCTCCCCCACTTCTTGCCCCGTAAATTTCTTTTAATATTCTTCGGCGGTTCTTGAGATGGGTCGGTAGGTAACCAGTTTCTTCCTCATTGGCTTAAACGGCGGTCTTGGCAATGAAAAGGTTTCATTTCGACTGCCCATTCAACTGAACCAACAATGCACGGCAGTGAGGTGCATTGATCATTGTAACGGCCACGTCGATCTACTTTTCTTGTAAGGCCGTAGCTGCAACAGTATGTATAATACTCCCTCCGTTCCAAAATACTCTAGATAAAACGGAGGGAGTAGTATGAGTATTGATTTTGCAACAGTATGTATATCATAAACTATAAATTAGGTAGACGTGGCTCGTTACTGATCATGCATGCAACCTTAACCATAAGTACTGTACGTGCTAACCAACCCTATTGTTTGCTGCCATTAGACGACATATGGATCCATCACTCTGCTGAGAAAGCACGCGGCATGCTGGCAGAATTAACTCAATCCAGTCTTACTGTTTTGCTGCGATGCGTGCATGAAAAAACTAAAATCCTACACCTAGAAAAGGAAAACGCTTGTGTGCCTCACGCCGGCCGAACTTTCGGCCGGTTGCGTCCACGCACGCAGCACTCCAGCGTTTCAGATCACAACACCTAAGAACAGTGAACCCACCCACGCGCGAACCAAATGTCGTACCTTATCCTCTTTCTCCTTGCAACTCCCACATGTTCTCATTGGTGGTGATATACTCGTGTGCGGGAAAGCATCGACGGAGGAGACGACATTTTTTGCTGCCTCCACTCCACCCTCGCTGCTTCTAGCGCACAACACCACTACGAAAGTCGACGCTGGTTGACCACGTAGCTGGGAGGATGGCAAGCATGGTGACCAGAGGTGCTATCATGGACGGCGAGCATGGCAACCGCGAGCTGCGAGGACAGCTTTGTTGTTCAGAGCAACACTGCAGACGTCGCTGTTCTTGTTAGATGCTACAACGGTGTCGCGATTTTCTACAACCGGCATACCACTCAGCTACAACCGGCGTCGTATTTTGCTACATCGCATGAACTATCGTATTTTTTGCTACATGCTACAACGGGTGTCATGCATTGCCACAACCAATATCTCATCCGGCTACAACCTGCGCTACGTTTTGCTACATTGGACGATCGTCGCACTTTTTTGCTACTATGGTGTCACGCGTGCTGCCTCAAACCAGCATCAGAAATTGCTACAAGTGGCAAAGCCGGAGGCTGGAACCAACATCCATTTTTGTTGCATCATCGGTGAGTATTATGCAGTGAGGACAATGGAGTGCATGATTTTGTTGCAACTAGCAAAGTCGGAGCTGGAACCAGCTTGCATTTTTGTTGCAATTGAGCACGTCGAGGACGGGCGGTGCTGCTTCAAGCAGCAGTTGGTGTCGCCGGTGTTTTCTTACATGTGGCAACAGGAGGTGCAAATTGCTACTACCAGCGTCCTATCTGGCTACAACACCGTCTTGTTTTGCTGCTGTGGAGGCGAGCGCACCGGCGAGCTGCTGCCATCGCCACCCCTCGTACGGATGCACGAAGAAGTCGTACTGCATCGAATGGTTATGATCCACGAATCAGATGGAATCAGATGGCTGCGAGCTGACCGGTCCAACTATTGGGCCGGCGCGCCGGCGCCCAACACTACCCCTGCAAAAGCCTACGCATGTTTTATGAAACATTTCAACGAATCCAAACATCCTGCCCCTAAAAAACAAAAAAAAAACTAATCCAAACATCCTCGCAGGGTGGGCCCCTCCCTCGCCCAAATGCAATCCTTTTTTGACATAAAATACATAGTTTTTTTTAGGGAATGCCATCATGGCTACTTTATGAATTGGTAATATAGTTACATCGTTTGCAATGACATTCACCAGAAAATCTGGGGTCCATTGACCCACTTACAAGAAGAATTACTATCATGCATAAGCATATTTTGCTAAAGAGTGGGCTACCTCATTAGTTTCACGAACACAGTGCATAAATTCTACAGATCCTATCATGCCAGCAAGGATAAAAGAATCTACGTAGATAACCGATGTTTCGCTCCATATCCTGTCATGTCCTACACATGCATTGATGACCTCTGTCGAGTCGGATTCAATCTGAATTGAATGATAGCCCATGTCATTTTCATGTAGTAGTCCATGGTAGATCGCCAATACTTCAGCCGACCATGTATCACTAATGTATGGTATAGTGGAACATGTTGCAGCCAGAAACACTCCATGGTCATCTCGTATAATTACTCCAGTCGCTCCTCTATTATCCTCAGTATGGAACGATGCATCCACGTTCACCTTAAATAAACCACCAGTTGGTTTCTTACATGTTATTCCAACTCGTTTTATTGCTCATGAACTGAAGATTTTTGCTCTTTGAAAATTTACGCAGATCGCTTGTATAGCTAAAGAGCTTCTATTACTTGGGGGACGTTGATTCTGGTGAGTCTGCTGCCTTCTCAGTCACCACATGTACCAGCAAGATACAACAATGCCCTCCTTAAGACCAACAGAAGGTAAATTAGGCATATTATTGTCAGGCAAACATAGCAAGTGTTCTAACACCGCTGAACCCGATCTATCAACCAACGTTGCATCTGAGATAAGCTCCGATAGTCCGGGTAAGCGCCACATCTCTACAGCACGGCCACACTGAAATAGCAAGTGATTGACATCCACAGCTCCTTGCATACAGATTGGGCATTGGCCAATACTCCCAACATGTCTATTAGCAAGTACGTATAGACTTGAGTGGTAGGATACCATGAAGCGCTCGCCAGCAGAAAGTTTTGACCTTGCCCAGAGTTTGCATTTTCCATAAAATCGACCATATTGGGTTCTTTGATGATGGCCAAGCCTGCGGCATTCCGGTATGCCGTTTTAACAGAAAAATGTCCTGAACGTGTACCATGCCAGGCTACAAAATCATCAAATGAGTTATAGCTTAACGGAATTTGGAGAATGCGTTCAACATCTATTGGGCTAAAAATATCAGGAAGGAGTTCTTCATCCCACTTTTCAGTAATAGGATCTATCAGCTCATTGACCTTTGTAATCAAGACACCCGCTCTAGGGGTAATGACTTTCCTTGACGGGCTCGAGGGAATCCAGGGTTCATCCCAAATACTCACTTTCTCTCCATTCCCAATTCTCCAAATATGTCCTCGCTTAAAAGTTTGAATACCAACATAGATGCTCTGCCAAGTGAATGAGGCCCCCTTTTTTAGTCCTACTGATAATAAGTCTCCGGAGGGGTAGTATTTTGCACGGAGAACTCTGGCACATAAGGAATCTGAATCATCAAGCAGGCGCCAACATTGCTTAGCCAACATTGCTAAGTTGAAGGAGTGGAGGTCACGAAACCCATCCCTCCATCTTTTTTGGGAAAACATAATTTCCACCAAGCCCACCAATGCATTCTCTTGTGATTTTCGTCATCCCCCACCAAAATCTTGCGATTGCATCTGTGGTTTCTTTGCACACCCCTTTAGGAATTTTAAATGCAAACATTGCATACACAGGGATTGACTGAGCAACAGACTTTAATAGAATCTCCTTTCCTTCTATGAATAACTGCTTCTCATTCCATCCACATGTTCGTGAACAAACTCTTTCAACAAAATGATCAAAACAATCACTTCTGCCAGCTCCCACTAGAGCTGGTAACCCAAGGTATTTATTTCACAGGGCTTCCGTATTAATATTGAGACATGCACAAATATCAGTTCTCATTGTCGCATCCGTATTGGGGCTAAAAAATACACTTGATTTTGCTACACTCACCAGTTGGTCGGAATTGTTGCAGTATGTATCAAGAGCTTGCTGTAGAGAAGTTCCTTAGTCATATCTGCCTTCATAAGAATCAGGGAATCATCAGCGAATAAAAGGTGTGATATTGATGGTGCATTTCTGCTCACCCTAATCTCATCCATGCCACCAACTTCCTCTTCAAACAACAATGGACTTGATAATGCTTCTGCAAAATAAGAAACCCCTCGGCGAATACCTCTGGTCGGTGTAAACTTATCATTTTACTGGGAGTTGTACCTTATAGAATATTGAACTGAGGAGACACATGTCATCATCATGTTAACCCATCTCTCATGAAAACCAAGCTAGTTTTACATAAGTCTAGCATTTCTTATTAATTTTTTAAGAAAAGGATAAGGAATGGCTGACCGACCGAGCGGGCCGCCTTACTCGCAAGGCAAAAAGATGGTGGGGCCAGCATCCCGTAACTGGCTTTTGTCGTCGTTGTTTTTTGCATCCTACCACGACCATCACTTCGTCGGGCTTGCCAACACTGTGGCCTACGCCGGCAACAGCAGCCAATGGGAAGGCAACTACGCGAGTAATTAAGCCTCTGGCAGCACTAGGGTTCGCCTTGGTGTTGGGGAAGACAATATTTACTCCGCTGTCACCATCCATGAGAACATGGGCGATGGTAATCCCACCATGGTCGAATCTACCACCAAGGCGAACCTTCCTGGATGTGGAGCGGGTGGTCAGTGCAGTCGAAGCTGATGATGGAGTCGGACCACGTGAGGAGCTTGGTGGGGGCTAGTGCTACCATGTAGACCATGCGTCGAGTTAGCTTCTTGGCGACTTGGCCCAACATGTTCCAACGACATGAAAGATCATGTTGGCGCTTTGAGAGCGAGCGGGCTAGTGGGTGAACAAAGGCCCAGCTTCCCCGAGGTTGGTTGTGGTCATCCTTTCCTTTCGTGCTAAGGGGTGATGGAGGGGCGCGGAAGCGAGTGAAGTCTATTTTAAACCTTGAGCATGTAGAGCTCGTCCGAAATGAACCCTCACCTTTAAATCCCTGAAGTTTGTACCCTATACTCATTAATCCCGGTCAATTTCAACCCTCGACCTATTTGGCGCACCGGGAAAAGATACATCCCGCCCGGGATCAAAGTCTACTCTCACTTACACCCCTGCCCCACTTGTCATAGCTCTCCTCTACCCCCATTCCCTCCTATCTCTCTCCATCCTGAAACCAGCGAGCGCCTCGACGGCACCAACATGGCGGAACGGGGACACTTGCCCGCCTCGGGGCTCATCGACGGACAAGGGTATGTAGTGCCCCCACGCGCCCCTGACGCCGCCGTGGACGTTGGCCCGGTCGTTGTTCATGACCGACGCCGCCATCCACCCGCCGGCGCAGCACGCGGAACAACTCCTGCCCGGCGTCCGATGTGCCGCTGCGCGGAACACGCCTACAGGCGGCGCCACGACGAGGCAGTGGGCTCCTGCGTGCCGCAAGGCGCGTCGCGGCTGTTGGAACGGCAACATCGACTCGGCCGTTCCCCATCAGCAGCCACACCCGAGTCTGACGATCGCCACGCTGCCGGCGATGCAAACACGGCGCTCTAGCGCTCCATGCTCCCGCACACGATTGTATAATGCTAATTAGCTGCGATTTCTGTTGCTACCCACTTAACCTTGTACATGTAGATAAACACTTGGATGTGATCAATGAAAATCATCGGTGATTCACACGCACCGTGTGGCCAGCAAGCCTACCGGCGGGGGCGGCATGTGGCTCGACCTACTGTGTGGTGCAACAGGCACAAAAGCACAGCTTGCACATCGGTGTGAAGCGCGGAGGCAGCAACAAGCGGACAACGCTCTGACAGGAGGAGGCGGCAGCAGCGGAGCTAGCGGCGGCTGCGCGTGTAAGGAGTGGCACGGCCGGCAGGGTACAGCATCGGCTCGATTGGCAGATACACAGCGGCGTGCAAGTCAATGACAGCCCGTCACCATGCCTGAGGAAGGACGAAGGAGATCCCGTGGTTTCTCGGGAGAGATAGAGTCCGGAGAGATCGGGGAAGATGAATATGACATGTGGACCTGTGCAGTCAGCGAGACTAGAGAGTAATCCCGGCCGGGATCATTATTTTTCTAGCGTGCCAAACCAATGTAAATGGGTTTGGGGTCGAGATTGACCAGGATTAGGGTATGAATTTCAAGGATTTAGAGGTGGAGGTTTGTTTCCGACGAGCCCTACAAATTCAAGGTTTAAAACAGACTTCACTCCGCGGAAGCACACGATGTCACTATGTCGAGCGAAGTGGAACTCAAGGCACCCAAAATGCATGGGTTCGATGGTGGCCGGTGGTGCTACATCGTAAAGTGGCCCCTGATAGTCGGCAGCGATCTCGAAGGACTCGAACATTAAGGTTTGGCCCGGAGTAGGGCATGAATAGAGATCTAATCTGGGTTCCATTCTCCCGCCAGCGCAGCTCCTACCCAGCGCACCAACTAACGGTTCAGAAAACTGGCAGTATCGTTGGTAGGGTGGCGAAAGGGACCGAAAATACAAGAGGGGCGATGGCACAAGGAAAGATGTTGAGAGGGGCTTCAGTGTGCTTCAGAAGCGCTTTGCAATTGTTCGTGGCCCCACTGAGCACGAGAACTCCAAGGTTCTATGGCGGATCATAACTTGTTGCATCATCTTGCATAACATGATCATTGAGAACTTTTGGTACATCACCAACGGGACTCCGGTCGAGTCAGAGTATGGTACGAACAGGATCTTGGCATTCCTGGCGGAGCATCGCAAGATTGAGAACCATCAAGTCCATTCTCAGCTCCAACAAGATCTTGTTCAGCATCACTGGCAAAGTATTAACGAATCCTAGTTGTTTTATCACATGCTACTTGGCTACATTTGAACCAGTCGGCATGTTTAAATTTGAATAATTCAGTTTGTAAACTTTGAATTCGGTTGGTAAACTATATTGGTGATCTGCTAGAACATTCAAATTTATGTTTAGTTTCTATATGTGTGCTAATATGTAGTTACAATTTATACTAGAAATGCAAAGTTTATAAAAACAAAAATGCACTCTGTTAAATATAGGGGATCGGCTAGGTCCGGCCTAAACCTAGTGGAGTGTGCTCTATGAGCACGCCACTCAGCCGCCAACGTGTCGTGCTCTAGACGCTTTCTTTGGATTTTTTTCCTGCACGCGTTTTCTGCTTTTAGATTTTTTTTTTGGCTTTTAGGTCCCCCCCCCCCCTTTTTTTTCTTAGGTTTTGATAAAAAAATTGTTTGAAAAAATGCGTTTTATTTTTTTCCTTCCGTGAGAAGAACGGATTTGCTTTCGCGAGGGGCACAATTTGTGCCTCTCAAAAACGAAAAAAATCGCATTTTTTCCTTCCATGAGAGGCACGGTCATGCTTCTTGAAAATGGGGAAAAACCGCATTTCCTTTTTTTCCTTCTGTGAGAGGCATGGATTTGTTTCCGCGAAAGGCACAGTTCATCCCTCTAAGAAATAAAAAAAATCGTATTTTTCCTTCGTGAGTGGCATGGATTTGCTTCCGCGAGAGGCCATGCCACCCGGAAACAAAAAAGAAAACGCGTTTATTTTTTGCTTTGTGCGAGAGGCATGGATTTTCTTCCCGAGAGGCATAGTCATACCTCTCGGGAACAAAAAGCATTTTCCTTTTTTCCTTCCGCGAGCCTCTCGAAAAGGGAAAAAAAGAACACATTTTCTTTTTTTCTCTTATGCGAGAGGCACAAATTTGCTTCTACGAGAGGCGCAGTCCTTCCTCTTCGAAAATGAAAGAAACTGCTCCCAGTTTGTTTTTTGTGTGGTTTTTTTTTTAAATGTTCGTCAAAACCTATCAACATGAGATCTAGTGTTGAAGATCCCGATGCGAGTAATCCAACGGTAAAAATGGTTCAAGATTTGGACGCATGGTTGAGAGATAAAACATTTTGAATAAATGGATCTACGGGAAAAAAGGGAAAACTCCCCGGTTGCAAAAAAACGCACATTCAGTGCACCGCTTGTGGCAACCTGTAGAGATGAAAGTGACCTTTGCAGACAGCACTCCTTAATTAGTGATTTTGAATCCGTTCTAATGAAAACCCAAAGGCCCAAAGGCCCATATGGTGAGATGCCCCAAAAGCACAGAGTACTCCTTGCAGAGTCACTCCAAGCGCGCCACTTGTCGCAACCTGGGAGTTTTCTCTTTTTTCGTAGATCCGTTTATTCAAAACGTTTTATCTCTTAAATCGTGCGTCCAAATCTTGAACCACTTTCGCCGTTGAACTCCTCGCGTCGAGATATTCAAAACTAGATCCCATGTTGATAGGTTTTGATGAACTTTTATTTCATGAAAAAACCGGACGAAAAAACCCGATGAAAAGACCGAACCGGAAACACGGGTTTTTTTCCTTTCCGAAAGAGGCACGCCCGTGCCTCGGAAGAAATCACAACCGTGCCTCTCGCTGAAGCAAAACCGTGTCTCTCGCGAAAGAAAAAAAACAGAAAACGTGTTTTTCCCCTTTCCAAAAGAGGCACGCCCGTGCCTCTCGCGAAAGCACAACCATGCCTCTCGCGGAAGCAAAACCGTGCCTCTCACGGAAGAAAAAAAACAGAAAACACATTTTTTCCCTTTTCGAAAGAGGCACGCCCGTGCCTCTCGCGAAAGCACAACCGTGCCTCTCTCGTAAGCAAAACTGTGCCTCTCGCGAAAGAAAAAAAAAACAGAAAACACGTTTTTTCCGTTTCCGAAAGAGGCACGCCCATGCCACTCGCGAAAGCACAACTGTGCCTCTCGCGGAAGCAAAACCGTGTCTCTCGCGAAATAAAAAATATACAGAAAACACGTTTTTTTTCATTTCCAAGAGGCACGGCCGTGCCTCTCGCGAAAGCACAACCGTGCCTCTCGCAAAAACAAAACCGTGACTCTCGCGAAAAAAATGTTTTATTGCGCAAAAAAATTATTTTTTTCGAAAAAAATTTTTTGGTTGAAAAGCTAGGGAAGACTGGGAGAAAACCAAAACGTCAAAAAAATCCGAAAAAAAACCGTTTAAAAAGCCAAAAACGCGTGTGGAAAAATAAAAAAATAAAATCCGAAGAGAGCGCCCAGAGCACGACACGTGGCGAATGGCTGAGAGCGCGCCAAGTGGCGCTGATCGTTTCGAGGCTCCCGAAGAAGCGCTCGTTAATTAGTTGCTCCCGTTTTTCCACCATAGCGATCAGCGGCCAGGGAGCGAACAGGGCCGACCCGACAAAGAGCCTATGAGTCGCATTTTGTGGCGAATAGCCGCCAGATGCAAATAAAGGCAGCGAATTGGGCCGGCCCAGCAATGGGAGCGCACGTGCGAAATTGAAAAATAATGTGCTACACATGACCAGACATACTACACGCGCGATAATAACCTGTGCAGCTCAAGTGACTTGTGTTCAATATCTAGCTCGGGGTTTTAATAACACAGTAATGTAAGGTCAAATGTCTTCTGAAAAATCAAACACATTTTTACTGGAGGAAGTAAATACTTTTTGCAACCCGAAATATTCAAAAAATCCGAATAAAAGTTTAGAAATTTGAATTTTTTTCATTTTGTAATTTTTTAAGTGCAAATATTTTTTCAAATTGGGAATAAGAGTGAAAACAATAATATTATTTGAAACTCCGAAAAGAATTAAAACATGAACATTGTATCAGAATGTTAACTAAGTTTAAAAATATGAACATTGTTTGAATATATGAACAAGTTTTGAACACATGAACAATTTTTGAAAAGCAAGCAAATTTATGAAAAATGATACCATTGTTTGACAACACGAACATTTTCTATAATTGCTGAATATTTTAAATTTGTGATTTTTTTTTGCAAATGGGTACAGTATTTTAAATTCTCAAACAATATTCCAAAGCACCAATTTTCTTGAATTTATGAACAAATTAAAAAAATGAGAACATTTTTGGAATAAAATAGTTTCTGAAACTCTTAAAAATTTAAAAAACGAGAAATGTTTTTCAAATTTTGAACTAATATCTGAAATTCTCGAACTTATTTTGAAATAAAATGGAAAAAAGGAAATGAAACAGATAAAATGTAAAAGAAAACATGTTTTTTTCTTTCCTTGAGAGGCACGAATTTGCTTCCCGAGAGGCACAATCATACCTGTCAGAAACAGAAAAAATGCGTTTTATTTTTTTTCCTACCGCGAGCCTCTCGAAAATGGAAATAAAGAACGAATTTTCTTTTTCCCCTTATGCGAGAGGCACAGATTTACTTTTCGTGGAGACATGGATTTGCTTCTTAGAGAGGCACTGTCATGCCTCTTCGAAAATGAAAAAAAGTGCTCCCAGTTTGATTTTCTGTCTGGTTCATTTGAGAAAAATGTTGGTGAAAATCTATCAAGATGGGATTGGATGCATGGTTTATGAGATAAATTATTTTGAATAAACCGATCTACGAAAAAAGGGAAAAGTTGCCGGTTAGAAAAATGGCGCACATGTAGCGCGCCACTTGTCGCAACCTGGGGAGAAGTTATTTTGAATGCATCTTGATGGAAATACAACGTCCGAAAGCTGGGCCTAAAATATGCCCAAAGGCCCAAATGGTGAGATGACCCAAAAGTCCCGAGTCTTTCCTCCACAACGTTTTTGAAATCTGAAATATTCAAAAAAAAACGAACAAAATTTTATAAATTCGAACCTTTTTTATATTTGATTTTTTAAAAAAATATAAGCGAAAAAAGAATTTTTTTTGAAACTCCGAACAAAATGAGACATGAACATTTGTTTTCAATATGTGAACTAAATTTGAAAGTATGAACATTTTTTAAATCTATGAACAAGTTTTGAACACATAAATAATTTTTGAAAAAATAAGCAAATTTATGAAAAATGCAAACATTGTTTGACGATACGAAAATTTTCTAAAATTCCTGAATATTTTTATATTTGTGAACACAAATTGAAAACGGGTACATTGTTTTAAATTTCAAACATTTTTTGTAAAGCACTGTTTTTTTTAATTTATGAACAATTTTTGAAAAATGAGAGCATTTAAAACAGTTTCTGAAACTCTTAACAATTTCCGTGAGAAGCCCATTAAGCCATCCAATGTGCCGCCGTGGACCATGTAGCTGCACCCCTCTGCTCTTTCCAGTATGCCATGCAGATTTAACTCCCAAATCCAAACCAAGCTTGTACTCCCTCCGTCCCAAAATAAGTATCTCAACTTTGTACTAGCTCTAGTATAAATTTGTACTAAGCTTAAGACACTTATTTTGGAACGGAGGGAGTATGACCATCGCTCTATATAAAAGAAATAGTCACACATCCACGTGCGGGATGCGCATGCGACCACTAGTAGAAAACAGGGCTTACGTTCGGGTCAGATAAGCCCATTAGTCCCGGTTCAGTCACGAACCGGGACCCATGGGCTCATTGGTCCCGGTTCGTGAGGCCAGGGGGCCTACAGGGCCTTGTGGGGCATTGGTCCCGTTCGTCTAGCCCCTTTGGTCCGGGTTGGTGGGACGAACCAGGACCAATGGGCCTCACTCCTGGCCCATCACCATTGGTCTCGGTTGGTGGCTTGAACCAGGACCAAAGGCTGCCCTTTAGTCCTGGTTCATGCCATGAACCGGGACCAATGAGTTTCGTATATATACCCCCTCGCCCGCCAGCAGAGCACTCCACTGCTCTGTTTTTCTGGCCGGCTGTTGGAGAGCTTTGTGATGCTCTAGCTCACCTCCTATGTACATGAGGTGTTCGATGGAATGCCCGAGCCACACTACTTAAGCTTTCTCCTCTCCAAGCTCGACCTCCAAGCTCCATTTTCCTTAATATTTGTCTAGCTTTAGCTGTCCGTCACATCTCGTCCCCGTCTTCACCATCGTCGATCGCCCGCGCCGATCTCGTCGCCGGCACCACTGTGGTGAGCCTCTTGTTCTTATCTTCTTTCTGAAAGGAAAAAAATTCTTACTTGTATGTTTAGATAGACACTTGTATAATTTTCTTACTTTTATTATTGCTTCTTATTATTTAGTGTGATGGTTTTGGTATCTGCCCCCGTCGGCCCTCGTCCTGTCTATGATTCGGATGTGGTATATATTATCTTTATGACTATTTGGTTCATTTATTGTTTATGACAATTATGCCGACCAACCTGACATAGATTTTATTTATCTAGGAGGTATGTGAATTGGAAATTCCAACCGACCATATTGTCGAGAGGTTAAATTTAGTTGAATAAGAAACAATTTCTTGAAGGAAAAAATAAAACAAATTGAGGAGGAGAAGATGATATTGGAGTTGCATGTTGCGGATGTCGTCGATAATCACAAGATCAAGATGGATGCAATGTGCTTGAATATTAGAAAGATTAGAAAATATGTCATTCATACCGAGGCTTGGTATCATTATGCCATTGGATCAATTGTTACCTTGGTTACTATTATGATCACATTTGTTTTCGCATTGAAATGTTTTACATAGTTTCAATGTATGGTTTAATTAATTAGATGTTCTGGAGAGTTATATGTTGTTCAAAGAGAACTATGTATGTACTTTGGTTTTAATGTGATGATGAACTTATATTAATTTGGTCACTTAATTATCTATTCATGATGTTTTGTAATGTTTTTTGACAAACTTAATTATATATAATGCACACAGATGAACCGGTAATGGATGTACGGTGATAGACACACCTCCGAGTACATTAAGGGCGTGCATGATTTTCTCGAAGTGGCTGAGGCAAACAAGTAGAATGGTTTTATGTGTTGTCCATGCACTACTAGAAAAAAGCCTAGTAGTAGCGCGGGTTAAAAGCTAGTAGTAGCGCGGGTGCCTGCGCTACTACTACGACGCTACAGCTAACTAGCAGTAGTAGCCGGTGCATCCCGTGCTACTAGTACGTGTGTTAGTAGTAGCGCGGGTTCGACACGCGCTACTACTAACTATCTGTAGCGCGTGTCTGTAACCCGCGCTACTACTATTAATTTGAAAAACCGAAAAAAAAATCTTGACCCCGTGCGTGTTGTCAATGGTGTCAATGGTTCGGTCGACGGCGCCGACGACCATGGTGACGGGGCGGCGGCGACGCGCACGTTGGCCGGTAGCAAAGGAGATCTCGGTCATGACGCGCGCCTCATGGAAACCGTTGAGGGCGACCGCGGAGGCCAGCCCGGTGTAGGCCGGTAGCTGGAGGACCTGGATCTTGGCATCGTGTGTGGGGAGCAGCACCTCGCGGCGGCCATCGCCATTGAGGTCGGCGAAGAGAGGCGTCGGGAGGCGGTCCACGTCATGCTTGACCGGGAGCCCGTCTTCTGACAGGTGGTACCACGCCTCCCGGAACGAGAAGTCACCCTCGTGCAGCCGGAGGAGGAGGGGGAGGGGGATGGGTCAGCTAAGGTTCTAGATCGAATCGGAGAGGGGGGGACGAGGAGGAGGGCTGACCTAGAGCAAGAAGAAGACGGCGAAGGCGGTGAGGAGGAGGATGCCAAGGTCACGGTTCCGCATCTTGGCGGCGGTGAGGAGCTCCGACGACCTCCCACCGGAGGGATCTCGGAGAGGGAGGGGAAAGAAAGCAGAGTGTACCAGCGGCGGCCACCGCTGGAGTACAAGGAAGAGAGGAGGAAAGTGAGAGAGTGGGAAAGTGAGGGAGAGAGGAGGGATTCGGCCGAGGATATGGGGATTTCACCTACCTCATATTTAGTAGTAGCGAGGGGTATAAAACCGCGCTACTACTATCAACTTAGTAGTAGCGCGGGTTTGTACCCCTCGCTAATACTATGGCATGTCCCGGGAGGGCACGATACAGACCGCTTAGTAGTAGCGCGGGTTAAAAACCCGCGCTACTAGTATCAACTTAGTAGTAGCGAGGGGTAAAAACCCGCGCTACTAGTAAGTAGCAGTAGCAAGGGTTATAAACCCACACTACTAGTACGTGTCTGCCTATAAGCTTTTCCCTAGTAGTGATGCCCTATCTGTGAGAATACGAAGTCTTACTCTAACCGGAAAACCCTTCACATCCACCTGCTTGAGAAGGGTTTCATGCCACACTATAATGTTTGGACCAAGCACGGAGAAATAGGGGTTATGATAGAAGACAGCAAAGAAGAAGAGGACGATGAGCACTATGTGCCCCCTAAATACGGTGATGCTGCAACGGGGGAAGCTGTTGAAGATCAAGAGGAACCAGACGATGTGCCCGGTGATGATCTCTGCCGGGTCATTGTTGATGCAAGGAGTCAGTGCAAAAGTGAAAAGGAGAAGGTGAAGTTCGATCGCATGCTAGAGGATCACAAAAAAGATTTTTACGCAAATTGCGAAGATAGCAACACAAAGCTCGCTACCATACTGAAATTGCTGGAGTAGAAGGCAGAGAATGGTGTGCCTGACAAAGGATTTGAGAAGCTACTGAAAATATTGAAGAAGAAGCTTCCAAAGGATAACGAATTGCCCGATAGCACGTATGCAGCAAAGAAGGTTGTATGCCCTCTAGGATTGGAGGTGTAGAAGATACAAGCATGCCCTAATGACTGCATCCTGTACCGTGGTGCGTACGAGGATTTGAATGCATGCCCAGTATGCGATGCATTGCGGTATAAGATCAGACGATATGACCTTGGTGATGTTGACGGCGAGAGCCCCTGGAAGAGGGTTCCTGCCAAGGTGATGTGGTATGTTTCTATAATACCACGGTTGAAACGCCTGTTCAGAAACAAAGAGCATGCCAAGTTGATGCGATGGCATAGAGATGGCCGAAAGAAAGACGGGAAGTTGAGAGCACCCGCTGACGGGTCGCAGTGGAGAAAAATCGAGAGAAAGTACTGGGAGGATTTTGCAGGTGACGCAAGCAACATACAGTTTGGTTTAAGCGCGGATGGCATTAATCCTTTCGGGGAGCAGAGCAGCAATCACATCACCTGGCCCGTGACTCTATGTATCTATAACCTTCCTCCTTGGCTGTGCATGAAGCGGAAGTTCATTATGATGCCAGTTCTCATCCAAGGCCCTAAGCAACCCGGCAACGACATTGATGTGTACCTAAGGCCATTAGTTGAAGAACTTTTATAGCTGTGGATTGGAAATGGTGTACGTGAGTGGGATGAGCACAAACAGGAGGAATTTGACCTGCATGCATTGCTGTTTGTCACCATCAATGATTGGCCGGCTCTCAGTAACCTTTCAGGATAGACAAACAAGGGATATCACGCATGCACGCACTATTTAGATGACACCAAAAGTATATACCTGGACAAATGCAGGAAGAATGTTTACCTGGGGCATCGTCGATTCCTTCCGACCAACTATCAATGTCGTAAGAAAGGCAAGCACTTCAAAGGCGAGGCCGATCACTGAAAGAAGCCCACCATGCGTACCGGTGATCACGGGCTTGCTATGGTCAATGATTTAAAAGTAATTTTCCGAAAGGGTCCCGGCGGACTATCTATTCCGAATGACGCTGTGGGACACGCACCCATGTGGAAGAAGAAATCTATATTTTGGGACCTACCCTACTGGAAAGACCTAGAGGTCCGCTCTTCAATCGACATGATGCACGTGACAAAGAACCTTTGCGTGAACCTGGTAGGCTTCTTGGGCGTGTATGGGAAGACAAAAGATACAACGGAGGCATGGGAGGACCTGCAACATTTGCACGAAAAAGACGGCATGCCTCCAAAGCAGTATGAAGGTCCTGCCAGCTATGCTCTTACCAAAGAAGAGAAGGAAATCTTCTTTGAATGCCTGCTCAGTATGAAGGTCCCGTCTGGCTACTCGTCGAATATAAAGGGAATAATAAATATGGTAGAGAAAAAGTTCCAGAACCTAAAGTCTCATGACTGCCACGTGATTATGACGCAACTGCTTCCGGTTGCCATTGAGGGGGCTTCTACCGGAAAACATTCGATTGGCCATTGTGAAGCTATGTTCATTCCTCAATGCAACCTCTCAGAAGGTGATCGATCCAGAAATCCTACCAAGGTTAAGGAGTGATGTGGCGCAATGTCTTGTCAGTTTTGAGCTGGTGTTCCCACCATCCTTCTTCAATATCATGACGCACGTCCTAGTTCATCTAGTCAACGAGATTGTCATTTTGGGCCTTGTATTTTTACACAATATGTCCCCCTTTGAGAGGTTCATGGGAGTCCTAATGAAATATGTCTGTAACCGCGCTAGGCCAGAAAGAAGCATCTCCATGGGCCATCAAAAAAAGGATGTCATTGGGATTTGTGTTGACTTCATTCCTGACCTTAAGAAGATAGGTCTCCCTGAATCGCGGTATGAGGGGAGACTGGGTGGAAAAGGCATGCTAGGAGGGGACTCAATAGTATGTAGGGACGAGCATTCTTTGTCTCAAGAACTTTCTACGCTCCAAACAGAATTGTACCTTGGTGACCCCGTATGTCGATGAACACAAGAACTTTCTACACTCCAAACACCCGGATCAGTGTGACGACTGGATTACATGTGAACACATCAGGAGTTTCGGCAGTTGGTTCCAAACACGTCTCAGTTGCAACAACACTGTTTCTGATGACCTGTACTCATTGGCGAGGGAACCATCTTCGACTGTAATGACTTACAAAGGGCAGGAGATAAATGAGAATACATTTTATACGATCGCCCAAGATCAAAAGAGCACCAACCAAAACAGTGGTGTCCGCTTTGATGCAGCCACCAAGAAGGGAAAGGACACATATTATGGTTACATAGTGGACATATGAGAACTTGACTATGGAGATGATATTAAGGTCCCTATGTTTAAGTGCAAATTGGTCAATCTGTCAGGAGGCGGGGTACAGGTAGACCCATAGTATGAAATGACATCAATGGATCTGAACAATCTGGGGTACACAGATGAGCCATTCGTCCTAGCCAATGATGTGGCCAGGTTTTCTATGTGAAGGACATGTCTACTAAACCGAGAAAAAGAAAAGATAAGGAAGCGGATACATCATACGATGACTCAAAGCGCCACATAGTTCTTTCAAGAAAAAGAGACATCATGGGATTGGAGGGCAAGACAGACGTGTCTGAAGATTATGAAAAGTTTCATGAAATTCCTCCCTTCAAAGTCAAGGCCGACCCAAACACCTTGTTAAACGATGAAGATTATCCATGGTTACGGCGCAATAAGGAAAGAACACAAGCGAATAAAAAGTGAAGACTTTCTATCAACAACTATTATGATGATGCCTTTGATGGAGAATATCACTGTTGTTACATTTGAACAAATGAAATCCCTTTTTGTAACAGATGAGTTTTCGTCCGAAACCCTGATACTTTCAAAGAGATTGTCTGTTTTGTACATGAAGTGCATCCAGTTTTTTTCGTAACCCTCTCAACTTTGTAGCACATGCTATGTGGGTGAAATGATGATACCATGCCAACTTTCAACCTTTTCAGAGTTCATTTGAAATGCTTTTATAAACCTCTAGTATTATTAAAACTAAAATTATAAAAAAATTATACATCTAATATTATCAAAGTATTTTCTGTTCAAAACATTAAAAGCAAAAAGAATTTTAATAACATAAGTAAAAATAGCAAAAAGAAAAGCAAATAAATAAGTAGAAACAAAATAAAGTAAATAAGTAGAAACAAAATAAACTTTAATAAATAAGTAGAAACAAAATAAACTTTAATAAAGTAAAATAAATAAACTTTAATAAAATAAATAAAAATAGCAATAGTAAGTACAAACAAAATAAAATAAATAAAGCAAAAAAAAGAATTTTAATAAAATAAGTAAAAAGCAAAAAGAAAAGAAAACAAATAAGTAGAAACAAAAAAACTTGAATAAAGTAAAATAAATAAACTTTAATAAAATAAATAAAATGGCAACAGCAAGTAGAAACAAAATAAAATAAATAAAGCAAAAAAGAATTATCATAAAAAACTAAAAAGCAAAAAAGAAAAGAAAATAAATAAGTAGAAACAAAATAAACTTTAATAAATAAGTAGAAACAAAATAAACTTTAATAAAGTAAAATAAATAAAATTTAATAAAATAAATAAAAATAGCAACAGTAAGTAGAAACAAATAAAATACTAAAGCAAAAAAAAGTGCCACCTACTGGGCCACCATGGCCTGAATACGACTAGAAACCCAATCATGAACCAGAATTCAGCCCCGCAGCAGGCCCAGTAGGCACACAGGCACACACTAACAGGTTATGCCCGAAAAGCCTGCGCTTGAGAGGAGCTTGAGAGGGTGGGCGCAACAGCGTTTATAAACCACTCTCGAGCTCTCTCAACTAGCAAGGTGGGACTAAATTTTGGCCGCGACGCGGGCAGCATAGGGCCTTTGGTCCCGGTTGGTGGCACCAACCAGGACTAAAGGGGTGCATTGGTACCGGTTCATGGCACCAGCCGGGACCATCGCCCCCCCTTTAGTCCCGGTTGATGCCACCAACCGGGACCAAAGGCCTCTGCTTCCCGCCCTTTGGGCTGCTGAAAAGAGACCTTTGGTCCCGGTTGGTGGCACCAACCGGGACTAAAGGGGGGTATTGGTCCTGGTTGTTACGACGAACCGGGACCAATGCTCTGGCTTGTAAAAAATTTCACTTTTCATCGCATTCCCTCCCGACGGCCCCGACCTCCACGACGTCGCCAGGCTGCCCCGATGCCGCCTGCCGCCCCCGCCATCGTCGTCGCAGTCGCTCGTGCCCGCCATCGCCGTCGCCCACGCCCGTCGTTGCCATTTTCGTCGCCCGCGCCCGTCATCCCCGCCGTCATCGTCGCGCCGTATCTGCCCCGACGCCGTCGCCCTGCCTTGTCGTCACCGTTGCCGCGCCCTCACCGTTGCCTCCCCTGCCTCCACGACCTCGCCGTCGCCTCCGCCTCCTCGACCTCGCCGCCGCCTCCTCGGCCGGCCCCTGCCCTGCCCCCGCCGCCGCCTGCCTCGAGCCGGCCCGACCTCGTTGTCGCCGGCAGTGCCCATAGTGAGCCCCCGCGCCCCTGCCCTGCCCCCTGCCGCCGCTGCCGTATGATGTTTTTTTTGTTCATAGATGTGATGTTTTTTTCATATATGTTCATGTATATATGTTGACGTTTTTTTGCATATACGTTGATGTAATGTTTTTTTTCTTGCATATATATGAAGTTTTTTTGTTCATAGATGATCATATGATTTTTTTTGTTCATAGATGATCATATATATGATGTATGCATGGATGTGGATGGAATATGATGTTTTTTTTTTCATAGAATATGATGTTTTTTATTCATTGATTTTTTTTGTTCATGGGAGAGGCGGGGACGTCGAGGAAGTTGTACTGTTTAGGGTTAGGGTCGTCGAGGAAGAAGGAAAATAAGGAAAAAGAATAAAATAGGAAGAAGGAAGAAGGAGAAGAAGAAGGAGAAGAAGAGGAGAAAAAAAAATAAGAAGAGAAAGTAGAAGAAAAAAAAGGAGAAGAAGAAGGAATAGAGGAGAAGAAGTTCTTCTCCTCTATTCCTTCTTCTTCTCCTCTTTTTTTTCTTTTTTTTCTTCTTCTTCTTCTTCCTCTCTTTTTTTTTCCTTCTTCTCCTCTTTTTTTCTTCTTCTTTTTATCGGGAACGAGGGTGTCGAGGATCGCCGAGGGGTCGAGAGTCGGGAACTAGGCTAGAGGGTCGTGAGGGTCACAGAGGGGTCGAGGGTCGTCGAGGCCGGTCGAGGGTCATGGTTTGAGGGTTGAGGGTTCGAAGGTTCTAGGGTTCTAGGGTCGAGGTTTCGAGGATTCTAGAGTTCGAGGGTCCAGGGTTCGAGGGTCGTCGAGGGGCCGAGGGTTCGAGGGTCGAGGGTCGTCGAGGGGTCGAGGGTTCGAGGGTCGAGGGTTATAGGGTTCTAGGGTCGAGGGTTCGAGGGTTCCAGGGTTCGAGGTTCGAGGGTCGTCGAGGGGCTGATGGTTCAAGGGTCAAGGGTCGTCGAGGGGTCAAGGGTTCAAGGGTCGAGGTTTCGAGGGTTCTAGGGTTGATGGTTTGAGGGTTCGAGGGTCGTCGAGGGGCCGAGGGTTCGAGTGTCGAGGGTCGTCGAGGGGTCGAGGATCGCCGAGGGGTCGAGAGGTTGCCTAGTGTCAAAGTATTGAAGAAACCCATGGCTTCATCATTTGCAGGAAGTAACCTAGGCATGATGGTACGAAGTTCTCCAAAGTTATTCTAGAACGGAGTCCCGGATAGGATAATCCGCCTTTTGGTACAAATTTTAGCAAAGGCCTTCCAAATAGCGATATTAGGAAGGCTCTTGCTGTACTTTGTACCAAAAAGCAAACTATCCTATCTTGAATTCCGTTCCAGAATAACTTTGAAGAACTTCGTACCATCATGCGCCTGTTACTTTCGCCTAATGATGAAGACATGGTTTTGTTGAATCCTTTGACACTAGACAAACGTGACATGAGGGGGTCGAGGGTCGGGAACTAGGGTAGAGGGTCGTGGATCGCCGAGTGGTCAAGGGTCGTGAACTAGCTATTGTCGGGGGTCGAGGGTCGCTGAGGGGTCGAGGGTCGAGGGCGAGAATTGAGGGTCGTCGAGGGGTCGATATACCCCCTCTCCGATAACTTCGACATGAGGGGGGTCGATATACCCCCTCCCCGATAACATTTTTTTTCTATGTATATGTCGTCTTTGTCGATATACCCCCTCCCCGATAACTTCGATATATCCATCTCTCATGTTTGTATATTAATTTCCATGTCGTAATATTTGCAGAAACTATGGATCAACAAAGAGACTTCGAACAAGAAGAGATATTGGGGGACATAATCCGCGAGGGACGTGATGTCATGTCGTTTCTCAACGACATCGAAGAAGGTTTGCAGGGAGAGGAAGCATGCTACGGTGATTAAACAATGAAGGAGGAAAGTCATGATCGTGATGGTGGCTCCGGCGACCGTGATGACGGCTCCGGTGACCGAACGGAGTCGGGATCAGCTGTTGCAAAGTCATGATCGTGTTTGTATATATATAAAGCCTGTGCTAACTAGCTAATTGATGCATTAATTGTTTTGGTATGTACATATATTAACTCTTCTTTCTTCTTTTATAGTCCTCCGGATCAAGCGAAGCAATCGTGTCCCCCGCTCAATGTGTCTAGCGATATCATCGCTAATCTTCCGGGGATGTTGCCCGGTACCAATCCTGGAGATTACATGACCGACAACGATGCAAATTTTTTTTGAAACAATGGAGGTGGACACATTAAGATTCGAGCACGGGAAGTCTCTCGTCAGACTTGATACTTCCCTAACAACAACAATGCGAAGATTCCATGATTGGTACATGGACATCTGCAGGAAGTCTGGGAAAAATACTTTGTCGCTGAGAGTTAAAGAGGAGCACGACCTCGTTGGAATTGATGTGTTGTTAGTTCCATATGAGGTGTTCTTCCAGTTTTTCAATCAGAAGGCCCTCGATCAAACAACCATCACTTGCTACTGTCTGTAAGTACTACTTCTCTGTAATTAATTAAATCTCTATATATAGCTCAGCTCTTTCATTGCATGTATATATATAATTATCCTCACTATATTATGCAGATTGAAGGTCGCTGAATTGAAGAAAAGACAAATAGGTGATATTGAGTTCATTAACATAAATCTCATGGATGAATGGAGCGTTAAACATGATGCCAAACAAACCGAGGCCAACTTGCTTGCATCGTTACTTCGAAACCAAAACAAAGCTACAATACTCTTTCCTTACGGATACAAGCGAGTGTTACTATCTTGTGCATATTCAGTTTCCCTTATTACTCAAGGTTATAGTAATGTAATTGATGAGTTATGCATGCATGCATAGCTTCCACTTTATTCTGCTAGAGATTAAGCTTGAGCACGGACTGGTAACCGTCATAGACTCCAAACGAAAAAATCCGGAGGAGTATGCGACCGTGACTAAAATGTTCGAGAAGTAAGTTCAATCGATCATTATCGCACCATATCGGCAACTTTGTTCCTTTCCTGATATCAAGTAATTGTTCTTTGTCTGGCAGGGTATGTAAAAAGTTCACCGCACAAGCTCCGGACTGCCGGCGCAACTATGATTTAACCACCCGAAAGTAAGTACTAGCTATTAGCTAGTTCCGCGCATCTCCCATTGATTCTAGCTAGTTTCATCAATATCATTTAGCATGCTTGCTTATCAGTTTGATTGACCTTTACTTCTTGTAAAGTGGTTGTGGCAGGAACCCCAGAATGATTTCTGTGGATACTACATTTACGAGTTCATCCACCACACCACCTGTGAGCGGGGCTACTCTAAACAACAATATGAAGTGCGTAAGCAGTAATATTCATAATTTTATTTTATTACCATCATTTGTGTTCAGTTTCATTCATATATATGTATTGACCCCCTTCTTAAAATTAGATGTGGCAGATGCAGGATGAACTCCTAGATCGCATACGAGCAATTTAAGAGGAATTTGCGGGATTCTTTCTTGACCACGTCATCGACAAACATGAAGAATACCATGTGGAAGTTGAGCAGATGTTAGGGGACGTAAGAGATCTTATCTTATAGATTGGTCCCGGTTGGTGGCACCAACCGAGACAAAAGGTCCCCTTGCATGGGCAAGCGGCAGCGGCCACGTGCAGCCCCATCTGTCCCGATTCCTGGGCAAACCGGGACTAAAGGTATAGGGATTTAATAACAATCCTTTAGTCCCGGTTTGAGAACCGAGACAAATTGCCCTTTTTCTACTAGTGGACTTACCACTTGGGACTGGAACGACGGTGTCGCAGGACAAGAGGAGATGAGGCAATGCTTTCCAGGTGGCTCTACCCTCGCAAATACACCCTCTCCTCTCCTACCGCACGGTCGCAACTCGGCAGGTGCTCGCGCACGTCGCCAAACTCGTGGACCTCTATGAGTGTTCAGTTAACCGTCTATGATAATCCCCGCCGTTGCTTGCGCTGGTTGCCCAACTCATACACCTCTATGTGTGTTCAGTTCACCGCCTATGCGCTCCGTTGGATGGAGTCTGCCGGCAGGGACCTCTCTGCTTACGGTCTATGCAGGTGGAAGGAGGGACACCAGCGTTGGATGGAAAGTAAAGCCGCCGTGGAGGCTCAGCGCCCACCAAGTCGTTGCGCTGTGGGAGGTTGTCCACGCGAGGTCACCTTCATTCATCTGCGTCGTCGCATTCGGTGCGCGCAGGCAGGCGCACAACACCCGTGGACAAGAGCGACAGTGGTTAATCATACGTAGGTATGTGCATATCATGCCAGAGTCATGTTCTGGAGTAGTAGCTAGCTAGAGTGCTAGCTAGAACCTCAAGAAAGATCGCACGTTGGATCGGATCCATATGAAAATCCTGTTAAGAAAAAAGGATCCATATAACTGCGATCCTTTCCTATTTCTTCCATCAAGGAAACCATATACTAGTATAGAAGAACAAAAAAGGAAGCTATATACAAGGAATAGTTTCGTTGGCTTGCTGGATTCATATCCTAGCTTGGCTATATATAAAACGGTAGCGTACATGATTAACAAACATACTCGCAAAGATTCGATTTTGACACTTGGCCACAATGGGCAGCAGCTCCACGCCATTAAAGATCGTTGTTGCGACGAACGGCGTCCCCATGACCTTTGCGATCCATGACTACTCCAAGCTGTGGCTGATGCTGATAGATTCACTACTAGAAAAACCACTACTAATGGCGCACCTAATTTGGCCATTAATGGCGCATCACTGGTGCGCCATTAATAGCACGCCATTAGTAATTTTTAGTAATGGCGCACCTCCTGGTGCGCCATTAGTATCTGGTATACTAATGGTGCGCCATTAGTCCAGGGTGCGCCATTAGCATGCCTCCCAGGGGGCATATATACCCAGGTGCTTTGGCATACTAATGGCGCACCACCTCTGGATGCGCTATTAGTAACCGCGGCATACTAATGGCGCACTACCCAGTGATGCGCCATTAGTATGCACTGTCATACTAATGGCGCACTGTCATGTGATGCGCCATTAGTATGAATATTAGGTTTTTTTTATTTTTTTATTTTCTGTTTTTTGCATAGGTTACAAAATGTATAATTTGACGAAATATAGACAGCACACATCAACAATAGATTCATCAAATACAATAAAAGATTAGTCTTTGAATACAATTCATCATATTAGTCTCCGAATACAATTCATCATATTAGTCTCCGAATTGAAAAGACCGAACAAAGATAGAACATTATATTACAGGTCTCGAGACCGCGAGTAGCGAGTTTGTCTTCACATTACAAGTCGATATCGATCATCTAAACTACCATCACATAGAAGAGAGCTGCGGTCATCACGATGAGCATCATCACGATGAAACTCGTCTTCATCCGGTTCCTCCAACGCTCCCTCCCCTCCCCTCTCCCGTCTTCATCCGGTGTACCCTTTGTAACTGTTACCGCTGAATCGGTGAACCTGTCTCCGACACTCCTCCCAGTCATCGTAGACTCCGGGAACCTTACCCTTGTACACGACATACGTCGGCATCGCTATGCACTAGCCAAACGAAACGTTAGTACCAATTCACAGACAATACATAAGCAATATATAAGTATGCAACAGAACGATCGGAAGAGAAAAGCAAGACATTAATAGCATCGATTACATCTAAGTTGAACGACTCTCGAAACCAAAGAGACATACTACAAGTTCATTAAAGTTTAATTACAACATGAGCCAATCGATGTTTCAGAACTAGACAACTCGACTCAAGGGACCGGAGCGTGGATGAAGCCGCCGTCTATCGTGGGAGTCATGAAAGAACGGGCGTTGTCATCCTGCATTTGTAGCATTGTGTCGATGTCACTGTTGGACGGTTGATTTCTGAGGTAGAACTGCCCCGAGGTACGAAGGACATCTTGATGGATGATTTCCGCAAACTCCGACTGGATGCGAAAGAATTCTTGTCGGAGGTCCGCGTCCTGGATTGCCGACACGCTCGCGGCCCAATCTTGGAGTTTACTCGGTAGCAGAAGTTGATGATGGTCCCGTACGATCGCCCGCATGTGATGGATGGCGTAGTAGGCACCCTTCTGACCGCCAGGCGGCTGCTTGACGCAGCAGAACGTCGTATTGTGGGAGAACACGTGCTTGCCGTATTTACGAATAGGCCTGGTGAAGGTGCCTCCAGATTTGGCGTGGCGGGAGAACATCATCAAGAACCTTCTTGACATTTGTGTAGTCTACGTTCGATCGACGGTCCGGTCGAAATACGTGGCCATGGAATATTTGGGGCTTAGGAGGATGGCGTGCAACGTGTGTCACCGCAGAAAACACGGAATGTTAAAAGAAAACGATCGAAATGTAAGAATTCATATGTTACGGGCGGTTGAGGGAGGACTTACTCGGAAAGTAAGGCACGAAAGTTATCCTTATCTTGGTTTGCCGAATGACGCTTCGAGGTAAGAACTCGCGACTTGCCGGTCCCTAGCGCTGCCCAAGATCTTGGCACGCATGTAGAAGGGGTCAACTATCACGATGTCCGAGGTCTTGTCGCGAATGATCCGCATCTCCATACTCAGCGAAAATAGCCGAACGAAGGTGTAGTGCAGCGGATGAAGGTTCAACATAGCGTGGATGTCATCAAAACTCAGGACGATCGACGCCCGATGGAGTTATCCACAAAGCCCTTGCCCTCGGCACCTTGGCGCGAAACCGGTATGCCACATCCTTCTCCCCGAGACGCCGCTTCTCCAAAGAAAGAACAACTGTCATGCAGACTCCGCATAGCACCGGTTGCAGCATTGAGCATATTTGTCGGTAGCATCGCCCTACCCGCCACATGCACCCTCCTCGAGATATCCTGCGGTGAAGGTGGCCCGTCCTGAGCACGGATCGTACTCGGTGCCGGCTGGCTTGCACCCTTCTTAGTCTTTCTTTTGCGTGCCTTCTTCTTCTCCTGTAATGGGACCGAGTTTTGCTCACAGACCGCCTTCTTGAGTGTGTTGGGGCTGATAATATTTCGCACCTCGCCTATCTGAGGCTCGGTGAAGTCGGCAGTGGAGGCGTCTCGAGAGCTGAACGCCGACGGCGCTGTTGCAACTTGGCTTCTCCGCTGCACGAGCTAGATCGCACACGTCTTTTGTTGGGTTTGGTTCTTGAGAAGGAGGCCCCATGAAGTCGCCATCGCACCCATGCTCGGCAAAGTACTGATCGACGTTGCCAAATGTATCATAGTCGCCGCCGCCGCGTCGTTCGATCCTGTGCCATATGCATGTTTGGATCGATGGCATAGGGATGTCCGCACCGTTACGGCGGTCTTGCCATGGGGCCGACTTGGCGCCGCACGATTGGCGGTGTTGTCTTTGGGGTGGTGTCCCCGCCCCAAACGAATCTGGCTCTTCGCCAAAGCAGGGCCAGCTCAGCAGCGCCGAGGGTCATCACGTCATCATCGTCGGCCCCGACGGGTCGATTCGAGGTAACAAGTCGTCGCAGCCTGGCAGCACCGAACCAGTTGAACCCTAAACAAGTTGGGTGGCATCCGGTACCGTGGAACAAGGGTTGCCGGTTGAACGATTTTGCCCTTGGCGACATCGACCAACTCGTTGTTCACGAAGTGGAGGAGAGTGCAGGAACGTCGGCGGCGCCCTGCGAAAACATGTAGGGCGTCAGGGATGCCCAGTCAAAGGCAAGGAGATGAAGTCCTCGGCCGAGAGGCTTAATTAGTTACCGTGATGATGGCGCCGAGCTCGGCTAATGTAGAGGCACCGCCAACGGCGGGCGTGCGATTGACGGAGGGGCCGCTTGCTGCAGAGGTGCCGGCGGCGACACCCGGTGCATTAAGCTCCCATGCGGCGTCGGAGACACCAATGCCGCCCGCCGGAGGCACCAATGGCCCCGCCATCGCATTATGCGAGTTGCTGGCCGTGAAGCTAGGAATCGGGCGGCCCTGTTGGCGCCCGCAATCCACGCGACTCAACCCCGAGATCAAGGTAGGCACAAGGGCGGTGATCGTCGCCCGAGTCGTTGTTCCACTTGCTCTTGGACAATCTCCGAATCCGCGCCACCTGTGCCTTGAGTTCTTGAACCTCTCGCGCTGGCTTTCCGAGCTGGTCTTTTCTCCTTCCGCACACCAGCGGTATAGTATGACCCCATTTTGTCGACAAGCCTTTGCCGCCACACGACCAGCCGACGCCGGCCATCGAGCTTATCCTTGTTCTTCATTACATTCAACCCCTATTTAGAGTGGTGTCCCAAGGGTTGCTTTGAGTCGACCCCGCTCTCGCTTTCGATCGCTGCGGAAGGAATGTGAACCATTTAGAAATTGGCTTCATTAATTAGAATGCAACCATATGGAGCTAATTACGCGGGGTGTATTCCTTACCGAACAAGCTCAAGCTGCCTGGTCTTGGATCCGTGGTAAGCTCCTTTGTTTTCGGTCCTTCTTGTACCGGCCCCGACAAAGTTCCTGGTCTGCTTGTCACCGTATGTATCGAAGAGGGGCGGTAGGCCTTGCTCGCACGGTCCGCCTCCTCCTTGTCCCATATAGGCTCCGCCACTCTGCAACCGCCGGGACCGAGTGTGTGTTCCCCTATGTTCAGCTCCCGCATTTGTTTCCGCCACTCACTTGATTGGGAGCTTGCGGTGCTCGAGCAATTGATCTTGAAGTCGTTGTAGTCATCTTCGGTGATCGAAGGATATTTCTCCTTGATCTTCAGATAACTCTCACCTTTCTCGATCATTCTCTTCACATTGCTTTTCCAAGTAGACAGGGCCTTGCTCATCTTCGTGAGGGCAGCATTGTTCACTTTATTCCGTTTGAGGCTTGTGTTTTCAAATTCAGCGGGAACTTGTATCGCTCGTGCAGCTTCGTGAAGAGGAGGTTGCGCAAATTCCTCGGTCAGGATGCCTCGGGTTCTCGGTGTTGATCGAGACGGTGCTCGGACAATGCACCCGAGCTGAAGCGAGTACCCCTTGACTATTCGTTCGGGCGCCGTTGGATTTCCGTTGGAGTCCACTTGATAACTTCCTCCTTGAGGGGCGCGAGCACGATCGGGCGCCGTCCTTCCGTTGCCTCTTCGGTTGGCTGCCATCGTGCGTGCGCCGCCATCATCGATGGTGGCATCCTCGGCGGCACCATCGGTGGTGGCATCGGTGTGGTCATCCTCGGCAGCACCATCCGTGGTCTCGGGATCGGTGGGGAAGGCGGCGGCCTCATACAAGTGAGGTTGTTCCTCCATCTCTGGGACAGCACCTAGAATGCCTTGCCGCCCAACCCCGGCCTCATCGTTAGGGCCATGTTTCTCTCTAAATAGAAACAAAGTTTGGTCAAAAGTTGGTTATTGTCAAGGAACAAGATCTCTAAGTTGACCAAATAACCTAATTCTCGAGGAATGTCGCCAAAAGTTGGTTATTGTCAAGGAACAATTGAGAGATGTTTGTGATATTGCCTAGGTGTTTTGGGATAGAACCTGTTAGTGTGTTGTTGCTAAGGTCCAAGTCCACGTTCTCGTGGTAACCTAGTTCTTGAGGGTGTGTCTAGAAAGTTCACTCTTCTTTTTAGAAGACAAGCGTCTGAAATGGTGTTGCCTTTCCTTAATTTGTACTATTTTTCATTGTGCTGAATACTTATGTGGGTGAGTGTATCTGTAATTACTTTTTACTACACCGCAGGTGTTCAAACACATGTCAAGCAAGGGTGTCTGAGTGTGTGAATAAAATACTAAACTAATCCAACCACTAAAGCAAATTAATTTTTATTTAGGTTGAGAATCGGGCACCTTCTAGGTCAAGAAAATTGGGCATGACCTTTGCTAATTTTCTTGACCTAGGAGTGCCCCATTCTCAACCAAACGGAAATTAATCAACGTTTCAGGAGAAAGGGTCATTTTAGAATATCACAAGTAGCAGCAGCATCACTTGACAAAATCACAACTAGCAGCAGCATCACAAGTAGTACAGCAGCCTTTATTTACACAAAAATATCAACGTTTGCAACAGGTAAGGTAAGATGCTTAAGTCCAGCACTCCAGCCTTTATTTATGAATGTACAAAGGAAAGATGCAAAAGATTAAGTGGTACACAATTAAAGCAAGGAAAGAAACATGTAGATCTGATAGAACCAATCCTTTGGTTGGCTAAGTTGATGAATTGTTACAGAGAAACAAAAAAAGGATTTGACTCCAAACCAATGTCGAACTCTACATCAAACACAGCCATCGAATGTTCGAACATACTGGTTCAAAAATCACAAAGAGGCTCTAATAACATCAGGCATTGGCACCGTGTCGGCCCCTTCATCTAAAATCACAAAGAGGCTCTGTCGATAACCTGCCAATACCCTGAATTTTTTCTACAGTTCCATCATAATCAACAAAGAATCTCAGACACACCTATCAGGTAGGTAGCAAAATCTTAAGATTGGAACAATGTGTGATACAACCAAGCATGAGCTACTAAACCAAACCCAACACCAACACTGGAGGGTTGTTTTCCTGAAAACACAAGGACAATGATCATGGACAACATAGGGTGTATATAACATGCATCACGGTCCTGTAAGTTCAATTATGAGTTCTGCTCGAGTGGTCCAGAACGTGGGTGCACCGAAATATCATGCAATTATCTCCATGAAAGATGCAGGCCGTTGACAAATATCAACCATACATGTCCCCCATCTATTCATAGTACCGGAAGGACGAGCTGTCTAGCATGAGCATATGCACGATTGCAAGGTCCTGGACGTTTTACAAAATGCCCAGGAGAAAGCATGACAAGAAGTAGTATCCGTAGTTCTGTAAAATAGAAATAAAATATATTTTCATATTATATCAATGCTTTCTTTTTGGAGTTGGAGGGAGTAGTTAAGCATAAGCAAACACGGAAATTGACGGTTGACAGAGACGTCCATTTGTTACAATGTCACTGAGCCATGAAGAGTCGGAGCCCGATTGAAAGGTCCTTGGACATTTCAGAAAAATGCCTAGGACAGAGCATAAATCAGCAAGTTGTAATGCCCAGGACAGAGCATAAATCAGCAATTTGTAGCTGTACTACTACTTAAGCACAAGCAAACACGAATATTGCCAGGTCGACAGAGACCTCCATTTGTTGCCATGTGATCTGAGCTAAGAAGCCGGCAAAAGTAATGAATTAAATCATGATGCAATCTGGCACGGCATTATAAAAACACCCCGAAAACGTTGGCAGTCTAAGTATGCATCAGGCACTTAAAAATGTTAGTGGTCTACATCCACGAGTAACGTGCAAGCTCTCTACATCTCTGTCATCTAACTTGATTCGCGATCTGACCAAGAACACAGAATTTAAATGTGGCAGCAATCAAAAGGCAGACCTTTTTAACAGCTTGGTTAATTATGCATCCACGCAACTGATTACTGAATGCCACACACCTCAACCAAGCAGTGATAAAACAGGAGGTTTGGTTCCAACAAGCAAATAGCAGTTCGATCAAGCAAGAAGCTACTTATTGTTGCTTGAAAAAGCAGCAGAAATCAGTAAGTCTTTTTGTCCACAGACAAGAGATGTGACGGTGAAAAGATATGTTTTGAGGGAATGAGGCAAGGGGAACAAATGCCAACTTATAGATTTAGTAAGCCAGAAATGTGACTAGTGTCATAAAGAAAATAGTCTTTTTCATAGGATTATTGAGGAGCACAGCTAGCGATTTCAATGATAAAATCAGATCAAGACAAGAAGCGGGGGCAGCTAAGGGTGAAGCTGCACTTGCAACTACTCAATGAAACAACATTAGATACATTACAAAGCTACTAGCCTACTACTACTACTACTACTACAATGATAAAACTCAGGTTAACAAGAAAATGAGAGGAGGGGGAGGGAGGAGGGGAGGAGGAGGGGAGGAGGAGGGGAGCTCACGGGGTGGTGGTGCTCGGCGACGGTGGTGTGGACGGGCGGCGTCCGGGCGGCGGGTCGCGCCGAGGCGCGCTGGGCGGGTCGAGGTGGGGCAGCGGCGTCTGGGCGGGTCGAGGCGGCAGGGCAGCGCCGAGGCGGAGTCGGGCGGCGTCCGGGCGGGGGGTCGCGAGAGGCGGCGCTGGGCGGCGCCCGGGCGGCGGGTCGCGCCGAGGCGGCGCTGGGCGGCGGCCCGGGCGGCGGGTCGCGTCGAGGCGGCGGGCAGCGTCGAGGTGGCGGGGACGGTGGCGTCGAGGGAGAGGGAAGGCGAGGAGAGGGCGAGGGAGGGAGAGGGCGAGGGCGAGGGCGAGGGTCAGGGCAGCGGCGGCGGCGGCGGTGGATCGGGCGAAGGGGGAGAGGGAACTGGCGAGGGGGAGAGGGAAGGGGATTGGCGACAATACTAATGGCGCACCTCACCGTGGTGCGCCATTAGTATTTTTTTTTATTTCAACTCGAGCCAACAGGTTATGTACTACGTAACTTATCCACGTCAAGCCCACTCTACTAGCTCGGTGGTCAGCAGCCAGCTCACACCAGGAGGTCCTGGGTTCGACTCCTGTGCTCCACAAATTTTTTTAGCATTTAAAAAGCTGTTTGATACTTATTTATGTTTAAATATGTTCAAACTTGTTTAAATAATAACAGTAATATTTTTTATAAGACAGTAGCATTTAAAAATCTGTTTGATACTTATTTTTTTATAAGACGGTCTTGCTGGGTGCGGGGGTCAAGGCGTCGCGGCCGGTGGACTGGGGGTGCTCGGCGAGGGGGACCGGATCTGGCGAGGTGGGATAGCGATCGAGATGGAGGGGATCGAGGTGGGCTCCACAATTTTTTTAGCATTTAAAAGCTGTTTGATACTTATTTGTGTTTAAATATGTTCAAACTTGTTTAAATAATAACAATAATATTTTTTCATAAGACAGTAGCATTTAAAAAGCTGTTTGATACTAATTTTTTTATAAGACGGTGCGCGGGGTGCGGGGGTCGGGCGGGCGGTTGAGTAGGGGAATCGAGGGTGCGGGGGTCGTGGCGGGTGGGTGGGGGTGCTCGGCGAGGGGACCGGATCTGGCGAGGTGGGATAGCGATCGAGATGGAGGGGATCGAGATCGAGTGTCCATGAAATTTAAAATATTCATGATACTTCAAAAGTACCCATGAAATACAATCGAGAAATGAAGGCTACGATTTAAATACAATCGATCTTAGCTAGCTATCTGTTCACAATCTTGTTGCCCTTCTTTTTCGCAAATGGAGTTCTTCGTGGAACGGACGCCCTTAGGTAGGGTGGTCCTGCTTCTTCTTGTGGTGTATGCTGCTACTTCATCATCGTCGCCATGTTCGATCCTCGGTCGCCGATTTGTCAAGTCTTGCTCATTGGCTACTCCATCCATTCCGATGATCTTCCTTTTGCCTCTCCTCACGACAACACGACCGGGCTTTGGCGGGTCGGTAATGAAGAAGCATTGGTCCACTTGGGAAGCCAGTACCCATGGCTCATTTTTCGCGGTGACGTTTGCGCCCGCGGTCTTGGATTTGGCTTCGGGTATAACCATGGTGGTGAAATACCGGTCTTCTTTTATGACATTCTTGGCCCATCTGACACGGAACATCGGGACCTTCTCTCCAGCGTAGCTCAGCTCCCAGATCTCCTCGATCCTTCCGTAGTATCTGTCCTTGTCGTTACCGGTGTAGGATTCCATCGTTACCCCGGAGTTCTGATAACCATCGCTCTTCATGTCCTTGGCCTCGGTGTAGAATGTGTAGCCGTTGATATCGTACGCCTCATAGGTCATCAGGTTGTGCTCGGCGCCTGTTGACAAGGCGAATATGAGTTGTTCTTCCGCGGAAGAATCCTCATGTAAAGGGTATGACAGAAGCTTATGCTTGAACCAACGCGTGAAACATGAGTTGTGCTCTTTGAGTGTATCTCCGTCCGTCCTCTGTTGGCCTCGGTCATTGTACATCTTTTTAATAAAGGTTTTGTGCTCTACCACCCAAGGATCGACCACGTCTATGTGTTGTAGCGCGACTAGGTTTGCTCTTTCAAAGTCGGCGAGTCGACCCTCGAAGTCGACATGCATTTCGCGGCGACCCTCACGGTGACCCCATCCAGCGAGCCTGCCGAGGTGCCTGTTGACGGGCAGACCAACGGGATTCTCGATGCCTAGATAATTCGTGCGAGGAGATGCACTCTTGGTCGAAAGCCCCGGCTATGCTTCCTTCGGACATGACATGTTGCGAACGTATCCTTTGATGACACCATTCATCCTTTCGAACGGCATCATGCTGTGCAGGAACGCCGCCCGAGTTGGATGATATCCTCCACTATATGGACCAGCAGATGCACCATAACGTCAAGAATGCGGGCGGAAGTACATCTCAAGCTCGCATAGTATCACCACGATCTCTTCCTGTAGCCTTCGAGTTGCCTCACGCCAATCGACTTCCGAGAGATGACGTCGAAGAAGTTGCATAGGCCAAATAGCGTTTCCACGGACGTGCGCGCCCATGATCCCACGGATTGCAACTGGAAGTATCTGCGTCATCAAGACGTGGCGGTCGTGAGACTTCATCCCGCTGAACTTCGCTTCGCTGGGTCTAGGTATCTGCTTATCTTCCCAGCAGAATCGAAGGAAGTTTTACTCCTAGGAGGCAGGTGAAAACTGCTCGATCTCCTCGACTTAGAGTGAAGCACGGGAGGGTAGTCATTTCGGTCTTCTTGGCCTTTTGCCTTTGCGACGACTTTCGTGTCCTGCTTCGCCTCATCATCATCATCATCATCATCATCATCATCATCATCATCATAATCATATATATAGCGTGAAGCTCCTGCCTGATGCCCATTGATTTCAAGTTTGCCCTTGCTTTCGGCCCATCTTTGGTCCTCTCTCGCATGTTGAGCAGGGTACCAAGCAGACTCTCGCACGTTCTTCGTGATATGCATGACATCAAGGCTGTGAGGCACACGGTGGATCTTCCAAGACGGCAAGTCCCGTAAAACAGACCTCGTTTTCATACCTTCAGCAGCTGCTCTGGCGCCTTTCGCTTTTTCCGGCTCTGGCGCCTTTTGCTTCTTTCCGGCGGTGGGCAGTCTTTCCAATTTTTCAACAGCTTGTCTATTTCCTCGCCGCTCCTGACACAGGCGTTTTGGGTTCGGTTTCACCATCGAACAGATCCTTGCGTTTCCTCCACGGGTCATCGTCGCGAAGCCACCTTCGATGTCCCATGAACACGGTTTTCGAAGACCCGGGATCTCTATCTAGCTGGCGATACGTTGTGTCATCCATGCACCTTACGCATCCAGAAAATCCGTGGACTACCTGCCCCGCGAGATATCCTTAACCGAGATAGTCGTGCACCGTCGTGAGCAGTGCGGCTCAAATAGGGAAATATTCTTTCTCTGCGGCGTCCCACGTATTGGCTGGCATTTTCCACAGCGTGTCAAGATCCTCTTTCAGCAGCCCCAGATACAGATTGATATCGTTCCCTGGTTGTTTCGGCCCTTCAATTAGCATCCTCATGTGAATGTACTTCCTCTTCATGCACAACCAGGGGGGAAGGTTGTACATCCACACAAACACAGGCCAGGTGCTATGTGTGCTTCTCTGGCTGCCAAACGGATTGACTCCATCGGTGCTCGCGCCCAAAGACGATGTTCCTTGGATCGCTCCCAAATTCCGAGTCTTGAAGTTCAACGCTGCCACCGCTCGCATCCTTAGGGTGACTCAGCATCTTGTCTTTTTTATCTATCTCCGGATCATTTGCGTCATCTTCCCGCTTCTTCTCCTCCCTATCCGCGTGCCAACGCAGGAGCTTTGCTACCTTAGGGTCCGCGAAATAGCGCTGCAGACGAGGAGTGATCGGAAAGTACCACACCACTTTTCGAGGAGCTTTCTTCCTCTTCTTGTATCGAGTGACGCCGACACCGGACATATGGTAGACTCCGCGTGCTCGTCCCGATAAATGATGCAATTGTTCATGCACACATGGTATTTCACTGCGTAAATCGAGAGGACACACGATTTTCTTCGCCTCCAAACTAGTCGGGCACTTGTTCCCCTTGGGAAGACGTTCGTGCGAATAACATGTTCTCGTCGAAGCATGCATCGGTCATTTTGTGTTTTACCTTCATCTCCGAGCCATGAGCATTACTTTCAGCGGTATCCTCGGCCTGCATCCTTCATACAATGGAGTAACCGCGTCTAACTCAAGTTGATCCATCTTGGCTTTCTCTCGGCGGCAGCTCTTGCGTTATCCGTCGCTTGAGAAGCAGCTCTTGAATATGAGGGTCCTGCACCCAGCCCATCGATGGTCCAGCGTCGTCGCTCCGCCGCATCATCATCTTCATGATCATGCCCGCCGCCTGCTCCGCATCTTCCTCATCATCATGTCCTGCATCTTCTACATGATGACTGTGTACAACATCACGCCGTGATCATCTCCGGGATTCTTCGTCTTCTCGCCCGCCCGAGCCGCGGTGGTTGTCTTGCTGCCCTTCCTCATTTCTTGCCCGCCCGCATGGATGACTTCGTAGTCATCTTCATCACCTTGCCACCGATAGCCATCCATGAAACCACGCAACAGCAGGTGGTCCCGCACCTGCCCGAATCCGGTCCGCAATAAGGCTCTTCAGCTTGCATCTTCGACACGGACATCTTATCTCCGCCTCGTTCTTTTGAAGCATCTCGGCCTTCGCGGACCTCAAAACCTATTCACGATGCCTTCGGTCATCGTGCGGACCATGGTCGTCTGGGTAGAGCAAAACGATATTTTAGAACCAAACAAAAATTTGGCATGACTTTCCTAAAAATAGGACCAAAAGAATGCTTAATGCCAAAATTCTCGCCAAACGGAAATGAATCAACATTCCGCAAAATATTGGCAACTATCGATTTCAAATACCGTACACCTCCAAACACAAACACATATGCAACACGACAAACATATGCAACACCACGAACATACATAGATCTAGCTAGGCCGTAAAAAGTGCATGTGCACATTGTTGTAGGGAGAACAACCTAAATATAGCTTCCCCCCTTACTTACCTATTGAAACAAGGTAATTTAACCACTTAATTTGAATGAATCTATGGTGGAAATGAGGTGAAAAGAGGAGGCACCGAGACAAGGAGGAGGTGGAGAGAATGAAGTGGGGAGAAAGTGAGTGTGTGGGTAGGAGAGGCTGTCCCAAATATCTTGTTGCTGCCCACTTACTAATGGCGCACCTCTTGCATGGTGCGCCATTAGTAGTTACAACTACTAATGGCGACTTAAGCAGGATGCGCCATTAGTATGTTTGATAGGCGCACTAGTTCAAAAAAATTCTATACTAATGGCGCACCCACTGCCAGGTGCGCCATTAGTAGTTACAACTACTAATGGCACACTTGGGCAGGATGCGCCATTAGTATGTTTGGATAGGCGCACTAGTTCAAAAAACAAAAATTTCTATACTAATGGCGCACCCACTGCCTGGTGCGCCATTAGTAGTTACAACTACTAATGGCGCACTTGGGCAGGATGCGCCATTAGTATGTTTGGACAGGCGCACTAGTTAAAATTTTTTTTTAATACTAATGGCGAACCCATTGCAAGGTGCGCCATTAGTAGTTTAAACTCTAATGGCGCATCAGATGGTGGTGCGCCATTAGTATATACTAATGGCGCACCATCTTTCTGGTGCGCCATTAGTGTCAATCCCATCTATAGCCATTTTTCTAGTAGTGATTGAGACATTGGAGAAGTAATTGTTGTATTGATCGGGGCCTCAAGGGCTGTTTATATAGCTTACAAAGCTTGGGCTCCAAGACTAGACTAATAGAGATAGATTACAATACGAATAGACTTATACTTTAAGATCCCCCGCAGTCTCAACGTCAGGTGAAACAATGTTGAGACTGTAGCGTATGTCGGTGAACGATGCAGTCGGGAGTCCTTTGGTAAAAATGTCAGCAAATTGGGCACTTGTAGGAATATGAAGAACGCGAACCTCACCAAGAGCCACCTTTTCACGAACAAAGTGAATGTCAATCTCAATGTGCTTTGTGCGACGATGTAGAACTGGATTGGAAGCCATGTAGACTGCAGAGATGTTATCACAGTAAACAATGGTAGCACGTGGGAGCGGACGATGAAGTTCAACGAGAAGTTGTCGTAGCCACACCGCCTCGGCCACAGCGTGAGCAACCGCCCTATACTCAGCCTCAGCAGAAGACCTGAAACTGTTACCTGCCTTTTAGAACACCAAGAAACAAGATTATCACCCAAATAAACGCAAAATCCGGATGTAGATCGTCGAGTATCTGGACAACCTGCCCAGTCTGCATCAGAATAAACTGTCAAGCTTGTAGGTGAAGAAGAATTAATAAGGAGACCGTGATCAAGAGTGCCTTTTAAATAGCGGAGAATGCGTCTGACATGAGCCAGATGAGGAGCACGAGGATCATGCATAAGGAGACAGGCTTGCTGAACAGAATAGGAGATTTCAGGACGAGTAAGAGTGGCATATTGAAGAGCGCCAGTGATGCTATGATATAAAGTAGGATCAGAAAGAGGATCACCATCAGCCGACAGTTTAGCACCAACGCCGGCTGGAGTACGAGAGGGTTGACAATCGACAAACCAGATCGAGAAAGCAAGTCCAAAATGTATGATCGTTGAGAAAGAAAGAGGGAAGATGTTAAAGCGAGAAACATGAATACCTAGAAAATGATGAAGAGGACCAAGATCTGTCATGGAAAACTCCCGATTGAGAGAAGAGATGGTATGTTGAAGAAAAGAATTAGAACTAGCCGTGAGAATGATATCATCAACATAAAGCAAGAGGTAGGCAGTGTGAGTAGGAGACTGATAAACAAAGAGAGAAGAATCGGATTTGGAGGGAATAAAGCCTATGGTTTGAATAAAAGTAGAAAATCATTGAAACCATGCACGAGGAGCTTGTTTAAGGCCATAAAGAGATTTGTGGAGGAGACAAACAAAATTTGGAGAGGAGGGATTCTCAAAACCAGAGGATTGCTGACAATAAACAGTTTCATTGAGAGTGCCATGAAGAAAAGCATTTTTAACATCAAGTTGATGAATAGGCCAAGAAGAGGAAACAGCAAGACTAAGAACAACATGAATAGTGCTTGGTTTAACAACAGGAGAAAAAGTCTCATCAAAGTCAATACCATGCTGCTGGGAGAAACCACGACACACCCAACGAGCTTTGTAACGAGCGAGAGTGCCATCGGAATGAAATTTATGACGAAAAACCCATTTGCCATAAACAATGTTAACACCAGAAGGTTTGGGAACAAGAGTCCATGTATTATTTTGTGAAGAGCTTCAAATTCATCACGCATAGCGGAAAGCCAGAGAGGGTCAAGAAGAGCTCGCTTATAACTGGTTGGAATAGGAGAGATGGTTGGGGTGGCGGTAAGATTGAGACGTTTGGTGGGGAGAAGAAATCCTCGTTTTCCACGGGTGCACATGACATGATCATTGGTGAGCGGTGGTATAAGAACGGCATTGGGTGGCAGTGGGTTTTCGGTTGAAGAAGACGGCGAGGAAGAAGAATCAGAAGTGGTGGGTGTCGAGGTGGTTGCCATGGTAGGATGTGGTGAGGGAAATACGGCTGGGGTAGAGGATGCAGTTGCGGGAGAGGTGGGGGACGGGGCAGGAGGGTGGCTGATGGTGGGCGATTCCGGCGGAGAGACGGAACAAGATTCCATGGCAGCAGAGATGACCGAAGGACGAACTAGGGAAGGGGTTTTGGTGGTGGTGGATTGTGGTGAAATTGGTTTTGTGGTTGTAGTGACAGAAAAAGGAAAAGTATTTTCATCGAATGTGACATGACGAGAGAGAATGATACGACCAGAAGAAGGATCGAAACAACGATATCCTTTGTGATCATCAGAAAGACCAAGGTGAATGCAAGGTAGTGAGCGTGGTTCTAGTTTGTTGGAGGTGGTAGAGGTGATGTTGGGAAAGCATAGACAGCCAAAAACACGCAGAAAAGAATAGTCGGGGTGGGAGAGAAAAAGAGATTGGAAAGACGAATAAAGAGGGCAAGTTTTAGTTGGTCGAATATTAAGAAGTAGTGTGGCGGTGCGAAGGGCTTCAACCCAAAAACGGGAAGGAAGAGAAGCTTGTAAAAGCAATGTGCGAAGAACATCATTAATAGAGCTAAGACGGCGTTCAACTTTACCATTTTGAGAAGATGTATAAGGGCATGAAAAACGAAGAAGGATGCCTTGAGAGAGAAAGAAGGTGCGGTTTTGGGTGTTATCAAATTCACGACCGTTATCACATTGAATAAATCGAATTGGCAAGCCAAAGTGTGTGATTACATATTGTCAAAAGTTGAGAAAGATTGCAGGTACTTCAGATTTAGCGCAAAGAGGAAAGGTCCAAGTATAGTGAGAATAATCATCCAAGATCACAAGATAATATTTATAACCAGAAACACTAGGGACTGGAGAGGTCCATAAATCACAGTGAAGTAACTCAAAAGGAAAAGTACTAATGGTAGTAGAGGTTCCAAAAGGTAATCTAACATGTTTGCCACATTGACATGCATTACAGAGAGGGATTATGAGGACTGCTAGAACTAGGGATACAGAATTCTTGGAGTAAAGACGTCAAAGTGTTTTTGCTGGGGTGACCGAGACGACGATGCCATAGATCAACAGAGGCGAGCATGGCACGAGAGGTGGATGTGGGTGCGCCATGAAGAGGATAAAGATCGCCCGTGCTATTGTACCGAGCGAAGACCGCCCCCGTTGTCAGATCCTTCACAGACAAACCAAAAGGGTCAAAAGCCAGGATAACTTTGTTGTCAATGCAAAATTGTCTAACAGAGATAAGATTTTTGATGATGGAAGGAACCACAAGAATATTGCGTAGAAGGAAATTGGCATGAGAGGAAGGGATGTAAGAGTGACCAGTGCATGAAACAAGGATGGTGGAGCCATCGCCAATGGTGATAGTGGAAAAAGCAGAAGGAAAACAAGCTGACAATAAATTCATATTTGAAGACATATGCATTAATGCACCAGAATCGAAAATCCAATCCGTACCTGCGTTGTTGAGGACAAAATTGTTCATGGCGTTGATGAAGGCGGCTTGGTCCCAAGCCGGCTGTTGGGGAGGAGCAGAGGGCCAGGAACTTGCATGTTGACGAGGGGATAGCGGATGGGTAGTATGCGATTGGGGCCTGCATGTTGCCGTGAGAAGGCCGGCATGGTGTTGTAGGGCGACGGTGGTCCTGGCGTGCTGGTAGACGGAGTAGGAGAGGCGGTGTAGACGGCGCCGCGGCTCGGGTCCAAGGAGTCCCGGAGAGCCTGTGGCTGGACGAAGACCGGGGCTCCACGTGCCCGTGTACGCAGGAGGAGCACCATACGGCGAGGGGGCCGACCATGGCATCGACCAAGCCTGGACGAGGCCACTCCAAGGATCATGCTGAGGAGGCCATGGCGACGGAGCTGGTGGCGCGGGAGCGGTGGATGACGAGGCTGGTGCAGGTCCGGCAGGACGAGATGCAGGAGGCCGGTAGACGGGATTCTTGCCCTTGTAGTTGGGACTCGGGCGCCAGCCTGGTGGTGGTGTTGAGGCCGCGGCAGCCACAGCAGGAGTTGGAGGGGCGGTCGGTTGCCGCGGCAGCCCAGGCGTGGGAGCTGCAGAAGAGGGCGCGGCAGCATGAAACACCTGCGGCGCCCGTTGCGCCTTGCGAGCCTGGTTCTTCTCTTCTTGCTGGAGGATCGAGCGGACTTCCTTGAAGGTGGGGTACGGCTTGAGCATGGGGATGAAGGACTGCTGCTTCTCGAATTGATCGCCGAGACCTTGGAGGAGGGCGTTGATGAGAGTGCGATCCTCGACGTGATCACCAAGTTCACGGAGTTCATCGCCAATAGCCTTGATTCGCTGGCAGAAGATGGAGACTGGGACATCTCCCTGCATGGTTGTGCGTAGCTCGGTGTTGAGCGCGTTGATTCGCGCGTCGGAGTTGTCCTGAAACAGCTGTTGAAGGGAAGCCCAGAGATCGGCGGCGGTGGCGTCATCGTCGGAGACCAGATTGAAAAGCTCCGTAAAGATGCGTGTGTAAATCCACTGGATGATGGCGAGATCATCTTTCACCCAGCGAGGATCAGCGGGCTGTGGCGGGTAGGAGGGATCAATGTGGTGGCGTGACGCAGCGCCGAGATGGATGATGAAGAGGTGGCGCCAATGGTAGTAGTTGTGGATGCCGAGGTCTAATGAGATTGGTATGAAGGGAGAGACGTCGGCAATGGTGTCGGCTAGGGTGAACATAGGGTTTGGAGGGGGAGGTGTTTGAGTAGTTGTAGAGGAGGAGGTAGGGGGTGGGGCACCGGCGCCGCGGAACTCGGTCATGGAGAAGAGGGGCTGAATCGGCCGGGGCGGCGGCGCAGGTGACGGAGCCATACCAAGTGCGGAAAACCTAGGCGTCGGATACCATGATAGATTGAGATATTGGAGAAGTAATTGTTGTATTGATCGGGGCCTCAAGGGCTGTTTATATAGATTACAAAGCTTGAGCTGCAAGACTAAACTAATAGAGATAGATTACAATACGAATAGGCTTATACTCTAAGAAATGCCACGAGGCTCCCCGGCGACTCTGATCCAGATCATCAACTTCGGGAACCACCGATGGCACATCAAGGCGTGCCCCTCAGATTTTATCAATGGTGTGCCCAACTCCATCACCCTCTGTATCCTCACCACCTTGAAGTATTACCTCCAGCAATCCCCTGCAGACACCAACATTGCTATTGAAATCCTGGACCACACCTGCGAGCACACCGTCTTCCACAAGGAGCAGACACTAGGTGAATGTCCCATATTTGTGCCCCTGGTACTCAAGAGGAGTGAGCTGGAGGCGGCAGCATGCGTCCATGCCAAAGACTACATCCCAGTGAGGTGCACAATGAAGTTCACCGGCGGGAAGAGGACGCCGGACAACGAGTCCAAGTGGTGGTGCCTTCTTGGAAGAAGCTTTAGCTTCTTTTCCAATCTGAAGAGGAACACCAAGCTTACCACAAGATTGTTGTCCAACCGCTCCGTCGACAAGTCGGCTGCCTGATTCGGTCCTCGTCACTCCTTGATTCGTTGGGCACCACACTCCTTGATCATCTTTTGGCATGAATTTGAGCTACTGAAGTTGGTACTTAATCCGTTCAAAAATTAAGTGTCGTGGTAATTTGAAGTGAAGTCACGACCCTTATTTTGGAAGATGGAGTACTAGCTAGTTAATCATTTTTAGTCATCCATATGTCCTTTGCGTGTATTAGGGGGTGTTTGGTTCAGAAGTCCTAGGACTTTTTCTAGTTCCAGGGACTAGTCAAAAAAGACTCTCCAGTAGAGTCTTTTTCTAGTCTCGGTAGAAAAAGTCCTTCCCGTTTGGTTTCTAGGGACCTTTTAGGGACTTTTTCTAGTCTCTGGGACTAAAAAGTCCCTTAACCAAACACCCCCTTATTATTCGACATTGAATTTGGTGCTTTCGCGGATTCTGGTTGTGAGAAAATAGAAGTTATTTTTTGCCGATGTCATCATTAATTGGCATGGATCGATCGATTTTAATCCCAATACGTATTATCAATTAGCCAATATTTTCATTCTGAAAAAATAAGACCATTATGTATTATCAATGCCATGATCCTGAGATGAAATCAATGTCCATCACGTGATTCCCCGTCTCTCCCTGATTTATCACATGTGTGCAATAAAGAAGGCAATTTTTTTTCTTGCCTATGTTCTCTCCCCAGTCATGTTGTATACTACACTCATTTTGTTGAAACTTAGCAGTGTGACGCTCGACCATGACCTGAATCTTTGGTATCACGTGTTGTACTCTTTACAGTGAAGATGCGCAGAAGTCTATAAATGATGAGGTAAACAACCTCGCCAACAAAGAGGCAGTGGGCGACGCCTAACACGACATGAGATCTCCAGCTCCATGTCTCGGAGATGTGGAAATCTTCCACATCGTCCTCCACGGTTCGGTCATCGACCTCCCCGAAGGCGGTCCTCCACAGGAACATGCTCAAGCAAGACCATATGCTGGGTAAAGGGGCGATCGTGGAGACGAGCAACATCGCCAAGGGAGTTATGACCCCTTGCGTGTTGTTGTTTCTTCTTCTTCTTGCGACTACCTCATGGCGTGCGAGAAGACGCTTGAGACATTGGAGTTCCTCGGTATGGATTTGGTGTTACTGTGCAGATGCGTCAATGACCTTGTTGCCATCCTCGCTGCTCGGTCATCCAAACTGCAAAGTTTGATTTTACAGTCGCCAGTCGAGTCTAAAATGGCGACTCTTAGGAATGTTTTTAAAGAAATGGATATGGAGACGAGGGAGTTTGGAAGGGGAGTGTGAAGAAGAATGCCCAAGCATAGCAACTGCACTATGATGACTTTTGTACACATCCTTATTAACTAGAGTGATTGACAAAAAACTACCACTTTAGGGGTTACCGTCCCACAGAACTACCACTTTTTAAATCCTAACCGAAAAGGATTGAAATTTTCTAATTTTGTGACTAAAAACTATCACTTTCGGAAAACGGTCAGTTTAGACGATTTAAGCACATTTATGACATGCGGGACCCACCCGTCAGGGCTGGCGTGGCGGCAAAGTCAACCTCCTCCTCCTTCCTCCTCCTCCTCTCTCTGTCCGGCAAGCGAGGCGAGGCGGGCGTCCGTCCTCACCTCCTCCGCCTCCTCTATTCCGCGTCGGGGTCGGGTGCCTCGCCCCCAGCGTCCGCCTGCGTCGTCCCCGTGCGGCTCCGCGTCACGCAGCGCGCGGCAGCAGCTAGCCCCGCCGCTCGGGCTCGACTACCTCGCATCAGCCCCGTCGCAGCGCCCCGCCGCTCGTGTCCCGCTACCTAGGGTCTCTGCTGCCCGCGCCGGCGCTGTCGCAGCCGCCCCTGCCGCACCTGCTCGCCGGGTCCTGCGGCGACGACGGCTTCTTCGCCAGGAGATGGAGGGACGAGCGTTTGCCAGATCCCGCGGCTCGCCGCACCTACTCACCGGATCCCGCGGGTGCTCGTCGGATCCCGCGGCTCCGGCGGCCAGAGGCTGCCTCGCTGGCCGGATCAAGCGACAGCGTGGGTTCGGGAGTAGAGGTACGGGATGGAGCGACGGTGCGGTGCGGGTCAGGGGCAGCAGTTAGACTAAAAATAAATGGAGTTGACTTTGCAGCCACATCAGCTCTGGCGGGTGGGTCCCGCATGTCATAAACGTGTTTAAATCGTCTAAACTGACTGTTTTTCGAAAGTGGTAGTTTTTAGTCACAAAATTAGAAAATTTTGGTGGTTTTTGGTCAGGTTTTAAGAAGTGGTAGTTCTGTGGGACGGTAACCCCTAAAGTGGTAGTTTTCTGTCAATCACTCTTATTAACTATATATACCACACAGAAAAATTTATCATCTTGTGCACGGCAATGCTATACGAGATGGAGTCACAGGCTCACAGCTCAATATGTTTACTAGTAGTATCTTTTGTATGCATCCAGGAAATATTCTTGTAGTAAGATAGCTCTTACGGACAGTTTCATCATGATGGCAGATGCTGAGGAAAGTCATCTGCTACCAGGAAAGCCATCACGACACATCCATCATATTTACGTACTTCTTCCAATATACTGTATAATTATATGCTAACATGGATTGCAAATCCCGAATTTCTAGTACTAGTAAAAGGCAATTAGGTAGATAACACAGTCTGATATTCAACCTGGGCAGAAACTAGCAAACAAATGATAGAAAATATAATAGTGTAATTACATACGGTTCTGCTAATCGATTTTAGTTAGTTCAATCTTGTTGTTTGGCAGATTCCTCCACATGCCCACCAAAAACTTGACCAGTAGGTGGAAATGGCAAGATGCATCACCATCTTTGTATATGATTTCACTAAGTCTAAGGCTCTCACACTTGAAATACACCGAGTCCTGCAAAGTATTGTGAAGGTGTTCCTTCATGTCCTTGTTTGGTGTAAATTCCAAGGCTTGTAGAAGAGCATAAAGAACTAATATTACGGAGGAAACTGAGTTACGCATGGTAATATATATAGTTGACGCTGAAAGAAGATGCAGTACCACCTCGCAGCGGCGCAAAGTGAGCTTCTGTAGGTGATGCGAGTTCCGCAGGAAAGGCTCCAGCCCCATGAAGTCTCTGGCAATACCACACTTGTCGAGGGACAATGTCCTCAGGTTGTTGAATAGAGGAAACTTGGAATAATCTAGCAACTGCATGTAACCGACACTGTTATAGTTTCTATATTTTATAAACTAGATAATCTAATGGATGCTGAGGAGGAGGAGAAAACATATGTACCGTGAGGGCAAAATCCGATAAATGCAAACTTGTCACATTGTACAGTGCGGCAAGAAGACATGATCCGCATGCAGTTGTAGCGAAATAGAAATCGAGCTGAATGGATGCATCGACAAGAGATGGCATTGTATGTGGTTCGGTGGTATCGAGGATCCAAGCAAGCTCGTCGGCAGCCAGGCAAAGAGAAACTAGAGCAAGGGCCTCTATAATCAAGGCAAAAATCTCATCAACATCCACATCGTAGTTGCCGTGGACGACCAATGTTTTGAGCGAGGAGGAGATCCTGACATTGCCGGTGGTCAAGAAGTTGCAGTTTTCCAGTCGCACCTCCTCCAGAACAGGACAGCGGGAGTTTTCCAGTCAATATGTTTACTAGTAGTATCTTTTGTATGCATCCATGAAATATTCTTGTAGTAAGACAGCTCTTACCGACAGTTTCATCCCCATGGCAGATGCTGAAGAAAGTCATGTGGTATCAGTCTGTCTCCCGTTGGTCTGAACGGCAGAGACGACACGCTTCAACCATATTTACGTACTTCTTCCAATATACTGTATAATTATATACTAACATGGATTGCACATCCCGAAATACTAGTACTAGTAAAAGGCAAAGTAGCAAACAAATGATATTCTGCTATTCCACCTTGGCAGAAACTAGCAAACAAATGATAGAAAATATAATAGTGTAATTAAGTATGATTCTGCTAATCGATTTTAGTTAGTTCAATCTTGTTGTTTGGCAGATTCCTCCACATGCCCACCAAAAACTTGACCAGTAGGTTGACATGGACAGATGCCTTGTATATGATTTCACTAAGTCTAAGACTCTCACACTTGAAATACACCGAGCCCTGAGAATGTTTTCTGAAGGTGTTCCTTCGTGTCCTTGTTTGGTGTAAATTCCGAGGCCTGCAGAACAGCATAAAAGAACTACTACCTCCGTCCTGGTTTATAGGTCTCCTTTGTAGTTTGTGCCAAATTTTGACTAAATATTAACTAACAAAATGTTAATGCATGTCAAGAAAAATTATCATATTGGATTCATAGTTGAACGTAGTTTTCAAAAATATAATGTTTGGTGATATGCGTAAACATTTTATTAGTTTAATCTATGGTTAAAATTTGGCACAAAATACAATGGAGACCAATAAACCGGGACAGAGGTAGTAATATTAAGAACGAAGTTGAGTTATGCATGGTAATATATATAGTTGACGCTGAAATAAGATGCAGTACCACCTCGCAGCGGCGCAAAGTGAGCTTCTGTAGGTGACACGAGTTCCACAGGTAAGGCTCCAGCCCCATGAAGTCTTGGGCAATACGACACTTGTCGAAGGACAAGTTCCTGAGGTTATCGAATACAGGAAAGTTGGAATAATCCAGCAACTGCATGTAACCGAGACTGTTATATATAGTTTTTATACTTTATTATGTACCATAGTTAAATAAAATGGATGCCAAGAAGGAGAAAACATGTATACCCTGATGGCAAATTGCGATAAATGCAGACTTGTCACATTGTACAGTGCGGCAAGAAGACCTGATTCGTGTGTAGTAGTAGTAGGGAAGTAGCAACCGAGCTGAATGGATGCATCGACAAGAGAAGGCACTGTATGTGGTTTGGCAGTATCAACGATCCAAACAAGCTCGTCGGCCGTCAGGCGAAGAGAAACAAGAGCAGGGGCCTCTATGATGAAGGCAAAAATATCATCAGCATCCTCATCGTAGTTGAAGTCGATGACCAATTTTTTGAGTGAGGAGGAGGCGATCTTGACATTGCTGGTGGTCAATAAGTTACAGTTTTGTAGTTGCATCTCCTCCAGAGCAGGGCAGCGGGAATTGATGTAGTTCGCAAGATCATTCAGGTTGACATCGTCAAGGTTGGACAGACGCAAGGTTTTGAGCCGGCAAGGCCATGATGATGTACCCATATCTTGGAGGCTGGTGCTACGGACCAAATCCCAATCCCAGCGCTCCCAAGTCGCGTGCAGCCGGAAGTCTTCCAGCAGCGCGACACTATGGCTGCGCAGAAGGTTGGTGGTGAAGTCGTGGAAGTAAGGCGGCCCGCTGGTGAAGTCCCCATCGTCGATGTCGAGGCACGGCACGGCGCGCCAGAGGTTCCTCCACCTCGTGGACAAGACGCACGTCTGGGCCATCTGCAGGGCCTTGAGGCGCGACAGGATGGCGTGCAGGAGTTCGTCAGGCAGCGCGCTCAGACGGTCGTCGGCTTGGCGCGGACGCTTCGGCTTGGTGAAGGCGTGCATGGAGCGCACTGGCCTTTGTTTTTCCGTTGATGTCGAGATTAATCTGCTGATTACAGCGGCGGCGCCGCCATGTGCAAGGAGAGGGAATTGGCGATCTGATATATGTCTATCCCTTTTTTCCCCCTCTGTTCTTCAACTATTTTAATTTTCCATTTTACCTACTGCTGGGTAGGCATGTTGCGGGCAGGTATTACGAGATAACAGTGTATGACACGTATGACCTATCGCAGCATGCAGCTAGCGTACGCAGGGCTTGGCTACACGCAGCCGAGCGTTTCGGACGGGGATCACCGGCCGGCGCTACATCACCGGCACACTCCGTGCGTGTGCCACGGAGACCCACCACCACACTGTCGCCGGCCCTTGGAGACACGCATACCGCCACACACGTGCCGCCTCCCAGTCTAACTTGGCCTTGCGCGGCCTCCCGTCCCACACACTTATAGATCCTCGTTCAGCCATCGTAAAAAAATCATGACCCAACCTATGATATGCATTATTTGGAGGGTCATGCCATGTTCATTAGTGATGCTAGCTTAGAAATTAATCGATCACGGTAACATCATCTCTTTTTTGAACAATCACTGAGGGGCGTGGGAGGATCTCCATGTTACTACATCACATATTATAACGTGAGGACAGGCCAAGACACGGCCACCTCCCAATTGACGGGGTCCTTAAATTTAAAGACCCAAAGAGTAAAGTCTGAAACAATGTTACAAAGGGTATCAAGGAGGGAGTGAAGCTCGTTAATTAGGAAAAAGACGAGCGTTTCTCGAGAGCTACAACTTCCATAGGACTACGAGGGCGACTGTAGGCCAAATATTGATGTCGAGGCCAACCAGCGAGTAGTATCTCAAATATGGCCGATGGAGCGAGGAGTCTGGAGTCCCAAAATGTGTCGCATAGGGGCAAAGGATGGCGAGGTGAGTTGCGTCCTCCCTTACGTGGGCGCACCGAGGGCAAGAGGAGTACGAGGAGATGGTTTTACGTAGCAAGTTGTCCTTCGTACTCAGCCCGTCATGCCACAGAAGCCAACCAAAGATCTTGACCTTGATGGGTGCTTTGGTGGTCCAGATGTGCCCCTCGTAGAGATCAATCTCGTGGTCGGAGGAGAGTAACGAGTAGGCGCACCTTAAGGAGAACGCGGAGCCATGGGTAAGGAACCTGTCATCGGGTGCTGGAGCGGGTGATGAATGCGGCATTGCCTTCGGCTCGCATCTGTGCTTGTATTCGTTATTAGGTGGTCTAAAATTTAGATGTAATTTTTGTTATTTCTTGTGTTCGTTGTACTATCATGATTGCTGATGAAAAAATTAAGGAAGTTTACGGAGGTGGACCTGCTTCTATGATTGCTTAGATAAATGAGACATTCTCTATAGAGATAGTGTATATTAGTTTTTTTTGGAAGTCAAACTTTTCTCGATGTTCGACCAAGACTCTTTTACAGAAAATAAATAGAAGAACATATCCCAAATTTGTATCATTAATTAGATCAATCGTAAATGCATTTTTATACTTTACTCGTTTGGAATTACATATGTTTCTTCTTTAAACTTGATTAAACATTGAAAGTTTAAATTTTGGAAAAACTAATAGGCACTGTATTTTAGAATGGAGTGTACTAACAAAGACTCTTCTCATTACCCACAAAACACAAGAACTTGCATGTCGGTCCATCTAAAGGACTCTTCCCATTACCCACAAAAGAAAGACTTCTCTTACATGCCGATCGCATGCATGGCATCAGCAAAGCACCGCTGGAAATGTTCCATGCCGCCCGCCGGAAACGTTAGCCCCACCTCGACACCACCATCGCCATTGCGGGCATCTGCCACCGGCATCGCGCCAGGCATCGCCCCAGACACCGCCACCACCTTTGCCGGCCTCCCGAACCCGAAGTCGACGTCATACACGCGGAACCTCGGCGACCCCACCACGAACATCATGCCGGCCTTTGCGGCCTCCATCACCCTCTTGCCGCATCCATCCCACTTCTCCTCGTACCGTTCACCCACCACTTCCTCGAGCGCGTTCGCGATTGCCGTGAATGCCGCGAAGAGGCCTCCCGTGACGGCCTCCACGAGCTCGTCGTGGCGCGCAGCCGCAATGGCCGGGATGCTGCAGTTGCCAAAGTATGTGGCAGGGAGGGTCGGCTTCAACCGTGCCCTGTGATCCACAGAGAAGAGGAAGTGGGTTGCTTTTGCTTGGCTTTGTTCCTGATCCTGTTTGGCTCGGTAGTAGCAGGACCAGATGAAGCTGTAGGCGGCGAGCGTCGACGAGCATCTGCGCGGTGGCGTACCGTGCCTTGTCTCCTGGTAGGAGAGTGCTTCCTTGATGGCAGTTAGGACGTCTTGAGGCAACGTGAAGGTGGCAACGAGCTGGTCGTCGGGGACGGAGGACACACTGCTGGTCACGAACTCCATCTCGTTGGAGTCGCTGGGCATTCCTTGGCAGTACATGTCGTAGAGGCCCTTGGGGTCAGCGATGAGCGTGTGGTCCAAGACGGGTGGCGGCGGCATTTCTACAGCACCGTTGCAGAGGGCGGCCCAGGTGTGCAGGAGGTGGGTGGAGCTGGCGTCGTCACCGGCGGTGTGGTGCATAGTTACGCCGAGCGCGAGGCCCCGCCCACCGAGCAGCACAGTGGCCTGCAGGGCGAGCACGGCGCGACCCTTCTGAAGGGGTGGCACGAGAGGTGCGAGGGTAGGGACCTGCACGGGCCGTCGCTGGCGAGGTCGTCGACTTCGGCGTCATACTCAGCGACCGTGAAGGAGACGCCATCGCCAGGCTGGTAGAAGAGCTCGTAGCGGTTGGTGTCGGGGGCGTGCCGGACGTGGCCGGCCAGCGGGTAGAAGAGGTTGAGCGCCTTGGATAGGGATGCCCTGAGGTCGGAGAAGAGCTGCTGGACATTGCCGTGGTGGTGGTGGTCCTGGCGGAGACGGTAGAGGAAGAGTCGCTGGACGGGCGGCCCGCGGAGCCATTTGACGTCGAAGAAGGTGAGCGGGAGGGAGCGCGGCGGTAGGTCAACGTCGGACGGCGTGACGACGCCGGCGTCCAAGACGCGGAGCTTGCCATCGGCACCCATGTTGATGGATCGTTGGGAGTTTGGCTTGTGTCGATGGATGGATGGGGATGTGCACTATATGTAGTGATAGTACGTGGTATACTGTAGGTGCATGGGCAGGCGGGGAGGTAGGAGCGTGGCAGATCGAGTAGGTCATGGAGCGAACCACGTGATGGGTAGGTAGGCAGGTAGGTACGTAGCAGCGTGTCATCCAGCTGCTTGCTCCCATTAGGAACTAGGAAACATCACATGGAAATTTGCACAGGACACATTTACTAGTATATCACACGGAAGTTTCATGATGACACAACTGGTGATACTTGCATAAACTACAGACCATATCACAATGCCAGGAATGCCAACATAGACAGGGCCTTATTGTACAACACTTACAAAGTAAGTAGTACATGTATTACAGAAATATGTCTCGAACAATATAGCAGTCGCTAAAACACACTGCTGCCACTTTTCCAGTCTGAGGTAGCCAACCAGCATTTCTCCTCCCAACAAATCTAGTCCTGTGTAAAATAAAACATACTGACAAGTAAAAGAACCTTGTTAAAGACATATCTAGTATTTAACAACATTAACATAGGTATTGGCAAGGTTAAATATTTCAAAGAAACTTCTGAAATTTCACATATTTCGGTGGGGTCGAAATACTTTTAACCCCGAAAATATGAGTCAGATTCAAACTAAATTCAAATTAGGTTAAATTAATTAAAATTAAGTGAAATTTGAAGTCGCAAAAATCTAAAGTAATTTTCCATAGCCAATTAGAAAGTAGCCGTGTGGTGGGTAGGTAGGTATGTAGGTAGCAGCGTGTCATCTAGCTGGGTCTGCTTAATTAGGCATTTTGTTTATGAAAATTGCTTTTGGAGGCCGGACTCCATCGAGCCCTCCATTGCAATTTTTAAAATTCGTCAAAGTTCAGGTTTCTATGTTTAAAAAAATTCTGAAACAAATACATATATACATGGAGGCATAATGTCCATGAGTGTAAATTTTCTGCACAAAATATGTTGAATTGAGGGTTGTGCGAAAAAACAAAGCTTGGCCTTTTCAACACATGATACTATTCATCCTCAAAGTCCATGAATTTGTTTCTGCTTTGTACAGATCGCATTTCAATGTATTTCATCCTGAATTTTACACACACACACACACACACACACACACACACACACACACACACATATATATATATATATATATATATATATATATTTCATCCTTGTATACTGCATATTTGTTTTTCAAATTCCTCGCAAAAATTCTGTTTTCAATTTTTTTTGAAGCCTGAAAGTTTGAATTTTTTAGGGCCCACATGTCAATTTCATATAATTTCTCTTAATTTCCCAATAAAAATAAAACCTCTGTTTTTATTTAATTCTATGCCACCTCATCAAAATTTCCTAGTCTGCATGCATGATACTAGTTATGATACTATCATTACAGACAGCCTTAGAGGTTGAGGAGATTCAACAATTCAATCATGAGACATTGCTGGGAAAAGATGAAAAACAGTACATACAGTTCGGTCGGCTCACGTATAGTTCATGCCTACATAGCTTACTTATATATACACAGGTACTACATGATTAATAGGCATACTTTGCAAAGGGTAAGTTGACACTTGAACACGATGGGCAGCAAAGTGAAAATTTTCGAAAGAGGGGGGGGGGGGGTGCTAAAAAAACTAGTGACATGAGAAAATCGTTTGCACGTCCGTCAAAAAGAAGAAGATGTGTGACCTTTAAGGCTTCAACACTGCTATTTTTGTATCCGGAATTTCAATCTTCTGTTGGGCTAAGTCCCTCCACATGGAGGTGTGTTGGCAGCCCAACATCAGCCCACACAAGTCCAACACATATGAACCGTTGATTTGTTCTGCATCCAACGGTTGTGAGTGTTTCCTGGTGAAGGGAGCAAGGAGAAAACCCTAGCCACTCCACCCCTTGCTGGTGGTGGCTGCACACAAGAGAAAACACAACCTGAGAGAGAGGAAGAAGAGGAAGCAGAGGTTCTGTCCAGATTTGCTGCATCTGACTAGATAGTGTTCAAGCTGGTGATTGGAGGCTCAAACGTGCTTGGATCGACCCCAAACTTGGTGAGCTCGTTCCTTACTTTGAGTACTTCGATTTGGTTAGCTGGTTTGAGGATTGGGTCAGTGGAGCATCAGATTTGAGAGTGGTTTTGTCAGCTTTGACTGCTGCAGTTTCAGAACAGAGTAGTTTTGGGAGACGAACAGTTTGGGTAGGCAAACGATGTCCGATTGAGCTGAAATTTGGAGGGGATCTCAGGAACTCGTGCGTCTACTTGTCTGCCAAATTTGGTGCTGTTTGGTTCAGCGGTTTAAGAGCAGTTTGCAAAACACTGGAGGGTACAGAAGCTGTGTAAACTCTGCTTTGCTGAAATCTTACTTCTTGTGGTTGTTGTTGCTGTTGTCGGTTGGCAACGTGGAGAGTGTGTTGTAAATCTCTCTAGAGGTTCTAGAGAAGACTTTGTACTCATCATTCTCATAGTGAAGTTGTGTGGACCGATCGGTCCACAGCCGTGGTTTTTTACTCCTCAAGTTGAGGAGGTTTTTCCACGTTAAATCCTGTGTCACTTGTGCATGTTGTTTGTGTTATTCCGCTGCTTACTTTTTGGTTGAAGCTGTCCTCAAAGTTCATCACAAGTAGAGGGGGCTGTGTAGTGTGCATATTTGCCGTGTCGGTGAATTTGTGCAGCGCATTGTTGCTGTCCAGCCCCAATAAAGTGGTATCAGAGCCTTGGTTTGCTTGTGCAAATTGCTGAGTTTCTTGTGGTGAAAGATGGAAGTGAATACCAACAGGATGATATCTTTGAATGGTACAAATTATCAAGCATGGAAGGGCAAGACGGAGGACTTATTGTATGTGAAAGAATACTGGAAGCCAGTGTTCTCCACTGAGATGCCGGAGGGCATTGAGGAAGGTCAGTGGAAGGTACTTCATCGCCAAGCTTGTGGGTTTATTCGGCAATGGGTCGATGACAATGTTTTGAACCATATCATTGATGAGACACATGCACGCACCTTATGGCAGAAATAGGAAGAGTTGTTTGCCCGGAAAGAAGGTACAAACAAGATGTTCTTGATCAAACAATTGATGTGCTTGAGGTACAAAGAGGGCACTCTAATTGCAGATCATGTGAATACATTCCAAGGCATTATAAATCAGCTTTCTTCAATGGGAATAACATTTGAAGATGAAGTGAGAGCTTTGCTGCTACTAGGCTCATTACCGGACAGCTGGGAGACCTTTAAGGTCACGGTTTGCAATTCAGCACCAAATGGAGTTGTCACTTGGAATCTTGTGAAAACCAGGGTACTAAATGAAGAGTCCAGGAAGGTGGCTGAAGCTAGTTCTTCCTCACATTCAGAGGTGTTGGTCACTCAGTCCAGGGGGAGAAGCAAGAGCAGAGGTCCAGGTAAAGGGGTAGAAAGAGGTAGGAGCAAATCAAAAAGTAAGTATGCTGATTATGAGTGCCATCACTGCCATCAGAAGGGCCACATTGAGTGGCAATGTGACAAGTGGAAGAAAGACAAAAAGAAAAAGAAGAAACAAGATCAGAAGCAAGTTGACAGTGATAGTGACACAAAGGGCAACCGAGTTACTGCAGTAGAAGAAGACATCATGCTTGTTATGCATGAAGAAAATGAGGGCAGATTTGGTTCCACTGTTGAGGAGAGGATCACTGTTGTTTCTGATGAAACCGTCAACCTTGTGGATGGTGACGAGATGATTTGATACTGACAGCGGTGCTACCATTCATGCTACATCTCGCAGAGAGCTCTTCACTAACTATATATCAGGTGATTTTGATGTTGTGAAGATGGGGAACAATGATAGAGCAACCATCATTGGAAAAGGAGATGTGCATTTGGAGACCGCAAGTGGTACAAGGTTAGTCCTCAATTGTGAGGCATGTTGAGGCACTTCGCCTCAACATTATTTCAGTTGGTTTGCTTGATGGAGATGATTACTTGAGCAGTTTTTGGAAAGGGCAGTACAAGCTCACCAAAGGCAACATGATTGTTGCAAGAGGTAAAATGGTCTCGAGTTTTGTATCATGTTCATGCTAAGCTCTTTAGTGCTTCATCAATGCACTAGAGAAGGATGATCATTGTGCTTTATGGCACAAGAGACTTGGGCACATGAGTGAGAAGGGATGACAGTGCTAGTGAAGAAAAATTGTTGAAGGGTGTGAAAGGAGTTCACATCAAGAAATGTTCAGATTGTCTAGCAGGGAAGCAACACCGAGTTGCCTTCAAGACTCTACCTCCTCACAAGAAGCCCGAGAAGCTGGACTTGATACATTCCGATGTTTGTAAAATGTCGGTAAGATCTCTTGGTGGTGCTAAGTACTTTGTGACTTTTATTGATGACTTTTCCAGGAAAGTTTGGGCCTTCACTTTGAGGACCAAAGATCAAGTACTAGGTGTATTCAAGAAATTCCAAGCCTCGGTTGAGAGAGAAACTGAGAAGAAGATAAAGTGCATTCGCACTGATAATGGAGGAGAGTACATTGGACCATTTGATGATTGCAAGTAGCAAGGTATTAGGCATCAATTTACTCTCTCGAAGACACCACAGCTGAATGGTCTTGCTGAGAGGATGAATAGGACAATTGTGGAGAGAGTTAGATGCTTGTTGTCAAGTGCAAAGCTACGTAAACACTTTTGGGGTGAGGCTTTGATGACTGCAGTTTATCTTATCAATCTCTCACCAAGTTATCCTTTGCAGGGAGATGTTCCTAACAGGGTTTGGTGTAACAAGGACGTCTCATATGACCACCTGAAGGTTTTTGGATGCAATGCCTTTGTTCATATTCCTCAAGATGAAAGGTCAAAGCTTGATTCGAAGACACGGCAGTGTATCTTTCTTGGTTATGGTGGTGATGAGTTTGGCTACAAGCTATTTGACCCTATAGCAAGGAAAGTTGTGAGAAGCCGTGATGTTGTGTTTGTTGAAGACCAAACAATTGAGGATATTGTGAAGACAAAGGGGCAGGTTCCTCCTCAGCAGCAGCAAGATATGATTGATTTCGACCCAGCCCTGCAGCTCCAGCTCCTGTGCAAGTTGAAGCAGATGCAGAAGATGTACAAGATGATGTACATGGTGGTGCAGGTGAAGAAGATGCTCCCCAGCAGCAGCAAAAAGATTATGATGATGAAGTTGATGATCCGGATCAGCAGGAAGCACCAGCACCAGAAAGTCCACCAGCTGCTCCACTCAGAATTCCTTCCAGCAGGTATGCCTCAGATCAATACGTGGTGTTATTATCTGACGGTTCAGAACCTGAATGCTTTGCAGATGCAATGGAAGATGAGCACAAGAAGGAATGGAAAAAGGCTATGCAAGAAGAGATGGATTCCTTGCATAAGAATCATACTTATCAGTTGGTGAAGTTGCCCAAGGGCAAGAAAATTTTGAAGAACAAGTGGGTCTACAGAATCAAGCAAGAAGAGCACACATCACATCCAAGGTACAAAGCCAGGCTAGTTGTAAAAGGATTCGGCCAGAGGAAAGGCGTTGATTATGATGAGATCTTTTCTCCGGTTGTGAAGATGACATCCATAAGAGTAATCCTTGGCATGGCAGCAAGTCTCAACTTGGAGGTTGAGCAAATGGATGTGAAGACTGCATTCCTTCATGGTGAGTTGGAGGAAGAAATATACATGGAGCAACCTGAGGGGTTTCTTGTGAAAGGCAAAGAAGACTATGTGTGCAAGCTGAAGAAAAGTCTCTATGGCCTGAAACAAGCACCAAGACAATGGTACATGAAGTTTGAAACTGTCATGGGGGAGCAAGGCTACAAGAAGTGTAGCTCAGACCATTGTGTGTTTATTCAAAGGTTCTCAGGTGATGATTTCATCATATTATTGCTCTATGTTGATGATATCCTGATTGTTGGCAAGAATGTCTCTAGGATTGCTAAGTTGAAGAAGGAGTTGAGCAAATGTTTTGCCATGAAAGACTTAGGTCCAGCAAAGAACATTCTCGGAATGAGAATTGAGCGAGACAGAAATTGCAACAAGTTGTACTTGTCTCAAGAGAAGTATATTGAGAAGGTACTTCAGAAGTTCAGGATGGAAAATGCTAAAGTTGTGAGTTGTCCACTAGCAACCCATTTCAAGTTGAGCAGAAAGCAATGTCCTACCACTGATGAGCAGAAAAAGGAAATGCATCATGTTTCTTATGCTTCAGCGGTTGAGAGTTTGATGTATGCTATGGTGTATACAAGGCCTGACATTGCTCATGCGGATAGTACTGTGAGCAGATTTATGTCCAATCCAGGAAGACCTCATTGGGAAGCCGTGAAGTGGATTTTGAGATATCTTCGGGGCAGCACAAATCTGAAACTTTGCTTCGGTGATGGTGAGGCAAAGCTGATTGCTTTTTCAGATTCTGACATGGCTGGAGATGTTGACCGAAGGAAGTCTACCTCAGGTTACTTGGTTACCTATGCAGGGGGAGCGGTGTCATGGCAAAGCAGGCTGCAGAAGTGTGTGGCATTGAATACAACTGAAGCTGAATTCATTGCTGTAACAGAGGCGAGCAAAGAGCTATTGTGGCTGAAACGGTTGGCTTGTGAGCTTGGTTTTAAGCAAGACAAGTATGTGTTGTTTTGTGACAACCAAAGTGCTATCCACTTGAGTAAGAATGCAAGTTTTCATTCAAGGTCTAAGCATATAGAAGTCTGCTATCATTGGATTCGAGATGTGTTGTATTCTAAGAAAATGCAACTTGAGAAGGTTCACACCGATGACAATGGGGCTGATATGTTGACTAAAGTGGTGGCAAGGAAGAAGCTCGAAGTATGTCGCCGGCTCGCTGGCATGGCTGCCGGAAGGCAGTGAGACCCTCCATGATGTCGGGAGGGGGAGTTTGTTGGGCTAAGTCCCTCCACATGGAGGTGTGTTGGCAGCCCAACATCAGCCCACACAAGTCCAACACATATGAACCTTTGATCTGTTCTGCATTCAACGGTTGTGAGTGTTTCCTGGTGAAGGGAGCAAGGAGAAAACCCTAGCCACTCCACCCCTTGCTAGTGGTGGCTGCCATTCGTGAGAGTGAGAGAGAGAGAGAGCACACAAGAGAAAACACAACCTGAGAGAGAGGAAGAAGAGGACAGAGGTACAGAAGCTGTGTAAACTCTGCTTTGCTGAAATCTTACTTCTTGTGGTTGTTGTTGCTGTTGTCGGTTGGGAACGTGGAGAGTGTGTTGTAAATCTCTCTAGAGGTTCTAGAGAAGACTTTGTACTCATCATTCTCATAGTGAAGTTGTGTGGACCGATCGGTCCACAGCCGTGGTTTTTTACTCCTCAAGTTGAGGAGGTTTTTCCACGTTAAATCCTGTGTCACTTGTGCATGTTGTTTGTGTTATTCCGCTGCTTACTTGTTGGTTGAAGCTGTCTTCAAAGTTCATCACAAGTAGAGGGGGCTGTGTAGTGTGCATATTTGCCGTGTCGGTGAATTTGTGCAGCGCATTGTTGCTGTCTAGCCCCAATATCTTCTTGAATCCTGATGGTACATCATTTTAAATCCACTGCATGGTGCACACACCAGGATTATCTATTGTTTGTTGAGTTCGAGTGTATGCCATTTTGCCATGATGCATACAGCTAGCTTGAGGTCTGCTACATGCGTGGGAGTACGCCAAAGTCAACTATCATGAGATTGAACATACTTTTGCAAGGCCCGGCCTCCTAAGGAAGCTTAAGGTCGCCATGGATCAGGAGAATAGCACCATTACCTACCTCGAGACCAGAGAGGGTTTTCCTTTGAAGACTATAATCAATAATAAAAAGGTCAAAACTATTTTTATTATTCTAATTGGAGGGAATTTTCCAAAGCTTACAAATTTGAGGAAGGGATGGCTATCCACTTTGATTTTAGCAAATATTTTGATATTGAGAACATTCCAATCCTTCCTAAGTGTAACTTTCTTTAACATACTTGGTAATTAACCTTTATAATATTTACAATAAGTTGCTATCAATAACTAATTAATCTTCCTTACATGTTTTCGAATAACTTAATTCCTAGCACAAAGAACAACTCGGAAAATAGTAGACAACACTTATTATAGTGTTGGCATCACAGTTAATAGGGAGGAGAAGAGGTACCTCATCCCTGTGTTGATTGTATTGACTAGTTTACGAGCAGTTACAATGCCAGACAAAATGACGCACCATACTTTCCACTAGTGCACGCCTTGAAAAAGACCATCATTCATAACAAATACCTGATAAGAGTTGTATTCAGTTTCATCCTTTCTATATAATCTTCGTAAATTGAATAGAGTGCTTGCTATGTTACTATTATGTTCTTGCAACAGAAGCTCCCAAGATGTGTTGTGCGTGAGGTGATGGATAGCAATGGTGAGATGACGCTTATCTACCATGACAAGAAAATTTTCAGACACCTACTAAACTACAACCCTACTTGATGGACATGTCCTAGTTAATATTTTCTCGATAAAGGGTGGATTTTATTAACTCAGAATGAAGCATCAAGAAATACAAACATAAAGAGCACATACCCGGGCTCTGCATATCTAGGATGCACACAGCCAACTCCAGCACACGCACACAAAAATGTTGGAAAGTAGCAAAGTCATACAAGACAAAAGCTATGCCCAACCGAGTATAAAAGTAAAAAGATCCTAAAACAATCAACATCAATCGACAAACTATTATAAGCCATATCTGCACCAACCATCTTTTGACACCACAAGGATAAAGACGTTCTTCAACGACAACGCCTTCATGAAGGAAATGACGCTCAAGCGCCTCCGTTACCGTATCCAACCACCAAAGGTCAGATTCTAGGTTTTCCCCTGAATAACAGGTCCGAGGAAATTCGAGCAATGCCTTCAACAAGGGAGTGATGGAAAAGCATCGTCATTGCCAGGTATAACAACATGAGTTAGACCTAGGTTTACACCCCAGAGCTCAAGATTGGATGCTCGAGAAGCACCATCAAGTCGAAGTCGATTATGTGTTATCGCCACCACTTTTCCACAATCCCAACATGCTGGACCAACAATCGTTGTTGCACAACCATACCCTCTGCATCAAGTTGTAGTTCATGGATCTCACCGTTGAAAGGTAGACCGGTCAAGTGAGAGCCACCAAACCCCACGTAGGAGCCTTCCGGCTACATCTCGCAACGAAGCCGGTTCATACCGTCGCCTCTACGGTGACCTTCACGATGCCCTTCACAACAAAGACGGATGGATCCGGTCCGATTGGGATGCCAATAGCTAGCTAGACACGACCGTCACTAGAACCGTGACGAGAGTGGTGAAACAATATTCCACCAGGCCCACGCATCCACGGCCATCTCTGAAGGGTACACTGTGACCACCAGACGTGGCTCCCGAGCAAGGCTACGAAGCCAGAAGTGGACGCCACGCCACAGCTTGATGAGAAGACGATCATCGGGCAGCTACCTTATCCACGCCAAACCAGGCTTCAGATCTAGATCGTGGAGTTGATCCATGGTCGTCTCGCGGCCAACCACGGTCGCAACCAGCACCAGCCATGGGAGCTGCCACCTTGCCGCCACCGCCATAGCACGCCGAGAGCCTCCCTTTAGCCAGAACCCGTCCTCCACGCACACCGATGGAAGGACCCGGCCACCATCCTCACCGCTACGCTCCACCAGGGCCCCCGCCGCTATCGTTAGCCGCGCGCGCTTAGCCTGCGGCGTCTTCCGGCAGCGGCTGGGAGGGAGAAGAATGGAGGAGAGGGAGTTTTGACGAGCATGGTGGCCGCCGCCCGTGTCACCCACGGAGGCGAACCGGGGGCCTCGCGAGAGTTTGTTAGTGAGTTCACGAGAGTTACACCACATGTCCTAGTTAATAGTGGAGGTGAATACTGAAGGTAGAACTTGGAAATTGAAAATAGGTGGATCTTTGTGCTCCACCATGGACGTGCAATGATTTTCCTATTCTTGACATCCATTCCTAAAGGAGAGGACTTGCTAGTAGTTGTCAATGACCTTTCGAGTCATAGTACCTTTTGACAATCGATCGTGTTTTAGGCTAAGCGTAGTATATTGTCTACGAATGATGAACATGTTCAATGGTTAAATTATGTGATGTTTAGTCATGATAATAAGTAGTGGATAACATAGCAAAATGCATGCATGTTAAGATGGGTATCAATGTAGCCTATTGCTATTTATTATCAGTATCAATGTAATATTGCAATGTATTACAATTTCTTATGGATATCAATCCATTGTGTGGAAAACACTGCCATGGCAGGAAAATGCTGATGCGGCGGTATTAATTTTTAGTTTACCTGGGTGACGCTTTCAATGGGGGCATTTAAGACAGTCAACCACATGTACAAACATTACCCGTGGTGGGCGGCCTGCCCTCCACTGATGACATGTTAGCAGCGGCGAGAGGTCAATGGCGGGTGCCCCCTCACCATCGTGCCCGCTCCTGTCCGTTTATGTCTATTTTATTGATTATTTGACCCACTCTTTTGTACTTTCATTTCTAATTTTCCATAGCCAAATAGAAAGTAGCCACATCATATCACAATTTATCAACGATAAACTGGGCCTGAAAGAATACAACAAAGACTAAAACAATTGCATGCATTTATTGCCAATTTTTTAGCGAGTGATGGATTAATATTTATGTTTTCTATATATGATGAAAACTATTACATGACATTAAGAATTTCGAGTACACTTCAATTTTTTCTACACATCTCTTGTTTCCAAGTATAACTATGAATAATGCTAGCCCATACAAATGCATGGGTTTACAGCTAGTTATTCCAAATAGAGGAAGAAACCACAATCTATTTTGTAATATGCAAATACATACTCCCTCCATCTCTAAATATAAGCCTTTTAAAAAAATTCAATCTGGACTACATACGGATGTATATGAACATGTTTTAAAATGTACATTCACACATTTTTCTTTGTATGTAGTCTGTATTGGAATCTCTAAAAAACCTTACTTAGAAACGAAGAAAGTATTTGAATCACAAAAGAAAAACAATTATGAAATTACAAATGTATGCGGGGACCACTATGCATTGCTAGGTCCCTCCAACGAAAACGAGTGGGTACATGGCCGTTGAAACGAGCTGACCAGAGAGCACACATACTACACAACAAACGGATGAGACGTTGGATCGATTCGATTCGAGAACCCAACTAACCCTCACGTGCTTCACTATGCCACGCTACATGCTACCTACCTCCCTTATGCACCGACAGTATAACATGTACAGTATAGCATGTACAGTAGGCACGTCGTCTATCCATCCACGTGCAGGAGGTGGAGATGGGTGCTGATAGCAATCTCCGGGTCCTAGACGCCGGCGTGGTCAGGCCATCCAACCTCCAACTCCCACCATGCTCACTCCCGCCGATAATATATATTAGAGCACATGCGCCTGCGCCTCTCTATCTAAGCCAATTCATTTCCGCTTTAAGATTCACGAATCATTTATCTTTTTGTTTCTCCCATAGAATGTATCTTGAAGTTCAAACCTATGCAGCGTGGCAAAGTGAGTAGAATCTAGGATAAATCGTTCAGATTTTTGTCAAACATAAATATACAAAATACGTTTTGTTTGATTAAAAATCATATTTTAATATTTATGTCGGACAAAAATTCTGAAAGATTTATCCTAGATTCTAGTTAGAAAGCTTTGCCATCCTGTATAGGTTTGAACTTCAAGATATGTTCTATATGGGAGAAGCAAAAAAGAGAAAATTTCATATAGAAACTTAGTTGTGTCGCACGGATCTTAAAGCAATATTGGAGAGTTAGGATAGCAGGCCTGGGTGCAAGTGCTCTAAAAATCCACGTCCTCACTCCCGCTCACATTCTTTGACGTCAAATGGCTCCGCCCACCGCCTGTCCAGCGCCTCTACCTCTACCGCCTTCAGCACCACCAACACCAAGACACCACCCACCTCATCTCCGACCTCAAGGCCTCGCTCTCCAAGGCCCTCAACCTCTTCTACCCGCTCGCCGGCCATGTCCGCCTCACCCCAGGCGCTCCCAACAGCAACCGCTACGAGCTCTTCTACCAGCCCGGCGACGGTGTCTCCTTCACCGTCGCCGAGTGCGACGCCGACATCGAAGACCTAGCCCAGGACAATCCCGTCCAGGTGGCCAAGCTGGCGCCTCTGGTGCCGCCGTTGCCCAAGGGCCGGGCTGTGCTCGCCGTGCAGGCCACGGTGCTATCCACGGGGCAAGGCCTCGCTCTCGGTGTAACCGTGCATCACACCGCCTGCGACGGTGCCAGCTCCACGCACTTCATGGACACCTGGGCTGCGTCCTGCGCCGGCGCGGACATGCCGCCGCCGCCCGTCATTGACCGCACGCTCATCGCCGACCCTAGAGGTCTATACGAAATCTACTGCAAAGGACTGCCGAGCGACGACGAGATCGAGTTCGTGAGCAGCAGCGTGTCCTCTATCCCGGACGACCAGCTCCTCGCCACATTCACGCTGCCTCAGGAGCTCCTGCGCGGCATCAAGGATATGCTTGCGGATGAGGCTGCCAAGCAGGGCGCGCCTTTTGCCAGATGCTCGTCGCTGCTCGCCGCCTTCAGTTTAATGTGGTCCTGCTACTGCCGAGCCAAAGAGGAACAAAACCAAACAAAAACAACCTACTTCCTCTTCTCTGTGGATCACCGAGCGCGGTTGAAGCCGCCCGTCCCTGACAGGTACCTAGGGAACTGCCTAGGTCCGGCCATCGCTGCCGCGCGCCATGACGAGATTGCGGCTACCGGCAAGGGAGGCCTCTTGGTGGCATTCATGGCATTGTCCGATGCCCTCCAGGATGAGGTGGGCGAGGGGTCACAGGACAGGTGGGATGTGTGTGTTGAGCGGGTGAAGGAGGCGGTCAAATCTGGTGTGCTATCCGTCGCGGATTCACCGAGGTTCCGTGTGTACAACCTCGATTTCGGGTTCGGGAAGCCAACGAAGGTGGACGTGGTGTCCGTGGCAAAAACCAGCGCGATATCGGTGGAGGAGGCGCGCAACCATGGTGGTGGCATCGAGGTGGGAATCTCATTGCCGACAATAAGTATGGAGAGTTTTCAGCAGTGTTTTGCCGATGCCATGCAAGAGCTAGCTGGTCTATAGTTGATGAGAAAAGCCCTTGCTTGGATGGATCAACATGCATGTGTTTCTTTGTTGTAATATGATTGAGTGTACCTTTTGAAGCTTTCATGTCTATTTTATATCTATTTATAATGCATGATTTAATAACTTGTTTCAACTAGCATACTAGTTATCACAAAGGTCGTTCGTAGGGGCGACACCAGGGCGCCCCAACCCTAGCCGCCAAAGGCCGCAACCACCACAACTAGGCCGCCGCCGCCAGCAGCAGTCGGCGGCGGCGGCAAAGGCGGCGCCTCAAAGTAGGTGACGCGTTCCCCTCCAACTCCAAGTCTGTTCAACGCGTGCTTCGCCCCTCCTCGACCCCATCTCTACTGAAGCTCGCCCTTTGCTCGTGTGGGCTGTCAGGTCTTCCCACCGGTGTCCGGCTAGATCTGTGCAGCCCCGCTGCCCGCACGGCCCCTAGCCCCCCCCCCCCTCCCTCCCCTTCGCCGCATCAATCCATGGTGGCCGCCGTTGGGCCTGCTCCCCACGGTCAATTCGTGTCATGTACAAGGACGAGGTAAAAGGTGTGCGGTTCGCTAGCAGCGGCATGTGCGGGCGTGGGCTACTGCGCTAGGACCTGCTGGAGGGAGAGGGGGGTGGGCAGTGTGATGGAGACCGTGCCAGAGCTGCGTATGGGGTGGTTGGATCTTGATCATGCGCACTGCTTGATCTGGACGTCCCATCGGAGCTAGTGTCGGACGGGCCATTCTCGCTGTGTCAGTAGTGATAAGAGGCGGCTAGGTTGTCTGCTCCTATGGAGTTCCGGCGTGAGATGTCGGCGCCACCATGGCCTTGGCAGCAGATCTAGCGGCTCCATAATCTACGCCACTCCAGTCTGCGACGGCGGACCTTCTGCGGATTGCGGTGTCCATCAAAAGGTCTTTGTGAGGGTTCTCACCCTAGATCCCGTGGTTGTCTTCGGCGTGGAGTTGCAAATTATGGGCAACGGCTTGAGGCAAACAATGGTTGTGCAGTGATAACGGTCGCACATTGCATGTAGCTGTTGGGGTCGTGGGAAAGAGGTGGCGACAACACATAAGTGACGTTGATGGCAGTGCTATTCAAGTACCGGGTCTCGAGCTCCGGGGTGAAAGCCTAGGTATGTCCTCTATTTCAGTTATACCTACCAATGGCAAGGTTTTTACGTCGTTACCATGTTGAAGGCATTGCTCGGATATGCTCGGACTGGTTCTTCAGGGTGAAGACCTAGATTCTGGCCTTTGATTGTTGGGTCCGGTGACGGCGGCGATTGAGCGCCACTACCTTCTTGAAGGTGTTGCTGTTGAAGAGTGCCGTCACCTGTGTGGTGTCATGAGATGGTCGGTGCGGATATGGTCTTTGTTGTAGTTTGCTGATCACGGGTTTGATCGCTTTGGGGTTCTTTTTCTTCTTTTCCTTGCCCATGGCTTTGGTCTTGCATGATATTGCTATTCACTGGTGACTTCTTGTGTGCTTGTGTTGGTATTGGTTGTGTGCATCTTAGCTATGAAGAGGCCGGGTGTGTGCTTATTATGCTTATATCTCTTGATGTTTCATCTTAAGTCAATAAAATCCATCGTTTATCGAAAAACTAGTTATCACACATGACATAAAGCAGAATTTCGTATTTCATGTGGCTGATAATTTCACTAGAAATACAGTTATATGTTTCAAAAAAAATGGAGGAGAAAGGTAGATACGCTTAGATGTGCAATTTCGTGAGAATATGTGCTCACTATGATATGGGGGTATATTCAAAATTAAATTATTGTAGACACTTAGCTAGAGTTCATGTTACATAGCATAACTTTTTCTTTGAATGACTTGCCTGACGCTGCTAACTTGGGCTTTTAGTAGTAAAGTAAACTTTACTACCAAATCCATCTATGAGTGGCTAGAAATAGATATGTCGGGTCTTGATTATAAGTTGGTGTGGAAAGCAAAAGTACAATTGAAAGCTAAAGGACAATATGCTGTGCTGACCATTTGTTCTCCAATCGTACGTTTGGGCGCTCGGTATGGGGGACACTTGGTTTGGCTTCAGGATCATCTTAGGGTGTGCCCAGCCTTTGTACAAAGAACTACCACAATGGTTGATGAATAAATCCCGCCCCACCCCAACCCCCGCGCGCGCGAAAGAAAACAGTCAGCAACAGTAGTACAAAGCCAAGAACCCAAGCACCGAAGCACATATGAGCAGTCAAATGACAACAACAACATGAGGCTCATAGAAAAATCCAAGTAATAAGAGCAACTCCAATCCGCCGACCTAAACAGACGGCGCTTTTGTCCGCTTTTTGTCCGTTTGGATCGGCCGCCACTTGGTGTTCACCCTGTTTATCATTTAGGTCGGCAGTGCGCCCAACGCATCGACCAAGGTTTCGATTTTCGGTTTTTGAAATTTCTCGCCCCAGACCGAGATTGCCGAAACTAGACCAAATTTTGACTGAAATTTGACCAAAATCTATTTTTTTCATTAAAGATATTTTCCACACCAGGCCGAGATGGCCGAAATCCGTGTTTTTTTGGCTGAAATTCGGTCATATTTGCCGGCGTGGCCGGCTGGCCGCCCTTTTTCAACAAATATGCATACATTTTGCTTTATTTCACAAGCAAATATATAGTTTCACGACCAAATAAATTAAGCGTAGTTTTACAAGCCGAATAAAAATAGAATAGTCTCATATAGTTTTGCAAGCCGAATAAAAAAGATACATTTGTTGGCTGCCAATATGAGCCCACATATGCTCAACCAAATCATTTTGCAGCTGCATGTGAGTTTTCAATGATGCATGTCATGATGAAATTGAATGAAGTGTTCAAATGTTGCTGCTCCTCCATGCTCAGGCACAACATTCTCACTTTGAAACTGAAACCCTTGATCGTAGATACGTTCCGGGTGCTTATCTTCTACGATCATATTATGCATGCTCACTGCTACTTCTTGAGCTTGCGTTGGTTTTTTCCTTGAAGAGAAATGGGTGATGCAGCAAAGTAGAGATAAGTATTTCCTCAGTTTGAGAACCAATGTATCAATCCAGTAGGAGGAACAAGGAAGCCCCCAATAGATGCACCTGCACAAACTAACAAACACTTGCACCCAACGATCACTTGCAAGAGTGAGATCTAATAGAGATGGATATAAAAGATAAATAAAAGGCATAATAAAATAAAAGTAAATAAATTGCAGCAAGGTATTTTTGGGTTTTTGGTTTTATAGATCTGAAAATATATGATGGAAAATAGACTCAGGGGCCATAGAGTTCACTAAAGGCTTCTCTCTTGAAAGATAACATACGGTGGGTGAACAAATTACTGCTGAGCAATTAATAGAAAAGATAGTTATGACGATATCTAAGGCAATGCTCATGAATATAGGCATCACGTCTGTGTCAAGTAGACCGACTCCTGCCTGCATCTACTACTATTACTTCACACATCGACCAACTCCTGAATGCATCTAGAGTATTAAGTTCAAGATAACAGAGTAACGCATTAAGCAAGATGACATGATGTAGAGGAATAAACTCAAGCAATATGATATAAACCCCATCTTTTTATCCTTAATGGCAACAATACAATGTGCCTCCCTACCCCTGCTGTCACTGGGTGAGGACATCGCAAGATTGAACCCATCACAAAGCACCTCTCCCATTGAAAGATAGATCAATCAAGTTGGTCAAACCAAATCAATAGATCGGAGAGAAAGGAAATCCATGCCTTGTAGATACATCTATGCCATGCCATGCTATATTTGCTATGATATGCCATGTTATGATATTACCATGGTAAAATAGGTTGTGATGTGTCAATGCTTAGTTTCATTCATGTTCCTTGTTAATATCATGCCATGCTTAGTTATTGTTATGAGGTAAATTCTTGCATGCACTTGGTACTTGCTTTGTCATCTGCTTGTTTTGATTCTATGTATTTGGTTGTCTTGCGAGTACATTCAAAGTACTCAACTTGATTTTTTCTTGAAATTTTTGTGATGTACTCCCGGAGGTCCACTATTACTGTAACACCAACCGGTACTAAAGGAAATTTTATGATTTTTTCTTGAAATTTTTTTGAAATTTTTTTATTTTCAAATTTCTGAATTATTTTAACCTCTAATCTCTAATCACCACTCATCATTCCAAATCATCTAACTTCCCGGACGGTCACCCATCCTCTCACTACTCCAGCCTGAGCACGCTTAACTTCCGAGTTCTATTCTCCCTCGTTTCCAGGTCTGCACTTGTTGTTTTCCTGACAATAGTAAGATGTCAATCATATTAACCCTCAGGAATTTATCTTGAGCATGAAGTCACACATTTCACTGTTTGAGTTTGAAATTATTGTTCTAAAAAACAATAATTATTTAGTAACACTAATATTTCTTGAATAATTAGTTTGACCATAGTTTGACCATAGTTTGACCAGATTTGACCAAAATTCAAAAAAACTAAAATAATTATTTAGTAACAGTAATATTTTTGAATAATTATTTAGTAACACTAATACTTCTTGAATAAGTAGTTTGACCATAGTTTGACCAGATTTAACAAAAATTAAAAAAATAAAAAAAAACTGAAATTTGAGCATAACTTTTTTTCCTTTTAGAATTTGAGGATTCTAAAAATTTGCAAACAGGCCATAGGCGGTCAAAATCGGATGCGGATTTCCATGTTGAACATTTTGATATATTATACGTTTTTTTTCTGACATAGTATGCAAAAGTTATAGCCGTTTTACATTTTCCCTGCACTTTTTGCAAAACATGTCCAAATTTAAGTTTTTAAATTTTCCTAAGTAGTAGATGTAGTAATATAACTACATCTCGAAGGATTTTAATATTTGAAGTTTTTATCATTTTCGTTTGCTTTTTACAAAACTGAAAAGGCGATCCAGGGGGGTAGAGTTTGAAAATGGGACCTTTAGTACCGGTTCGTGCCACGATCCGGTACTAATGCCTCAAACCCCATTAGTACCGGTTCATGGCACGAACCGGTACTAATGGGCATCGCACCCATTAGTACCGGTTTGTGGCACCAACCGGGACTAAAGGTCCCATTTGAACCAGGACTAATGCCTTTGCCGCATGAACCGGGACCAATGCTCACATTAGTCCCGGTTCAATGGACTTATCTGTCCCGAGCGAAAGCCCTGTTTTCTACTAGTGATAGATCATCCCAAAGATCTTACTTGGCTCAAACACTAATTAAAACACTCAGAACAATTACTAAGGAAGTAATAATGTGTATACTCATAAAAACAGAAAGGAAACATATTTTGTTGTCTCCCAACAAGCGTTTTTCTTTAAAGCCTTTTAGCTAGGCATTGATAATTTCAATGATGCTCACATGAAAATGAAAGACAAGAATTTAAGCACAAAGAGAGCATCATATAGCATGTGAAAATCACGTTTAAGTCTAACATACTTACTATGCATAGGCATTTTATAAGCAAACAAATTATCAAGGCAAGCAAAAACTAACATATGCAAGGAAGAAGAAAGAAGCAATAGCAATCTCAACATAACGAGAGGTAATTTAGTAACAAGAAAATTTACGCAACCATGTTTCCCTCACTCATAATAGTTACATGTGGGACCATATTCAAATTCAACAATATAGCTATCACATAACATATTCACTACATGATCCACATGCATGCAAAGTTGACACTGTTCCAAAATAGTGGGATTATCATCAACTAAAGCCATGACCTCCCCAAACCCACTTTTGTTGAAAACTTCACGAGCTTGAACACTCTGCAAATATGTGGGATTACTTTTACCTAAAGTTGACACTCTTCCAAACCCACTTTCAATATTATTGCAAACATGTGCATCATGAGGCTGAAATAAATTTTCAAGATCATAAGAAGAATCAGCCCGTTCAGGATCATTACAATAAGTAGTGGGCATAGCAAAATTAGCATCCCCAAGCTTAGAGTTTTGCATATTATTAGCACAATTGACATTAATAGAATTTATAATAACATCATTGCAACCATGTTTTTCATTCAAGGAGCTATCGTGAATCACTTCATAAATTTCTTCTTCTAACACTTCATCACAATTTTCAAATTCACAAATTTCAAGCAAAACTTCATAAAGATAATCTAGTGCACTCAACTCACTAGAAATAGGTTCATCATAATTGGATCTCTTAAAAAGATTAGCAAGTGGATGAGGATCCATAAAATTTTTGCTTCCTGATTTTCAATAAACACACAATTATACCAAGCAAACAAGCAAACAAACCAAGTAAGACATAAGGGAAAATGTAAAGGCAAGTGGAAAGAAGGCAAATATTGTTGTGCTCTTCTGAAAATGTTTTAGAAGTGGGGGAGACGAAAACGAGAGGCAAATGGCAAATAATGTAATGCAAGAGATGAGAGTTTATGATAGGTACTTTATAGGCTTGATGTGTATCCTCCCCGGCAACGGCACCGGAAATTCTTCCTGCTACTTCTTGAGCTTGCGTTAGTTTTTCCCTTGAAGAGGAAAGAGTGATGCAGCAAAGTAGATATAAGTATTTCCCTCAATTTGAGAACCAAGGGATCAATCCAGTGAAGGAAATATGCCCTAGAGGCAATAATAAAGTTATTATTTATTTCCTTATTTCATGATAAATGTTTATTATTCATGCTAGAATTGTATTAACCGGAAACATAATACATGTGTGAATACATAGACAAACATAGTGTCACTAGTATGCCTCTACTTGACTAGCTCGTTGATCAAAGATGGTTGTGTTTCCTAGCCATAGACATGAGTTGTCATTTGATTAACGGGATCACATCATTAGGAGAATGATCTGATTGACTTGACCCATTCCGTTAGCTTAGCACCTGATCGTTTAGTATGTTGCTATTGCTTTCTTCATGACTTATACATGTTCCTATGACTATGAGATTATGTCACTCCCGTTTACCGGAGGAACACTTTGTGTGCTACCAAACGTCACAACGTAACTGGGTGATTATAAAGGAGCTCTACAGGTGTCTCCAAAGGTACATGTTGAGTTAGCGTATTTCGAGACTAGGATTTGTCACTCTGATTGTCGGAGAGGTATCTCTGGGCCCTCTCAGTAATGCACATCACTATAAGCCTTGCAAGCAATGTAGATAATGAGTTAGTTACAGGATGATGCATTACGAAACGAGTAAAGAGACTTGCCGGTAATGAGATTGAACTAGGTATTGAGATACCGACGATCGAATCTCGGGAAAGTAACATACCAATGACAAAGGGAACAACGTATGTTGTTATGCGGTTTGACCGATAAAGTTCTTCGTAGAATATGTGGGAGCCAATATGAGCATCCAGGTTCCGCTACTTGTTATTGACCGCAGACGTGTCTCGGTCATGTCTACATAGTTCTCGAACCCGTAGGGTCCGCACGCTTAAAGTTCGGTGACGATTTATATTATGAGTTATGTGTTTTGATGTACCAAAGGTAGTTCGGAGTCCCAAATGAGATCGGGGACATGACGAGGAGTCTCGAAATGGTCGAGACGTAAAGATCGATATACTGGACGACTATATTCGGACATCAGAAAGGTTTCGAATGATTCGGGTATTTATCGGAGTACCGGCCGGAGAGTTACGGGAATTCACCGGGGAGAAGTATTGGGCCTTATTGGGCCATACGGGAAATAGATAGGGACTTCCTAGGGAAGGCCGCGTGCCCCCACCCCCCCCTCCCCCAAGGCCTAGTCCGAATTGGACTAGGGGGAGGGGTTGCGCCCCCTCCTTCCTTCCCTTCTCCCTTCCCCTTCCTTCTCTCCTACTCCTACTAGGAAAGGAGGAGTCCTACTCCCGGTGGGAGTAGGAATCCCCCCTTGGCGCGCCCTCCTCCTTGGCCGGCCGCCTCCCCCCTAGCTCCTTTATATACGGGGCAGTGGGGCACCCCATAGACACAACAATTGATCTCTTGATCTCTTAGCCGTGTGCGGTGCCCCCTCCACCATAGTCCTCCTCGATAATATTGTAGTGGTGCTTAGGCGAAGCCCTGCAACGGTAGAACATCAAGATCGTCACCACGCCATCGTGCTGACGGAACTCTCCCTCGCCACTCGGCTGGATCGAAGTTCGAGGGACGTCATCGAGCTGAACATGTGCTAGAACTCGGAGGTGCCGTATTTTCGGTGCTTGATCGGTCGGGCCGTGAAGACGTACGACTACATCAACCACGTTGTTCTAACGCTTCTGCTTTCGGTCTACGAGGGTATGTGGTCAACACTCTCCCCTCTCGTTGCTATGCATCACCATGATCTTGAGTGTGCGTAGGAATTTTTTTGAAATTACTACGTTCCCCAACAGTGGCATCCGAGCCTGGTTTTATATGTAGATGTTATATGCACGAGTAGAACACAAGTGAGTTGTGGGCGATACAAGTCATACTGCTTACCAGCATGTCATACTTTGGTTCGGCGGTATTGTTGGATGAAGCGGCCCGGACCGACATTACGCGTACGCTTACGCGAGACTGGTTTTACCGCCGTGCTTTGCACACATGTGACTAGCGGGTGTCAGTTTCTCCAACTTTAGTTGAACCGAGTGTGGCTATGCCTGGTCCTTGAGAAGTTTAAAACAGCACTAACTTGACGAACTATCATTGTGGTTTTGATGCGTAGGTAAGAACGGTTCTTGCTCAGCCCATAGCAGCCATGTAAAACTTGCAACAACAAAGTAGAGGACGTCTAACTTGTTTTTGCAGGGCATGTTGTGATGTGGTATGGTCAAGACGTGATGAGATATAAGTTGTTGTATGAGATGATCATTTTTTGTTGAAGTTATCGGCAACTGGTAGAAGCCTTATGGTTGTCTCTTTATTGCATAAGATACAAGTGCCAAATAATTGCTTTACTTTATCGCTATGTGATAGCAATAGTTGCAAGAGCAATAGTTGGCGAGACGACCATGTGACGACACATTGATATAGATCAAGATGATGGAGATCATGGTGTCATGCCGGTGACGATGGAGATCATGATAGTACTTTGGAGATGGAGATCAAAAGGCACAAGATGATGATGGCCATATCATGTCACATATTTTGATTGCATGTGATGTTTATTTTTTATACATCTTATTTTGCTTAGTTCGGCGGTAGCTTTATAAGATGATCCCTCACTAAATTTCAAGGTATAAGTGTTCTCCCTGAGTATGCACCGTTGCGAAAGTTCTTCGTGCTGAGACACCACGTGATGATCGGGTGTGATAGGCTCTACGTTCAAATACAACGGGTGTAAAACAGTTGCACACGCAGAATACTCAGGTTAAATTTGACGAGCCTAGCATACACAGATATGGCCTCGGAACACTGAGACCAAAAGGTCGAGCGTGAATCATATAGTGGATATGATCAACATAGTGATGTTCGCCATTGAAAACTACTCCATCTCACGTGATGATCGGACATGGTTTAGTTGATTTGGATCACGTGATCACTTAGATGATTAGAGGGATGTCTATCTAAGTGGGAGTTCTTAAGTAATATGATTAATTGAACTTTAATTTTTCATGAACTTAGTCCTGATAGTATTTTGCAAATTATGTTGTAGATCAATAGCTCGCGTTGTTGCTTCCCTATGTTTATTTTTGATATGTTCCTAGAAAAAATATGTTGAAAGATGTTAGTAGCAATGATGCGGATTGGATCCATGATCTGAGGTTTATCCTCATTGCTGCACAGAAGAATTATGTCCTTGATGCACCGCTAGGTGACAGACCTATTGCAAGAGCAGATGCAGACGTTATGAACGATTTCCTAGCTCAATATGATGACTACTTGATAGTTTAGTGCACCATGCTTAACGGCTTAGAATCGGGACTTCAAAGACGTTTTGAACGTCATGGACCATATGAGATGTTCCAGGATTTGAAGTTAATATTTCAAGCAAATACCCGAGTTGAGAGATATGAAGTCTCCAACAAGTTCTATAGCTAAAAGATGGAGGAGAATTGCTCAACCAGTGAGCACGTGCTCAGATAGTCTGGGTACTACAATCACTTGAATCAAGTGGGAGTTAATCTTCCAGATAATATAGTGATTGACAGAGTTCTCTAGTCACCATCGCCAAGTTACTGGAACTTCGTGATGAACTATAGTATGCAAAGGATGACGAAAACGATTCCCGAGCTCTTCGTGATGTTGAAATCGACGAAGGTAGAAATCAAGAAATAACATCAAGTGTTGATGATTGACAAGACTACTAGTTTCAAGAAAAGGGCAAAGGGAAAAGAAAGGGAACTTCATGTAGAATGGCAAGCAAGTTGTCACTCCCATGAAGAAGCCCAAAGATGGACCAAAGCCTCAAACTGAGTGCTTCTACTGCAAAGGAAATGGTCACTCGAAGCGAAAATGCCCTGAATATTTGGTAGATAAGTAGGATGGCAAAGTGAACAAGGGTATATTTGATACATAGGTGATTAATGTGTACCTTACTAGTATTTATAGTAGCCCCTGGGTATTTGATACTTGTTCGGTTGCTAAAAATTAGTAACTCGAAACAGGAGTTACAGAATAAACATAGACTAGTTGAGGGTGAAGTGACGATGAGTGTTGGAAGTAGTTCCAAGATTGATATGATCATCATCGCACACTCCCTATACTTTCGGGATTAGTGTTAAACCTAAATAAATGTTATTTGGCGTTTGCGTTGAGCATGAATATGATTTGATCATGTTTATTGCAATACGGTTATTCATTTAAAGTCAGAGAATAATTGTTGTTCTGTTTACATGAATAAAACCTTCAATGGTCATACACCCAAGGAAAATAGTTTGTTGGATCTCGATCGTAGTGATACACATATTCATAATATTGATGCCAAAAGATGCAAAGTTAATAATGATAGTGCAACTTATTTGTGGCACTGCCGTTTGGGTCATATCGGTGCAAAGCGCATGAAGAAACTCCATAAAGATGGACTTTTGGAATCACTTGGTTATGAATCATTTGATGCTTGCGAACCGTGCCTTTTGGGCAAGATGACTAAAACTCCGTTCTCCGGAACAATGGAACGAGCTACTGACTTGTTTGAAATAATACATACTGATGTATGCAGACCAATGAGTATTAAGGCTCGTGGCGGGTATCGTTATTTTCTGACCTTCACAGATGATTTGAGCAGATATGAGTATATCTACTTAATGAAGCACAAGTCTGAAACATTTGAGAAGTTCAAAGAATTTCAGAGTGAAGTGGAGAATCATCGTAACAAGAAAATAAAGATTCTACAATCTGGTCGTAGAGGAGAATATTTGAGTTACGAGTTTGGCCTTCATTTAGAACAATGTGGAATAGTTTCACAGCTCACGCCACATGGAACACCACATCGTAATGGTGTGTCCGAACATCATAACCGCACTTTATTGGATATGGTGCGATCTATGATGTATCTTACCGATTTACCACAATCCTTTTAGGGTTATGCATTAGAGACAGCTACATTCACTTTAAATAGGGCACCATCAAAATCCGTTGAGACGACGCCTTATTAACTGTGGTTTGGCAAGAAACCAAAGTTGTCGTTTCTTAAAGTTTGGGGCTGTGATGCTTATGTGAAAAAGTTTCAACCTAATAAGATCGAACCCAAATCGGAGAAGTGCATCTTCATAGAGTACCCAAAGGAAACTGTTGGGTACACCTTCTATCACAGATCCGAAGGCAAGATATTCGTTGATAAAATGGATCCTTTCTAGAGAAGGAGTTTCTCTTGAAAAAAGTGAGTGGGATGAAAGTACAACTTGATGAGGTAATTGTACCTTCTCCCGAATTGGAAAGTAGTTCATCACAGAAATCAGTTCCAGTGATTGCTACACCAATTAGTGAGGAAGCTAATGATGATTATCATGAAACTTCAAATCAAGTTACTACAGAACCTCGTAGGTCTTCCAGAGTACGGTCCGCACCAGTGTGGTATGGTAATCATATTCTGGAAGTCATGTTACTAGACCATGATAAACCTACGAACTATGAGGAAGCGATGATGAGCCCAGATTCCACAAAATGGCTTGAGGCCATGAAATCTGAGATGGGATCCATGTATGAGAACAAAGTATGGACTTTGGTTGACTTGCTCGATGATCGGCAAGCCATCGAGAATAAATAGATTTTCAAGAAAAAGACTGACACTGATGGTAATGTTACTGTCTACAAAGCTCGACTTGTTGCAAAAGGTTTTCGACAAGTTCAAGGGGTTGACTACGATGAATTTTTTCTGACTCGTATCGATGCTTAAAGTCTGTCCGAATCATGTTAGCAAATTGCCACATTTTATGAAATCTGGCAAATGGATGTCAAAACTACATTCCTTAATGGATTTCTTAAAGAAGAGTTATGTATGATGCAACCAGAAGTTTTTGTCGATCCTAAAGGTGCTAACAAAATGTGCAAGCTCCAGTGATCCATCTATGGACTGGTGCAAGCATCTCGGAGTTGGAATATATGCTTTGATGAGTTGATCAAAGCATATAGTTTTATACAAACTTGCGGTGAAGCCTGTATTTGCAAGAAAGTGAGTGGGAGCACTACAACATTTCTGATAAGTATATGTGAATAACATATTGTTGATCGGAAATAATGTAGAATTTTCTAGAAAGCATAAAGGAATATTTGAAAAGAGTTTTTCAAAGAAAGACCTCGGTGAAACTGCTTACACATTGAGCATCAAGATCTATAGAGATAGATCAAGACGCTTGATAAGATTTTTCAATGAGTACATACCTTGATAAGATTTTGAAGTAATTCAAAATGGAACAGTTAAAGAAGGAGTTCTTGCCTGTGTTGCAAGGTGTGAAGTTGAGTAAGACTCAAAACCCGACCATTGCAGAAAATAGAAAAAGAATGAAAGTTCATTTCCTATACCTCAGTCATAGGTTCTATAAAGTATGCTATGCTGTGTACCAGACCTATTGTATACCTTGCTCTGAGTTTGGCAAGGGAGTACAATTTTAATCTAAGAGTAGATCACTGGACAGCGATCAAGAATATCCTTAGTGAGGACTAAGGAAATATTCTCGATTATGGAGGTGATAAAAGAGCCCGTCGTAAGGAGTTACATCGGTGCAAGCTTTTACACCAATCCAGATGACTCTAAATCTCAATCTGGATACATATTGAAAGTGGGAGCAATTAGCTAGAGTAGCTCCGTGCAGAGCATTGTAGACATAGAATATTTGCAAAATATATACGGCTCTTAATATGACAGATCTGTTGACTAAACTTCTCTCACGAGCAAAACATGATCATACCTTAGTACACTTTGGGTGTTAATCACATAGCGATGTGAACTAGATTATTGACTCTAGTAAACCCTTTGGGTGTTGATCACATGACGATGTGAACTATGGGTATTAATCATATACATATATGAATCACTACTAGGAAAAGGCATGCTAGTGGCGCACCAATTTTGCCTACTAATGGCGCACTACTGGTGCGCCACTAGCATCACGCCATTAGAATTAAATACTAATGGCGCACCACTGGTGCGCCATTAGTATCTGGTGTATTAATGGCGCACCACGTAGTCCGCCATTAGAATAGCCCATAGTGCACCATTATTATGCCTCCCAGGGGGCCATATGTACCCATGTGCTTTGGCATACTAATGGCGCACCTGTGGGTGATGCGCCATTAGTGTGATTATCACAGTGCGCCATTAGTGTCTTGTGTGCTGCGCCACTAGTATGAATATTAGCGATTTTTTTCTTTTCTGATATTTTCACAGGTTACAAAATATATTATTGGACAAAATTTAGACAACACCACACATCAACAGCAGATTCATCGAATACAATAGAAGATTAGTCTCCGAATAAAATTCATCATATTAGTCTCCGAATTCAAAAGACCGAACAAAGATAGAACATTACAAGTCTCGAGACCGCGAGTAGCGAGTTTGTCTTCACATTACAAGTCGATATCGATCATCTAAACTACCATCACATAGAAGAGAGCTGTGGTCATCACGATGAGCATCATCGCGATGAAACTGGTCTTCATCCGGTTCCTCTAACGCTCCCTCCTCTCTCCCGCTAGGTAGCGGGCGTATCTAGATTCCGCCTCCGACCTAGTGGTCTACCCTTTGTAACTCTTACCGCTGAAATGGTAAACCTGTCTCCGACACTCCTCCCAGTCGTCGTAGACTCCGGGAACCTTACCCTTGTACACGACATACGACGGCATCTCTCTGCACAATCTAAACAACAGACAATACATAAGCAATATATAAGTATGCAACAAAAGGATCGGAAGAGAAAAGCAAGACATTAATAGCACGATTCATGGTCCTACTAATAAATAGCATCGATTACATCTAAGTTGAACGACTGTACAAACCAAAGAGACATACAAGTTCGTTAAAGTTTAATTATAACATGAGCCAATCAATGTTTCAGAACTACACATAGCATCACTACTTTCGACTCGACTCATGGGAGTGGAGCGTGGATGAAGCCGCCGTCTGTAGTGATGGTCATGAAATCGCGGGCATTGTCAGCCTGCATTTGTAGCGTTGTGTCTATCTCACTGTTGGACGGTTGATATCTGAGGTAGAACTGCCCCGAGGTACGAAGGACATCTTGATGGATAATTTCCGCAAACTCGATTTGGATGCGATGAATTCTTGTCCGATGTCCGCGTCCTGGATTGCCGACAAGCTCGCGGCCCAATCTTTGAGATTATCTTGTAGCAGAAGGTGATGATGGTCCCGTACGATCGCCCGCATGTGATGGAGGGCGTAGTAGGCATCCTTCTGACCGCCAGGCGGCTGCTTGACGGAGGAGAACTTTGTATTGTGTGCGAACACGTGCCTGCCGTACCTACGAACTGGCTTGGTGAAGGTGCCTCTAGATTTGGTGTAGCCGGGGAGAACATCATCAAGAACTTTCTTGATATTTGTGTAGTCTATCTTGGAGTCACGGTCCGAGTCGAAATACGTGGCCATGGAATATTTCGGGCTTAAGAGGATGAGTGTGCAATGTGTGTCACTGCACAGAACAAGGAATGTTAGAAAAAAAGAACGATCAAAATCTAAGAAATCATATGTTACGGGGTGGTTAGGGCATGACTTACTCGGGAAAGTAAGGCACGAGGAAGTTATCCTTATCTGGGTTTGCCAGAATGATGCCTTCGAGGTAAGAACTCGCGACATGCCAGTCCCCAGCGCTGCACAAGTTCTTGGCACACATGTAGAAGGGGTCGACTATCATGATGTCCGGGGTCTTGTCTCTAATGATCCGCATCTCTATACTCAGCGAAAACAGCCGAACGAAGGTGTAGTGCAACAGATGAAGGTTAAACATAGCAAAGATGTCATCAAACCGCAGGACGATCGTACCCCCGATGGCGCCATCCACAAAGCCCTTGCCCTCTGGCACCTTGGCCACGAAAACCGGGTATGCCACATAAATCTCTCTGAGATGCCGCTTCTCCAAAGAAAGAACACTGTCATGCAGACTCCGCATAGCACCGGTTGCAGCATTGAGCATATTTGTCAGTAGCATCGCCCTACCCGCCACAAGCACCCTCCTCGAGATATCCTTAGGTGAAGGTGGCCCGTCCTGAGCACGGATCGTACTCGGTGCCGGCTGGCTCGCACCCTTGTTACTCTTTATTTTCCGTCCGTTCTTCTTCTGTTGTAATGGGACCGAGTTCTGCTCACAGACCGCCTTCTTGAGTGTGTTGGGGCTGATAATATTTGGCACCTCGGCTATCTGAGGCTCGGTGAAGTCGGCAGCTGGAGGCGTCTCCTGAGAACTGAACGCTAGACAACGCATGTTGCAATTGGGTTTCTCCGCCGTACCAGCTAGACCGCGGTCGTCTTGGTTGGGTTCTTGAGAAAGAGGCCCGCAGAATTCGTCATCGTACCCATGTTCGGCAAAGTACTTATCGATGTTGCTAAATGTACAGCCGTCGTCGTTGTCGTCGTCGTCCAGATCCTGCGCCATATGCATGTTCGGATCCTGTGCCATAGGGATGTCCGACATGTCCGGTAGCGTTGCGGCGGTCTTGCCATGGCTTGGCGCCGGCACGACTGGCGGTGTTTTCTTTAGGGTGGTGTCCCCCGCCCCCAAATGAATCTGGCTCTTCGGCCAAAGCTGGGGCCAGCTTAGGCAGGCGCTGAGGGTCATCAGATCATCTTCGTTGGCCCCAGCGGGTCGAATCGGTGGTAACAACTCGTCGCAGCCTAGCAGCACCCGAACCAGTTGAACCCTATGCACGGTGGGTGGCATCGGTTTACCGTGGAACACGGGGTTGCCCGGTTGAACGATTTTGCCCTTGGCGACATCGACCAACTCGTCGTTCACGAAGTGTAGGAGAGTGCACGGAACATCGGCGGCGCCCTGTGAAAATATGTAGGGCGTCAGGGATGCCCAGTCAATGGCAAGGAGATGAAGTCCTCGGTCGAGAGGCTTAATTAGTTACCATGATGATAGCGTCGAGCTCAGCTAATGTCGAGGCACCGCCAACGGCAGGCGTGCAACTGACGGAGGGGCCGCTTGCTGCTGAGGTGCCGGCTGGCGTACACCCGGGTGCATTAAGCTCCAATGCCGGCCGTGCCGGCGTCGGAGACACCAATACCGCCACCGCCGGAGACACCAATGGCGCCGCCTGCGCATTGTGCGAGTTGCTGGCCGTGAAGCTGGGAATCGGGGGCGGCCCCTGTTGGCCACCCGCAATCCACGTCGTCAGCCCATGAATCAAGGTAGGCATAATGCCGGTGAGCGTCGATCCCAGTTGTTGTTGCACTTGCTCTTGGACAATCTCCGGAATCCGCGCCACTTGTGCCTTGAGTTCTTGAACCTCGCGCGACTGGCTTTCCGAGCTGGTCTTTTTCTCCTTTCGCCCACCAGCGGTATAGTATGACGACCATTTTGTGGACAAGCCTTTGCCGGCCACACGACCAGCTGACGACGGCCATCGAGCTTCTCCTTGTTTTTATTACGCTCAACGCCCTATTTAGAGTGCTGTCCCAAGAAGGGGTGCTCTGAGACGACCCCGCGCTACTGCTTTCAGTCTCCTTCGCTAGAACAAGCTCAAGCGCCCTGGTCTTCGGATCCGTGGTAAGCTCCTTTGTTATCGGGTCCTCCTTGTATCGGGCCGTGGCATAGTTCCTGGTCTTCTTGTCACTGCTGTATTTCTCGAAGCGGGGCGGTAGGCCTTGCTCGGCACGCTCCGCGTCCTCCTTGTCCCATATGGGCTCCGCCACTCTGTAACCGCCGGGACCGAGTTTGTGTTCCCCTAAGTTCAACTCCCGCATTTCTTTACCCCACTGACTTGATTCGGAGGTTGCACTGCTCTCGCACTTGATCTTGAACTCCTTGTAGTCATCTTCGTTGATCGAAGGATTTTTCGCCTTGATCTTCTCATAACTATCACCTTTCTCAATCATTATCTTCACCGCGCTTCTCCAAGTAGACAGGGCCGTGCTCATCCTCGTGAGGGCGGCACTGTTCACTTTATTCCCTGAGAGGCGTGTGTTTTCAAATTCAGCGGGGAACTTGTATCGTTTGTGCGGCTTCGTGAAGAGGAGGTTGCGCAAATTCCCTCGGTCCTTATGCCTAAGGTTCTCGGTGTTGATCGAGACGGTGCTCCGGAGAATGCACCCGAGCTGAACCAAGTACCCCTTGACTATATGTTTGGGCTCCGTTGGATGCCCGTCGGAGTCCACTTGAGTAAATTCCTCCTTGACGGTGCGAAGCGCGTTCGGGCGCCGGTCCTTCTGTTGCTTCTTCGGTTGGCTGCCATCTGTGCGTGCGCCGCCATCATCAGTGGTTGCATCCTCGGCGGCACCATCAGTAGTGTCATCCCCGACGCCACTAGGGGTTGTGTAGTCAGGATCGGTGTCTTCCGCGGCGTCCTCATAGCGGTGAGGTTGTTCCTCCATCTCCTGGGACAGCTCCTAGAATTGCTTGCCGCCCGAACCGCCGGCCTCATCGTTGTGGGCCATGTTTTGCTCTAAATAGGAAAAAAGTTTGGTCAAAAAGTTGGTTATTGTCAAGGAACAAGATCATGGTCTCATCATTTAGGGTTTGTAGACACCGAGGCATCCCAAAAGCTAAGCTTTTATCATTTAGGGTTTGACGACGCCGAGGCACCCTAAAAGCCTAAGCGTACATCATTTAGGTTCTCATCGACACCGAGGCACCCTATAGAAGCCAATGTTTCATCATTTAGGGTTTGTCGACGCTGAGGCACCCTAAATGCTAAGTTAAGTTTTCATCATTTAGGGTTTATCGATGCCGAGGCACCCTAGGTTGGGCCTAATTACTTGGCGCTAATCACTTAGCTCTATTGCCACCTATGCAGCAAGAATGGCGGGGCAGTTGATCCTACTTAACTAAGTACTAAGATACCCCGGCCCATGCATTAGTCGCAAGTACCCCATATGTCCTATTTTTAGCAAAGTCATGCTAAAATTCACGGAAAATTTCAGCATGACCTTTGCTGAAAATAGGACATATGGAGTACTAGAATTTGGCGGAATGAAAGTTAATCGACATTCCGGCAAACTCAAGGGCCTCTCGGGGTACCTGCAAAATCATTATCCCAAGTACAACATCATCACAAGTACAACAGCAACAGCAGTGAAGTCGCCAATGGGTCATTTCAGAAGATCACAAGTAGCATCATCACAAGTACAACATCATCACAAGTACAACAGCAGCAGCAGTGAATACAGGCATAACAGCAGCAGCAGGTTTATTCTTCTTCTTCATAAACACTAATTGTCTAGTTGAGCAATACAGCGACAGTGTGAACAAATAAAAACACAAACTAGAAATTATATTGTCATGCTTTTAGTGGCAGTGACAGTGTTTTTAGGAAACACTGTCAAGTTTCAGCTGGTATGACAGGCAAATATTGCGACACTATTACCTGCAAAATAATGTATTGCGACACTAGTATGCTTAGTTGAGCAATACAGCTACAAATAAAAAAACAAATAAATGAGATGCACATCTTAGGAAAGTAACCAGTGAAGTGCTGGCATGCTTTTCTGGGAGATGCCATTTTTTGTCTTCCTCACAAGATTCCTGTCATGGGAAGAGAAGATCCATCCTTTTGTCCTCCTCACAAGATTGCTGTCGCCCTGTTGGCAACACAACAACTTATATTTTTGGAAGCTTGACAGGCGTAGTATTTTTTTCTGGTTCAGGTTATCATCGAGTGTGAGTAAATAAATCATGGATGCGTGTTATGTGTTAAAAAAACAGAATTTTTTCTTCTTTCAGTAATCATAACGCTCAAAATATATGGAGATGGTCTCTAGTAGTAACAACTCAAGTGTTGGCTTGCTTTCAGGGAAATGCCATTTTTATCCTCTTATATCTTCTTTGACAAGATTGCTCTTGACAAGCATAGTACCATTTCAAGTTCAGATTGCTCCAGGATTCTATTTGTTGAGTATTCAACTTCTGAGTGGTCTTGTGGATGTGATGGATAAACTAGTATGCTTAGTTGAGACTAGTATGCTTAGTTGCATTATGACAGGAAAAAACTACAAATATTTGTGTTTTTAGTTGAGCAATACAGCAACAGTGTGACAGGGAAGTTTCAGCTGGCAAAGTGTCACGATTCAGACAACAGAGCAGCTAAGCATAGCAAGTGGCTAGTTTAGTCAGTATACTAGTACTCTTTACAAAGCATGAGACATATACTACCTGGAGGAGACTTCGTCGGAGAGTTGCCTGTGAATTGAAAATACAACGAGATCTGCAAAGGACAGTAAGATATATACTGAAATTATCACAACAAAATGCCAGCTACTGCCATGGTCAAAGAATAGATTATCATAGCTGGACAAGTACATGTCAAACTAGATAATTTTCAGAACCGGTTTAACCACCGCAGGATAAAACAATGCATCCAAGACTTGGCTTAGACTAATATCCTCATAGCATAATCTGACATCAAGCAAATATTATAAGAACAGTGAATATGTATGTTCACTGCAAATGAATATGGACCAAGTGTTCTCATTAACAAGAACCAAAAGATGGACCAAGCAAGCAGGAATCCGAATTCACTGGATGAATCCAAACTCACTGGAAAATTCACTAATTGAGCCTAGCTACTTAAAGAAAGAATCTCTAGGTGGATGCTTAGTTGAGACTAGTATCCTCTAAAATGCATCTAAATATCATCTTGGTTGCACTGCAGCAAGCTCAGAGATTTGAACATTTGGCAAACCCTAGCTACTTAATTCTCCAACCCCCTTTCCTTGTCCAAATTTCTCCAACCCCCAACCAGAGAACACATCAGAAGGAAATCAAGAGGGGGAAGAGGGGGAAGCGGCTCGGGTGCTCACTCGGGAGGTCGAGGGCGACTCGGGGTAGCCGGAGCTAGTTTCGGCGGCGCGAATTCGGCGTCGAGCGGTGGCGGTCCTCCTGGGCAGGCCGCGCGGTCGAGGGCGTCGATCGGTGGCGGTCCTCCTGAGCGTCCGAAATCGTCCGGGTCCTCGTAGTCGAAGAGGAAGACGGCGGCGGTCCTCCTGGGCAGGCCGCGTGGTGTTGGACGGCGAGCACGTCGAGGGCACAGGCAGGGCCGCGGAGAGAGGGGGCGCTTGGGCGAGAGGACGTCGAGGGCGCTCGGCTCGGGGACGGTGAGGGAGGCGGCGCTCGGCTCGAGGACGGCGAGGGAGGCAGCACTCGGCTCGGGGACGGCGAGGGAGGCGGCAAGGGAGGCAGCGCTCGGCTTGGGGACAGCGAGGGAGGCGGCGCTCGGCTCGGGGACGGCGAGCACGGGGGGCAGCGGGTGAGATCGATGAGGCAGGGGAGAGATTAGAGAGATTGGGGATTTAGGTTGGGAAGCTTACTAATGGCGCACCCCGCAGCGGTGCGCCATTAGTATGTTTTTTTAGATAGCAATGGCGCACCCCTAGCAGGTGCGCCATTAGTAATCTTTTTTTACATAGCAATGGCGCACCACCCAGAGGTGCGCCATTAGTAATCTTTTTTTTATATATAGCAATGGCGCACCAGCCATAGGTGCACCATAAGTAAATTTTTTTGTTGCATCTAATAATTTTTAAGAAAATGAATATGAATACGAAACAATAATAATATTTTATAAAAACAGTAATAATTTTTTTAAAAATATCATCAAATTTGTTATTTGAAAATATTTATGAATATGAAAAAATATCATCAAATTTATTATTTGAAAATATCATCAAATTTGTTATTTGAAAATATAATCAGATTTGTTTTTTTTCAATTTTAGTTGCATTCATTTGTGACGGTGGAGCGGGCCGGGAGGTGCGAGGAGGGTGCGGTGGGTCGTCGGCGGGGGGAGCGGGAGGCGTCTGGGGGCAGTGGCGGCGGCAGTGGAGGAGGGAGAGGTGCGGGGGGGGTGCTCGGCGGTGGAGCGCAGGGAGGTGCAGTGGGTCGTCGGGCGGCGGTGGAGCGGGAGGGTGCGGGGTCAAGAGCGGCGGCGGTGGAGCGCAGAGGAGGTGCGGTGGGTCGTCGGGCGGTGGAGCGGGAGGTGCGGGGGTCAGCAGCGGCGGCGGTGGAGCCGGGAGGTGCGGGCCGGGGGTCGGGCGGCGGTGGCAGGTTGAGCGGGGGAGAGGGTGCGGGGGGTGCTCGGCGGCGAGGGGGACCGGATCTGGCGAGGTGGGATAGCGATCGAGATGGAGGGGGATCGAGATCGAGTGTGCATGAAATTTAAAAAATATTCATGAGTTCAAAATTAAAGTGCCCATGAAATACGATCAAGAAATGAAGGCTACAATTTAAATACAATCGATCTTAGCTAGCTATCTGTTCACAATCTTCTTGCCCTTCTTTTTAACAAATGGAGTTATTCATTGGAACGGACGTCCTTTAGGTAGGGTGGTCCTGCTTCTTCTTGTGGTGTATGCTGCTACTTCATCGTCATCGTCATGTTCGATCTTGGTCGCCCGTGCTTGTCGAAGTCTTGCTCATTGGCTACTCCTCCATTCCGATGATCTTCCTTTGCCTCTCCTCATGACAACACGATCGGGCTTTGACGGGTCGGTAATGAAGAAGCATTGGTCCACTTGGGAAGCCAGTACCCATGGCTCATTTTTCGGTGACGCTTTGCGCCCTTGATCTTGTATTTGGCCGGGTATAACCATGGTGGTGAAATACGGTCTTCTTTTAGGGCGCTCTTGGCCCATCGACACGGAACATCCGGACCTTCTCTCCAGCGTAGCTCAGCTCCCAGATCTCTTCGATCCTTCCGTAGTATCTGTCCTTGTCGTTACCTGTGTAGGATTCCATCGTTACCCCGGAGTTCTGATAACCATCGTTCTTCATGTCCTTGTCCTCGGTGTAGAATGTGTAGTCGTTGATATCTTACGCCTCATAGGTCATCAGGTTGTGCTCGGCGCCCTGTTACAAGGCGAATATGAGTTGTTCTTCCGCGGAAGAATCCTCATGTAAAGGGTACGACAGAAGCTTCTGCTTGAACCAACGCGTGAAACATGAGTTGTGCTCTTTGATTATATCTCCGTCCGTCCTCTGTTGGCCTCGGTCATTGTACGTCTTCTCAATAAAGGTTTTGTTCTCTACCACAAAAGGATCGACCACGTCTATGTGTTGTAGCGCGATTAGGTTTGCTCTTTCAAAGTCGGCGAGTCGACCCTCGAAGTCGACATGCATTTCGCGGCGACCCTCACGGTGATCCCTGGCTATGCTTCCCTCTGGACGTGACATGTTGCGAACGTATCCTTTGATGACACCATTCATCCTTTCGAACGGCATCATGCTGTGCAGGAACATCTGCCTGAGTTGGATGATATCCTCCATGATATGGACCAGCAGATGCACCATAACGTCGAAGAATGCGAGCGGGAAGTACATCTCAAGCTCGCATAGTATCACCACGATCTCTTCCTGTAGCCTTCGAGTTGCCTCCGCCAACCGACTTCGAGAGATGGCGTCGAAAAAGTTGCATAGGCCAAATAGTGTTTCACGGACGTGCGCGTCCATGATCCCTGGATTGCAAGCTGGAAGTATCTGCGTCATCAAGACGTGACCGTCGTGAGACTTCATCCCGCTGAACTTCTACTTTGCTGGGTCTAGGTATCTGCTTATCTTCCCCGCGTAACCGTAAGGAAGTTTTACTCCTACGAGGCAGGTGAAAAACTGCTTGATCTCCTCCTGACTTAGAGTGAAGAATGCGGGAGGTTAGTCATTTCTGGTCTTCTTGGCCTTTTTGCCTTTGCGACGACTTTCCGTGTCCTGCTTCGCCTCATCATCATCATCATTAGCGTGAAGCTCCTCCCTGATGCCCATTGACTTCAAGTCTGGCCCATCTTTGGTCCTCTCTGGCATGTTGAGCAGGGTACCAAGCAGACTCTCGCACATGTTCTTCGTGATATTCATGACATCAAGGCTGTGAGGCACACGGTGGATCTTCCAGTACGACAAGTCCCAGAAAACAGACCTCGTTTTCCATACCTTCAGCAGCGGCTCTGGCGCCTTTCGCTTCTTTCCCGGCTCTGGCGCCTTTTGCTTCTTTCCCGGCAGTGGGCAATCTTTCCAATTTTTCAACAGCTGGTCTATTTCCTCGCCGCTCCTCGTATGCGGGCGTCTTCGGGGTTCGGTTTCACCATCGAACAAATCCTTGTGTTTCCTCCACGGGTCATCGTCGCGAAGCCACCTTCGATATCCCATGAACATGGTTTTTGAAGACCCGGGATCTCTATCTAGCTGGCGATACGTTGTGTCATCCATGCACCTGACGCATCCAGAAAATCCGTGGACCACCTGCCCCGTGAGATATCCGTAACCGAGATAGTCGTGCACCATCGTGAGCAGTGCGTCTCTCATAGGGAAATATTCTTTCTCTGCGGCGTCCCACGTATTGGCTGGCGTTTTCCACAGCATGTCTAGCTCCTCTTTCAGCATCCCCAGATACAGATTGATGTCGTTCCCTGGTTGTTTCGGCCCTTCAATTAGCATACTCATGTGAATGTACTTCCTCTTCATGCACAACCAGGGGGGAAGGTTGTACATCCACACAAACACAGGCCAGGTGCTATGTGTGCTTCTCTGGCTCCCAAGCGGATTGACTCCATCAGTGGTCGCGCCCAGCACGATGTTCCTTGGATCCTTCCCAAATTCTGGGTGTTCGAAGTTCAACGCTTGCCACTGGCTCGCATCCTTTGGGTGACTCATCATCTTGTCTTTTTTGTTTATCTCCGGATCATTTGTGTCATCTTCTCGCTTCTTCTCCTGCCTATCCGCGTGCCAACACAGGAGCTTTGCTACCTTAGGGTCCGCGAAATACCACTGCAGACGAGGAGTGATCGGAAAGTACCACACCACTTTTCGAGGAGCTTTCTTCCTCTTCTTGTATCGAGTGACGCCGCACACCGGACATATGGTAGACTCCTCGTGCTCGTCCCGATAAATGATGCAATTGTTCTTGCACACATGGCATTTCACGTGCGGTAAATCCAGAGGACACACGATTTTCTTCGCCTCCTCGAAACTGGTCGGGCACTTGTTCCCCTTGGCAAGACGTTCGTGCCAGAATGACATGTTCTCATCGAAGCATGCGTCGGTCATTTTCGTTTACCTTCATCTCGAGCCATGGCGTTACTTTCAGCGGTATCCTCGGGCCTGCATCCTTCATACAATGGAGTAACCGCGTCTATCTCCAGTTGATCCAGCTTGGCTTTCTCTCGGGCGGCAGCTCTTGCGTTATCCGTCTGCTTGAGAAGCAGCTCTTGAATATGAGGGTCCTGCACCCAGCCCATCGATTGTCCATCATCGTCTGCTCCCCCGGCATCTTCATCTTCATGATCATGCCCTTCGTCTGCTCCGGCATCTTCCTCATCATCATGTCCGGCATCTTCTACATGATGAATGTGTACAGCATCACCGTCGTGATCATGTCCTGGAGATTCTTCGTCTTCTCGCCCACCCGAGCCGCGGTGGTTATCTTGCTGCCCTTCCTCATTTGTTGCCCGGCCCCCATGGACGACTTCATAGTCATATTCATCACCTTGCCACCGATAGCCATCCATGAAACCACGCAAGAGCAGGTGGTCCCACACCTGCCCGGAATCCGGGTCTGCAATAAGGCTCTTCAGCTTGCATCTTCGACACGGACATCTTATCTCCGTCTCGTTCTTTTGAAGCATCTCGGCCTCCGCGGAGCTCAAAAACCTATTCACGATGCCTTTGGTCATCGTGCGGACCATGGTCGCCTGCGGGGTAGAGCAAAACGATATTTTAGAACCAAGAAAAAATTTGGCATGACTTTCCCTAAATGTAGGACAAAAAAGAATGCATAGTGCAAAAATTCTCGCCGAAACGGAAATGAATCAACATTCCGGCAAAATACTGGCAACTATCGCATTTCAAATACCGGTACCTGCAAACACAAACATATATGCAACACCACAAACATATGCAACACCACGAACATACATAGATCTAGCTAGGCCACAAAAAGTGCATGTGCACGTTGTTGGAGAGGGAGAACAACATAAATATAGCTTCCCCCCTTACTTACCTATCAAAAAAAGGTAATTTAACCACTTAATTTGGATGAATCTATGGTGCAAATGAGGTGAGGAGGAGGAGGCAGCTGAGACAAGCTTGGAGGAGGAGGTGGAGAATGAAGTGGGGAAAGTGAGTAGGTAGGTGGGCTGTCCAAAATATCTTGTTGGTCCCAGGTTACTAATGGCGCACCACCTGCAAATGCGCCATTAGTAACCCTGGTTACTAATGGCGCACTTGCTGTTGGTGCGCCATTAGTAGTTTTGCAAAAAAGTAAAAAATATATATATACTAATGGCGCACCGTGGCATAGTGCGCCATTACTAGTTTAAACTAGTAATGGCGCACTATGCTACGGTGCGCCATTAGTAGTTTTGCAAAAAAAAGAATAAAAAAGACAACAGTAGTGGCGCACTATGTGGCCGGTGCGCCATTACTAGTTAGCACTAGTAATGGCGCACCGTGCCATGATGCGCCATTAGTATGTTTGGAAAAATAAATAAAAACATTTTTTGTTACTAGTGGCGCACCATGTGCCTGGTGCGCCATTAGTGTCTTCCACACTAATGGCGCACCTGCACATGGTGCGCCACTGCTATATAGTAGTGGCGCACCACATGACAGGTGCACCATTAGTATCCATTTCATCTATAGCCCTTTTCCTAGTAGTGAATATTGGTGTTAAATCACATGATGATGTGAACTAGATTATTGACTCTAGTGCAAGTGGGAGACTGAAGGAAATATGCCCTAGAGGCAATAATAAAGTTATTATTTATTATCTTATTTCATGATAAATGTTTATTATTCATGCTAGAATTGTATTAACCGAAAACATAACACATGTGTGAATACATAGACAAACATAGTGTCACTAGTATGCCTCTACTTGACTAGCTCGTTGATCAAAGATGGTTGTGTTTTCCTAGCAATAGACACGAGTTGTCATTTGATTAACGGGATCACATCATTAGGAGAATGATTTGATTGACTTGACCCATTCTGTTAGCTTAGCACTTGATCGTTTAGTATGTTGTTATTGCTTTCTTCATGGCTTATACATGTTCCTATGACTATGAGATTATGCAACTCCCGTTTACCGGAGGAACACTTTGTGTGCTGCCAAACGTCACAACGTAACTGGGTGATTATAAAGGAGCTCTACAGGTGTCTCCAAAGGTACATGTTGAGTTGGCGTATTTCGAGATTAGGATTTGTCACTCCAATTGTCGGAGAGGTATCTCTGGGCCCTCTCGGTAATGCACATCACTATAAGCCTTGCAAGCAATGTAGCTAATGAGTTAGTTACGGGATGATGCATTACGTAACGAGTAAAGAGACTTGCCAGTAACGAGATTGAACTAGGAATTGAGATACCGACGATCGAATCTTGGGCAAGTAACATACCAATGACAAAGGGAACAACGTATGTTGTTATGCGGTTTGACTGATAAAGATCTTCGTAGAATATGTGGGAGCCAATATGAGCATCCAGGTTCCGCTATTGGTTATATACCGGAGACGTGTCTCGTTCATGTCTACATAGTTGTTGAACCCGTAGGGTCCGCACGCTTAAAGTTTGGTGACGATTTATATTATGAGTTAAGTGTTTTGATGTACCGAAGGTAGTTCGGAGTCCCGGATTAGATCGGGGACATGACGAGAGTCTCGAAATGGTCGAGACGTAAAGATCGATATATTGGATGACTATATTCGGATATCGGAAAAGTTTCGAGTGATTCAGGTATTTATCGGAGTACCGGAGAGTTACGGGAATTCGCCGGGGAGAAGTATTGGGCCTTATTGAGGAGGCAACGTGCCCCCCAAGGCCTAGTCCGAATTGGAGTAGGGGGAGGGGTTGCTCCCCCTCCTTCCTTCCCTCCTGCCTTCCCCTTCCTTCTCTCCTACTGCTACTAGGAAAGGAGGAGTCCGACTCCTCGTGGGAGTAGGACTCTCCCCCCTTGGCGCGCCCTCCTCCTTGGCCGGATGCCTTCCCCCTAGATCCTTTATATACGGGGCCAGGGGGGCACCCCATAGACACAACAATTGATCTCTTGATCTCTTAGCCGTGTGCGGTGCCTCCCTCCACCATAGTCCTCCTCGATAATATTGTAGCGGTGCTTAGGCGAAGCCATGCGACGGTAGAACATCAAGATCTTTACCATGCCGTCGTGCTGATGGAACTCTCCCTCGACACTCGGCTGGATCGGAGTTCGAGGGACGTCATCGAGCTGAACGTGTGCTAGAACTCGGAGGTTCCGTAGTTTCGGTGCTTGATCAGTCGGGCCGTGAAAACGTACGGCTACATCAACCGCGTTGTTCTAACGCTTCCGCTTTCGGTCTACGAGGGTACGTGGACAACACTCTCCCCTCTCGTTGCTATGCATCACCATGATCTTGAGTGTGTGTAGGTATTTTTTTGAAATTACTACGTTCCCCAACATCTAGTAGGAGGAACCAGCAAGTCCCCAATAGATGCACCTACACAAACTAACAAACACTTGCATGAGTGAGATCTAATAGAGATGGATATAAAATATAAATAAAAGGCAAAATATAATACAAGTAAATAAATTCCAGCAAGGTATTTTTGGGGTTTTTGGTTTTATAGAACTGAAAATATATGATGGAAAATAGACCCGGGGGCCATAGGGTTCACTAGAGGCTTCTCTCTTGAAAGATAACATATGGTGGGTCAACAAATTACTATTGAGCAATTGATAGAAAATGGCATAGTTATGACGATATCTAAGGCAATGATCATGAATATAGGCATCACATCCGTAACAAGTAGACCGACTCCTGCCTGCATCTACTACTATTACTCCACACATCGACCGACTCCTACCTGCATCTAGAGTATTAAGTTCTAGAGAACAGAGTAACGCATTAAGCAAGACGACATGATGTAGAGGGATAAACTCAAGCAATATGATATAGACCCCATCTTTTTATCCTTAATGGCAACAATACAATACGTGCCCCGCTACCCCTGCTGTCACTAGATGAGAACACCGCAAGATTGAACCCATCACAAAGCACATCTCCCATTGCAAGATAGATCAATCTAGTTGGCCAAACCAAATCAATAGATCGGAGAGAAATACAAAGCTATTTAAATCATGCATAAAAGAGTTCATAGAAGATTCAAATAATATTCATAGATAATCTAATCATAAACCCACAATTCATCGTGTCTCAACAAACAAACTGCAAAAGAAGATTACATCGGATAGAACTCCAAGAACATCGAGGCGAACTTTGTATTGAAGATCAAAGAGAGAGAACAAGCCATCTAGATACTAGCTATGGACCCGTAGGTCTGTAGTAAACTACTCACACATCATCGGAAGGGCAGCAAAGTTGATGTAGAGGCCCTCCGTGATTGAATCCCCCTCCGGCAGATTGGCCGCAAGAAGGGATCTCATGAGAATAGAAGCTTGCGGCAGCGGAAAAGTATTTTTATGGATGCTTCTGGTATAGGGGGAATACTTGAGAATATATAGAGATGGAATTAGGATTAGCAGGTCTATGAGGGGCCCACAAACCATGGGGTGCCCCCCGGGGCGCGCCCCTATGGCTTGTGGCTGATACGTCTCCAACGTATCTATATTTTTTGATTGCTCCATGCTATATTATCTACTATTTTGGGCAACATCGGGCTTTATTTTCCACTTTTATATTATTTTTGGGACTAACCTATTAACCGGAGGATCAGCCCAGATTTGCTGTTTTATGCCTATTTCAGTGTTTCGAGGAAAAGGAATATCAGACGGAGTCAAAACGGAACGAAATCAACTGGAGAAGTTATTTTTGGAAGGAAAGCCACCCGATGGACTTGGAGTGCACGTCAGGAAAGAAGGGAGGTGCTCACGAGGGTGGGGGGCGCGCCCACCCCCCTGGGGCGCGCCCCCTGCCTCGTGGCCCCCCTTCGGTCCACTGACGTACCCTCCGCACCCATATGGCCATATATACCTACGTATCGTAAAACTTCCAGAACAGAAGATAGATCGGGAGTTCCGCTGCCGCAAGCCTCTAGAGCCACGAAAAACCAATCGGGACCCTGTTCCGGAACCCTGCCGGAGGGGGGAACCCTCACCGGTGGCCATCTTCATCATCCTGGCGCTCTCCATGACGAGGAGGGAGTAGTTCACCCTCGGGGCTGCGGGTATGTACCAGTAGCTATGTGTTTGATCTCTCTCTCTCTCTCTCTCTCTCGTGTTCTCGACTTCACACGATCTTGATGTATCGCGAGCTTTGCTACTATAGTTGGATCTTATGTTTCTTCTCCCCCTCTACTCTCTTGTGATGAAATGAGTTTCCCCTTTGGAATTATCTTATCGGATTGAGTCTTTTATGAACACTTGATGTATGTCCTGCTGTGTTTATCCGTGGTGACAATGGGATATCATGTGCGACTTGATGTATGTTTTGGTGACCAACTTGCGGGTTCCGCCCATGAACCTATGCATAGGGGTTGGAACACGTTCTTGACTCTCCGGTAGAAACTTTGGGGCACTCTTTGAAGTACTTTTATGTTGGTTGGATGAATCTGAGATTGTGTGATGCATATCGTATAATCATGCCCACGGATACTTGAGGTGACAATGGAGTATCTAGGTGACATTAGGGTTTTGATTGATTTGTGTCTTAAGGTGTTATTCTAGTACGAACTCTTTTATAGATTGATCCGAAAAAATAGCTTTGAGGTGGTTTCGTACCCTACCATAATATCTACGTTTGTTCTCCGCTATTAGTGGCTTTGGAGTGACTCTTTGTTGCATGTTGAGGGCTTGTTATATGATCTATCTATGTTATTATTGTTGAGAGAACTTGCATTAGTGAAAGTATGAACCTTAGGCCTTGTTTCCTATCATTGCAATACCATTTACGCTCACTTTTATCCTTAGTTACCTTGCTGTTTTTATTATTTCAGATTACAAAAACCTTTATCTACCATCCATATTGCACTTGTATCACCATCTCTTCGCCGAACTAGTGCACCTATACAATTTACCATTGTATTGGGTGTGTTGGGGACACAAGAGACTCATTGTTATTTGGTTGCAGGGTTGTTTGAGAGAGGCCATCTTCATCCTACGCCTCCTACGGATTGATAAACCTTAGGTCATCCACTTGAGGGAAATTTGCTACTGTCCTACAAACCTGTGCACTTGCAGGCCCAACAACGTCTACAAGAAGAAGGTTGTGTAGTAGACATCAAGCTCTTTTCTGGCGCCGTTGCCGGGGAGGTGAGTGCTTGAAGGTATATCTTTAGATCTTGCAATCGAATCTTTTTGTTTCTTGTTTTATCACTAGTTTAGTCTATAAAAGAAAACTAAAAAAATGGAGTTAAGTTTGTCTCATACGCTTCATCGTTTGTATGGTGAGCATGATTGCAGTGTTGTTAGTATGAATTCCTTGAATATCCATGATGCTAATGATATGCAAAGCCACAAGCTTGGGGAAGCTATGTTTGATGAAAATGATATTTTTTTGTTCCCTAAGCTTTGATGAGCAAATTTACTATGATGAAAGCATGCCTCCTATCTATGATGATTATTATGATGACACGTATGCTATAAAGAATAAAGATAACCATGAAACTTGTCATCTTGATCTAAATTTTCAATCATATGATAGTTATTTTGTTGAGTTTGCTCCCAGTACTATTCCGAATGAGACGAATTTTGCTTATGTGGAGAGTAATAAAATTTCTATGCTTGTAGATCATGAAAAGAATGCTTTATGTGCTGGTTATATTGTTGAATTCATTCATGATGCTACTGAAAATTATTATGAGGGAGGAATATATGCTTGTAGGAATTGCAATAATATCAAGTTTCCTCTCTATGTGCTTAAAGTTTTGAAGTTATGCTTGTTTTGCCTTCCTATGCTAGTTGATTATTTTTCCCATAAGTTGTTTGCTCACAAAATCCCTATGCATAGGAAGTGGGTTAGACTTAAATGTGCTAGTAATATTCTTCATCATGCTCTTTTTATGTTTCAACTCTTATCTTTTATGTGAGCATCATTGAAATCATCATGCCTAGCTAAGGGCTTTAAACGATAGCGCTTGTTGGGAGGCAACCCAATTTTATTTTAGTTTCTTGCTTTTTGGTTCTGTTTAGGAATAAATAATCCATCTAGCTTCTGTTTAGATGTGGTTTTATGTTTTAATTAGTGTTTGTGCCAAGTAGAACCTTTGGGAAGACTTGGGTGAAGTCTTTATGATCATGCTGTAAAAAACAGAAACTTTAGCGCTCACGAGATTAGCTTCAACTTTTTAATGGAGAGTGCTATTGAGTTGATTATTTTTGCAGATGATTACTAGACAAATTCCTCAGGTCCAAAAATTTATTTTAGAATTTTTGGATTTCCAGAAGTTTGCGTTAGTTACAGATTACTATAGACTGTTCTGTTTTTGACAGATTCTGTTTTCTATGTGTTGTTTGCTTATTTTGATGAATCTATGGCTAGTAAAATAGTTTATAAACCATAGAGAAGTTGGAATACAGTAAGTTTAACACCAATATAAATAAAGAATGAGTTCATTACAGTACCTTGAAGTGGTGTTTTGTTTTCTTTCGCTAACGGAGCTTACGAGTTTTCTATTGAGTTTTGTGTTGTGAAGTTTTCAAGTTTTGGGTAAAGATTCGATGGACTATGGAATAAGGAGTGGCAAGAGCCTAAGCTTGGGGATGCCCAAGGCAGACCAAGATAATATTTCAATAAGTCTCAAGCATATAAGCTTGGGGATGCCCCGGTAGGCATCCCACCTTTCTCCAACAACTATCGATTAGTATCGGTTGAGCCTAAGTTTTTGCTTCTTCACATGAGTTGTGCTATCCTTGCAATGTAGTTTTATTTAGCTTTGCTTGCTGTTTGAATAAAATATCAAGATCTGAAATTATTAAATGGGAGAGTCTTCACATAGTTACATAATTACTCGACTACTCATTGATCTTCACTTATATCTTTCGGAGTAGTTTGTCATTTGCTCTAGTGCTTCACTTATATCTTTTAGAGCACAATGGTGGTTTTATTTTGAAGAAATATATGAACTCTCATGCTTCACTTATATTATTTTGAGAGTCTTAAATAGCATGGTAATTTTCTTAAATAATCATAATGTGCTACGCATAAAAGATTTGTAAGAATTCTTATGAGTGTGTTGAATACTATGAGAAGTTTGATGCTTGATAATTGTTTTGAGATATGAAGATGGTGATATTAGAGTCATGCTAGTTGAGTAGTTGTGAATTTAAAGAATACTTGTGTTGAAGTTTGTGATTCCCGTAGCATGCACGTATGGTGAACCGTTATGTGATGAACTCGGAGCATGATTTATTTATTGATTGTCTTCCTTATGAGTGGCGGTCGGGGACGAGCGATGGTCTTTTCCTACCAATATATACTCCTAGGAGCATGCGCGTAATACTTTGCTTTGATAACTTCTAGATTTTTGCAATAAGTATATTAGTTCTTTATGACTAATGATGATTCCATGGATTATACGCACTTTTTCCCATTCTTCCACCATTGCTAGCCTCTCTAATACCGCACACTTTTCGCTGGTATCATACACCCACCATATATCTTCCTCAAAACAGCCACCATACCTACCTATTATGGCATTTCCATAGCCATTCCAAGATATATTGCCATTCAACTTTCCACCGTTCTGTTTATTATGACACGCTCCATCATTGTCATATTGCTAGCATGATCATGTAGTTGACATCGTATTTGTGGCAAAGCCACCGTTCATAATTCTTTCATACATGTCACTCATGTTTCATTGCATATCCCGGTACACCGCCGGAGGCATTCATATAGTCATATTTTGTTCTAAGTATTGAGTTGTAATTCTTGAGTTGTAAGAAAATAAAAGTGTGATGATCATCATTATTAGAGCATTGTCCTAGTGAGGAAAGGATGATGGAGACTATGATTCCCCCACAAGTCGGGATGAGACTCTAGACGAAAAAAAAGAGGCCATAAAAAAAGGAAAAGGCCCAAAGAAAAAAATGAGAGAATAAGAGAGAAGGGGAAATGCTACTTTCCTTTTACCACACTTGTGCTTCAAAGTAGCACCAAGATCTTCATGATAGAGAGTCTCTCATTTTGTCACTTTCATATACTAGTGGTAATTTTCATTATAGAACTTGGCTTGTATATTCCAATGATGGGCTTCCTCAAATGCCCTAGGTCTTCGTGAGCAAGCGAGTTGGATGCACACCCACTTAGTTTCTTTTGTTGAGCTCCATATCCCGTTGATACGCCTAGTTGATGTGAGACTATCTTCTCCTTTTTGTCTTCTCCACAACCACCATTCTATTCCACATATAATGCTATATCCATGGCTCACGCTCATGTATTGCGTGAAAATTGAAAAAGTTTTGAAAATGTTAAAGTATGAAACAATTGCTTGGCTTGTCATCGGGGTTGTGCATGATTTAAATATTCTTTGTGGGGAAGATGGAGCATAGCCAGACTATATGATTTTGTAGGGATAACTTTCTTTGGCCATGTTATTTTGAGAAGACATAATTGCTTTGTTAGTATGCTTGAAGTATTATTATTTTTATGTCAATATGAACTTTTGTCTTGAATCTTTCGGATCTGAATATTCATATCACAAGTAAGAAGAATTACATTGAAATTATGCCAACTAGCATTCCACATCAAAAATTATCTTTTTGTCATTTACCTACTCGAGGACGAGCAGGAATTAAGCTTGGGGATGCTTGATACGTCTCCAACGTATCTATAATTTTTGATTGCTCCATGCTATATTATCTACTGTTTTGGGCAACATTGGGCTTTATTTTCCACTTTTATATTATTTTTGGGACTAACCTATTAACCGGAGGCCCAGCCCAGATTTGCTGTTATATGCCTATTTTAGTGTTTCGAGGAAAAGGAATATCAGACGGAGTCAAAACGGAACGAAATCAACTGGAGAAGTTATTTTTGGAAGGAAAGCCACCCGATGGACTTGGAGTGCATGTCAGGAAAGAAGGGAGGTGCTCACGAGGGTGGGGGGCGCGCCCACCCCCCTGGGGCGTGCCCCCCTGCCTCGTGGCCCCCCCTTCGGTCCAAAGACATACCCTCTGCGCCCATATATACCTACGTATCGTAAAACTTCCAGAACAGAAGATAGATCGGGAGTTCCGCCGCCGCAAGCCTCCGGAGCCACGAAAAACCAATCGGGACCCTGTTCCGGCACCCTGCCGGAGGGGGGGAACCCTCAACGGTGGCCATCTTCATCATCCCGGCGCTCTCCATGACGAGGAGGGAGTAGTTCACCCTCGGGGCTGAGGGTATGTACCAGTAGCTACGTGTTTGATTTCTCTCTCTCATGTTCTCGACTTCACACGATCTTGATGTATCGCGAGCTTTGCTATTATAGTTGGATCTTATGTTTCTTCTCCCCCTCTACTCTCTTGTGATGAATTGAGTTTCCCCTTTGGAGTTATCTTATCGGATTGAGTCTTTTATGAACACTTGATGTATGTCTTGCCGTGTTTATCCGTGGTGACAATGGGATATCATGTGCCACTTGATATATGTTTTGGTGACCAACTTGCGGTTCCGCCCATGAACAAATGCATAGGGGTTGGCACACGTTCTTGACTCTCAGGTAGAAACTTTGGGGCATTCTTTGAAGTACTTTTATGTTGGTTGGATGAATCTGAGATTGTGTGATGCATATCGTAGAATCATGCCCACGGATACTTGAGGTGACAATGGAGTATCTAGGTGACATTAGGGTTTTGATTGATTCGTGTCTTAAGGTGTTATTCTAGTACGAACTCTTTTATAGATTGATCCTAAAGAATAGCTTTGAGGTGGTTTCGTACCCTACCATAATCTCTACGTTTGTTCTCCGCTATTAGTGGCTTTGGAGTGACTCTTTGTTGCATGTTGAGGGCTTGTTATATGATCTATCTATGTTATTATTGTTGAGAGAACTTGCACTAGTGAAGTATGAACCCTAGGCCTTGTTTCCTATCATTGCAAATTCCGTTTACGCTCACTTTTATCCTTAGTTACCTTGCTGTTTTTATTATTTCAGATTACAAAAACCTTTATCTACCATCCATATTGCACTTGTATCACCATCTCTTCGCCGAACTAGTGCACCTATACAATTTACCATTGTATTGGGTGTGTTGGGGACACAAGAGACTCTTTGTTATTTGGTTGTAGGGTTGTTTGAGAGAGACCATCTTCATCCTACGCCTCCTACGGATTGATAAACCTTAGGTCATCCACTTGAGGGAAATTTGCTACTGTCCTACAAACTTGTGCACTTGCAGGCCCAACAACGTCTACAAGAAGAAGATTGTGTAGTAGACATCAGTGGCCTCCTTGTATGGCTTCTGGACTCTTCTCCAAGTCTACTGGGTTTCTTCTGGTCTAAGAAAAATCACCATAAAGTTTTATTCCGTTTGGACTACGTTTGATATTTTTTCTCTAAAAAAGTCAAAAACAAGGAAAAACAACAACAATGTGCACTGGGCACTGGGTTAAATAGGTTAGTCCTAAAAAATGATATAAAATAGTACCAAAATGCATATAAAAGATCCAAGATAGATAATATAATAGCATGGAACAATCAAAAATTATAGATACATTGGAGATGTATCAATCACACAAGCAGTCATCACCTCCCACAGCTTCTTCGTGCTCCAATTCCTAGCACGATACCGAACGATGCCCCATCGAGAGTGCAAGACACCAAAGGCACGCTCGATGTCCTTCCTAGCACTCTCTTGCTCTTGGGAAAATATTTTCATCTTCTCTCCGACAGGGTTGGGGATTGTCTTCACAATAGTGATCCATTGCGGATAGATACCGTCACCTAGGTAGTATCCTTTGTCGAAGTTGTGGCCGTTGATGGTAACATTCACCGGTGTTCTATTTCCTTCGACAAGCCTAGCAAACACCAGCGAGCCTTGAAGCACGTTGATATCATTGTGTGATTCGGCCATGCCAAAGAAAGAGTGCCAGATCCAGAGATCTTGTGAGGCCACGGCCTCAAGTATGACAGTGAAAGCCCTAACATGGACCTTATACTGCTCTTGCCAAGCAGAAGGGCAGTTCTTCCACTCCTAGTGCATGCAGTCTATGCTGCCAAACATCCCTGGGAAGCCCCTGCTGGCGTTCATCGCCAACAAGTGGGTTTTATCTTGAGCAGTCGACTCTCTCAAGTACTCAGAGCCAAACAGAGCAATCACAGCCTTGTAGAACTTATACATGGAGTCTAGGCATGTAGACTCACTCATACGGATGTACTCATCAATGACATCACCAGGCACTCCATATGCAAGCATCTGGACGACTGCAGTGCATTTCTGATAAGAGGAAAAATTAATCTTTCCAAGGGCATCCTCTTTGCACTCGAAATAGTCATCGTATTAGAATACCCCCTCTTTAAAATGGTTGAAAAGATGCCTACTCATACGAAAAACACCGCCAGAATTTTTGATGTTTGAATAGCGGGTTGGTTGTGTCAAAGTAGTCCTTCCAAAAAAGGAAATGGCCGCTCTCCCAGTTGTTATTCAACGCAGGAAGGTTCCTCGGGATTGATACGTCTCCAACGTATCTATAATTTTTTATTGTTCCATGCTATTATATTACCCGTTCTGGATGTTTATGGGCTTTACTTTACACTTTTATAGTGTCATTTTTGGGACTAACCTACTAACCGGAGGCCCAGCCCGAATTGCTGTTTTTTTTTGCCTATTTCAGTGTTTCGAAGAAAAGGAATATCAAACGGAGTCCAAACAGAATGAAACCTTCGAGAGCGACCTTTTGGAACAAACGCAATCCAGGAGACTTGGAGTGGACGTCAAGCAGCAAACGAGGAGGCCACGAGGGTGCCCGGTGCGCCCCCCACCCTCGTGGGCCCCTCGTGGCTCCACCGACGTACTTCTTTCGCCTATATATACTCCCGTACCCTGAAAACATCGGGGAGCACCACGAAAACATAATTCCACTGCCGCAACCTTCTGTATCCGCGAGATCCCATCTTGGAGCCTTCGCCGGCGCTCCGCCGGAGGGGGAATCGACCACGGAGGGCCTCTACATCATCTCCAGGGCCTCTCCGATGAGTTGTGAGTAGTTTACCACAGACCTTCGGGTCCATAGTAATTAGCTAGATGGCTTCTTCTCTCTCTTTGAGTCTCAATACAAAGTTCTCCTCGATCTTCTTGGAGATCTATTCGATGTAACTCTTTTTGCGGTGTGTTTGTCGAGATCCGATGAATTGTGAGTTTATGATCAAGTTTATCTATGAGAAATATTTGAATCTTCTCTGAATTCTTTTATGTGTGATTGGTTATCTTTGCAAGTCTCTTCGAATTATCAGTTTGGTTTGGCCTACTAGATTGATCTTTCTTGCAATGGGAGAAGTGCTTAGCTTTCGGTTCAATCTTGCGGTGTCCTTTCCCAGTGACAGCAGGGGCAGCAAGGCACTTATTGTATTGTTGCCATCGAGGATAAACAGATGGGGTTTATACCATATTGCATGAGTTTATCCCTCTGCATCATGTCATCTTTCTTAATGCATTACTCTATTCTTCATGAACTTAATACTCGAGATGCAGGCAGGAGTCGGTCGATGTGTGGAGTAATAGTAGTAGATGCAGAATCGTTTTGATCTACTTGTCACGAACATGATGCCTATATACATGATCATGCCTAGATAATCTCATAACTATGCGCTTTTCTATCAATTGCTCGACAGTAATTTGTTCACCCACCATAATACTTATGCTATCTTGAGAGAAGCCACTAGTGAAACCTATGGCCCCCGGGTCTATCATTTATCATATAAGTTTTCCATCTACTTTTATTTGCATCTTTTACTTTCCAACTATATCATAAAAATACCGAAAATATTTATCTTATCTTATTATCTCTATCAGATCTCACTTTTGCAAGTTACCGTGAAGGGATTGACAACCCCTTTATCGCGTTGGTTGCGAGGTTGTATAGGTGCATGTGACTTTTGAGGAGCTTCCTACTGGATTGATACCTTGGTTCTCAAAAACGGAGGGAAATACTTACATACTTTGTTGCATCACCCTTTCCTCTTCAAGGGAAAACCAACGCAGTGCTCAAGAGGTAGCAAGAAGGATTTCTGCCGCCGTTGCCGGGAGGTCTTCACTCAAGTCAAGACATACCAAGTACCCATCACAAACTCATCTCCCTCGCATTACATTATTTTCCATTTGCCTCTCATTTTCCTCCCCCCCACTTCACCCTTGCCGTTTTATTCGTCCTCTCTTTCCCAATCTCCTCTCTCTTTCGCTTGCCTTTTTGCTTGCTTGTGTGTTGGATTGCTTGTCACGATGGTGCAAGATAATACCAAATTATGTGACTTTTCCAATACCAATAATTATGATTTCCTTAGTACTCTGATTGCTCCTCTTAATGATGTTGAATCTTGTGAAATCAATGCTGCTTTGTTGAATCTTGTTATGAAAGATCAGTTCTCCGACCTTCCTAGTGAAGATGTCGCTACTCATCTAAACAACTTTATTGATTTGTGTGATATGCAAAAGAAGAAAGATATGGATAATGATATTGTTAAATTAAAGTTATTTCCGTTTTCACTTAGAGATCGTGCTAAAACTTGGTTTTCGTCTTTCCCTAAGAATAGTATTGATTCGTGGAATAAGTGCAAAGATGATTTTATATCTAAGTATTTTCCTCCCGCTAAGATCATCTCTCTTAGAAACGATATTATGAATTTTAAACAACTCGATCGTGAGCATGTTTCCCAATCTTGGGAAAGAATGAAATTGATGATTCACAATTGCCCTCCTCATGGTTTGAACTTATGGATGATCATACAAAATTTTTATGCCGGATTGAATTTTGCTTCTAGAAATCTTTTAGATTCGGCCACGGGAGGCACTTCTATGTAAATCACCTTAGGAGAAGCTACTAAACTCCTTGATAACATTATGGTTAATTATTCTCAATGGCACACCGAAAGATCCACTAGTAAAAAAGTGCATGCTATAGAAGAAATTAATGTTTTGAGTGGAAAGATGGATGAACTTATGAAATTGTTTGCTACTAAGAGTGCTCCTATTGATCCCAATTATATGCCTTTGTCTACTTTGATTGAGAATAATAATGAATCTATGGATGTGAATTTTGTTGGTAGGAATAATTTTGGTAACAACGCGTATAGAGGAAACTTCAATCCTAGGCCGTTTCCTAGTAATTCCTCTAATAATTATGGAAATTCCTACAACCACTCCTATGGAAATTTTAATAAGATGCCCTCTGATTTTGAGAATAGTGTTAAAGAATTTATGATCTCTCAAAAGAATTTCAATGCTTTGCTTGAAGAAAAATTGCTTAAAGTTGATGATTTGGCTAGGAACGTTGATAGGCTTTCGCTTGATGTTGATTCTTTGAAATTTAGATATATTCCACCTAAGCATGATATCAATGAGTCTCTCGACGCCATGATAATTTCCATTGATGAGTGCAAAGAAAGAACCGCTAGGATGCGTGCTAAGAAAGATTGATTTATAAAAGCGTGTTCTTCTAGTTTCCATGAAAATAATGATGAAGATCTAAAAGTTATTGATGTATCCCCTATTAAATCTTGGTTTTGCAATATGAATCTTGATAATGATGGGACTGGAGATGAGTCAACTTTAGTTAAAAGGCGTCCAAATAATTCAGAGTTTTTAGATCTTGATGCTAAAATTGGTAAAAGTAGGATTGAAGAGGTCAAAACTTTACATACGTTGAACCCACTATTATGAATTTCAAGGAATTTAATTATGATAATTGTTCTTTAATAGATTGTATTTCCTTGTTGCAATCCGTGTTGAATTCTCCTCATGCTTATAGTCAAAATAAAGCCTTCACCAAACATATTGTTGATGCCTTGATGCAATCTTATGAGGAAAACTTAATTTGGAAGTTTCTATACCTAGAAAACTTTATGATGAGTGGGAACCTACTATAAAAATTAAAATTAAAGATCATGAATGCTATGCTTTATGTGATTTGTGTGCTAGTGTTTCCACGATTCCGAAAACTTTATGTGATGTGCTAGATTTCCATGATTTTGATGGTTGCTCTTTAAACTTGCACCTTGCGGATTCCACCATTAAGAAACCTATGGGAAGGATCAATGATGTTCTTATTGTTGCAAATAGGAATTATGTGCCCGTAGATTTTATCGTTCTTGATATATATTGCAATCTTTCATGTCCTATTATTCTTGGTAGACCTTTCCTTAGAACGATTGGTGCAATTATTGATATGAAGGAAGGGAATATTAGATTCCAATTTCCATTAAGGAAAGGCATGGAACACTTCCCAAGAAAGAAAGTTAAGTTACCTTATGAATCTATCATGTGAGCTACTTATGAATTGAATGCCAAAGATAGCAATAATTAGATCTATTCTCGCTTTTATGCCTAGCTGGGGGCGTTAAACGATAGCGCTTGTTGTGAGGCAACCCAATTTTATTTTTGTTTCTTGGTTTTTGCTTCTATTTAGTAATAAATATTTCATCTAGCCTCTGTTTAGATGTGGTTCTATGTTTTAATTACTGTTTGTGCCAGGTAGAACCTATAGGATAACCTACGGTGTTAGTTAATTTGATTCTGCTGAAAACAGAAACTTTTGCGCGCATGAGAATAATTTTAGTAAATCACATAAACGTGCTTTTGCGTTGATTCTTTTGATATAGATCAATATAGAAATTGCCCAGGACTTCCTATTTTGATAGGAGTTTTAAAGTTCCAGAAGTATAAAGTATTCGAAAGTTACAGATTGCTACAGACTGTTCTGTTTTTGACAGATTCTTTTTTTCGTGTGTTGTTTGCTTATTTTGATGCATCTATGGCTAGTATCGGGGGGTATGAACCATATAGAAGTTGGAATATAGTAGGTTTAACACCAATATAAATAAAGAATGAGTTCATTACAGTACCTTATGTGGTGGTTTTTCTTTCTTGCACTAACGGAGCTTATGAGATTTCCTGTTGAGTTTGGTGTTGTGAAGTTTTCAAGTTTTGGGAAAAGATTTGATGGACTATGGAATAAGGAGTGGCAAGAGCCCAAGCTTGGGGATGCCCATGACACCACAAGATATCCAAGGACAACCAAAAGCCTAAGCTTGGGGATGCCCGGGAAGGCATCCCCTCTTTCGTCTTCGTTTATCGGTAACTTTACTTGGAGCTATATTTTTATTCGCCACATGATATGTGTTTTGCCTAGAGCGTCTTGTATGATATAGTCTTTGCTTTTTAGTTTACCACAATCATCCTTGCTGTACACACCTTTTGGGAGAGACCCACTTGATTTGGAATTTATTAGAATACTCTATGTGCTTCACTTATATCTTTTAGAGCATGGCGGTGGTTTAATTTTGTAGAAATTGTTGATCTCTCATGCTTCACTTATAATATTTTGAGAGTCTTCTAGAACAGCATGGTATTTGCGATGGTTATAAAATTGGTCCTAGAATGATGGGCATCCAAGTTGGGTATAATAAAAACTATCATAGAAAGTGAATTGGATGCTATGATCAATTGATGCTTGATAATTGTTTTGAGATATGAGGATGGTGATATTAGAGTCATCCTAGTGGGGTAATTATGAATTTGAGGAATACTTGTGTTGAAGTTTATGAATCCCGTAGCATGCACGTATGGTGAACCTCTTTGTGATGAAGTTGGAGCATAATTTATTTATTGATTGTCTTCCTTATGAGTGGCGGTCGGGGACGAGCGATGGTCTTTTCCTACCAATCTATCCCCCTAGGAGCATGCGCGTAGTACTTTGTTTTCAATGACTTGTATATTTTTACAATAAGTATATGAGTTCTTTATGATTAATGTTGAGTCCATGGATTATACGCACTCTCAACCTTCCACCATTGCTAGCCTCTCTTGTGCCGCGCAACTTTCGCCGGTACCATACACCCACCATATACCTTCCTCAGAACAGCCACCATACCTACCTATTATGGCATTTCCATAGCCATTCCGAGATATATTGCCATGCAACTTTCCACCGCTCCATTTATTATGACACGCATCATCATTGGCATATTGCTCTTTGCACGATCATGTAGTTGACATCGTATTTGTGGCAAAGCCACCTTCATAATTTCCATACATGTCACTCTTGGTTCATTGCATATCCCGGTACACCGCCAGAGGCATTCATATAGAGTCATATCTTGTTCTAAGTATCGAGTTGTAATCTTGAGTTGTAAGTAAATAAAAGTGTGATGATCTTCATTATTAGAGCATTGTGCCAAGTGAGGAAAGGATGATGGAGACTATGATTCCCCCACAAGTCGGGATGAGACTTCGGACTTTATAAAAAAAGAGAAAGGCCAAATAAAAAAAAAAGAGAAAGGCCAAATAAAAAATGAGAGAAAAAGATAGAAGGGACAATACTACTATCCTTTTTACCACATTTGTGCTTCAAAGTAGCACCATGATCTTCATGATAGAGAGTCTCCTATGTTGTCACTTTCATATACTAGCGGGAATTTTCATTATAGAACTTGGCTTGTATATTACAATGATGGGCTTCCTCAAAACGCCCTAGGTCTTCGTGAGCAAGCAAGTTGGATGCACACCCACTTAGTTCTTTTGTTGATCTTTCATACATTTATAGCTCTAGTGCATCCGTTGCATGGCAATCCCTACTCACTCACATTGATATCTATTAATGGGCATCACCATAGCCCGATGATACGCCTAGTTGATGTGAGACTATCTTGTCCCTTTTTGTCTTCTCCACAACCAACATTCTATTCCACATATAGTGCTATGTCCATGGCTCACGCTCATGTATTGCGTGAAAGTTGAAAAAGTTTGAGAATACTAAAGTATGAAACAATTGCTTGGCTTGTCATCGAGGTTGTGCATGATTAAATACTTTGTGTGATGAAGATAGAGCATAGCTAGACTATATGATTTTGTAGGGATAACTTTCTTTAGCCATGTTATTTTGAGAAGACATGATTGCTTTGTTACTATACTTGAAGTAATACTGTTTTCAAGTCAATATGAACTTTTATTTTGAATCATTTGGATCTGAACACTCATGCGACAATAAAGAAAATTACATTGAGAAATATGCTAGGTAGCATTCCACATGAAAAATTCTGTTTTTATCATATACCTACTCGAGGACGAGTGGGAATTAAGCTTGCGGATGCTTGATACGTCTCCAATGTATCTATAATTTTTTATTGTTCCATGCTATTATATTACCCGTTTTGGATGTTTATGGGCTTTACTTTACACTTTTATATCATTTTTGGGACTAACCTACCAACCGGAGGCCCAACCCGAATTGCTGTTTTTTTGCCTATTTCAGTGTTTCGAAAAAAGGAATATCAAACGGGGTCCAAACGGAATGAAACGTTCGGGAGCGATCTTTTTGGAACAAACGCAATCCAGGAGACTTGGAGTGGACGTCAAGCAGCAAACGAGGCGGCCACGAGGGTGCCCGGCGCACCCTAAGGGGGTGGGCGCGTGCCCCACCCTCGTGGGCCCCTCATAGCTCCACCGACGTACTTCTTTCGCCTATATATACTCCTGTACCCTGAAAACATCGGGTAGCACCACAAAAACCTAATTCCACCGCCGCAACCTTCTGTATCCGTGAGATCCCATCTTGGATCCTTCGCCGGCGCTCCATCGGAGGGGGAATCGACCATGGAGGGCCTCTACATCATCTTCAAGGCCTCTCCGATGAGATGTGAGTAGTTTACCACAGAACTTCGGGTCCATAGTTATTAGCTAGATGGCTTCTTCTCTCTCTTTGAATCTCAATACAAAGTTCTCCTCGATCTTCTTGGAGATCTATTCGATGTAACTCTTTTTGCGGTGTGTTTGTCGAGATCCGATGAATTGTGGTTTTATGATCAAGTTTATCTATGAGAAATATTTGAATCTTCTCTGAATTCTTTTATGTGTGATTGGTTATCTTTGCAAGTCTCTTCGAATTATCAGTTTGGTTTGACCTACTAGATTGATCTTTCTTCCAATGAGAGAAGTGCTTAGCTTTGGGTTCAATCTTGCAGTGTCCTTGCCCAGTGACAGTAGGGGCAGCAAGGCACGTATTGTATTGTTGCCATCGAGGATAAAAAGATGGGGTTTATATCATATTGCATGAGTTTATCCCTCTGCATCATCTCATCTTTCTTAATGCATTACTCTGTTCTTCATGAACTTAATACTCTAGATGCAGGCAGGAGTCGGTCGATGTGTGGAGTAATAGTAGTAGATGCAAAATCGTTTCGATATACTTGTCACGAACGTGATGCCTATATACATGATCATGCCTAGATAATCTCATAACTATGCGCTTTTCTATCAATTGTTCGACAGTAATTTGTTCACCCACCGTAATACTTATGCTATCTTGAGAGAAGCCACTAGTGAAACGCATGCTACTGAGGTCTATTTTTTTTATCATATAAGTTTTCCATCTACTTTTATTTGCATCTTTTACTTTCCAATCAATACCATAAAAATACCAAAAATATTTATCTTATCTTATTATCTCTATCAGGTCTCACTTTCGCAAGTTGTCGTGAAGGGATTGACAACCACTTTATCGTGTTGGTTGCGAGGTTCTTGTTTGTTTGTGTAGGTGCGTGGGACTTTTGAGGAGCCTCCTACTGGATTGATACCTTGGTTCTCAAAAACTGAAGGAAATACTTATGCTACTTTGCTGCATCACCCTTTCCTCTTGAAGGGAAAACCAACGCAGTGCTCAAGAGGTAGCAGGGATCGATCCACGGAGTCCATTTTGTACCTTGGCAAACTGTCGAACATCTTGTGGACGTTGATGAAGGAGCTGGCCGGCGAGGAGACGCGCGCCTCCCTTAGACCAAGTGGCTGCCTTGGAGGCGTCCGACGAGCGTGCCGGCGTCAGGCCGAAGGAGCTGGCCGGGGTGGCGAGGCGGCTTCCTGCTCGCGTCAGCGTCGGGAGGTGGGGTGGGAAGCTTCGGTGCCCCGGCGGCGAGACGGTGGTGGGGGCGACGTGTGAGGTGGCGGCATTGGGGGAGGTGTGTCAGCATCGACTGCTGGCAAAGGCACCGGAAATGGGTGGCGGCGGAGACACGGCGGAGGTGGGCGAGGGTTTGCTGCCGGTCTTGGGGTGGGAGAGGATCGCCAATGTGCCACCGACTAGCGGGCCAGGGGGAGGAGGAGGCGGGAGCGGCGCACATCCGTTTCGTGTCTGCAACGATGCAAATCAGGCTTAAAATTGGGCTGGGAATGTGTCGGCGCATTGGAGTTGCTCTAAGGTATTCATTTTCCTTTTACTAAATTCAGCAGCAACAATTACTCAATTGTATCCCCACAGTATCCTTATTTATTTTCATTTTATAATAATTACTCAATTGTATCCCCACAGTACCCTTATTTATTTTTGTTTTCCTAAATTCATTAAAAATAGGATACTCCAGTTACTCAATTAATACTCCAGTATCCTTTTCGTCGCTGGACGCGGATACACAATTAATACTTTAAATTGGTTAAAAGCATCTATATATACACTAGTATACTACACCACCCCTAGAGTATAGGGGATACTAAATTAATACTCCTGTATCCCATGTAGTATAAGGACGTGGATACTTAATTAATACCCTAAGATTGGTTAGAAGCACCTATATATACACTGTATTGCACTACTCAATTAATAGTCTCATATCCTGCGTAGCAGGACGACGATACTGAATTAATACTCTAAGACTGGCTACAATCATATATATATGCACTATACTGCACTACCCGTAGACATATAGAGGAATTAACCTCGAGCCACCAATAATACGCCCATGACCTTCGACTCCGACCATGGCGTTCGATGAAACAAAGGCGGGCGTCAAAGTCGGGTGAAGGTGCCGGCGGTGGCGGGAGCGTTGGCTGTGAACGTGGGCGACTTCCTGCAGCTGGTGTCCAATGACAAGTTCAAGAGCATTGTGCATCGTGTGGTGTCCAACAGTGTGGGATCCAGATTGTCGGTGGTGTGCTTCTTCAGGGCGAATATGGCAACGTTGTGTGGGCCGATGGTCGTCGACGGAAGCGGTTCACCACGGTACAAGACTATCAAGGCGGAGGAGTTGTTCGGCTTGTCCAGGACAACACTCAAGTCGGCATCATCATCCCAAACTGCTCTCGGTTACTTGAGGCTCTAATAAATACTATATAATTTGTCGTTTGAGCAATGCAAATTAGACCGAATAATAGTTTTGACATGTGCGGTCGGTCCGATTTCAGATATGCCATCGAACTATGTATGTCTTCTTTGTCAGGTGATAATTTCATCCAATCAGCCATTGCTCCATTGTTCAGTCTTAAATGCGATATCTGGACCATTTAATACTTGCAAAATAGAACCGCCAATGCAACAATGTAAATACATCTGTGTGTAGAATTTTTTTAACTTTTCTCTCTGTGACTCATCAAAGCACTCGTCAACATAGTAAGACGCCTCACATGGCTACGCAGAGACCTACTTCCTCCGTTCCATAATATAAGACCATTTAGCAAGCTAAAACAACTTGTAAAACAATCTTATATTATGAGATGGAGTAGTAGAAAGTAGTAGTGGGTATTCAGCTATTCGTCTGGCGACCTTCCTTTTCCGGACACGGAGGCGCACATGTCGCCTTCCCTTTCATCCCAGACGCTGGAATTTATGTTTTTGAAGCCTACTGTTTTTCGTACAAATTATATATTTTTCTTATCATCATTTTTCTTAACATGTCTCAAATAAATGATTAACATATTTTCAAACACATGCTTTGAGTTTTTTTTTCAAATGGTAGTTATAAAATGTTCCAAACTAATATTCAAATTTCTTTTAGATGATACAATTTTTTCTAATGTAAGTGAAAAGTTTTCACACTGTATCACCAATTTTTAAATGTCAAGGACATATTTTTAAAAAAGTGTAAACAGTTTTTAATGGTACAAACCAGTTTTCTGCAGTTAAAAAAATCTGTCTTTTTACATTGTATACACTTTTAATAAAAACACCTCATTTATTTTCTGAAATGCATGCACAGTTTTTAAATGTCACAAACAATTTTTTAAAGCGATACACATTTTTTATAATTTGGGTTACAAAAATTTTAAACTGCGTTAATATTTTTCATTTTCATGTTTTTTAAAATTATTTAAAAATAAATCCATTTCGAAAATATATGTACTTGTAGTTTTTGGAAAATATAAACATATGTAACAAGGCAAAAAAAATGACTGAAGACATAAAAGAAAATTTTACTAACTAGAAAGTTGGGCCAGCCCAATAGTAGTGGTTGGGAGGGCGCCCCTTTAGGCTAGATCTTGTTTGTGAAGGAAATATGCCATATGGCAATAATAAAGTTATTATTTATTTCCTTATTTCATGATAAATGTTTATTATTCATCCTACAATTGTATTAACCGGAAACATAATATATGTGTGAATACATAGACAAACATAGTGTCACTAGTATGTCTTTACTTGACTAGCTCGTGAATCAAAGATGGTTAAGTTTCCTAGCCATACACATGAGTTGTCATTTGGTTAACGGAATCACATCATTAGGAGAATGATGTGATTGACTTGACCCATTCCGTTAGCTTAGCACTTAATCGTTTAGTATGTTGCTATTGCTTTCTTCATGACTTATACATGTTCCTACGACTATGAGATTATGCAACTCCTGTTTACCGAAGGAACACTTTGTGTGCTACCAAACTTCACAACGTAACTGGCTGATTATAAAGGAGCTCTACAGGTGTCTCCGAAGGTACATGTTGAGTTGGCGTATTTCAAGATTAGGATTTGTCACTCCGATTGTCGGAGAGGTATCTCTGGGCCCTCTTGGTAATGCACATCACTATAAGCCTTGCAAGCAATGTGACTAATGAGTTAGTTGCGGGATGATGCATTACATAACGAGTAAAGAGACTTGCCAGTAATGAGATTGAACTAGGTATTGAGATACCGACGATCGAATCTCGGGCAAGTAACATACCGATGACAAAGGGAACAACGTATGTTGTTATGCGGTTTGACCGATAAAGATCTTCGTAGAATATGTAGGAGCCAATATGAGCATCCAGGTTCCGCTATTGGTTATTGACCGGAGACGTGTCTCGGTCATGTCTACATAGTTCTCGAACCCGTAGGGTCCGCACGCTTAAAGTTAGATGACGGTTGTATTATGAGTTTATGTGGTTTGATGTACCGAAGGTAGTTCGGAGTCCCAGATGAGATCGGGGACATGACGAGGAGTCTCGAAACGGTCGAGACATAAAGATCGATATATTGGACGATTATATTCGAACTTCGGAAAGGTTCCGAGTGATTCGGGTATTTTTGGAGTACCGGAGAGTTACGGAATTAGCGGGAGTATATGGGCCTTATTGGGCCATACGGGAATAGAGAGAGAGGCCAAAGGAAGAGGCGTCGCCCCCCTCTGGTCCAAATTGGACAAGGGGTGCAGCCCCTTTCCTTCTCCTTCTCCCCTCTTTCCTTCTCTCCTACTCCGGAAAGGAAAGGGGAATCCTACTAGGACTTGGGAGTCCTAGTAGGACTCCCCACCCTTGGCGCGCCCTCCTCCTAGGCCGGCCGCCTCCCCCCTTACTCCTTTATATACGGGGGCAGGAGGGCACCTCTAGACACAACAATTGATCCTTGAGATCTATTAGCCGTGTGCGGTGCCTCCCTCCACCATATTCCACCTCGATAATATCGTAGCGGTGCTTAGGTGAAGCCCTGCATCGGTAGAGCATTATCATCGTCACCACGCCGTCGTGCTGACGGAAATCTCCCTCGAAGCTCGGTTGGATCGGAGTTTGAGGGACGTCATCGAGCTAAACGTGTGCTGAACTCGGAGGTACCGTACGTTCGGTACTTGGATCGGTCGGATCATGAAGACATACAAATACATCAACCGCGTTGTGCTAATGCTTCCGCTTTCGGTCTACGAGGGTACATGGACACACTCTCCCCTCTCGTTGCTATGCATCACCATGATCCTGTGTGTGCGTAGGAAGTTTTTGAAATTACTACGTTCCCCAACAGTGGCATCCGAGCTTGGTTTTATGCGTAGATGTTATATGCACGAGTAGAACACAAGTGAGTTGTGGGCGATACAAGTCATACTGCTTACCAGCATGTCATACTTTCGTTCGGCGGTATTGTTGGATGAAGCGGCCCGGACCGACATTACGCATACGCTTACGCGAGACTGGTTCTACCGACGTGCTTTGCACATAGGTGGCTGGCGGGTGTCAGCTTCTCCATCTTTAGTTAAACCGAGTGTGGCTACGCCCGGTCTTTGAGAAGGTTAAAACAGCACTAACTTGACGAACCATCGTTGTGGTTTTGATGTGTAGGTAAGAACGGTTCTTGCTCAGCCCGTAGCAGCCACGTAAAACTTGTAACAACAATGTAGAGGACGTCTAACTTGTTTCTGCAGGGCATGTTGTGATGTGATACGGTCAAGACATGATTCTATATTTTATTTAATGAGATAATCATGTTTTGTAACCGAGTTATCGGCAACTGGCAGGAGCCATATGGTTGTCGCTTTATTGTATGTAATGCAATCTCCCTGTAATTGCTTTACTTTATCACTAAGCGGTAGTGATAGTCGTAGAAGCAATAGGTGGCGAAACGACAGCGATGCTACGATGAAGATCAAGGTGTCGCGCCGGTGACGATGGTGATCATGACGGTGATTAAGAGATGGAGATCACAAGCACAAGATGATGATGGCCATATCATATCACTTATATAGATTGCATGTGATGTTTATCCTTTATGCATCTTATTTTGCTTTGATTGACGGTAGCATTATAAGATGATCTCTCACTAAATTTCAAGGTATAAGTGTTCTCCCTGAGTATGCACCGTTGCGAATGTTCTTCGTGCTGAGACACCACGTGATGATTGGGTGTGATAGGCTCTATGTTCAAATACAACGGGTGCAAAACATGTGCACATGCGGAATACTCAGGTTAAACTTGACGAGCCTAGCATATATAGATATGGCCTCAGAACACTGGAGACCGAAAGGTCGAGCGTGAATCATATAGTAGATATGATCAACATAGTGATGTTCATCATTGAAAACTACTCCATCTCACGTGATGATCGGACATGGTTTAGTTGATTTGGATCACTTGATCACTTAGATGACTCGAGGGATGTCTATCTAATAAAGTGGGAGTTCTTAAGTAATATGATTAATTGAACTTTAATTTATCACGAACTTACTCCTGGTAGTATTTTGCAAATTATGTTGTAGATCAATAGCTGGCGTTGTTGCTTTCCTATGTTTATTTTGATATGTTCCTAGAGAAAAATATGTTGAAAGATGTTAGTAGCAATGATGCGGATTGGATCCGTGATCTGAGAATTATTCTCATTGTCGCACAGAAGAATTATGTCCTTGATGCACCACTAGGTGACAGACCTATTACAGGAGCAGATGCAGACATTATGAACGTTTGGCTAGCTCAATATGATGACTACTTTATAGTTTAGTGCACCATGCTTAATGGCTTAGAATCGGGACTTCAAAGACGTTTTGAACATCATGGACCATATGAGATGTTCCAGGAGTTGAAGTTAATATTTCAAGCAAATACCCGAGTTGAGAGATATGAAGTCTGCAACAAGTTCTATAGCTAAAAGATGGAGGAGAATTGCTCAACTAGTGAGCACGTGCTCAGATTGTCTGGGTACTACAATCACTTGATCAAGTGCGAGTTAATCTTCCAAATAATATAGTGATTGACAGAGTTCTCTAGTCACCATCACGAAGTTACTGGAACTTCGTGATGAACTATAGTATGCAAGGGATGATAAAAACGATTCCCGAGCTCTTCGTGATGTTGAAATCGACGAAGGTAGAAATCAAGAAAGAGCATCAAGTGTTGTTGATTGACAAGACTACTAGTTTCAAGAAAAGGGCAAAGGGAAAGAAAGGGAACTTCATGTAGAATGGCAAGCAAGTTGTCACCCCCATGAAGAAGCCCAAAGCTGGACCAAAGCCTGAAACAGAGTGCTTCTACTGCAAAGGAAATGATCACTGGAAGCGGAAATGCCCTGAATATTTGGTAGATAAGTAGGATGGCAAAGTGAACAAGGGTATATTTGATATACAGGTGATTAATGTGTACCTTACTAGTGTTTATAGTAGCCCCTGGGTATTTGATACTTGTTCGCTTGCTAAAAATTAGTAACTTGAAACGGGAGTTACAGAATAAACAGAGACTAGTTGATGGTGAAGTGACGATGAGTGTTGGAAGTAGTTCCAAGATTGATATGATCATCATCGCACACTCCCTATACTTTCGGGATTAGTGTTAAAACTAAATAAATGTTATTTGACATTTGCGTTGAGCATGAATATGATTTGATCATGTTTATTGCAATACGGTTATTCATTTAAAGTCAGAGAATAATTTTTGTTCTGTTTACACGAATAACACCTTCAATGGTCATACACCCAATGAAAATAGTTTGTTGGATCTCGATCTAGTGATACACATATTCATAATATTGATGCCAAAAGATGCAAAGTTAATAATGATAGTGCAACTTATTTGTGGCACTGTCGTTAGGGTCATATCGGTGTAAAGCGCATGACGAAACTCCATAAAGATGGATTTTCGGAATCACTTGGTTATGAATCATTTGATGCTTGCGAACCGTGCAAGATGACTAAAACTCCATTCTCCGGAACAACGGAACGAGCTACTGACTTGTTGGAAATAATACATACCGATGTATGCGGTCCAATGAGTGTTGATGCTCGTGGCGACTATCGTTATTATCTGACCTTCACAAATGATTTGAGCAGATATATCTACTTAATGAAGCACAAGTCTGAAACATTTGAAAAGTTCAAAGAATATCAGAAGTGAAGTGGAGAATCATCGTAACAACAAAATAAAGTTTCTATAATCTGATCATAGAAGAGAATATTTGAGTTACGAGTTTGGCCTTCATTTAAAACAATGTGGAAAAGTTTCACGGCTCACGCCACATGGAACACCACAGCGTAATGGTGTGTCCGAACGTCATAACCGCACTTTATTGGATATGGTGCGATCTATGATGTATCTTAGCAATTTACCACTATCGTTTTTGGGTTATGCATTAGAGACAGCTGCATTCACGTTAAATAGGGCACCATCTAAATCCGTTGAGACGACACCGTATGAACTATGGTTTAGCAAGAAACCAAAGTTGTCGTTTCTTAAAATTTGGGGCTGTGATGCTTATGTGAAAAAGTTTTTCAACCTGATAAACTCGAACCCAAATCGGAGAAGTGCGTCTTCATAGAATACCCAAAGGAAACTGTTGGGTATACCTTCTATCACAGATCCGAAGGCAAAATATTCGTTGCTAAAATGGATCCTTTGAAGAGAAGGAGTTTCTCTCAAAAGAAGTGAGTGGGAGGAAAGTAGAACTTGATGAGGTAATTGTACCAGCTCCCTTATTGGAAAGTAGTTCATCACATAAATCAGTTCATGTGATTCCTACACCAATTAGTGAGGAAGCTAATGATATTGATCATGAAACTACAAGATCAAGTTACTACCGAAGGTTGTAGGTCAACCAGAGTAAGATCCGCACTAGAGTGGTACGGTAATCCTATTCTGGAGGTCATGTTACTTGACCATGGCGAACCTACGAACTATGAGGAAGCGATGATGAGCCCAGGTTCCGCGAAATAGCTTAAGGCTATGAAATCTGAGATAGGATCCATGTATGAGAACAAAGTATGGACTTTGGTTGACTTGCCTGATGATCGGCAAGCCATAGAAAATAAATGGATCTTCAAGAGGAAGACGGACGCTGATAGTTGTGTTACTATCTACAAAGCTCGACTTGTTGCGAAAGGTTTTCGACAAGTTCAAGGGGTTGACTACGATGAGATTTTCTCACCCGTAGCGATGCTTAAGTCTGTCCGAATCATGTTAGCAATTGCCACATTTTATGAAATCTGGCAAATGGATGTCAAAACTGCATTCCTGAATGGATTTCTTGCAGAAGAGTTGTATATGATGCAACCAAAAGGTTTTGTCGATCCGAAAGGTGCTAACAAAGTGTGCAAGCTCCAACGATCCATCTATGGACTGGTGCAAGCATCTCGGAGTTCGAATATAAGCTTTGATGAGTTGATCAAAGCATATAGTTTTATACAGACTTGCAGTGAAGCCTGTATTTATAACAAAGTGAGTGGGAGCTCTGTAGCATTTTTAATATTATATGTGGATGACATATTGTTGATTGGAAATGATTAGAATTTTTGGATAGCATAAAGGGATACTTGAATAAGAGTTTTTCAATGAAAGATCTCGGTGAAGCTGCTTACATATTGGGCATCAAAATCTATAAGATAGATCAAGACGCTTGATAAGATTTTTCAATGAGTATATACCTTGGCAAGTTTTGAAATAGTTCAAAATGGATCAGTCAAAGAAGGAATTCTTGTCTGTATTACAAGGTGAAAAGTTGAGTAAGACTCAAAACCCGACCATGGCAGAAAATAGAAATAGAATGAAAAGTCATTACCCATGCCTCAGTCATAGGTTCTATAAAGTATGCTATGTTGTGTACCAGATGTTGGGGAACGTAGCAGAAATTCAAAATTTTCCTACGTGTCACCAAGATCTATCTATGGAGAAACTAGCAACGAGAGGAAGGAGAGTGCATCTACATACCCTTATAGATCGCTAAGCGGAAGCGTTCAAGAGAACGGGGTTGAAGGAGTCGTACTCGTCGTGATCCAAATCACCGGAGATCCTAGTGCCGAACGGACGGCACCTCCGCGTTCAACACACGTACAGCCTGGTGACGTCTCCCATGCCTTGATCTAGCAAGGAGAGAGGGAGAGGTTGAGGAAGACTCCATCCAGCAGCAGCACAACGGCGTGGTGATGGTGGAGGAGCCTGGCAATCCTGCAGGGCTTCGCCAAGCACCGCGAGAGAGGAGAAGGGAGAGAGGTAGGGCTGCGCCAAGAGGGAGATGTTCTCATGTGTTAGGAAGCCCCAAAACCTCCACTATATATAGGGGCAAAGGGGAGGGGAGGCGCCCTATGGTTTCCCCTAGGGGGGGCGGCGGCCAGGGCAGATGGGATCTCCCCCTTGGGTGACTTGGCCCCCAAGCCAGGAGGTGGGAACCCTAGATGGGGCGCCCCAAACCCCCTGGTCACGCGGGAATAGGTGAGGGGGACGCATAGCCCCTTAGTGGGCTGGTTTGCCCCCTTCCCTTGGCCCATGAAGCCCCCCAACACTTGCCGGGGCTCCCGAAACACCTTTCGGTCATGCTGGTCATCACCCGGTACCTCTGGAACACTTCCGGACTCCAAAACCCTTCGTCAAATATATCAATCTTTACCTCTGGACCATTCCGAAACTCCTCATGACGTCCGGGATCTCATCCGGGACTCCGAACAACATTCGGTAACCACGTATATCTATTCCCTATAACCCTAGCGTCACCGAACCTTAAGTGTGTAGACCTTACGGGTTCGGGAACAATGCAGACATGACCGAGACGTTCTCTGGTCAATAACCAACAGCGGGATCTGGATACCCATGTTGGCTCCCACATGTTCCACGATGATCTCATCGGATGAACCACGATGTCGAGGATTCAATCAATCCCGTATTCAATTCCCTTTGTCTAGCGGTATAGTACTTGCCCGAGATTCGATCGTCGGTATCCCGATACCTTGTTCAATCTCGTTACCGGCAAGTCTCTTTACTCGTTCCGTAACACATCATCTCGTGATCAACCCCTTGGTCACATTGTGCACATTATGATGATGTCCTACCGAGTGGGCCCAGAGATACCTCTCCGTCACACGGAGTGACAAATCCAGTCTCAATTCGTGCCAACCCAGCAGACACTTTCGGAGACACTGTAGTGCACCTTTATAGCCACCCGATTACGTTGTGACGTTTGGTACACCCAAAGCATTCCTACGGTATCCGGGAGTTGCACAATCTCATGGTCTAAGGAAATGATACTTGACATTAGAAAAGCTTTAGCATACGAACTACGATCTTTGTGCTAGGCTTAGGATTGGGTCTTGTCCATCACATCATTCTGCTAATGATGTGATCCCGTTATCAACGACATCCAATGTCCATGGTCAGGAAACTATAACCATCTATTGATCAACGAGCTAGTCAACTAGAGGCTTACTAGGGACATGGTGTTGTTTATGTACCCACACATGTATCTGAGTTTCCTATCAATACAATTATAGCATGGATAATAAACGATTATCATGAAAAAGGAAATATAATAATAACTAATTTATTATTGCCTCTAGGGCATATTTCCAACAGTCTCCCACTTGCACTAGAGTCAATAATCTAGTTCACATCGTCATGTGATTAACACTCACAGGTCAAATCGCCATGTGACCAACATCCAAAGAGTTTACTAGAATCAATAATCTAGTTCACATCACTATGTGATTAACACTCAATGAGTTCTGGGTTTGATCATGTTTATGCTTGTGAGAGAGGTTGTAGTCAACGGGTCTGCAATATTCAGATCCCTATGTATTTCGCAAAACTTTATGACATACCGTAGATGCTGCTACCACGTTCCACTTGGAGCTATTCCAAATGGTTGCTCCACTATACGTATCCGGTTTGCTACTCAGAGTCATTCGAATAGGTGTTAAAGCTTGCATCGACGTAACCCTTTACGCCGAACTCTTTATCACCTCCATAATCGAGAAACATGTCCTTATTACTCCAAGGACAATTTTGACCGTTGTCCAATGATCCATTCTGGATCACTCTTGTACCCCTGCCGGACACGTGGCAAGGCACATATCAGTGCGGTACAAAGCATGACATATTATGTCGAGCCTATGGCTAAGGCATAGGGACGACATTAAATCCTTTCTCTTTCTTCTGCCGTGGTCGAGCTTTAAGTCTTAACTTCATACCTTACAACTCAGGCAAGAACTCATTCTTTGACTGATCCATCTTGAACACCTTCAAGATCATGTCAAGGTATGTGCTCATTTGAAAGTACCATTAAGCGTTTTTGATCTATCCTTATAGATCTTGATGCTCAATGTTCAAGCAGCTTAATCCAGGTTTTCCATTGAAAAACACTTTTCAAACAACCCTATATGCTTACCAGAAATTCTACATCATTTCTGATTAACAATATGTCAACAACATATACTCATCAGAAATTCTATAGTGCTCCCACTCACTTCTTTGGAAATACAAGTTTCTCATAAACTTTGTATAAACCCAAAATCTTTGATCATCTCATCAAAGCGTACATTCCAACTCCGAGATGCTTACTCCAGTCCTTAGAAGGATTGCTGGAGCTTTGCATACTTGTTAGCGTCTTTCAGGATTGTCAAAACCTTTCTGGTTGTATCACATACAACCATTCCTCAAGAAAATTGTCGAGGAAACAATGTTTTGACATCCTATCTGCAAGATTTCATAGATAATGCAAGAATCGCTAATCCAATTCCAACAGACTCTTAGCATCGCTATGGTGAGAAAGCCTCACCGTAGTCAACTCCTTGAATCTTGTCGGAAAACATCTTAACGACAAGTCGAGCTTTCTTAATGGTGATACTTACCATCATTGTCTGTCTTCCCTTTAAAATCCATCTGTACCCAATAGCCTTACGACCATCAGGCAATTCTTCCAAAGTCTAAACTTTGTTTTCATACATGGATCCTCTCTCAGATTTTATGGCCTCCAGCCATTTGTCGGAATCCGGGCCCACCATCGCTTCCCCACAGCTTGTAGGTTCATTGTTGTCTAGCAACATGACCTTCAAGACATGATTACTGTACCACTCTGAAGTAGTACGCATCCTTGTCCCCCTACGAGGTACGGTAGTGACTTGATCCAAAACTTCATGATCACTATCATAAGCTTCTACTTCAATTGGTGTAGGCGCCACAGGAAAAACTTCCTGTGCCCTGCTACACACTTGTTGAAGTGACGGTTCAGTAACCTCATCAAGTCTCCACCATCCTCCCACTCAATTCTTTTGAGAGAAACTTTTCCTCGAGAAAGGACCCGTTTCTAGAAACAATCACTTTTGCTTCCGGATCTGAATTAGGAGGTATACCCAACCATTTTGGGTATCCTATGAAGATGCGTTTATCCGTTTTGGGTTCGAGCTTATCACGATGGAAGTTTTTCACATAAGCGTCGCAGCCCCAAACTTTCAAGAAACGACAGCTTAGGTTTCTCTAAACCATAGTTCTCACGGTGTCATCTCAACGGAATTACGTGGTGCCCTATTAAAGTGAGTGCAGTTGTCTCTAATGCCTAATCCATGAACGATAGTGGTAATTCGATAAGAGACATCATGGTACGCACCATATCCAATAGGGTGCAACTATGATGTCGGACACACCATCACACTATGGTGTTCCAGGCGGTATTAATTGTGAAACAGTTTCCACAATGTCTTAATTGTGTGCCAAAGCTCGTAACTCAGATACTCATCTCTATGATCATATCACAGACATTTTATCCTCTTGTCACGATGATCTTTAACTTCACTCTGAAATTACTTGAACCATTCAATAATTCAGACTTGTGTTTCATCAAGTAAATGTACACAACATCTACTCGAATCATCTGTGAAGTAAGAATATAACGATATTCACTGCATGCCTCAGCACTCATTGGACTGCACACATCAAAATGTGTTACTTCCAACAAGTTGCTATCTTGTTCCATCTTACTGAAACCGAGGCTTTTCAGTCATCTTGCCCATGTGGTATGATTTGCATATCTCAAGTGATTCAAAATCAAGAGAGTCCAAATGATCCATCTGCATGGAGTTTCTTCATGCGTATACACCAATAGACATGGTTCGCATGTCTCAAACTTTTCAAAAACGAGTGAGTCCAAAGATCCATCAACATGGAGCTTCTTCATGCGTTTTACACCAATATGACTTACATGGCAGTGCCACACATAAGTGGAACTATCATTACTATCTTATATCTTTTGGCATGAAAATGTGTATCACTACGATCGAGATTCAATAAACCATTCCTTTAGGTGCAAGACCATTGAAGGTATTATTCAAATAAATAGAGCAACCATTATTCTCCTTAAATGAATAACCGTATTGCGATAGACATAATCCAATCATGTCTATGCTCAACGCAAACACCAAATGACAATTATTCTGGTTTAATACTAATCTTGATGGTAGAGGGAGCGTGCGATGCTTGATCACATCAACCTTGGAAACACTTCCAACACATATCGTCAGCTCACCTTTAGCTAGTCTCCTTTTATTCCGTAGCTTTTATTTCGAGTTACTAACACTTAGCAACCGAACCGGTATCTAATACCCTGGTGCTACTAGGAGTACTAGTAAAGTACACATTAACATAATGTATATCCAATATACTTGTATCGACCTTGCCAGCCTTCTCATCTACCAAGTATCTAGGGAAATTCTGCTCTTAGTGGTGGTTCCCCTTATTACAGAAGCACTTAGTCTCGGGTTTGGGTTCAACCTTGGGTTTCTTCACTTAGAGCAGCAGCTGATTTGCCGTTTCATGAAGTATCCCTTCTTGCCCTTGCCCTTCTTGAAACAAGTGGTTTCATTAACCATCAACGATTGATGCTCCTTCTTGACTTCTACTTTCGCGGTGTCAAACATCACGAGTATTTCAAGGATCATCATGTCTATCCCTGATTTGTTATAGTTCATCATGAAGCTCAAGCAGCTTGGTGGCAATGACTTTGGAGAAACATCACTATCCTTGGAAGATCAACTCCCACTCGATTCAAGTGATTGTTGCACTCAGACAATCTGAGCACAAGCTCAACGATTGAGCTTTTCTCCCTTAGTTTGCAGGCTAAGAAAATCGTCGGAGGTCTTATACCTCTTGACGTGGGCACGAGCCTGAAATCCCAATTTCAGCCCTCGAAACATCTCATATGTTCGCGACATTTTGAAAGCGTCTTTGGTGCCTCAACTCTAAACCGTTTAAGCGAACTATCACGTAGTTATCAAAGCGTGTATGTCCGATGTTCGCAACATCCACAGACGGCGTTTGGGGTTCTGCACTCTGAGTGGTGCATTAAGGACATAAGCTTTCTCTTGATCGCATAATCGCTCATCATCAACTTTCAACTATATTTTCTCTAGGAACATATCTAAGCAGTGGAACTAAAGCGCGAGCTTACGACATAATTTGCAAAGATATTTTGACTATGTTCAGGATAATTAAGTTCATCTCATGAACTCCCACTCGAGATAGACATCCCTCTAGTCATCTAAGTGATTACATGATCCGAGTTAACTAGGCGTGTCCGATCATCACGTGAGACGGACTAGTCATCATCGGTGAACATCTTCATGTTGATTGTATCATCCATACGACTCATGCTCGACCTTTCGGTCTCTTGTGTTCGAGGCCATGTGCGTACATGCTAGGCTCATCAAGTTAACCTAAGTGTTTCGTGTGTAAATCTGGCTTACACCCGTTGTATGTGAGCGTAAGAATCTATCACCCGATCATCACGTGGTGCTTGAAGCGACGAACTTTACATAGCGGTGCACAGTTAGGGGAACACTTTCTTGAAATTTTAATGAGGATCATCTTATTTACTACCGTCGTTCTAAGCAAATAAGATGCATAAACATGATAAACATCACATGCAATCAAATAGTGACATGATATGGCCAATATCATTTTGCTCCTTTTGATCTCCATCTTCGGGGCTCCATGATCATCATCGTCACCGGCATGACACCATGATCTCCATCATCATGATCTCCATCATCGTGCCTCCATGAAGTTGTCTCGCCAACTTATTACTTCTACTACTATGGCTACCGGTTAGCAATAAAGTAAAGTAATTGCATGGCGTTTGTTCAATGACACGTAGGTCATACAATAAATTAAGACAACTCCTATGGCTCCTGCCGGTTGTCATACTCATCGACATGCAAGTCGTGATTCCTATTACAAGAACATGATCAATCTCATACATCACATATCATTCATCACATTCTTCTTGGCCATATCACATCACATAGCATACCCATAAAAACAAGTTAGGCGTCCTCTAATTGTTGTTTGCATGTTTTACGTGGCTGCTATGGGTTTCTAGCAAGAATGTTTCTTACCTCATAAAACCACAGCGTGATATGTCAATTGCTATTTACCCTTCATAAGGACCCTTTTCATCGAATTTGATCCGACTAAAGTGGAGAGGCGGCACCCGCTAGCCACCTTATGCAACAAGTGCATGTCAGTCGGTGGAACCTGTCTCACGTAAGTGTACGTGTAAGGTCGGTCCGGGCCGCTTCATCCCACAATGCCGCCGAATCAAGATTGGACTAGTAACGGTAAGCATATTGAACAAAATTAAGGCCCACAACTACTTTGTGTTCTACTCGTGCAAAGTATCTACGCAATAGATCTAGCTCATGATGCCACTATTGGGGAACGTAGCAAAAATTCAAAATTTTCCTACGTGTCACCAAGATCTATCTATGGAGAAACTAGCAACGAGGGGAAGGAGAGTGCATCTACATACCCTTGTAGATCGCTAAGCGGAAGCGTTCAAGAGAACGGGGTTGAAGGAGTCGTACTGTCGTGATCCAAATCACGGAGATCCTAGTGCGAGCAGACGGCACCTCGGTGTTCAACACACGTACAGCCGGTGGCGTCTCCCATGCCTTGATCCAGCAAGGAGAGAGGGAGAGGTTGAGGAAGACTCCATGCAGCAGCAACTGCGGCGTGGTGGTGGTGGAGGCGTGGCAATCCTGAGGCCGCCAAGCACCGCGAGAGGAGAAGGGAGAGAGGTAGGGCTGCGCCAAGAGGGAGATGTTCTCGTGTGTTAGGCAGCCCCAAAACCTCCACTATATATAGGGGCAAAGGGGAGGGGAGGCGCCCTAGGGTCTTCCCTAGGGGGGGGGGGGGCGGCGGCCAGGGCAGATGGGATCTCCCCCTTGGGTGACATGGCCCCCAAGCCAGGAGGTGGGAACCCTAGATGGGGCGCCCCAAACCCCCTGGTGTAACATCCCAAATTTTCAATTTGGAATGTTATACATAGAGCATCATTGCATATCATATTTTTCATTGCATTTTCTTTGCATTTTGCTCGATCCTAGAAAAGTCTACACAACTCAAGGACCCTCGGAGAGAGTTGGGGATTTTTGTTATTTTCATATTTGAGTTTTCTCAAATTTGAAAAATAGGATCGTTGATTTTAATTATTTTATCTTCAATTACTTCTATTACAAAAATATGTGAGAGGGAATAAAATGACTTTCCCAAAATAAAGAAATAATGAAGATTTAATAATAAAATCAAATAAGATTTTATTTTGGAGTTTTTCGCCTTTTTATTTGAATTTAAGAAAAATGCGCGTTTTTCAAAATTGCATCTAGGCCCCAAATAAATGTTCATTAAATCCGGCTTGATTTTAGAAACCGGGGAAAATTTATTTCGGGACTTTTGGAGTCCGTTTGGTACTTCTTTTGATTTTTTTTCACGCGTAATTTTTATTAAAAAAAGCGAACGCCTTACGGGCGTGCCGGCGGGACTCCGCTCGGGCGCTAAATATGCCGCCCGGGAGCCCCAGCCCACCCTTGCCGCCACCCCAGCCCACCCGAGCCCGCCGGAGTTCGCCGACCCGCCGGAGCAGCGCGCCTTACGAGGTTCGCCGCGCCTTGATTTCCGTGCCGATTTTTATTTTTTATTTCTTTAGAAAAAACCGATCGGTTTTCTTTGGTTTTTTTCGGTTTTTTCGGTTTTTTTATTTTTTTACTTTTTTTTTATTTTTTCGTTCGAATCTGTTCGTCGTATTTTTCTTTTTCTCGGATCTAATCCGCGATTTTTCTGATCGCGATTCCAGATCCGATTTTCGTTTTAGTATAACTTTTCGCTTGTTAGTCGGAATCAGGCGATTCAAGCGCCTGGAGTTTCGTCTCGAAACCCTCTTTCCGAATAATCTACTTAAACAAGTTTTTGCATATGTAAAATTTGACCTAGATCCAGATTAGTAAAACGAAGCTGTTTTCTTCCAGCGTTTGACTTTCGTTGCTTCATTTGATTTGATTCTTTTTGCAAACCGGAGTTCTTAATTTGAACTATCTGGTTAGATCTATTTGAGATTTACCTGTGCATTAAATGAGTACTTATTGTATACTTGTTTGTTTGTCTGCGATAGAATATCCGGAGTGCGCCGCTTGTTACTTCGAATCTCTAGGTTTCGCGGATCATCAGCAAGGCAAGTAACACTTTGATCATACTTTTCTCATACCCAGTTTTTATGCATTAGATCTATTTCTCAAACACTTGCATGATTAGGATCTAATTAAATTGTGGGATGGGAAGTAGTTGAGTAGTACCTATTACTGTTTTATTATCAAACCTTTGGGAGTTACTTCTCGTTTGCTTATTATGCCATGCTATACTAGTAGGCGTGGATTGGGTGAGTGTATCCATGACAGATGTGAGATTCTTAATTAATGGGTTATTTAAGGTGGCAACAAACACACATACGGGTGGATTGAGGCACTGGTTTCTATCGAGGACTTGCTGTATTTCTTGGACCGCCACCCAGGCTCAAAGGGATCATGAGATTATTCAAACTAGAAACTTCCGTAATGCGACCACAAGCCATTATGGGCTCTGGCATAGTTGATTAAGTTGTGCGAACTCTTACGGGTAGGCTAGCTGATGTAGGGGATGTAGGTTGGTGCGGTCTACCCACATGTAAGGTGCTAGTGCTTACGAAGACTATGTCTCGGTCATCCGTTTCTCAAACACCATGTAGTGCGAGAAACCAAGCGGAGGCGATCGAGTCTTGTGGGGAAAAGTCATAAACCTCTGCAGTGTGTATAAACTAATCATGGTTAGCTGTGTCCCCGGTTATGGACATCTTGAGTATCTAGTACCTGGATATCATGTGAATCTCATCATGTTACTTCTAATTAATATTGTTGGGTTTGTTAATGAGTACTTTTAATTGGGATTGAGAATGCTGTCAACCATTCTCAATGTTTCACAACCACCATAATAGTTAAATAATTTTATTCCTTTGCAGTAGGGAAAAATTGGCTTTATGCAAAAAAAACTGTAACCATAGAGCTTTCCACCAGCCATATATGCATGTAGTATAGGCTTATCATTCCATTATTCTCTATGTGTTACATTGCCAGCATATTCCATGTGCTGACCCGTTTTCGGGCTGCAACGTTTCATGTTGCAGACTTTTCAGGCGACGAGTAAGGTGCTTAGGTCGTGGTTCTATACTCAGTGATGTCGTTGGAGTTGATGGACTCGCCTATTCTTCCAATCCTTCCGCTGTTATCGTATTAGATGGCCTTAAGACATATTTATTTTATTAAGTTCTCTCTTGAGACATTCGATTGTAATAAGTGTGTGATTGTTACTCTGTTATAAATCCTTGAAATCTTGTGTGGTGTCGACATTCTTGATCCGAGGATGACAACGAGCACGAGACTTGATCCATTGGTCGGGTCGCTATAGAGATGGTATCGAGCACCTGTTGTTGTGAGACACGACCATTAAGCCAAAGCCCTAGATCACTACTCTCTCTTCTCATTTCTGACTCCTCATCTTTTCTACTCTTTTAGGATGACGGAAGCGAGGATCAAGTTCACTCAGCCGGATGAAGATACACCCTTTGGACGACACCTGAAGGAAGTCACTAAGTACCTTAACATTGGATTACCAAGTTTCACCGGGACCTACAATTCCACTTTACCTGAAGAGGAGCGCTGGAAGATTCAAGCTCAAGTTCCCGGAAGAACGTTTGCGCCAATCACGGAGCCCATAGAGTGTGTTTTCAATGCACCAACCTGGAGTCTGAGAAAGAGTATGGCAGCCCACATAACCATGGGGCGCATTGGAGAAGTTTATAAAGAAGACCTCAAGGATACTATCTACCAGATTTGCGGACGCCGAGATGAACAATGGGAGATAGTTGGCACTAAGAAGGATCGATCCATTACAACATTCATCCAGGAGTTAAACCAGCACATACGACGTCAGGAGAACCAGATGTGCGCAGACATGATGGAGTTGAAGACAGCAAAAGCCAAGATTATCGAACTAGAAGGAGGAGGCGAAGGCCACTGCAAGGACTACATGGAGGAGATTGTAGCTCTAGTGGGACAAAACGGCGATCTTAAGGAGAAGATTGAAGAACTCATGGGAAATTCAGCACCCGGAGGAGAAGATGAAGATAGCACCTGTCCAGAGAACTATATCATCATCGACGACACCGATTTCGATCCTAGTGATGATGATTACGAAGATGAAGCTGGAGCAGATATCATGGAGTCTTCATCGGAGCAGTTTTTCTAGTTGACCACCATAACAGTAGTAGATTACCCCCATGTTATTTTAGTTTTAGTTTCAACACTTTGTAACGATAGATAGACCGTTGTATGCCCTTGTTTGAATTGATTGGAGTGATATTGTGTGATTTGTCTCATGGGCATATGGGTAGTGTTTCTCTCTAGACCTCATTCTATTCTAAATTCTCGTCTTTTCTTAAACCCTCAGATGCCTCCGTGACGCGACCCCGAATTTGTTTTCCCGCCAGAGATCACTCAGTTGATTCAGCAGCAGAATACCTTGATTCAAACATTGGTACAGAACCAAGGCAACAACAACAACAACCCACCGCCACCACCACCTGTTGACCATTTGACCCGTTTCTTAAGGCTGAATCCGCCGGAGTTTTCCAATAGCACCGAGCCGATTGTTGCAGATGATCGGCTTCGTAAGATAGGGAGGGAGTTGACCACTTCAGGATGTACAGATGGAGAAAGGGTGAAGTTTGCTGCACATCAGCTTGAAGGACCCGCAGCAGCTTGGTGGGAGAATTTTACAGACCACTTACCCGGTGAACCTTTGTCACATGGGATCGGTTTGACAAGCTTTTCGTCTGCCCATGTTTCAGCAGGAGCTATGGCCATAAAGAAGCGTGAGTTTTGCAACTTACGCCAAGGAGGACAGACAGTTGGCGATATGTAGATGATTTGATGAAGCTAGCACGTTATGCCCCGGATAGCGTTGCTACGGATGAGCTAAGCGAGGAGAAGTTTCTAGAAGGACTGAATGATGAGCTAAGCATGCGGTTGATGGTAGCCACTTTCAATAACTACCGGAGTTAGTAGATCATGCGCTTATGATTGAAGGAAGCGAAGCAGATTAAGGAGTTCTTGGATAAAGGTTTTATTCGCCCAAGTTCTTCGCCTTGGGGATCACCGAGATTACGGTGGAGAAGAAGGATGGATCCTTAAGAATGGTTGTTGATTATCGTGGATTGAATGAAGTGACCATTAAGAACAAATACCCATTGCCGATGATCAATGACTTGTTTGACCAGTTGCAAGGAGCTAAGGTGTTTTCAAAGATCGATTTGCGATCAGGGTACCATCAGTTGAAGATTCGAGAGCAGGATATACCTAAGACAGCTTTTACCACAGTGCAGGTTGTATGAGTACACCGTTATGTCATTTGGTGCGACTAACGCACCTGCCTATTTATGAACATGATGAACAAAGTGTTTATGGAGTTTTGGATAAGTTTGTCGTGGTGTTCATTGATTATATTTTGGTTTACTCGAAGAATGAAGAGGAACATAAGGAGCATTTGCGTTTGGTACTCGAAAAGCTCAGAGAACATCAGTTGTACGCCAAGTTCAACAAGTGTGAGTTTTGGTTGAAGGAAGTTGGATTTCTTGGACATGTTATATCCGGAGAAGGTATAGTAGTAGACCCCACTAAAGTTGTCACTGTAACAAACTGGGAAGCGCCAACAACCGTTGGAGAGATCCGGAGTTTCCTTGGACTCGCAGGATACTACCGGAGATTCATTGAGAATTTCTCAAGGATTGCGAAGCCTATGACAGAATTGTTGAAGAAGGATACCAAGTTCATTTGGACCGAGGAGTGTGAAGCTAGTTTCCAAGAGTTGAAGAAAGCGTTTGGTTACCTCACCAGTGTTAATTCTGCCAGATCAGACCAAGGATTATGAGGTGTATTGTGACGCTTCACGTCGAGGACTTGGAGCAATGCTTATGTAGGAGGGGAGAGTTGTTTCGTATGCTTCACGACAGCTTAAGCCTCATGAGTTAAATTATGCTGCGCATGATTTGGAGTTAGCAGCCGTAGTGCATGCGTTGAAGACATGGAGACATTTCCTCATTGGAAATCATTGTGAGGTGTATACGGATCACAAGAGTTTGAAGTACATCTTCACGCAGAAGGAGTTAAATCTCAGGCAAAGGAGATGGTTGGAACTCATCAAAGGTTATGATATGAGATTGCATTATCACCCGGAAGGCTAACGTTGTAGCAGAGCGTTGAGCCGTAAAGTCACGTCAACACATTAATGACGGGAGAAATACCAAAGGAGTTAGCCGAGGATCTTGAGAGCTATGTTTGGAAATAGTTCCGAGAGGCTATGTAGCAACCTTTGGAGATTGATCAACTTTGATGGACAAGATCAGGGAAGCCGGAAGACTAACAAAGAGATTGCCTCTATAAAGGAGAGAATGGCGAAGGAAAGGCTAAGGGATTTCGTGAGGATGAGCACGATACCCTATGGTTTGAGGACCGTGTTTATGTGCCCAATGACCCGGAGATCGGGAAGTTGATTTTGCAAGAGGCACATGATTCACCATATTCGATTCACCGGAAATACCAAGATGTATTTGGATTTGAAGAATACTTTACGGTGGACGGAATGAAGAAGGATATTGCGAGTACGTAGCAGTTTGTGATGTATGTCGGAGGGTGAAGGCAGAACATCGAAGCCAGCAGGATTATTACAGCCATTGCCTATACCGAATGGAAGTGGGATAAACTACGTATGGATTTTATCACGGGATTGCCGGGACTCGTTAGAGCTATGACTCGATTTGGGTTATAGTCGATCGTTTGTGAAGGTAGCTCATTTCATTGCGATAAAGACTACTTACAGCGGTGCCAAATTGGCTAAGATATACATGACCAGGATTGTATGCTTGCATGGAGTTCTGAGGAGTATCGTATCAGATAGAGGAACCCAATTTACCTCAAAGTTTTGGAAGCAGTTGCATGAAACTTTGGGAACCAGACTGGAGTTTAGCACAACTTTCCATCCACAGACAGATGGACAAACCGAGAGAGTCAACCAGATTTTGGAGGATATGCTTAGAGCTTGTGCTTTGGATTATGGATCAAGTTGGGATGACAATTTGCCGTATGCGGAGTTTTCTTACAACAACAGTTACGAGACCAGATCGAAGATGGCCCCTTCGAAGCCTTATGCGGAAGGAGGTGCAGGACCCGTTGTTATGGGATGAAGTTGGAGACCGCCGATTGTTTGGACCAGATTTGATTAAGGAGTCTGAACAGAAAGTAAAATTGATTCGCGATAGGCTCAAGGTAGCCCAGTCAAGACAGAAGAGTTATGCGGATTCAAAACACAAGGAGACAAAATACGAAATCGGAGACAGAGTTTATCTTCGAGTATCGCCACTTCGACGAGTTAAACGTTTTGGAGTTAAGGGAAAGTTAGCACCTTGATTTCTAGGACCTTATCGTGTTCTGGAACGCATGGGAGAAGTTGCGTACAAGTTGGAATTACCCGAGAGATTGTCAGGAGTTCATGATGTGTTTCACGTTTCACAGTTGAAGAAGTGTCACGCAGAGATGGCTGATATACCACTGAGAGATACCGTGTCCTTTGGGCGATTGATTGAATGAAGATTTGACCTATGAGGAGAATCCGGTTAAGATTTTGGAGTATGCCAGTGAGTCACTCGCAGCAAGGTCACTAAGTTTTGCAAAGTTCAGTGGAGCCACCACACTGAGGATGAAGCCACCTGGGAGCGAGAGGAAGATTTGCTTAAAGACCACCCTCACCTATTTTCTAGCCAACCCGAATCTCGAGGGCGAGATTCATCTTAAGGGGGTAGGTTTGTAACATCCCAAATTTTCAATTTGGAATGTTATACATAGAGCATCATTGCATATCATATTTTTCATTGCATTTTTTTTTTTGCATTTTGCTCGATCCTAGAAAATTCTACACAACTCAAGGACCCTCGGAGAGAGTTGGGGATTTTTATTATTTTCATATTTGAGTTTTCTCAAATTTTGAAAATAGGATCGTTGATTTCAATTATTTTATCTTCAATTATTTCTATTACAAAAATATGGAGAGGGAATAAAATGACTTTCCCAAAATAAAGAAATAATGAAGATTTAATAATAAAATCAAATAAGATTTTATTTTGGAGTTCTTCGCCTTTTTATTTGAATTTAAGAAAAATGCGCTTTTTTCAAAATTGCATCTAGGCCCCAAATAAATGGTCATTAAATCCGGCTTGATTTTAGAAACCGGGGGAAATTTATTTCAGGATTTTTGGAGTCCGTTTGGTACTTCTTTTGATTTTTTTATGCATAATGTTTTATTAAAAAAAACGAACCGCCTTACCGGGTCGTACCCGAGCGGGACTCCGCTCGGGGTGCCTTTAAATAGCGGCCGCCCCGGGAGCCCCAGCCCACCCGAGCCGCCACCCCAGCCCACCCGAGCCCGCCGGAGTTCGTCGCCGCCGCCGCCGACCCGCCGGAGCAGCGCGCCTTACGAGGTTCGCCATGCCTCGATTTCCGGCCGATTTTTATTTTTTTTTAAAAAAAACCGATCGGTTTTCTTCGTTTTTTTCGGTTTTTTTTTATTTTCTTTATTTTCTTTATTTTTTTTATTTTTCCGTTCGAATCTGTTCGTTGTATTTTTCTTTTACTCGGATTTAATCCGCGATTTTTCTGATCGCGATTCCAGATCCGATTTTCGTTTAAGTATAACTTTTCGCTCGTTTATCGGAATCAGGCGATTCAAGCGCCTGGAGTTTCGTCCCGAAACCATCTTTCCGAATAATCTACTTAAACAAGTTTTTCCATCTGTAAAATTTGACCTAGATCCAAATTAGTAAAACGAAGCTGTTTTCTTCCGCCGTTTGACTTTCGTTGCTTCGTTTGATTTGATTCTTTTTGCAAACCGGAGTTCTTAATTTGAACTCTCTGGTTAGATCTATTTGAGTTTTACCGAGTTAATTGCACAGAAGTACCACAATTGGGGCATTGGAAGCAGATTGGTACCAAGATTGGTAATTTTTACGTGTCAGTACCAAGATTGGGGCGAGCTGTTGCAAAAAAGACTAAAAGTGTGTTTTATACGTATTGTGAGAAAAGCTGACGGTTGGGCCCGCCCGTCAGCGCCACGCTGCTTGATCTTGTGCGTGCATGCATGTATTGCTACCGATTGCTGGCCGATTGGGACGAGGCCGGTCGGACCGTTTAGGTCGCGGCTGTGCGACCGAGCCAGACCCCGACCCCGACCCCTCTTCCTTCTCCTCGCACCCTCGCCGGCGGCTGCCTCCCCGCCCGCCCGCCCCTCCACACCATGCCCCTTGTGGTGCTGTCACCTCCCCCGCGGGTGCTCCTCCCTCGCGCCCTCCTCTCCCCCACGGTTGTTGTGCCCTAGGCGACGATGGCCTCGGCTACTCCGGCAGGCGGCGATGGCCGGGGCGATGCGAGCTGCGGCGACCTCCCCCGCTTAGGCCTCGATGGCGATGGCGGCTACTCCAGCTTCGAGTGCGATGGCGAGGGCGAAGATTTTATGAGCGGCGTTGTCGATGGAGCAGAGGCTGAAGATGGCGCGAATTTGGGTGGCCAACCCTAGCACCGCCCATCACTGGACTCATGGCTTTGGTGGCGTTCTGTAAGTGTTCCACTGTTCCATTCTTGCAAACTGAAATTGGGGATTAGAGTTAGGGTTTACTGCCTGCATGTTAAGCACTCTAATTGCTAATCCTAAGTAGAGCAGAGAAGTATAGTGGATTACATGTGTCCTAACTAGCAGCGTTACCTAACTAGTGCAGAGCAACATTAGTGGATTACATTGTTATATCTTAGTCCAAATTGTCAGAGAAGCATTAGGTGTTACCTAGGTAGAGAAGAGCAGAGCAGAGAAGCATAGTGGATTAAATGATTCCTAACTAGAGCAGAGCACCATTAGTGGACAATTCTGTTAACTACTTTTCTGAAAATACAAACCATCAGTTTGCTGTCAGTTAAGTACCCACTCTGTAATAATTGTTTACATTGTTTGATTTTGTAATAATTGTTTAGTTTATATGTTAACTTAAACAAAGCTTTGTTTATATGTTAGCCTATCTGTTAAGTAAATTGTTTATTAAGCATTTTTTTCTGTTATTTCATTTTGCAGTTTGTATGATGACATTTTGGATGTTAGGTTCTATTTTGATGCTTCAGAAATGTTTGAGCTGAAGCTCTGCAGTTCAGATGTAACATACCTGAATATGATTGCAGTGATGGAAACCCAAGGATTTAGTGAATATGATCTGCTGTTTCACATTGAGAATCCACAATTAGGGGAGAAAGCATTGGAGATGGTAGAGTGTAATGCTGAGTTGCAATTAGTAAAGAAGCAGGTTCAGGAGTCTAAGGTCTTAAATTTGCTAGTGAGGGCATGTCCACCTCCTTGCAGCCAGTTTGGGAGGCAAGAATTATCCACTATTGTGTATGAAGAGCCTGTGTTATATGATCTCAGTGAGCCACCCATCTATGCTGTTAATGAAAAAGGAGTTGCATTTGAAAGTCAGAGTAGCAGCTGCAGTGTAGCTCATGGTACTGGTGTTTGCACACAAGAGAGCAAGAATGTAAAAGGAAAACTGAAAGCTGTTTTGGAAATAGAAGAAGAAGAGGGATATGATGGCAGTGGTGCTTCTGATTGTGAAGGTGAAGAGAATAGTGATGTACCACCTTTTTATATGGGTGATGTTGATGACATAGAGATGGCTGGGGGAAAGAAACAGAAAGAGTATGATGAAATGGAAGAGGAAGAAACAGATGATGAAGAATCTGAGGAGGAAGAAGTGGTGCATTATGAGGGTGACACAGAGGTTGAGGAACCTTTTCAAATGGATGAAGATGACAAAGTTGTTTCACAGGATGAAGAAACTGTAATTGTACATGAAGAGAAGAAGAAGAAGAAACAGAAGCTTCCAGTTAGGAGAGGGCCTACAACAAGGTCACATCAAGTGTAGTACCAGAGGAGGAACCTGATTTCAAACCTTCATCTGATGAAGAAGAGAAAGGATTGTTGAATGAGGCTGATGATGATGGTTTTGAGCCATTGTCATTTGTGCTGCCAAAGAAAAGGAAGAGCAGGGCAAAGCAGAGGCCTCCTAGAAAATGGTACAATGAGAAAATGGAGGCACCACATGAGCAATTATGTTTACACATGTGTTTCTTGGATCAACATCAATTCAGAGAGGCTTTGTTGAACTTACACATCACTCAAGAAAGAAACTTCAGATATCATAGGAACTCAGATCAAAGAATAATTGTAGAATGCAACCAAAAACATTGCAACTTCTTTATGGTGGCAGCAGTTATAAAAGGTGAAACTACTTTTGTGATTAAGAAGATGAGAATTAAGCACACTTGCCCTACTAGTACAGAGACAACAAGGGTAAGTGCCAAGTGGCTTGCACAAAAGTATGAGTCACTGTTCAGATCTGATCTAACAACTGGCATTCAGACTTTGATTGATGCTTGCATAGAGAAGTATGGTGTGGATGTGCCCAAGTCAATGGCATATAGAGCAAAGAACATAGCTATTGATGCTGTGCTAGGAGAGCACAAGAAGCAATACCCTAGGTTGAAAGACTATGCTCAGACAGTGATGGATACAAACCCTGGGAGTAGAGTAGTTGTCACTACTGTAACTCCAACACCCACTGAAAAAATCCCCCATCCAGGTCCAAGATTCCATGCTATGTTCTATTGCATCAATGGAGCAAGGGAGGGGTTTCTCAAGGGGTGCAGACCATTCATTGGTTAGTTTGTTCACCTTGTGCATTAATTACATATTGTTTCATCTTGAAAATGCATTTGAATGTTTTAAATATTGAATTTGCTTGCTCATTCAGGTGTTGATGGGTGCTTCATTAAGTTAACTACTGGTGCTCAACTACTCGCTGCCACTGGTACAGATGGCAACAACAATATATACCCACTAGCATTTGGTATTGTTGGGCAAGAGGACACACCTAACTGGTGTTGGTTTCTACACCAACTTAAAATCTGCCTAGGAGGAGAAGAGGGAAACTTTGGTCCATATACAATAATGTCAGGTAGACAAAAGGTATGTGCTTGCATCTTATGTCCTTGTTCCTATATGGTTGTTTTGTGCTAGATAGTAGCTTAGCTAGTTTAATTTTGTGTCCCAGGGCCTACTAAATGCAGTGAATGTTGTCTTTCCTAAGTGCAACCAAAGGTTCTGCCTTAGGCATATCTATGCAAACTTCCAAAATGCTGGGTTTAGGCGGGAAGATCTGAAGAAGTGTATGGATAATGCTGCCTATGCATATAGTGAACACAAATTTAACATTGCAATGAATGACCTTAGAGCTGAATGTCAGGAAGCTTGGGAGTGGCTTTGTCAAATACCCAAGAAAACATGGGCAAGGCATGCATTTGACACAAACTGCAAGACTGACCTTGTAGTTAACAATTTGTCTGAGGTGTTCAACAAGTATGTCCTAGATGTTAGGAAGAAACCAATTAGGACAATGTGTGATGGAATAAAGGATAAGCAGATGATGAGGTGGCATAGGAATAGGGAGAGTGGAAAGACAGCTAGATGGGACATAACACCCCATTATAGTGAGAAGCTAGAGGTTGAGAAGGAGAGGGCCAAATATTGCAAGCCAATTCAAGCTGGTGTGAACTTATGGCAGGTTACAAGTGGGCAGCAAACCCATGCTGTTAACTTGCAAGTGCATACATGTGGGTGCAGAAAATGGGACCTCACTGGCATCCCATGTAACCATGCCATCTCAGCAATAAACAAGGGCAAAAGAAAACCAGAGGATTATGTCAGCAAGTTCTTCAAGAAAGAATTTTATGTGGCAGCTTATGAACCAATGATCTATCCAGTTCCTGGTGAGCATGACTGGACAAAGACCCCTGGTCCAGACATTGACCCACCTGCATTTAAAGTGAAGAGAGGAAGAAAGGAAGAGAAGAGGATCAAGGGGAAATTTGAAGTTCCAAAGCCTAAGGACACATCAAGAATGGGGACTATAACATGTGGCAATTGTGGACTGCAAGGACATAGGTACACAAGCTGCCTCAAGCAGTTGAAGCCTGAGCTGGCTTTGAGGAAGAACAAACATGTGGTAATCCTATTATAAGTGGTTTTCCTTCTTGTACATTCCATTTTTCTAAGTACTAACTCATTTTCCTTCTTGTTTATGCAAGCCTCTTGCAATGAATTCCAATGGTGGTGGTGCTGGTACTACACCAGCAGCAAGAACCTCTCATGCAGCTCCTACAACAACACCAACAGCTGGAACAGGAGGTGCTGGGAGAGGAGCTGGGAGAGTCTTTGCAGTGCAGAGAGCTGGGAGAGGTCTGCTTGTTCTTTGGAAGAGAGTCTTTGGGAGAGGTGCTGCAGCTGCTGGAAGAGGTGCTGGGAGAGGTGCTGCACCAGGTGCTGCAAGAGGTGCTGGGAGAGGGAGAGGTTCATTCTCTGCCCCAAGACAATCTGGTCCCTCCACATCTACTGCTCCCTCCACATCTACTACTTTGGGAGAGGTCTTCTTTGGTAGACATCTTGGATGGGGAGGTACTTCTATGCAAGTGGTAACTAGATACTTCATGTGTGTCTTCTTGCATCCTATGATACAATGTCATCTTTGCTTTGGTGGTGTACTTTAAGAATCAATGCCATATATGGCTTTGTTGATGTGGATGCAACTTATGAGTGAATGCAGGAATGGACTATCTTCATGTGATATGTTCTTTGGAGTTATTGATATGATTTGGAGTTATTGATGAGTACTCATTATATTATGCAAACTTGGATGGTTCTTTTTATGATTGATATGTTGTCTATGCTCAAAATGGTTCTTTTTATGATTGATATGTTGTCTATGCTCAAAATGGTTCTTTTTATGATTGATATGTTGTCTATGCTCAAAATGGTTCTTTTTATGATTGATATGTTGTCTATGCTCAAAATGGTTCTTTTTATGATTGATATGTTGTCTATACTCAAAATGGTTCTAAAGCCATCATTTTGGGTTTTGGTGGCTCGGGGTCGACGGAACCACCTAAAGCCATCATTTTAAGTTTTGGTGGCTCGGGGTCGACGAAACCACCTAAAGCCACAATTTTGGGTTTTGGTGGCTCGGGGTCGACGGAACCACCTAAAGACATCAACTAGGGTATAGGGTGGCTCGGGGTCGACGAAACCACCTAAAGCCATCATTTTGGGTTTTGGTGGCTCGGGGTCGACGAAACCACCTAAAGCCATCATTTTGGGTTTTGATGGCTCGGGGTCGACGAAACCACCTAAAGCCATCATTTTGGGTTTTGATGGCTCGGGGTCGACGGAACCACCTAAAGCCATCAACTAGGGTATAGGGTGGCTCGGGGTCGACGAAACCACCTAAAGCCATCATTTTGGGTTTTGGTGGCTCGGGGTCGACGAAACCACCTAAAGCCATCAACTAGGGTATAGGGTGGCTCGGGGTCGACGAAACCACCTAAAGCCATCATTTTGGGTTTTGGTGGCTCGGGGTCGACGAAACCACCTAAAGCCATCATTTTGGGTTTTGGTGGTTCGGGGTCGACGAAACCACCTAAAGCCATCATTTTGGGTTTTGATGGCTCGGGGTCGACGGAACCACCTAAAGCCATCAACTAGGGTATAGGGTGGCTCGGGGTCGACGAAACCACCTAAAGCCATCATTTTGGGTTTTGATGGCTAGGGGTCGACGAAACCACCTAAAGCCACCATTTTGGGTTTTGGTGGCTCGGGGTCGACGGAACCACCTAAAGTCATCAACTAGGGTATAGGGTGGCTCGGGGTTGACGAAACCACCTAAAGCCATCATTTTGGGTTTTGGTGGCTCGGGGTCGACGAAACCACCTAAAGCCATCAACTAGGGTATAGGGTGGCTCGGGGTCGACGAAACCACCTAAAGCCATCATTTTGGGTTTTGGTGGCTCGGGGTCGACGAAACCACCTAAAGCCATCAACTAGGGTATAGGGTGGCTCGGGGTCGACGAAACCACTTAAAGCCATCATTTTGGGTTTTGGTGGTTCGGGGTCGACAAAACAACCTAAAGCCATCAACTTTGTAACATAACAAACTATTCCTTTTGCAAATGCATTTAAGAATTTAAGCATCACTCTAACACATGTAACTATTCCTTTTGCAAATGCATTTAAGCATTTAACCATCAGTATAACATAAGCATCAGTATGCCATCATTTTCAGTCTAACATAAGCATCACTATGTCATCATTTTCAGTTCAACACATTATAGGAATACACAACCATTGTTCACATTACATAGTGGAGTTCAAATGCACAATCCATCCTTTTCTCACAAAAAGATGGATAGCATAACTACTAGGTACGTAAACAGCCAGAGTTCACAATTAGTACTAGAAACATACATTACACAACCGTAATTCTAAGTTAGTAGTTCATTGCACAGCCATCCTTCCCAAAAGGTCTGCAATGCCCACTAATCTAAATTCATCTTGTTTAGTTCTGCAAGATGGCCTGGATCCCCTTGATCTTCTCCTTCAGCTTCTCATGTGCCTTCATGAGCTCAGTAATCTTAAACTCTTGCATCTGCTTCTCTTCATTATAGTTTTCCTTGAGCTTCAGCAGATCAGCAACCTGGAACTTCAACTCTAGCTTCTCTTGGGTGAGCTTCTCCTCAAACTGTGTGAACTCTGCATTCTTCAACTCCAAATTCATCCTAGCCTCACTCAGCAATTCCTTCTCTTTCATATTCTTCAACTTCAGGTTTTGGATGACAGTTGCTTGAGCACTTGTCAGGTTGCACAGGATTTCATACTTCTGTTGAACCTTCTCTGCAGCTGCATCTTTCTTTGCCATTTCTGCCTTCATACCAGCAATCAAGTCAGCTCTGCATTCCTGCTGATATGTGATGTTGGACTGCAGATAACTGAAATCCACAACCCTATCCTCCTGCATATCCACAAGTTGATGCACATCTTTCACCAACTTGTCATAGTCTGCATCCAGCTTGTTCTTTTCTTATGTCAAATGGTGAATAGTCAAAGCACTTTCAAGATTATCATTCACCCTAGCACACTTGCTCTCTTCAACCATTGACCAAAGCTTCAACAATGCATTCTCCATTGTTGGGGGCCACTGCTCATCAACCCACTGAACAAACCCACAATTCTGACCTTCCTGGAAAAATTAGAAGGGCAACATTTAGTACAATACAACTACTAAGAAACAAGAACACATTGAAAAATAAATTAATGTAATCCTACAATGTGCAGATTAACATTGGGCAGTACCTAACAATGGGCAAAATTTAGTACAATACAACTACTAAGACTACTAAGCAACAGTTAGTTGTTGGCTGTACCTAATGTTGGCACTGACATTAACTGATTTGCACAGCCATTTGCTAAGCAACAATAACACATTGTACCTAATGATGATCAATATATTTACCAGGCACCAGAGTAACACTCCATTCAACTTACCAGTTGCTAAGCAGCCATGTGCTAACCAATAGCAGTTGCTAAGAATTGACCATTAATATAATGGAATCCTAAATGTGCACTACCATTACTCCTACCATTGAGACTACCTACTGTCAACAGTAATAAGAAATACAATGTGAACTACTTTGCCCAGCTAAATGCACTACACTAGCCTGCAGCAACAAACTAGCTAATGAGACTACCCACTGTCAGTAGTAAGCAATAGTTACTAACTGGCTCCACTGAAGTTAATATTGAGCAACACTGCATTTGGAAAGAAGTGTAAATAAATAACATGTGCACACAACAGGAGCATACATTTTAGCAGAAATGCAGTCCAATGTTTAGCAGAAATGCACACAACTTAGTATTGTTTGCCACTGAAATTAATAATGAGCATTCCCACAATGAGCACTACAAGATGGGGCATATATGACTATGAGCATATATTTTAGCACAATGAGCACTAATTGGGGCATATATGACTAACATAGCATATATTTTAGCACAATGAGCACTACTGTGGGGCACATATGACCACCACAATGAGCATATATTTTAGCAGAAATTTAGCATGCACATAACTGAATCAAGGTGGCAAACAATACTCGCCACTTTAATGAACACATCAATGCTTAATCACCAAGGCAAGAAACATACCGCTCAGCACATGCTAAGAACCTTCTCCCAATCATTGTTCCTTCAAACGCAACAAGCCTCTCGATGGCTTCCCATGCTTCTCGAGAACACCATCAGATCTAGCTCAAGGCCCTTGTAATCCGGGTCCTCAAGTGAGAAAGGCACTGCACAATTAAAGCACAACAAGCGGACACACAAATCAAACAAAATCCTCAAAACTAAAAGCACCTACACACAAAAATCCCAAATATTCCTAAACCTAACCCTAACCCTAGCTCCAATGGAGTAACTAACCTGGTTCAGCCCATCGGTGGAGGTTTCGGAGTACATGTAGGGGAGGCTTGAGTTGTCATCGCTGCTCTCGTCCTCCAGAACCATGGCTACGGCGGCGTGGTGTGGCGGCTAGCGGTGGCGGGCGCAGGCGACGGTGACGCAGGGAGCAGGACGAAAGGAAGAAGAAGGCGAGCGGGAGAGGGGTCGGGGTCGGGGTCTGGCTCGGTCGCACCAGACCATGACCTAAGCAGTCCGACCGGTCTCGTCGATCGGCGCCATCGGCAGCGCACGCCTGCATGCCAGCAGCGTGGCGCCTGACGGGCGGGCCCAACCGGTCAGCTTTTCTGTCAATACGTATAAAACACACTTTTAGTCTTTTTTGCAACAGCTCGCCCCAATCTTGGTACTGACACGTAAAAATTACCAATCTTGGTACCAATCTGCTTCCAATGCCCCAATTGTGGTACTTCTGTGCAATTAACTCAGTTTTACCTGTGCATTAGATGAGTACTTATTGTATGCTTGTTTGTTTGTCTGCGATAGAATATCCGGAGTGCGCCGCTTGTTACTTCGAATCTCTAGGTTTCGCGGATCATCAGGAAGGCAAGTAACACTTTGATCATACTTTTCTCATACCCAGTTTTTATGCATTAGATCTATTTCTCAAACACTTGCATGATTAGGATCTAATTAAATTATGGGATGGGAAGTAGTTGAGGTAGTACCTATTACCTGTTTTATTATCAAACCTTTGGGAGTTACTTCTACGTTTGCTTATTATGCCATGCTATGCTAGTAGACGTGGATTGAGTGAGTGTATCCATGACAGATGTGAGATTGTTAATTAATGGGTTATTTAAGGTGGCAACTTAAACACACATCTGGGTGGATTGAGGCACCTGGTTTCTATCAGGACTTGCCTGTATTTCTTCGGACCGCCACCCAGGCTCAAAGGGATCATGAGATTATTCAAACTAGAAACTTCCGTGTGCAGCCAGAAGCCATTATGGGCTCTGGCATAGTTGATTAAGTTGTGCGAACTCTTACGGGTAGGCTAGCTGATGTAGGGGATGTAGGTTGGTACGGTCTACCCACATGTAAGGTGCTAGTGCTTCTGAAAGACTATGTCTCGGTCATCCGTTTCTCAAACACCATGTAGTGCGAGAAACCAAACGGAGGCGATCGAGTCTTGTGGGGAAAAGTTTGCAAACCTCTGCAGAGTGTATAAACTAATCATGGTTAGCCGTGTCCCCGGTTATGGACATCTTGAGTATCTAGTACCTGGATATCATGTGAATCTCATCATGTTACTTCTAATTAATATTGTTGGGTTTGTTAATGAGTACTTTTAATTGGGATTGAGAATGCTGTCAACCATTCTCAATGTTTCTAACCACCATAATAGTTAAATAAATTTATTCCTTCTGATGAGGGAAAAATTGGCTTTATGCAAAAAGCTGTAACCGTAGAGCTTTCCACCAGCCATATATGCATGTAGTATAGGCTTATCATTCCATTATTCTCTATGTGTTACATTGCCAGCATATTCCATGTCTGACCCGTTTTACGGCTGCAACGTTTCATGTTGCGAGACTTTTCGAGCAGCGAGTAAGGTGCTTAGGTCGTGGTTCTATACTCAGTGATGTCGTTGGAGTTGATGGACTCGCCTATTCTTCCAAGCCTTCCGCTGTTATCGTATTAGATGGCCTTAAGCCATATTTATTTTATTAAGTTCTCTCTTGAGATATTCGATTGTAATAAGTGTGTGATTGCTACTCTGTTATAAATCCTTGAAATCTTGTGTGGTGTCGGCATTCTTGATCCGGGGATGACAACGAGCACGAGACTTGATCCATTGGTCGGTTCGCTACACCTGGTCACGTGGGAATAGGTGAGGGGGCGACGCCCCTTAGTGGGCTGGTTTGCCCCTTCCCTTGGCCCATGAAGCCCCCAACACTTGCCGGGCTCCCGAAACACCTTCGGTCATCTTTGGTCATCACCGGTACCTCCGGAACACTTCCGGACTCCAAAACCCTTCGTCCAATATATCAATCTTTACCTCCGGACCATTCCGGAACTCCTCGCGGTGTCCAGGATCTCATCCGGGACTCCGAACAACATTCAGTAACCACGTATATCTATTCCCTATAACCCTAGCGTCACCGAACCTTAAGTGTGTAGACCCTACGGGTTCGGGAACCATCTGAACCTGACGGGCGTTCTCGGTCAATAACCAACAGCGGGATCTGGATACCCATGTTGGCTCCCACATGTTCCACGATAATATCATCGGATGAACCACGATGTCGAGGATTCAATCAATCCCATTCAATTCCCTTTGTCTAGCGGTATAGTACTTGCCCGAGATTCGATCGTCGGTATCCCGATACCTTGTTCAATCTCGTTACCGGCAAGTCTCTTTACTCGTTTCGTAACACATCATCCCGTGGTCAACCCCTTGGTCACATTGTGCACATTATGATGATGTCCTACCGAGTGGGCCCAGAGATACCTCTCCGTTTACGGAGTGACAAATCCCATCTCGATTCGTGCCAACCGCAGACACTTTCGGAGACACACTGTAGTGCACCTTTATAGCCACCCGATTCGTTGTGGCGTTTGGTACACCAAAGCATTCCTACGGTATCCGGAGTTGCACAATCTCATGGTCTAAGGAAATGATACTTGACATTAGAAAAGCTTTAGCATCTGAACTACGATCTTTGTGCTAGGCTTAGGATTGGGTCTTGTCCATCACATCATTCTGCTAATGATGTGATCCCGTTATCAACGACATCCAATGTCCATGGTCAGGAAACTATAACCATCTATTGATCAACGAGCTAGTCAACTAGAGGCTTACTAGGGGCATGGTGTTGTCTATGTACCGACACATGTATCTGAGTTTCCTATCAATACAATTATAGCATGGATAATAAACGATTATCATGAACAAGGAAATATAATAATAACTAATTTATTATTGCCTCTAGGGCATATTTCCAACACCAGACCTATTGTATACCTTGCTCTGAATTTGGCAAGGGAATACAATTCTGATCTAAGAGTAGATCACTGGACAGCGGTCAAGAATATCCTTAGTAAGGACTAAGGAAATGTTTCTTGATTATGGAGGTGATAAAAGATCTTGTCGTAAAGAGTTACATCGGTGCAAGCTTTTACACCAATCCAGATGACTCTAAGTCTCAATCTGGATACATATTGAAAGTGGGAGCAATTAGGTAGAGTTGCTCCGTGTAGAGCATTGTAGACATATAATATTTTTGCAAAATACATACAGCTCTGAATGTGACAGACCCGTTGACTAAACTTCTCTCACGAGCAAAACATGATCACAGCTTAGTACTCTTTGGGTGTTAATCACATATCAATATGAACTAGATTATTGAATCTAGTAAACCCTTTGGGTGTTGATCACATGACGATGTGAACTATGGGTGTTAATCACATACAGATGTGAATATTGGTGTTAAATCACATGGTGATGTGAACTAGATTATTGACTCTAGTGGAAGTGGGAGACTGAAAGAAATATGCCCTAGAGGCAATAATAAAGTTATTATTTATTTCCTTATTTCATGATAAATGTTTATTATTCATGCTAGAATTGTATTAACCGGAAACATAATACATGTGTGAATACATAGACAAACATAGTGTCACTAGTATGCCTCTACTTGACTAGCTCGTGAATCAAAGATGGTTAAGTTTCCTAGCCATAGACATGAGTTGTCATTTGATTAACGGGATCACATCATTAGGAGAATGATGTGATTGACTTGACCCATTCCGTTAGCTTAGCACCTGATCATTTAGTATGTTGCTATTGCTTTCTTCATGACTTATACATGTTCCTACGACTATGAGATTATGCAACTCCTGTTTATCGAAGGAACACTTTGTGGGCTACCAAACGTCACAACGTAACTGGGTGATTATAAAGGAGCTCTACAGGTGTCTCCGAAGGTAAATGTTGAGTTGCCGTATTTCGAGATTAGGATTTGTCACTCCGATTGTCGGAGAGGTATCTCTGGGCCCTCTCGGTAATGCACATCACTATAAGCCTTGCAAGCAATGTGACTAATGAGTTATTTGCGGGATGATGCATTACATAACGAGTAAAGAGACTTGCCGGTAACGAGATTGAACTAGGTATTGAGATACCGATGATCGAATCTCGGGCAAGTAACATACCGATGACAAAGGGAACAACGTATGTTGTTATGTTGTTTGACCGATAAAGATCTTCGTGGAATATGTAGGAGCCAATATGAGCATCCAGGTTCCGCTATTGGTTATTGACCGGAGACGTGTCTCGGTCATGTCTACATAGTTCTCGAATCCGTAGGGTCCGCACGCTTAAAGTTAGATGACGGTTGTATTATGAGTTTATGTGTTTTGATGTACCGAAGGTAGTTCGAGTCCGGATGAGATCGGGGACATGACGAGAGTCTCGAAATGGTCGAGGCGTAAAGATCGATATATTGAAGACTATATTCAGACTTGGAAAGGTTCGAGTGATTGGGTATTTTTGGAGTACCGAAGAGTTACGGGAATTCGCCGGGGAGTATATGGGCCTTATTGGGCCATACGGGAATAGAGGAGAGAGGCCAAAAGGAAGGAGGCGTGCGCCCCCCCTCTGGTCCAAATTGGACAAGGGGTGCAGCCCCCTTTTCCTTCTCCCTCTCCCCCTCTTTCCTTCTCTCCTACTCCGGAAAGGAAAGGGGAATCCTAGTAGGACTCCCCACCCTTGGTTTGCCCTCCTCCTAGGCCGGCCGCCTCACCCCTTACTGCTTTATATACGGGGGCAGAGGGGCACCTCTAGACACAACAATTGATCCTTGAGATCTATTAGCCGTGTGCGGTGCCCCCCTCCACCATATTCCACCTTGATAATATCGTAGCGGTGCTTAGGTGAAGCCCTGCATCGGTAGAGCATCATCATCGTCACCATGCCGTCGTGCTGACGGAACTCTCCCTCGAAGCTCGGCTGGATCGGAGTTCGAGGGACGTCATCGAGCTGAACGGGTGCTGAACTCAGAGGTGCCGTACGTTCGGTACTTGAATCGGTCGGATTGTGAAGACGTACGACTACATCAACCGCGTTGTGCTAACGCTTCTGCTTTCGGTCTACGAGGGTACGTGGACACACTCTCCCATCTCGTTGCTATGCATCACCATGATCCTATATGTGCGTAGAATTTTTTTGAAATTACTATGTTCCCCAACAGTTTGGTCTTGCATGAAGCGGTACATAGGCGCCCTCCAAACATGTCCTCCCCCGTCTACCCTTCACAGTTCTTTTTCACTCCAGATAATGGGCTAAAGGCCAAAACACGAACTTGACCAAGCAATATTGAAGCGCCTCATATTTGTTGGCCGGGAAATTTATTTAATTGTAAGAACTACTTGAACAGGGGATCGGCAACGGTCTTATGTTAAGATTAACTCTTTTGGACGAGGCAATACAATCTGCTCCAACTTCAAATATACTAGAGGCTAACATGTGCTTCACCATGCCATTCTTCAGTCATGGGCTTAACTCTTTTTTTAACTCGCAGTTTATTGTGGTAATTTGTTTCGATTTGGTTTTAACTTCCTTGGCTTGTGTTTAATATATCACTACACCACATGACTACATCCTCAATAGGCAGGTTGGTCGGGAATACAAGTTTTGTCGACAGACAGTTTATCCGTAAAGACTATTTGCCGACCTACCATGTCTGTTGGGGAAAGTCCACATGTGAAAACCCTTTCCCGACCGACTACTTGTCGACTATGGAGTATCTCTCCCGGTCAACATTTTGTTTGGCCTGTTATGGGCCTTTCCCCACCAACAATCCGTTGGGGCTGCCATGGGCCTTTCCCGAACAACCATCGGAAGAGTATTCTTGCCCGACCAACAATCCATTGGTGTTGCTATGGGCCTTTCCCAGTCGACTATCAAACATGGTGTTCTTTCCCGACCAACATTCATTTGGCCCTGGCATTAGCCTTTGTCAGTGGAACTTATGAAGATGCACCAGGTTTACAATGAACTTATACTATGCAAGCTCACCTATATGTCTAATATAAATGGTTTGGTACTTTAATCGCCATAATGTAGAATACGAGATATGTTGGTTCTTGGTCATTGTTCATGGATGGTGTCATTCTTGGACCTCCGTGAAGCCCAAACATATTCATTACTATGTGGTGCCTGATTCTAACTAACAACATGGGAGAAATCATGCCTATGTTCTGTTACTGTTACTTCTCCATATATTCCTCTTAGGACCTAGAACTCGAAGCTATGGTAGTGTTGGTACTTTAGGCCCTTTTGTTAAAAAATTCTTTTATGAATAATGTCTGAAGTCACTTCAGTGTAAATGCTGATTCGCTGTGATACAAGACCCTGTTTATTTCAGTTCTGATTGCATTCGAATCACATGCAGATTTGCTTCAGTGGTAAAGTTGATTCGCCATCGAAGTACAATTTGAGGTGCTTTTGCAAATTGCACTAAAAATGGTCTGAATTCAGACTCAGCTTCACTGGCAAAACTGATTTGAAATAGTTGTTTGTTTCATATTCCATGTTCAATTTCACTAGCAAAGCAGATTTGAAATAGTTGTCTGTCTCAGATTCCAGATTCATCGGCAAAGATGAATCTGGTCCCTAAAGCCCAAACAAACAGGACCTTGGTGTGTGCCGAATCAACTTCTTCTGAATGCACTATGTTGCATATTTCGCCTTTCGGTCTCATACATTTGCTTTGTTTGTCTTATGACACCAAAGTGTTCCAAAGTGAAGTTGCTCAAAATCGCAACCTTATTTGTTGCCTCCAATCTATTATTTTTGCGGGGTTCTGATCAATTAATTTTAGTTGCATAGTGATAACTATATCATTATTTAATAAAAAATAAGAATTAAAAAGTTTGCGGCGAAAACTTGTCCAGGCAACTATTCATGAGTTACTTGACACAACCTTAGAATTTGGAGTAGTATTTTGATTAAATACTCCAATAAGATGTTGTTTTATTTATAAATTCAAGTATAGTGAAGATGTTGCCCATGCATTTGCGCGCCCCGCTGTGCTTGTCACCATGGATCGCCAGTGCCGGCTGGAGCGGGGAGCCGAGAAGAATGATTGACCATCATCAAACGTCAAGTCGTAACACTTGACTTGATACGTGTGGAAAAAAATGATCACGCGCACTAACTACGAATTGTGTGATGACCCATCGCAGCATGCAGCGTACGCGGGCTTGGCTGCATGAAGTTAATGGCCGATCGACGTCGGGCTTGTCAGACACGGCCTGCCGTGATGCACTCCGATCTCAGACACGCCTGTGGTGCAGCACTGGGACGGATCGACCGTCGGCGTTGACGAGACCAACGACGACTCCGACCGTCGACCAGCTTCACTAATTCAGGCACTCTCTAATGTTACTACTACTGGAGTAGTATAAATCAAGGGTTCTTCTCATACTCATAGTATGTACGAAGCCAACCACAGCATGAGTCCCACGGCCGCCATTAATCTGCTTCTTCTCATGCTTGCCATAGCCGCCCACACCACCTTCCATGGCCGGCCGCAGGTGAGCAGACCTCTACCGGAGTTGAAGCCACACATCACCATGAGGGCGGGGCGTCTTGCCTTGTGGAAGCGAGCTGATGATTGCCACGACACACCGCCGGCGACCCCACGAGCTCATGTCGTCCCTGCGTTTCTCGACTCTTTCGACAACCTGAGATATCATAGTAACCTCTCCACGATATTGTTTTCCGGTAGGGTGCTTCCTCAGCTTGGCAACCTCTCCCAGCTGCGCTACGTTCGCCTCTCGTCTAAGAGAAACGATGACTACCTCCCATGTACTACCAGTGCACATTTGGACTCCACAGAAGATGTCTCATGGTCAACACGTTTGAGTCTGTTGCGGCTCCTCCACATGATACGACTCAACTAGCTAGACAGGCCACCCGTGCTCAAGCACACATGCAGCAAGTAGAAAATGTATTTTAGGGATTAAAGAGCCGGGATGAATTCAAAGGTGTATCTATGTATGTACATGTAGAGTACTTTTTTTTCTGAAGTTAACATAGATTTTGTTTTGACGCAAAAGAGAGAGAACACATGTAAAAAATAAGAGGTTCGACGCGGTGCGAAAATAAGGTGTTACTTTTCGGGCAAATAGAACGTATGTTTGGCCAAGATTATAAACAAAATATCAACATCTTCAATACCTAAGGGATAAAATATGAAAAGACTTTTCATGAGGGATCAAATGATATATATTTGGTATTGTAGATATTGATATCTTTTTCTAGAAACTTGGTCGAACATGCACTTTTGACTTAAAAAAGAACTAATACACCTTATATTTTGGAACGGAGGAAAAGAAAGTCATCACACAACTTTAGGTTAATGAAGAGCCCTTATAACTAACATAACTACATAACACCATGGAGTGTGCGGAGGATGTCGTTTGTGCTGCTTATGGCTCGTTCAGTCTTCCCGTTCTGCACGGATGTGTGGGGGCACGACAAATGGAGAGAGACGCCATTGGCAGAGAGGAAGGAGGGGAGGCACTAGTAGAAAACAGGGAACTAGTCCCGGTTCTGGAACCGGGACAAGAAGGTCGGGACTAAAGCCCAAAACCTTTAGTCCCGGTTCGTTTATGAACTGGGACAGAAGGGGCTCCACGTGGCCGCTGCGGGGTGCACAGGCAGGAGGACCTTTAGTCTCGGTTGGTAAGACCAACCGGGATCAATAGGCATACACGCGTCAGCAGCTGGAAGGAGCTGGTGTTTTTGTTTTTGTTTTTTTGAAGGGGGGGGGGGGTTAGGGGTTTTGGAGGGTTAATTTAGGGGTTTCATATTGTGTTAGCTAGCTAATAGAGAGAAGTGACCTCTCTTTCTTCATGCTTGGTCGATGCTAGCTAGCTACTCACTAGTAGAAAAATGGTCAAATGTTCAGCTCATTAGTCCTGGTTTGTATTTGAGCCAGTACTAATGTGACCATTAGTGCCGGTTCCAAGACGGGCCGCTCTCATTAGTACCGGTTCGTGCCGAACTTCTACCACCGGTCCGTGCCACGAGCCGGTACTAAAAATAGTGGTGGCAGGATGTTGTCAGTCTGGGCCCCCTCCAGCACCTTTAGTACCGGTTCGTGCCTCGAACCGGTACTAAAGGTCGTCCTATATAAACCCTTCGTCCACCCGCGCTCTGTTCTCCCCCTTTCCCCTCTCCTCTCTGTTCTTCCCTTCTTCCTCGAGCTCATCACACATTTTGCCCAAATTTTGTCAAGATTTGAAGGTCCCCATCCATTCAAATGATCACAAAGGTTAGCAACTTTGTCCTTTCATCTCTCGTTGCTAGATTAGCTCTTGCAATGGTTTATATAGTGATTAATTTGTGGGTTTTAGTAATTTGGAAGGAATTATATGTGGTAGTATTTGATTTATATGCAATTTGAGGATAAAATAACACCTAGTTTGCATATGTAGGTGTGGTTTACTTAGTGCCTTCTAAATCTCCGTCCTAACCACCGTCGATCGCCCGCACCGTCCCGTCGCTGGCACCACCTTGTGGTGAGCCTCTTATTCTTATCTTTTTTATATAAAAAATTCATGTTTGTGTGATTTGGATATATAGTTATTCATATAATTATCTTACCTGTACGTTGTTTGTTATACATAGTGCCATGGTTTTGATATCCGTCCCCGTCGGCCCTCGTCCGTGTTATGATTCAGATGTGGTATATTATCTTTTAAAACTATTTGTTGCATTTTGTGTTTATGAAAAATTATGCCCATCAAGTTGACATAGATATTTTTATCTAGGAGGTATGTGAACCGGAAATTCCAACCGACCCTATTGTCGAGAGGTTAAATTTAGTTGAAAGAGAAAATGAGTATTTGAAAGAAAAATTGAAAAGAATTGAGGGGGAGAAGATGGAACTGGAGTTGCATGTTGCCGATGTCGTCGATGATCACAAGATCAAGATGGAGAAAATGCGCTTGAATATTAGAAAGATTAGAAAATATGCCATTGATAGTGAGGCTTGGTATCATTATGCTGTTGGATCAATTGTTACCTTAGTTGCGATCTTGATCGCATTTGTTGTTGCATTTAAATGCTTTAGCTAGAGAGTTATTTGTTTGTTTCATTTAAGTATTGTATGAACTTTATGTATGAAACTTTATGTATGAACTTGTATTAACTTGGTCTTTTCGGTGTTGTGTAATGAAGATGAGCCGACAATGGATGTACGATGACCGATGCTCTCCCGAGTTTATTAATGGTGTGCATACTTTTCTGCTTGCGGCTGAGGCAAACAAGCGGGCGGATGGTTTTATGCCTTGTCCCTGTGCTGGATGTAAGAATGATCACAATTACTCTAACTCAAGAACTATTCAAATCCACCTACTTGAGTCTGGTTTCATGCCCCACTATAATGTTTGGACCAAGCACGGAGAAAGAGGGGTTATGATGGAAGAAAATGAAGAAGAAGAGGACAACGTCAACTATCCTGGCCATGGGTTCCCTGAATACGATGATACAACAATGGGGGAAGAAGCTGAGCCAGCAATGGGGGAAGAAGCTGAGCCGACAATGCGGGAAGAAGCTGATGAAGAGGCATCAGATGAGCCTGCTGATGATCTACCTCTGGCCATTGCCGATGCAAAGAGAAACTGCGCAAGTGAAAGGAGAAGAAGAAGTTGCAGCGCATGTTAGAGGATCACAAGAAATTGTTGTACCCGAATTGCAAAGCTGACAAGAAAAAGTTGGACACCACACTGAAATTGCTGCAATGGAGGGCAGAGAATGGTGTATCTGACAAGGGATTTGGAAATTTGCTGGTAATGATAAAGAATATGCTTCCAAAGGACAACAAATTGCCTAAGAGTACGTACGAAGCAAAGAAGGTTGTCTGCCCTCTAGGGTTAGAGGTGCAGAAGATACATGCATGCCCTAATGACTGCATCCTCTACCTCGGTGAGTACGAGGATTTGAACGCGTGCCCGGTATGCGGTGCATTGCGCTATAAGATCAGTCGCGATGACCCTGGTGATGTCGAGGGCGAGCGCCCCAGGAAAAAGATTCCTGCCAAGGTGATGTGGTATGCTCCTATAATACCACGGTTGAAACGTTTCTTTGAAAACAAAGAGCATGCCAAGGCGATGCGATGTCACAGAGAAGACCGTAGCCGCTGACGGGTCGCAGTGGAGAAAAATCGAGAGAAAGTACAGGGAGGAGTTCGCAGGTGGCGCAAGGAACGTATGCTTTGGTCTAAGCGCAGATGGCATTGATCCTTTTGGGGAGCAGAGCAGCAACCATAGCACATGGCCTGTGACTCTATGTATGTATAACCTTCCTCCTTGGTTGTGCATGAAACGGAAGTTAATTATGATGCCAGTGCTCATCCAAGGCCCTAAGAAACCTGGCAACGACATTGATGTGTACCTAAGACCATTAGTTGAAGAACTCTTACAACTGTGGAATGGAACAGGTGTATGTGCGTGGGATGAGCACGGACAGGAAGAATTTTACAGAAAGGCGTTGTTGTTCGTGACCATCAATGACTGGCCTGCTCTCAGTAACCTTTCAAGACAGACAAACAAGGGATACCGCGCATGCATGCAGGATGATACCGACGGTATATATTTGGATAATTGTAGGAATAATGTGTACCTGGGACATCATCGATTTCTTCCGAGCAGGCATCCCATAAGAAAGAAAGACAAGCATTTCAAAGGTGAGGCGGATCACCGTACGAAGCCTCGCCACCGTACTGGTGCTGATGTACATGATATGGTCAAGGATTTGAAGGTAGTCTTTGGAAAGGGTCTTAGCGGACAACTTGTTCCGAATGACGCTGACGGACACGCACCCGTGTGGAAGAAGAAATTTATATTTTTGGACCTGCCCTATTGGAAAGACCTAGAGGTCCGCTCCGCAATCGACGTGATGCACGTGACGAAGAATCTTTGCGTGACCCTGCTTGGCTTCTTGGGCGTGTATGGGAAGACAAAAGATACACCGGAGGCATGGGAGGACCAGCAACGTATGCACGGAAAAGATGGTGTACATCAGGGTCATGCCAGCTACGCTCTTACCAAAGAAGAGAAGGAAATCTTCTTTAAATGCCTGCTCAGTATTAAGGTACCGTCTGGCTTCTCGTCGAATATAAAGGGAATAATAAATATGGAAGAGAAAAAGTTCCAGAACCTAAAGTCTCATGACTGCCACGTGATTATGACGCAGCTGCTTCCAGTTGCCTTGAGGGGGCTTCTACCGGAAAACGTTCGATTAGACATTATGAAGCTATGTGCATTCCTCAATGCAATCTCTCAGAAAGTAATCGATTCAGAAATCATACCAAGGTTAGAGAATGATTTGATGCAATGTCTTGTCAGTTTCGAGTTGGTGTTCCCATCATCCTTCTTCAACATCATGACGCACGTCATAGTTCACCTATGCGAAGAGATTAACGTTCTTGGTCCTGTATTTCTACACAATATGTTCCCCTTTGAGAGGTTCATGGGAGTCTCAAAGAAATATGTTCATAATCGTGCTAGGCCAGAAGGAAGCATCTCCAAGGACCATGAAAATGAGGAGGTCATTGAGTTTTGTATTGACTTTATTACTGACCTTAAGTCGATTGGTGTTCCTGAATCACAACATAAGGGCAGACTGGATGGAAAAGGCACGTTAGGAGGGGATCAAATAATATGTATGGACGGGCATTCTCTCACTCAAGCACACTACACAGTTCTACAGGATTCCGCCTTGGTGGTTCCGTGTATGGACGAACACAAGAATTTTCTACGCTCCAAACACCCGGAGCAGTCTGACGACTGGATTACACGTGAACAAACGGGGACTTTCGCCGGCTGGTTGCCGACACGTGCCATGCATGACGCTGCTATTGAAGATGACCTGTACTTGATGTCCCAGTTACCATCTTCGAATATAATGACTTTCAAAGGGTACGAGATAAATGGGAATACATTTTACACGATCGCCCAAGATAAGAAGAGCACCAACCAAAACAGTGGTGTCCGCTTTGATGCAGCAACCAAGACGGAAAAGGAAACATATTATGGTTACATAGAGGACATATGGGAACTTGACTATGGACATGGTTTGAAGGTCCCTTTGTTTCGGTGCAAATGGGTCAATATGACACGAGGCGGGGTAACGGAAGACCCGCAGTACAGAATGACAACAGTGGATCTCAACAATCTTGCGTATGTAGACGAACCATTCGTCCTAGCCAATGATGTGGCACGGGTTTTTTATGTGAAGGACATGTCCACCAAGCCGAGAAAAAGAAAATATAAGGTAGCGAATGCATCATACGATGAGCCAGAGCGCCACATAGTATTTTCTGGGAAAATAAACATCATGGGAGTGGATGACAAGACAGACATGTCAGAAGATTATGAAAAGTTTGATGAAATTGCTCCATTCATAATGAATATTGACCCGAGCATCAAGTTAAATGATGAAGATTGTCCATGGTTACGACGCAAAGGGACACACGCGAAGAAAAAGTTCCACACGGCCCAAAGATCCCACTCTCGGATGTGATCGGCTTCACTGTCATCACTTTCTTCCCTAGTGAGTTTCTAGACTGATATATCTGGAAAGTCCCACTTTGGACAAACCGTAGGGAATCTTTGTAATAGTTAGGGTACTTATGTGTTTTGGCATTGGAAACGTGTATTTTTTGTGCGTTCAGTATGCACCATTCAAAGCCACATCATCAATTTTCAACCCTTTCTGACATCATTTGCTACTTTTCATGCAATTACTGATTTTTTTGAGCTAAATGACCCTGAAATAGAAAAGCACTACAAATGAACTCTGAAAAGTTTGAAAGTTGGCATGGTATCATCATTTCACCCACATATCATGTGTAAAAAAGTAGAGGGGATTACGGCAAAAACTGGATGCACTTCGTGTACAAAATGGACGATCTCTTTCGAAGTATCAGGGTTTCGGACGAAAACTCATCTGTTACAAAGGCATTTCATTTTTTAAATAACCTAAGTATTACCAAATTGAATATAATGATAAAACACACTAATATTAAAACATAAAAAATCTATTTTTAAAGTAAAGTTATTCACAAACTAGTGATTTACACAAATTTCAAATAATTCAAATTTAAACTATTCAAATTTGAAAATACTAGCACTAACAGAAAGTTTGTAACTTTTTTTACCTAATGCAAAAAAAATCCCAAAGAAATTCTAAATACAGCAAAAAACAACTCAAAAATAAATAAAAGAATTTAAATAAAGCAGAAAAGAGAAAAAACTAAATAAAAAAGCCCACCTACTAGGCCACAGCGGCCTGCATACGACTAGAAACCCAACCTGTAGTTGGGCCAGGATGCAGGCCTGCAAGCCCAATAGGCCCCACAGGGCAGAGTAGGAGAGGTAGACCCAGAAGGCCTGCATCAGAGAGGAGCTCAATGCAGTCCCCGCGCCGGTGCTTATAAACAGGTCTTTGCGCTCCTCAACTAGCGAGGTGGGACTAAACTTGTCGCACCGCACCTGTGCCAGTGCACCCCTTTAGTACCGGGTCATGGCTCCAACGGGTACTAAAGGGGGGGGGGTCTTTAGTACCGGTTGGAGCCACGACCCGGTACTAAAGGCCTGCCCTTCCCACCGCTCTGCCTGGCCAAAATAGACCTTTAGTACCGGTTGGTGGCTCCAACCGGGACTAAAGGTCCCTCCTATATAAACAACACTTGGAAAAATTTCATTCACCCTCTGTTTCTCCATCGACGACGCACCGCCTGCCCCGCTCGATCGACGCCGTCGCCGCCCCGTCCCGCGCCGGCCCTGTCCCCATCGACAACATGCAACTCCAATCTCATCTTATCCTCCTCAAATTTTTTTCAAAATTTTCTTCAAGTAATTGTTTTCTTTTTCAACTAAATTTAGCCTCTCGATAATAGGGTCGGTTGGAATTTCCGGTTCACATACCTCCTAGATAAAAACATCTATGTCACGTTGGTCGGCATAATTGTCATAAACACCAAATGAAATAAATAGTTATAAAAGATAATATATACCACATCCGAATCATAGATAGGACGAGGGCCGACGGAGGCGGATACCAAAACCATCGCACTATATAATAACAAACAGTAATAAAAGTAAGAAAATTATACAAGTACCTATCTAAATCATACAACTAAGAATTTTTTTTCTTTTAGAAAGGAGATAAGAACAAGAGGCTCACCACGGTAGTGCCGACGACGAGATTGGCGTGGGCTATCGACGGCGGTGAGGATGGGGACGAGATCAGACGGACCGCCAAACCTAGACAAATCTAGCGGAAAATGGAGTTTCGACAAGGAGCTTCAAGAGGAGATAGCTTAAGTGTGGCTCGAGCATTTCATCGAACACCTCATGTGCATAGGAGGTGAGCTAGAACACCACAAAGCTCTCCCGCGTCCGGCCAAAAAACAGAGCAGTGGCTCTGCTTGCGGGCAGGGGAGGGGGTTTATGTAGGCCTCTCTTTAGTCCCGGTTGGTGACTAAAACCGGGACTAAAGGACTACATTTGGTCCCAGTTCCAGCCACCAACCGGGACTAAAGGTTGTGGGCCAGGAGCGAGGCCCATTGGTCCCAGTTCGTGTCTGGAACCGGGACCAAAGGGGTCAGACGAACCGGGACCAATGGCCCCCGAGGCCCTGCCGGCGACCTGGCCTCACGAACTGGGACTGATGCCCCCTTAGGTCCCGGTTCGTGAGTAAACCGGAATTATTGCCCTTATCCTAGCCTCAACCAAAGCCCTGTTTTCTACTAGTGAGGTGATGGTTGATGAACTCGCTGCCATTGTCGCACTGAATACACTTGATAAGCAAAAGAAATTGAGGGTCAAACGCTGCTTTTATTATTTAGCCCATGTCCACATCATTACAGAAAACACCACTAATACAAAGTGGAGGAAAATTAAACCAGGTTTTACAGAGCTTCTTCATGCAACCTTCCCTCGCCAGATTATGAGCTGCCTTGTTCGCCGATCTTTTAGACCGGGTCACCCGGTGTTCATCTACGCCCTTGAGCAGCTCCTTGATCTTCTCAATTAGAGGTCCAAAGCGCGACCTGTCACGATCATCTATACCAATATAAAAAGATCCAAAGGGGCAGATCCAATTAATCTCGGCCATCTAATCATGTCAATCCAACGCCCTAAATTGCTTCAATGTCGAGCGCTCAACACATTTAGCGTGCAGTTAATTTCATGCTAAATATAGTGCTAATCACATAATAACATGCAAATAATATCCTACTTAATATCCGCATATAGCATGCAGTTAATTTAGCGTGCAGTTAATTTCATGCTAAATATAGTGCTAATCACATAATAACATGCAAATAATATCCTACTTAATATCCGCATGCATTTAATATACTTCTAAATTAACGTGCATTGCACGTACACATTGACTAGTTATATTGAAGAACCGCACCAATTTTCATGGCAAGTTGGACTCCTCGCCTGCAAGCCTCATGACAACCGTTGAAGAGCTGGTCGGGCTATCCCGATGCTGCTCCCGAAGTTGCATCTCCAGGTGTTACGCGGAGCGGACAATGAAACATCCATTTTTTAGAATAATTCCATGCAAGATAATCATCTCGCCCCACAATCTCTACAGCCACTTGGCCAATATCTTCAATATCAGCTGAGTAAAACGCTCGATTCAGAACAGCCATGTCCCATGCTTTGCCTGAATAATCTAGAAGATCATCCATAGTATTTATATTTGTGCTATCCTTCATCCCAATAGGCTTTCTCTGGCCCTCTCTAGGTATCCAATTGTCAGTCCACACACGAATATTCCTGCGTTCTCCTATTCTCCACACAAGTCCTTCTCTCAACAGACTACGTCCATGGACAATGCTCTTCCAAGTGGTTGAGGCACACCTCGGACAAAAAGCATCCAAAAATGTCGAGTTCGGATAATATCTAGCCTTGATCATCTTTGCAGACAAAGAATCAAGGGTCGTCAAGAGACTCCATGCTTGCTTTGCGAGAAGTGCCTTGTTGAAAGCTTCGAAATATCTAAAACCCAGTCCACTCGTACTCTTGCTCTTACACATTCTATCCCATGCAACCCAATGCACTTTCCGCTTACCATTTTCAGCTCCCCACCAATATTTAGAAGAGATACTTGTCAAGTTCCGACACAATTTCTTGGTGAACTGGTACTACTCATGGCGAACGTTGGTGTTGCTTGAAGGACTGATTTAACTAGGATTTCCCTCCCTTTTTTTGACAGCCCCTGACCCTTGCAACCTGCTACCTTTGCTCCTGCCCTTTCCCTAATATATTTGAAACATCCATCTTTAGACTTGCCAACCACCATAGGAAGTCCCAAATATTTTTCATTCAGTGCTTCCGAATCAATCCCCACTGTCTGCTTCATTGTATTCTTTTCTGCATCCTCACACCCCTTACCAAAGAAAATAGAGGACTTGTTCAAATTGACTTTTTGACCAGAAGCTTGCTCGTATTTCTGCAAAATACTACTCAATTGAATCATGCTATCTTCCTCAGCTTTCATAAAAACAATACTATCATCAGCAAAAAGAAGATGTGTAATGTGAGGATCGTCCCTCCCGAACATCACTCCTTTGACATTTGGTCCTGCTGAGCTTTTTTCAGAAGCGCCGAAAAACCTTCCACACTGAAAAGAAACAAATAGGGCGACAACGGATCTCCTTGCAGAAGGCCTCTGGAAGGACTGGAAACATCAGATAAACCATTATTAAACTGAATGGAAAATTTGACCGATTTAACACACCTCATGATCATATCAATCCATGCACTGGCAAAACCCATACTCTGCATCATACATTCCAAAAAAATCCCATTCCACACGATCGTAGGCCTTCATCATATCTAATTTCACTGCACATAGGGGCTTCTTCCTTTTCCTTTTGCGAATGGAATGGATGCCCTCATACGCAACCAAAACATTATCAGTAATTAACCTGCCTGGTACAAAGGCGCTTTGCTCCTCAGAAATAAGAATTGGGAGGACCTCTTTCAATCTATTTGCCAACACTTTAGTGGCAATTTTATATAACACATTACATAAACTAATAGGACGGAAATCTTATAGAAGCTCGGGAGTGTTGACCTTGGGAATGAGAACTAGTACCGTACTGTTGAAGTCTTCTGGAACATGTTGCCCATTTAAGAATTCTCTCACCGCCCCACACACGCTTGGTTCACCAATTGCCATGGGGGCGGGGCGTCTTGCCTTGTGGAAGCGAGCTGATGATTGCCACGACGCACCGCTGGCGACCCCACGAGCTCATGTCGTCCCTGCGTTTCTCGACTCTTTCGACAACCTGAGATACTATCATAGTAACCTCTCCACGATACTGTTTTCCGGTAGGGTGCTTCCTCAGCTTAGCAACAACCTCTCCAAGCTGCACTACCTTCGCCTCTCGTCTAAGAGAAAGATGACTACCTCCCATATGGACATGGTGGTGCGCATTTGGACTCCACAGAAAATGTCTTATGGTAAACACGTTTGAGTCTGTTGCGGCTCCTCCACATGATACGACTCAACTAGCTAGACTTGGACTTGGACCATCTTTCACCACAAACAGGCCACCCGTGCTCAAGCACACATGCAGCAAGTAGAAAATGTATGTTAGGGATTAAAGAGCCGGGGATGAATTCAAAGGTGTATCTATGTATGTACAGATAGAGTTCTTTTTTTCTCAAGTTGACATAGATTTTGTTTTGACGCACAAGAGATAGAACACAGGAAAAGAAGAGGTTCGACGCGGTGCAAAAATAAGGTGTTACTTTTCAGGCAAGTAGAACGATTGTATGTTTGACCAAGATTTTAAACTAAATATCAACATCTTCAATACCTAAGCGATAAAATATGAAAAGACTTTTCATGATGGATCAAATGATATAAATTTGGTATTGTAGATATTGATATCTTTTTCTAGAAACTTGGTCAAATATGCACACGTTTGACTTCAAAAAAAAACTAATACACCTTATATTTTGAAACGGAGGAAAAGAAAGTCATCACACAACTTTAGGTTAATGAAACCCTTATAACTAAAATAACTACACAACACCATGGAGTGTGCGGAGGATGTTGTTTGTGCTGCTTATCGCTCGTTTAGCCTTCCCGTTCTGCACGGATGTGTAGGGGCACGGCAAATGGAGAGAGACGCCATTGGTAGAGAGGAAGGAGGAGAGGTGACGGTTGATGAACTCGCCGCCATTGTCGCAGTGAATACACTTGATAAGCAATTGAAACTGCATGAGAACATCTGTGTAAAAAATCGCTGAAGGATGGAGGAAACATCAGATTTAGTGCGGATGGGAAAAAGACCAGGTGTAATGTGTGTAATCCTCAAGTATAATCAAATAATATTTTAATCCAGAACAACTGGGTACAACACTATTAGAAAAAGGCCTGTCAGTGGCGCCGAAAAGTCCATTCTGCACCCGAGCTCATATGCTCCCGCATGAACAGTAAAATTGAAAAAAAAATCAAAAAATTCCAAATATTTTTTGAGAGAAACATTGACAAAAGTTCTAAGTGTCTACAAAAATTCATCATGAGATCACGTTCCTGTAAGGCGTGGCAAAAAAAACAAATTCAGTGCTTCAAAATGTGTTTGAAAGTAGCTTTTTCAGAGTACTATTTTTGGTTTTTTTGCCACGCCTTCTAGGAATGTGATTTCATGACGAATTTTTGCAGGCACTTAGATCTTTTGTCAATGTTTCTCTAAAAAAAATTTAGAATTTTTTGAATTTTTTTTCGATTTTACTGTTCATGCGGAAGCATATGAGCTCGGGTGCAGATTAGCCGCGTCCCTCTGGGAGGCATAGTAATAACGCACTATTGGACATAGTAATGGCGCACTACCAGGTGCGCCACTATTATCTGGTATACGAGGTGCGCCATTAGTATTTGTTACTAGTGGCGCACCTATAGTGCGTCATTAATGGCAAAAATAGATGCGCCACTGAGGACGCGGCTAATCTGCACCCGAGCTCATATGCTCCCGCATGAACAGTAAAATTAAAAAAAATTCGAAAAAAATTCAAAAAATTCTAAATTTTTTTTTGAGAGAAACATTGACAAAAGATCTAGTGCCATATTTACCTTATGCTATGGGTTACTAATGGCGCACTTTTAGATAATGCGCCACTGATGTGTTTATTTATGTGCGCCACTAAAGTGCAATATGGTGCGCCACTACTATGAATATCATGATTTTTTTTTTGCTTTTCTGATATTTGCACAGGTTACAAAATACATTACAACACAGAATATAAACAGCAGATTTATTGAATACAATAGAAGATTAGTCTCCGAATACAATTCATCATATTAGTCTTCGAATTCAAAATATCGAACAAAGTTAGAACATTACAAGTCTCGAGACCGCGAGTAGCGAGTTTGTCTTCACATTACAAGTCAATATCGACCATCTAAACTACCATCACACAGAAGAGAGATGTGGTCACGATGAGCATCATCACGATGAAACTGGTCTTCATCCGGTTCCTCCTCCGCTCCCTCCTCTCTCCCGCTAGATAGCGCGCATATCTAGCTTCCGCCTCCGCCCTAGTGGTGTACCCTTTGTAACTGTTACCGCTGAAACGATGAACCTGTCTCCGACACTCCTCCCAGTCGTCGTAGACTCCGGGAACCTTACCCTTGTACATGGCATACGACGGCATCTCTATGCGCTAGACAAACAAAACATTAGTAGCAATTCACAGACAATACATAAGCAATATATAAGTATGCAACAAAAGGATCGGAAGAGAAAAGCAACACATTAATAGAACGATTCATGATCCTACTAATAAATAGCATCGATTTATAAGTTGAACGACTGTCCAAACTAAAGAGACATACAAGTTCATTAAATTTTAATTACAATATGAGCTAATCGATATTTCAGAACTACATAGCATCATTACTTTCGACTAGACTCAGGGACCGGAGCGTGGATGAAGCCCCCGTCTTTCGTGATGGTCATGAAATCGCGATCGTTGTAAGCCTGCATTTGTAGCGTTGTTTCTATTTCACTGTTGGATGATTGATATTTGACGCAGGGGAACGTCGTTACATGGGTGAACACGTGCTTGCCGTACCTACAAATTGGCCTCCTGAAGGTGCCTCCAGATTTGGCGTAGCCGGGGAGAGAATCATAAAAAACTTTCTTGATATTTTTGTAGTCTTTCTTCGACTGACGGTCCAGTCGAAATACGTGGCCATGGAATATTTCGGGCTTAAGAGGATGAGTGTGCAATGTGTGTCACTGCACAAAACACGGAATGTTAGAAAAAAAAAGAACGATCAAAATCTAAGAAATCATATGTTACGGGGCGGTGAGGGGATGACTTACTCGGAAAAGTAAGGCACGAGGAAGTTATCCTTATCTGGGTTCGCCAGAATGACGCCTTGGAGGTATGAACTCGCGACTTGCCAGTCCCCAGCGCTGCCCAAGATCTTGGCATGCATGTAGAAGGGGTCGACTATCACGATGTCCGGGGTCTTGTCTCTAATAATCTGCATCTCCATACTGAGCGAAAATAGCCGAATGAAGGTGTAGTGCAGCGGATGAAGGTTAAACATAGCGAAGATGTCATCAAACCGCAGGACGATCATACCCCCGATGGTGCTATCGACAAAGCCCTTGCCCTCTGGCACCTTGGCCACGAAAACCGGGTATGCCACATCATTCTCAGAGAGACGCCGCTTCTCCAAAGAAAGAACACTGTCATGCAGACTCCGCATAGGACCGGTTGCAGCATTGAGCAGATTAGTCTGTAGCATGCATCGGCCTACCCGCCACATGCACCCTCCTCGAGATATCCTTAGGTGAAGGTGGCCCGTCCTGAGCACGGATCGTACTCGGTGCCGGCTGGCTCGCACCCTTGTTTTTCTTTCTTTTCCGTCCCTTCTTCTTCTTCTGCTGTAATGGGATCTTGTTCTGCTCAGAGACCACCTTCTTGAGTGTGTTGGGGCTGATAATATTTCGCACCTCGGCTATCTGAGGCTCGGTGAAGGCGGCAGCTGGAGGCATCTCCTGAGAACTGAACGCTAGACGACGCCTGTTGCAATTGGGTTTCTCCGAGGTACCAGCTAGATCGCGATCGTCTTTTGCAGGGTTGGGTTCTTGAGAAGGAGGCCCCAAGAATTCTTCTCCGTACCCATGTTCGTTGAAGTACTTATCGACGTTGGTAAATGTACCGTCGTCGTCGTCGTCCGGATCCTGTGCCATATGCATGTCCGGATCAGCTGGCGGCGGTAGCGTTGCGGCGGTCTTGCCATGGCTTGGCGCCGGCACGACTGGCGATGTTGTCTGTGGGATGGTGTCCCCCGCCCCCAAACGAATCTGGCTCTTCGGCCAAAGCAGGGGCTAGCTTATGCAGGCGCTGAGGCTCATCACATCATCTTCGTCGGCCCCAGGGGGTCGAAACGGAGGTAACAAGTCATCGCAGCCCCGCAGCACCCAAACCAGTTGAACCCTATACACGGTGGGTGGCATCGGATTACCGTGGAACACGCGGTTTCCCGGTTGAACGATTCTGGCCTTGGCGACATCAATCAACTCGCCGTCCATGAAGTGCAGGAGAGTGCATCGAACGTCGGCGGTGCCCTGCGAAAACATGTTGGGCGTCAGGGATGCCCAGTTAAAGGCAAGGAGATGAAGTCATCGGCCGAGAGGCTTAGTTACCGTGATGGCGTCGAGCTCGGCTAATGTCGAGGCACCGCCAACGGCGGGCGTGCAAGTGACGGAGGGGCCGCTTGCTGCCGAGGTGCCGGCCGGCGTATTCTTCCCACACCCGGGTGCATTAAGCTCCAATGCCGGCGCCGATGCCGGAGACACCAATGCCGCCTCCGCCGGAGACACCAATAGCGCCGCCGGCGCGTTGTGCGAGTTGCTGCCCGTGAAGCTGGGAATCGGGGGCGGCCCCTGTTGGCCGCCCCCAATCCATGCTTGCACCCCCTCAATCAAGGTAGGCACAATGGCGATGATCGTCGCTCCCAGTTGGTCTCGCACTTGCTCTTGGACTATCTCCGGAATCCGCGCCAATTTTGCCTTGAGTTCTTGAACCTCGCGCTCCTGGCTTTCCGAGCTGGTCTTTCTCTCCTTTCGCCAAGCGGTATAGTATTCCGACCATTTCGTGGACAAGCCTTTGTCGACCACACGACCAGCTGACGACGACTTACTGAACTTATCCTTGTGTTTCATTATGTTCAACACCCTATTTAAAGTGGTGTCCCAAGGGGAGCTCTAAGACGACCCCGCGCTACTGCTTTCAGTGTCCTGCGGAAGGAACGTGAACCATTTAGAAATTTGGCTTCATTAATTAGAATGCAACCATATGGAGCTAAGTACGCGGGGGTGTATCCCTTACCAGAACAAGCTCAAGCGCCTTGGTCTTCGGATCCGTGGTAAGCTCCTTTGTTACCTGGTCCATCTTGTACCAGGCCCTGACATAGTTCCTGGTCTGCTTGTCACGGTATTTATCGAAGAGGGGCAGTAGGCCTTGCTCGGCACGCTCCACGTCCTCCTTGTCCCATATAGGTTCCGCCACTCTGTAACCGTCGGGACCGAGTTTGTGGACCCCCTAAGTTCAAGTCCCGCATATCTTTCCCCCACTGACTTGATTCCGCAGATGCATTGCTCTCGCACTTGATCTTGAACTCCAGGTAGTCAGCTTCGCTGATCGAAGGATTTGTCTCCTTGATCTTCTCATAACTGTCACCTCTTAGAATCCTTCTCTTCACCGCGGCTCTCCAAGTAGCCAGGGCCGTGCTCATCTTCGTGAGGGCGGCACTGTTCACTTTATTCCCTGAGAGGCGTGTGTTTGCGAAGTCACCGGGGAACTTGTATCGTTCATGCAGCTTCGTGAAGAGGAGGTTGCGCAAATTCCCTCGGTCACCATGCCTTAGATTCTCGGTGTTGATCGAGCGGTGCTCCGGAGAATGCACCCGAGTTGTCCCGCGTACCCACTGACTAATTCTTTGGGCGCCGTTGGATGCCCACTAGAGGAAACTTCAGTAAATTCCTCCTTGACGGTGCCGAGCACGTTCGGGCGCCGGTCCTTCCGTTGCCTCTTCGGTTGGCTGCCATCTGTGTGTGCGCTGCCATCATCAGTGGTGGCATCCTCGGAGGCACCATCAGTGGTGTCATCCCCGACGCCACTAGGGGTTGTGTAGTCGGGATCGGTGTCTTCCACGGCGTCCTCATAGCGGTGAGGTTCTTCCTCCATCTCCTGGGACAGCTCCCAGAATGCCTTGCCCGAACCGCCGGCCTCATTGTTTTGGGCCATGTTCGCTCTAAATAGGAAAAAAAGTGTGGTCAAAAGGTTGGTTATTGTCAAGGAACAAGATCTCTAAGTTGACCAAATAACCTAACTCTCGAGGAATGTCGCCAAAAAGTTGGTTATTGTCAAGGAACAATTGAGAGATGTTTGTGATATTGCCTAGGTGTTTTGGGATGAAACCTGTTAGTGTGTTGTTGCTAAGGTCCAAGTCTACGTTCTCAAGGTAACCTAGTTCTTGAGGGATGTGTCCAGAAAGTTGGTTGCTGCAAAGATACAAGGCTGTGAGTTTGGTCAAATTGCCTATGTTGTTTGGGAAGGAACTAGTTAGTGTGTTGTAGCAAATAAACAACTTCTCTAAGTTCTCAAGATAACCTAGTTCTCGAGGGAGATGTGTCCAGAAAGTTGGTTGCTCTCAAGATCCAAGGTTGTGAGTTTGGTCAAATTTCCTAGGTAGTTTGGGATGGAACCTGTTAGTGTGTTGTAGCAAAGCCACAACTCCTCTAAGTTCTCAAGATAACCTAGTTGTCGAGGGATGTGTCCAGAAAGTTGGTTGATGTCAAGATACATGCTGATTAATTTTTGTTTCGGTTGAGAATCGGGCACCTTCTAGGTCAAGAAAATTGGGCATGACCTTTGCTAATTTTCTTGACCTAGGAGTGCCCCATTCTCAACCAAAACGTAAATTAATCAACATTTCAGGAGAAAGGGGTCATTTCAGAAGATCACAAGTAGTAGCAGCATCACAAGTTGACAAAATCACAAGTAGCAGCAGCATCACAAGTAGTACAGTAGCAGCAGCATCACAAGTAGTACAGCAGCAACAGTGAATACAACAGCAGCAGCATCACAAGTATAAACAAGAGAAGTGAGTAATAAATTTACTGCTAGTTACTGTTCAACCTTGCAGATGTAGTTAGAAGGAAAAGCTTGTAGATGATCCTACAAAACAAAAGAGGAGCAGTCAGTCCAGGAGGAAGGAGCTCAGATGAAGAGCTCTTGTACTTAGGAACAAACTAGGCCTAGCAGGAGGTACTTGGCAGCATGGAAACAACCCATTATGGGCACTGCACACGCCAGTTGGTGTCTCTGTAGTACTAGCAGTTTTGACTAGCAGCATGGAAACAGCCCATTATGGACACGGCACACTGGTCACCTTGATGGTCTCGGGTCGATGCAGATTTGCTTGAGGTTTAGGAAGAGGATGCGAGTTGCCGGTCGTCGTCGCGGTCAGCTGCAAAGGCACACAACAAAATATTTAGAGATCACAACAGTCACAATAATCAGGAAGCATACACATTCAACAGCAAGATCACATTGCAATATATTTGGATAAAAAGGATAGAGTGGATTGTTTATGTTTCGGTGGTGTAAATTGAGTAGATGAATATCTCCAAACTGACTATGCCCTGGTCCTTCCTCCCAAGATGCAGGACAGTAAGACCATTAGCTTGGTATGTTATTACTGACAGCAAGAACCGGTACTAACTAATTCCTTGGTCAAATTATCTTGGTAGCTTACAACATTATCCTGCTTGAGGTAATATATAAGGCTAGATGAGAAGACCAACACCAAAAGATTAGTTCGATCAACCATCAGAACATGAAGTACAAGTACTTGAGTTGCAGTTTAAGCAGGAGCCAGGATCAGGCTGAGTGTGCAAAGAGGTTGCATTACCATTATATATATCAAAAAGCTGTAAAGCACTGGAACATGGATTCAGTTACCGCAAGAAAGCACAAACAATTCAGTTCACCTAGGCATCGGTACATGATGACAACAAGAAAGCACAAATGATCGGCGACATGTTATATCTGAATAACATGATTCTTATGTTCAGTCAGGGAACATGTATAGATAGAATTTGGTAGGATTTTGGATGCAAAGTACTACCATTGCAAGATAACATTGGGCGAAGATTCAAACTGCATACAATTTGTAAACATTTGCCCTTGAGCACATCACACTCACACTCACACTCAAATGCTTCTTCTTTCCTTTTCCTGCTGCCAACAAACACCACACCACAAGCACATGCCATTAGTATTTTAGCTCAGCTGGACCAGGTCTAGGTACCAGAGACAACACCTGGTGAAGGTCTCAACCCTTTCTTGCCTTTCTTTGCCTCTAGGGTTGTGGTGGCCATCCAGCTAATTAATTCTCCAACTTCTTTTGATGAAAAATCCCCAACTTGCACAGTCAAAAAAAATCCCCAACTTGTTCTTGACTTGATTATGTTCATGCCCTACATTTTTCACTGCCCATTTCCAAAGTTCCAAGCATTCCATTTCATCCATAGGGGCCTGCCTACAAAAACTCTTCCACCACAGCAATGCGGAATGCAGGTACTCTGTGTGATCTAAAACGTCTTATATTAGTTTGTACATGGATGGAGTAGATTGGAATCTACACTCCTCTATTTCACAAAACAATACTACTGGTAGCAATAAATGGAGTGAGGGAAAAGAATGGTACTACTTGTACTGATAATCATTATCAGAGGGGCTGAGCGCTAGCTCGGATCCGTCTTACAAACGAATGCAGTGCAATGCAGGCATCTCTGGTTGCGGTGACAACCAGAATTACATATACTGTGGGAAGGAAGGATCATAACAGGCCCAATTGATTCTCTTGTTAGTTGCTAGTTTGCCTACGGAGTAACAATGTTGCAGGAGTAGGAGTAGTAGCAGTAAATTTGTGTATACACAAGGAACAGGGGAAGATCCTAATTCTAGCCATCATTAAGACAAGAAGAGGCGACGAATTTCTATTCATTCTGCTGCATCCTAGGTAGTAGTAGTAGTAAGCCTCCAAACCCTACCAAATTCTATCTAAACTCCAAATCCTCCTTTCACATGTAGTGCACTTGAGCACGCACGGGAAAACTCATGCGGACAGACGGTGAAAGAGGAAGGAGGGAGGAGGGGATGAGGGAAGAGGGAGGGAGGGAGGAGCGGTGGCTACCTGGTGCCTGTGGACTGGTCGGCGGCGTAGCTCAGGGCGGTGGCGTTGCTGGGCGGGGGCGGCTGCTCCAGGGACAGGGAGGGAGGCGCTGCTGTGCCGGAGGCGGGGGCCGCGGAGGGTTCGGCCGGCTGGGCGCGCCGGGCGGAGGGCCGGCAACGGCGGCTTGAACCCTAGGTCTCGCGCTCGGGAAGGGCTCCGGTGGTGGGCTCGGGGAGGAGGCAGTGCTCGCCTCTCTACGTTCGTTCGCTCACCTTTTGTGTTACGCGAGGGGGCAGTGGGGAGGGGGGCCCGAGGAGGCAGGGCGGCGGCGGTGGAGCGGGCGCGGGCGGACGGCGGCATGCTCCCGCGGGGGTCGTCAGGTTAGGTGTGGGGCGAGGTGGATCTGGCGAGGGAGGGAGAGAGGCCAGAGGGAGAGGGGAGCAAGTGGAGTGAGGGGAAGGTTAGCAATGGCGCACCTTCTAGGGGTGCGCCATAAACACGGTGATAGCAATGGCGCACCTTCCCCTGGTGCGCCATGACTAACTTTTTTTTGGATTTTTAGTTGCATCTAATAATTTTTTAGAAAATGACGATCAAATTTGAAAACATTTATGAATGTGAAAAAATATCATCAAATTTGAAAACATTTCTGAAAAAATATGAATATGAAAACATTTATGAATATGAAAAAATATCATCAAATTTGTTATTTGAAAATATTTTTTTGGATTTTTAGTTGCATCTAATAATGTTTTAGAAAACATTTATGAATATGAAAAAAAATCATCAAATTTGAAAAAAATATTCATGAATTCAAAAAGTGCCCATTTCCATATGTCGAAATACAATCAAGAAATAAAGGCTACAATTTAAATACAATCGATTTTAGCTATCTTTTCACAATCTTCTTGCCCTTCTTTTTCGCAAATGGAGTTCTTCTCTTGAACGGACGTCCTTTAGGTAGGCTAGTCCTGCTTCTTCTTGTGGTGTATGGTACTTCACCGTCGTCGTCATGTTCCATCTTTAGGTCGCCGTACTTGTCGAAGTCTTGCTCATTGGCGACTCCATCCATTCCAATGATCTTCCTTTTTCCTCTCCTCACGACAACACGACTGGGCTTTGACGGGTCGGTAATGAAGAAGCATTGGTCCACTTGGGAAGCCAGTACCCATGGCTCATTTTTCACGGTGACGTTTGCGCCCGCGGTCTTGGATTTGGCTTCGGGTATAACCATGGTGGTGAAATACCGGTCTTCTTTTAGGACGCTCTTGGCCCATCTGACATGGAATATCGGGACCTTCTCTCCAACGTAGCTCAGCTCCCAGATCTCCTCGATCCTTCCATAGTATCTGTCCTTGTCGTTACCGGTGTAGGATTCCATCGTTACCCCGGAATTCTGATAATCATCGCTCTTCATGTCCTTTTCCTCGGTGTAGAATGTGTAGCTGTTGATATCGTACGCCTCATAAGTCATCAGGTTGTGCTCGGCGCCCTTTGACAAGGCGAATATGAGTTTTTCTTCCGCAGAAGAATCCACATGTAAAGGGTACGACAGAAGCTTCTCCTTGAACCAACGCGTGAAACATGAGTTGTGCTCTTTCATTATATCTCCGTCTGTCCTCTGTTGGCCTCGGTCATTGTACGTCTTCTCAATAAAGGTTTTGTGCTCTACCACCTAAGGATCGACCACGTCTATGTGTTGTAGCGCGACTAGGTTTGCTCTTTCAAAGTCGGCGAGTCGACCCTTGAAGTCTACATGCATTTCGCGGTGACCCCATCCAGCGAGCCTGCCGAGGTGCCTGTTGACGGGCAGACCAACAAGGTTCTTGATGCCTAGATAATTCGTGCAGTTGGAGATGCACTCTTCGGTCAGAAAGACCTTGGCTATGCTTCCCTCTAGACGTGACATGTTGCGAACGTATTCTTTGATGACACCATTCATCCTTTCGAATGGCATCATGCTGTGCAGGAACGTCGGCCCGAGTTGGATGATATCCTCCACGATATGGACTAGCAGATGCACCATAACATCATAGAATGCGAGCGGGAAGTACATCTCAAGCTCGCATAGTATCACCACGATCTCTTCCTGTAGCCTTCTGAGTTGCCTCACGCCAACCGACTTCCGAGAGATGACGTCGAAAAAGTTGCATAGGCCAAATAGCATTTCACGGACGCAGCGCCCATGATCCCATGGATTGCTGGCGGAAGTATCTGCGTCATCAAGACGTGACGGTCGTTAGACTTCATCCCGCTGAACTTCTGCTTCGCTGAGTCTAGGTATCTGCTTATCTTCCCCGCGTAACCGTAAGAAAGTTTTACCCCTATGAGGCAGGTGAAAAACTGCTCGATCTCCTCCTGACTTAGAGTGAAGCACGCGGGAGGGCAGTCATTTCCCATCTTCTTGGCCTTTTTGCCTTTGCGATGACTTTCCGTGTCCTTCGCCTCATCATCATCATCATCATCATCATCATCATCATCATTAGCGTGAAGCTCCTCCCTGATGCCCATTGATTTCAAGTCTGCCCTTGCTTTCGGCCCATCTTTGGTCCCCTCTGGCATGTTGAGCAGGGTACCAAGCAGACTCTCGCACACGTTCTTCGTGATATGAATGACATCAAGGCTGTGAGGCACAGGGAGGATCTTCCAGTACGGCAAGTCCCAGAAAACAAACCTCCTTTTCCATACCTTCAGCAGCGGCTCTGGCGCCTTTCGCTTCTTTCCCGACGGTGGGCACTCTTTCCAATTTTTCAACAGCTCGTCTATTTCCTCGCCGCTCCTCGTACGCGGGCGTCTTCGGGGTTCGGTTTCACCATCGAACATATCCTTGTGTTTTCTCCATGAGTCATCATCGCTAAGCCACCTTCGATGTCCCATGAACACGGTTTTCGAAGACCCGGGATCTCTATCTAGCTGGTGATACGTTGTGTCATTCATGCACCTAACGCATACAGAAAATCCGTGGACCACCTGCCCCGCGACATATCCGTAACCGAGATAGTCGTGCACCGTCGTGAGCAGTGCGGCTCTCATAGGGAAATATTCTTTCTCTGCGGTGTCCCACGTATTAGCTGGCGTTTTCCACAGCGTGTCTAGCTCCTCTTTCAGTAGCCCTAGATACAGATTGATGTCGTTCCCTGGTTGTTTCGGCCCTTCAATTAGCATACTCATGTGAATGTACTTCCTCTTCATGCACAACCAGGGGAGAAGGTTGTACATCCACACAAACACATGCCAGGTGCTATGTGTGCTTCTCTGGCTGCCAACGGATTGACTCCATCGGTGCTCGTGCCCAGCACGATGTTCCTTGGATCGTCCCCAAATTCTGGGTGTTTGAAGTTCAACGCTTGCCACTGGCTCGCATCCTTAGGGTGACTCAGCATCTTGTCTTTTTTATTTATCTCCGGATCATTTCCGTCATCTTCTCGCTTCTTCTCCTCCCTATCCGCGTGCCAACGCAGGAGCTTTGCTACCTTAGGGTCCACGAAATACCGTTGCAGACGAGGAGTGATCAGAAAGTACCACACCACTTTTCGAGGAGCTCTTCCTCTTCTTGTATCGAGTGACGCCGCACACTGGACATATGATAGACTCCGCGTGCTCGTCCTGATAAATGATGCAATTGTTCATGCACACATGGTATTTCACGTGCGGTAAATCCAGAGGACACACGATTTTCTTCGCCTCCTCGAAACTGGTCGGGCACTTGTTCCCCTTGGGAAGACGTTCGTGCCAGAATGACATCTTCTCGTCGAAGCATGCCTCGGTCATTTTGTGTTTTACCTTCATCTCCAGAGCCATGAGCGTTACTTTCAGGCGGGTATCCTCGGGCCTGCATCCTTCATACAATGGAGTAACTGCGTCTATCTCTAGTTGATCCAGCTTGGCTTTCTCTCGGGCGGCAGCTCTTGTGTTATCCGTCTGCTTGAGAAGCAGCTCTTGAATATGAGGGTCCTGCACCCAGCCCATCGATGGTCCATCGCTTCATCTTCATGATCATGCCCTTCGTCTTGATCTTCCTCAACATCATGTCCGGCATCTTCTACATGATGACTGTGTACTGCATCTACTTCGTGACCATGTCCTGGAGATTCTTCGTCTTCTCGCCCGCCCTCGCCGCGGTTGTCTTGCTGCCCTTCCTTATTTCTTGCCCGCCCCCATGGACGACTTCATAATCATCTTTATCACCTTGCTACCGATAGCCATCCATGAAACCACGCACGAGCAGGTGGTCCCGCACCTGTCTGGAATCCGGGTCCATAAGGCTCATCAGCTTACATCTTCGACACGAACATCTTATCTCCATCTCATTCTTTTGAAGCATCTCGGCCTTCGCGGAGCTCAAAAACCTATTCACGATGCATTCGGTCATCGTGCGGACCATGGTCGCCTGCGGGGTAGAGCAAAACGATATTTTAGAATCAAAAAAATTTGGCATGACTTTGCCTAAAAATAGGACCAAAAAGAATGCATAGTGCCAAATTCTCGCCGAAACAGAAATGAATCAACATTGCGGCAAAATATTGGCAACTATCGCATTTCAAATACCGGTACCCGCAAACACAAACATATGCAACACCACAAACATACGTAGATATAGGCCATAAAAAGTGTGCACGTTGTTGGAGGGAGAAAAAAGAAGATCTAGAACATAAAAAAGCTTTTTCCTTAGTTACCTATCAAAAAAAAGGAAATTTAACCACTTAATTTGGGTGAATCTATGGTGCAAATGAGGTGAGGAGGAGGAGGCAGCCGAGACCAAGCTTGGAGGAGGAGGCGGAGAGAATGAAGTGGGGAAAGTGAGTGTGGTAGGTGGCTGTCCAAAATATCTAGCTGCTCTCAGGTTACCAATGGTGCACCACCTAAGAGTGCGCCATTAGCAACCCTGGTTACTAATGGCGCACGTGATGTGGTGCGCCATTACTAGTTTTGGAAAAAAATAAAAAAAAATTGTTAGTAGTGGCGCACCGTTGTTGTGGTGCGCCATTACTAGTTAAAACTAGTAATGGCGCACTGTCCTCAGGTGCGTCATTACTAGTTTTGAAAAGAAAGTAAAAAAAATTGTTAGTAGTGGCGCACAGAGGGGGTGGTGCGCCATTACTAGTTTTGGAAAAAAAAAATTGTTAGTAGTGGCGTACCGTGTGTGGTGCGCCATTAGTGATATGGACACTAATGACGTACCTATATATGGTGCGCCACTGCTATATAGGAGTGGCGCACCACATACTTGGTGTCATTAATGTCCATATTAGCTATAGCCTTTTTTCTATTAGTGCAATTTTTTTTTAGATTCAGCAACTGCATTAACTGAAGCTGGGATAAAACCGTTCATTTTCCACCGCGTTCTTATTGGACTAGACAACATAAGTGGAAATAGCCTTTGATCCAAACAATGTAAGGGCTACGTATCACCCGTGCTTGATTCCTAATACAGCTTGGCGCCATTGGGCCGGCCAAAGAAAGTAGTTGCGAATGATTTTTTTCTGTGGTTTTTTATCGGTTTACTTGATGATTTCAGTGGTTTTCAATGATTTTTCGTTTTCAATTTTTTTCTGTTTTGACCGATTTTCATCCTTTTTCTGTTTCTCTTTATTTTTTATTGTTCTTCAACACATGTATAATTTTCATACACATTGAACATTTTCCGTCTATGGTAGAAACATTTTTCTAGACTTTTATCAAATACATGATCAATATTTTTTCAAATTTATGTTTTTTATGACTACTTTTTTCGTACACCTTATATATTTTTCTTATTCATAAATGTATTCATATATTTTAGAAATTTCTCAAATGCATGATTAATATAATTTTTTCAAAGACATGCTTTGAGATTTTAATCGAATAGTAGTTAAAAAATTTACCAAAAAAATAAAAAATTTCTTAGATGATACAATATTTTTTCAAAACTAAGTAAATATTTGTTACACTGTATCACCATTCTTTTAAATGTCAAGGACATATTTTGAAATGTGTAACTAATATTTTTAATGGTACAAAATAGTTTTTACATTTTATAAACTTTTAATAAAAATGCTTCATTTATTTTTTGACATGCATGAAATTTTTTAAATGTCACAAACCATTTTTAAGGCTACACACATTTCTTAAATTTACAGTTACAGAAATTTTAAACTGCATTAATATTTTTCATTTTCATGGTTTTGAATTATTTTTAAATAAATTAATTTTGGAAATTTTTGTACTTGTAGTTTTTGTAAAGATAACCATATGTAAAAAGGCAAAAAAATCACGAATAAATGAAGACATAAACGAAAAATTTACTAGCTAGAAAGTTGGACCGGCCCAATAGTAGCGGTTGGCAGGCCACTCCTTTAGGCTAGACCTGGTTTGGTCCCACATGAAGCAATACATAACTGCGCCCTCCAAACATGACAACCCCCATCTTCCCTCACATTTTTCCTTTTCGACTCTAGATAATGGGCTAAAGGCAAAGCGCCAACTGGACCGAGCAATATTGAAGCGACGTATTTGTTAGCTGGGAAATTTATTGAATTATAAGAAATACTTGAATAGGGGTTGGCAACGGTCTTATGTTAAGATTAACTCCAGTTGGATTAGGCGATACAATATGTTTTAGCTTCGAATATATTAGAGGCTAACATGTGCTTCACCACGTTGTTCTTCACTCATGGAACTAACTCTTTTTTTAACCCACGGGTTATTGCAGTCTTTTGTTCCGATTTAGTTTTATCTTCTTTGGCTTGTGTTTATCCCAATAGGTAGGTTGGTCCGACAGAAAGTCGGTCAAGAAAGACTATTGTCGGCCAACCTTGTCTGTTGGGGAAATTCCACACGAGAAAACCCTTCCCCAATCGACTGCTTGCCGGCTATGGAGTATCTTTCCCGACCAACATTTTGTTTGTCCTGTTATGGGCCTTTCCCCACCAACAGTCCATTAGGGCTGCCATGGGCCTTTCCCAAACAACCATCGGACGGGTATTCTTTCCGACCGACAATCCATTGGTGTCACCATGGGCATATCCCAATTGACTATCGGACATGGTATTCTTTCCCGGTCAACATTCTGTTGGCCCTAGCATTAGCCTTTGTCAGCGGAACTTATGAAATAAGCACTGAGTTTACAATGAACTTATACTATGCAAGTTCATATGTGTGTCTAATATAAATGGTTTGGTAATCTAATTGTCGTAATGTAGAATATGAGATATGTTGGTTCCTGGTCATTTTTCATGGATGGCGTCATTCATGGAACTCTGTGAATCCCAAATGTATTCATTACTATGTAGTGCCTGGTTCTAAATAACAACGTGAGAGAAATCATGCCTATGTTATGTCACTGTTACTTCTCCATGTATTCCTCTTAGGACCTATAACTCGAAGTCATGGTAGTGTTGGTACTTTAGGCCATGTTTGTTTCAGATTTCTTTTGATTCGAATAATGTGTGAATTCACTTCAGTGCAAATGCTTAATCGTGGTGATATAATAGCCAGTTTATTTCAGTTTTGATTGCATTTGAATCACATGTAGAATCGCTTAAGTGGTAAAGTTGATTCGTCATCGAAGTACACTTTGAGGTGCTTCTACGAATTGCACTAAAAATGTTCTGAATCCAGACTCTGGTTCACTGGCAAAGCTGATTTGAAATAGTTGTTTGTTTCAGGTTCCAAGTTCAGTTTCACTGGGAAAGCTGATTTGAAATAGTCATTTGTTTCAGATTCCAGGTTTAGATTCACTTGCAAATCTGAATCTGATTCCTGAAGCTCAAACAAACAGGGCCATAGTGTGTGCCAAATCAAGTTCTTTCGATTGCACTATGTTGCACGTGGCGGCTTTCGGTCTCATACATTTGCTTTGTTTGTCTTATGACACCAAAGTGTTCTGAAGTGAAGTTGCTCAAAATTGCAACCTTATTTGTTGTCTCCATTTTTTTACTGGGATCCGGTCAATTAATTTTAGTTGCATAGTGATAAAATATATATCATTATCATCATTTATTAAAATCAGAATTAAAAATTTTGCGGCAAAAGCTTGTCCAAGCAACTATTCATGAGTTACTTGACACAACCTTGGGATTTGGGTCAGTATTTTAATTAAATGTTGAATAAGACGCCCCACTCTACTTGTTACCATGGTCCATGGCTCGCCGGCGCCGGCCAGTGGGGGGCGAAGAAGAATGCTTGACCATCTTCGAGTCGTAACACTTCATACGTGTGGAAAAACAATGGCCACGCGCACAACGAATTGTGCGATAAACTGATGACTTATCCCACTCCCTCTCTCTCTCTCTCTCTCTCTCTCTCTCTCTCTCTCTCTCTCTCTCTCTCTCTCTCTCTCTCTCTCTCTCTCTCTCTCTCTCTCATCTCTTTTTCCTCCCAGGCCCACCCACGCGCATGCCTCCAGATCGCCCACTGTCATCTATTTTTCCTCTCATCTCTCTTGTCTTCTAACTGTTGGGTGGGGGCACGGCTGGGAAAATTTCCCCATGCCAAAAATTTCGCCGGCCCGACCCCAAGCGGCTGAAAAAATGGCTTCTGGAGGAGCAAACGAGTGGAGATGCTGTAGCGCTTCATACATGTGAAAAGAAATGGTCACATGCACAACGAATTGTGTGACGAACTGATGACTTCGCAGCATGCAGCGTACGCGGGCTTGGCATGCCGTGTGTAATTAACCAGACCAGTGAATGCCGGACGTGCAGAAGACGAGCTGACCAACGACTCCAACCGTCGACTTGTGTCTGCCTAATTTACTCCGACCGACCATTCATTGTATAAATCAAGGGTTCATGGTCGCCAAGCTGTGCACCCCATATGTATGATACGAACGAGACCAACCACAGCATGAGTCCCACAGCCATTAATCTGCTTCTTCTCATACTTGCCATAGCCGCCCACACTACCTTCCATGGCCGGCCGCAGGTGAGTAGACCTCTACATCTACTGGAGTTGAAGCCATGCATCACCATGGGGGCGGGGCGTCTTGCCTTGTGGAAGCGAGCTGATGATTTCCACGACGCGCCGCCGGCGACCCCACGAGCTCATGTCGTCCCTGGTTTTCTCGACTCTTTCGACAACCTGAGATATCATAATAATAACCTCTCCACCATACTGTTTTCCGGTAGGGTGCTTCCTCTGTTTGGCAACCTCTCCAAGCTGCACTACCTTCGCCTCTCGCAACAGAGAAACGACGACTACCTCCCGTATCCATATGGACATCGTGGTCCGCACATAGACTCCACAGAAGATGTGTCATGGTCAACACGCTTGAGTCTGCTGCGGCTCCTCCACATGATACGACTCAACTAGCTAGACTTTGACGTGGAGTGGAAGACCATCTTTCACCACAAACTGGCAAACCGTACTCAACCACACATGTATTTGATATATCACGCACCAAGTAGAATATGTATGTTATTAGAGATTAAAGAGCCAGGGAGAATTCAGAGGATTATCTGTGTATGTACGTGGATATTGTTGGAATATTAGGAAAGTTCATGATTAATTCTAGTAAATAATTCATGACCAAAACAGAAAAGTAGCATCTAACAATCAAGCATACTAGAAGAATAAGATCATGACGGGTGTACGGTTCGTTAGTAACCGTAGTTGCTTCTAGATCGACGTTGGATGACGATGTTGGTGACGACCTGATGTAGATGGCGTTGAAGACAAAGATGAGTAGCGCCGCCTGAATTGGGCGGAAGATGACTCATGGTGATAAACTTGAGCAGTCACGCAGAGCGCTTCCTAAAAACCTAATTCGTCCTTTCCCGGTGCAGGATCGCAAGGACGAACGGTTCCGATGACATTCTCTGCCATGCACCGATCCACACCGGCGTTTGGTATGGAGTAGACTAGGATGACAATGCAAGCTCCGAGATGAGGCAAAACTCTAGGGCTCACAACCGCTCGAGTTAGATCGATTTGGAGCCTAGCCCAGCCGAGAGTCTTGTATGGGGCTCGTTTGTAGAGAGCAACTAGTTAACGAGCGCAACTTCGAGAGCCTCACAATGATCATCGTCACTTGGCGCGCTCTCAGCCATCCGCCACGTGTCGCATTCTGGGCGTTCCCTCTGGATATTATTTTTTTCTCACGCGTTTTTGGTTTTTTAAACGCTTTTTTGGCTTTTTTCGATGTTTCTGTTTTTCACCGGTCTTCCTTAACTTTTGGATGGAGTCGATGCCAGGCCAGTGACGTGGTCCGAAAATCTGCTCCTGGATGGCGCCACGTCCCTGATCGCGTGCGGCTGCCGTCATAGGGTACAAATCAAGCATTGTTGCGGTGGCAGTGGCTAAGGTATTGGAGGAGAGGGGCAGCGGCTAGGGTTCCACGTGGTAGCCTCTATAGGAGCGAGTTGGGCAGCGACTAGGATATGGATGTGTTTTTTCATGAAGCTCGTTCATCACGTTAAGTCCTTCATTTTCGACTGACCAAGAAATCTCGTTGATCTCAACCATTCTTTTTTTGTATCCAACTAAATCGGATAGATGCATATGTATTTCAGAATCTTTTTAAAGTACAATTCAAGTTCTGATGCAAAACCGCAAGTTAAACTGAATTTTACACGCATTTTCACACCTAACCTAATACTTTTTGTTCCAACTCTGCTACGTCTCACGCTCACATTGTGCAAACATTTTTGTATACACTACCGGATTCGCCACCTATGCCGACGGCCCAGGGCCGTCGGCATAGACCATTTCCCGTCGGCATACATCTATGCCTACGGTTGCCGTCGGCATAGCCCCATCGGCATAGATCACGTCAGCGTAGTCTTGTCAGACCGTCGGCATAGGGGCCTACGCTAACGACTCCCGTTCGGCCGTAGGCATAGTTTAGCCGTCGGCAGTGTTTTTTGCCTGACGGCAACGGACGACGCCGTCAAAAGCGCTGACAAATCACGGGACGCCGTGTGGCAGAGGTATGCCGACGGCCGAGCCGTCGGCATAGACGAAAATCTATGCCGACGGCTTTGCCGTAGTCATAGCCCTGCCACATGGCAGGCCCTGGGAAGCCTGGGCACATCTATGCCGACGGCTGTGCCGTCGGCATAGATCTGTTTTTTTTTTCTGTTTTCTCTTTTTCAATTCATTTTGACAGCAGAAAATATGGGGATTATGCAGAAATATAACAGTTCATCATCTAAACATACTCAAGTTCATTATCATTATTTAAACATACTCAAGTTCATCATCTAAAGATCATCACCGGCGAAAGTTCATGAACATAAGTAGTGCAAGACATGGAACATCATTTCAAAGCAAAAACTAACAAGTAGGAACATGAAAGGTATGGCACGACAGCCACATGCACGGGTATCATCATCGACATCAAGCAAGACCACCGTCGCCAAAACCACCACCGCCAAGACCACCTCCGCCAGAACCACCACCGCCAAGACCACCTCCGCCAGAACCACCACCGCCAAGACCACCTCCGCCAAAACCGCCACCGCGACCACCATCACTCTGCCAGACCGGAGTGACTGGGGTCGACGAAGCAGGAGTCGAGCCACCGGTCCCCTACATGTTAGAGAGAAGATTCTAACGGTAAATATGATATGATAGTGTTGAATGAACGAGAACTAGTTTGTCAGTAGTTAGGAAAATGTACTAACCGGACTATCACTGCCTAGTGCCACCCATTCATTGAACGTGGGCACATGTGGGGGTTCTCCCGCAGGTGGTGGTGGGGGTCCCATTTGTGGTGGATCCATGCGGTTACTCCAAGACACCAACATAGCCTGGATGTTTTAGTTAAACAAGCAAACTAGAAGGTCAGAAGGAATGAAAGTGCAAAAATTTAGCTTGGTTTTAAGAGGGCAAAACTAACCGTCATCATCTGACGGTTGTAATCATCGTTTGCCTTCACTCGTTGCAAGTACTCCCGCACCTCGAGATTCCTATGCTCGACAAAGGCCTTATATGCCTACATAATTTAGGTTGTTTCTAAGTGAGCAATGCTGAAAATGAACTGAGAATGTTAGAGAGAAAGAAGATAAAGGGGAAGTACTTACAACATGCTGGCGGGCTAAGGGAGACTGCGAACGCCCCATACTCTCTAACGGGCTCGGGTTGGTAGCCCGAAGCTGTGTGTATGAGACCGAAGGAGTGATCAAGCCATCGAAACACGGATACTGGCCATGGGGCTTCCCCTGGATGGCCACCACCGCCGTGTCGTCGATCTGAGATTGGGCGACCTCAGGAACAGGAACATCCGGATGCAACTTCTGGAAGTGATGATTGTAAGACTCCATGTGCTCCTCGGTCTTGCCGTAGTACTGGCTCTCGCTGTCCTTGCGATCACTCCGCTCACGGGTCAGCTTCCACGACTCAATGTCTGAGAGCGGCCTCTTCAACTTGTCCTCCTGCAACGTCAAACAGAAGTTAGCCATACATAAGAACATGACGGAAAGAAGAACAAAAATGCATCATGCATATAGATATGCCTTCATGGCCTTGAAGCCCCAGTGGTTCCTGTTTCCTTGGCCGTGTGTCCCGTCTTTTCCACGGTTAACCCGGGCCTTTCTGCTCTTGGCAGCAAACTCTGCATCGTCGCCGAGCCACCTATCCACCAAACTCGCCCATCCGTCATCCCTTCCATAGCACCAACGAGGAACAACCTATGCAAATTTTGGAAGCATGACATGTGAGCACGAAACATATAGTTGACTTCTTGAAACAATGAGAAGTTAGTAATAGTTACCTTCATGAACTGCTCCCTGCTCAAGGTAAGTCGTTGCCTCTGCGCTTGAGTTTTGGTCATCTTTTGATGAAGGTAGATGTGGTAGTACTACGAGACGGCAACCCAGCGCACCTCGTACTGCAACTGACGAGCTTTCTTCTTTGCAGCCGCAAGCAAGACCACGTCGGCTCTGGCCTTGTGCTCGTCAAGAACTCTATAGAGTTGCTGCAATCATGCATAAACCAGAAGCAAACAAGGCATTAGTTGAGTGATTCAATGTTAAACTATGAACAAAACTGAAGACAAGTGATTCAAAAGAGAACTTACCCAAAATTTGGTGATCACGGCCTTAGCGGTCGTCCCATACTCCGCGTGGCTGTAAGCCTCGTAGTGGGCCCAGCTCGTGGCCAAAACCCGCAGCTGCGGGTCCCTGTCTGGCCGCGGGTAGAATAGGTCCGGCCAAAACTCCTTCAACAGGACAGTGATAAGGCCGTTCGGTTTATGGCCCTTTCCATGAAGGATCCAGTTCCTGCAAAAAAAAATCAAAGGATTGCCATGTGTACAATAAGAAAATGTTGTCATGTGTTGAAAATATGATTGAGAGGCACTTACTATGTCCCCGCAGGTTCAATGAGCCACTTGTGCGCGTCGATAGAAGGTGGTGTAGGTACTCCGACAGTACCACGCAGCCACCCCTGCGGAGCACCCGGTGGCAAGTCACCCCACAACTCGGGGTCAACCTCCCCTCCACCACCCTCCTTGCCCTCCTCCACCTCACCCTCCTACTCCTAACCCTCCTCCTCCTCGCCATCAGGAACATACTCCTCCTCCTCAGACTCAGAAGCTGCCTCAGTATAGGAGGGCATCGAAGAAGACCCTCCTATTTCGGACACGGCCCGGAGTTTTTTGCCCCAGCTGCCTCTCCCCCCACCTCCTCCTCCTCTAGGGGCTCTCCCCCACCCCCTCCTCCTCTAGGGTCTCCTCCCCCGACCCCTCCACCTCCCTGTGAGGTGTCATCCTCGCGAAGTCGGGAGGGAACCTTGTGGGCTCGTCCACTCCGAGTAAGTCTTTTGGATTTACTGAGGAAACTGACGCCGCTGAACTTGCCCATGATTAGCACACCTGCATTGAGAAGAGAATAAACAATTAGTAAGGATATCAAATAAACAAGCATACAGGAAAGACATTAATAACAGAAGAGCACATTAAGCATACAGGAAAGAACATTAATAACAAAAGAGCACATTAAGCATACTATTGTAATGATCATTAAAAGAACTTACATTTTCTAGAACCCATACGAATCATCACTATTGTAATCAATTTGTCGACCGGTCTCATCATCACTATCACGCATATCTTCTTCGTTGTCTGACGGAGGTGGAAGCTCTTCCTCATCGTCAACGTCTTCATTTAACTTTTCAAGCATAATTATGTCTCTTTGATTCACAACTACCTCACCATCAATCCGTGCGTCGTCGTCGTTTGGGTCCAGGTCAACATAACCCAGGTCATCATCCTCCTTGTTTCGGACCACATCATCATGTTCCTCTTGAAAGAACACTCCCTCGTATGTCATGGGGTTTTGTTGGGGAACGTAGTAATTTCAAAAAATTTCCTACGATCACGCAAGACCATGGTGATGGCATAGCAACGAGAGGGAGAGGTCCGCCCACGCACTCGTGAGACCGAAAGCGGAAGCGTTATAACAACGCTGTTGATGTAGTCGACGTCTCCACGATCCGACCGATCCAAGCACCGAACGACGGCACCTCCGAAGTTACGCACGCTCAGCTCGATGACGATCCCGGACTCCGATCCAGCAAAGTGTCGGGATGAGTTCCACAAGACGACGGCGTGGCAGGACGATGTTGATGCTCCACCGACGCAGGGCTTCGCCTAAGCTCCGCGACGATATGACTTCTCCCGCGCAGGCTTCGCCTAAGCTCCGTGACGATATGACCGAAGTGGAATATGGTGGAAGGGGCACCGACACGGCTAAGGAAAGATCCGAGATCAACTTGTGTATTGGGGTGCCCCCTGCCCCAGATATAAAGGAGACAAGGGGAGGTGGCCGCCCAAGGGGAGGCGCACCAAGGAGGAGTCCTACTCCCACGGGAGTAGGACTCCCCCTCTCCTAGTTGGAGTAGGATTGGGGAGGGAAAGAGGGAAGGCGCGCCCCCTCTCCTTGTCCTATTCGACTGGAAGGGGAGGGGGCGCAGCCCACCTGGCCGGCCCTTCTCCTTCTCCCTTGAGGCCCATGAAGGCCCATATACCCCCGGGGTTCCGTAACCCCGGTGTTCGGTAACATCCTGTTTTCACTCGGAACCATTCGAAGTCCAAACATAGGCTTCCAATATATCAATCTTTATGTCTCGACCATTTCGAGACTCCTCGTCATGTCCGTGATCACATCCGGACTCAACAACCTTCGTGCATCAATACTTATAAACTCATTATGAACTGTCATCGAACGTTAAGCGTGCGGACCCTACGGGTTCGAGAACTATGTAGACATGACCTAGAACCATTCTCGGTCAATAACCAATAGCGGAACCTGGATGCCCATATTGGTTCCTACATATTCTCGAAGATCTTTATCGGTCAAACCGCATAACGACATACGTTGTTCCTTTGTCATCGGTATGTTACTTACCCGAGATTCGATCGTCGGTATCCAATACCTAGTTCAATCTCGTTACCGTAAGTCTCTTTACTCGTTCCGTAATACATCATCTCACAACTAACTCATTAGTTGTAATGCTTGCAAGGCTTAAGTGATGTGCATTACCGAGAAGGCTCGAGATACCTCTCCGACAATCGGAGTGACAAAACCTAATCTCAAATACGCCAACCCAACAAGTACCTTTGGAGACACCTGTAGTACTCCTTTATAATCACCCGATACGCGTTGTGACGTTTGGTAGTACCAAGTGTTCCTCCGTAAACGGAGTTGCATAATCTCATAGTTACAGGAACATGTATGGGTCATGAAGAAAGCATTAACATACTAAACGATCAAGTGTTAAGCTAACGGAATGGGTCATGTCAATCAGATCATTCAACTAATGATGTGACCTTGTTAATCAAATAACAACTCCTTGTTCATGGTTAGGAAACATAACCATCTTTGATTAACAAGCTAGTCAAGTAGAGGCATACTAGTGACATACTGTTTGTCTATATATTCACACATGTATTATGTTTCCGGTTAATACAATTCTAGCATGAATAATAAACATTTATCATGATATAAGGAAATAAATAATAACTTTATTATTGCCTCTAGGGCATATTTCCTTCAGTCTCCCACTTGCACTAGAGTCAATAATCTAGATTACAAAGTAATGATCCTTACACCCATGGAGTCTTGGTGTTGATCATGTTTTGCTCGTGGAAGAGGCTTAGTCAACGGGTCTGCAACATTCAGATCCGTATGTATTTTGCAAATCTCTATGTCTCCCACTTGGACTTGGTCCCGAATGGAATTGAAGCGTATCTTGATGTGCTTGGTCCTCTTGTGAAATCTGGATTCCTTTGCCAAGGCAATTGCACCAAGATTGTCACGAAGATCTTCATCGGTCCCGATGCACTAGGTATGACACCTAGATCGAAATGAACTCTTTCATCCAGACTCCTTCATTCGCTGCTTCAAGCAGCTATGTACTCCGCTTCACATGTAGATCCCGCCACGACGCTTTGTTTAGAACTGCACCAACCGAAAGCTCCACCGCTTAATAAAAACACGATCCGGTTTGCGATTTAGAATCGTCCGGATCAGTGTCAAAGCTTGCATCGACGTAACCATTTACGACTAGCTCTTTGTCACCTCCATATACGAGAAACATATCCTTAGTCCTTTTCGGTATTTCAGATGTTCTTGACCGCTGTCCAAATGATCCACTCTGGATTACTTTGGTACCTTCCTGCCAAGCTTACAACTAAGCATACGTCAGTCGGTACACAGCATTGCATACATGATAGAGCCTATGGCTGAAGCATAGGAACATCTTTCATTTCTCTCTATCTTCTCATTGTGGTCGGGCATTGAGTCGACTCAATCTTACACCTTGTAACACGGTAAAAACCTTTCTTTGCTCGATCCATTTTGAACTTTTTCAAAACTTTATCAAGGTATGTGCTTTGTGAAAGTCCAATCAAGCGTCTTGATCTATCTCTATAGATCTTGATGCCCAATATGTAAGCAGCTTCACCGAGGTCTTTCATTGAAAACTTTTATTCAAGTATCCTTTATGCTATCCAGAAATTCTATATCATTTCCAATCAATAATATGTCGTCCACATATAATATTAGAAATGCTACTGAGCTCCCACTCACTTTCTTGTAAATACAGGCTTCTCCAAAAGTCTCAGACAAACCCATATGCTTTGATCACATTATCAAAGCGCTTATTCCAACTCCGAGAGGCTTGCACTGACCATAAATTGATCATTGGAGCTTGCACACTTTGTTAGCACCTTTTGGATCGACAAAACCTTCTGGTTGCATCATATACAACTCTTCTTCTAGAAATCCATTCAAGAATGCAGTTTTACATCCATTTGCCAAATTTCATAATCATAAAATCGGCAATTGCTAACATGATTCGGACAGACTTAAGCATCGCTACGGGTGAGAAAGTCTCATCGTAGTCAACTCCTTGAACTTGTCGAAAACCTTTTGCAACAAGTCGAGCTTTGTAGATAGTTATATTACCATCGGCGTCAGTCTTCTTCTTAAAGATCCATTTATTTTCAATGGCTTGCCGATCATCGGGCAAGTCAACCAAAGTCCATACTTTGTTCTCATACATGGATCCCATCTCAGATTTCATGGCTTCCAGCCATTTTATGGAATCTGGGCTCACCATCGCTTCTTCATAGTTTGTAGGTTCGCCATGGTCAAGTAACATGACTTCCGAATAAGATTACCGTACCACTGTGCGTATTTTACTCTGGTTGACCTCACGAGGTTCAAGAGCAACTTGATCTCAAGCTTCATGATCATCATCATTAGTTTCCTCACTAATTGGTGTAGTTGACACAGAACCATTTCTTGTGATGAACTACTTTCCAATAAGGGAGCAGATCTGATTATCTCATCAAGTTCTACTTTCCTCCCACTCACTTCTTTCGAGAGAAACTCCTTCTCTAGAAAGGACCCGAATTTAGCAACGAAAATCTTTCCTTCAGATCTGTGATAGAAGGTGTACCCAACAGTCTCCTTTGGGTATCCTATGAAGACACATTTTCCGATTTGGGTTCGAGCTTATCTGGTTGAAGTTTCTTTACATAAGCATCGCAGCCCCAAACTTTAAGAAACGACAACTTTGGTTTCTTGCCAAACCACAGTTCATAAGGCGTCGTCTCAACGGATTTTGACGGTGTCCTATTCAACGTGAATGCGGCCGCCTCTAAAGCATAACCCCAAAACGATAGCGGTAAATCGGAAATAGACATCATAGATCGCACCATATCTAGTAAAGTACGATTCGACGCTCGGACACACCATTTCTCTGTGGTGTTCCGGGTGGCGTGAGTTGCTAAACTATTCCACATTGTTTCAAATGTAAACCAAACTCAGAACTCAAATATTCTCCTCCACGATCAGATCGTAGAAACTTTATTTTCTTGTTACGATGATTTTCCACTTCACTCTGAAATTCTTTGAACATTTCAAACGTTTCAGATTTGTGTTTCATTAAGTAGATATACCCATATCTGCTTAAATCATCTGTGAAGGTGAGAAAATAACGATACCCGCGCGTGCCTCAACATTCATTGGACCACAAACATCGGTATGTATGATTTCCAACAAATCAGTTGCTCGCCCATAGTTCCGAGAACGGCGTTTTGGTCATCTTGCCCATGAGGCACGGTTCGCAAGTACCAAGTGATTCATAATCAAGTGATTCCGAAGCCCATCAAGATGGAGTTTCTTCATGCGTTTTACATCGATATGACCTAAACGGCAAGTGCCACAAATAAGTTGCACTATCATTATCAACTCTGCATCTTTTGGCTTCAACATTATGAATATGTGTATCACTCTGTCGAGATTCAACAAGAATAGACCATTCTTCAAGGGTGCATGACCATAAAAGATATTACTCATATAAATAGAACAACCATTATTCTCTGATTTAAATGAATAACCGCCTCGCATTAAACAAGATCCAGATATAATGTTCATGCTCAACGCGGCACCAAATAACAATTATTTAGGTCTAAAACTAATCCCGAAGGTAGATGTAGAGGTAGCGTGTCGACCGCGATCACATTGACTTTGGAACCATTTCCCACGCAAGATCGTCACCTCGCCCTTTGCCGGTGCTCGTCTATTCCGTAGTCCCTGCTTTGAGTTGCAAATATTAGCAATGTAACCAAGATCAAATACCCAGTGCTACTACGAGCTCTAGTAAGGTACACATCAATAACATGTATATCACATATACCTTTGTTCACCTTGCCATCCTTTTATCCGCCAAATACTTGGGGCAGTTCCGCTTCAAAGGTCCGGTCGCTTGCGGTAAAACACTCGATTTCAGGCTTAGGTCCAGACTTGGGTTTCTTCTCTTGATCAGCAACTTTCTTGCTGTTCTTTTGAAGTTTCTTCTTCTTCCCTTTGCCCTTTTCTTGAAACTAGTGGTCTTGTTGACCATCAACACTTGATGCTCTTTCTTGATTTCTACCTCCATGCTTTTAGCATCGCGAAGAGCTCAGAATTGTCTTAGTCATCCCTTGCATATTATAGTTCATCACGAAGCTCTTGTAGCTTGGTGGCGTGATTGGAGAATTCATCAATGACACTATCATCCGGAAGATTAACTCCCAGCTGAATTAAGTGATTGTTATACCTGACATTTTGAGTATGTGCTCACCGATGTAACTATTCTCCTCCATCTTGCAGCTATAGAACTTATTGGAGACTTCATATCTCTCAATCCGGGCATTTGCTTGAAATATTAACTTCAACTCCTGGAACATCTCATATGCTCCATGACGCTCAAAACGTCGTTGAAGACCCGGTTCTAAGCCGTAAAGCATGGCACATCGAACTATAGAGTAGTCATCAGCTCTGCTTTGCGAGACGCTCATAACTTCGCTCAAGATCTCGCAGCAGTTCTGTCACCCAGCGGTGCTTCCGGGCGTAATTTTTCGTGCAGCAATGAGGATAATCCTCGTTACGGACCCAGTCCGTAATTGCTACCATCATCTTTCAACTTTGCTTTCTCAAGGAACGCATTAAAATTCAACGGAACAACAGACGAGCCATCTATCTACATTAAACATAGACAAGCAAAATACTATCAGTACTAAGTTCATGATAAATTTAAGTTCAATTAATCATATTAAAAAACTCCCACTTAGACAGACATCTCTCTAGTCATCTAAGTGATCACGTGATCCAAATCAACTAAACCATGTCCGATCATCACGTGAGACGGAGTAGTTTCAATGGTGAACATCACTATGTTGATCATATCTACTATATGATTCACGTTCGACCTTTCGGTCTCCGTGTTCCGAGGCCATATCTGTTATATGCTAGGCTCGTCAAGTTTAACTGAGTATTCGCGTGTGCAACTGTTTTGCACCGTTGTAGATGGACGTAGAACTTATCACACCCGATCATCACGTGGTGTCCGGGTACTACTGAACTTTGGCAACGGTGCATACTCAGGAGAACACTTCTTGATAATTTTAGTGAGAGATCATCTTATAATGCTACCGTCAAACAAAGCAAGATAAGATGCATAAAGGATAAACATCACATGCAATCAATATAAGTGATATGATATGGTCATCATCATCTTGTGCTTGTGATTCCATCGCCAAGCACCGTCATGATCACCATCGCCACCGGGCGCGACACCTTGATCTCCATCGTAGCATCGTTGTCGTCTCGCCAACTATTGCTTCTACGACTATCGCTACTCCTTAGTGATAAAGTAAAGCAATTACATGGCGCTTGCATTTCATACAATAAAGCGACAACCATATGGCTCCTGCCATTGCCGATAACTCGGTTACAAAACATGATCATCTCATACAATAAAGTATAGCATCACGCCTTGACCATATCACATCACAACATGCCCTGCAAAAACAAGTTAGACGTCTTCTACTTTGTTGTTGCAAGTTTTACGTGGCTGCTACGGGCTGAGCAAGAACCGTTCTTACCTACGCATCAAAACCACAACGATATTTCGTCAAATAGACTCCGTTTAACCTTCTCAAGGACCGGGCGAGCCACACTCGATTCAACTAAAGTGAGAGAGACAGACACCGCCGGTCACCTTTAAGCAACGAGTGCTCGAGCGGTGAAACCAGTCTCGCGTAAGCGACGCGTAATGTCGGCCGGCCGCTTCATCTCACAATACCGCTGAACCAAAGTATGACATGCTGGTAGGCAGTATGACTTGTATCGCCCACAACTCACTTGTGTTCTACTCGTGCACATGACATCAACGCATAAAACCAGGCTCGGATGCCAATGTTGGGGAACGAGTAATTTCAAAAATTTCCTACGATCACGCAAGACCATGGTGATGGCATAGCAACGAGAGGGGAGAGGTCCGCCCACGCACTCGTGAGACCGAAAGCGGAAGCGTTATAACAACGCTGTTGATGTAATCGACGTCTCCACGATCCGACCGATCCAAGCACCGAACGACGGCACCTCCGAGTTACGCACACGCTCAGCTCGATGACGATCCCGGACTCGATCCAGCAAAGTGTCGGGATGAGTTCCACAAGACGACGGCGCAGGACGATGTTGATGCTCCACCGACGCAGGGCTTCGCCTAAGCTCCGCGACGATATGACTTCTCCGGCGCAGGCTTCGCCTAAGCTCATGACGATATGACCGAAGTGGAATATGGTGGAAGGGGCACCGACACGGCTAAGGAAAGATCCGTAGATCAACTTGTGTGTATTGGGGTGCCCCCTGCCCCCGTATATAAAGGAGACAAAGGGGAGGTGGCCGGCCCAAGGGGAGGCACACCAAGGAGGAGTCCCACTCCCACCGGGAGTAGGACTCCCCCCCCCCTTCTCCTAGTTGGAGTAGGATTGGGGAGGGGGAAAGAGGGAAGGGGCGCCGCCCCCCCTCTCCTTGTCCTATTCGGACTGGAAGGGGGAGGGGGGCGCGCAGCCCACCTGGCCGGCCCTTCTCCTTCTCCCTTGAGGCCCATGAAGGCCCATATACCCCGGGGTTCCGTAACCCCGGTGTTCGGTAATATCCTGTTTTCACTGAACCATTCCAAGTCCAAACATAGGCTTCCAATATATCAATCTTTATGTCTCGACCATTTCGAGACTCCTCGTCATGTCCGTGATCACATCCGGGACTCGAACAACCTTCGTGCATCAATACTTATAAACTCATTATGAACTGTCATCGAACGTTAAGCGTGCGGACCCTACGGGTTCGAGAACTATGTAGACATGACCTAGAACCATTCTCGGTCAATAACCAATAGCGGAACCTGGATGCCCATATTGGTTCCTACATATTCTACGAAGATCTTTATCGGTCAAACCGCATAACGACATCGTTGTTCCTTTGTCATCGGTATGTTACTTACCCGAGATTCGATCGTCGGTATCCAATACCTAGTTCAATCTCGTTATCGGTAAGTCTCTTTACTCGTTCCGTAATACATCATCTCACAACTAACTCATTAGTTGTAATGCTTGCAAGGCTTAAGTGATGTGCATTACCGAGAAGGCTCGAGATACCTCTCCGACAATCGGAGTGACAAAACCTAATCTCAAATACGCCAACCCAACAAGTACCTTTGGAGACACTGTAGTACTCCTTTATAATCACCCGATTTACGTTGTGACGTTTGGTAGTACCAAAGTGTTCCTCCGTAAACGGAGTTGCATAATCTCATAGTTACAGGAACATGTATGGGTCATGAAGAAAGCATTAACATACTAAACGATCAAGTGTTAAGCTAACGGAATGGGTCATGTCAATCAGATCATTCAACTAATGATGTGACCTTGTTAATCAAATAACAACTCCTTGTTCATGGTTAGGAAACATAACCATCTTTGATTAACAAGCTAGTCAAGTAGAGGCATACTAGTGACATACTGTTTGTCTATATATTCACACATGTATTATGTTTCCGGTTAATACAATTCTAGCATGAATAATAAACATTTATCATGATATAAGGAAATAAATAATAACTTTATTATTGCCTCTAGGGCATATTTCCTTCAGGTTTATGTTGTAGTAATCATCATCGTTCGGGTCTGGTAGCTTACCATGTGGCGACACCTTGAACACAACTTCCCAACCCTTTAGGTACTCTTTCTGGCATGGGTAAGGCAGATAATATACTTGTGTGGCGTGGGTAGTGGCGATAAAGAGATCAGCTCCGGCATAGACAGTTGATGGTTTAACTTCAACTAAACCAACAGAAGGTGTATGTCTCAGACCCTTTTTAGGGTCGAACCATCGGCATTTGAACACAGTGAGACTTAGGGGTTAGCGGCCACGTTTGAATGTAAGCTCGTATATTTTTCCTACCCTTCCATAGTAATCTACTTTATTATCTCCTTCGGTGAAGACTCTGGTATTTATGGTTTTGGGATCAGGCCGACTGTTCTGGTGCTCTTCGGTATGGAAGCGATACCCATTCACATCATAATTTTGGCATGTCATGACGGCAGGGTCAAAACCCATGGAAACCCATCTCAATTCTTCATCCATTGATTCGTTCGGATCATTTCCCTACAAGTTTAATTGAAATTATAGGGTGCATGAGTTTACTTGGAATTGTACGGTGAAATAGGTAATAGGGAAGTGTGAAAAATTACATTCTCCATGAACCACGCAACGAAAATTTTCCTTCCATCAGCACCCTTTCGGAGAAGAGCAAATGCCTCCGCTTTAGTAGGAGGCAGCATTCCCGTCCACTCTTCCTCAACGAATCGACTACAATAAGAAAAGCGGTATAAGAACTAGGCAAAGTGAACATAACGAATTGACTAAAAGAATGATGCAAAGGTATTACCTCATCCACTCATCCTCAACTTCCTTGATGTTGTGCAAGATATAGAACATGACATCCTCCCACTCATCTCGTGGCATGAGATAAGGTGTCGAGCATCCAGCCCTGCCACCTTGCCTGATGAATAGAGGCAGCTTGGGTTTATATTTGGGTTCTTTTGTATTTTATCGAGACACCTTATTGTGTAGCGTGGGAACATGCATGGTCCGAATAGTAGGCTGTCCTGAGGTCTGCCACCTCCTCTAGGATAACTGCCTCAGCTATGGAAGCTTCAATGTTAGCTTTGTTTCCACATTTCTGTCTCAGATGCTTGTTATGTCTCTCAGGGCCGTACTGCCAAAGATTCTGCACATGGCCCCCCAACAATACCTCGTTCGCGAGGTCCAAAATGAGATGTGTCATCGGAGTAAAGAAGCCTGGCGGGAAGATCTTCTCTAGCTTGCATATCAACTCCGGCGCCTTCTTATGCATTTCTTTTATCTTCTCAGGACATACTTCTTTAGCACAAAGCATGCGGAAGAAATAGCTTAACTCCGCAAGCACATGCCAGACACACTCGGGAACATAGCCCCAAACCATCACCGGCATAATCCGCTCAATCCATATATGATAGTCATGACTCTTGAGCCCAGTCACTTTGCCCGTTGAAAGATTGACCCCCTTACTTATATTCGACGCATAATCATCAGTGAACTTCACGACGTGTTTCAGCCGCTTAAATGCCTCCATCTTATGATCCTTTTTAAGTACGAAGACAGCATCTGGCTTGAACCAAGATATTCGATTGCATGTGGGAGTCTGCATGTGTAGACGTGGTCTATCACAAATATTCTGTTGATCGACTCTAGCATTAACATTATCCTTTGTCTTATCGGGAATGTTGAGGATCGTGCAAAAAAGGGACTCTACGACATTCTTTTCTGTGTGCATCACGTCGATGTTGTATGGAAGTTTGAGGTCCTTAAAATAGGGAAGCTGGGTGAAGGGGGTAATGTGAGTCCAGTTCTGTGTCTCACCATATCATTCAAAACATTTTTCCCTTTAACTTTTCCTTTGCCCTCGCCCTCGTCTTCGCATGTGGCTTTACCTTTGCCTTTGCCTTTCCCTTCGCCGGCAAGCTTAAGAGCTTTCAGCTAAGCAAGCACATCCGCACCAGAAAACGTTGGAATCTCGTTTACTTCATGGACAACTTTGCCTTTTGTGCAGTTCTTCTTGTCTTCCCTATCAGGATGGTCTGGAGTGAGGAACTGTCGATGTAGGTCAAAGGCAACATATTTGCCACCCTTCTTCAGCCAAATGAAAATCAAGGCCTGCATGCACACTGGGCAAGGCATCTTTCCACTAGTACACCACCCGCAGAACATGGCATAGCCGGGAAAGTCATGCATGCAATATTGTAGCCAAACTTTCATCAAGAAATTTTTCAGCAGATGTCGGTCGTATGTCAACCTCAGGAACTACCAAGAATGGTGCAGATCATCCACCAACGGCTGCATAAACACACTCACATTCTAACCCGGATATTCAGGCCCCGAAATTATAAGAGACAGAAACATGGTCTTGCGTTGCATTATGGCCCCGGGAGGGAGATTGAGCGGAATAACAAATATGGGCCTGTTGGGGAACGTAGTAATTTCAAAAATTTCCTACGCGCACGCAAGATCATGGTGATGCATAGCAACGAGAGGGGAGAGTGTGCCCACGTACCCTCGTAGACCGAAAGCGGAAGCGTTAGCACAACGCGGTTGATGTAGTGGTACGTCTTCACGATCCGATCGATCAAGTACCGAACGCACGACACCTCTGAGTTCAGCACACGTTCAGCTCGATGACGTCCCTCGAACTCCGATCCAGCCGAGCTTCGAGGGAGAGTTCCGTCAGCATGACGGCGTGGTGACGATGATGATGTTCTACCGACGCAGGGCTTCGCCTAAGCACCGCTACGATATTATCGAGGTGGAATATGGTGGAGGGGGGCACCGCACACGGATAATAGATCTCAAGGATCAATTCTTGTGTCTAGAGGAGGCGGCCGGCCTAGGAGGATGGCGCGCAAAGGGGGGAGTCCTACTCCCACCGGGAGTAGGACTCCTCCTTTCCTTGTTGGAGTAGGAGAGAAGGAAAGAGGGGGAGAGGGAGAAGGAAAAGGGGGTTGCACCCCTTGTCCAATTCGGACCAGAGGGGGGCGCAAGCCTCCCTCCTTTTGACCTCTCTCCTCTATTCCCGTATGGCCCAATAAGGCCCAATACTTCTCCCCGGCGAATTCCCGTAACTCTCCGGTACTCCGATAAATACCCGAATCACTCGGAACCTTTCCGAAGTCCGAATATAGTCGTCCAATATATCGATCTTTACGTCTCGGCCATTTCGAGACTCCTCGTCATGTCCCCGATCTCATCCGGGACTCCGACCTCCTTAGGTACATCAAAACACATAAACTCATAATATAACTGTCATCGAAACTTTAAGTGTGCAGAACCTACGGGTTTGAGAACTATGTAGACATGACCGAGACACGTCTCCGGCCAATAATCAATAGCGGAACCTGGATGCTCATATTGGCTCCCACATATTCTACGAAGATCTTTATCGGTCAGACCGCATAACAACATAGTGTCGGGGAACGTAGTAATTTCAAAAAATTTCCTACGATCACGCAAGACCATGGTGATGGCATAGCAACGAGAGGGGAGAGTGTCCGTCCACGCACCCTCGTGAGACCGAAAGCGGAGGCGTTATAACAACGCTGTTGATGTAGTCGACGCCTTCACGATCCGACCGATCCAAGCACCGAACGACGGCGCCTCCGAGTTCGCACACGCTCAGCTCGATGACGATCCCGGACTCCGATCCAGCAAAGTGTCGGGATGAGTTCCACAAGACGACGGCGTGGGACGATGTTGATGCTCCACCGACGCAGGGCTTCGCCTAAGCTCCATGACGATATGACTTCTCCGCGCAGGGCTTCGCCTAAGCTCCGCGACGATATGACCAAGTGGAATATGGTGGAAGGGGCACCGCACACGGCTAAGGAAAGATCCGTAGATCAACTTGTGTGTCATGGGGTGCCCCTGCCCCGTATATAAAGGAGACAAGGGGGTGCGGCCGGCCTAGGAGAGGCGGCCGAGGAGTCCTACTCCCACCGAGTAGGACTCCCCTTCTCCTAGTTGGAGTAGGATTGGGGAGGGGAAGAGGGAAGGCGCCGCCCCCTCTCCTTGTCCTATTCGGACTAGAGGGGGAGGGGGCGCAGCCCACCTGGCCGGCCCTTCCTCTTCTCCTTGTGGCCCATGAAGGCCCATATACCCCCGGGGTTCCGTAACCCCGGTGTTCCGTTAACATCCTGTTTTCACCGGAACCCTTCCAAGTCCAAACATAGGCTTCCAATATATCAATCTTTATGTCTCGACCATTTCGAGACTCCTCGTCATGTCCATGATCACATCCGGACTCAACAACCTTCGTGCATCAATACTTATAAACTCATAATGAACTGTCATCGAAGCGTTAAGCGTGCGGACCCTACGGGTTCGAGAACTATGTAGACATGACCTAGAACCATTCTCGGTCAATAACCAATAGCGGAACCTGGATGCCCATATTGGTTCCTACATATTCTACGAAGATCTTTATCGGTCAAACCGCATAACGACATCGTTGTTCCCTTTGTCATCGGTATGTTACTTACCCGAGATTCGATCGTCGGTATCCAATACCTAGTTCAATCTCGTTACCGTAAGTCTCTTTACTCGTTCCGTAATACATCATCTCACAACTAACTCATTAGTTGTAATGCTTGCAAGGCTTAAGTGATGTGTATTACCGAGAAGGCCTAGAGATACCTCTCCGACAATCGGAGTGACAAAACCTAATCTCAAATACGCCAACCCAACAAGTACCTTTGGAGACACCTGTAGTACTCCTTTATAATCACCCGATTCGCCAGACGCTTGGTAGTACCAAAGTGTTCCTCCGTAAACGGAGTTGCATAATCTCATAGTTACAGGAACATGTATGGGTCATGAAGAAAGCATTAACATACTAAACGATCAAGTGTTAAGCTAACGGAATGGGTCATGTCAATCAGATCATTCAACTAATGATGTGACCTTGTTAATCAAATAACAACTCCTTGTTCATGGTTAGGAAACATAACCATCTTTGATTAACAAGCTAGTCAAGTAGAGGCATACTAGTGACATACTGTTTGTCTATATATTCACACATGTATTATGTTTCGGTTAATACAATTCTAGCATGAATAATAAACATTTATCATGATATAAGGAAATAAATAATAACTTTATTATTGCCTCTAGGGCATATTTCCTTCATCTCCCACTTGCACTAGAGTCAATAATCTAGATTACAAAGTAATGATCCTTACACCCATGGAGTCTTGGTGCTGATCATGTTTTGCTCGTGGAAGAGGCTTAGTCAACGGGTCGCAACATTCAGATCCGTATGTATTTTGCAAATCTCTATGTCTCCCACTTGGACTTGGTCCCGAATGGAATTGAAGCGTCTCTTGATATGCTTGGTCCTCTTGTGAAATCTGGATTCCTTTGCCAAGGCAATTGCACCAAGATTGTCACAGAAGATCTTCATCGGTCCCGATGCACTAGGTATGACACCTAGATCGGTAATGAACTCTTTCATCCAGACTCCTTCATTCGCTGCTTCAAGCAGCTATGTACTCCGCTTCACATGTAGATCCCGCCACGACGCTTTGTTTAGAACTGCACCAACCGACAGCTCCACCGCTTAATAAAAACACGATCCGGTTTGCGATTTAGAATCGTCCGGATCAGTGTCAAAGCTTGCATCGACGTAACCATTTACGACTAGCTCTTTGTCACCTCCATATACGAGAAACATATCCTTAGTCCTTTTCGGTATTTCAGGATGTTCTTGACGCTGTCCGATGATCCACTCTGGATTACTTTGGTACCTTCCCGCCAAGCTTACAGCTAAGCATACGTCAGTCTGGTACACAGCATTGCATACATGATAGAGCCTATGGCTGAAGCATAGGAACATCTTTCATTTCTCTCTATCTTCTGCTGTGGTCGGGCATTGAGTCGACTCAATCTTACACCTTGCAATACAGGTAAAAACCTTTCTTTGCCTGATCCATTTTGAACTTTTTCAAAACTTTATCAAGGTATGTGCTTTGTGAAAGTCCAATTAAGCGCCTTGATCTATCTCTATAGATCTTGATGCCCAATATGTAAGCAGCTTCACCGAGGTCTTTCATTGAAAAACTTTTATTCAAGTATCCTTTATGCTATCCAGAAATTTTATATCATTTCCAATTAATAATATGTCGTCCACATATAATATTAGAAATGCTACTGAGCTCCCACTCACTTTCTTGTAAATACAAGCTTCTCCAAAAGTCTGTACAAACCCATATGCTTTGATCACACTATCAAAGCGCTTATTCCAACTCCGAGAGGCTTGCACTGCACCATAAATTGATCGTTGGAGCTTGCACACTTTGTTAGCACCCTTTGGATCGACAAAACCTTCTGGTTGCATCATATACAACTCTTCTTCTAGAAATCCATTCAAGAATGCAGTTTTACATCCATTTGCCAAATTTCATAATCATAAAATGCGCAATTGCTAACATGATTCGGACAGACTTAAGCATCGCCACGGGTGAGAAAGTCTCATCGTAGTCAACCCTTGAACTTGTCGAAAACCTTTCGCAACAAGTCGAGCTTTGTAGACAGTTATATTACCATCAGCGTCGGTCTTCTTCTTAAAGATCCATTTATTTTCAATGGCTTGCCGATCATCGGCAAGTCAACCAAAGTCCATACTTTGTTCTCATACATGGATCCCATCTCAGATTTCATGGCTTCCAGCCATTTTGCGAATCTGGGCTCACCATCGCTTCTTCATAGTTCGTAGGTTCGCCATGGTCAAGTAACATGACTTCCGAATAAGATTACCGTACCACTCAGTGCGTATTTTACTCTGGTTGACCCACGAGGTTCAAGAGTAACTTGATCCAAGCTTTATGATCATCATCATTAGTTTCCTCACTAATTGGTGTAGTTGTCACAGAACCATTTCTTGTGATGAACTACTTTCCAATAAGGGAGCAGATCTGATTATCTCATCAAGTTCTACTTTCCTCCCACTCACTTCTTTCGAGAGAAACTCCTTCTCTAGAAAGGATCCGAATTTAGCAACGAAAATCTTGCCTTCAGATCTGTGATAGAAGGTGTACCCAACATCTCCTTTGGGTATCCTATGAAGACACATTTTTCCGATTTGGGTTCGAGCTTATCTGGTTGAAGTTTCTTTACATAAGCATCGCAGCCCCAAACTTTAAGAAACGACAACTTTGGTTTCTTGCCAAACCACAGTTCATAAGGCGTCGTCTCAACGGATTTTGACGGTGTCCTATTCAACGTGAATGCGGCCGTCTCTAAAGCATAACCCCAAAACGATAGCGGTAAATCGAAATAGACATCATAGATCGCACCATATCTAGTAAAGTACGACACGACGCTCGGACACACCATTTCTCTGTGGTGTTCGGGTGGCGTGAGTTGCTAAACTATTCCACATTGTTTCAAATGTAAACCAAACTCAGAACTCAAATATTCTCCTCCACGATCAGATCGTAGAAACTTTATTTTCTTGTTACGATGATTTTCCACTTCACTCTGAAATTCTTTGAACATTTCAAACGTTTCAGATTTGTGTTTCATTAAGTAGATATACCCATATCTGCTTAAATCATCTGTGAAGGTGAGAAAATAACGATACCCGCGCGTGCCTCAACATTCATTGGACCACAAACATCGGTATGTATGATTTCCAACAAATCAGTTGCTCGCCCATAGTTCCGAGAACGGCGTTTTGGTCATCTTGCCCATGAGGCACGGTTCGCAAGTACCAAGTGATTCATAATCAAGTGATTCCGAAGCCCATCAAGATGGAGTTTCTTCATGCGTTTTACAATCGATATGACCTAAACGGCGATTGCCACAAATAAGTTGCACTATCATTATCAACTCTGCATCTTTTGGCTTCAACATTATGAATATGTGTATCACTACGTCGAGATTCAACAAGAATAGACCATTCTTCAAGGGTGCATGACCATAAAAGATATTACTCATATAAATAGAACAACCATTATTCTCGATTTAAATGAATAACCGCCTCGCATTAAACAAGATCCAGATATAATGTTCATGCTCAACGCGGCACCAAATAACAATTATTTAGGTCTAAAACTAATCCCGAAGGTAGATGTAGAGGTAGCGTGTCGACCGCGATCACATTGACTTTGGAACCATTTCCCACGCGCATCGTCACCTCGTCCTTTGCCGATGCTCGTCTATTCCGTAGTCCTGCTTTGAGTTGCAAATATTAGCAATGTAACCGAGATCAAATACCAGTGCTACTACGAGCTCTAGTAAGGTAAACATCAATAACATGTATATCACATATACCTTTGTTCACCTTGCCATCCTTTTTATCCGCCAAATACTTGGGGCAGATCCGCTTCAAAGGTCCGGTGCGCTTGCAGTAAAACACTCGTTTCAGGCTTAGGTCCAGACTTGGGTTTCTTCTCTTGATCAGCAACTTTCTTGCTGTTCTTTTGAAGTTTCCTTCTTCTTCCCTTTGCCCTTTTCTTGAAACTAGTGGTCTTGTTGACCATCAACACTTGATGCTCTTTCTTGATTTCTACCTCCGCTGCTTTTAGCATCGCGAAGAGCTCAGGAATTGTCTTAGTCATCCCTTGCATATTATAGTTCATCACGAAGCTCTTGTAGCTTGGTGGCGTGATTGGAGAATTACATCAATGACACTATCATCCGGAAGATTAACTCCCAGCTGAATTAAGTGATTGTTATACCCTGACATTTTGAGTATGTGCTCACCGATGTAACTATTCCCTCCATCTTGCAGCTATAGAACTTATTGGAGACTTCATATCTCTCAATCCGGGCATTTGCTTGAAATATTAACTTCAACTCCTGGAACATCTCATATGCTCCATGACGCTCAAAACGTCGTTGAAGACCCGGTTCTAAGCCGTAAAGCATGGCACACTGAACTATAGAGTAGTCATCAGCTCTGCTTTGCAGACGCTCACAACTTCTCGCTCAAGATCTGCAGCAGGCTCGTCACCCAGCGGTGCTTCCGGGACGTAATTTTTTACGTGCAGCAATGAGGATAATCCTCGTTACGGACCCAGTCCGTGTAATTGCTACCATCATCTTTCCACTTTGCTTTCTCAAGGAACGCATTAAAATTCAACGGAACAACAGACGAGCCATCTATCTACAATAAACATAGACAAGCAAAATACTATCGGTACTAAGTTCATGATAAATTTAAGTTCAATTAATCATATTAAAAACTCCCACTTAGGCAGACATCTCTAGTCATCTAAGTGATCACGTGATCCATATCAACTAAACCATGTCCGATCATCACGTGAGGCGGAGTAGTTTCAATGGTGAACATCACTATGTTGATCATATCTACTATATGATTCACGTTCGACCTTTCGGTCTCCGTGTTCCGAGGCCATATCTGTTATATGCTAGGCTCGTCAAGTTTAACCTGAGTATTCGCGCGTGCAACTGTTTTGCACCCGTTGTAGATGGACGAGAACTTATCACACCCGATCATCACGTGGTGTCCGGGTACTACGAACTTTGGCAACGGTGCATACTCAGGAGAACACTTCTTGATAATTTTGGTGAGAGATCATCTTATAATGCTACCGTCAATCAAAGCAAGATAAGATGCATAAAGGATAAACATCACATGCAATCAATATAAGTGATATGATATGGTCATCATCATCTTGTGCTTGTGATCTCCATCGCCGAAGCACCGTCATGATCACCATCGTCACCGGCGCGACACCTTGATCTCCATCGTAGCATCGTTGTCGTCTCGCCAACTATTGCTTCTACGACTATCGCTACTCCTTAGTGATAAAGTAAAGCAATTACATGGCGTTTGCATTTCATACAATAAAGCGACAACCATATGGCTCCTGCCAGTTGCCGATAACTCGGTTACAAAACATGATCATCTCATACAATGAAATATAGCATCACGTCTTGACCATATCACATCACAACATGCCCTGCAAAAACAAGTTAGACGTCCTCTACTTTGTTGTTGCAAGTTTTACGTGGCTGCTACGGGCTGAGCAAGAACCGTTCTTACCTACGCATCAAAACCACAACGATAGTTTGTCAAATAGACTCCGTTTAACCTTCTCAAGGACGGGCGTAGCCACACTCGATTCAACTAAAGTGAGAGAGACAGACACCGCCGGTCACCTTTAAGCAACGAGTGCTCGAGCGGTGAAACCAGTCTCGCGTAAGCGTCACGCGTAATGTCGGTCCGGGCCGCTTCATCTCACAATACCGCTGAACCAAAGTATGACATGCTGGTAGGTAGTATGACTTGTATCGCCCACAACTCACTTGTGTTCTACTCGTGCATATGACATCAACGCATAAAACCAGGCTCGATACCATCTGTTGGGGAACGAGTAATTTTAAAAATTTCCTACGATCACGCAAGACCATGGTGATGGCATAGCAACGAGAGGGGAGAGTCCGTCCGCCCACGCACTCGTGAGACCGAAAGCGAAGCGTTATAACAACGCTGTTGATGTAGTCGACGCCTTCACGATCCGACCGATCCAAGCACCGAACATACGGCACCTCCGAGTTACGCACACGCTCAGCTCGATGACGATCCCGGACCGATCCAGCAAAGTGTCGGGATGAGTTCCACAAGACGACGGCGTGCAGGACGATGTTGATGCTCCACCGACGCAGGGCTTCGCCTAAGCTCGCGACGATATGACTTCTCCGCGCAGGGCTTCGCTTAAGCTCCGCGACGATATGACCGAAGTGGAATATGGTGGAAGGGGCACCGACACGGCTAAGGAAAGATCCGTAGATCAACTTGTGTGTCATGGGGTGCCCCTGCCCCAGATATAAAGGAGACAAGGGGGTGCGGCCGGCCTAGGAGAGGCGCGCCTGGAGGAGTCCTACTCCCACCGGGAGTAGGACCCCCCTTCTCCTAGTTGGAGTAGGATTGGGAGGGGAAGAGGGAAGGGGCGCCCCCTCTCCTTGTCCTATTCGGACTAGAGGGGAGGGGGGCGCGCAGCCCACCTGGCCGGCCCTTCCTCTTCTCCCTTGTGGCCCATGAAGGCCCATATACCCCCCGGGGGGGTTCCGGTAACCCCCCGGTGTTCCGTTAACATCCTGTTTTCACTCGGAACCCTTCCGAAGTCCAAACATAGGCTTCCAATATATCAATCTTTATGTCTCGACCATTTCGAGACTCCTCGTCATGTCCATGATCACATCCGGGACTCCGAACAACCTTGGTGCATCAATACTTATAAACTCATAATGAATCATCATCAAACGTTAAGCGTGCGGACCCTACGGGTTCGAGAACTATGTAGACATGACCTAGAACCATTCTCGGTCAATAACCAATAGCGGAACCTGGATGCCCATATTGGTTCCTACATATTCTACGAAGATCTTTATCGGTCAAACCGCATAACGACATCGTTGTTCCTTTGTCATCGGTATGTTACTTACCCGAGATTCGATCGTCGGTATCCAATACCTAGTTCAATCTCGTTACGTAAGTCTCTTTACTCGTTCCGTAATACATCATCTCACAACTAACTCATTAGTTGTAATGCTTGCAAGGCTTAAGTGATGTGTATTACCGAGAAGGCCTAGAGATACCTCTCCGACAATCGGAGTGACAAAACCTAATCTCAAATACGCCAACCCAACAAGTACCTTTGGAGACACCTGTAGTACTCCTTTATAATCACCCGATTACGTTGTGACGTTTGGTAGTACCAAAGTGTTCCTCCGTAAACGGAGTTGCATAATCTCATAGTTACAGGAACATGTATGGGTCATGAAGAAAGCATTAACAACATACTAAACGATCAAGTGTTAAGCTAACGGAATGGGTCATGTCAATCAGATCATTCAACTAATGATATGACCTTGTTAATCAAATAACAACTCCTTGTTCATGGTTAGGAAACATAACCATCTTTGATTAACAAGCTAGTCAAGTAGAGGCATACTAGTGACATACTGTTTGTCTATATATTCACACATGTATTATGTTTCCGGTTAATACAATTCTAGCATGAATAATAAACATTTATCATGATATAAGGAAATAAATAATAACTTTATTATTGCCTCTAGGGCATATTTCCTTCACATAGTTGTTCCCTTTGTCATCGGTATGTTACTTGCCCGAGATTCGATCGTCGGTATCTCAATACCTAGTTCAATCTCGTTACCGGCAAGGATCGTTACTCGTTTCGTAATACATCATCCCGCAACTAACTCATTAGCTGCAATGCTTGCAAGGCTTTAAGTGATGTGTATTACCAAGTGGGCCCAGAGATACCTCTCCGACAATCGGAGTGAAAAATCCTAATCTCGAAATACGCCAACCCAACAAATACCTTCGGAGACACCTGTAGAGCACCTTTATAATCACCCAGTTACGTTGTGACGTTTGGTAGCACACAAAGTGTTCCTCTGGTAAAAGGGAGTTGCATAATCTCATAGTCATAGGAACATGTATAAGTCATGAAGAAAGCAATAGCAACATACTAAACGATCGAGTGCTAAGCTAACGAAATGGGCCAAGTCAATCACATCATTCTCCTAATGATGTGATCTCGTTAATCAAATGACAACCCATGTCTATGGCTAGGAAACATAACCATCTTTGATCAACGAGCTAGTCAAGTAAAGGCATACTAGTGACACTATGTTTGTCTATGTATTCACACATGTATTATGTTTCTGGTTAATACAATTCTAGCATGAATAATAAAAATTTATCATGATATAAGGAAATAAATCATAACTTTATTATTGCCTCTTGGGCATATTTCCTTCAGTCTCCCACTTGCACTAAAGTTAATAATCTAGTTCACATCACCATGTGATTTAACACCAATATTCACATCTGTATGTGATTAACACCCATAGTTCACATCGTCATGTGACCAACACCCGAAGGGTTTACTAGAGTCAATAATCTAGTTCACATCGCTATGTGATTAACGCCCAAAGAGTATTAAGGTATGATCATGTTTTGCTCGTGAGAGAAGTTTAGTCAACGGGTCTGTCACATTTAGAGCCGTATGTATTTTGCAAAATATTCTATGTCTACAATGCTCTGCATGGAGCTACTCTAGCTAATTTCTCCCACTTTCAATATGTATCCAGATTGAGACTTAGAGTCATCTGGATTGGTGTAAAAGCTTGTATCGATATAACTCTTTACGACGAGCTCTTTTATCACCTCCATAATCGAGAAATATTTCCTAGTCCTCACTAAGGATATTCTTGACCGCTGTCCAGTGATCTACTCCTAGATCAAAATTGTACTCCCTTGCCAAACTTAGAACAAGGTATGCAATAGGTCTGGTACACAACATAACATACTTTATAGAACCTATGTCTGAGGCATAGGGAATGACTTTTCATTCTCTTTCTATTTTCTGCCATGGTCGGGTTTTGAGTCTTACTCAACTTCACACCTTGCAACACAGGCAAGAACTCCTTCTTTGACTGTTCCATTTTGAACTACTTCAAAATCTTATCAAGGTATGTACTCTTTGAAAATACTTATCAAGCGTCTCGATCTATCTCTATAGATCTTTATGCTCAATATGTAAGCAGCTTCACTGAGGTCTTTCTTTGAAGAACTCCTTTCAAACACTCCTTTATGCTTTCTAGAAAATTCTACATTATTTCTGATTAACAATATGTCATTCACATATACTTATCAGAAAGGTTGTAGTGCTCCCACTCACTTTCCTCTAAATACAGGCTTCACCTCAAGTCTGTATAAAACTATATGCTTTGATCAACTCATCAAAGCGTATATTCCAACTCCGAGATGCTTGCACCAGTCCATAGATGGATCGTTGGAGCTTGCACACTTTGTTAGCACCTTTTGGATCGACAAAACCTTTTGGTTGCATCATATACAACTCTTCTTCCAGAAATCCATTCAGGAATGTAGTTTTTGACATCCATTTGCCAGATTTCATAAAATGTGGCAATTGCTAACATGATTCGGACAGACTTAAGCATCTCTACGGGTGAGAAAGTCTCATCATAGTCAACCCCTTGAACTTGTCGAAAACCTTTTGCAACAAGTCTAGCTTTGTAGATAGTAACACAACTATCAGCGTCCGTCTTCCTCTTGAAGATCCATTTATTTTCTATAGCTTGCCGATCATCGGGCAAGTCAACCAAAGTCCATACTTTGTTCTCATACATGGATCCTATCTCAGATTTCATAGCCTTAAGCCATTTCGCGGAATCTGGGCTCATCATCGCTTCCTCATAGTCTGTAGGTTCGCCATGGTCAAGTAACATGACCTCCAGAATAGGATTACCATACCACTCTGGTGCGGATCTTACTCTGGTTGACCTACGAGGTTCGATAGTAACTTGATCTGAAGCTTCATGATCATCATCATTAGCTTCCTCACTAATTGGTGTAGGAATCACTAGAACTGATTTCTGTAATGAACTACTTTCCAATTCGGGAGAAGGTACAATTACCTTATCAAGATCTACTTTCCTCCCACTCACTTCTTTCGAGAGAAACTCCTTCTCTAGAAAGCATCCATCTTAGCAACAAATATCTTGCTTTCGGATCTGTGATAGAAGGTGTACCCAATAGTTTCCTTTGGATATTCTATGAAGACGCACTTCTCCGATTTGGGTTCGAGCTTATCAGGTTGAAACTTTTTCACATAAGCATTGCAGTCCCAAACTTTAAGAAACGACAACTTTGGTTTCTTGCCAAACCACAGTTCATAAGGCGTAGTCTCAAACGGATTTTGATGGTGCCCTATTTAAAGTGAATGCAACTGTCTCTAATACATAACCCCAAAACGATAGTGGTAAATCGGTAAGATACATCATAGATCGCACCATATCCAATAAAGTGCGGTTATGACGTTCGGACACACCATTACGCTGTGGTGTTCCATGTGGCGTGAGCTGTGAAACTATTCCACATTGTTTTATATAAAGGCCAAACTCGTAACTCAAATATTCTCCTCCACGATCAGATCGTAGAAACTTTATTTTCTTGTTACGATGATTCTCCACTTCACTCTGAAATTCTTTGAACTTTTCAAATGTTTCAGACTTGTGTTTCATTAAGTAGATATACCCATATCTGCTCAAATTATCTGTGAAGGTCAGAAAATAGCGATACTTGCCACGAGCATCAACACTCATTGGATCGCATACATCGGTATGTATTATTTCCAATAAGTCAGTAGCTCGTTCCATTGTTCCGGAGAACAGAGTTTTAGTCATCTTGCCCATAAGGCACGGTTCACAAGCATCAAATGATTCATAATCAAGTGATTCCAAAAGTCCATTTTTATGGAGTTTCTTCATGCGCTTTACACCGATATGACCCAAACGGCAGTGCCACAAATATGTTGCACTATCATTATCAATTTTGCATCTTTTGGCATCAATATTATGAATATGTGTATCACTACTATCGAGATCCAACAAACTATTTTCATTGGGTGTATGACCATTGAAGGTTTTATTCATGTAAATAGAACAACAATTATTCTCTGACTTTAAATGAATAACCGTATTGCAATAAACATGATCAAATCATATTCATGCTCAAAGGAAACGCCAAATAACATTTATTTAGGTTTAACACTAATCCCGAAAGTATAGGGAGTGTGCGATGATGATCATATCAATCTTGGAACCACTTCCAACACACATCGTCACTTCACCCTCAACTAGTCTCTGTTTATTCTGTAACTCCTGTTTCGAGTTACTAATTTTTAGCAATCGAACAAGTATCAAATACTCAGGGGCTACTATAAACACTAGTAAGGTACACATCAATAACCTGTATATCAAATATACCCTTGTTCACTCTGCCATGCTTCTTATTCACCAAATATTCAGGGCATTTCTGCTTCCAATGACCATTTCCGTTGCAGTGTAAGCACCCAGTTTCAGGCTTTGGTCCAGCTTTGGGCTTCTTCGCGGGAGTGACAACTTGCTTGTAATTCTACTTGAAGTTCCCTTTCTTTCCCTTTGCCATTTTCTTGGAACTAGTGGTCTTGTCAATCATCAACACTTGATGCTCTTTCTTGATTTCTGCCTTCGTCGATTTCAATATCACGAAGAGCTCGGGAATCGTTTTCGTCATCCCTTGCATACTATAGTTCATCACGAAATTCTAATAACTTGGTGATGGTGACTAGAGAACTCTGTCAATCACTATCTTATCTGGAAGATTAACTCCCACTTGATTCAAGCAATTGTAGTATCCAGACAATCTGAGCACATGCTCACTAGTTGAGCAATTCTCCTCCATCTTTTATCTAGAGAACTTGTTGGAGACTTCATATCTCTCAACTCGGGTATTTGCTTGAAATATTAACTTCAACTCCTGGAACATCTCATACGGTCCATGATGTTCAAAAACATCTTTGAGGTCCCGATTCTAAGCCGTTAAGCATGGTGCACTAAACTATCAAGTAGTCATCATATTGAGCTAGCCAAACGTTCATAAAGTCTGCATCTACTCCTGCAATAGGTCCGTCACCTAGCGGTGCATCAAGGACATAATTCTTCTGTGCAGCAATGAGGACAATCCTCATATCACGGATCCAATCCACACTATTGCTACTAACATCTTTCAACACAGTTTTCTCTAGGAACATATCAAAATAAACATATGAAAGAAACAACGCGAGCTATTGATCTACAACATAATTTGCAAAATACTACCAGGACTAAGTTCATGATAAATTTAAGTTCAATTAATCATATTACTTAAGAACTCCCACTTAGAAAGACATCCCTCTAATCCTCTAAGTGATCACGTGATCCAAATCAACTAAACCATGTCCGATCATCACGTGAGATGGAGAAGTTTTCAATGGTGAACATCAATATGTTGATCATATCTACTATATGATTCACGCTTGACCTTTCGGTCTCCAGTGTTCCAAGGCTATATATGCATATGCTAGGCTCGTCAAGTTTTACCCGAGTATTCTGCGTATGCAAAACTGGCTTGCACTCATTGTATTTGAACGTAGAGCTTATCACACCCGATCATCACGTGGTGTCTGGGCACGACGAACTTTGGCAACGGTGCATACTCAGGGAGAACACTTTTATCTTGAAATTTAGTGAGAGATCATCTTATAATGCTACCGTCAATCAAAGCCAGATAAGATGCATAAAAGATAAACATCATATGCGATCAAAAATATGTGACATGATATGGCCATCATCATCTTGTGCCTTTGATCTCCATCTCCAAAGCATCGTCATGATCTCCATCGTCACCGGCATGACACCATGATCTCCATCATCTTGATCTATATCAATGTGTCGTCACATGGTCGTCTCGCCAACTATTTCTCTTGCAACTATTGCTATCGCATAGCGATAAAGTAAAGCAATTATTTGGCGCTTGCATCTTATGCAATAAAGAGACAACCATAAGGCTTCAGCCAGTTGCCGATAACTTCAACAAAACATGATCATCTCATACAACAACTTATATCTCATCACGTCTTGACCATATCACATCACAACATGCCCTGCAAAAACAAGTTAGACGTCCTCTACTTTGTTGTTGCAAGTTTTACGTGGCTGCTACGGGCTGAGGAAAAACCGTTCTTACCTATGAATCAAAGCCACAACGATAGTTCGTAAAGTTAGTGTTGTTTTAACCTTCTCAAGGACCGGGCTTAGCCACACTTGGTTCAACTGAAGTTGGAGAAACTGACACCCGCCAGCCACCTGTGTGCAAAGCAAGTCGGTAGAACCTGTCTCGCGTAAGCGTACGCGTAATGTCGGTCCGGGCCGCTTCATCCAACAATACCGCCGAACCAAAGTATGACATGCTGGTAAAGTGCAAAATAACCCTAGGTCATAAACCTAATGGTTAGTACGCTCTTTCGCAATTTTTGGCTGCCTAAAAGGCTTCAAAATGGTCATCTTCTCACAACCCACATGAGCAGGATATCCCAAAAATCCCCCTCCCCTCTGAATCATGAACTTTTTCAAGTCAGCGAACATTTTTGAACTCATGAGAATTTTTCAAATGTGTGAACAAGTTTATGAACTCAGATTTTTTTTTTGAATCCACAAATATTTTTGAATTCATGAACTTTTTCTCAATTATGCGTACATTTTTTTGAACCCACGACCATTTTAAATTTCATGGAAAATTTTCAAATTAATGATTTTTAATATTCATGAATCCACGACCTTTTTGAATTTCATGGAAATTTTTCAAATTAATGATTTTTAATATTCATGAACCCACGACCATTGTTTTAGAAGCTCGGCACTTCGAGCCCATAGGTCTACGGGACTGAGGAGTGACTTCGATGAACTTCTAACATGGCTTCAGAACCTTTTCATTTCTAAAAAGAAAGCAAAAGCCATTCCAGCATCGCCGGATCTCTATATTTGGTCACCACCCTCCCTCGCGCATACTTTCAAAAAAAAAAAACTGGCAATCGAGCTGGTGAGGCAGTCGGTTCACGCACCGGTCGGACCACCGATTCATTGGTTCATTTACGAGGAAAAACAGAAAATTTAAGCTATTTTTCCAAAATTTTGACCACAAGTCAAATTATATCTATTACACATAATATTGGAGGTAACTCGTTAATAATCGAAAGGTGTTGCTCTTCGTGCGCGTGCCGAACCCACCCTCGTTTCATTCGGTTTCGGACCGGTTCGTCTCCACTTGCGCGCGTCCGGTCCGTGCCCACTCACTCGCTGCCACTCCCACTCCCACTCCCCCCTCTTTACCCCCCACGCCGCCGCGCCGAGCCACCGACGAGGCCCGCCTTCCCAGTCCCCACCCCACCCCACCACCTCGCCCCGCAGCGCAGCCGTACCACCGTCCGCCCTCGGCGCAGAGGCAATGGCGGGAGGGTCGTCGTCGTGGGGCCCGAGCCCCGCGGCGGTGACGGCGCTGGTGGCGCTGCTCGGGCTCGGCGTCGCCGCCTACATCGTCGGCCTGCCGCTCTACTGGCACGTCGCCGAGGCGCTCGGCCGCTCGCCCGGGGCCTGCCCCGCCTGCGCCTGCGACTGCGACGCGCTCCCGCTGCTCCAGCTCCCCGAAGGTACCCTCTTGCTGTCGGCGCCCCCCCTGGCCCAACCTACTCGCCCAGATCCCCCTGCAAGCCCGCGCTCTGCAGCGCAATTCCTTTCTGCTGTGGACGAGACACGATAGGAATCGGGATAGGCTACAAACTTGGCATGATCAGGAGATCTGTAGATTTTTTGGGGGCCCTCTAACCTATGACTTGAATGTCCTAACAAGCATCCATAGATTTGCCTGCTCAGTTTGTTCAAAGCTTATGCATCAGATTTCTGAGCCTGCCCATGCCATGACTGATTGATTGACTATAGTAATTTAAGTATGCTTGAAATTTGGGGGTGAGGACAAGATGTCTTCAGTTATTCAGAAGTTGGAACATCGGTTCAGGTTGTAGCCGAGTAATTATGTATGCTCACTGAACAAGATAGAGTTGAATGTATAACATGCCATGGCAATAAAAATTTATGCCTGTCTTGTCTTTGTGCTATCACATATGACCATTACAATATTTGTTCTTTTTTTTTTTGGCGAATGGCAGTATTTGTTCTTTGACTCTCAAGTTCAACTTGCGATGCCTTCCTTTGTCCTTAGTCGAAAATATGTCTGCTACTCTAGTTGCTATCTGTGGAAATACTCCCTCGTTCCCATAATATAAGAATGTTTTCGCTTGAAAATCATTCTTATATTATGGGACGGTGGGAGTACTTTCTTATGTTTATTCTTCTCTCCGGACTCCATTGTTAGTTTCTATCCATGATATACTCTGTTTCGTCAGTGGTTTAAGTAAACAAACTCAGTTATTTTATCCATATTTACAGCTAGTCTTGACTTGGATACTATGCTACCTCTTAATAAATATCTAAAATCTTAAATAAATAAACATGGTAAATTGCCAGTCTACCTCTGAAGTAATAATCATACTATGCAGTATCATTATAAAACCAGTACATAAGCACTACGTCTAAAGTCATACTTATTTTCTTCGCAATAACTCCATAGTATTTTTGAAGCATTGCCTTGTCTGTAAACATAGGCACTTTGTTATGTATGTCCTTATCATAAGCAATTAAACATGTCAAACGAAGCACCCAAGGTCACTTACATTCCATAGCCATATTTTGCAATTATCTTGTGACTGGTTTAACTGGTTATTATTGCTTCTGATGTTTCCAGACTGTGCCAAGCAATTCAAAGAGGTCAAGAGTCGTGCTTCCGGTGAAGAAACAGAGAAGAGTATCACAGAGATGCTGATAGAAGAGCTAAAGCAGAGAGAGGAGGAAGCAACAGAAGCTCAGCAACAAGCCGATGTAAAGTTGCTCGAGGCTAAAAAACTAGCTTCGCAGTATCAAAAGGAGGCTGACAAATGCAGTTCAGGCATGGATACATGTGAAGAAGCTAGGGAGAAGTCAGCAGAGTCGCTGCTCGGTCAAAGGAAATTAACTGCTTTGTGGGAAGAAAGGGCTCGGGAACTCGGATGGAAACCCGAGAATGTCAATCTACACCGGAATCAGTAATAAACACTGGAGGATGGTGATGGATATAGCATGCCAACCAATGGAGATCTCATCACAAACACCCTTCCATGGGGATAGAGGTAAGGAAAAAGGGTTCCAATAATGGTGACCTTGTCTCACTTTGCACCATGACGGGCTCCCTTGTCCATAGGTAATTTATACTGGGTTTATAGTATACGTCCATAGCTGTTAATGGCACTCGTCACCTGTAAGTCTTGAAAGGGTGATTAGTTTCTTAGTTGTCGTTTATGAATGATGGTAGTGAAGAAGGAATTGCTCTTATTTCTGCAAACTTGTGGATTGGATAGTTGTTTGATGAGTTGTGAGAACCCTTTTTTTAACCCCAAATTCTCATGGTACTACCGAGAAGAGAGGAAGATGGTGTAGTATATATTTATTTGAGATGATATTTTGGTCAAGCGGCTACTGTAGAGACTGTCAAAGAAAGGGAGAGTGACTCCCACAGACTTCTCCAAACCTGTTAATACTTTACCATTTGAACTGTGCATGGTATTGTGATAGACAAATTATATGCTTGTGCTTTTTTTTTTCTAGAACTTCTGTACGTTCCTTTTATGCTCTGACAGAGAATTCAAGTTTTCAACCTAAGATGCCCACAATAAATGAAATATCTGCCATGTGCTTCATGTTCTTCTCTACCATGCCGCACGTCTTATATAAGTAGAATTTGAACTCTACATAAACTCGTCATGTTCTTCTTTACCATGCCGCGCTTCTTATATAAGTAGAGGTTTTGGTGCTACGTCTTCCTCCAGGAATTGTAATTGTATGTTCTAATAATGTTGCTCAAGCGTGTTGAGCGGAAAATGGTAAAGATTGTTAGGAATGATACGTGTTGAGTATTGGAAACTTAATTATGTATCAATGTGTATCAGCGTCATCAAAATAAAATTTTGGAATGGAGAGCTCCTCAATTGAAAAGGAAGCTATTTTGTACGATAGTACTATTTATGGTCGCGGATTTTATTTTTGAGAAAACTGATGTGCATTTAGTGTTACTGTCAGGAAAAAAATAAAAGTATTCAGAGTTGGTTGCATAAGAAAGACATGTCTTGAGAGTTTAGAGTATCTCCACATGTGAAATTTTTGTGTGTAAATGTGCTCGATCATCTTTCCATGACCCGGCACAGCGCAATGAGGAAGATTGCACAGAATGATGATGATGAAAAGAAAATGCTTGTTTCTACCAACTTATTGATGGGATAGTTATTTGATCAGTTGTGAAATTCCTTTTCCCCAAATTCTCATGATATTACTTCAAAAGAGAAGATGGCGTCAGACATATCTACTTGAGATGATACTTTATCATTTAGTGGTGCGACTACTGAAAACGTTGTCAAAGAAAGAGAGAGAAAGACTCCAGAAGACTCTGGCAGTACTTTTCCATTTGAACTGTGCTTTCAAAATCTCATGTTGTGCATGTGAGTAAAAACAAATAAAAGAGTCTATGTAAAAAAATGGACAAACGGAGATAGGGATTTGCAAGTTTGCAATTGCAGCAAGGAAGAAGAATAAACAACAAAGAAATTAGATGGAGCATGGATAGTTGCAAAGAAAAGAGATTAGTGGAAGGAGTAAAAGAGTTAATTAATGAATTATTTGGGCCTACAAGTACACGTGGCATGCGTTGATTGGGCCTGCACCATAATATGTGCGGTGACCCCTGCACCTCAGCCGAACACCTAAAAACCTATCAGTCTATGTAAATGGAATCAATATATCCAATCTTTCTTTCCAAACTTGTGTACTTACCTTTTCTACTAGACATATAATCCCTGCACCATAATATAAGACTTCCTAAATATAAGACATTTTAGAGATTTCAATATGGACAACATACGAAGCAAAATGAGTGAATCTACACTCTAAAATATGTCTATATACATCTGTACGTAAAAATGCTTACATTTAAAAACGGAGGGAATAGAATTCAAGTTTTCAACAAGCATGAAACAATAAATGAAATAACAGTATGTGCCAACTCTCGGAACATGGGTAGAGTTCAACCTCTTACCTAGACCTTTTTATGTTCTTCTCTACCATATCACACTTCATACAAAGTAGGGTTTTGGACTTTTGGTGTTCCCTCTTTCTCATGAATTCTAATTTTTACACTTTTGTGATATTGCTCATGCGTGTTGCCTGAAAAAGTGTATGATCATAGGAATGATAGGGAATGGGAGCACCAAGAGTAGTATTCGCTAGGGATGTAGGTAGAGACAAAAAGAGACAAGCGGGGGATAGACTGGATGAGAGCAGCGATGCGGCGGACGAGCTCGCGTGCTCCTGGTTTGTGGACCAATAGTACAAGGTCACGTGGAGGAGGCAATTATGAAAAAAAAAAAATGAAACTCCATGGGCACTAGCACCCACGGTTTATTGATATAGAAGAAGATCCTCACGAGAATTCCGAAATTGCCTCTGCGCAGATCGAACTACGGTCGTTAGGTTCTGATAATCACGCGCTTCAACCACTGGGCTATGCCCACGTTCTCTGGAGGAGGCAATTATGGACTGAGGGGAATACGGCTTCGTATAGGAGGCGGAAAAGGTGAGATACGGGTGTGGGCCAGGAGGGACGTCGCGACGGAGCTGACTGTCGCCGTGACGGCCGCATGGATGGTTGGTGTGTGATTTGGCAGACCGCTAACCTGACGGGATAGCTAGCGAGGAGCAGCACGCAACGGTTCAGACTCTGAACATGGTTCAGAGTGAGTAGCTTCGGTCTCCCGATCCCGTCTGCCTAATTCGTTTGCATGCGAACTAATTAAATGTTTTTCCCTGAATATGGTTCAGATTGCCAGCTAGTGAGGAGCAGCACGCAGATCCCTCCCCGCGAAAAAGAGGCTCACACTTTGTTAGGCACAAATATGACATGCCCAGTTGCTTGCCTTGGGTGAACCAAGAATACTGTTATTAGGGCAACTTCATCGCGGATCATCAAATCTCTCGCAAATGTTCCGATCAAACGGTCTGAACATTTTTTTTATTACATCACATAGGTTTCTGAAAATGATTCTTGCCATGGGAACTTTCATCACAATGCATATTTTTCGATAGTGAGTTTTGCCATGGTAACTATATGTTACAACATGTGAGGTCTTGAAACAAATTTTTCCATGGAACTTCTATTAGGCATATGTTTCAAAAAACTTCCATGGCAACTTTTATTACTTTGAATATGCTTTCAAAATGAAAATTTTGCCGTGGATACTTCACATATGTTTTATAAATGAATTTTTGCGACGACGCGGATTTTCTGAACATGGTTCCACGCGCACTTTTTATGAATAGTAAATTCGAAAAAATACTAGAAAAGACCAAAAAGTCTGTTTGTTTGTAATATACATAGTCAACCGTTATACTCGCATATGAAGTTTCACGAAGAAATCATAAACGTGGTAATCTGGGCAAAAATGAGAAAACTGAACCTATATTAACAAACACTTTGATGAATAGTATGGTATCTTTTGTATTTTCTTCACTAAGAATACCATGGGATTCAATACCATACAAACTTCACACAAGAGTAGAATAGTCGACTAGGTTTGATACACCACGGTTTCAGATTTTCTTTTCTCAATTCGCCATGTGACCATTATATATTTTCCAAATTTTGCCATGATTTTATAGGCTGAAATTCGTAGTTTTTTGCCATGTGACCATTACAAAGTTTATAAATTTTCCGTGAGCTTCAGAGAAACAACTATATGTTTGTGGCAAATGTTATCATCTAGGCATCGCAAATTTTGTGGTAGTTTATTTATGTTAGAGCATGGTTAAAAAAAATTGTGTTACAGAGATATCGATATATGAAAATTTTATGTGTTTATGGCAAATTTTATCATCTAGGTATGTCTATTTCTATTCTTTTTTTGCTATACATATGCATTTCGAAATCCTGTCTATGTGGTAGTTTTGTTCGTGTGACAATTTTTAAGCTAGTTCCGCCGGCGCGGCCGTGGCCGGTGGCAGCACCCAGCTACGCGATTGCATCTAACCCTCCACGATGGATCAGGAAAATTTAAGATGTGGTGGCAGCTGCATTCAGTAGAATATTCCGGTTGGTACATGATGTGGGCTGGCAACGACGGCCGTTCTGTGCAAACGGCACCGCGCCGCTCCATGGGGCCAACACAGTTTTTTCCTCGCGCGGAATACTGTCTCATACGGGCCACATACCGCACCATACAGCTGTGCGCTTCGATCCCGATGCGAACGAGCGCATGGAGATAACGTGAGCATGCGAGGACGAGCACGCCTAAGAATTTCCGGGGATAGACTCCTCCATTGATCGGCCACCCCCAACAAATCCTAGTTTGGACTAAGTCCTGCTTAGTATGAGTCTATATGACCACATAAAAATGAAAACACTTGATCTCCTCATTGGCAATATATTCGCACATCCAACAACACTACGACAGAACATACCAATTGAAAAAAACCTCGATTGTCTAAGAGGCCCTCAGAACGTGGCCTTTAAACATACATGTGCATGGCGTCCTCCTCGTCCCAATAATACCCAATTTGATAATTTGATGGAGGGCACATGCATAGTTTCTTTTCATTATAACTTGCTATGGAAGTTTTGTGAGCCTACTAACAGAAATAGTAACTTCGGTTCATATTTCTACAAAGAGAATTCACCAAACAAGCCATGTGGTATGACCACATGACAAATAACCCACTCAATGTTCATTAGTCGTCGTTGTCAACAAATAATGACATGCCGATGAATAATGACATGATACTCTCTTCATCAACACTATATCTATATGTTCATCGGCAGGTCTGTGCAGCCTCTGGGTGAGTAGTTTTTATAAGCTTATCTACATATAGCATTGTTCAATAATAAAACTTTGAACCAAACAATAGTTAATCCAGCATAAAGAAAATGAATCATCTCTAATTCTAAGTGTGCCTAAGAGATCATGCAAATTTGATAATTCACTAGGTATTTGAAAAGGGTATTTTTCCTCCATCGTCTCACTATTTGATATTGGTTAGGTATAAACCTTGCTAATTATGTGTTTATTTTTTTTAAGAAATTAGAGCCTAGATCGATTTGTACACCAAGATGTCGATCCAAATCAAGGAAATACATTTGAACCATCTCCCAAACCAAAAATCTACTGAGTATCATTCAATGGCGGAGCGGTAGCTGTCGTGGGTGTGTATTTGCTGCTCCAACTAGGGTGTCATCCGTCCCAAGGATTAGATAGGAAAGAAATTTTGCCGACATCTAAAGCTTTTCTTCTTTGACACACACATGTCCACTGGCCATTTGGACTGATTGGTAATAAAAACGTGCTTGAATTGGTCTTCCCTTGTATTCCAAGTGCATTGGCTCTATCTAAAAGGAAAATGTTGCATCTCCAATCAAACTGGTGGTCCTAGTGTGAGAGGAAACAGACACAGGAATCCATTAGTTTAAGATGGTGTAGCACATATTTAATGAAGATGATATTTTTAGGAAAGTGACTATGAAGACACTGTAAGAAAAAACGAAAGAGACCCTTGAAGACTTCTTCAACTCATGTTAGTACTTTTCCATTTGAACTGTGCATGGTATTGTGCTAGACATCTTATGTGCTTGTGCTTTCAAAATATCATCTATGTAGGAATTCATTCATCCCATCTTTCTTCCAGAACTTACTTATGCACCTTTTTAAAATTGTCTTATGTACATTTTCTGCTCAACATAGAATTCAAGTTTTCAATCAAACATGCCCACAATAAGTGAAATAATTGCATGTGCCAACTCTCCGAATATGGTCACAGTTCACCCTATTTACATAAACTCTTCACATTATTCTCTACCATACCACACTTCTTATATAAGTAGAGTTTTTGGTGCTACCACTTTCTCTATAATTGTAATTGTACACTCAAATAACATGGCTCGAGTGCATTGAGTGGAAAATTGTAAGGTGATAGGGAATGGTAGGCAACAGGAGCATCAGCACGGGAGTGTGCTATGCACATGGATTTTGTGACTTGCCGCTCGCAAACAACATAACTGAACCTTTCGTATCTTTCATAGGCTGCATACCGGATGGTCAAGATGATTCAGAAGATATCCATGCTTGGTATCTCTCGACGACTGGATCCAACGTGCCTTCACAATCTTCTCGTTGCTCAGTTGGAGGCGGAGCACCTGGTAGTGCTGCAACTTGCGGGAGGTGGCATCCTAGCTCTACAGGTGAAGTCGTAGCGCGTAGCATTGTAGAATTCGCTTCACCTGCTAGAGCTCCTCGTTGCGGTGCAACCACATGATGTTGAGCCATGGCGGGTGTGTGGCCCTGCCTCCTTTGTGAGCGACCTTCATTATGTGGTGTGCACCGCTGGTGAAGTTGGAAGCAATGACACACTTGCTAGACTCGTCGACGAGGTGCTTCGTACACTATATTAATCCGCTCAGCTTACCGCCTACTCAAGCTGAAAGTGCGTTATATCGACTAGAGGGGGGTGAATAGGCAATTTTTATGAATTCTTCATTGAGGAATTTGTGGGTGAGGAAATTCCTTAGCGAAGAACTACTTGCAGCGGAATAAGTACTCAGAAGTAAACATAACAGAACACAAGCATGGTCATCATGATGAAATGAAGACAAGCACAGAGTACAGAAAGCGTAATCACAGGATAACACAGGATGAAGACAAACAGACTGAAGAAATTGAACTGAGGAAATTGGGAAAGTCTTCAGTCAAAGTCTTCAAACACAGATATGACAAGCACACAACACAGTAATGAGGAAATGAAAGAGTTGAGGAAATAGAACCAGTAAGCTTGGTGAATACAATGATTTGGTAGACCAGTTCCAACTGTTGTCTCAGTTGTACGTCTGGTTGGAGCGGCTAAGTATTTAAACTCGAGGACACACAGTCTCGGACACCCAGTCCTGAACACGCAGTCCAGGACACCAAGTCCTCACCGTATTCTCCTTGAGCTAAGGTCACACAGACCTCGCCCAATCACTCGTGGTAAGTCTTCAGGTGACTTCTGAACCTTCACAAACTCGGTCACTCGGCGATCCACAATTCCTCTTGGATGCTCTAGACCATGACGCCTAACCATCTGGAAGAAGCACAGTCTTCAAAGGTAACAAGCGTCGGATCCACGCAGGATCAATCTCTTCAGTGATGCTCAATCACTTTGGGTTTGTAGGTGTTTGGGTTTGGGTTTTCCTCACTTGATGATTTTCACTCAAAGTCCTCGGAGGATGGGATGCTCTCAATTGACAAGTGTCAGTTTCTCTCGGAGCAGCCAACCAGCTAGTGGTTGTAGGGGGCGGCTATTTATAACCTAGGGAGCAACCCGACATGATAAGACATAAATGCCCTTCAATGATATGACCGTTAAGTGGATAAGATATTTTGAGACACCTCGTGCGTAGCACAACAACGGTCGGAAATTTGAGGTTCAAATTCCTCAGGGCTATCATGTTCCTCACTATGTAGGCAATCCGCACTGGCGAATTCCTAACTCCTCGGTCAGACAATTCCTCGTGACTGAAGAACTTCGTCTCATCCATCAAGAAATTGACTGAACTGTATGAGATTTCCAATGGCTTCACTCGAAGGGATTGGTAGGTGTAGGATTTTGAGTTGAGCATCACATTGAAATTTTTCCTTAGTATTTCCTCGACCCCCTTTAACAGTACGGTGTTTCCTATGACTCAAGAAAGATAAAATGAAACTACGAAAACAAAAGTCTTCACACTTCATGTTCCTCGAATGAATACCAAGTCTTCAAGGTCACACCAATTTCTTCACTTTCAAAGTCTTCAGAAAGTCTTCAGAAATCCAAAGTCTTCAGTCGAAGAACTTCATTTTTAGGGGTCAACTTTCTCTGTAAATATCAAACTCCTCATAGACTTATAGACCTGTGTACACTCATAAACGCATTAGACCCTTAACCTATAAGTCTTCAATACACCAAAATCACTAAGGGGCACTAGATGCACTTACAATCTCCCCCTTTTTGGTGATTGATTACAATATAGGTTAAGTTTTCAACGGGGATAAACATATGAAGTGTAAATACTAATATTGAGGAATTTGATTGCAAGATATAGAAGAACTCCCCCTGAAGATGTGCATAGTGAGGAATTTGCTTTTGAGGCAATGCACACTTGAAGAGTTGAATCATGGAGATCTCCCCCTATATCTTGTAATTCATACACGCATTTAACATATAATATGAAGAATTTGAAATGCATGATGAAATATGGTGACTGATGTAATTCAGCATGCGTGTATTAACATATAATGAGGAATAAACATGCAGAAGAACACATCAAAAGTATCAGAGCACCATCGGGTTTAAGATTACAACTCGATCCAATAAAGTTTCAGAAGAGCGAGAGTTGTAACTTAGCAAAAAAACGCCCATATAATAGACCCGCTTGAAGACTAACTCAACTTTCTCCCCCTTTGTCATCGAATGACCAAAAGGATCGAAACTGAGGACTAACGCCCCTGAAGAATATCAAGTTGATGGAGGAGCGCCAGCGTTGTCGGGGTCGTTTGTCGTAGTAGGGCTTGCCGCAGTGTCGTCCAAGTCTTCATGTTCATCAGTGTCGCGCGATGAAGAATAGGAGTTGGCCACCAAGGAAGGAACCTTGACCTTCTTGTATTTCTTCAGTGGAGGTGCAGACCAGTCAAATTCTTCCTTGAGACCCATTTTCTTCAGATCTTCTTCGTTGTAGACATGAGACAAAACAGCCCAGGTACGGTTGAAGGTTTCATGGAGGTAGTATTGATTTTTCTTCACTGCATTATGGGTTGAGATCATGTTGTGAAGAATTGAACCAAACTGACGCTTGACCCATTTATGATTGTGATCAACCTTCTGATGAAGACTGAGGAGAAGCTCACGATCAGTCATCACCCTGGGTGCTGCGCCTGGAGGATTTGGCTTGGTTGTGTTGGCGGCAGAGTCATGGGTGGCAGAGTCATCATTGATTGAGTAGGATGCAGCCTTGCGAAATTGACCATCCAATGGACGAATGCCTTCATCTATCACAGCAGCAGCCTTGCCTTTGTAATCAGCTAAGGAAAATGTCCGTTTGAGGCCTTCAATCGGAGGCAAGTAGCTGCAGTGATTCAGAGTATCAGCTTTGTAATTGAGTGAAGACCTTGTTCTGATGAATCTCATAATCCAAGGTGCATAAGGCTTCAGCTTAAAAGGTGACATAGCGACATTGGCCAGAGTCCTCATGAAGAAATTATGGAAGTTGACGGGAACGCCATGAATGATATTGAAAAGCAGATTCTTCATGATGCCAACGACTTCTTCTTCATTCAAGTCGCGGCCTTTGATAGGACTCAATGTCTTCGTCAAAATGCGATAGACAGTCCGAGGCACATACAGTAATTCCTTGACGAGGAATTTGGTTCGTGGGGCCTGCCCTAGCTTCAAAGGATTCATCAGAACTTGCATGTAGTGATTTGTAAGCTCAGGTTCACTATAGACGCAACGAGCACCTTCAAGGGGAGGACTGAGTGGTAGGGCACGAAGCAATTCAATGGCTGGTGCCTTGTGGTGAGTGTTTTCTGACATCCAGTCCAGCACCCATGAGTTCACATCTTCAGAATCTCCTGTGATGTGCAGCGTCGCAAAGAATTGAAGAATGGGTTCTTCATTCCAATCACATATGTCAGTGCAGAAATTTAACAGTCCAACGTCGTGAAGAACACTGAGGACTGGCTCGAAGCCCGGCAGAGATTCCATGTCCACATGAGGAATGTGTGCATGATCGAATACTTTGTCTTTGTTGAACAGCACTGAGGAATAGAAATTGGCCTGGCTGGCCATCCAGAAATGCCTCTTCCTTATGCGAGCAGAATCATAGGGGTTGTAATCTGTGAAGAACACATGCTCGCCGAAGAAATCTTCAGCCTTGAACTTTTGCTTCCTTGAGAATGGATCCTTTGGCTTTGGCAAGGAGTGTCGATGAGTTGCATCACGACTTCAGAATCGCAATCTCGGGCTCTTCAGCCGAGGAATTTATGGTTCCTCTTGATGGCGTCTGTGTGTTCAAGTGATCAGCAGTTGCAGTTTCTTCAGACTAGTAGCTGGAATTTCTTCATGCATGATGAAGTGGGGTGAGTTTCTTGAGCCCATTTGAACGGTTGGTGCAGGGACTGAGGTATTTGTTGTAAAGGGGTGAAGAGTGGAGAATTGGGGTGCTGACTTTCCCAAAAGTCATCATTCATCACCGGCGTAGTGCACCCAATATCCACGCCTTCATCTTCCATTTCTTCAACGCCACCTCTTCACTGTGAACCGAGGCATGGGCGAGGAGACAACAGTGTTGAAGGGATAGCATCCACTTCAATTTCTTCATCAATCTGCTCGATGAAGTAGCGAATGATTTTCTTCATCGATCCGCTAGGGATCACATATTCTTCACCAAAAGGAACAAGGTCCTTTGATGGCATGGTTGAGATCGAACAACATCAATTGGATTTGCAAATGAACTTGTCATAGGCTTCATTTTCTTTGGAGTGAGGAATCAAGCAGTGATGCTTTCCTTTTCTTCACAGCTGCACACTCTACAGCTTTGGTCTTCTTCACATCTAATGCAGATGGAAGGATTGGAGTTGGTGTAGGCGCAGGAGGAGCAGAGGAATCTGGTTGATTTTTTCTTGGAATGGCGATGCAGATTGCCTGATTTCTTCATTTTCTTCAGCGCACCACTAGTGGATGCCCCGGCAATGTCTTCAATACTGGAATGCAGTCATCAGCCCTCGAACTAACATTTTCTTCAGCATCTGAAAGTCATCAGCGATCTTGGCATGTTCTTCGCTTTGTTGAGCGAAGCTTCACTGAGGAATTTCCTGTTGCGATGGGGCTGCAACATTGGAGGTGAATTTCTCAGTCAGTTTAACAAATCTGACTTTGGCACCTTGCCAATCAGCATAGTAGGCTTTGAAGTTATTGCTGAGGGCTTTGATTCCAGACTGGATTTTTATAAGCTCATCAGTTTTCATAGAGACAACATTGGTCTTCAAAAACTTTTCTTTCCTATACTATGCTTTCTTGATCTGCCTGGCCTTCTCATATTTCCATTTTTCTTCAGAGATGAAATGGGTCAGCATGTGACTTTGGCCAGGAGTCAAATGGAAATCAGGCATAGGAGTGTCTGGATCCTTGTGCCAGAGATCAATATAATCGAGGATCAACTTAGGATCCAATAGCAGTGGCACATTAGTGCCTTTGGCTCTAGGGGCCCTAACTTGCCTGTCTCTGATGATCTCAGCAAGTTCTTCATCATCAGCTTCGTCTTCTTCAGACGGTACTTGGAAGGCAACCTTCTTCTTCTGAGGACTAGGGCGAGGACCTCGTCCTGCAGTGGCCTTTTTCTTCAGTAGAGACGGACCCTTTGAAGAATTGGGTGCAGCTGAGGAACTAGCTGAGACACCTGAGACAATGGAGATGCCTGTCGTCCTTTGGCACGTGGCAAGATGCACAGGTGCACAGGACTTTGTGGGAGCGGCCGAAGATTTTGGCGGAGGAGCTGAAGATTCTGGAGGAGCAGGAGCAGCATGAGGAATTGACCGTGAGGGCTTTGAGAATTCTGGCCGTGAGGGCATTGCTGAGGAACTAGGCCTTGAGGGTACTGGAGGTGAAGCACTTGGCTTGCGCGCGGGCTTCTTTATTGGAAATATGCCCTAGAGGCAATAATAAATTAGTTATTATTATATTTCCTTGTTCATGATAATCGTTTATTATCCATGCTATAATTGTATTGATAGGAAACTCAGATACATGTGTGGGTACATAGACAACACCATGTCCCTAGTAAGCCTCTAGTTGACTAGCTCGTTGATCAATAGATGGTTACAGTTTCCTGACCATGGACATTGGATGTCGTTGATAACGGGATCACATCATTAGCAGAATGATGTGATGGACAAGACCCAATCCTAAGCCTAGCACAAAGAACGTGTAGTTCGTATGCTAAAGCTTTTCTAATGTCAAGTATCTTTTCCTTAGACCATGAGATTGTGCAACTCCCGCATACTGTTGGAATGCTTTGGGTGTACCAAACGTCACAACGTAACTGGGTGGCTATAAAGGTGCACTACAGGTATCTCTGAAAGTGTCTATTGGGTTGGCACGAATCGAGACTGGGATTTGTCACTCCGTGTGACGGAGAGGTATCTCTGGGCCCACTCGGTAGGACATCAACATAATGTGCACAATGTGACCAAGGGGTTGATCACGCGATGATGTGTTACGGAACGAGTAAAGAGACTTGCCGGTAACGAGATTGAACAAGGTATCGGCATACCAACGATCGAATCTCGGGCAAGTACAATACCGCTAGACAAAGGGAATTGTATACGGGATTGATTGAGTCCTTGACATCATGGTTCATCCGATGAGATCATCGTGGAACATGTGGGAGCCAACATGGGTATCCAGATCCCGCTGTTGGTTATTGACCGGAGAACGTCTCGGTCATGTCTGCATGGTTCCCGAACCCGTAGGGTCTACGCACTTAAGGTTCGATGACGCTAGGGTTATAAAGGAAGTTTGTATGTGGTTACCGAATGTTGTTCGGAGTCCCAGATGAGATCCCGGACATCATGAGGAGTTCCGGAATGGTCTGGAGGTAATGATTTATATATGGGAAGTCTTGTTTTGGTCACCGGAAAAGCTTCGGGTTTTATCGGTAACGTACCGGGACCACCGGGAGGGTCCCGGGGGTCCACCAAGTGGGGCCACCAGCCCCGAAGGGCTGCATGGGCCAAGTGTGGGAAGGGGACCAGCCCCAGGTGGGCTGGTGCCCCCCCCCACAAGGGCCCAAGGCGCCTAGGGTTTGGGGAGGGGGCGCCCCACCTAGCTTGGGGGGCAAGTTTCCCCCTCTCCCCCCTTGGCCGCCACCCTAGATGGGTTTGGGGCTGCCGCACCCCTTGTGGTGGAAACCCTAGAGGGGATGCACCCCGTCCCTCTCCCCTATATATACTTGAGGACTTTGGGGCTGCCAATAGATGAGTTTTGTCCTCTCCATGGCGCAGCCCTGCCTCTCTCCCTCCTCATCTCCCGCGGTGCTTGGTGAAGCCCTGCAGGATTGCCACGCTCCTCCACCACCACCACGCCGTTGTGCTGCTGCTAGACGGAGTCTTCCTCAACCTCTCCCTCTCTCCTTGCTGGATCAAGGCATGGGAGACGTCACCGGGCTGCACGTGTGTTGAACGCGGAGGTGCCGTCCGTTCGGCACTAGGATCTCCGGTGATTTGGATCACGACAAGTACGACTCCTTCAACCCCGTTCTCTTGAACGCTTCCGCTTAGCGATCTACAAGGGTATGTAGATGCACTCTCCTTCCCCTCGTTGCTGGTTTCTCCATAGATAGATCTTGGTGACACGTAGGAAATTTTGAATTTCGCCACGTTCCCCAACAAATGGCATCATGAGCTAGGTCTATTGCGTAGATTCTTTGCATGAGTAGAACACAAAGTAGTTGTGGGCGTTGATTTTGTTCAATATGCTTACCGTTACTAGTCCAATCTTGTTTGACGGTATTGTGGGATGAAGCGGCCCGGACCGACCTTACACGTACACTTACGTGAGACAGGTTCCACCGACTGACATGCACTTGGTGCATAAGGTGGCTAGCGGGTGCCAGTCTCTCCCACTTTAGTTGGAACGGATTCGATGAAAAGGGTCCTTATGAAGGGTAAATAGCAATTGGCATATCACGTTGTGGTTTTGCGTAGGTAAGAAACGTTCTTGCTAGAAACCCATAGCAGCCACGTAAAACATGCAAACAACAATTAGAGGACATCTAACTTGTTTTTGCAGGGTATGCTATGTGATGTGATATGGCCAAGAAGAATGTGATGAATGATATGTGATGTATGAGATTGATCATGTTCTTGTAATAGGAATCACGACTTGCATGTCGATGAGTATGACAACCGGCAGGAGCCATAGGAGTTGTCTTAATTTATTGTATGACCTGCATGTCATTGAACAAACGCCATGTAATTACTTTACTTTAATGCTAACCGGTAGCCATAGTAGTAGAAGTAATAAGTTGGAGAGACAACTTCATGGAGACACGATGATGGAGATCATGATGATGGAGATCATGGTGTCATGCCGGTGATGATGATGATCATGGAGCCCCGAAGATGGAGATCAAAAGGAGCAAAATGATATTGGCCATATCATGTCATTATTTGATTGCATGTGATGTTTATCATGTTTATGCATCTTATTTGCTTAGAACGATGGTAGTAAATAAGATGATCCCTCTTTAAAATTTCAAGAAAGTGTTCCCCCTAACTGTGCACCGTTGCGAAAGTTCGTCGTTTCGAAGCACCACGTGATGATCGGGTGTGATAGATTCTTACGTTCACATACAATGGGTTTAAGCCAGATTTACACACGCGAAACACTTAGGTTAACTTGACGAGCCTAGCATGTACAGACATGGCCTCGGAACACAAGAGACCGAAAGGTCGAGCATGAGCCGTATGGAGGATACGATCAACATGGAGATGTTCACCGATGATGACTAGTCCGTCTCACGTGATGATCGGACACGGCCTAGTTGACTCGGACCATGTAATCACTTAGATGACTAGAGGGATGTCTATCTGAGTGGGAGTTCATTAGATGAACTTAATTATCCTGAACATAGTCAAAAGCCCTTTGCAAATTATGTCATAGCTCGCGCTATAGTTCTACTGTTTTAGATATGTTCCTAGAGAAAATATAGTTGAAAGTTGATAGTAGCGATTATGCGATCAGTAGAAAGCTTATGTCCTTAATGCACCGCTCAGTGTGCAGAACCCCAAATGTCGTCTGTGGATGTTGCGAACATCGGACATACACGTTTTGATAACTACGTGATAGTTCAACTAAACGGTTTAGATTTGAGGCATCAAGACGTTTTCAAACGTCATGAACATATGAGATGTTTGAGGGCTGAAATTGGGATTTCAGGCTCGTGCCCACGCCAAGAGGTATAAGACCTCCGATGATTTTCTTAGCCTGCAAACTAAGGGAGAAAAGCTCAATCGTTGAGCTTGTGCTCAGATTGTCCGAGTGCAACAATCACTTGAATCAGTGGGAGTTGATCTTCCGATGAGATAGTGATGTTTCTCCAAAGTCATTGCCACCAAGCTGCTAGAGCTTCGTGATGAACTATAACATATCAGGGATAGATGATCCTTGAAATATTCGTGATGTTTGACACCGCGAAAGTAGAAGTCAAGAAGGAGCATCAATTGTTGATGGTTAATGAAACCACTTGTTTCAAGAAGGGCAAGGGCAAGGTTAAACCCAAACCCGAAACCAAGTGCTTCTGCAATGAGGGAACGGACACTAAAGCAGAACTACCCTAGATACTTGGTAGATGAGAAGGCTGGCAAGGTCGATAGAAGTATATTGGATATACATTATGTTAATGTGTACTTTACTAGTACTCCTAGAAGCACCAGGGTATTAGATACCGGTTCGGTTGCTAAGTGTTAGTAACTTGAAATAAAAGCTACGGAATAAACGGAGACTAGCTAAAGGTGAGCTGACGATATGTGTTGGAAGTGTTTCCAAGGTTGATGTGATCAAGCATCGCACGCTCCCTCTACCATCGCGATTGGTGTTAAACCTAAATAATTGTTATTTGGCGTTTGCGTTGAGCATATACATGATTGGATTATGTCTATCGCAATACGGTTATTCATTTAAGGAAAATAATGATTACTCTGTTTATTTGAATAATACCTTCAATGGTCTTGCACCTAAAATGAATGGTTCATTGAATCTCGATCGTAGTGATACACATTTTCATGCCAAAAGATATAAGATAGTAATGATAGGTACCACTTACTTGTGGCACTGCCATGTAAGTCATATTGGTATAAAACGCATGAAGAAGCTCCATGTTGATGGATCTTTGGACTCACTCATTTTGAAAAGTTTGAGACATGCGAACCATGTCTATTGGTGTATACGCATGAAGAAACTCCATGCAGATGGATCGTTTGGACTCACTTGATTTTGAATCACTTGAGATATGCAAATCATACCACATGGGCAAGATGACCTGAAAAAGCCTCGTTTCAAGAAGATGGAACAAGATAGCAACTTGTTGGAAATAACACGTTTTGATGTGTGCAGTCCAATGAGTGCCGAGGCATGCTGATGAATATCGTTATGTTCTTACTTCACAGATGATTCGAGTAGATGTTGAGTATATTTACTTGATGAAACACAAGTCTGAATTATTGAATGGTTCAAGTAATTTCAGAGTGAAGTTGAAGATCATTGTTACAAGAGGATAAAATGTCTATGATATGATCATAGAGATGAGTATCTGAGTTACGAGCTTTGGCACGCAATTAAGACATTATGGAAATTGTTTCACAATTAATACCGCCTGGAACACCATAGTGTGATGGTGTGTCCGAACATCATAGTTGCACCCTATTGGATAAGGTGCGTACCATGATGTCTCTTATCGAATTACCACTATCGTTCATGGGTTAGGCATTAGAGACAACCGCACTCGCTTTAATAGGGCACCACGTAATTCCGTTGAGATGACACCGTGAGAACTATGGTTTAGAGAAACCTAAGCTGTCGTTTCTTGAAAGTTTGGGGCTGCGATGCTTATGTGAAAAAGTTTCATCGTGATAAGCTCGAACCCAAAACGGATAAATGCATCTTCATATGATACCCAAAATGGTTTGGTATACCTCCTAATTCAGATCCGGAAGCAAAAGTGATTGTTTCTAGAAACGGGTCCTTTCTCGAGGAAAAGTTTCTCTCGAAAGAATTGAGTGGGAGGATGGTGGAGACTTGATGAGGTTATTGAACCGTCACTTCAACAAGTGTGTAGCAGGGCACAGGAAGTTGTTCCTGTGGCGCCTACACCAATTGAAGTAGAAGCTTATGATAGTGATCATGAAGTTTTGGATCAAGTCACTACCGTACCTCGTAAGGGGACAAGGATGTGTACTACTTCAGAGTGGTACGGTAATCCTGTCTTGAAGGTCATGTTGCTAGACAACAATGAACCTACGAGCGATGGGGAAGCGATGGTGGGCTCATATTCCGACAAATGGTTAGAAGCCATGAAATCCGAGATAGGATCCATGTATCAGAACAAAGCATGGACTTTGGTGGACTTGCCCGATGATCGGCAAGCCATTGAGATAAATGGATCTTTAAGAAGAAGACGGACGTAGACGGTAATGTCACCGTCTATGAAGCTCGACTTGTGGCGAAGAGTTTTTCACAAGTTCAAGGAGTTGACTACGATGAGATTTTCTCATCCGTAGCGATGCTTAAGTCCGTCGGAATCATGTTAGCATTAGCTGCATTTATGAAATCTGGCAGATGGATGTCAAAACGAGTTTCCTTACCAGTTTTCGTAAGGAAAAGTTGTATGTGATACAATCAGAAAGTTTTTGTCGATCCTAAGGATGCTAAAAGGTATCTTGGCTCCAATGATCCTTCTAAGGACTGGAGTAAGCATCTCGGAGTTGGAATGTGCGCTTTGATGAGATGATCAAAGATTTTGGGTTTATACAAAGTTTATGAGAAACTTGTATTTCCAAAGAAGTGAGTGGGAGCACTATAGAATTTCTTATGAGTATATGTTGTTGACATATTGTTGATCAGAAATGATGTAGAATTTCTGGAAAGCATATATGGTTGTTTGAAAAGTATTTTTCAATGGAAAACCTGGATTAGGCTACTTGAACAATAAGCATCAAGATCTATAAGATAGATCAAAATGTTTAATAATACTTTCAAATGAGCACATACCTTGACATAATCTTGAAGGTGTTCAAGATGGATCAGTCAAAGAAGAAGTTATTTCCTGAGTTGTAAGGTATGAAGTTAAGAGTTAAAGCTCGACCATGGCAGAAAATAGAGAAAGGATGAAGGTCGTCCCTATGCCTTAGACGTAGGCTCTACAGTATGCTATGTTGTGTACCGCACCTGATGTGTGCCTTGCTACATATCTGGCAAGAGGGTACAAAGGTGATCAAGGAGTGGATCACCAGATAGCGGTCAAAATTATCCTTAGAGGAATAAGGATATGTTTCTCGGTTATGGAGGTAATAAAGAGTTCGACGTAAAGAGTTGCGTCGATGCAAGCTTAACACCTATACGGATAGCTCTCAGTAGAGATACCGGATACGTATAATGGAGCAACAATTTGGAATAGCTCCAAGTGGAACGTGGTAGCAGCATCTACGATATGGCATAAAGTTTTGCGAAATACATAGGGATCTTAATATTGCAGACCCGTTGACTACAGCCACTCTCACAAGCATAACATGATCAAACCCAGAACTCATTGAGTGTTAATCACATAGTGATGTGAACTAGATTATTGAATCTAGTAAACTCTTTGGATGTTGGTCACATGGTGATGTGACCTGTGAGTGTTAATCACATGGCGATGTGAACTAGATTATTGACTCTAGTGCAAGTGGGAGACTGTGGGAAATATTCCCTAGAGGCAATAATAAATTAGTTATTATTATATTTCCTTGTTCATGATAATCGTTTATTATCCATGCTATAATTGTATTGATAGGAAACTCATATACATGTGTGGGTACATAGACAACACCATGTCCCTAGTAAGCCTCTAGTTGACTAGCTCGTTGATCAATAGATGGTTACAGCTTCGACCATGGACATTGGATGTCGTTGATAACGGGATCACATCATTAGCAGAATGATGTGATGGACAAGACCCAATCCTAAGCCTAGCACAAAGATCGTGTAGTTCGTATGCTAAAGCTTTTCTAATGTCAAGTATCTTTTCCTTAGACCATGAGATTGTGCAACTCCCGCATACCGTAGGAATGCTTTGGGCGTACCAAACGTCACAACGTAACTAGGTGGCTATAAAGGTGCACTACAGGTATCTCCGAAAGTGTCTGTTGGGTTGGCACGAATCGAGACTGGGATTTGTCACTCCGTGTGACGGAGAGGTATCTCTGGGCCCACTCGGTAGGACATCATCATAATGTGCACAATGTGGCCAAGGGGTTGATCATGGGATGATGTGTTACGGAACGAGTAAAGAGACTTGCCGGTAACGAGATTGAACAAGGTATCAACATACCGACGATCGAATCTCGGGCAAGTACAATACCGCTAGACAAAGGGAATTGTATACGGGATTGATTGAGTCCTTGACATCGTGGTTCATCCGATGAGATCATCGTGGAACATGTGGGAGCCAACATGGGTATCCAGATCCAGCTGTTGGTTATTGACCGGAGAACGTCTCGGTCATGTCTGCATGGTTCCCGAACCCGTAGGGTCTACGCACTTAAGGTTCGATGACACTAGGGTTATAAAGGAAGTTTGTATGTGGTTACTGAATGTTGTTCGGAGTCCCGGATGAGATCCCGGACATCACGAGGAGTTCCGGAATGGTCCGGAGGTAAAGATTTATATATGGGAAGTCCTATTTTGGTCACCGAAAAGTTTCGGGTTTTATCGGTAACGTACCGGGACCACCGGGAGGGTCCCGGGGGTCCACCAAGTGGGGCCACCAGCCCCGGAGGGCTGCATGGGCCAAGTGTGGGAAGGGACCAGCCCCAGGTGGGCTGGTGCGCCCCCCCCACAAGGGCCCAAGGCGCCTAGGGTTTGGGGAGGGGGCGCCCCACCTAGCTTGGGGGGCAAGTTTCCCCCTCCCCCTTGGCCGCCACCCTAGATGGGTTTGGGGCTGCCACACCCCTTGGGGTGGAAACCCTAGAGGGGGCGCACCCCCTCCCTCTCCCCTATATATACTTGAGGACTTTGGGGCTGCCAATAGATGAGTTTTGTCCTCTCCATGGCGCAGCCCTGCCTCTCTCCTTCCTCCTCTCCCGCGGTGCTTGGCGAAGCCCTGCAGGATTGCCACGCTCCTCCACCACCACCACGCCGTTGTGCTGCTGCTGGACAGAGTCTTCCTCACCATGCTTGAGGCTGGTGGGATCTGCTACTTGGCCAGGTGCCAATGGTGGTCTTGGGCATGGAGGATTGAGTGCGAATTTCTTCATGTACTTTGGAGTTACATACCTGTACTCCCTCCATTCTCTTGCCCATCTCCTTTCTATCCTCTGGATGCGCACCTTGCGCTGATTTTTGTTCTCCTTACCAAACTTGGCCTCATCAGGAGTGCAATAGTCTTTGTATATGTCATCAGGGATCTCAAAGGCAGTCATGACCTCAGGCTTCTTTCCTCCTTTCTGTGGCTTCTTACCGTCTGCCATTTTCTTCAGTTGAGGAATTTGAACAATCGAATTCTCTAAAGAAGTATGCAACTTTTCTTCGAGGAATGCTGCAAATGAGTTAAGTTGATGAGAACCTAGTGATTCAGCAGCGGACATGAGTACCTGTGAACAGAGTATAGTTGCGAGGAATTTGGAGAGGTCATATGTGTACTCAGAAGGTTTTTCAAAAAAGAATAAGTTTGAGGAATTTTGACCAGATGAGTCTTGAAGAATTTCACTAAGAGTTCTTTGTCTTAGGTTCCAGAGTTGTATAGATCGAAGATCCACAATTGAGGAATCTTGAAGAAAAATGATGCTTAGAGAAACGAATCAAGAACAAATGAAATGTGAGGTGTGAGGTGTGTGAGGATTTGAAGAATAAAACACCTTTGAGGATTTTGTAGAAATCATTTGAATCAAAGAGGGCAGTAAAAGTAACTTTTAATTACCCTGAACGAAGAACACGACGAACTATGAGATGGAGAGGTGAAGTTCGTCAGTGCAGATCTTCCACGCCCTAACTCGGCGGAGGAAGACGGCTACGGCGGGGGCGGAGTGAAAATTTCCGCGGCCGGCGCGAGTACGACGGCGACGAGGTCGAGGAAGTGAAGCTCTTCCTCACCGGCGACGATGAAGTAGCGGCGGCGCTAGGGTTTGAGAAGCTCGAGCAGGAGAGAGAGCGAGCGGAGTAATGGAAGTGAGGAAGGGGAGAGGGGTATTTATAGCCAAAGTGAAAAAACTGTTCGCCCGAAGATTTAGGATGAACGTGCCCCTGACCCTTCTCATTCGCATGACATGTGTCACCCACATACTGAAAAGTGGAGATCGTGTTAGATCGTGGGTGAATAGATAAGTCTATCGTGGGAAGCGGAACGGTTTGAGCGGCAAAGCCGAAAATTTGGATAAGATAAGTTAAAAGTTCTGTTTGCAAATTCTTCAGCTGACAAGGACACAGTGAAGATTTCGAACGAGTTTCAAATAGAACGCACATGAAGAATTTGTGAATAGATTGGGTTGAGCATAGCATAGAGGGGGAAGGGTCCGATCACATTCACTTAGCAGAAGAACAACTTGAAGAAATAGCCATAAGTGAATGTTGTAGCCAATGAAGAAACAATGACGGAACCAGTGAAGATTTTGCAAAGTTGAAGAATTTGAAAAACTGAAGAATTTCAAAACTGAGGAAAAACTCAAATTGAAGATTTTCAACTTTGGTGGTGGTGTGACCCACCGTATAAGAATGATGATTTTAGACACCGCATACAATTGTCGTAGGGTTCTGAGAATCAAATTCTTCATTAATTTCTTCACACTTAGAGTGTTGTTCTTCATTGATTGAAGAAAAACGTTTCTTCATGTGTTGCACATCCAAGTCATCAATTTTGCATAAGTGTTAGGATGAATGTCCTATTCAAAGAACATTTGAAGATTCTAAGATATTTAGCTCACACCGCAACTTGCTAAATCTCTTCTCATCCAAGGGCTTTGTGAAGATATCGGCTAGCTGTTATTCAGTCTTCACATGATCAATAAAGATGTCGCCCTTCAACACATGATCGCGAAGAAAATGATGAGGAATCTGAATGTGCTTCGTCTTCGAGTGTTGAACTGGGTTGTGAGCAATCTTGATTGCACTCTCATTGTCACAGTAGAGAGGCACATTCTTCATGTTGATGCCATAATCCTTGAGAGTTTTCTTCATCCACAGCAATTGAGCACAGCAAGAACCGGCAGCAATATACTCAGCTTCGGCAGTAGACAGTGATACGCAGTTCTGTTTCTTCGAGGACCAACAGACCAAAGATCGTCCGAGGAAATGACAAGTACCAGATGTTGACTTGCGGTCCACACGATCACCAGCATAGTCAGAGACAGAATATGCAATGAGATCAAAAGCAGAGCCCTTGGGATACCATAATCCTAGTGTTGGTGTGTGAGCTAGATATCGAAGAATATGCTTCACAGCCTTATGGTGTGATTCCTTAGGTGTAGCTTGAAATCAGGCACACATGCAAACACTAAGCATTATATCTAGCCTAGATGCACATAAGTACAATAAAGAACCAATCATGGAGCGGTATACCTTGTGATCGAAGTCAATACCATTTTTATCAGTGCATAGATGGCCATTTGTGGGCTTAGGAATTCTGACGCCTTTGCAATCTTGCATGCCGAATTTCTTCAGAACATCCTTGAGGTATTTCTCCTGAGATATGAATATGCCATTGCGCTGTTGGCGAATTTGAAGACCACGCCCGAGGGGCCTGCTTGAGGCCATATAGGGCCTTGTTGAGTCTGAAGACTTTGTCAGGATTCTTTGGATCTTCAAAACCTGGGGGTTGAGCAACATATACTTCTTCCTCAAGCTTACCATTGAGGAATGCACTTTTCACATCCATTTGATATAAAGTGATATCATGATGGTTAGCATAAGCAAGTAATATGCGAATAGCCTCAAGTCTTGCAACAGGTGCAAAAGTTTCATCGAAATCAATTCCTTTAACCTGTGTGTAGCCTTGAGCTACAAGTCGTGCCTTATTCCTCACCACAAGGCCATTTTCATCTTGCTTGTTGCGGTAGATCCACTTTGTGCCAATGATATTATGCTTGCAAGGATCTGGACGTTTGACCAGTTCCCAGACGTTGTTGAGCTCGAACTGATGTATTTCTTCTTGCATGGCCTGAATCCACTCAGCTCGTAAATGCTTCATCTACCTTAGTGGGCTCTGTGATAGAGACAAAAGCATAGTGCCCACAAAAGTTAGATAAATGTGAAGCTTTTGAGCGTGTGAGAGGACCTGGTGCTTCAATGTCATCGATGATCTTTTCAACTTGCACTTCTTTTGCAACGCTAGGATGAGATAGTTGTCGTCGAGGAATTTGATCAGCATTTTTTTCAGCACCATTTTCTTCAGCATTTTCTTCAGGTGCATCAGCTCGACGTTCTTCACGTTCTGGAATGAATTCTTCAGCAGATTCTTTAGTAGGAATGACATCCTCAGTAGCCTTGAACTTGATAGAATCCTCAGGTGCTGGTTCATCTATCATAGAAGGTAGGTGCTCTCTTTGTGAGCCATTAGTTTCATCGAACCGCACATCTACAGTTTCAACAATCTTGTGAAGAACATTGTTGAAGACTCTATAGGTGTGCGAGTCCTTTCCGTAACCAAGCATAAAACCTTCATGTGCTTTCGGTGCAAATTTAGCATTGTGATGAGGATCTCTAATCCAACATTTAGCACCGAAGACTTTGAAATAACTCACATTGGGTTTCTTGTCGGTGAGGAGTTCATTGGCAGTCTTTTTGAAGAATTTCTGAAGATATACCCTGTTGATGATGTGGCATGTAGTGTAAATTGCCTCAATCCAGAAGTGACGAGGCGTCTTGTACTCATCAAGCATAGTGCGAGCCATCTCAACAAGAGTTATGTTCTTGCGCTCCACGACGCCATTTTGCTGAGGAGTATAAGGAGCAGATAACTCATGAGTGATACCAAGTTCATCAAGATAGTCATCAAGACCAGAATTCTTGAACTCGGTTCCATTGTCTCTCCTGATGTGCTTGATCTTCACACCAAAGTTGGTTGAAGCCCTCGAGGAAAATCGTTTGAAGACTTCCTGCACTTCATGTTTGTAAGTAACAATGTGTACCCATGTGTAAGGAGAGTAATCATCAACAATAACAAAGCCATATAGAGATGCATCATTAGTGACTGCTGAGTAATGAACCAAAGAGGTCCATGTGAAGCAATTCGAATGGTCGAGTAGTGGTCATGATAGTCTTCGCTGGATGCTTGGCCTTGGTCATTTTTCCAGCTTCACAGGCCCCGCATAAGTGATCCTTGAGGAATTTGACATTCTCAATGCCAATGACATGCTTCTTCTTCGCAAGCGTGTGCAAATTCCTCATGCCTGTGTGACCAAGTCGTCGATGTCATAGCCAGCCTTCTGAAGCTTTTGCAAGTAGGCACACGGCTGGTTGAGGTCCTGTAGAAAAATCAACAATGGACAAGTCTCCTCTCCTAAAGCCTTCGAAGACTTTGGAATTGTCAGCTTCCATAACCACAACACAAAGATACTTGCCAAAGACAACAATCATATCAAGATCACAAAGCATTGAGACAGACATAAGGTTGTATCCTAAGGACTCAACAAGCATGAATTTGTCCATGTGTCGATCCTTTGTGATCGCAACCTTACCTAGACCCAATACCTGACTTTTGCCTTTGTCAGCGAAGATGATATGCTTCAGATGCGATGGTGATAAGTGAGCATCAATCAACAGATTCTTGTCACCAGTCATGTGATTTGTACATCCACTATCGAGGACCCACTCAGTGGCTTTGGGTTGATCATCCTGCAGATGAATTAGTGCAGCTTACGAACTCATATACTTCATCAGTGAAGCATATGATATCAAAGTCATCAGATGAATTTCATCAAGCAGTAAACAGATATAGCAGTATGAGGACGTGTGAAATGAAAGTTCATTTCTTCATGATTAGCCTGCGTCCTTTCGAGCATTTTGTCGTGCCCCAAGAAATTCTTGAGACGTTAAAGCACGCCTAGAGACCTGACCCTGCAGAAGAGATTAGTTCTTTTCTTCACCACCCACATCTCAAGGGGTGGCAAAGATTTCATCACTCTGCGAGCTCCATATGAGAATGGTGGCAAAGAAGCTGCACCATTTCGTTTCACATAAGAGGGTTAGGGTAAGCATATGAATAAGCACAGAAATTCTTCGAGGACTTATGAACATAATGGTTTGAGGAATAATGCACATATTCATAGCCCTTAGCTCTACCCTGCGAAACAGAGTTGTTAGCATGATGATAATCATGTGAGGACTTTGATCCTTTTGAGGATTTGATCCACGTGAGGAATTTGGTCCGTATGAGGACTTGGATCCATATGAAGAATTTGGTCCATATGAAGAGTTTGATCTGGGGTTCCTATTCTTCACAGGTGGTGTCATGAGGACATTGACCTGAAGACTTTCAAGGCACCTTTTGGGAACCCAGATTTTCTTCATAGGGGAACCGTTCCTGCAGTTAGTGCCAACATATCTAGCAAATACTTCACCATTCTGATTTTTGAACAGTTTATAGTTGGAGTCAAATGACTCATCAGAAGAATGAGAAGATTCACATGTAAAGCCAGATAAATTAGATGGATCAACTGGAGGTCCCTTTGCAGCAACCCATGAGGTTTTGGGGTACTGCTCAGGCTTCCAATATGTACCATCAGCATTGAGTTTCCTTTCAAAGGCAATACCCTCTTTCCTAGGGTTTCTGTTGAGGATCTGCTTTTTAAGCACATCACAAAGAGTCTGATGCCCTTTGAGGCTTTTGTACATGTCTGTCATGTACAATTCCTTCAGCCCTGCATCGTCAGTGATACTAGCAATGTCCTCAGATGAGGAATTAGTGATAGCAGAGGTAGGTGAAGAATTTGTAGCATGTGAAGCATTTGAACATTCAGGTGAAGAATTAGCAGATTCACGTTCAATGCACTTTAAGCATGGAGGAACAAATTCTTCCTGAGCAGCGCTGATTTGTTGAGCTAGCAATGAATCGTGCTCCTTCTGAAGATCTTCATAACTCACTCTTAGCTTCTCAAGATCTTGCTTTCTTTAAAGAAATTCATAAGAAAGCTTCTCATGATCAGATAAGAGAGTGTTATGATGACCTTGAAGGTTGTCAAACCTAGTATGAAGTCTCTGAAGACTTTCAGTCAAGGTTTTAGTGCGATCCATTTCTTCACCCAACATATCATCGCTCTTGTCTAGCATGTTTTGAACCTTTTCCAAGGCCTTTTGTTGTTTAGTGGCAATACAAACAAGCTTGGTATAGATAGGTCCAAAATCATCATCAGATTCATCATCACTAGACTGGATGAGGAACATTCGGTTACCTTGGCACCTTTTGCCATGAGGCATGGTGCAGAAGATGATGGTTCAGGTTCGAAAGTCATCGTTTTGAGTGATTCCTTGAAATCCTCAAACCAAGGATCATGACAAGTTCGATGACCTTCATAGACATCAGAGATTCGGTCCCAGATAATCTTCGCATTGCAAAGATGCATAATGTGTCTGAATTCATCTCTGGATAGGCAGGAACAGATGATATCCTTCGCCATGATGTCAAGTCGAGTGTACTTGCGAATGTCATCAGTGTCCGCCATCTTGCATAGATCGGTAAGACCAATCTCAGTGACGGTCCACAGCTCGCTATTCATTGCCATGAGGTGCTTCCTCATAATGTCCTTCCACTTGGGATAATCATGACCTTCAAAGATGGGGCATGTCACTTTCTTCATACCTGCGATCGACATAACTAAAACTCCAGGCGGTTAAACCAAAATCACACAGAACAAGGGAGTACCTTGCTCTGATACCAATTGAAAGTGCGTTATATCGACTAGAGGGGGGTGAATAGGTGATTTTTATGAATTCTTCACTGAGGAATTTGTGGGTGAGGAAATTCCTTAGCGAAGAACTACTTGTAGCGGAATAAGTACTCAGAAGTAAACATAATGAGCGAAGCATGGTCATCATGATGAAATGAAGACAAGCACAGAGTATGTAAAGCGTAATCACAGGATAAACACAGATGAAGACAAAGCAGACTAAAGAAATTGAACTGAGGAAATTGGGAAAGTCTTCAGTCAAAGTCTTCAAACACAGATATGACAAGCACACAACACAGTAATGAGGAAATGAAAGAGTTGAGGAAATAGAACCAGTAAGCTTGGTGAAGACAATGATTTGGTAGACCAGTTCCAACTGTTGTCTCAGTTGTACGTCTGGTTGGACGGCTGAATATTTAAACTCGAGGACACACAGTCCCGGACACCCAGCCCTGAACACGCAGTCCAGGACACCAAGTCCTCACCGTATTCTCCTTGAGCTAAGGTCACACAGACCTCGCCCAATCACTCGTGGTAAGTCTTCAGGTGACTTCCGAACCTTCACAAACTCGGTCACTCGGTGATCCACAATTCCTCTTGGACGCTCTAGACCATGACGCCTAACCGTCTAGAAGAAGCACAGTCTTCAAAGGTAACAAGCGTCGGATCCACGCAGGATCAATCTCTTCAGTGATGCTCAATCACTTTGGGTTTGTAGGTGTTTGGGTTTGGGTTTTCCTCACTTGATGATTTTCACCAAAGTCCCTGAGGATGGGATGCTCTCAATTGACAAGTGTCGGTTTCTCTCGGAGTAGCCAACCAGCTAGTGGTTGTAGGGGCAGCTATTTATAGCCTAGGAGCAGCCCAACATGATAAGACATAAATGCCCTTCAATGATATGACCGTTAGGTGGATAAGATACTTTGAGACACTGGCGCAGAAGCACAAGAACGGTCGGAAATTTGAGATTCAAATTCCTCGGGGCTATCATGTTCCTCATCGTAGGCAATCCGATGGCTAATTCCTAACTCCTCAATCAGATAAATTCTCGTGACTGTAAGAACTTCGTCTCTCACATCAAGAAATTGACTGAACTGTATGAGATTTCCAATGGCTTCACTCGAAGGGATTGGTAGGTGTAGGATTTTGAGTTGAGCATCACATTGAAATTTTTCCTTAGTATTTCCTCGACCCCCTTTAAAAGTACGGTGTTTCCTATGACTCAAGAAAGAGAAAATGAAACTACGAAAACAAAAGTCTTCACGCTTCATGTTCCTTGAATGAATACCAAGTCTTCATGGTCACACCAATTTCTTCACTTTCAAAGTCTTCAGAAAGTCTTCAGAAATCCAAAGTCTTCAGTCGAAGAACTTCATTTTTAGGGGTCGACTTTCTCTGTAAATATCAAACTCCTAATAGACTTATAGACCTGTGTACACTCATAAACGCATTAGACCCTTAACCTATAAGTCTTCAATACACCAAAATCACTAAGGGGCACTAGATGCACTTACACAAGCTCCTCTATAACGCCGCATTCATGGCAAAGCCCTACCCTATTTAGTCATACAATATGCAACACCCAGCCAACAACCCACTACAAAGCATCAAGGCACCCTACCCTGCGTGACAGATTGCAAGGAGATATATATTTTCAGAGAAAAGGTATAGCGTCCGCATTTATAAATAAAGAAAACCGACGAGTCATCCAACAAATGATGCACTTCTGCACTTTTGCACATTCATGTAGAGGAGAGCCACCTCTTATGCAATTTTGCACATTCATGTAGAGGAGACCCACCTTGGACACGGTGTAAGGGTGCGCCAGAGGCAATAAGTGCGCGAACTTTGTTCGTTTGTCGACGATCACCAATAGGTAGTTGAACTTGCTGAAGGAAATATGCCCTAGAGGCAATAATAAAGTTATTATTTATTTCCTTATATCATGATAAATGTTTATTATTCATGCTAGAATTGTATTAACCGGAAACATAATACATGTGTAAATACATAGACAAACAGATTGTCACTAGTATGCCTCTACTTGACTAGCTCGTTGATCAAAGATGCTTATGTTTCCTAGCCATAGACATGAGTTGTCATTTGATTAACGGGATCACATCATTAGGAGAATGATGTGATTGACATGACCCATTCCGTTAGCTTAGCACACGATCGTTTAGTATGTTGCTATTGCTTTCTTCATGACTTATACATGTTCCTATCACTATGTGAGTTAGTTGCGGCATGATGTATTACAGTACGAGTAAAGAGACTTGCCGGTAACGAGATTGAACTAGTTATTGAGATACCGACGATCGAATCTCGGGCAAGTAACATACCGATGACAAAGGGAACAACATATGTTGTTATGCGGTCTGACCGATAAAGATCTTCGTAGAATATGTGGGAGCCAATATGACCATCCAGGTTCCTCTATTGTTTATTGACCGGAGACGTGTCTCGGTCATGTCTACATAATTCTCGAACCCGTAGGGTCCGCACGCTTAACGTTACGATGATAGTTATATTATGAGTTTATATGTTTTGATGTACCGAAGGTTGTTCGGAGTCCCGGATGTGATCACGGACATGAAGAGGAGTCTCGAAATGGTCGAGACATGAAGATTGATATATTGGAAGCCTATGTTTGGATATCGGAAGTGTTCCGGGTGAAATCAGGATTTTACCGGAGTACCGGGAGGTTACCGGAACCCCCCGGGAGGTAAATGGGCCTTAGTGGGCCTTTACGGAGAAGAGGAGAGGCGGCCAGGGCTGGGCCGCGCGCCCCTCCCCCCCTAGTCCGAATAGGACAAGGAGAGGGGGCGGCGACCCCCCTTTCTTCTCTCCCTCCTCTTTCCCCCTCCCGAATCCTATTCCAACTAGGAAAGGGGGGAGTCCTACTCCCGGTGGGAGTAGGAATCCTCTGCACGCCTCCCTTGGCCGGCCGCACTTCTTGCTCCTTTATATACAGGGGCAGGGGGGCACCTCCAGACACACAAGTTCCAACCGTGTGCGGTGCCCCCCTCCACCATAGTCCACCACGATAATACTGTAGTGGTGCTTAGGCGAAGCCCTGTGTCGGTAGAACATCAACATCGTCACCACGCCGTCATGCTGACGAAACTCTCCCTCAACACTCGGCTGGATCGGAGTTCGAGGGACGTCATCGGGTTGAACGTGTGCTGAACTCCGAGGTACCATACGTTCGGTACTTGATCGGTCGGATCGTGAAGACGTACGACTACATTAACCGCGTTGTGCTAACGCTTCCGCTTTCGGTCTACGAGGGTATGTGGACAACACTCTCCCCTCTCATTGTTATGCATCACCATGATCTTTCGTGTGCGTAGGAATTTTTTTGAAATACTACGTTCCCCAACAGTGGTATCAGAGCCTGGTTTTATGCGTAGATGTCATATGCACGAGTAGAACACAAGTGAGTTGTGGGTGATATAAGTCATACTGCTTACCAGCATGTCATACTTTGGTTCGACGGTATTGTTGGAAGAAGCGGCCCGGACCGACATTACGCGTACGCTTACGCGAGACCGGTTCTCCTGACGTGCTTTGCACAAAGGTGGCTAGCGGGTGTCAGTTTCTCCAACTTTAGTTGAACCGAGTGTGGCTACGCCCGGTCCTTGCGAAGGTTAAAACAGCACCAACTTGACAAACTATCGTTGTGGTTTTGATGCGTAAGTAAGAATGGTTCTTGCTAAGCCCGTAGCAGCCACGTAAAATTTGCAACAACAAAGTAGACGACGTCTAACTTGTTTTTGCAGGCATGTTGTGATGTGATATGGTCAAGACATGATGCTAATTTTATTGTATGAGATGATCATGTTTTGTAACCGAGTTGTCGGCAACTGGCAGGAGCCATATGGTTGTCGCTTTATTGTATGCAATGCAATCGCCCTGTAGTGCTTTACTTTATCACTAAGCGGTAGCGATAGTCGTAGAAGCATAAGATTGGCGAGACGACAACGATGCTACGATGGAGATCAAGGTGTAGCGCCGGTGATGATGGTGATCATGGAGGTGCTTCGGAGAGGAGATCACAAGCACAAGATGATGATGGCCATATCATATCACTTATATTGATTGCATGTGATGTTTATCTTTTATGCATCTTATCTTGCTTTGATTGACGGTAGCATTATAGGATGACCCCTCACTAAATTATCAAATTATAAGTATTCTCCCTGAGTATGCACAGTTGCGAAAGTTCTTCATGCTGAGACATCACGTGATGATCGGGTGTGATAGGCTCTACGTTCAAATACAACGGGTGCAAAACAATTGCACACGCGGAATACTAAGGTTAAACTTGACGAGCCTAGCATATAACAGATATGGCCTCGGAACACGGAGACCGAAAGATCGAGCGTGAATCATATAGTAGATATGATCAACATAGTGATGTTCACCATTGAAACTACTCCATCTCACGTGATGATCGGACATTGTTTAGTTGATTTGGATCACGTGATCACTTAGAAGATTAGAGGGATGTCTATCTAAGTGGGAGGTCTTAAGTAATATGATTAATTGAACTTAAATTTATCATGAACTTAGTACCTGATAGTATCTTGCTTGTCTATGTTTGATTGTAGATAGATGGCCCGTGTTGTTGTTCCGTTGAATTTTAATGTGTTCCCTGAGAAAGCAAAGTTGAAAGATGATGGTAGCAATTACACGACGGGTCCGTAATTTGAGGATTATCCTCATTGCTGCACGTAAGAATTACGTCATGGAAGCACCGCTGGGTGCCGAGCCTCATCGCAGAGCAACACCGGATGTTATGAACATCCGCGTAACAAAGTCGATGACTACTCGATAGTTCAATTGTGCCATGCTTTACGGCTTAGAACCGGGACTTCAACGACGTTTTGAACGTCATGGAGCATATGAGATGTTCCAGGAGTTGAAGTTAATATTTCAAGCAAATGCCCGGATTGAGAGATATGAAGTCTCCAATAAGTTCTATAGCTGCAAGATGGAAGAGAATAGTTACATCGGTGAGCGATACTCAAGATGTCTGGGTATAATAATCACTTGATTCAACTGGGAGTTAATCTTCCGGATGATAGCGTCATTGACAAAATTCTCCAATCACTGCCACCAAGCTACAAGAGCTTCGTGATGAACTATAACATGCAAGGGATGGATAAGACGATTCCCGAGCTCTTCGCAATGCTAAAGGCTGCGGAGGTAGAAATAAAGAAGGAGCATCAAGTGTTGATGGTCAATAAGACCACCAGTTTCAAGAAAAAGGGCAAAGGGAAGAAGAAGGGGAATTCAAGAAGAACAGCAAGCAAGTTGCTGCTCAGAGAAGAAACCCAAGTCTGGACCAAAGCACGAGATCGAGTGCTTCTCTCGCAAGCGGTAGTCCTTTGAAGCGGAACTGCCCCAAGTATTTGGCGGATAAGAAGGATGGCATGGTGAACAAAGGCATATGTGATATACATGTTATTGATGTGTACCTTACTAATGCTCGCAGTAGCACCTGGGTATTTGATACTGGTTCTAATATTTGCAACTCGAAACAGGGGCTACGGATTAAGCAAAGATTGGCTAAGGACGAGGTGACGATGCGCGTGGGAAATGGTTCCAAAGTCGATGTGATCGCGGTCGGCACGCTACCTCTACATCTACCTTCGGGATTAGTATTAGACCTAAATAATTGTTATTTGGTGCCAACGTTGAGCATGAACATTATATCTGGATCTTGTTTGATGCGAGATGGTTATTCATTTAAATCAGAGAATAATGGTTGTTCTATTTATATGAATAATATATTTTATGGTCATGCACCCTTGAAGAGTGGTCTATTTTTATTGAATCTCGATAGTAGTGATACACATATTCGTAATGTTGAAGTCAAAAGATGCAGAGTTGATAATGATAGTGCAACTTATTTGTGGCACTGCTGTTTAGGTCATATCGGTATAAAGCGCATGAAGAAACTCCATACTGATGGACTTTTGGAACCACTTGATTATAAATCACTTGGTACTTGCGAACCGTGCCTCATGGGCAAGATGACTAAAACGCCGTTCTCTGGAACTATGGAGAGAGCAACAGATTTGTTGGAAATCATACATACAAATGTATGTGGTCCGATGAATGTTGAGGCTCGTGGAGGATATCGTTATTTTCTCACTTTCACATATGATTTAAGCAGATATGGGTATATCTACTTAATGAAACATAAGTCTGAAACTTTTGGAAAGTTCAAAGAATTTCAGACTGAAGTTGAAAATCATCGTAACAAGAAAATAAAGTTTCTACGATCTGATCGTGGAGGTTGGTCTACATTTGAAACAATGCGGAATAGTTTCGCAACTAATTCCACCCGGAACACCACAGCGTAATGGTGTGTCCGAACGTCGTAATCGTACTTTACTTGATATGGTACGATCTATGATGTCTCTTACTGATTTACCGCTATCGTTTTGGGGTTATGCTTTAGTGATGGCTGCATTCACGTTAAATAGGACGCCATCAAAATCTGTTGAGACGACACCTTATGAACTATGGTTTGGCAAGAAACAAAAGTTGTCGTTTCTTAAAGTTTGGGGCTGCGATGCTTATGTGAAAAAGCTTCAACCTGATAAGCTCGAACCCAAATCGGAGAAATGTGTCTTCATAGGATACCCAAAGGAGCTGTTGGGTACACCTTCTATCACAAACCAAGGCAAGACTTTTGTTGCTAAATTCGGAGTTTTTCTAGAGAAGGAGTTTCTCTCTAAAGAAGTGAGTGGGAGGAAAGTAGAACTTGATGAGGTAATCTGTACCTACTCCCTTATTGAAAGTAGTTCATCGCAGAAACCGGTTTCTGCGACACCTACACCAATTAGTGAGGAAGTTAATGATGATGATCATGAAACTTCAGATCAAGTTGTTCTTGAACCTCGAGGTCAACGAGTAAGATCCGCACTGAGTGGTACGGTAATCCTGTTCGGAAGTTATGTTACTAGACCATGACGAACCTACGAACTATGAAGAAGCGATGGTGAGCCCAGATTCCGCAAAATGGCTTGAGGCCATGAAATCTGAGATGGGATCCATGTATGAGAACAAAGTGTGGACTTTGGTTGACTTGCCCGATGATTGGCAAGCAATTGAGAATAAATAGATCTGCAAGAAGAAGACTGACGCTGACGGTAATGTTACTGTCTACAAAGCTCGACTTGTCGCGAAAGGTTTTCGACAAGTTCAAGGGATTGACTACGATGAGACCTTCTCACCCGTAGCGATGCTTAAGTCTATCTGAATCATGTTAGCAATTGCCGCATTTTATGATTATGAAATTTGGCAAATGGATGTCAAAACTGCATTTCTGAATGGATTTCTGGAAGAAGAGTTGTATATGATGCAACCGGAAGGTTTTATCGATCCAAAGGGAGCTAACAAAGTGTGCAAGCTCCAGCGATCCATTTATGGACTGGTGCAAGCCTCTCGGAGTTGGAATAAACGCTTTGATAGTGTGATCAAAGCATTTGGTTTTGTACAGACTTTTGGAGAAGCTTTGTATTTACAAGAAAGTGAGTGGGAGCTCAGAGCATTTCTAATATTATATGTGGATGACATATTGCTGATTGGAAATGATATATAATTTCTGGATAGCATAAAGGGATACTTGAATAAGAGTTTTTCAATGAAAGACCTCGGTGAAGCTGCTTACATATTGGGCATCAAGATATATAGAGATAGATCAAGAAGCTTAATTGGACTTTCACAAAGCACATACCTTGACAAAGTTTTGAAGAAGTTCAAAATGGATCAAGCAAAGAAAGGATTCTTGCCTGTGTTACAAGGTGTGAAGTTGAGTAAGACTCAATGCCCGACCACTGCAGAAGATAGAGAGAAGATGAAAGATGTTCCCTATGCTTCAGCCATAGGCTCTATCATGTATGCAATGCTGTGTACCAGACCTGATGTGTGCCTTGCTATAAGTCTAGCAGGAGGTACCAAAGTAATCCAGAGTGGATCATGGACAGCGGTCAAGAACATCCTGAAATACCTGAAAAGGACTAAGGATATGTTTCTCGTTTATGGAGGTGACAAAGAGCTCATTGTAAATGGTTACGTTGATGCAAGCTTTGACACTGATCGGGCCAATTCTAAATCGCAAACCGGATACGTGTTTACATTGAACGGTTGAGCTGTCTGTTGGTGCAGTTCTAAACAAAGTGTTGTGGCGGGATCTACATGTGAAGCGGAGTACATAGCTGCTTCGAAAGTAGCAAATGAAGGAGTCTGGATGAAGGAGTTCATATCTGATCTAGGTGTCATACCTAGTGCATCGGGTCCAATGAAAATCTTTTGTGACAATACTGGTGCAATTGCCTTGGCGAAGGAATCCAGATTTCACAAGAGAACCAAGCACATCAAGAGACGCTTCAATTCCATCCGGGATCTAGTCCAGGTGGGAGACATAGAAATTTGCAAGATACATACGGATCTGAATGTTGCAGACCCGTTGACTAAGCCTCTTCCACGAGCAAAACATGATCAGCACCAAGGCTCCATGGGTGTTAGCATCATTACTGTGTAATCTAGATTATTGACTCTAGTGCAAGTGGGAGACTGAAGGAAATATGCCCTAGAGGCAATAATAAAGTTATTATTTATTTCCTTATATCATGATAAATGTTTATTATTCATGCTATAATTGTATTAACCGGAAACATAATACATGTGTGAATACATAGACAAACAGATTGTCACTAGTATGCCTCTACTTGACTAGCTCGTTGATCAAAGATGGTTGTGTTTCCTAGCCATAGACATCAGTTGTCATTTGATTAACGGGATCACATCATTAGGAGAATGATGTGATTGACATGACCCATTCCGTTAGCTTAGCACACGATCGTTTAGTATGTTTCTATTGCTTTCTTCATGACTTATACATGTTCCTATGACTATGAGATTATGCAACTCCTGTTTACGGAGGAACACTTTGTGTGCTACCAAACGTCACAACGAATCGGGTGATTACAAAGGAGCTCTACAGGTGTCTCGAAGGTACTTGTTGGGTTGGCGATTTCAAGATTAGGATTTGTCACCCGATAGTCGAGAGGTATCTCTGGGCCCTCTCGGTAATGCACATCACTTAAGCCTTGCAAGCATTGCAACTAATGAGTTAGTTGCGGGATGATGTATTACAGTATGAGTAAAGAGACTTGCCGATAACGAGATTGAACTAGGTATTGAGATACCGACGATCGAATCTCGGGCAAGTAACATACCGATGACAAAGGGAACAACGTATGTTGTTATGCGGTCTGACCGATAAAGATCTTCGTAGAATATGTGGGAGCCAATATGAGCATCCAGGTTCCGCTATTGGTTATTTACCGGAGACGTGTCTCGGTCATGTCTACATAGTTCTCGAACCCGTAGGGTCCGCACGCTTAACGTTATGATGACAGTTATATTATGAGTTTATATGTTTTGATGTACCGAAGGTTTTTCGGAGTCCCGGATGTGACAACGGACATGACCAGGAGTCTCGAAATGGTCGAGACATGAAGATTGATATATTGGAAGCCTATGTTTGGATATCGGAAGTGTTCCGAGTGAAATCGGGATTTTACCGGAGTATCGGGAGGTTACCGGAACCCCCCCCCCCCCCCGGGAGGTTAATGGGCCTTAGTGGGCCTTTACGGAGAAGAGGAGAGGCGGCCAGGGCTGGGCGCGCCCCCCTAGTCCGAATAGGACAAGGAGAGGGGCGCCCCTTTTTCTTCTCTCCCTCCACATTCCCCCTCCCGAATCCTATTCCAACTAGAAAGGGGGGGAGTCCTACACCCGGTGGGAGTAGGACTCCTCCTGGCGTGCCCTCACCTTGGTCGGCCGCCCCCCTTGCTCCTTTATATACGGGGCAGGGGGCACCTCGAACACACAAGTTGATCAGTTGATCTCTCCCAACCGTGTGCGGTGCCCCCTCCACCATAGTCCACCTCGATAATATCAGCGGTGCTTAGGCGAAGCCTGCGCCGGTAGAACATCAACATCGCCACCACGCCATCGCGGTCGACGTAAACTCTCCTCAACACTCGGCTGGATCGGAGTTCGAGGGACGCCATCGGGCTGGCGTGTGCTGAAATCGGAGGTACCGTGACGTTCGGTACTTGATCGGTCGGATCGTGAAGACGTACGACTACATCAACCGCGTTGTGCTAACGCTTCCGCTTTCGGTCTACGAGGGTACGTGGACAACACTCTCCCCTCTCGTTGCTATGCATCACCATGATCTTGCGTGTGCGTAGGAAATTTTTGAAATTACTACGTTCCCCAACAGTGGTATCAGAGCCTGGTTTTATGCGTAGATGTCATATGCACGAGTAGAACACAAGTGAGTTGTGGGTGATATAATTCATACTGCTTACCAGAATGTCATACTTTGGTTCGGTGGTATTGTTGGACGAAGCGGCCCGGACCGACATTACGCATACGCTTACGCGAGACCGGTTCTCCCGACGTGCTTTGCACAAAGGTGGCTAGCGGGTGTCGGTTTCTCCAACTTTAGTTGAACCGAGTGTGGCTACGCCCGGTCCTTGCAAAGGTTAAAACAGCACCAACTTGACAAACTATCGTTGTGGTTTTGATGCGTAGGTAAGAACGGTTCTTGCTAAGCCCGTAGCAGCCACGTAAAATTTGCTACAACAAAGTAGAGGACGTATAACTTGTTTTTGCAGGACATGTTGTGATGTGATATGGTCAAGACGTGATGCTATATTTTATTGTATGAGATGATCATGTTTTGTAACCGAGTTGTCGGCAACTGGCAGGAGCCATATGGTTGTCGCTTTATTATATGCAATGCAATCGCCCTGTAATGCTTTACTTTATCACTAAGCGGTAGCGATAGTCATAGAAGCATAAGATTGGCGAGACGACAACAATGCTACAATGGAGATCAAGGTGTCGCGCCGGTGATGATGGTGATCATGGAGGTGCTTCGGAGAGGAGATCACAAGCACAAGATGATGATGGCCATATCATATCACTTATATTGATTGCATGTGATGTTTATCTTTTATGCATCTTATCTTGCTTTGATTGACGGTAGCATTATAAGATGACCCCTCACTAAATTATCAAAGTATAAGTGTTCTCCCTCGATAATACTGTAGCGGTGCTTAGGCGAAGCCCTGCATCGGTAGAACATCAACATCGTCACCATGCCGTCGTACTGACGAAACTCTCCCTCAACACTTGGCTGGATCGGAGTTCGAGGGACGTCATCGGGCTGAACGTGTGCTGAACTCGGAGGTACCGTACGTTCGGTACTTGATCGGTCGGATCGTGAAGACGTACGACTACATCAACCGCGTTGTGCTAACGCTTCCGCTTTCGGTCTACGAGGATACGTGGACAACACTCTCCCCTCTTGTTGCTATGCATCACCATGATCTTGCGTGTGCGTAGGAAATTTTTTGAAATTACTATGTTCCCCAACACTTGCCGGATTAGGGGAGGCCGTCAACGATCATCTCCCACAAAATGGATGGTGTTGGTAGTGGTTGATGGAGCCATGTGCTGGCAGCTTGATCCGGCTTTGCTTGCTGACAGGTTTGACAGCAACGTGTGTTGTTGTTGACGTGTATCTTCATCTTTGGTCACGCAAATAGACGGCGGACACGTCGGTAAGTTGCTGGGATCCCAGAGTGCCCTCCCATTGGGCTGTCATGGGACGCTGCAATGATGAGCTGTTGCAGCGACGTTGAGCCTCCCAACCAAATGCGTCTGCAGAAACTAGAGCATGCTCTGGGTGATGGTGAAGCACCCTTTGGGATCTGGTCATACTGCTAGCTGCTCAAGCAGTTTTTGTGCCAAGGGGTTTGAATTGTAGCTGGCCAAGATATCGTCCAGCCGCGCCGGCTGATACGAGGTGACTGTAGTGAGTACTTCATCTAGTTCACCGCACGACAGAGCATCCGCTGTGTTGTTTTCAGCCCCCTTTTTTGTATTTGGACGAGTATTGTAGCTCTAGGAGTTTCGTGAATGCCTTCTGCTGTCGTGGTGTCGGTAACCGCTTCCCCTAGAGGTAGACTAGAAAATTTTGATCGGTGAAAATGACGAATTCTCCATGCTGAAGGTACAGCCGCCACTGGTCCACCACTACGATCACTACAAGTTACTCCTTATCCTATGTTGACAGGCCTGGGTATCAAGGCGACAAATGCTTTGCTCATGAACATGATCGCATGCCCTCCTTGTTGCAGGACAACACCAATGTTGTGCTCGCTGGCATTCGTCTCGATGCAGAAAGGTCAGAGAAGTCCGGCAGCGCAAGCACCGGCGCGGTGATCAGCCGTGTCTTAAGCAGCTGGAAGTTTGTCTCGTTGGTGTCTGTCCAAACGAAGGGCACCCCCTTTTTGAGAAGGTTAAACAGTGGGCGTTCTATCACTCCAAAGTTTCGCACGAACCGCCGGTAGTCCAGTGAGCCCCAGGAAGCTGTGTATGGCCTTGACGTTTGTTGGAGTTTTCTAGTCAGAGACGGCATGAATCTTGGCCGGCTCGGTTGCGACTCTGTCCACGCTGACCACGTGCCCTAGGTACGACAGCTGTTTCTAACCGAACGAACACTTGTTGATCAGCTTGACCTTCCAGTGGTCCCGTCAGAGGAGTTCGAGCACTTGGCACAAGTGATCGATGTGATCTTGCAGGGTGCGGCTGAAGATGAGGATGTCGTCGAAGAAGAGCGGAATGCAACATCGTAGGAGCGGGTGGAGCGTGTGAGTCATGGCGCCGTTGAATGTTGCCGGTACGCCCGCAAGCCCAAAGGAGACCACCTTGTACTCTAAGTGGCCGGAATTGGTTTGGAAAGCCGTCTTGAATTCCTCCCCTTCCGTGAGCTTGGTCTGGTGGTAGCCTGCATGCAGGTCCAACTTGGAAAACCAGTGCATCTCGTCGAGCAGCTCTTCAATGATCGGTGCTGGAAACTTGGCGGTCCGTGGTGAAGAAAGGAACCATAGGAAAATATAACCAGCGAAGGGATGTGTTTCTAAACCTGATGGGAAAAAATAAAGATGCCATTGCTGATGTGGCATATGAGATGAGTTGGATAGACTGCATGTGAAGGAAATTGAAGGAGAGGGATTGGTTGCTCTTTACAAACTGAACGCTGGTGTGGCATGATGATGTGGACAGTGTGCATGTTGAGAGAATTGGTAATAGTGGGATCAACTTCTTAAGAAAGTAAGATGTAAGATGTGATAGTACTGATCTTTTTTAGTATTGGAACATTAAATTGTCCACGTGTACCACACGACCAACCATCTCTCTGCTTCTCACGAATCCTGCTTCTTATATAAACCAATCTTCTCTTCTCACATAATCTAAAGCCAGACACTATACATATTCATTCACATCTTTGTTCCTTTGTTCGTGATTTGGTTCTACACGCGGTCCAGTACCCAAATAGCCTAGTGCACATATGTGGTGAGAGAGGAAGGTGCCCAGATTTGGGGTTGGAAGGCATCGGAAATACCTACTCGAGCATCTTCGAGGTCTGCCAAGGGGTCTGAATCCACTCAAGGCCAGGTCACCGCGCAAATAGAGCAAGGAACGTCACCAACTAGTGAAGGCCTAGCGACCAAACTGAAAGCCCTCCGATCCACATTTGTGCTAATGTGGACAGCTGCATGATCCTGAGAAGCCCGTGTGCTTACTTCGTGAGACCGTACTGCGGACCGGCAGCAAAGTCTAGAAGTAACATTTGATCAATTTGCAGTACAGGAGCGTGTTGGGAATAGTCAACATTACGCGTGCATGCAAAGTTGCAATTCGGTGTAACCGCTTCCAACGACTCTTTTCCCTAGTAGAGAGAGCACATATATACATGCATGCAAGATTCCCCCACATCTTCATAGTTTGAGAGAGATTCCGCAGTGCACTGTTGGCAATGGTTGTTCCACCTTCTTTTGGCTAGATCGTTGGCTAAAGCCGGAACCTCTGGCTGTAGTCTACCCTGCTCTTTTTTCTCACCACACAAACCAAAATGACATGGTTTCCACTATAATGCGGGATGAGATCGAACTTGCTCTTCGTAATTGGCTAACCTCTATTGCGATTGCAGAACTTGCTTCCCTTAACTCGTTGTTGCAGGAATGTTTGCTTTCTCAAGTACCGGATACACGCCGCTTGCTCAATGGTGCTGCCTTCTCCACTCGTGGCGCATATGTTGCCCTTTCGGTTCAGCTTGCTGAGCCTATGCTCGCTGACATTTGGGGTTCAAAGGTGCCAAAAAAAGTGATGATCTTTGGCTGGTTGTTTTACCTTGACCGTCTTAACACAAGGCACAGCTTGCACAAGAAGAACATCCTGGATACTGAAGTCTGCCCGAGATGTGATCACTTGGTGGAGGACCGCGATCACCTTTTCTTCTCCTGTCCAGCAGCACATGAGATTTGGAGGGCAACGGGCATTCAGCCTATTGTCGTGCCCATCAGCGAGCTCTTCAGCACCCCCTCCCCGCGCAGCTACCCACTTCAGTTCGTACGTTCATGCTCCTTCTCATCCTTTGGAAAATTTGGGATGCTAGAAACAAGAAAGTTTTCCAAGGGCTTGACATTGCTGCCTCAGTTTCTGTAAAAGCTATCATGGATGATTTGGTTATTTGGTCTCATCGACTTAAGTTTGGTTCCTTAAAGGGCCACGCCAGCTTGTGGCGTGAGTTCCTCTCATCGAACCATCTGTGAACCCTGTAACATCTGCTACCTTTGAAATATATTCAGGTGGGGAGTCTCCCCCCCCCCCCTGACCATTTCAAAAAAAAAAGATTCCCCCACATCATGTTGACATTAGCATGTTAAGTTTTTTGAAATGAATTATCTCACAACATTAATCTGATTAGCGATGCGGCTTTATTAGTGAGCTCTTCTCAAGTGCGCTTCGAAACAAGATCCCATGTTGTCATAGCTCAACAAAAATGTTGTCGCCCCTAGCTATCACATCATGTCAACATGGTCAATCGTTTTGTATGTTTTTTTATATTGCAATGTACGCATAGCGAAGAAGTGAGTATTGAAGTATTAACAATAAAAGAGGAGTGGCATCAATCCACACAAGTACCAGGAAGCAAGTTCTACAGTGTATATTGAAGTTTTAGTACCCTGGCAGTGGCAGGTACTCGCAACTAAGTGACTTCCACTGACTCTTTGGAATCCAATGCCTTGTGTTTCCTGTACTTTGTAGTTTTTTTTTTTTTTGTACTTTTCTTTTCTTTATTTCCTTTTCTTTTTATATACATTATATTTAAAATTAATAAGGCTTATTGTTTCCCATCAGAAAAAAAATGTTGTCGAAACACGCTAACATCGGATCTTGTTTTAAAGATCTCACCGCAAGGAAGCCACCGGTGAAAACGGATTGTCAATCAATATATGTGTAAAATACCTTGAGTGTTGGTCTAACTTTCAACAAGTCATCATCCACCCTGGTTAGTGCCTTTTTCTGACTTTGACTGAGCAGGGTGTTTAGATGACAGACGATCAACAAGTGGCTTTGCAGTATTTTTTGGACCTAACTTAATCTCATAGTGTGCAAAAAAACAGGCCACGTTCAAGGTCAGGCATAGAAGCAGAATACAAAGCATTGGCTAATGCAACACCAGAAATTATCTGGGTTAAGTTCATACTAAAGGAACTTGGGACACGTAAAAGCCAGGTCTTTGGTATGATAATCTTGGTGCAACATATTTATCTGCTAATCATATTTTTCATGCAAGGACCAAGCATATTGAAATAGACTATCATTTTGGAAGGGAAAGAGTTGCCAAGAAGGAATTAGATATCCATGCTTGGTATCTCTCGACGACTGGGTCCAACATGCCTTCACAATCTTCTCGATGCACAGTTGTTGCAGCTTGCGGAAGGTGGCATCCTAGCTGTACAGGTGAAGTCGCAGCGTGTAGTGTTGTAGAATTCACTTCGCCTGCTAGAGATACTCGTTGCGGTGCAACCACGTGATGCCGTTTCGGTCGAGCCATGGTGGGTGTGTGGCCCTGACTCCTTTGTGAGCGGCCTTCATTAATGCGGTGTGCACCGCCGGTGCAGTTGGAAGCAATGACACACTTGCTAGACTCGTCGAGGAGGTGCTTCATAAGCTATATTAATCCGCTCAGCTTACCGCCTACTCAAGCTCCTCTACAACGCCGCATTCAAGGCAAAGCATTACCCTATTTAGTCATACAACATGCAACACCGGGGCGACAATTCACTACAAAGCATCAAAGCACCCCTACCCTGCATGATAGATTGCAAGGAGATATATATTTCAGAGAAAAGGCATAGCGCCCATCCTTATAAAGAAAGCAAATCGGCGAGTCATCCAACAAATGATGCACTTCTACACTTTTGCACGTTCATGTAGAGGAGAGCCACCTTGGACACGGTACAAACAAATGACGGACACGGTGGTAAGTTGTTGGCATCCCAGAGTACCCTCCCATTGGGCTATCATGGAACGCTGCAATGATGCGTTGTTGCAGCGACGTTGGGCCTCCCAACCAAATGTGTTCGCATAAAATAGAGCATGCTCTGGGTGATGGTGAAGCGCCCTTTGGGATTTTTGGTTGGACTGCTAGCTGCTCAAGCAGTTTTTGTGCCTAGGGGTTTGAATTGTAACTGGCCAAGATATCGTCCAACCACGTCGGCTGGTCGGCTGATACGAGGTGACTGTAGTGAGTACTTCATCTGGTTCATCGCGTGACAGAGCATCCGCTGCGTTGTTTTCAGTCCCCTTTTTGTATTTGACCGAGTATTGTAGCCCTAGGAGTTTCGTGAAAGCCTTATATTGCCGTGGTGTCGATAACCGCTGCCCCTCCAGGTAGACTAGAAATTTGTTATCGGTGAAGACAACGAATTCTTTGTGCTGAAGGTACGGCCGCACTGGTCCACGACTACTATCACTGCGAGTTACTCCTTATCGTATGTTGACAGTCCTTGGTATCTAGGCGACAAATGCTTTGCTCATAAACGTGACTGCATGCCCTCCTTGTTGCAGGACAACGCCAATGCCGTGCTCGCTGGCATTCGTCTCGACACAGAAATGTTAGAGAAGTCCGACAACGTAAGCACCGACACGGTGATCAGCCGTGTCTTGAGCAGCTAGAAGGCTGTCTCGGTGGTGTGTGTCCAAACAAAGGGCATCCCCTTTTTTAGAAGATTGAACAGTGGGCGTGCTATCACTCAAAAGTTTCGCACGAATCGCCGGTAGTAACCAGTGAGCCCCAGGAACCTGTGTATGGCCTTGACGTTTGTTCGAGTTTTCTAGTCAGAGACGGCTTGGATCTTGGCCGGCTTGGTTGCGAATCTGTCCGCGCTGACCACCTGCCCTAGGTACGACAGTTGTTTCTGACCGAACAAGCACTTGCTGAGCTTGACCTTCCAGTGGTCCCAGTGGAGGAGTTCGAGCACTGGGCACAAGTGATCGATATGATCTCGCAGGGTGCGGCTGAAGATGATGATGTCGTCAAAGAAGAGCAACATGCAGCGTCATAGGAGGGGTGAAGCATGTGATTCATGGCGCCGTTGAATGTTGCCGGTACGTCCGCAGGCCCAAAGGAGACCACCTTATACTCGAAGTGGCCGGAATGGCTCTGGAACACCGTCTTGAATTCCTCCCCTTCCGCGAGCCTGATCTGGTGGTAGCCTGCGTGCAGGTCCAGATTGGAAAACTAGTGCGTGTCATGCAGCTCATCGAGCAGTTCTTCAATGATTGGTACCGGAAACTTGCCAGTCCGTGGTGAAGAAAGGAACCATAAAAAAATATCGCCAGCGAAGGGATGAGTTGCTAAACTTGATGGAAAAAAATAAAGATGCCATTGCTGATGTGGCATATGAGATGAGGTGGATAGACTGCATGTGAAGGAAACTGAGGGAGAGGGAGAGGGGTTGGTTGCTCTTTACAAATTGAACGCTGACGGGTCAACTTCTTAAGAACGTAAGATGTGATAGTACTGATCTTGTTTAGTTTTGGAACATTCAATTGTCCATGTGTACCACGCGACCAACCATCCCTCTGCTTCTCACAAATTCTACTTCATATATAAACCAATCTTCTCTTCTCACCGAATCTAAATCCAGACGCTCATATGCATATTCATTCACATCTTTGCTCCTTTGTTCGTGATTTGGTTCTACACGCGGTCCAGTACCCAAATAGCATAGTGCACATGTGATGAGAGAGGACAGCGAATAGGTTCCAAGAATACAACGTAGCAATGGTTCAAATTGCAGTTGGGCCATACATGCATGTTTTAGTTTAGGATCGCATATTCAAGGGAAGATGAGTATATTTTTCGTTCTCGTGGAGCAGCAGAAGGTGCCTAGATTTGGGGTTGGAAGGCATCGGAAATACATATCCGAGCATCTTCGAGGTCTGCCGAGGGGTCAGAATCCACTCAAGGCCAGGTCGCCGCGCAGGTAGAGCAAGGAACATCGCACGAGCCAACCAGTGAAGGCCTAGCCACCAAACTGAAAGCCCTCCGATCCACATTTGTGCTTATGTGGATATCTGGATGATCCTGAGAAGCCTGTGTGCTTAATTTTTGAGACCGAACTGCGGACTGGCAGCAAAGTCTAGAAGTAGCATTTGATCAATTTGTAGTACAGGGCCAGTGTTGGGAATAATCAACATTATGCACGCATGCAAAGTTGCTATTCCGTGTAACCGTTTTCACCGACTCTTTCCCGGCCCTAGTAGAGAGAGTACATGTATACATGCATGCAAGATTCCCCCACATCATGTTGACATTATCACGTTAAGTTTTTTGAAATGAATTATCTCACAACGATTAATCTGACTAGCGATGTGGCTTTATTAGTGAGTTCTTCTCAAGGGCACTTCAAAATAAGATCCCATGTTGTCACCCCTCAACAAAAAAATCGTCACCACTAGTTGTCACATCATATCAACATAGTCAATAGTTTTGTATGTTTTTTGATATTGCAATGTACGCATAGCGAAAAAGTGAGTATTGAAGTGTTAACAATAAAAGAGGAGTGGCATCAACCAACACAAGTACCACGAAGCAAGTTCTACAGTGTATATTGAAGTTTTACCCTGGCAGTGGCAGGTACTTGCAACTAAGTGACTTCCACTGACTCTTTGGAATCCAATGCTTCGTGTTTCCTGTAATTTGTAGTTTTTTTATTTTTCTTTTCTTTATTTCCTTTTCTTTTATGTATTTTATATTTAAAATTAATAAGTCTGATTGTTTCCCATCAGGAATTTTTTTTGTCAAAACATGCTAACGCCGGATCTTGTTTTGAACATCTCACCGCAAGTAAGCCAACAGTGAAAACGGATCATCAATCTAGATATGGGTGTTGGTCTAACTTTCAACAAGTAATCATCCACCCTTGTTAATGCCTTTCTGACTTTGACTGGGTCGGATGTTTAGATGATAGAGGATCAACAAGTGGCTTTGCAGTATTTTTTGGACCTAACTTAATCTCATGGTGTGCAAGAAAACAGGCTACAGTTTCAAGGTCAAGCACATAAACAGAATACAAATTATTGACCAATGCAACATCAGAAATTATCTGGGTTAAGTTCATACTAAAGGAACATGGGATACGTAAACTCCATGTCTTTGGTGTGACAATCTTGGTGCAACATTTTTTTTTTTTTGAAATGGAGGCATGCCCCCGGCCTCTGCATCATGATGATGCTTGCGGCCCTCTTATTCACAATCCAGAAAGTACCGTCATAAAAGTCTTACAGCTCGCAAATAGAGGAAAACAAAGCAAAATAAGGAGAATTAGATGCGGACAATGACAACCGATACGGTAAAAAGAAGGATAAGCTCCCTAGACTCCTATCCTGTTATGCGAGCGCCATCCGAATCGGTTGAAGATAACCCGAGCTACCATCTCCCATTGGTTGCACCCAGTAACCAAAGGCTCCCTCGAGTCCATATGAGTGAGTAAGGACCACGTACGGATCCAAGCTGTAGCTCTGAAGATAACCTGCAAAAAAGTTATAGTGTGTTGTCTGTTAAAAATCATATCATTCCTGCAGTTCCATATAGCCCATAATAGCGCACATATTCCAATCTGAATACGAGCCGCAGTAAACTGTTCAACCTCAGCTAACCACGTCCCATACAAAGACGCAATATCTACTGGAGGATTAATATTAAAAGCTATATAAATCGTTCTCCAAAGTAACTGGGCAAGTGGGCATTCAAGAAATAAATGTTGTATTGTTTCATCATGATCACAAAAACAACACCGCGAACTGCTTACCCATCACCTCTTAATTAAGTTGTCCTTTGTGAGTATCACTTGCTTGTGGACAAACCACATGAAGATTTTAATACGCAAAGGAATCTTGGTGCAACATATATATCTGCTAATCATGTTTTTCATGCAAGGACCAATCGCATTGAAATATACATTTTGTAAGGGAAAGAGTTGCCAACAAGGAATTAGATATTCGGTTTGTGGATTCAAAAGATCAAGTTGTAGATGGCTTTACAAAGCATTGTCTACAAAACTATTTGAAGAATTCAAGCATAATCGGAGCTTGGCGAAGTTCTGATTAAGGGAGGGTGTACATTATATTGTGTATAGAATTAGGAGTTGTTAGATAGGTTGTTAGGCAGGATATTTGTTTTAACTTTTCCTTATCTCTCCTGTAATCTCTCTCTCTCTCTCTCTCTCTCTCTCTCTCTCTCTCTCTCTCTCTCTCTCTCTCTCTCTCTCTCTCTCTCTCGCGTCCTTATGTGAGGTTCACGATTGATGTATGCTCCCACAGGATGTGGGCCCTGATCTATCAATATATATCACACGCGTGCTTGTGCTTGTGCTTTCAAAATCTGACGGTTTGTGTGTCTATGTATGTAACGGACTCCACACACCAAATCTTTCTTCGAGAACCTTCATCCATACAATTTTTACTAGACAGAGAATTCAAGTCTTCAACCAAACATGCCAACAATGAATGACATAATTACATGGGCCAACTTTCGAAACATGGAGAGAGCTCAACCTCTTACATATATAGACTACTCATGTTCTTTTCTGCTATGCAGTAGTTCTCATATAAGTATTTTTGTACATTGCTAGCTCTTTGTCGGGATTTAAATCAAATGCTCGAGGAATACTGCCAAAGCGCGTTGACGTATAGTGTTAGGATTTAGGAATGCCAGGCAACGGGAGCATCAGCACAAGTCCGTCCAGAGACTATTGTTTGTGCAAAGTAGAATTCATAGCGCAGTTATAGCTCCATGTAATCACAATACTAGTACCATCCAGATAGAAGATAAGAAAGTGCACTGATGAGCCGGCAATTTCCTGAGTAGCAAGACTAAATCTATGAGATGATTTGGAGCACCGAGCAAGCTGACAACTGACCGGCTATAGGAAATAAGCGTAGGCCACATGTTTTGCTTGGGTCTGTTTGGTCTACGGACGTTCCTAGTGGATTCTTTTGCGTGGGGTTGGCCGCCGATCGCTGCACGCCTGCACCAACCTACCATATGACCAACAAGGTCAGTGTCCTAACATCCACATGCCAGAAGGAACTTCCAAGCAGTCTTGATTATGTCTTGGTGTAGAAAGTATAGTTATGTCCTCATTTCGAAAAGCATGGACTGAAAATATGAGTAATCCCAATATGAATTTATGTATCATTATGTAGCGATTTCATGGGAATAAAATTGTGCATGACGACCTCCTTGATTTGGGGAAAAATAATGCCTTCTGCTACATTTTTGCGGTTGAAGAACTTTGTCAAAACCGATATGCCCACGGTTACTATCAAGAAAAAGAATGTCTTCAAAGTTAGGCGCAGGGTAAAAAAAACATTGCTCCTAAGTATATAGTACTATCTCTACACGTGGATTTTACTTTTTCATAAAATGTGCCCGATCTTTTTAGCACGGCACGACATAAGAAGGAACAGATAAGCGAATTAGCAAAATGTCTTTCGCTATGCTAGATGGACCAAATAGCTTGGTGCAATGATCTAGATGGGCGCTAAACAGGCATGCATGTTATTTGTTTTTCTCCCTGGTCAAACAATTGGGTTCACAACGTTAACAGGAAAAATCAAGCATAGCAACGCAATTGCACATCTCGCTTGCGAGGCTCCAGTATCCTTCTTTTGAAAATCTTAATGCCAACCAATGAATGTAATAAAAAATATTTCACATCCACACATTAAGCCGAGCTCAGCACCAACCACCCGATGCAAGTTATTTCTAACTTAGTACTCATCGTGTTAAATGTTGCACATTAAACTGTCTGTGTACTAGACTACCATTTTTTTTCATAGATTCCGCCTTCACATATATCTTATCATCTCACACGCTCTAATACCCGCCAGCATCATCGCGTATTGCTTTGTGATACAATTCTATACTAGATCTGGGTATATATGAGATAAGAGAAGACAATGAAAATTCCAACTAGATAATAGAAATAGTGATTCGAAATATAGCTGGGTAAACAGCCTAGGCTGAACACATTCAAGGCAAGATACATCGACCTTTTTCTTTTCGAGGAGGGAACATGCGTACACTTAGGGTTGGAAGGCATCGGAAAGGCCCATGGAGTATCAAGCAAGAATCTTTTCAAGCAAAGTAAGATCCACCACCAATGGCCCGATTGTGATGCCTCCGTTCCTTGTGAGAGCCGGTATGTTAGTGACAATGGTGGACAATGAGGTACTGGTCCAGGAAGAAGTTGATAGGACCCCTGTGACTCGAGTCTGGAGTGGGTACACATGTCAAGAAGAAGAACCTATGGAGTGAGTCATGAGATGGGTGTAGGTGTGCGTGGTCTATGGGTCAAGAGACCTGCTTGTAAATGTGTGAGTGTGGGATTACAAGAGGCTGGATTCCGTCCATGTAGCTTATCGAGGAAATGAGAATTATCTGAGCCCTCATCTGCCCTCTCTGTATACCATCCTTTCTTCTATGTTCTTCCCCTTCTGCGATCTCAAGTTACCATCCGATCTATGATTTCTCCTAGTTCTACTAGCGGGCCATCACACGATCTGGGATTTTCACCACCATGAACAGGTTCTAACAAACTCTAAATAACACCAACCACCAAACTAAAGTACTGGCTGATGCCAGCCCACTTGCTGAGAGTGCACCACCATGAACAGGCTCTAAGAAGCTCTAAATAACACCAACCGGCTATAGGAAATAATAGTAGGCCACCGGTTTGTCATGTGATCAGCAAGGCTAATGTTCAAACATGCACATGGCAGCAGCAACTTCCAAGCAATCTTGATCATGATGTCTTAGTGTTGAAATTGCATGTATGTCCTCGTTTCCAAAAGCAGGAACTGAAGTATGAGTAATCGCAAACTGAATTTATGTATCGTTATGTATCAAGTTCATGGTAATGAAATTGCAAGCGACGAGCTCCTCAGTCTTTCTTGCGGCATTTGCTGTTGCAAAACTTTCTATGTGAAAAACTGAAAACTGATATGCCCTCACGGTTACTATTAGGGAAAAAAGGCTCCTGAGTGCATAGCATCTCTACACATGGGGTTTTACTTTCTTTGTAAATGCGCCCGATCTTTTTTCCATGGCACGACATGAGAAGGAACAAAATAAGCGAATTAGCAAAATGTCTCTAGATATGTACCAAATAGCTAGCTGCAGTGATCTAGCTTCTGCGTTGAACAGGCATGTGTTCATGTTATTAATTTGTGTCCCTCTCCTATCATACATCTGGAACGATTACTATGCTAAGCTGTTGGACATTGGCAAAACAAAAAAGACGGCGAAAGGCACCTGCTGAGAGTAGCTACTGCTGCTATGCTACCTCCAACTATGAACAAAGTAAACAAAAAAAAATGAGCATAGCAACGGTTGCGGAACTATTGCGCCTCTCACTCGTCAGGTTCCAGTATCCTTCTTTTGGAAATCATAGATGCCGCCCAAGGAACGTAATAAAATGAAAAAAAAAGAAATCAAAGCCACCCGTTAAGCCGAGCTCAGCACCAACCACCATCGATGCAATTTATTTCCAGCGTGGTTCTCATTATGTGAAATGTTCTGTATTAAACTATCTGTGTACTGCACGACCATCTCTTTTCATGGATTCTGCTTCACATATATCTTCTCTTCTCACACATTCTAATACACGGGCGCCACCTATATAACATCTTCCATCATATCGTCGCTTCTTTCCATGTGATACAATTCTACACTTGACCCAATGTATATATGATAAGAGAAATACGATGAAGAGTTCCAAGTAGACGATAGAAACAGTTATTCGAAGTATAGCCTGGTAAAATAAGTTTAGGCTCAACACATTCAAGGCAAGATGTGTTGACTTTTTTTGTTTTGACGAGGGAAAAATGCAGAGACTTAGGGTTGGAAGGCATCAGAACAATATATCATGCAAGGGTTATATTTGGATGGGTAAGATCCACCACCAAAGGCCCGACTGCAAGCCTTGGTCACCTATGAGCGCCGCTATGTCAATGATGAACACGGAGATCTAGAGGGGTCCACATTAAGAACCAATGGAGTGAGCCGCAAGACTTGGGTCTAGGTGTGTGTAGTCTATGAACCAGGTATCACATTTCGTAAGTGTATGAGGGTGGGTTTAAAAGAGGTTGGATGCCATAGAAAAGGAGATTTATGTGAACTCTCACCTACACTCACTGTATCCCATCCTTCCTTTTTTGTTCCTCACCTTCTCCAATCCAAGTTACATTCCGGTCTGTGGTTTCCCTTTGTTCTACTAGCGGGCCATCAAACCGATCTGAGATTTTCACCACCATGAACAGGTTATAACAAACTCTAAATAACACCAACCACCAAACTTAAGTATTGAGTGATGTCACCCCATTTGCTGAGAGTGCACCACAGTGCTAACCTGCACAAGCACATGTATGTTGGTTGCAACGCATTTACGCTCACGTGAAGAACTTGTATGCTTGTAACAAACACATTAATTTTCCTACGTGTCGATTCCTCAACTACAAATGGTATCAGTGCTACAAAGCAGTCCACAACGCAACATCTCGGCAACTACCAACATTTGTTACTGTGTCAAGGCAACTAAAGCAAAACATCCACTGCAAAACGGTGGCAACTAAGCAAAATTTTCTGAGCGACTAATAGTTAATCATAAGTGGAGAACTTTTAATTCCTTCCCCACTTGGTTGCGCGACGGCAAAGTATCCAGTATTCTCTAATGCCAATATGCATCCAGGGCAGTGGAGAAGACGGCAGATGCAGTGTTGTAGGTATCCTGGCATAACAAAGAAGATAATGTCATGAGTGCCATAATAAGGAATATACCTAAACAACAAGGTAGGTAGCAACCTTGTGCCCCTAAGGATTCCATGTGCCAGTTGTTTGCAGAAGGGGAGAGCGATCCCGTTGAAAACTTTCTGGTAATGTGGCCCGATTACTTGTCCTGCATTTAGCATCATTTATGTCAAAAAAACTCAGCTGATAGAAATTGCAAGTGTTAGAAAAAATTAACTTCTATAGTAATACTACACCAACAAATAAGTAGGGTATGAGCATAAGATAAAAATGTAAAGAGACAGCTTACCGAGGGTGTTATAGTTACAGTTAAGTTCTGAAACTAGTGGTACTGAATGTACATGGATGGGTTCATCTGTTTTCCTTTCGCCAGATAAACTGGTTGAATGATATTCAACTGATGGAGCATCATCATCAGTAGATACAGATGAGGATGACTTAGGAAGGAACATTAATCCAGCAGGAAACCTTTGCCTCCTTGTCACCCATAGAATTACCGCAGCGTAAGGAGTAGAGTGGATTATACAAATTGCAGTTTCCAACACTATACACAAACAGATGATTGTGCTGCTCAAGATAGAGAAAAATATGTAGAATATAGAAGCTGTGGGTAGAAGTAGCAAGACTGGTGTAAACAACAGTGAACCAACCACATGTTGTTCAACCGTGTAGTCATAGCTATCTAATCTCTGCCTAAGAGGATTCCACTTGCGCCCTCTGTTAATAATACAAGCACATATCAGTAAGTCTACAAGAAATTTACAGCAAAAAAATTTAATGAAGAAACAAAAGAAATTGGGAGTTTAGTTGCCAATTGCCACTCATTCATTTATATTTCCACAACTGATTAATTCATAACATTAACTTTCATCAAAATAACAACAGCAATGAAGCAAGAAGATGAGAAACGAACATCATTCAAAGTTTAAGATTGAGATGTTATGGGGATAATAATTAGCGTTGTTGCGTCGTCTCTCAAATAGTTTGGCTCCCCCACATATTTCTAAATGCTAGATTTCCACCATAAGATCAATCAACTTGCTATTAGCTTCTATTCTCCATCTACAAGGGACCTGGCTCCATAACTTGCATCTAAACATTAGATATCTGACAATCCGACTACTGTAATAACTTACAACAGATAAGGTAATTACAGATTATTAGTTAACTAATTATCTGACACTAGTCATTCAACACCACAATCAAGTTTATGTTGCAAATAAACTATTTTTATACTTAAAAAATGCCAGCATGAACCCATCGTTAAAATAGTACATATGCACAATTTTAAAAAATAAGCAAAATATTCATAGTAAAATAACAGCTTCAGCACGTATACATGTAAAATTTGGTACAAAACCATGATGATGATGATGACAGTGTACAAAATACATAAATGTATGACTAATCTGTTGTGCCACAAGTGTGATTTGTTGTCTTCTGTGGACGATGCACATATATGACCATATATTTGCAGAATTTTTACATGCACAACACATGTAGTTCTAGTGCCATGGATTCTTTTCGAGATTTCTTATATAGTAAAGTAATTAAACACAAAAACTTCATATGATCATAGGTGCATTTACCCATAAACATACCAACATTTTTACCTGAAAAGACGCCACAATGATGTCACTGTCTGAATCTGCCTTGAATATATTAAGGAGATTAACCACTGAAGCATGGTAACATGCAACGTCGCAAGCTGGATAATGTCAATGAAGATTGAAACAGGAACCGTGAAGCCTAAAAGAATTCCAGAAAATGCAAGGCCTTGAATTACATGCCTAAGGAAGCCTCCCACCATGAACCAAAGGGTAGAATATATTTGGATTGCATTCAGAGAAATCATGCCTAGAAGCTCTGCTAACTCGGTATTCAGCTTAAAGCCTGCTGGAACACCCATCAGCCACACACAACCAGATCTCAAGACAGCATCTGTCATGTAGTGAAGAAGAGCAAAAATCCAAGAGCAAATAGTCTCCATGTTCAATAATAGTGCTCCTCCAAGGATGAAACCCATCAGAAGATCCATGATAATATTTGACCATAAAGCATGCTTCTGGATTGCAGCTCTGTGTGCATATTCGACATTAACAGAGGAGCTGCAGAGTATAAGCAGTAACATACTCAAATAATGTACCAAGGATAGCTCAATAAAAGCTTAGTGTTAACAATAATTTATTTTATCATCACTATTAACAGCTAATATATCTGATCTCAACTTTTAATATTGGGGAAGCACAAAGGTTCCTTACATCAAGGTTAAATGAATCAAGAAAATGAAATAAAATACAGCCATCAGCTATCATAAAGCAAGGAAACCAAGTGAGTTTGGCAACACCATTTGACATCTCTAGAAAAGATAACTAGTCAATGGTAGCCTAAGTTATAATGGTAGAATTAAGCAGCACCATAGGCATCCCAAGTTTACCTTAGGGAAGTATCTTGGAGGAAAATCGGCCAATAAAGAATTTGGGAACAACGGAGATGCATGTTTTTCCATGAGTGTCTGAAAACCTTTTGTAATATAAAGTGCTCAGAGACATGGCTCAAACATTTTCGGAACAGTTGAATGAAGATGTAGATAATAGTCGATACTGAAGCTAAAATTATTCCTGTGAAATGTTGTACCACTTGAACTAAGGCATCAAATCTGAATAAACAACCAGCAGTCAGGACAAAGGAAGAAAAAGAAAACAGTGTCCATCAGAGAAAATAGATAAAAGATGATGCTTACACAGTTGCAAACAAGAAATGAGCCGCAGAACTGTTATTAGTAGTTTTCCAAGCAACTGACAATCTAGCTGAATTTGAACAATTAAGCGCCAACACAATCGGATCCTTCAAACATAAACGTGGACCACATTATCTAGTTGTTCAAATTAAACTGTAATACATGTAAAAGCATCAAGGAGCATACCAAATCAAGAAATGGTCTTCTCTTTTGCAGATTATTTATCCAATTTGGCTTTTTGAAGGGAGACTTCATCCTATAAGGTGCATCCTCACCCAGGGAGAAATGGTTTCTACCAGCAACGGGAATATCATAAAGTATGACCTACATAAATTGAACAGTATTGAAGTAACTGATCACAGTAAAACAATTGAACAGCACTCAAGGAAAGATATTAAAATGATTCAAACTATGATTGCCACAAGGATGTCAGAAGTGAGAGTTGACTTACATACGTGGCAATGATTAATTTCAGCCTTCTGGTCATCAAGATACAAATGATGAAGCGCTGGAATTTGATTCAGATTGCATTTCAAGCTCTTGTCAGGCTTACAGCAGAAGTGCACCCAGTCACCACCTTTCACTACTGACTTCTTGTAAGTATCCAGAAAACCGTCTAATACACTACAATCACATTCCCATTTTCCATTACTCTCACTTTGGTCTTGATCTTCAATTCCCAATGGTCCATTAAATGCAATAGAACAGTCTTGCTTTGTGTCAGAATGCTGTGTCTGAACAACTTGAGCCCGCAACGGCTGATATTTTTGCTTAACACAGCAGCCTTCAAAATCTCTTGGAAGATGTACAACACAATCCCCAAGGATGGTAAATGCTGCAGATTCTTGTAGCACTGTTGGCATCCTTTTATTTGAGGAAAAGATAGCAGTCTACCAAGAGAGAAAACATTCAGCAATGCAGCCATCAATAAAAAAACTAAAAACAATCATTCATAATCAAGCAATTGTCCTGGTATCAAGCATGTAATGCATACTCATAATGTATGTCTCTATTTTTTACAGTATCTGAATGGAAGATTGTAGTAATCAAGGAACAGTCTTGGTACCAAAACATGTGACCATGTGATAAGAATCTAAGTAAAATATAAGATTAAAGGTTATAAAATAGCCCGCCACAAAAGGCTAATCAGTACTTGTAAAGGGAAAGCTATCATATTTTATAAATCGTATAGGGATGTGCAGAAAACATCCAGCATATTTGTCCTCAACATTTCCAAGTCAGCTGTTTGGAATAAAAAATATTTGGTTCAAATATTCAGAGCCTTTCATCAAACATATAAAGTTCATTCAGGACAATGGAGGTGGTACAAGAAACACATTCAACCGCCTGACCATAACATGTATATGATCATTACCTCTTCATGGGTTGTTTAGTTTATGGAACACACATATACTAGATTCAGCTAATGACGCCATCTACAGATTTCAAGGGATGGAGAGGTTCATATTAAAATCTTTGTGAAACATCCCCAATCAACAAGTCCCGCTAACATCTTGCCTCTAGCACATGCAGCAAGATTCTATCACTTTAGTCCCCGAATGAGCTCATTCCGTTTTGCTACCAAGACACAAACTTGTTGGATTAGGTAATGCATTTCAACTAGTGAAACACAAACCAGCAGGATCAGGTGACTCCAGGATAAGGCCATCCCTGCAAAAAGTATGCCTTTGGTTCCTGAGGATTTTAACTCAGTAAACTCCTATAGCGAAGTCTTAGCTGTTATAGAAGCATGTGTATACATCACTAGTTAATAAATAGCAATTCAGGGACTGGTTCAGCCTGCTTAACCATGAAGCAGCACACAGCTCCAGCATATTTTTTTAACTGGGAAGGGGCTTCAAATAAAGAAGCTATGTGTGTATCTCATTGACTTTAACAGTGTAACAGTGCAGCTAAAAGTCAACAATGTAACAAAATCAATTAATGCTTTACAACAAACAAACAAAATAGGTCTAGTTTGGTTGCCTACTACACTTCTGCCTAGCGCGGCATGCCATACACTTTTCTGCATTGTAGTTTATTATGCTACAATAAACGGGCAGAACCACCTAAAAATGTTTGCCTAAGTGACCCATTACACATTAAATTAGCCAATTAGGTTAGTTTGCCCTAAAAGAACAAAGATCTTCATAGAAATAAAAAATGAACCGCACTGGCCACTGTCACGCCCTCCATATAAATGAAATAAGATAGCAAAGTACATTTAACAGCACCATTTATACTGCTGCCATAACTGACCTGGAAGGTATCGAGGTTGGGGAAAGACCGCAAGATCTCTCCCTCGGAGACGAACGCCGCGACAACAATGTCGACTGATCCCGCATGGGGGAAGAGCCATCCAAACAGGAGATATCTGGTAGAGACGGACTCCAATTCAGACTGATGTTGCTGGCGCGGCCACCAGATCCTGCACCGGTCCATGCAGGAAAAGACTAAACGTGGGGCATAGGAAGTTCAGCTGGACCCAGAAGGCTCTGGAACTGCACCCGCACCACAGAATCGCAGGCACAAATTCCTATTTGCTCAACCGAGATTGATCTTCTGTGGCCTGAGCTGAAGAAGAACTGGATCAAACAATGGAGATAAAAAAAACTCAAAATTGGTATCAAACACTCATTGAATGGGAAAATGGATGAATTGATGATATGCCCTTTGGTCCAATGTAATGGATCTTTTACCCTTCCCTTCATGTGGAAACGGTTAAATTGCCCTATCTCTCTTATTAATCAGTTTCTATTCAAAACAGCAAATACCCCTAAATGAATAGACCTCAGTACCACTATTCTTACATAGTAGAGAACTATTTGCAAGCAGACTCACACTCCCACATATGTATTCATCTGCCAAGCACTCACGAGAATTAACAAATAAGTCAAGACCTTACAAGTTGAAGTCACAAATACCGTAATATCTCACATGCTCACATAGGAACCAAAACTGAAGGAGCCATAATTAGAGCAAACCCCGGGCCATAACTAAACGCCTATAACGAAAGCATAAAAAATAAGGCTCGATTCTACAATAAGATACTAGTATGAAGATACAAAAGAGTATCAAATCTTCCATCTTCCATTTCTGCAGCATGAAACGACACTGATAACAAAGCACATCAACTTGAGTAAATCCAACGCGTATGCATAATTTCAATCCAAACGTTCAACGCACTATGCATCCTTGATTTAGAACGTCATGCGTCAGTTTATACAACCTAGAACTTAGAAATTACCCTGTGGGGGGTACGGCTGCGGGCTTCCCCCGTCCAAATCCGAGTAGTAGGCAGCAGCCAGCAGCTCATGCGTTGAGCCTGCACGAGTCAGCGAGACCGGCAGCGACCCGGCGGCTGGGTGGAGGCCGCAGGGGGGAGGCCGGCAGGGAGTACAGCTGCGCGCAGTAGGCGAACGGCGCGGTCGAGCTCGCGCTGCGCGGAGGCGGGCGCGCGAAGCAGCCGGGCGGCGAGAGGCGGGAGCCGGCAGCGAGACCGGAGTGGGCGGCGCGCGGCGGGCGGCGGGCGGCGGGGGCAGAGGCGGTCGCGCGACCTCGGGAGATGCGTGGGAGGGGCGGAGGGATCGACTGGGGTGGTGCTACTGTGTATCCCTCGCATCGCTGGCTGCTAGATGGGCCTGGCCCAGGACGTGGGTCTTCCAGTGTGTGGGAACGTACGGTGAAGTTTTTTTTATAGCCTAAAATAATAACTTTTTTCTTTCTTATTTAGAGTGGTTTTGCTTTAATTTAAAAAATAATGGACTTTAAAAATGTGCATAGATTTAAAAACTCTGGAGAAGATGGAAAGTGTTCAAAATTTTAAAATTAGTTTGAAAAACTGTTCATGCATTTGAAAAATGTTTGCATTTCAAAAAATGTTCGCCAACTCAAAAAATCTTCACGAATTTGAAAAATATCCATGAATTTGAAAAAATGAGATTAATTCAAACCTAATTGTGAACTGAAAAAATGTTCATGAAATACAAAATATGTTCATGAATTTTAAAATGTTCATGAACTATAAAAATGTGGATTCAAAACAAATTCGTGAATTCAAAGAAGTTCATGGATACAAAAAGTGTTCACTCATTCACAAAATGTTTGCGCATTTGGAAAAAGTTCATGAATAAAAGAGTAAAAGACTGTTCATGTATTTAAAAAACTTCATGAATTCCAAATTTGTTCATGAATTTTAAAAATGTTGACGAATTTGAAAATATTCACAGATTTGAAAAATAATCACCAATTCATCTGATGTTCACGGATTTTTTAAAAAACACAGAATTGGAAAATGGTCATGATTTTTTTTAAATCACAGATTTTAAAAATGTTCACCAATTCAGATAATGTTCCCTGTTATAATAGTGTTCACAAATTCGGAAATATGTTCGAGAATTTAAAAAGTGTTCACAAATTTTGAAAAATGTTCGTGTATTCAAATTTTAGAAAATGTTCTTGAATTTTATCAAAGCTCAAGGATGCAAAAAATATTCATGAATTTAAAAAAAGGTACAGAAAAGAAGAAAAGAGAATGAAAAGAAAGAGAAAGAGATAAACCAATCAGAAAACTAGGAAAAAACACAAAGAAGAAGAAAAAACATCTGGAAGCTTTCCAAAACTAGATGAAATCTTCCCAAACCGGAAGACACAAGCTTCATGGGCGTGTTTGTTAGCCTACATGAGGCCCAACAGTCCCGCACGGTGCAAAAATCAGGTGTTGGTTTGTTGGGTTGCATGCGATTCCACGGCCGCATGAATCTTAAAGTATTCATGGACCAGGCTGAGGGAGGAACAGTCGAATTGGCTGTTTTATCCAAAGCCAAGCTCGTGGGAGCCACGCGTGCCTCTGGCTAGCATGCGTTGGTAAGAGCAAGAGACAACGGGGCATCTCATAACTCTCTCCCCTCCCTCCTATCACCGCCCATCCCCATTCACACAACACTCCTCTCTTGCTCTATCACTGCCCCTATGATTTTTCCAATTGCTGACCCTCAATTGCGCTGCCCCACTCCTATCCTCGTTGGTAGCAACCCGATCCAGGTGCGGTGGGTGGCCGCCTGACCAGGTAGGGCATTAACCTGCTGACAGCTATCCAGTCGTTGTCCCTCATTTGCAGCAGGTCGCGGTCAGTGGCCATTGACCCACTATCGACGTTCGTACCAATCAATGTGGTCGTTGGCAACACAACGGTTGCGACGACAGAGGGAAGCATGTCTGTTGCAGGGGGAAGCCCATTGGTCGTGCCCACGTGGGGGATTTTTACTCTCATGCGATGCTTTTTTGTGCCCTTGCTCTAGGCCAAGCAAAGGGGGTGTTGCCGGAGCCTCGACGACTATGCCCCCTCACATTGTGACCTCCAATGGTCGGGTCATCCGTGTCGGCCGAACCCTTGTTCCTGCCAGGGTTTGGTCTGCAACAACTGGTCACTTCGATGACAACTGCTTCGATGTCGGTGGTAAGCGATTTGTTCCCCATGCTCCCATTCGTAGGGTTTTTTCGTCCATTCCAATGCGTTTTGATTTGGATCGAATTTATTTCATCCATGCTTGATAGCCTGTTTGGCATGATCAGGATGGTAGCTAGGTTGTTACGTTGATTAGAATGTTTGCTAGGTTGTTGCTCTAATCAAAATGCTTGCTATGTTGTTGGTATGATCAGACTACTTTGCTAGGTTGTTGATGTGTGCATGCATGATCATACTACAATGCTTGGTACGTTCTTACTATGTTCTTGCTGTGTGAATGCCTACTTGCAATCTTGCTATGATCATAGGACAATGCATGTCTTCAGTTTGAATGGAATGCTAGGAATGGAGTGCATGATGATATTAGGACAATGCATGCGCACGCATGGTCATAGTAGGGCAAAAATATGCATGCATGGTCGCACTAGGACAAATGTGAATGCAATTGGGCACTGGCACGATGCACTGATCATGCCAATTCCATTTTGGCATTGCCATGATGCACTGATCATAGCAATGCCCAACTTCACCATGATCAGTGGTGATCATGGTAGTTGCAGTGAATCATGGTAGATGAAGTTGAAGTTGGGAATTCATATGGTGCAATGGTTAGTAGCATTCCTATGGTGCACTCATCAGTGGCATTGCTATGGTGCCATGATCAATGGCATTGCTCACGTTACTTATTGTCATCCTCTAAACTGGGGTGGGACACCATTGGTTAGCGGTCCACGCCATTGCTGGTGCGGAGGACGCCGAGGACATGATTGCGCATAATAGATGGCTAAAGAGGCCAAACGTGTCGGACAGGATCGCCGAGATGGTCAAGCCTATGCATGGGGATTGGCTGCATGCCAAGACTCAGGTTAGACGTGACCATCAAGGACGCTGAAGACATTGCCACGCTCATCATCCCCAAGGCCTTCTGGCCCGGGATGAAGAAGTGGCTCGTCATCGCATTGTCAATCTTTATGCAAAACAAGTGTGTGAGTTCTGGGTTCAGGTGTAGATGTAATAGACTTATAAGAGGAGATGGTGCTGGCGAGGGGCTGGGACTACTTTTGCAAGAAGCACTAGATCATCTTCGGAGACCTGCCCGTCTTGAAGCTATCGAGCATCAGCTTCAAGGTTGAGTTCTACAGTGCCAACACCTCAACCATATGTCGGGTCAGGTGCGCCAAGCACTACTGTCAAGGTGGTCAGGCTCATACGCTCTAGTCCTGCTGCATGTCCTGTGTCGTGTTATCTGAATTGTTCATTGTGTTTCTGGTGAACTATATATTTTGGACAGAGATCAACACCCTGAAGTTTTGCAGGGACATGGGATGCGCCTGATGTCTTAAAACTTCAATTCTAGTTGTAGTGTGCACTGCTAATTGCCTGGTAATGTGTAGGACTACTATTGTGTTCATGTTGATATGTGGTGTATTGATGTGAAGTGTGGTGCATTTAGGTGGTAAGTTCACGCAACCAAACAACCGTGGTTTGCATCTGCTCACCCCTGAAAACACAAATGCAAGCGAGCAAACAGTATGCATCATCTGCTCACTGGTGCAATGTAGGCTACAAACCATGTGTGCAACATGGTTTTCAACCTGCATTTGCTTAGACTGTCCCAAGTGAGTAACATATGCAAAGAGGCAAAAAAGGTGCAGTTTACCGAACGTGTCTCGTAAACCGCTGGGAACGCTAGCGCTCAGTGGGCTAACCTGCTTGGCGCACCTATTGGTGATCGATGCAATAACGCTCGCATAGAGAGATATATATCATTTGCGGATCGAGTGTCTGAAGGAAATATGCCCTAGAGGCAATAATAAAGTTATTATTTATTTCCTTATTTCATGATAAATGTTTATTATTCATGCTAGAATTGTATTAACCAGAAACTTAATACATGTGTGAATACATAGACAAACATAGTGTCACTAGTATGCCTCTACTTTGACTAGCTCGTTAATCAAAGATGGTTAAGTTTCCTAGCCATAGACATGTGTTGTCATTTGATTAACGGGATCACATCATTAGAGAATGATGTGATTGACTTGACCCATCCGTTAGCTTAGCACGATGATCGTTTAGTTTGTTGCTATTGCTTTCTTCATGACTCATACATGTTCCTATGACTATGAGATTATGCAACTTCCGAATACCAGAGGAACACTTAGTGTGCTATCAAACATCACAACGTAACTGGGTGATTATAAAGATGCTCTACAGGTGTCTCCGATGGTGTTTGTTGGGTTGGCATAGATCGAGATTAGGATTTGTCACTCCGTGTTTCGGAGGGGTATCTCTGGGCCCTCTCGGTAATGCACATTGAAGGAAATATGCCCTAGAGGCAATAATAAAGTTATTATTTATTTCCTTATATCATGATAAATGTTTATTATTCATGCTGGAATTGTATTAACCGGAAACATAATACATGTGTGAATACATAGACAAACAGAGTGTCACTAGTATGCCTCTACTTGACTAGCTCGTTAATCAAAGATGGTTATGTTTCCTAACCATGGACAAAGAGTTGTTATTTGATTAACGGGATCACATCATTAGGTGAATGATCTGATTGACATGACCCATTACATTAGCTTAGCACTTGATCGTTTAGTATGTTGCTATTGCTTTATTCATGACTTATACAAAGTTCTGCAACTATGAGATTGTGCAACTCCGTTTACGGAGGAACACTTTGTGTGCTACCAAACGTCACAACGAATCGGGTGATTATAAAGGTACTCTACAGGTGTCTCCAAAAGTATATGTTGAGTTGGCATAATTCAAAATTAGGTTTTGTCACTCCGATTGTCGGAGAGGTATCTCTGGGCCTTCTCGGTAATACTCATCACCTAAGCCTTGCAAGCATTGTAACTAATGAGTTAGTTATGAAAATGATGTATTACGGAACGAGTAAAGAGACTTGCCGGTAACGAGATTAAACTAGGTATTGGATACCGACGATCGAATCTCGGGCAAGTAACATACCGATGACAAAGGGAACAACGTATGTTGTTATGCGGTTTGACCGATAAAGATCTTCGTAGAATATGTAGGAGCCAATATGGGTATCCAGGTTCCGCTATTGGTTATTGACTGAGAATAGTTCTAGGTCATGTCTACATAGTTCTCAAACCCGTAGGGTCCGCACGCTTAAGGTTTCGATGCGGTTATATTATGAGTTTATGAGTTTTGATATACCGAAGGAGTTGAGTCCGGATGAGATCGGGGACATGACGAGGAGTCTCGAAATGGTCGAGACGTAAAGATCGATATATTGGACGACTATATTCGGACTTGGAAAGGTTCCGAGTGATTCGGTATTTTTCGAGTCTGGGAGAGTTAGGAATTCGCCGGGAGAAGTATTGGGCCTTATTGGGCCATACGGGAAAGAGAGAGGGCTGCCGGGCAGGGCAGGCCGCCGCGCCCAAGGCCTAGTCCGGGTGGACTAGGGGAGGGCTGCCCCTCCTTCCTTCCTTCTCCTTTTCCTTCCTTCTCTCCTACTCCTACTAGGAAAGGAGGAGTCCTATCCGGTGGGAGTAGGACTCCCCCTTGGTGCGCCCCTCCTAGGCTGGCCACCTCCTCCTTGCTCCTTTATATACGGGGGCAGGGGGGCACCCCATGACACACAAGTTAATCTATGGATCGTTCCTTAGCCGTGTGCGGTGCCCCCTCCACCATATTCCACCTCGGTCATATCATCGCGGAGTTTAGGCGAAGCCTGCGCGATAGAGCATCATCATCGTCCACCACGCCGTCGTCTTGTGGAACTCATCCCGACACTTTGCTGGATCGGAGTCCGTGGATCGTCATCGAGCTGAGCGTGTCTGAACACGGAGGTGCCGTGACGTTCGGCACTTGGATCGGTCGGATCGTGAAGGCGACGACTACATCAACAGCGTTGGCATAACGCTTCGCTTTCGGTCTCGAGGGTGCGTGGACACACTCTCCCTCTCGTTGCTATGCCATCACCATGATCTTGCGTGTGCGTAGGAAATTTTTGAAATTACTACGTTCCCCACGATGGCATCCGAGCCAGGTTCTATGCGTTGATGTCATATGCACGAGTAGAACACAAGTGAGTTGTGGGCGATACAAGTCATACTGCTTACCAGCATATGTCATACTTTGGTTCAGCGGTATTGTGAGATGAAGCGGCCCAGACCGACATTACGCGTACGCTTACGCGAGACTGGTTTCACCGTTGCGAGCACTCGTTGCTTAAAGGTGACTGGCGGGTGTCTGTCTCTCTCACTTTAGTTGAACCGAGTGTGGCTACGCCCGGTCCTTGTGAAGGTTAAAACAACACCAACTTGACAAGCTATCGTTGTGGTTTTGATGCGTAGGTAAGAACGGTTCTTGCTCAACCCGTAGCAGCCACGTAAAACTTGCAACAACAAAGTAGAGGACGTCTAACTTGTTTTTGCAGGGCATGTTGTGATGTGATATGGTCAAGACGTGATGCTATATTTTATTGTATGAGATGATCATGTTTTGTAACCGAGTTATCGGCAATCTGGCGAGAGCCATATGGTTGTCGCTTTATTGTATGAAATGCAACGCCATGTAATTGCTTTACTTTATCACTAAGCGGTAGCGATAGTCGTAGAAGCAATAGTTGGCGAGACGACAACGATGCTACGATGGAGATCAAGGTGTCGCGCCGGTGACGATGGTGATCACGACGGTGCTTCGGAGATGGAGATCACAAGCACAAGATGATGATGGCCATATCATATCACTTATATTGATTGCATGTGATGTTTATCCTTTATGCATCTTATCTTGCTTTGATTGACGGTAGCATTATAAGATGATCTCTCACTAAAAATTATGTAGAAGTGTTCTCCCTGAGTATGCACCGTTGCTAAAAGTTCGTAGTGCCCAGACACCACGTGATGATCGGGTGCGATAAGCTCTACGTCCATCTACAACGGGTGCAAGCCAGTTTTGCACACGCAGAATACTCGAGTTAAACTTGACGAGCCTAGCATATGCAGATATGGCCTCGGAACATGGAGACCGAAAGGTCGGCGTGAATCATATAGTAGATATGATCAACATAGTGATGTTCACCATTGAAAACTACTCCATCTCACGTGATGATCGGTTATGGTTTAGTTGATTTGGATCACGTGTTCACTTAGATGACTAGAGATGTCATCTAAGTGGGAGTTCTTAAGTAATATGATTAATTGAACTTTAATTTATCATGAACTTAGTCTGGTAGTATTTTGCAAATTATGTTGTAGATCAATAGCTCGCGTTGTTGCTTCCCTATGTTTGTTGCTTTCATATGTTTTGTTCCTAGAAAACTGTGTTGAAAGATGTTAGTAGCAATGATGCGGATTGGATCCGTGATCTGAGGTTTATCCTCATTGCTGCCTGTGAAGAATTATGTCCTTGATGCACCGCTAGGTGACAGACCTATTGCAGGAGCGGATCTGAGGCGTTATGAGCGTTTGACTAGCTCAATTTGATGACTACTTGATAGTTTAGTGCACCATGCTTAACGGCTTAGAATCGGGACTTCAAAGGCGTTTTGAGCGTCACGGACCATATGAGATGTTCCAGAATTGAAGTTAATATTTCAAGAAAATACCGAGTTGAGAGATATGAAGTCTCCAACAAGTTCTATAGCTAAAAGATGGAGGAGAATCGCTCAACTAGTGAGCATGTGCTCAAATTATGCAGGTACTTCAATCGCTTGAATCAAGTGGGAGTTAATCTTCGAGATAAGATAGTGATTGACAGAATTCTCTAGTCACCATCACCAAGTTAGTAGAACTTAGTGATGAACTATAATATGCAAGGGATGACAAAAGTAATTCCCAAGCTCTTCGTGATGCTGAAATCGACGAAGGTAGAAATCAAGAAAAGAGCATCAAGTGTTGATGATTGACAAAACCACTAGTTTCAAGAAAAGGGCAAAGGAAAGAAAGGGAACTTCAAGTAGAATGACAAGCAAGTTGTCGCTCCGTGAAGAAGACCAAAGCTGGACCAAAGCACTGAAACGAGTGCTTACTTCGCAAAGGAAATGGTCCTTTGGAAGCGAAAAGACCTGAATATTTGGTGAGTAAGAAGGATGGCAAAGTGAACAAGGGTATATTTGATATACATGTGTTTGATGTGTGCCTTACTAGTGTTTATAGTAGCCCCTGAGTATTTGATACTTGTTAGGTTGCTAAGATTAGTAACTCAAACAGGAGTTCTGAGAATAAGCAGAGACTAGTTGAAGGAAAGTGACGATGAGTGTTGGAAGTAGTTCCAAGATTAAATATGATCATCATCGCACACTCCCTATACTTTCGAGATTAGTGTTAAACCTAAATAAATGTTATTTGGTGTTTGCGTTGAGCATGAATATGATTTGATCATGTTTATTGCAATACGGTTATTCATTTAAGTAAGAGAATAAATTGTTGTTCTGTTTACATGAATAAAACCTTATATGGTTACACACCCAATGAAAATGGTTCGTTGGATCTCGATCGTAGTGATACACATATTCATAATATTGAAACCAAAAGATGCAAAGTTAATAATGATAGTGCAACTTATTTGTGGCAATCGCAGTTTAGGTCATATTGGTGTAAGGCGCATGAAGAAACTCCATCTTGATGGGATTTTGGAATCACTTGATTATGAATCACTTGATGCTTGCGAACCATGCCTTATGGGCAAGATGACTAAAGACTCGGAACAATAGAGCGAGCAACTGACTTATTGGAAATAATACATCTTGATGTATGCGATCCGATGAGTGTTGAGACTCACGGCAAGTATCATTATTTTCGACCTTCACAGATGATTTGAGCAGATATGGGTATATCTACTTAATGAAACATAAGTCCGAAACGTTTGAAAAGTTCAAAGAATTTCAGAGTGAAGTTGAAAATCATCGTAACAAGAAAATAAAATTTCTACGATCTGATCGTGGAGGATAATATTTGAGTTCTGAGTTTGGTCTACATTTGAAACAATGCGGAATAGTTTCGCAACTCACGCCACCGGAACACCACAGCGTAATGGTGTGTCCGAACGTCATAACCGTACTTTATTAGATATGGTGCGATCTATGATGTCTCTTACCAATTTACCACTATCGTTTTGGGGTTATGCATTAGAGACAGCTGCATTCACGTTAAAAGGGCACCATATAAATCCGTTGAGGCGACACCGTATGAACTATGGTTTAGCAAGAAACCAAAGTTGTCGTTTCTTAAAAGTTTGGGTTGCGATGCTTATGTGAAAAAGTTTTCAACATGATAAGCTTGAACCCAAATCAGAAAAGTGCGTCTTCATAGGATACCCAAAATGTTGGGTACACCTTCTATCACAGATCCGAAAGGCAAGACATTCGTTGCCAAGAATGGATCATTTCTAGAGAAGGAGTTTCTCTCGAAAGAAGTGAGTAGGAGGAAAGTAGAACTTGATGAGGTAATTGTACCTTCTCCCTTATTGGAAAGTAGTTTATCACAGAAATCAGTTCCAGTGATTACTACACCAATTAGTGAGGAAGTTAATGATGATGATCATAAAACTTCAGATCAAGTTGCTACCAAACCTCGTAGGTCTTCCAGAGTGAGATCCGCACCAGAGTGGTACGGTAATCCCATTCTGGAGGTCATGTTACTTGACCATGACGAACCTACGAACTATGAGGAAGCGATGATGAGCCCAGATTCCGCAAAATGGTTTGAGGCCATGAAATGATCCATGTATGAGAACAAAGTATGGACTTTGATGGATTCGCCCGATGATTGGCAAACCATAGAAAATAAATGGATCTTCAAGAGGAAGACGGACGTTGATAGTAGTGTTACTATCTACAAAGCTAGACTTGTCAAAAAAGGTTCTTGACAAAGTTCAAGGTGTTGACTACGATGAAATTTTCTCACTCGTAGCGATGCTTAAGTCTGTCCAAATCATGTTAGCAATTGCCGCATTTTTATGAAATCTGGCAAATGGATAAACAAAACTACATTCCTTAATGAATTTAAAGAAGAGTTGTATATGATGCAACGAGAAGGTTTTGTCAATCCTAAAGGTGCTGACAAAATACGCAAGCTCCAATGATCCATCTATGGTGGTGCAAGCATCTCGGAGTTGGAATATACGCTTTGATAAGTTGATCAAAGCATATAGTTTTATCTGAGACTTGCGGTGAAGCTGTATTTACTAGAAAGTGAGTGGGAGCACTACATCATTTCGATAAGTATATGTGAATGACATATTGTAGATCGGAAATAATGTAAAATTATTCGCAAAGCATAAAGGAGTGTTTGAAAGGAGTTTTTCAAAGAAAGACCTCGGTGAAGCTGCTTACATATTGAGCATCAAGATCTATAGAGATAGATCAAGGCGCTTGATTAGTTTTTCAATGAGTACATACCTTGACAAGATTTTGAAGTAGTTCAAAATGGAGCAGTCTAAGAAAGAGTTCTTGCACGTGTTACAAGGTGTGAAATTGAGTAAGACTCAAAACCCGACCACGGCAGAAGATAGAAAGAGAATGAAAGTCATTCCTATGCCTTGGCCATAGGTTCTATAAAGTATGCCATGTTGTGTACCAGATCTATTGTATACCCTACACTGAGTTTGGCAAGGAGTACAATAGTGATCTAGGAGTAGATCATCGGACAGCGGTCAAAATTATCCTTAGTGGAATAAGGATATGTTTCTCGATTATGGAAGTGAAAAAGGTTAGGTCGTAAAGGGTTACGTCGATGCAAGTTTTGACACCGATCTGGATGACTCTAAGTCTCGATCTAGATACATATTGAAAGTGGGAGCAATTAGCTAGAGTAGCTCCGTGCGAGCATTGTAGACATAGAAAATTGCAAAATACATAACGGATCTGAATGTGAAAGACCCGTTGACTAAAATTATCTCACAAGCAAAACATGATCACACCTTAGTACTCTTTGGGTGTTAATCACATATCGATGTGAACTAGATTCTTGACTCTAGTAAACCCTTTGGGTGTTGATCACATATCGATGTGAACTATGGGTGTTAATCACATGGTGATGTGAACTATTGTGTTAAATCACATGGCGATGTGAACTAGATTATTGACTCTAGTGCAAGTGGGAGATGAAGGAAATATGCCCTAGAGGCAATAATAAAGTTATTATTTATTTCCTTATATCATGATAAATGTTTATTATTCATGCTGGAATTGTATTAACGGAAACATAATACATGTGTGAATACATAGACAAACAGAGTGTCACTAGTATGCCTCTACTTGACTAGCTCGTTAATCAAAGATGGTTATGTTTCCTAACCATGGACAAAGAGTTGTTATTTGATTAACGGGATCACATCATTAGGTGAATGATCGATTGACATGACCCATTCCATTAGCTTAGCACTTGATCGTTTAGTATGTTGCTATTGCTTTATTCATGACTTATACAAAGTTCCTGCAACTATGAGATTGTGCAACTCCGTTTACGGAGGAACACTTTGTGTGCTACCAAACGTCACAGCGTAATCGGGTGATTATAAAGGTACTCTCAGGTGTCTCCAAAAGTATATGTTGAGTTGGCATAATTGAAATTAGGTTTTGTCACTCCGATTGTCGGAGAGGTATCTCTGGCCTTCTCGGTAATACTCATCACCTAAGCCTTGCAAGCATTGTAACTAATGAGTTAGTTATGAAAATGATGTATTACGAGCGAGTAAAGAGACTTGCCGTAGCGAGATTAAACTAGGTATTGGATATCAACGATCGAATCTCGGGCAAGTAACATACCGATGACAAAGGAACAACGTATGTTGTTATGCGGTTTGACCGATAAAGATCTTCAGTAGAATATGTAGGAGCCAATATGGGTATCCAGGTTCCGCTATTGGTTATTGACCGAGAATAGTTCTAGGTCATGTCTACATAGTTCTCGAACCCGTAGGGTCCGCACGCTTAAGGTTTCGATGGCGGTTATATTATGAGTTTATGAGTTTTGATATACCGAAGGAGTTCGAGTCCGGATGAGATCGGCGACATGACGAGGAGTCTCGAAATGGTCGAGACGTAAAGATCGATATATTGGACGACTATATTCGACTTCGGAAAGGTTCCGAGTGATTCGGTATTTTTGAGTCTGGGAGAGTTACTGAGAATTCGCCGGAGAAGTATTGGGCCTTATTGGGCCATACGGGAAAGAGAGAGGGCTGCCTAGGGCAGGCCGCACGCCCCAAGGCCTAGTCCGAATGGACTAGGGGAGGGGCTCGCCCTCCTTCCTTCCCTTCTCCTTTTCCCTTCCTTCTCTCCTACTCCTACTAGGAAAGGAGGAGTCCTACTCGGTGGGAGTAGGACTCCCCCCTGTCGCGCCCCTCCTAGGCGGCCACCTCCTCCCTTGCTCCTTTATATACGGGAGGGGGGGCACCCCATGACACACAAGTTGATCTACGGATCGTTCCTTAGCCGTGTGCGGTGCCCCTCCACCATATTCCACCTCGGTCATATCGTCGCGGAGTTTAGGCGAAGCCCCGCGCCGTAGAGCATCATCATCGTCACCACGCCGTCGTCTTGTGGAACTCATCCCGACACTTTGCTGGATCGAGTCCGGGATCGTCATCGAGCTGAGCGTGTGCTGAACACGGAGGTGCCGTCGTTCCGCACTTGGATCGGTCGGATCGTGAAGGCGACGACTACATCAACAGCGTTGTCATAGCGCTTCGCTTTCGGTCTCACGAGTGCGTGGACACACTCTCCCCTCTCGTTGCTATGCCATCACCATGATCTTGCGTGTGCGTAGGAAATTTTTTGAAATTACTACGTTCCCCAACACACATCACTATAAGCCTTGCAAGCAATGTGACTAATGAGTTAGTTGCGGGATGACGCATTACAGAACGAGTAAAGAGACTTGCCGGTAATGAGATTGAACTAGGTATTGAGATACCGACGATCGAATCTCGGGCAAGTAACATACCGATGACAAAGGGAACAACGTATGTTGTTATGCGGTTTGACCGGTAAAGATCTTTGTAGATTATGTAGGAACCAATATGAGCATCCAGGTTCCGCTATTGGTTATTGACTGGAGATGATTCTCGGTCATGTATACATAGTTCTCAAACCCGTAGGGTCCGCACGCTTAACGTTCGGTGACGATCGGTATTATGAGTTTATGTGTTTTGATATACCAAAGGTAGTTCAGAGTCCCGGATGTGATCACGGACATGACGAGGAGGCTCGAAATGGTCGAGACATAAAGATTGATATATTGGATGACTATATTCGGACACCGGATGAGTTCTGGGGGTCACCGGATAATTATCGGAGTGCCGGGGGTTGTCAGAACCCCCGGGGGAACTAATGGGCCAACATGGGCCTTGTGTGAGAGAGAGGAGGGGGCCTTAGGGCTGACCGCTGCCCCCCCCCCTTGAGGAGTCCGAATTGGACAAGGAGGGGGGCGGCGCCCCCTCTTTCCCTCCCTCTCTCCCTCTCCTTCCTTCCCCCTCCTAGTAGGACTAGGAAAGGAGGAATCCTACTCCTACTAGGAGGATCCCCTCCTTGGCGCGCCCATAGGGCCGTCCGGCCTCCCCCTTTCTCCTTTATATACGGGGGTAGGGGGGCACCCTAGAACACACAAGTTGACGGTTGTCTTAGCCGTGTGCGGTGGCCCCCTCCATAGATTCCACCTCGGTCATATCGTTGTAGTGCTTAGGCGAAGCCCTGCGTCGGTAACTTCATCATCACCGTCATCACGCCGTCGTGCTGACGAAGCTCTCCCTCGACACTCCGCTGGATCGAGAGTTCGTGGGGCGTCACCGAGCCGAACGTGTGCAGACCGCGGAGGTGCCATACTTTCGCTACTAGGATCGGTCGGATCGTGAAGACGTACGACTACATCAACCGCGTTGTCATAACGCTTCCGCTTTCGGTCTACGAGGGTACGTGGACAACACTCTCGAGGGTACGTGGACAACACTCTCCCCTCTTGTTGCTATGCATCACCCAGATGGATCTTGCGTGTGCGTAGGAATTTTTTTGAAATTACTGCGTTCCCCAACAGTGGCATCCGAGCCAGGTTTATGCGTAGACGTTATATGCACGAGTAGAACAAAAAGAGTTGTGGGCGATAATTGTCATACTGCTTACCAACATGTCATACTTTGATTCGGCGGTATTGTTGGATGAAGCGGCCTGGACCGACATTACGCGTACGCTTACGCAAGACTGGTTCTACCGATGTGCCTTGCACACAGGTGGCTGGCGGGTGTCAGTTTCTCCAACTTTAGTTGAATCGAGTGTGGCTACGCCCGGTTTTTGTTGAAGGTTAAAACAGCACACTTGACGAAAAATCGTTGTGGTTTTTGATGCGTAGGTAAGAACGGTTCTTGCTAAGCCCGTAGCAGCAATGTAAAACTTGCAACAACAAAGTAGAGGATGTCTAACTTGTTTTTGCAAGGCATGTTGTGATGTGATATGGTCAATACATGGTGCTATATTTTATTATATGAGATGATCATATTTTGTAACAGAGTTATCGGCAACTGGCAGGAGCCATATAGTCGCTTTATTGTATGCAATGCAATCGCCCTGTAATTGTTTTTACTTTATGACTAAGCGGTAGCAATAGTCGTACAAGCAATAGTTGGCGAGACGACAACGATGCTTCGATGGAGATCAAGGTGTCAAGCCGATGATGATGGTGATCATGATGGTGCTTTGGAGATGGAGACCAAAGGCACAAGATGATGATGGTCATATCATATCACTTATATTGATTGCATGTGATGTTTATCCTTTATGCATCTTATTTTGCTTAGTACGGCGGTAGCATTATAAGATGATCCCTCACTAAATTTCAATGTATAAGTGTTCTCCCTGAGTATGCACCGTTGCGACAGTTCTTCGTGCTGAGACACCACGTGATGATCGGGTGTGATAAGCTCTATGTTCACATACAATGGGTGCAAGCCAGTTTTGCACACGCAGAATACTCGGGTTAAACTTGACGAGCCTAGCATATGCAGATATGGCCTCGGAACACTGGAGACCGAAAGGTCGAGCGTGAATCATATAGTAGATATGAGCAATATAGTGATGTTCACCATTGAAAACTACTCCATCTCACATGATGATCGGACATGCTTTAGTTGATTTGGATCACGTGATCATCTAGATGACTAGAGAGATGTCTATCTAAGTGGGAGTTCTTAAGTAATATGATTAATTGAACTTTAATTTATCATGAACTTAGTACCTAATAGTATTTTGCATGTCTATGTTGTAGATCAATAGCTCGCGATATAGCTCCCCATTTATTTTTGATATGTTCCTAGAGAAAAATCAGTTGATAGTTGATAGTAGCAATGATGAGGACTTGGTCCGTGATCAGAGGATTATCCTCATTGCTGCACAGAAGAATTATGTCCTTGATGCACCGCTAGGTGACAGACCTATTGCGGAGAGCGGATCTGAGGCGTTATGAACGTTTGACAAAGCTCAGTATGATGACTACTTTATAGTTTAGTGCACCATGCTATACGGCTTAGAACCGGGATTTCAAAAACGTTTTGAACACCACGGAGCATATGAGATGTTCCAAGAGCTGGAATTGGTATTTCAGACTCATGCCCGAGTCGAGAGGTATGAGACCTCTGACAAAGTACTTAGCCTACAAGATGGAGGAGAATAGCTCAACTAGTGAGCATGTGCTCAGGATGTCTGAGTACTACAATTGCTTGAATCAAGTGGGAGTTAATCTTCCAGATAAGATAGTAATTGACAAAGTTCTCTAGTCACTATCACCAAGTTACTAGAACTTCGTGATGAACTATAATATGCAAGGGATGACGAAAACAATTCCCAAGCTCTTTGCGATGCTAAAATCGGTGAAGGTAGAAATCAAGAAAAGAATCAAGTGTTGATGGTTGACAAGACCACTAGTTTGAAGAAAAAGGGCAAAGGAAAGAAGGGAAACTTCAAGAAGAACGACAAGCAAGTTGCTGCTCAAGTGAAGAAGCCCAAGTCTGGACCTAAGCCTGAGACTAAGTGCTTCTACTACAAAGGGACTAGTCACTGGAAGTGGAACTACCCTAGATACTTGGCGGATAAGAAGGATGGCAAAGTGAACAAAGGTATATTTGATATACATGTTATTTATGTGTACTTTACTAGTGTTTATAGTAACCTCTCGACATTTGATACTGGTTCAGTTGCTAAGAGTAGTAACTCGAAACGGGAGTTGCAGAATGAACAGAAACTAGTTAAGGGTGAAGTGACGATGTGTGTTGGAAGTGGTTCCAAGATTGATATGATCATCATCGCACACTCCCTATACTTTCGGGATTAGTGTTGAAACCTAAATAAATGTTATTTGGTGTTTGCATTGAGCATGAAAATGATTTGATCATGTTTATTGCAATACGGTTATTCATTTAAAGTCAGAGAATAATTGTTGTTCTGTTTACATGAATAAAACCTTCGATGGTCATACACCCAATGAAAATAGTTTGTTGAATCTTGATCGTAGTGATACACATATTCATAATATTGAAGCCAAAAGATGCAAAGTTAATAATGATAGTGCAACTTATTTGTGGCAGTGCCGTTTAGGTCATATCGGTATAAAGCGCATGAAGAAACTCCATGCTGATGGGCTTTTGGAATCACTTGATTATGAATCACTTGGTGCTTGCGAACCATGCCTCATGGGCAAGATGACTAAAAACTCCGTTCTCCGGAACAATGGAACGAGCTACTGACTTACTGGAAATAATACATACCGATGTATGTGGTCCAATGAGTGTTGAGGCTCGTGGCGGGTATCATTACTTTCTTACCTTCACAGATGATTTGAGAAGATATGGTTATATCTACTTAATGAAGCATAAGTCTGAAACATTTGAAAAGTTCAAAGAATTTCAGAGTAAAGTGGAAAATCATCGTAACAAGAAAATAAAGTTTCTACGATCTAATCGTGGAGGCGAATATTTGAGTTACGAGTTTGGTCTTCATTTGAAACAACGTGGAATAGTTTCACAACTCACGCCACCTGGAACACCACAACATAATGGTGTGTCTGAACGCTGTAACCGTACTTTAATTGGATATGGTGCGATCTATGATGTCTCTTACTGATTTACCATTATGGTTTTGGGGTTATGCATTAGAGACAGCTGCATTCACGTTAAATAGGGCACCATCTAAATCCGTTGAGGCGACTGTTGGAAATATGCCCTAGAGGCAATAATAAATTAGTTATTATTATATTTCCTTGTTCATGATAATCGTTTATTATTCATGCTATAATTGTATTGACCGGAAACAGCGATACATGTGTGGATACATAGACAACACCATGTCCCTAGTAAGCCTCTAGTTAACTAGCTCGTTGATCAATAGATGGTTACGGTTTCCTGACCATGGACATTGGATGTCATTGATAACGGGATCACATCATTAGGAGAATGATGTGATGGACAAGACCCAATACTAAGCCTAGCACAAAGATCGTAGTTCGTATGCTAAAGCTTTTCTAATGTCAAGTATCATTTCCTTAGACCATGAGATTGTGTAACTCCGGATACCGTAGGAATGCTTTGGGTGTACCAAAGCGTCCAGCAACGAATCGGGTGGCTATAAAGGTGCACTACAGGTATCTCCGAAAGTGTCATTGGGTTGGTACGAATCGAGGCGGGATTTGTCACTCCGGTTGACGGAGAGGTATCTCTGGGCCCACTCGGTAAGACATCATCATAATGTGCACAATGTGACCAAGGGGTTGATCACGGGATGATGTGTTACGGAGCGAGTAAAGAGACTTGCGTGCGAGATTGAACAAGGTATCGGGATACCGACGATCGAATCTCGGGCAAGTTCAATACCGTTAGACAAAGGGAATTGTATCGTGATCGATTGAGTCCTTGACATCGTGGTTCATCCGATGAGATCATCGTGGAACATGTAGGAGCCAACATGGGTATCCAGATCCGCTGTTGGTTATTGACCGAGAACGTCTCGGTCATGTCTACATGTCTCCCGAACCCGTAGGGTCTACACATAAGGTTCGATGGCGCTAGGGTTATAAAGGAAGTTTGTATGTGGTTGCGAATGTTGTTGAGTCCCGGATGAGATCCGGACGTCACGAGGAGTTCGGAATGGTCCGGAGGTAAAGATTTATATATGGAAAGTTGTTGTTGGGTTCCGGACAAAGTTGGGTTTTTCGGTATTGTGCACCGGAAGCTTCCAGAAGGTTCGGAGGATTCGGAGGGTCCGGAGGTCGGAAATTGTTCCACCACGTCAATACAGTAGCATGGGCTGTAGGGGCGCCCTAGCCATAATGGGCCAAGGGCACCAGCCCCCAAGGCCCATCTTGCGCATGGGAAGGGGGAAACCCTAAGGGAGGGCCTCCACTTGACTTGGGAGGCACTCCTCCCTCTTGGCCGCCCCCCAAGTCCCATCTAGGGCTGGCTGCACCCCTTGGGGTGGGAAACCCTATAAGGGGGCGCAGCCCCTCTTTTCCCCTATATATACTTGAGGTTTTGGGCTGCCCAACAGACATGAGTTCTCTCCCTCTTGGTGCAGCCCTGCCTCTCCTCCTCCTCCTCTCCCTTGGTGCTTGGCGAAGCCCTGCTGGATTGCCACGCTCCTCCATCACCACCACGCCGTTGTGCTGCTGCTGGATGGAGTCTTCCTCAACCTCTCCCTCTCTCCTTGCTGGATCAAGGCATGGGAGGCGCCACCGGGCTGTCACGTGTGTTGAACGCGGAGGTGCCGTCCGTTCGGCACTAGGATCTCCGGTGATTTGGATCACGACAGTCGACTCCTTCAACCCCGTTCTCTTGAGCGCTTCCGCTTAGCGATCTACAAGGGTATGTAGATGCACTCTCCTTCCCTCGTTGCTAGAATCTCCATAGATTGATCTTGGTGATGCGAGAAAATTTTGAATTTGCCTCGTTCCCCCAAAGTGGCATCATGAGCTAGGTCTATTGCGTAGATTCTTTGCACGAGTAGAACACAAAGTAGTTGTGGGTGTTGATGATGTTCAATATGCTTACCGTTACTAGTCCAATCTTGTTTCGACGGTATTGTGGGATGAAGCGGCCGGACCGACCTTACGTACTCTTACGTGAGACGAGTTCCACCGGTCGACATGCACTTGGTGCATAAGGTGGCTAGCGGTGCCGATCTCTCCCACTTTAGTCGGAACGGATTCGATGAAAAGGGTCCTTATGAAGGGTAAATAGCAATTGGCATATCACGTTGTGGTTTTGCGTAGGTAAGCGTTCTTGCTAGAAACCCATAGCAGCCACGTAAAACATGCAAACAACAATTAGAGGGCGTCTAACTTGTTTTTGCATGGTATGCTATGTGATGTGATATGGCCAAGAAGAATGTGATGAATGATATGTGATGTATGAGATTGATCATGTTCTTGTAATAGGATTCACGACTTGCATGTCGATGAATATGACAACCGGCGAGAGCCATAGGAGTTGTCTTTATTTATTGTATGACCTGCGTGTCATTATACAACGCCATGTAATTACTTTACTTTATTGCTAACGGTAGCCATAGTAGTAGAAGTAATAGTTGGCGAGACAACTTCATGAAGACACGATGATGGAGATCATGGTGTCATTCCGGTGACGATGATGATCATGGAGCCCCGAAGATGGAGATCAATGGAGCTATATGATATTGGCCATATCATGTCACTACTATATATAATTGCATGTGATGTTTATTATGTTTATGCATCTTGTTTACTTAGAACGACGGTAGTAAATAAGATGATCCCTTACAAATTTCAAGAAGTGTTCTCCCCGATACGTGCACCGTTGCTACAGTTCGTAAGCTTCTAAGCACCACGTGATGATCGGGTGTGATGGATTCTTACGTTCACATACAGCGGGTGTAAGACAGATTTACACAGCAAAAACACTTGGGGTTAACTTGACGAGCCTAGCATGTGCGGACATGGCCTCGAACACGGAGACCGAAAGGTCGAGCATGAGTCGTATAGTAGATACGATCAACATGAAGATGTTCACCGATGATGACTAGTCCGTCTCACGTGATGATCGGACACGGCCTGGTTGACTCGGATCATGTAATCACTTAGATGACCAGAGGGATATCTATCTGAGTGGGAGTTCATAAGATGAACTTAATTATCTTGAACATAGTCAAAAGACCTTTTGCAAATTATGTCATAAGCTCGCGCTTTAGTTCCTTTGTTTAGATATGTTCCTAGAGAAAATATAGTTGAAAGTTGAAAGTAGCGATTATGCGGACGAGAAAGCTTATGTCCTTAATGCACCGCTCGGTGTGATGAACCCCAAGCGTCGTTTGTGGATGTTGCGAACATCGGACATACACGTTTGATAACTACGTGATAGTTCGGTTAAGCGGTTTAGAGTTGAGGCACCAAAGGCGTTTTGAAACGTCACGGAACATATGAGATGTTTCGATGGCTGAAATTGGGATTTCGGGCTCGTGCCCACGTCAAGAGGTATGAGACCTCCGACGATTTTCTTAGCCTGAAAACTAAGGGAGAAAAGCTCAATCGTTGAGCTTGTGCTCAGATTGTCCGAAAGTGCAACAATCACTTGAACCGAGTGGGAGTTGATCTTCCGGATGAGATAGTGATGTTTCTCCAAAGTCATTTCCACCAAGCTGCTAGAGCTTCGTGATGAACTATAACATATCAAGGATAGAGATGATGATCCTTGAGGTATTCGCGTTGTTTGACATCGCGAAGGTAGAAATCAAGAAGGAGCATCAATTGTTGATGGTTGGTGAAACCACTAGTTTCAAGAAGGGCAAGGGCAATAAGGGATACTTCACGAAATGGCAAATCAGTTGCTGCTCCGATGAAGAAACCCAAGGTTGAACCCAAACCGAGGCTAAGTGTACGTAATAAGGGGAACAGCCTTTGGAGCAGCATTACCCTAGATACTTGGTAGATAAGAAGGCTGGCAAGGTCGATAGAAGTATATTGGATATACATTATGTTAATGTGTACTTTACTAGTACTCCTAGTAGCACCAGGGTATTAGATACCGGTTCGGTTACTAAGTGTTAGTAACTCGAAACAAAAGCTACGGAATAAACGGAGACTAGCTAAAGGTGAGCTGACGATATGTGTTGGAAGTGTTTCCAAGTTTGATGTGATCAAACATCGCACGCTCCCTCTACCATCAAGATTAGTATTAAACCAGAATAATTGTCATTTGGTGTTTGCGTTGAGCATAGACATGATTGGATTATGTCTAATGCAATACGGTTATTCATTTAAGGAGAATAATGGTTACTCTATTTATTTGAATAATACCTTCAATGGTCTTGCACCTAAAGGAATGGTTTATTGAATCTCGATCATAGTGATACACATTTTCATGCCAAAAGATATAAGATAGTAATGATAATACCACTTGCTTATGGCCTTTGCCATGTAAGTCATATTGGTGTAAAGCATGAAGAAGCTCCATGTTGATGGATCTTTGGACTCACTCGTTTTGAAAAGTTTGAGACATGCGAACCATGTCTATTGGTGTATACGCATGATGAAACTCCATGCAGATGGATCGTTTGGACTCACTTGATTTTGAATCACTTGAGATATGCAAATCATACCACATGGGCAAGATGAGTGAAAAGCCTCGTTTGATAAGATGGAACAAGATAGCGACTTGTTGGAAGTAACACATTTTGATGTGTGCAGCCCAATGAGTCTTTGAGGCATGCGATGAATATCGTTATGTTCTTACTTCACAGATGATTTGAGTAGATGTTGAGTATATTTACTTGATGAAACACAAGTCTGAATTATTGAAAGGTTCAAGTAATTTCAGAGTGAAGTTGAAGATCTTCGTGACAAGAGGATAAAATGTACGTGATGTGATCATAGAGATGGATATCTGAGTTGCGAGTTTGGTACACAATTGAGACATTGTGGAAATTGTTTCACAACTAACACCGCCTGGAACACCATAGTGTGATGGTGTGTCCGAACATCATAGATGCACCCTACTGGATATGGGGCATACCATGATGTCTCTTATCGAATTACCACTGTCGTTCATGGGTTAGGCATTAGAGACAACCGCACTCACTTTAATGGGGCACCACGTAATTCCGTTGAGACGACACCGTTTGGAGAAACCTAAGTTGTCGTTTCTTAAAAGTTTGGGGCTATGACGCTTATGTGAAAAAGTTTCAGATTGATAAGCTCGAACCCAAAGCGGATAAAATGCATCTTCATAGGACACCCAAAACAGTTGGGTATACCTCCATTCAGATCCGAAAGCAATAGGGATTGTTTCTTGAATCGAGTCGTTTCTCGAGGAAAAGTTTGTCCGGAAAGTTGAGTGGGAGGATGGTGGAGACTTGATGAGGTTATTGAACCATCACTTCAACTAGTGTGTAGCAGGGCGCGGGAAGTTGTTCCGTGGCACCTACACCAATTGAAGTGGAAGCTTATGATAGTGATCATGAAGCTTGGATCAAGTCACTACCAAACCTCGTGGGGCGACAAGGACGCGCGTCTTTGCTTGAGTGGTACGGTGATCTGTCTCGATAAACCCTCGAGCTATGGGGAAGCGATGGTGGGCCCAAATTCCGACAAATGGTTAGAAGCCATGAAATCCGAGATAGGATCCATGTATCATAACAAAGCATGGACTTTGGTGGACTTGCCCGATGATTGGCAAGCCATTGCAATAAATGGATCTTTAAGAAGAAGACGGACGTGGGCGGTAATGTCACCTTCTATGAAGCTCGACTTGTGGCGAAGAGTTTTCACAAGTTCAAGGAGTTGACTACGATGAGTTTTTCTCATCCGTAGCGATGCTTAAGTCCGTCGGAATCATGTTAGCATAAGCTGCATTTATGAAATCTGGCGGATGGATGTCAAGGCGAGTTTCCTTACCGTTTCGTAAGGAAAGGTTGTATGTGATACAATCAGAAAAGTTTTGTCGATCCTAAGGATGCTAAAAGGTATGCTAGCTCCAGCGATCCTTCTAAGGACTGGAGTAAGCATCTCGGAGTTGGAATGTGCACTTTGATGAGATGATCAAAGATTTTGGGTTTTATACAAAGTTTATGAGAAACTTGTATTTCCAAAGAAGTGAGTGGGAGCACTATAGAATTTCTGATGAGTATATGTTGTTGACATATTGATGATCAGAAATGATGTAGAATTTCTGAAAAGCATATAGGGTTATTTGAAAGATGTTTTTCAATAGAAAACCTGGATTAAGCTATTTGAACATTGAGCATCAAGATCTATAGGGATAGATCAAAACCGCTTAATGATACTTTCAAATGAGCACATACCTTGACATAATCTTGAAAGTGTTCAAGATGGATCGATCAAAGAAGGAGTTCTTGCACGAGTCGTAAGGTATGAAGTTAAGAGTTAAAGCTCGACCACGGCAGAGAAAAGAGAAAGGGCGAAGGTCGTCCCTATGATTCAGAGCGTAGGCTCTATAGTATGCTATCTTGTGTCTGCACTGATGTGTGCCTTGCTACATATCGGCAAGAGAGTACAAAGGTGATCAAGGTGGATCACCGGATAGCGGTCAAAATTATCCTTAGAGGAATAAGGACATGTTTCTCGATTATGGAGGTGATAAAGAGTTGGCGTAAAGGGTTACGTCGATGCAAGCTTTAACACCTATCCGAGTGACTCGAGAAGCAAACCGGATACGTATAGTGGAGCAACCATTTGGAATAGCTCCAAGTGGGCGTGAAAGCAGCATTTACAATATGACATAGAGAATTGCGAAGTACACACGGATCTGAAAGGTTCGGACCCGTTGACTAAAACCTCTCTCACAAGCAAAACATGATCAAACCCCGAACTCATTGAGACTTAATCACATGGTGATGTGAACTAGTTTAAGACACTAGTAAACTCTTTGGATGTTGGTCACATGGCGATGTGACTTATCGATGTTAATCACATGGCGATGTGAACTAGATTATTGACTCTAGTGCAAGTGGGAGACTGTTGGAAATATGCCCTAGAGGCAATAATAAATTAGTTATTATTATATTTCCTTGTTCATGATAATCGTTTATTATTCATGCTATAATTGTATTGACCGGAAACAGCGATACATGTGTGGATACATAGACAACACCATGTCCCTAGTAAGCCTCTAGTTAACTAGCTCGTTGATCAATAGATGGTTACGGTTTCGACCATGGACATTGGATGTCATTGATAACGGGATCACATCATTAGGAGAATGATGTGATGGACAAGACCCAATACTAAGCCTAGCACAAAGATCGTAGTTAGTATGCTAAAGCTTTTCTAATGTCAAGTATCATTTCCTTAGACCATGAGATTGTGTAACTCCGGATACCGTAGGAATGCTTTGGGTGTACCAAGCGTCCTGGCGAATGCTTGGGTGGCTATAAAGGTGCACTACTGGTATCTCCGAAAGTGTCTCATTGGGTTGTACGAATCGAGGATGGGATTTGTCACTCCGGTTGACGGAGAGGTATCTCTGGGCCCACTCGGTAAGACATCATCATAATGTGCACAATGTGACCAAGGGGTTGATCACGGGATGATGTGTTACGGAGCGAGTAAAGAGACTTGCGTAGCGAGATTGAACAAGGTATCGGGATACCGGCGATCGAATCTCGGGCAAGTTCAATACCGTTAGACAAAGGGAATTGTATCGTGATCGATTGAGTCCTTGACATCGTGGTTCATCCGATGAGATCATCGTGGAACATGTAGGAGCCAACATGGGTATCCAGATCCGCTGTTGGTTATTGACGGAGAACGTCTCGGTCATGTCTACATGTCTCCCGAACCCGTAGGGTCTACACATAAGGTTCGATGGCGCTAGGGTTATAAAGGAAGTTTGTATGTGGTTACGAATGTTGTTGAGTCCGGATGAGATCCCGGACGTCACGAGGAGTTCGGAATGGTCCGGAGGTAAAGATTTATATATGGAAAGTTGTTGTTGGGTTAGGACAAAGTTCGGGTTTTTTCGGTATTGTGCAGGGAAGCTTCGAAGGTTCGGAGGATTCGGAGGGTCGGAGGTCGGAAATTGTTCCACCACGTCAATACAGTAGCATGGGCTGTGAGGGCGCCCTAGCCATAATGGGCCAAGGGCACCAGCCCCCCCAAGGCCCATGCGCATGGGAAGGGGGAAACCCTAAGGGGGAGGGCCTCCACTTGACTTGGGAGGCACTCCTCCCCCTCTTGGCCGCCCCCCAAGTCCCATCTAGGGCTGGCTGCACCCCTTGGGGTGGGAAACCCTAAAGGGGGCGCAGCCCCTCTTTTCCCCTATATATACTTGAGGTTTTGGGCTGCCCAACAGACATGAGTTCTCTCCCTCTTGGTGCAGCCCTGCCTCTCCTCCTCCTCCTCTCCCTTGGTGCTTGGCGAAGCCCTGCTGGATTGCCACGCTCCTCCATCACCACCACGCCGTTGTGCTGCTGCTGGATGGAGTCTTCCTCAACCTCTCCTCTCTCCTTGCTGGATCAAGGCATGGGAGGCGTCACCGGGCTGTCGTGTGTTGAGCGCGGAGGTGCCGTCCGTTCGGCACTAGGATCTCCGGTGATTTGGATCACGAGCAATCGACTCCTTCAACCCCGTTCTCTTGAGCGCTTCCGCTTAGCGATCTACAAGGGTATGTAGATGCACTCTCCTTCCCTCGTTGCTAGAATCTCCATAGATTGATCTTGGTGATGCGTAGAAAATTTTGAATTTCTGCTACGTTCCCCAACAGCGACACCGTATGAACCGTGGTTTAGCAAGAAACCTAAGCTGTCGTTTCTTAAAGTTTGGGGCTGCGATGCTTATGTGAAAAAACTTCAAGCTGATAAGCTCAAACCCAAGTTGGAGAAATGTGTCTTCATAGGATACCCAAAGGAGACTTTTGGGTACACCTTCTATCACAGATCCGAAGGCAAGACATTCGTTGCTAAAAATGGATCCTTTCTAGAGAAGGAGTTTCTCTCGAAAGAAGTGAGTGGGAGGAAAGTAGAACTTGATGAGGTAACTGTACCTGCTCCCTTATTGGAAAGTAGTTCATCACATAAATCATTTCCTGTGACTACTACACCAATTAGTGAGGAAGCTAATGATGATGATCATGTAACTTCAGATCCAGTTACTACAGAACCTCGTAGGTCAACCAGAGTAAGATCCGCACTAGAGTGGTATGGTAATCCGGTTCTGGAGGTCATGATACTTGACCATGACGAATCTACGAACTATAAGGAAGCGATGATGAGCCCAGATTCCGCGAAATGGCTTGAGGCATGAAATATGAGATGGGATCTATGAGAATGATGACCCACAAGTATAGGGGATCTATCGTAGTCCTTTCGATAAGTAAGAGTGTCGAACCCAACAAGGAGCAGAAGGAAATGATAAGCGGTTTTCAGCAAGGTATTCTCTGCAAGCACTGAAATTATAGATAACAGATAATTTTGTGATAAGATAATTTGTAACGAGCAACAAGTAACAAAAGTAAATAAAGTGCAGCAAGGTGGCCCAATCCTCTTTGTAGCAAAGGACAAGCCTAGACAATTTCTTATATGAAGTAAAACGCTCCCGAGGACACATGGGAATTATCGTCAAGCTAGTTTTCATCACGTTCATATGATTCGCGTTCGGTACTTTGATAATTTGATATGTGGGTGGACCGGTGCTTGGGTGCTGTCCTTACTTGGACAAGCATCCCACTTATGATTAATTCCTATTGCAAGCATCCGCAACTACAAAAGAAGTATTAAGGTAAACCTAACCGTAGCATGAAACATATGGATCCAAATCAGTCCCTTACAAAGCAACGCATAAACTAGGGTTTAAGCTTCTGTCACTCTAGCAACCCATCATCTACTTATTACTTCCCAATGCCTTCCTCTAGGCCCAACTAATGGTGGTGTCATGTAGTCGACGTTCACATGACACCACTAAAGGAGAGACAACATACATCTCATCAAAATATCGAACGAATACCAAATCCACATGACTACTAATAGCAAGACTTCTCACATGTCCTCAGGAACAAACGTAACTACTCACAAAGCATATTCATGTTCATAATCAGAGGAGTATTAATATGCATAAAGGATCTGAACATATGATCTTCCACCAAATAAACCAACTAGCATCAACTACAAGGAGTAATCAACACTACTAGCAACCTACAGGTACCAATCTCAGACTTAGAGACAAGAATTGGATACAAGAGATGAACTAGGGTTTGAGAGGAGATGGTGATGGTGAAGATGTTGATGGAGTTTGGCTCCCTCCGATGAGAGGCGTTAGTGATGGCGATGGCGATGATTTCCCCCTCCGGGGAAGTTTCCCAGCAGAACAGCTCCGCGGAGCCCTAGATTAGTTCGCCAAGGTTCCGCCTCGTGGCGTGAGTCTCATCCCAGCTCGCTTATGATTTTTCCTCGGACGAAAGACTTCATATAGCGGAAGATGGGCACGGAGGGCCACCGGGGGCCACGAGGCGGGCGCGCCCGGGGTGAGTCGCCCCCCACCCTCGTGCCTGTGGTGTGGGTCCCCTCTGGTATTTTCTTCGCTCAGTATTTTTATTATTTCCAAAAATAACTTCCGTGGAGTTTCAGGACTTTTGGAGTTGTGCAGAATAGGTCTCTAATATTTGCTCCTTTTCCAACCCAGAATTCCAGCTGCCGGCATTCTCTCTCTTTATGTAAACCTTGTAAAATAAGAGAGAATATGCATAAGTATTGTGACATAATGTGTAATAACAACCCACAATGCAATAAATATCTATATCAAAGCATGATGCAAAATGGACGTATCAGAGAACAAAGTGTGGACTTTGGTTGACTTGCCCGATGATCGACAAGCCATAGAGAATAAATGGATCTTCAAGAAGAAGACTGACGCTGACGGTAATGTTACTCTATACAAAGCTCGATTGTTGCGAAAGGTTTTTGACAAGTTCAAGGAGTTGACTACGATGAGACTTTCTCACCCATAGCGATGCTTAAGTCCGTCCGAATCATGTTAGCAATTGCTGCATTTTATGATTATGAAATTTGGCAAATGGATGTAAAGACTGCATTCCTGAATGGATTTCTGGAAGAAGAGTTGTATATGATGCAACCTGAAGGTTTTATCAATCCAAAGGATGCTAACAAAGTATGCAAGCTCCAGCGATCCATTTATGGACTGGTGCAAGCATCTCGGAGTTGGAATAAACGTTTTGATAGTGTGATCAAAGCATATGGTTTTATACAGACTTTTGGAGAAGCCTGTATTTACAAGAAAGTGTGTGGGAGCACTACAATTTTTCTGATAAGTATATGTGAAAGACATATTGTTGATCAGAAATGATGTAGAATTTTCTGGTAAGCATAAAGGAGTGTTTGAAAGGAGTTTTTCAAAGAAAGACCTCGGTAAAGCTGCTTACATATTGAGCATCAAGATCTATAGAGATAGATCAAAACGCTTGATAAGTTTTTTCAATGAGTACATACCTTGACAAGATTCTGAAGTAGTTCAAAATGAAACAGTCAAAGAAGGAGTTCTTGCCTGTATTGCAAGGTGTGAAGTTGAGTAAGACTCAAATCCCGACAACGACAGAAGATAGAGAGAGAATGAAAGTCATTCCCTATGCCTCAGCCATAGGTTCTATAAAGTATGCCATGTTGTGTACCAGACCTATTGTATACCCTACCCTGAGTTTGGCAAGGGAGTACAATAGTGATCTAGGAGTAGATCACTGGGCAGCGGTCAAAATTATCCTTAGAGAACTAAGGAAATATTTCTCGGTTATGGAGGTAATAAAGAGTTCGTCATAAAGAGTTACATCGATGCAAGCTTTGGCACCGATCTGGATGACTCTGAGTCTCGATCTAGATACATATTGAAAGTGGGAGCAATTAGCTAGATTAGCCCCGTGCAGAGCATTATAGATATTTGCTCCGTAGACTAAAATTTATCTCACAAGCAAAACATGATCACACCTTAGTGCTCTTGGGTGTTAATCATATAGCGATGTGAACTAGATCATTGACTCTAGTAAACCCTTTGAGTGTTGGTCACATGGCGATGTGAACTATGGGTGTTAATCACATGGTGATGTGAACTATTAGTGTTAATCACTTGGTGATGTGATCTAGATTATTGACTCTAGTGCAAGTGGGAGACTGAAGGAAATATGCCCTAGAGGCAATAATAAAGTTATTATTTATTTCCTTATTTCATGATAAATGTTGTATTAACCGGAAACTTAATACATGTGTGAATACATAGACAAATATAGTGTCACTAGTATGCCTCTACTTTGACTAGCTCGTTAATCAAAGATGGTTAAGTTTCCTAGCCATAGACATGTGTTGTCATTTGATTAAAGGGATCACATCATTAGAGAATGATGTGATTGACTTCACCCATCCGTTAGCTTAGCACGATGATCGTTTAGTTTGTTGCTATTGCTTTCTTCATGACTCATACATGTTCCTATGACTATGAGATTATGCAACTCCCGAATACCAGAGGAACACTTAGTGTGCTATCAAGCGTCCTGGCGTAATCGGGTGATTATAAAGATGCTCTACAGGTGTCTCCGATGGTGTTTGTTGGCTTGGCATAGATCGATATTAGGATTTGTCACTCCGTGTTTCGGGGAGGTATCTCTGGGCCATCTCGGTAATGCACATCACTATAAGCCTTGCAAGCAATGTGACTAATGAGTTAGTTGCGGGATGATGCATTACGGAACGAGTAAAGAGACTTTCCGGTGACGAGATTGAACTAGGTATTGAGATGTCGACGATCGAATCTCGGGCAAGTAACATACCGATGACAAAGGGAACAACGTATGTTGTTATGCGGTTTGACCGATAAAGATCTTCGTAGAATATGTAGGAACCAATATGAGCATCCAGGTTCCACTATTGGTTATTAACCGGAGATGAGTCTCGGTCATGTCTACATAGTTCTCGAACCCGTAGGGTCCGCACTCTTAATGTTCGGTGACGATCGGTATTATGAGTTTATGTGTTTTGATGTACTGAAGGTAGTTCGGAGTCCCGTATGTGACCACGAACATGATGAGGAGTCTCGAAATGGTCGAGACATAAAGATTGATATATTGGATGACTATATTCGGACACCGGATGAGTTCCGGGGGTCACCGGATAATTATTGGAGTGCTGGGGGTTATCGGAACCCCCGGGGGAACTAATGGGCCAACATGGGCCTTGTGGGAGAGAGAGGAGGGGGCCTTAGGGCTGGCCGTGCGCCCCCCTTGAGGAGTCCGAATTGGACAAGGAGGGGGGGGGGCGGCGCCCCCTCTTTCCCTCCCTCTCTCCCTCTCCTTCCTTCCTCCTCCTAGTAGGACTAGGAAAGGAGTAATCCTACTCCTACTAGGAGGAGGATTCCTCCCCTCCTTGGCGCGCCCATAGGGCCGGCCGGCCTCCCCCTTACTCCTTTATATACGAGGGCAGGGGGCACCCTAGAACACAGAAGTTGACAGTTCTCTTAGCCGTGTGCGGTGCCCCCTCCACAGATTCCACCTCGGTCATATCGTTGTAGTGCTTAGGCGAAGCCCTGCGTCGGTAGCTTCATCATCATCGTCATCACGCCGTCGTGCTGACGAAGCTCTCCCTCGACACTCAGCTGGGTCGAGAGTTCGTGGGACGTCACCGAGCCGAACGTGTGCAGATCGCGGAGGTGCCATACTTTCGGTACTAGGATCGGTCGGATCGTGAAGACGTACGACTACATCAACTGCATTTGTCATAACGCTTCCGCTTTCGGTCTACGAGGGTACGAGGACAACACTCTCCCCTCTCGTTGCTATGCATCACCTAGATGGATCTTGCGTGTGCGTAGGAATTTTTTTGAAATTACTGCCTTCCCCAAGAGTGTCATGTATGACTTATCTTAGTGTAAGACCTTGTTTCCTCGAAAGGTTGTAGCATGGGCTAGGTCCAGGCTGAAACTAAAACCTATATACTTGGCGCTAAATTTTTTTCCTAGCCCGGGCTACGGCTCCGGCCCGGGCACTCCGCCTAAACCTTACATGTCAGTGTTGAGGGGCCTTGGAAGGGGAGCAGTGTGTCGGGGTGCTAGCCAATGATATCGCATCTCGAGTACTAGGAGTGTGTCGAGAAGGGCGGGGTAGTGGCGCAAAACAAGGGCTAGGAGTGAATCGAGAAGGGTATGGGGACGACAACACATATCACACGTTAGGAGTGTGGGGCGACGATCAGCAAACATATAGATGGCGGCTCGGGTTAATTTTGCATTAATATAAGGGTGATGGTTTCCAACATTGTGAAGTGAAAGTGTGTAATCTACGGGAATGAGTATTCGTTATATAGGCCTAAGACGTGATCCAAGCAACATGATAAGGAAGAACGGAATAAAAGCATGCCAATTTGTATGTTTGTTCTTCTCATCTTCTCGATCTTAGTTGATCTTCCTTTTCTTAGTCCATTTAATGTTTCATCTATGGAAACATGAGTGCCTCCTAATATTATATTCCTTGAGATGATTGGCCAATGTACATATTTTTCGCATTTCCTACCTTTTCGTTTGTGTTTTTGTTTTCACATTTTTCCTTCCCACACTTGAAAGACTTTGGCCAACTTGTGCAATGAGAAAAGGGCCCGAAGGTAGAGGGAAAAGGAGAAGGAAGGGAGAAGACAAGGAAGAAGGGAAATCGAGGAGGAAGACGGAGGCGGCAACCGACGCGAGACTTAGAAGAGTTCTTGATTCGGGAGCGGTGATGGCACTCGAATATGGATGGTGAGAGCTAATGAGGGAATACCACATTGATGTGAGGCATCATTGGATTTCATATGTTGCAAGTTCCAAGTTGCTACAACTTGAGAAGATTCATATCGACAACAATGGTTCAGATATGATGACGAAGATATTACGAAATGAGAAGCTACACACTTGCTGCAAGGTAGCTGGCATGGTGGCGCCCGTTTCATGAGTCAAAGGGGTGGAATATTTTGGGATGTCCTCCTCATGTGGGTTGTGAGGAGATGACCCTTTGAAGCCTTCTAGGTAGCCAAACGGTGTTCAAGAGCCTACTACCCATTAGGGTTATGACATAAGGTCATTATGGGCTTTTACACATGAAGGAAGGGGATGTTTAGCCTCCCATCCAGCAACCAACAAGTAGGGGGACAAATTTGAGTTCAACCTCCATTGGAGTAGAAAGAGAAAACTAAGAGAGAAACTGAATGAGATGAAGATTGAAGGAAGAAGCTTGCCATCAAGCAAAGGGATCCCATCATCAAGGTTATGAAGATTAGATCAACCATCTTGTCTTCTACAAGCTGTTGTTCCCCCATCTTTGTTGATATTGTTTCAATCCCTAGATCTTGCAGCCCCGAATCTTGTTGTTCTTGTCCAAGATGCAGAAATATTGATGTATGAGAAACTCTACTTCTACGTAGAAAAGTATATGTTGTATCCCAGACTTGATAATAGGGGAAGAAGTTTGGGGTGGCTTCGAATCGTGTTTTTACCCCAACTTGGTGATTTTCCACGTAAAAATTTGGTGTCTCTGTGTGTTGACGTTCTACTGTTGTTCAAATATATATAGGTTCTCATGACCCCAAACACTGCCTGAGGTGTTTCTGGGGTGTTGCAAGAGCTATTTCTTACATATATGCCGCTACATATGTTTCCTTCCATGTTATGCAATGATCCCTGAATTAGCGCATGATGTGGTACTAAGATTACTTTGTTTTTGTTGCAGTTTTAGAACATAAATGTGTGCTAATTCCCAACAAACGACAACCACAACCACCACGGTAGCATCAAATCTTTGCACCAGGGAGGTTGCAGGCTGAGGAGTCTGGTCAGAACCCAGCGAAAGAGAGAGGCTCAGACTTGGTAATGTTGCAACACACTTCTTCTCCAACCGGTCAGCCGCCATGGCCGCACAAGGTTTAACAAAGAAGTAGCCCAAATTCTAGATTTGAACAGTTATTTGGCATAGCACCATATTCCAACGAGGAAATCATCATACTATTGTCTTAGACGGATATACAAAGAGGAGGAGGCCAATCTCCTCTCCCCTTCCACTCCAGGTGGCCGAGCTGGCGAAGGAGAAGGGGAGAGCAGGCGGCAAGAACAAGGAAGTTGATGGATAGCTCAGAAGGGGAGAGAGAGGAAAAGATAAGGGGAGTCTCTGAGTGGTAAAAGTTAGATAATGGGTAGGTAGGTCTTACCTCGTCTTTTGTCTATAAGCTACTTTCTTAGCTTATGGCTTCTTGGGACCAAAAGATACACCTTTTTTTTAATGTATGCACATTCTAGCGCTGCCACTCTCATCATCAACGTAGAGGATGCCAACTAGAGACTTTACCGTGAGTGGAAGTTGCGGTTGGTTGGTCGTGGGTACTTCGACTTTGCGTTAGACGCCTGGGGGTAAGCTCTAAGTGACCCAGACATGCTTGGTCACATTTGCTTGTTCAACTTGGGTTTCATCGATCCCAGAGCCGAAAAAGGTTGGCAAGTCTCATGGGCAGAAGTGGGGTCATATCCTGGTGTGAGGTCCTTGCCCTTGCATGGGAAGGGATGATAATGGTACCAGAGGACTTGACGCCATCAATGACCTATGATTGTGAATCCATATTGCCAAGTGGGGGGCATACGTCGTCTTGTGTGGAAATCACTCCCTCTTAAAAATGTCCATCTACAACATGGGCATTGCGGAGAGAGCTAGGAAAGGGGTGCTCGTCAGAACTTAATGAGAAAATTAGAAATACAGACTGCAAAGAAGAAACTCCGTCCCATATTAGTTGTCGTTGAAATGGTTGTATGTTAGTCATATCTCTATGCTACATACATCCGTTTGAGCGGCAACTAATATGTGGCGGAGATAACAATTACCATCCCCGACGGGTGACGCGATTGCATCATGAGAAAAAATAGCGAGGAATGTCGTTTTCAGCAAATACTTAAAGCATCTAACCAAATCATACCCATATCATAACCCATAATAAATGTAATCAATACTCGTATACTACATCCCACCAGAATCATCCCAAATCACCCCTAAAATTCTCGCAAAAAAAGAAATAAAAACCTCCCCCACCAGAATCGCTCTCCATTCGAAACAGGAAGGGGGGGACGCAAAAGGCCTCCTCAAAAAGACCCACGCGCACGGGAGCAGAGGAAGGCAGGCAGGGGAGGTGGGCCCGCCCGCCCGCGCCCCGCCGGGCCTGCTGCCTGCTGCCTCCGCCCCACCCCACTCGCTGACTCCGCCTTCCCCCCTCCTCCGCTCCGATTTTAAATTTCGAAACCCCCCTCCCCTCCGCCTCCGCCTCCGTCCTCCCCCCCTTAAACCTCGCCTCCTCTGCCTGCCTGCCACTGGGCGGACGCACGCACGCGCAATCGGCGGCTCCAAGGCTCGGCGCTCGGCGAGGGGGACGCGGTGAGGAGGTGGTGGACGGGGATGGGGTGCCTGTTCGACTGCTTCCGCGCGGCCGGCGGCGAGCCGCGCGCCGGCCGCGCCCGCGCCCAGCTCGTCTCCTCCTCCGTCGTCCCCAGCCCCAAGGTATTTTTCCCCCTCCCTCCCGTCGCGCCCCGCGCGGAGCCCGTGCACGGATCAGCTAGCTGGGGTTGTCGAAATTCGATCCGCGATTGTTTAATTTTGCTTGTTTGTCTGTCCGTGCTGATCAGGTCGGCGAGAGGAGGGCGCCGCCGTCAAGGAACGCGCTGTCCGCCGTGTTCCTGCGCGAAGGTCTGCATTTTTTTCCCCCTTTCCATTTTTGTGTTTCTCCTTCTCGAGCCGAGGTTCTGATTTTGTGCCGTCGGTGAAGATGAGGGATCGCAGGCCACGAGCTCGGGGTCGGACCGGGACGCCGGGAGCAACAGGGTGGATCCGGAGCTCGTGCACGAGGAGGTATGGCCATCGGTTCTGCGAATCTGGCCCGGTTCAGATCTGCTTCCTTGCTACTCTATTCTGAGCTGCATCTTGCCACTTGAGACCTGAATTTTGTCTGGCTAGTGACGCATGTGCATCAGTATCAGCATTTTCAGTACACAAAGAGGGATTATGTCTTTATATGCATGATGAGCCGATGGTTGTGGCGTTAGCGCTGTCCTGATTCACACTGACACTAACTGCACAAAAATGCAGCATCGCACTTGTGAGCTGGCTGTTGTTCATTTGTTTGCTAGCACTGATATAGGAGTTCAATGGATCAAGCCATTATAGCTTCTGTAGTTGCGTTTATAATGACAATTGATCGGCGGCTTTTCTTCTCTTGAATCTACATTGCTGTTTGTAGCTAACTGCTAATCTTATACGCGGGTCACTCAGTGAGGATGAGAATTTGCTACTCATACATAACTCACTCAGGTGGCAGTGGATTTATAGCAGTGAATTCTACATGTTGATTACCCGCATGTATGTTCTCAGCAACAGACTGACCTTCACTGATATTAACAGGCCACTTTCCTCAAAAATGGCGGTGCACTGTCGGAAACTCCAAATGAAATCCTTAAAGAGCCTGAAAGCATGGATTCAGCTCTGCAGTATGAAACACATTCAGCGCTGCTAACTGCCTTGTCTGAAAACATGAATTCCATGGAAGTACTGAAGGCTGATGAATGCCAAACTCCTTCAGGGTCTCATCAAAGCTCCTATCTACCAGATGCTTCAAGGTATGCAGACCTCATGCTATCTGCTGATATACCAATGCCATTAGTCTGTTCACTGCTTCTGAAGTGTCTGGGATTTTCTCTTCACTTTAATAAATCGATAGATTAAATAGTATGGATGTTTTTACTTCCTGATGACAGCTCTTCTCGGAATGGTTGCGATGCATCAAACCAGCATGATACTGCACCTGTTAACAAGAGCATAGATTCTGAGGGTGTGAATAATGAGTCTGTGATTGAGCATGGGATCAAGTTAACCACCTTAGAGTCATGCTCTGTCAACAGTAATGATGATATCTATCTGGATGGATCCAAGCCTTCACCCTTTTCAACTCCTTCGAAAATCAATGCTGAGATACATACTCCAGTTAACACACAGGTACCTAACTTGGAAGAGTTGACAAGCGAGAGCTGTACTAGAGCTTGCTCGCTTAATTTGCACGAAGCTCTAAATCCCTCTGGAGATTTCGGACATTGTGGAGTGTACAGAGAAGATCTCTGCCAGCCTGATATATCTGATGAGGATCTCAAGGGTGCAAAGAATGGCAGTCTGGATTTGGTTGAAACTTCAATATCTGATGAATGTTCCCTGTTCCAGAACTCTGAGGGTTCTGTATCATCTTATAACAAGACAAGTGATAGCACACCTTTTGTGGAGAAATGCCAGGCCACTGATGTAACAGTTCAAGCCAGAAGAAATAAGGTGATTACAACAAATAGTGATTCGGATGTCGAATTCCCAAGCTTGTCCCAGTGGTTGAAGCCTCCAAGTTCCAGTAAGGCGATCAGAGATGAAAGCTATACAAGTGACACATTTAATTCTGCTAAGAGTTCTGATGAGGATAGGCCTATCATTGGAATGGTCGCGGCTCACTGGAAATCCGAAGAGCCAGATAATTTTACTCCTAAATGGTGGGATGGAAATGGCATTCCCAACTCAACAAATAAGTACAAAGAAGTAAAGTCTATTTCTCATTCTCTTACTTTCTGTTACTTAATTATGTAGAAGTGGCTTACCTAGGAATAATCCATTACATGGTCAGGATCAGAAGGTTAGTTGGCATGCGATGTCATTCGAGGAGAGGCTTGAAAAGGCTTTATCTGAAGAGAAGCTGCTTTCTCAAAGGTTCAGTATTTTCTTCCGTTTCACATCAAATACGATTTGATCTGGCCAAACATGTTTTAAAATCTTTTGAGTACATAATCATTCCTTCTTTCAATGGTGTAATCTGATGCTCTTGTTTGATATTTGCAGGAAATGCTCCACTGGAAACACATCTCACTTTTCAGGTGTAGAAGGTGAGGAAAGTGATACTGCTGCATCTAACCATCTACGTGTTGCTGCTTTTACATGATCTCTTGGTCTGCGAAGAGTTATGAAGCTTCCAAGTAATTTGGCTTTTTGCTGCCACATTCCTAATGGCTTCTGCACAGTTTTGTTAACCTCTACTATCCTCCAGTATGTAGCTTCTAGAAGCGGTCGTTCTATCGACTGCTTTATATTAAAGGAGTAATATTCCTAGTTCCAAGACAAATCAACATTGTTGATTTCAAATATAATTGACATCAAGATTCTTAACTAGTACTTCTGAATGTTAAGTTCGGGTCTTTGTGTGATACTTTCTTCTATTTCGTTCCTGATATGCAGTTTTAGTTCCTGATACTCGTTGTCTTACATTTTTTTTGCGAGAAAGTTGTCTTACCTTCCGTAAGCACGATTGCCACAACAGAGAAATGATCTATTCCTATTTCGTAAGCAGCAGAGAAATTATCACTCCTTCCTGTTTACCTTGAAAAAAGATGCGAATAAATCTGACGTATTGTTGAAGACTTTTTATCTCTTATCATCCTTAAGCTATTGTGTTCACTCTTTGATGGTGTCTTTGTTCAACCAGAATTTGACTTTACATCCTTGTCTGCGACGAATTCTGTAGGTTTTGGTTTGACTGTTTCTAGTCCAATGCTGCTTTGCTAGGCCCTTCTATTAGCTTCGCATTTGGAACGCAATTCTATTGCCTCCTTGTCAGACAACCTGCAAATATCCATATCTGCTTTTGCAACTATAAAAACGCGCTGCCGCATATTTAAGCCAAACAAGTACTCCCTCCGTCCCACAATATAAGATCGTTTTTCAAGCTATGTTAGTAGTTAACATGAGTAAATGTTTGATCTGGCTCGATGTTTCCTGCCCATATGATATACGTATATTTAAGTTTTGGTAGTTTATAGACGACAGTTTCATGCTTGAGGAAGTCCCGTTCAGCCCCCAAAATGTATACATCCTTTTCTTTAACTGTTCAAGGCAGTGACCTAAGCAAGGATGTGTTCTTGAGTTTTATAGTTTGACATGTAAATTTTATTCTCTCGTCTCATGCTTCAAGTGAGTCAAGGACATTGAAATACATCATCAACCTGGGAGAAATTCACCAGAGTGCTGATAGAGTCAAATTGGAGGTCAGCAGAAGAAATCATGAAAACGACACATATCACCTTTTTTTATAATCAAACATAATAGATGATTCGTTGGTAAATGACAAAATTTACCCAATCAATTGTTTAGATTCCGCACGCAACCAAAGATCATGCGCAGTTTTGTATGACTTGTGGGTGGGGGTGGGGGCAGGGGATCAATCTAGGAGCGACAAAATGGATGCGCGTAGAACTGATTACTTTTGCTCACTTAACTCTGAAATTGATAAGAAATCTGGTGCGGAAGAACACTTTTACATTTCGCTGTTTGTTTCCTTGGTATATATGCTCCTGCTTGCCAATAATACTTCTACGGGCGCCAAAAAATATGAAAAATATTAGACATATACATGTTCTTGCCCTTTTTTTGTTTCAAAAGTTTATCGAAAAAACACAAGTATTCAGGCCTGTGCTAGAAAAAGCTGAGCGCCAATCTTTTTCTTTTACCAAGGAAGCATAATTGTTCACTTTTGCATGAAAATTTTCACGAATACATCAAACACTAAGAGGAGGAACATGCACATAATAAAAAACGTATTTTCTACTCTGTTCATTTGTTTCGATTTGACTGTTCAACCAGCAACATCAAGTTACTTGTGCATATTGAGTGAGCAGAACAAGGTACAAGAATGATCACACATGACTGATTGAATTAAAAGATGCCTGGGGCAAATATTTATATGTCACTCTTACTATGTTACACACACAAGTCATACTATGTATCACAAACACACATGGTTTATACACTACTCCCTACGATCCAAAATAAGTGTCGCGGTTTTGAACTAAGTTTAGTTCAACCTTTAGTTCAAAAACTGCGACACTTATTATGGATAGGAGGGAGTAGATCAGGTTGAAGAGAAATCAAAAGAGAGAAAGCTCTGCCGGTGAAGCTCTGCTGACTAGGCCTCAGCTCTCTGTGGTGCGGGCCCTGCATGTCAGTACCTTACCTGACAGCATCTGTTCTAGCGTGTCGGCGGATTCTGTTTGTCTACCCTGAACAACTCTCTGAAGACGTGCGAAGCTCGGCCGATCAACCGTATGATCTGTGGTCGTAAAACCCTGTCGGATCGGTGACCTCCATCATCCTCGCGATCTCCTCCAAGTATCCCTCGACTTTGTAGAAATCGTTGGCGGCGACGGCGTGGTTGTGGTCATTCTGGTGGAAGGAGACGGCCGTCGACAATGGGCTCTGTAGTTTCTGCTCCGGCGCCAGCGCGGCGGTTGCGGCGTTCCATTGCCCCTGGAACTGCTGGTTGTGCATGGTGTCCTCGTAGAAGAAGTTGCCGCTGTCCACCGTGCCCACCTGACTGACGTATTGCTGCTGGTGCTGGGGGATGCATGGAGCGGCGGGTACCGGAGCCTGCAGGCAGTTCATGTACTCGTCGTCGGCCTCAGACGACTCGAAGCTCCCCGTGTTGGAGTTCGAGTCGGCGACGGACGGCGCGGGCGCCGGCCTCCATGGCTGCTGCTGCTTCCGGTAGGTGATGGTCCTCCTGAAGATCCTGCAGATGGTCCACACCTCCTGCATTTTCAGGTCACACGTCAGAGGGTCAATCTTACACTTGCTGCGCACCGCACCACACGTGCCCCGGACCGGTCGGCGGTCGCCGGTAGGGTAGCCGCACCGTGACTTTGTGTGGAAATGGAGTGCACGCGTGGACCACTTACCGCTTCCTGCATGCTCGGGGAGGAGTTGGTGGCCGCCGCCGGCGGTAGGCGGAACTCGTGCATCATCCAGTCGGTCTTGGTGCCTTTGCCGGCGCTGCCGCGGTAGTAGACGAGGGATTTCTTCAGCCCGATGGACACGCGGGAGCCGGAGCCGCCGGCCGCGGCGGAGTAGATCGGCCGGTCGATGCCCGTGGCCTTCCAGAAGCCGGAGCCAGTGACCCGGTTTGGCCGGATGCTGTTCCGGTACTTTCTTCCTCTCAGGCAGAAGAAGTACCACTCTTTCTCCCCACCAACCGTGCTCGCCTCTGCGTAATTTGCATGTGGATGATTGCACTCTGTCAGGTAAAATTCTTGTTCCAGAAGAGAATTTGCTTCGAAGCCATTTGTGCAGTAAAAGTTAAAACCAGTGAAGTGATGACAAGTACGTACTACATACTCTAGTTAGGAACAAGTTTGGTTGATTATTTAACATGCATGGCAGCATGGGCATGATCAGGACATGGTGCATAGAGTATACGGAGAGCAATTAAGAAACTTACTAGGGAGATCCCATGGGTCATGCTTGTAGATGTCCATCTCCCGGATGACCTCGATGCGGAGCGACTTCCTGGCCACCTTCCGCCGGAGGTAGAAGGTGACGAGCTCCTCGTCGGTGGGGTGGAACCGGTACCCTGGCAGCACCACGTCGTCCTCCTCCTCCTCGTCCCCGCCGCCGAGCACCACCTCCCCGTCGCTCATCACCTTCTCCATCTCCATGGCTCTCAGCTCCGCCTTGGCCACCTTCGCGGATCTATCAATCTTAGCTAGTTAGCAAGCTCCTCTTGCGATCTTTCCTTTGCTCTCGTTTGTACTTCTTGCTCGCTTAGTTCTACGGACCCTTTCGATGTAATCTCTTAATTGTTGCACATATGCGTTGTATGTATAGGATAGCAAGCTCTTGGCGGCCTTGGAGTTAAGTAGATGAAGGTGAAAGCTTCACCTTTGGGGGTTTATAAATGAGAGCTGTGCAACAAGTTAAAGGAGGTGACATAATTCCAGTCTAAGTCGCTTGGTCTGACTTGTCTCGCCACGGTCGATCTTGACGAATCTTCACAGCCGCACCTTCTGGTTTTACTGGCTATATAGCTGTGCTTGCATGTGTTACCCTGTAAGAGAGTGCTAATTTGTCTGTGCCCATGGGAAAGCATAGGTTAATTAATTGCATGTAAGAACAAATCAAAAGGCATGAGCTCATACATACAACATATATAACCTCTGACTGGGTCCTTTGATAAGACAGAAAGGAATATTTGCGAACGTATTCGGTTTTGTTCCGAGATCTAGAGACAGAGATAGGGAGATCTTAGTTGCACGACTTGTTTGTTTGCAATGACGCACGCGATGTTGCTAGCCACTCCTTCCTTAATGTACTGCTTTCTGACTTGGTTTAAAGGATTAATGTTCAGTTTGTGCATGTCAACTGAAGAAACGTACGGTACGGAGATGAACCGGGCAACGAAAAAGAGGAGAAGAAACCTTGGGGGACACTCCGGTGGAGCAGGGGAGCAAAGTAAAAAAGTAGGTTGTTTTTGATAGATCAAAAGTAAACTCGGTTGTAGCAAGTCGTAAAAGAAGCATGGATGATGGAGAGGAGCAGGATATGTAGGTAACCTTTGTTGACGGTGGAGCAAATGTGAGCAATGCTGCGATAACACGTAAACAACCAGGCATACCATAATATCATATGATATCTTCCAGAAGGTGCGCTTAACGTTGGTTCTGGCTTTCATATCATGCCTATTATTACTCTTTCCATGTCAAAATACAGTGCATATTAGTTTTTTCTCCTAACTCAAGCTTCGTAAGTTGGACCAAGTTTAAAGAAGATACATTAAAGTTTACAATACCAAATATGTGTGACCTGAAAATATATTTCATGATGAATCGAATTGTATATAGAATTTGGTATTGTAGATGTTTATAATTATTTCTATAAACTTGGTAAGATTTTATAAACAAGATAATTAATATGCACAATATTTTGACACACACAGAGAGAGAACAACATAGACCCACATTCATAAACTCGTAGTTTGCCTCTTGAAGATCGGAAAGTGTATATCCAGTGGCTCGCACAACATCTTGGTTTTCCGTGTATTGTACATGTGAATAATAAGTTTTTTAGTGTTCTCTTGAAACCACCCCCTCAATATTACAATTTTAGGCAATCATGCCCCATCAATGTGTATATCCTACACACTGGCTACCAGGTTAATATCAATGAAAATGCCTATGTACTCCTAGGAGTATGTACTCCCGCTCTTCATTTATTTATTTGAAAATGCATTCTAAAAACAGGCTCATATCTAGAGCTTAAGATGATTAATGGAAAAATAAATAAGGGGCTAACGAGTTCACTAAGCGTTTCATGTACTTTGTCCATAATGCTAGTTAGCAAGTTCATTTTAAAAGAAAATTGTGTTGTAGCAGTAAGTCATTTTGCCAGCAAAAAGAACCATGGTAGATGAAGAGGAGTATGATATGGATGTAGCCTTTTGTTGACAGTGGAGCAAATGTGAGCAGTGCTGCGATGACACATACACATGTGTTACCTGTCATGCTAGAAGGTGATTGATTAATGTTAGTTTTGACCAAGTATATACCCTAGTACACTCGTACTGCCTTTTTCATTTTATCTATATGCCTATGACTCCCCCCATAGGAAAAAATTAGTACATATATAACTACATATTCGATTTTTCCAAAGTCAGGTTTTATAAAGTTTGAAGAACATATCTTAATTTTTGCAATACCAAAAATGTATCATGTTAAAATATATCTTATGATGAATATAATGCTATAGGTTTGTTATATTTAGGTGTTGATGATTTTTATAAGCTTGGCGAAATTTTATAAAGTTTTACTTAAGACAAATTAATGTGTGCTATATTTTGGAGTACAATGTAGACACTCATTCATTTTTGTTGAGTTTATGAATTTTTGTTGCATATGAGAATTAGCAAAAAAAAGCATTTTCGAATACAAATAAACTATAAAGGCATATATAATGATGTGATGCCATCTTTCTTTTCAAAAATGTGACATAGGATTGTTTTGAGTTTACTTATAGAGGATGATGCAAGAGGAGATTGTCTTCTTTTAGTTAAGAGATGATCTTTAAAACCTACAGTGATATAATTTTTTCCATTTTACAGATGATCTGCTAGTCACATAGTATCTTCTAGTTAATATTTAATCATCACAAAAGTTTAGACACATGTGTTGATTACCTACTACTCCCTCCGTCCGGAAATACTTGTCTTACAAATGGTTAAAAATGGATGTATCTATAACTAAAATAAGTCTAGATACAACCATTCCTAAGACAAGTATTTTCGGACGGAGGGAGTAATAGGCATAATACTAAGAGATAACCATTATGGTATGTTTTATTGCCATCTCTATATGAGGTGAACGTCTTTTTTTCTGAAAGGAAAAGAAAGCCTCTATGCATCCACATCCTTGTGTGCATGCAATCATAATTTTAGCAAAAGATGACATGCATTAAGCCAAAGGACTCCATTTACAAATTAGAGAAAAAATGACAAGCAAAATATTATCGTTCGGCAATTGTCTTTGGAATTTAGACTACCCATAATAGTCTCCTTCTCCACCATCCATAACAACCATATCTCTAGGGATCAACGTTCACCGCCACCATGGTGCATGAATCAGTAGACAACACAGTACTTGTATGCAACACCTTTAAGATGAGACCCCATGAGCCAACAAAGGCCAGATTTGGAGCAATTATTCTCAAAATAAAGTTTAGAGCCAATCAGAAACAATGGGTCGACGCAATATGTCAATGCTGACCAATCTGAGCAGCAAATTTTTCATAGGAGGAAACATCAGCTTGTCAGCGAACCCGCCAATACCGACACCTACTACCGCTCCCACCCAAGCAAAGCCGCACCAACGACTCGTGCCGAGCACATACATTTCTCTCACAAGGCTCTGTGTTTCTTCAAAAAGAAAATGCGACACGTTTACCTGCCGGAAGAGAAGGCCATGTTTTCTTGGGGCAAAAACCATGACACGTCGCCCATTGCATTCAACCATTCCAGCGATCGAAAGATATATGGCCCCACCTCCAAAAAAATCATGCTATATTTCTGCCAGACAAGATTATTCTTGCAACACAGGGTCTGGACTAAAACAGCCGTACGTGTTGAAGAACGTTGGACCTTGCTTCGGAGGTGAAAGAATGTTGGAACACCGAAAGCGACGGTATGTCGAGGACGCATTCCGGAACACACACACACAAGAGAAAAGAGAAGAGAGAAGTAGAGAACCCTCCTCACCTAACAGTCGTTTTCCATCCCGTAAAAAAAAAAAACAGTCGTTTTCCATGGCCCACGTCGGACCAGGTCAGTCGCCGCGCCGTCTGTTTTTGTGGGCCCACAGTGCACCTGCACGCGGACCACTCATCTACATGCATGCATGCATGTATGCCACCTCCGCAACCACGCATGCAGCTACGCGACTAAGCACGATTTCATTTGTGCCACGTCCGCAACCACGCATGCAGCTACGCGACTAAGCACGATTTCGTGGAGGCTAAACCACGATTACTCCAGCTAATCCTGCTGATACTGCTACGTACTCTACGTGCTTGGTCGCGTACATGTTACCGACTGACTGAACTGGTCGTCCATGCCTAACTATAACTATAGTTATGGTTCGTGCTGCAAGGTCTAGTGCTTTTCTGATTCATTTATGTGCCTACATGTATGCATGGTACATAGTACTCTCTCCGTTTCTAAATATTTGTTTTTTTAAAGATTTTAACAAATGACTATATATGAAATAAAATGAGTGAATCTATATTTTAAAATATGTCTATATACATCCATATGTGGTAGTCCATTTGAAATCTTTAAAAAGATAAATATTTAGAAACGGAGGAAGTAGTAATTCTATATTGTATACGAGCACTAGTAGAAAAAGGGCCTATAGTCCCGGTTCATAAGGGCCTTTAGTCCCGGTTCATGAACCGGGACTAAAAAAATCGTACTAATACCTCACCCTTTAGTCGGTTCTATCCGTAACCGGGACAGATCAAACCTCCACGTGGCCTGTCCGCTGAGCTCAGGCAGAGGGCCTTTGGTCCGGTTGGTGGCACCAACCGGGACCAATAAGCATCCACGCGTCGACATTTCTTTGGCTCTGGTTTTGTTTTTTTTCAAAAGAAGGGGGTTTGGGGGGTTTCGGGGTTAATTTAGGTGTTTCATATATTGTGCTATAGCTAGCTAATTAATAGAGAAAAGTGTCCTTTCTTTTGTCCGTGCTTGGTCGACGCTTCGTACTATACATACGTATAGAGAGGACTAACTAGACATGCTAGCTAGCTAGTAATTAAGCAAACAGAAGATCGTCATGAACATATATATGCATACAGAGAGAAGTGATATCGACCACCTCTCCTTCTCCGAGAGATTGGTGAACAACAAGTTCTCGTATATCTATCCGACACTACCGGCTACATATATACAATAATTATCTTTTACAATACGGACGCGTGGTCCACATGGTATTCCCGTCTTCAGCGATCACATAGTCAAGAAAGAATGCCGCCAATTCCTCTTGAATTGCTGCATGCGATCTGGTGCTAGGAGTTCATCCGCTGCGAAACATCTAATTTTAAGAAAGGGTCAATATATATATATATATATATATATATATATATATATATATATATATATATATATATATGAATGAATGAAACTCAACACAAATGATGGTAATAAAATAAAATTGTGAATATTTTTATTTACGCACTTCAAATTGTTTGTCGGAGTAGCCCTCTCACAGGTCGTGTGGCGGATGGACTCGCAAAGCGTAGTATCCACGAAATCATTCCTTGTTCCTGCCACAACCACTTTACAAGAAACAGAGGTCAATCAAACTGATAATTAGCAAGCACATGCTAAATGGTATTGATGAAACTAGCGCTTGAATCACTAGGAGATCGCGTGGAATATGCTACTATATAGTACTTACTTTGGTGTCTAAATTGCAGCTTCTTGGTAGTCCGGAGCTTTTTGATGAATTTTCCCAAGCCCTGCCATACAAAGAAAACAATTACTTGATATCAGAAATGAACAAAGTTGCTGATACGGTGGATAATGATCGATTTAACTTACTTCTCGAGCATTTCAGTCATTTCCGCATACTCCTTGGGATCTTTTAGTCTCGAGTCTAAGACAGTTACTACTCCTGCTCAAGCTTAATCTCTAGGAGAATATAGTGGAACCTGCGCGCATGCATAACTCATCAATATTACATTTCTATAACCTGGACTAAATAAGGAAACCGAATATGCCACAAGACAGTAACACTCACGTGTAGTTGTAAGGAAAGAGTATTGTATTTTTGTGTTCATTTATTTCCAACGATCGTAGCAAGTTGGCCTCGGTTTCCTTGGCACGATATTTAACCTCATTTGCATCGATGAGATATGTGTTAATGAACCCAATATCACCCACTTGTTTTTCTTCATTTCTGCGATCTTCAATCTGCATAATATAGTGAGGATATTTATAAATACATGCAATGAAAGAGCTGAGTTATATAGAGATACTTAATGACAGAAGTAGTACTACTTACAGACAGTAGCAGGTGACCGTTGCTTTATCGAGGGCCAATTGATTGAAAAACTGATAGAACTCATCAAATGGAATAGGCAACAGTTCAATTCCAAGGAGGTCATGCTCCCTTTTAACTCTCAAATACAAAGTATTCCTCCCCTCAGACTCTTTGCAGGTTTTCATGTACCAATCATGCAATCTTCGCATCATCGTTGTTAGAGAGCTTTCATCTTTGACGAGAGGCTTCCCGTACTCGTATCTTTGTATCTGCACCTCGAAGAAATCAAATTGTACATCGTCGGGCAAGTAATCTTCAGGATTGCCATAACCGGGCACCATCCTCGGATCGACGATGTCGCTAGCGAGCACCTTGAGCGGGGGCACGATTCTTCGCTTGTTCGCCGAGCTGGGCAATTTGTTTCCCAGCTCGTCGTTCTTTCATCCTTTGATCAGCAGTACTTCCCGATCTCTCCGCCCGGCAAATGCCTTTCCAATAATGCGCTCATAGTTGCCTTTGGCGGAGACTTGGGTGGTTTTGTCGGGGCAGCAATCGCTTCGCTTTGACCGGATCTACCTTCTCCTCCGGAGGTGGATGTCTCTTTGCTTTCAACCCTTGAAACCAGTCATCCACTTGTCTGCGCGATCTTCGCGTTTTCCTCCTCGCTCCTCTCAGACGGTAACTTCTTTGGAGTCTTCAGAGAAGGACCGAATATGTATCTCCTCCGCCTTTGGCTGTACTGCTAGACGCGGCAGAAGCAGACGGAGCGGATGTCTTCTTTCCTTGCTTACGAGGCGGAGGAGAAGGACTACGACGCCGGAGCAGCCGGAGCGGCGACGGGTCTCTTCCGCCCTTGCCGACGAGGCGAGAAGGAGGAGGCTGGCTGCCGGACGCGCGCCGGTGCAGGCGGAGAAGGAGACGGAGTGCCGCCACGCCGGAGAAGGAGCCGCCGAGTGCCCTGATCGTCACTCGGAGGAGGAGGCGGAGTGCCTGACTCGCCGGAGGAGGAGGAGGAGGCGGAGGCATCCAGTTCGGAAGGTTGATGAGATCCTTCCGCCATAGGCATGGAGTCTTGAGCGAACCCAGCCGATACTCCCTTCACCGGTAGGGTGGTCAAGCCGAGCTCCTCAAATCCTCCGTTATTTCATCGACCATCACCTTAGCATATCCTTCGGAATCGGCGGCGGTGAAAAGTTGAGTCGGGTTTAGTGGGATAAACAGAGCCAACAGCCGCCTTGACCTTTAAATTGCTCCATTGCGCCATAAGGTGGTAACTTTCAGCATCCGTGATAGCATCCACGGGATAGCTGGCAGGAGCCGTCAAGGCATGCTGCTCTGGCTGAAGCAGCTCGGTGGAAGCCACGCTGCTTCTCCGCTAAGATGGCGGGGTAGCTTCGGGGGAAGCTTCGGCAGGTCGTTTGTTGTGATCGGCTGCTTCTCGTTCCTCTAGCCCCATTACCCTTTCGTGCAGCGCTTGCATTAGGCTCTGCTCCAGTTTCTTCCTCCTCTCATGGGTTTTGTAACCCCCTGCGTCCAGAAATCCAGCCTTCCACGAAGGGAGCTGGCGTGCCTCGTGTCCGTCCGAGGTGCTCGAGATTCCGAGGGCCATTGTGAGCTCGTCCTTCTCCCTATCTGGAATGAACTTCCCTTGCTGCGCTGCTTCGATATAATGCTTAAGCCTCTTGACTGGTATGTCCAATTGTTCGTCCGTCCAAATGCACTTCCCCGTTATAGGGTCCAAGGATCCGCCGCCCGAAGAACCAAGTCCGCAGCGGTGGCCAGTTCATTGTCTGGGTTCGATCCCTTTATCAAGCAGATCATTCTCAGCCTTGGCTCACTTAGGCGGGCTATGAGGTAGCCACGACCCGTGCGATGATGAAGCTTCTTCTTCGCAGCATTTCTCTTGTTTGTCGCTGACATCTTTTTACTCTTTTCCGATGTCTTGTAGGCCACAAATGCGGGCCATCATCTCGATCTTCTCATATTTGCCGTGAATTCTGGTGTCTCATTTTTTTCGACATACGTATTGAGGTCTTTCTTCCAATTCCTGAATAGTTCTGCCATCTTCTTAAGAGCAAAAGACTTGATTAATGGCTCTATTCTGGCTTCTCCGGATCATCCTCTGGCGGTAGGGTAAAATTTGAGTTCAGCTCGGTCCAAAGATCATTTTCTGCATATCATTGACACAAGACACCTCGGGGTCTTCGTTCTTAGGCTTATACCATTGGTGGATGCTGATCGTGATCTTGTCCCTAACGAGAACCCGTGACCGAGCAACAAATGCCTTCTTTGTCCGGTAGGGTTCAATCAGTTGGCCGTCTTGCGATTTGTATGATCTCAAACTTTTCATCCGAGCTCAACTTTTCTTGGGCCTCGTCTCTTTACCGAAGTTGTGCTTGATCCGGAGGGCTAGAAAAAAGAACAAAGACGAGAGTTAATTAATATGTGTACATATATACCAAAACAAAGATGAGAGCTAGTCAGCACAGGCTTAACTAATATATATACCTGGCCGGACTCGGTTTGGTGATCACCGAGCCGTCCTCACGGTCTACTTCTTCACCCTCTCCTTCTTGCACCGGCATTGGGTCATCGGAGCCATGTAAATCATAGCCAGCTGCTTCTTCACCCTCTCCTTCCAGACCATCGTTGTCGACGTTGAGAAACATCATCGAGGAGACGGCATCACTTCCGTGTGCGATTATGTCCCTCAACAACGCTTCTTGTGCTTCGTCTCGGGGGGTGTCCATAGTTTCTACAAATATTTACAACATGGCAATTATTATTCAAACATGACAGATATGGATATATTAGTGCCAACGTAGAACTAGCTAGCTAATCACAATAAGGAATCATATTAGTGGCCTCGACGCTGCTTCTCTAGGGTTTGGGGTGGCCTCGACAACGCTTCAAGGGTTAGGGGTGGCCTCGAGGCGCTTCAAGCTAGGAGGGGTGCGTAATATCGACTCCCCACGTGTTGAAGCTATCGGGAGGGTCGGCGTTGAACAGTACATCTATGTCCCACAAGTGGCGTGGGCATCGACGCCTTGATGTAGGGTAGAGGGTCGTGGATCGCCCGGCGGTCGAGGTCAAGGGTCGAAGATCGCCGAGGGTCGGGAGGTTGCCTAGTGTCAAAGGATTCAACAAAACCATGTCTTCATCATTAGGCGAAAGTAACAGGTGCATGATGGTGCGAAGCTCTCAAAGTTGTTTTGGAGCGGAGTCCCGAGATAGGATAATTCGCTTTTGGTACAAAGTTCAGCAAAAGGCAAATTATCCTATCAGGACTCCATTCGAACAACTTTGGAGGACTTCGCACCATCATGCCATGGTTACTTCGGCTAATGATGAAGCCATGGATTTCTTCAATACTTTGACACTATCGGTACCCCCTATCGGAAAAGGAAGAAAAGAGGAAGAAGGAAGAAGAAGAAGAAGAAGAAAAAAAGAAGAAAAAAAAGAGGAGAAGAAGAAAGAATAGAGGAGAAGAAGAAAATAAAAAAAATTCTATTTTTTCTTCTTCTCCTCTATTCCTTTCTTCTTCTCCTCTTCTTTTTCTTCTTTTTCCTCTCATTCTTTTTCTTCTTCTTCTTCCTTCTTCCTTCGGATCCTAGAACCCTCGAACCCTCGACCCTAGAACCCTCGAACCCTAGAACCCTAGAACCTCGAACCTCAAACCCTTGTGCCTCGAAACCTAGACCGGCCTCGGACGACCTCGACCCTCAAAACATTGACCCTCGACCGGCCTCGACGACCCTCGACCCCTCTGTGACCCTCTCGACCCTCTAGCCTAGTTCCCGACCGTCGACCCCTCCGCGATCCTCGACACCCTCGTTCCCGATAAAAGTAGAAGAAGAAGAAGAAGAAGAAGAAGAAGAAGAAGAAGAAGAAGAAGAAGAAGAAGAATAAGAAGAAGAAGAAGAAGAAGAAATGAGAAGAAGAAAAAAAAGAAGAAGAAGAAAGAAGAAGAAAAAATAGAAGAAAAAGAGAGAGAAGAAGAAGGAAAAGGAGAAGAAGAAAAATAGAATTTTTTCTTCTTCTCCTCTATTCTTCTTCTTCTCCCTTTTCTTCTACTTCCTCTTCTTATTTTTTCTCCTCTTCTTCTCCTTCTTCCTTCTTCCTCTTTTATTCTTTTCCTTATTTTCCTTCTTCCTCGGCGACCCTAACTCTAAACAGTACAACTTCCTCGACGTCCCGCTCTCTCTAATGAACAAAATAAAATCTATGAATAAAAAAACATCATATTCTATGAACAAAAAACATCATATTCCATCCACATCGATCCATGCATACATCATATATATGATCATATCTATGAACAAAAAAATTCATATGATCATCTATGAACAAAAAAATCACATATATATGCAGAAAAAAACATTAGATCAACACTGCAAAAAGCATCATACATATATCCATACATCAATATATATACATTTATGAAAAATCATGAACATCTCTGAAAAAAAAAATCATGGCGGCGGGCAGGGCAGGCTTGTGAGGCTGGGGCTCATGGGCGGAGGAGGCGACACGAGGTCGCGCGACGGAGGCGGGGGAGGGGAGGCGAGGCGACGGCGAGGTCGGGAGGCGGAGGCGACGGCGAGGTCGGGAGGCAGGGGCGGCGACGGGCGAGGTCGGCGAGGTCGCGGAGGCGGGGGCGGCGACGGCGAGGGCGCGGCGACGGCGAGGGCGCGGCGACGACGGCGTGAGCAGCGGCGGCGATAACGGGGCGTGAGCGGCGGCGATGGTGACAACAGGCGGCGGCAATGGCGGGCGGCGTCGAAGGCGGCGTCGGGCAGCTGGCGGCGTCGGGGGGGAAAATCGCGATGAATCTGAAATTTCCCAAGTGCTTTCTTATATAGCAAGGGCATTAGTCGGTTGGTGCCACGACCGGGACTAATGCCTTTAGTCCCGGTTGGTGCCACCAACCGGAGGCCTGGTCCCGGTTGGTGGCACCAACCGGGACTAAGACAAAGGGGCATTAGTCCGGTCGTGGCACCAACCGACTAAACCCCTTAGTCTCGGTTGGTGCCACCAACCGGGACCAAAAGCGTTGTGCTGCCCAGCGCCCAAAAGTTTAGTCCCACCTCGCTAGTTGAAGGGCGCCGCACTGGTTTATAAGCGCTGGTGTGCCTCCCTTCGAGCTCCTCTCTAATGCAGGCTTTGGGCCTAAACTTACTCTTGCTGTGGGCCTATTGGGCCTCTGCGGGCTGAATCCTGGCCCATGTAGGGTTTCTAGTCGTATTCAGGCCGTGGGGGCCCAGTAGGTGGCACTTTTTTTTGCTTTATATTTTATTTATTTTTGCTTTTAGTTTTAGAAAAAATATAAACTTTTTATTAGTGCCATTAGTTTTAAAATTTGAAAACACTTTTTTGTTTTCTTTGTTGCTTTATTTATTTTATTTTGTTTCTACTTACAACAAAATACTTATTGTTGCTATTTTTATTTTTTCAAGTTTTTTGTTTTGTTTTCTGCATTATTTATTTTCTTTTGTTTTTTGCTTTATTTTTAATTATTTTTGCTTTTAGATCAGCAAAATTATAAACTTTCTGTTAGTGCTTTTAGTTTTAGAAAAAATATAAACTTTCTGTTTGTGCCATTAGTTTTAAAATTCGAAAACACTTTTTTTGTTTTCTTTGTTGCTTTATTTATTTTATTTTGTTTCTACTTACAACAAAATGCTTATTGTTGCTATTATTATTATTTTTTTCAAGTTTTTTTGTTTTGTTTTCTGCATTATTTATTTTCTTTTGGTTTTTTGCTTTATTTTTTAATTCTTTTTGCTTTTAGGTCAGCAAAATTATAAACTTTCTGTTAGTGCCATTTGTTTTAGAATAATTATAAACTTTCTGTTTGTGCCATTAGTTTTATAAAATTTGAATTCTTTGAAATTTGTGTGAATCACAAGTTTGTGAGCTCAACAAGGAGTAGAGGGACGGGCTTATAAACCGGTGTGGGCGCCCTTCGGTTGGCGAGGTTTTCAAATTCATAGTTTTCAAATGAACTCTGAAAAAGTTGGCATAACATGTTCATGAACAAAACGGACAATGGTATCATACTCGTGTGTTACAAAGTTGGCATGGTATCATCATAATAGTTGCGGGAGAAAGTCTTCACTTTTTCTTCGCTTGTGTCGTTTGCTTATTGCGCCGTAACCATGGATAATCTTCATCGTTTATCGGGATGCTTGGGTCAGCCTTGACTTTGAAGGGGAATTTCATGAAACTTTTCATACTCTTTAGACATGTCTGTCTTGCCCTCCACTCCTGTGGATGTCCCTTTTCCCGAAAGAACTATGTGGCGCTTTGGCTCATTGTATGATGTATTCGCTTCCTTATCTTTTCTTTTCCTCGGTCCGGTAGACATGTCCTTCACATAGATAACCTGTGCCACATCATTGGCTAGGACGAACGGTTCGTCGGTGTACCCAAGATTTTTCAGATCCTTGTTGTCATTCCGTCATTGTGGGTCTACCTGCACCCGCCTCCCGACAGATTGACCCACTTGCACTTAAACAAAGGGACCTTAAAATCTACTCCGTAGTCAAGTTCCCATATGTCTACTATGTAACCATAATATGTGTCATTTCCTTGTCGGTTGCTGCATCAAAGCGGACACCGCTGTTTTGGTTGGTGCTCTTTTCATCTTGGTCAATCGTGTAAAATGTATTCCCATTTATCTCGTATCCTTTCCAAATCATTACAATCGAAGATGGTCCCTGGACAACAAGTACAACTCATCACAAACAGTGCTATCACCTCGAGGCGTGTTTCCAACCAACTGCTGAAAGTCTGATGTGTTCACATGTAATCCGATCGTCGCCCGCTCCGGGTGTTTGGAGCGCAGACTGTTCTTGTGTTCATCGACATACGGGTCACCAAGGTAGAGTTACGTAGAACTGTGTAGTGTGCTTGAGACTAAGAATATCCGTCCCTGCATATTATTGAGTCTCTTCCAAGCGTGCCTTTTCGGTCAGTCTCCCCTCATACCGCGATTTAGGGAGACCTATCTTATTAAGGCCAGGAATGAAGTCAACACAAAACCCGATGACATCCTCTGTTTGATGGCCCATGGAGATGCTTCCTTCGGCCTAGCACGGTTCTGAACATATTTCTTTAGGACTCCATGAACCTCTCAAAGGGGTACATATTGTGTAGAAATACGGGCCCCAGAATGACAATCTCGTCGACTAGATGAACTAGGGCGTGCGTCATGATATTGAAGAAGGATGGTGGGAACACCAGCTCAAACCGACAAGACATTACGCCACATCACTCCTTAGCGTTGCTACGATTTCTGGATCGATCACCTTCGAGATATTGCATTGAGGAATGCACATAGCTTCACAATGGCTAATCGGACGTTTTCGGTAGAAGCCCCTCAATGCAACCGGAAGCGATTGCGTCATAATCACGTGGCAGTCATGAGACTTTAGGTTCGGAACTTTTCTCTCGCATATTTATTATTCCCTTTATATTCGACGAGAAGCCGGTCGGGACCTTCATCTTGAGCAGGCATTGAAAGAATATTTCTTTCTCTTCTTTCGTGAAGAGCGTAGGTGGCAGGACCTTCATACCGCTTCGGAGGCATGCCCTCTTTTTCGTGCAAGTGTTGCAGGTCCTCTCGTGCCTCGGTGTATCTTTTGTCTTCCCATACACGCCCAAGAAGCCTAGCAGGTTCACGCAAAGGTTCTTCGTCACGTGCATCACGTCGATCGAAGAGCGGACCTCTAGGTCTTTCCAAAGAGGGTAGGTCCCAAAATATAGATTTCTTCTTCCACATGGGTGCGTGATTCTCGGCGTCATTCGAACAGCTAGTCCGCCGGGACCCTTTCCAAAGATTACGTGTAAATCATTGACCATAGCAAGTACGTGATCACCGATGCGCATGGCGGGCTTCTTCCGGTGATCTGCCTCGCTTTGAAATGCTTGCCTTTCTTTCGACATTGATGGTTGGTCGGAAGAAATCGACGATGGCCTGTGTACACATTCTTCCTGCAGCTTCCGGTATATACTATCGGTGTCAAGTAAGCAGTGCGTGCATGCGTGGTATCCCTTGTTTGTCTGTCACGAAGGTTCTCGAGAGCGGGCCAATCGTTGATTGTCACGAACAACAACGCCTTTAGGTCAAATTCCTCCTTTTGTGCTCATCCCACGTCGTACACCGTTTCCATTCCACAGCTGTAAAGTTCCTCAACTAATGGCCTTAGGTACACATCAATGTCGTTGTTGCGGGTTGCTTAGGGCCTTGGATGAGAACGGCATCATAATGAACTTCCGCTTCATGCACATCCAAGGAGGAAGGTTATACATACATAGAGTCACGGGCCAGGTGCTGTGATTGCTGCTCTGCTCCCGAAAGGATTAATGCCATCCGCGCTTAAAGCAAACCATACGTTCCTTGGGTCCTTTGCAAACTCATCCCAGTACTTTCTCTCGATTTTCTCCACTGCGACCCGTCGCCGGGTGCTCTCAACTTCCGTCTTTCTAACGGTCCTCACTGTGCCATCGCATCAACTTGGCATGCTCTCCGTTTCGAACAGACATTTCAACCGTGGTATTATAGGAGCATACCACATCACCTTCGCAGAACCCTCTTCCGGAGGCTCGCAAATCAACATCACGAGGTCATCTCGTCGATCTTATACCGCAATGCACCGCATACGGGCATGCGTTCAGATCCTTGTAGGCACCACGGTAGAGGATGCAGTCATTAGGGCATGCATGTATCTTCTCCACCTCCAATCCTAGAGGGCATCGACCTTCTTTGCTGCGTATGTACTGTCGGGCAATTCGTTATCCTTTGGAAGCTTCTTCTTCATTATTTTCAGTAGCTTCTCAAATCCTTTATCAGCACAACATTCTCTGCCTTCCCTGCAGCAATTCGAGTACGGTACCGAGCTTTGTGTTGCCATCTTCGCAATTGGGGTACAACCCTTTTTGTGATCCTCTAACATGCGATCGAACTTCAGCTTCTCCTTTTGACTTTCGCATTGTGTTCTTGCATCGACAATGACCGGCGGAGATCATCATCATGGGGCACATCGTCGGTTCATCTTGATCTTCAGCAGCCGCCCGTTGCAGCACCATCGTGCACATCGTGCAGTGCAACTTGATGTTCGATAGCATCACCGTATTCAGGGGCACATAGTTGTCATCGTACTCTTCTTCCTCGCCGTCTTCCATCATAACCCCTATTTCTCCATGCCTCGTCCAAACATTATAGTGTGGCATGAAACCCTTGTAAAGCAGGTGGGTGTGAAGGATTTTCCGGTTAGAGTAAGACTTCAGATTCGCACATATAGGGCATGGACAACACATAAAACCATTCTGCTTGTTTGCCTCAGCCACTTGAGAAAAGCATGCACGCCCTTAATGTACTCGGAGGTGTGTCTGTCACCGTACATCCATTGCGGTTCATCTGCGTGCATTATATATAATTAAGTGTGTCAAAAATCATTACAGAACATCATGAATAGATAATTAAGTGACCAAATTAATAGAAGTTCATCATCACATAAAACCAAAGTACATACATAGTTCTCATCTAACAACATAAAGCTCTGCAGAGCATCTAAATTAATTAAACCATACATTGAAACTATGTAAAACATTTCAATGTGAAAACAAATCGATCATAATCGCAACCAAGGTAACAACTGATCCAACGGCATAATGATACCAAGCCTCGGTATGAATGGCATATTTTCTAATCTTTCTCATCTTCAAGCGCATTGCATCCATCTTGATCTTGTGATCATCGGCGACATCCGCAACATGCAACTCCAATATCATCTTCTCCTCCTCAAGTTTTTTATTTTTCCTTCAAGAAATTGTTTTCTTCTTCAACTAAATTTAACCTCTCGACAATAGGGTCGGTTGGAATTTCGGTTCAACAACCTCCTAGATAAATAAAATCTATGTCACGTTGGTCGGCATAATTTTCATAAACAATAAATGAACCAATAGTTATGAAAAGATAATATATACCACATCCGAATCATAGACAGGACGAGGGCCGACGGGCGGATACCAAAACCATCGCACTATATAAGATGCAATAATAAAAGTAAGAAAATAATACAAGTAAGAATATTTTTCCTTTCGAAAGAAGATAAGAACAAGAGGCTCACCACGGTGGTCTTGGCGATGAGATCGGCGCTGGTGATCGGCGGTGAAGACGGGACAGGCGTGACGGACCGCTAAACCTAGACAAATATTGAGGAAAATGGAGGTTAGAGGTCGAGCTTGAGAGGAGAAAGCTTAAGTAGTGTGGCTCGGGCATTCCATCGAACACCTTGTGTGCATAGGAGGTGAGCTAGAGCACCACCAAGCCCCTCCCCTCGGCCGAAAAAAGCAGAGCGGTGTGCTCTGCTCTTCTGTGAGGGGCTATATATAGGCAGCACTATTGGTCCCGGTTGGTGGCATGAGCCGGGACTAAAGGAAGCCTTTGGTCCCGATTCATGCCACCAACCGGGACCAATGGTGGTGGGCCAGAGCGAGGCCCATTGGTCCGGTTCGTCCCCACCAACCGGGACCAAAAGGTCCGGACGAACCGGGACCAATGGCCCACATGGCCCGGCCGGCCCCCTGGGCTCACGAACCGGGATAAATGCTCACATTAGTCCCGGTTCTGGATTGAACCGGGACTAATGGGCAAAACAGGCCTCAACGATAGTCCCTTTTTCTACTAGTGGAGGCTAGCTGTTCATTTCTGCGATGTAGAACTGACCTTCGTGCCATGCTTTTCAGGTCTTGAGTCTTGACTATTACAACTTTGTACCTAGACAAGCAAGTGCATGTAGGTTGGTCAGTATATAATTCACGGATGTGGATGTGGGGAGATCCACATAGGCCCCTCGGAGAGAAAGGAACCATAAAATCTTGACTACACCATAATGTACACCGGTAGATTTTTCCTCTCCATGCATGGTTATGCACCACCAACCGGATGTCTTCCTACAAGTCCGCTCTCCAAACAGCCAGGCTTTTAACGACAGAATTCAGTCAAATGCTCCCTCCGTTCTTAAATATAAGTCTTTTTTAAGTATTTCAATAAAGGACTACATACCAAGCAAAATTATGTCTATATACATCTATATGTAGTTTATATTAAAATCTCTAAAAAGACTTACTTTTAGGAACGGGGGAGTACATCTTTGGCTACATAGTCTCAAGTAATTTTTTTAGGGTTTTGAGGGCTTGGACATATTGTGAAAAATTGTCTAGTGATGTGTTTGGATGTACTAGATTTTAGCCTCCAAATTGGGAATTGGTATTCAAAAGCCCCCAAATTCCATTTTTTGTATGGCCTTAGTATTCACCGATGGAACCGCACACGCTCCAATACCAAGCGCTGCCTCGCACATTGCAGTGACATGTCAAACAGTGCAACTGGCCAGTAAAAAAAATAAAAATCCCTTTTGACTTTACATGGCCATGCAGAACAACATCCACATGACCATGATCTTGATATGTACGTGATCCCCCGCTCCCCCGCGTCGCCTCCTCTGGGGCGACTCGGGGCCAACTAAGCGCGCCGCCGCTTTCCCCTCGCCTCCTCCTCCGCCGCCTCCGAGGGCCTCCGAGGCGCGGGTGCTCGGCCCCAATGATGGTGGCGGCGGGATCTGGCGCCTCCTCTCAGTTGGAGGCCTTGGCTCCCAGGCGGCGGCCCGGCCAGTGGCGCGGTGTAGCCGGCGGGCTGCGCCGGCGGGAGCTGGTGGGCAGCCTCCCACGGCGCGCGGCGGCGTGGGGGCTGACGACGCTGACGCGATGGCGGCCGCAATCCGTCATGGCTCCATGTAGAACATCCGCCCCTGCTCCGATCTGTCCCGGTCCATGCTGGCGCCGGTCCTTGGCGGCTGCTTTCGGCGTTCCTATGGCCGGCCTGGCAGATCTGGCGTGCGGGTGAGGTTCCGGGGGAAACCCTTGGCTGGCGCGGCGGCCTCCCCAAAGTCGACGCCTTTGGCGCCGATACCCTTCCTGGAGGCTTTGGGGTGGATCCTCTCCCTTCCGCCTCCTCCTCGAGCTATGGCGAAAGCTTTTGTTCCCCTGTTTTGGGCGTCGATGACACCCTGGTGTCGTGCTCCTTCTTGAAGGCGGCGGCTGGGAACAGCTCTTGGTGGCGGGGCTGCTGGTGGCGTGGTGGCGGTGCGCTTCGGCGTTCTACTTGGTGCAGCGCCTTGCTTCAGGGACTAGCGGATGGTTTCTTTGGTGGGCGGTACTTCATCTCACTCATTGATGGCGGCGAGGATCGGCGGCATGGCGCTGTGGAGGTTCACCGTCCGATCGCGGAGATGGACTCGCAGGAGGAGGTTGCTGTCTGGCGTCATGGTGGCGCCGATGGCTGAGTGGCGAACAAGGTAGAAACCTCAATATGATCTGAAGATGGACCTGCGGAAGATGGTGGCGGCGACACACGAGTGTGTCTGACGGATTGTGCCCAGACCGGTATGTGGCTCGGCTGGGGATTCGAATATGTTTGGTTTCCGGCTTTTGATGTTAGACTTAGGTGAGTGGTTTGGGTAGTGGCCCAGCTAGCACCCCTTCATCATTTTGGGTAGGAGTAGTGGCATGTGTTGCCAAGATGGTGGATTCAGACTTATTGTTGTAATACTTTGTAAGGTCCTCGAGAATAATCAATAAAATGGCCGTATGCATCTCCCGGATGCAGAGGCCGGGGTCATCCCTCTTTTCTAAAAAAAAAAAAACATGACCATGATCTTTGGCATCCGACTCGTTTCTTCTCGGAAGGTGCCGTTAACCAATTAAAAACTTGGAAGCTTTGGAATCTCTACCGTTTCCCATGGCACCAACAACAGGGAAGAACATTTCTCCCACCCTTTGGTCTTTCACCTTTTGCCATTTTATTTGCAGAAGAAAGCCCCATCTCATCCTTCTTAACCTTCCGAGGGAGAGAAAAACGGCGCCTTTGAACGGCTCTTGTCCTCTAGTCAAGAGACGACATCGTATCGATGCTCCACTTCTCAACACAGAAAACAGGAACTGGCACGGGAGAAAAGGCCGTCCATGGCGAGTTTTTTTTCACTGGGAACACATCTTATCATGCATGTTTATATGTACAACTAATTAGAGTCACTGCCTGTTTATGTTTGAGATGACTGAGTAAACTAGCTAGTGTGAAGTCTCAACTGGAAGCAGCATATTACCGCATCGTTTTTGTTAAAGTAAGCAACACTTGTCACCTTTTTTTAGGTTAACCATGGATCGAGAGAAGTGACTGGTGGGATAATTGATTGACATGATCTGTCGGCCGTGACAGTTTATCAAGTGCAGGAGTCGTTCCAAGATTGCCCAGCTTGTCTGCCAAAGCATAGTAGATTAGCTTAATCGGTCCATGCTAATCCCCAGTTGACGTAGTATTAGTTCGATTGCACTTTCGAAAAATGGGAACCAGTCTAGGTTTGATGCAATTTTTGTTTCTATTACGTACTGAGTGACTAGAAACATGTGTCATCTATTTTTCTGGGATGTGGTATTTTCTTGCTAGATTTCAGACTGATTAGGTCAAATGCATATCTTTTGTTTCTGTCACGTAGCACTGACCAGAGACAAGTGTCAGCTATTTTCTAGGATGTGATATCGAGGCTCTGGAATTGTCGTGCTAGTCTTCAGACTGAAACCCAAACAAAGAAAAATCATGTGACCATCCAAGGCGGCAAGTTTTTTCTAAGCACGTTGGCTATTATCCTGGCCACAGATATGATGATTAGTGAGCTTTGAAATTTATCTGGTTTTCTTCAGAGATTTTGATTTATGGACAGAAGTTATACAAAAATTATGCCCCAGCCTATTACTATTTAGAATTTCAGACGAGTACCGAGTAGCAAGTTCTCAATTTCAGTTTCAGAAAAATTTCAGCACCAGCCGAAATCACCGAAATTCAGTGAATTTCAGTGATTTCAGTTTGCATTTCAGTCAAAGGACCGAAATATCCACTTAAATTTAATTTAAAGTTTAAATTTTTTGAAAAATATTTGAGTTCCTGTGTACTATTGAAATTGCCGAAATATTTTGGCCGAAACGTAATATTTCAGTGTCTGCTGAAATTAGTGAAATTCAGTGAATTTCATCGAAATTCCACTGAAAGTGAAAACCATATGATGGGGCCTCAGTTTTTTTAATATTCTGATGCTTGTGGAATTCTGTGAAACCCATCTTGTCAAAAAGATTGGGATATTATCTCCCTTTGAACATACATCAGTAAAAGTTGAATTGCTCACTTCGTTCAGTACATCAGTTTCTTGTATTTTGTCATGAAACAGTACAGTGAGTCAACCCTTAGGCCCCTTTGTCCAACCAACTTATAAGAAAAATGAAGCAAAAATCAGGGCCCATGAACTCAACATCGAATGATGAAAATGTACATTTGCACCCAATAATTCACTGATGATGACTGTAGTTCTGAGCAATATCATTTCAGAGATTAGAGACACTCACAAATGCAGCATAGTTATGCTACTCCTATGATGATCCTTGACTTATTATTACAACTTATATGAGATGGAAACGTTCAAAACGTTTAGGATTATCCTCTCTTGCTTCCAACCAAACTCATACTATTCGGTCAGAAGAAGAACTGCTGCAAAATAATAGCAGCAGCATAAGCATAGTGTGATACAGTATATGTAATTAACAATTGTACCTAGTCGTGGACAGAGAGAATACCCAGGAAGCCAGCTCAAATTCGATACGATCGACGACGTCAAGCAGCCACAATCCAATTCCGGCCATCGCGTTTGAGGTTCAGTGACAGAATTGTTTCGTTCAGGTTGGCCGGCAGTATCTTTCCAAGAGCAGTATCCTTCGTCCCACAGGGGAAGAAAGGGAAATGTGAGATAACTATGTGACTGTTTCCGAGGTCTGCTCAAGCTAAAATCGTCATTACTGTTAGTCGCATACTCTCGTGTTATGCATGCATGTTCTGTTCCTTGTTTTCTGCAATCTCTTCGCCGTCGCCGACCCTCGAGTACAGTGGTGGGAACTAGGCTGGAAGCAAAGAGACCAAGATGATGGCTAAGTATTCAGGGGCAGCAAATGCAGATGACCACCCAATAGTTCTACTTTCGAATGGGCAAAATGGCATGGGTTGAAAATTTTGTACTACCATAAGAACTTTGTGTTGCCAAATTTTGGACTCTCCGCAGAGGATTATATTTGATATAGTGACTTCTAGGTCACCCGAGACAGATTACTGCGATTCAGTCCTAATAATATTAGAAAGTGTCTTCGCTCAAGAAATCAATCCGGTGAGTCACATGATCTGATCATCAAGTTGATCTAATCATGGTTAATTACTTAAGTCGGTGAATGTTAATCACATGCTGATTTACCCCTAGGAGAATGTCATGGCCATGATTCGGGGTTCTTTCATCACAGAACAACTACCCAAAAAGTGAAAAGTGAAGGTAACACAATGCTAATCTTAGGATTTCGGACCACCTTAATGCCTTGGCCTGAACAGTCAAACTGCGTTGATTCATACATCTTACAAAATTACAGCGTTATTACAGAGTACTTCACCTTGCAATCTATCCATCACAGAGTTCAATGGACTTCAAACGTTGTCAATGACAGGTGGAATGTAAGGGCAGTCCTAGTGCACTATATCTTAAGCTATATCTAATGACACGCAATAGATGTTTAGATAGTAATCCGAGTGCTCTATATCTTAGTGTTGTATCTAAAACTACCTCATTTAATGTCTTTTGTGAAAGAATATGCACTAGTGCAGAACCGGCCTTTAGTGCCGGTTCGTGACGGCCTTTAGTGCCGGTTCGCCAACCGGCACTAAAGAGTGGGGACAAAAGCCCCCCCCCCCTTTAGTACCGGTTCGTCATGAACCGGCGCTAAAGTGCAAACACATGGCACGAGCCAGGCCCGGGTGCGCGTAGGGCTTTAGAATGTTTGGCTGTTTTTTTAATTTTTCCTTAATTTTGTGTTTTCAATTTAATTTAGTGATTGTTTTACATTATAATGAGTTGTTAAATTATTAGGTGAAAGTACCGCGGATTAGTTTCGACTGGATGCATTTGGATCTAGCTAGCTAAGTGATCAAGTATATGCCATATCCATATTATACTTGATCACCTAATTAATTAGCTGATCAAGTATAATATATATGGATATGGCATGCATATATATACTTGATCACTTAGGTAGGATCCATCCAGCTGAAACTAATCTGTGGTTTCTTTTATTAAATGATATAATAACTCATCATCATCATCATATTAACATCAAAACTCTTGCATCATATCATCAACATGAGTATATATATACTCTAGCTAGCTAGCTAAAAATCATCGTAGTCGTCATTATCACTATTTAATCATCATAGTCATTACCGCTATCTAATCACCACCAACAGTAGCTTAAAGAAGAAACATTTACTTGTACCAGAAGCAAAAATATCATCAAGTTCAACATGATTGTCATGATATTATAAGCGTTCATATATAACACCACAAAAGCAAATCAGTCTTTGAGATTAAGTTCAGAACGAAGAACACGGACATGAAAGGACAAGTACTAAGAGCAGCATGAACTAGCTAAATCACTCCTGCTAGCTACTCTCTCTCTGGTAAAATAGCATAGAACATGTATAGCTCTCCTGATTCATCATACTGGAGCATGCTGATGAACCTGTCTCCTAATCGTGGGCTGCGCTTCTCATTGCTGCCCCCTAGTACTTCTCTGCGATCGTTAACAATTTTCCTCCAATCTTTCACTATTAAGCATTCATCGCTTCTAGAAATCCTGAATGCATTCATGTGCAATGCAGGATATCTTGGCCGTAAGCTAACAATTGACATGCGACCTTTAGTCTCGATCCCCTGAGGCACAACTGTCATCGGGAGTCCCTGTTGAAGAACATCGTATAGTACTTAATTAATATACTTAGAAATGAAAGTTTAGCAAAAAATTTATGTATGCAAAAGATGCACTGAGGACAAATAGTAAAAATCTTACCATCATTCCTAAATAGATGTGACCGTAGTTCAATACCATCACTATTGGTCGCACGTTTTGAGTACTAACATTTCTAAGTGCAGGAAGAAAATTTGTCTTGACAGTATGAAGATCCTCAAGCCATGAAACATAATGACTTATCTCTTTGCAGTTTAGTTCAGCTCCGGGACAGTAGTAGGTCCTGTCTACCAAGCGCCGGACATGTTTGCTCTGGGACTAGTTATATTAATTCAACTAGTTCAACTAAGCATTTACTAAAAATAAACTAGTTATATTAATTCAACTAGTTCAACTAAGCATTTACTAAAAATAAACTAGTTATATTAATTCAACTAGTTCAGCTAAGCATTTCTAAAATTAAACTAGTTATATTAATTCAACTAGTTCAAATAATCTCATATACCGAAATTTCTAACATTCTAAAAATAAACTAGTTCTAATTCATCTAACATATAACATTTCTAACATTCTAAAAATAAACTAGTTATATTAATTAATTCATTTAAACAATAGAAAATAGAAAATAAGTAAAAAAAAATGTGTGTGTGTGTGTACATGTGTGTGTACGTGTAGTGTGTGTGTGTGTGTGTGTGTGTATGTGTGTGTGTGTGTGTGTGTGGGCACTATGATAGATTGAGCGAGCGTCTCGTGGCAGGCGGGTGGGGCGGCGACGACGGCGGCGGCGGGACGGCGACGACGCGGGGGGGGAGATCGAGGCGGCGAGGCGGCGACACGGCGGCGTCGGCGTTGGAGATCGATGTCACGCAAGAGAAGTGGAACGAAGTGGTCGACGATAACTGAATTTTCGTAAGTCCCATATATATATAGGAGGAGCCTTTAGTACCGGTCCCAAGCGGCGGGAAACGAGGGCCTTTAGTACCGGTTGGAGGCTCCAACCGATACTAAAGGGCAATGCATTAGTATCGGTTGGAGCCACCAACTGGTACTAATGGTCGTGCGCTCCCACCCGCACCGGCGCTATTTTTAGTCCCACCTCGCCGAGCGAAGGGCAGCCGCACTGGTTTATAAACCCTGCCGCGGCTGCCCTTTCGAACTCCTCTATATAGCAGGCTTCTGGGCCTAACTAGGGCGCGCTGCCCTGTGAGCCTGCTGGCCCTTCTGGGCCTGAATTTGCACACCCTAGGTCTGGCAGGCCAACCGGGCAGCGCCCCAAGAATTTTTTTCTTTTTTGCATTATTTATTTTCTTCTATTTATTTTTGAGTAATTTTTTATATAGTTTTTTCTTTTCTGCTTTATTTTTTTCTTCTATTTATTTCTGAGTAGTTTTTTTGCTGTATTTAGTTTCTTTGTGAATATTTTTGCTTTATATAATTTTTTTCTTTTCTGCATTATTTATTTTCCCTATTTATTTTTGAGTAATTTTTATATAATTTTTTTCTTTTCTGCATTATTTATTTTCTTCTATTTATTTTTGAGTAATTTTTATATAGTTTTTCTTTTCTGCTTTATTTTTTCTTCTATTTATTTCTAAGTAGTTTTTTTGCTGTATTTAGTTTCTTTGTGAATATTTTTCTTTATATAATTTTTTCTTTTCTGCATTATTTATTTTCTTCTATTTATTTTTGATTAATTTTTTTATATAGTTTTTTTTTTGTTTTTTCAGAGTTCGTTTTGCTGTGATTTACTGTTTCACGGTCATTTAGCTCTCTAAACAAATTGGTAAATGACTAAAAAACGGAAGTGCCCGTGTAACTGATGAGTTCTCGTGCGAAACCCTAATACTCCGAAAGAGATTGTCCAGTTTGTACACGAAGTTCGTCCAGTTTTTGCCGTGACCCTCTCCACTCTTTCGCACATGCTATGCGGGTGAAATGATGATACCTTCAACATTTTCAGAGTTTGTTTTGTAGTGATTTTCATTTTGCCGGTTATTTAGCTCTGAGCTAAACAAATCGGTGACTGAATAACAGCAAACGATGTCAGAACGTGTTGGAAATTGATGACGTCGCTTCGAATGCTGCATAATGCCGGCTCAAAAAAAGTCTGGAGTTCAAATAAGTTAAAAAAATGAAGTGCCCGTGTAACTGATGAGTTCTCGTCCGAAACCGGTGAAGACTCATATTGAGTCCACAAATTATACATATAGAGTTCAATGAAGACCAAATGCTTGTGATAGTTTAAAAAATAACATATTTAAATTGTACTACTGCTACAGAGAAGTACATATAAAAAATACATTGATCATGAACGATATTTTTGTATAGAATCTAAATTGTCAATAGGAATCTACCACCGATTTAAGAAGCAGCGAAGACTCCTATTGCAGCCACAGATCCTACACATAGAGTTCAATGAAGACCAAATGCTTGTGATAGTTTGAGAAGTAACATATTTAAGGTGGTCAAATTCTTGCTAGGGGAGCGAGGTGGGACTAAAAATAGCCCCTGCCACTACCTCTTTAGTACCGGTTCGTGCCACGAACCGGTACTATAGATGCTGGTGCCCGGCCATCACCTTTAGTACCGGTTCGTGGCACGAACCGGTACTACAGATTCGCACTGAACCGGTACTAAAGGTCTCCTCCCGCCTAGTCATTTGAACCGGCACTAATGGACGCATTAGTGCCGGCTCATATGCAAACCGGTACTAATGTTTCTCATATTTGACCCTTTTTCTACTAGCGATGAGATATCTTGGATTTAGTGCTAAGATCTGGATTATCTAAATTAAGATATGGTTCCTCTTTCTTTCCTCATCATGATCAACAAAAATGGTTGGGATACTGTTCAAGAGCTTCCAATTGAGCATTCTTCATTTCTAGAACAGGTCAATTAATTCTTCTGCGTGCCCCAAAAAAGGAGAAGACGGTATGGATTGCATGAATCCTTCCAGTGGAACGCGAGATTCTTTCATGATTCCCACGGAATGCAATTGTTCTGTAAATTGAACTTATTGCCTTCACAGAAGTTATTTTCGCCAGGCTGATGACAAGCGTTGAATTTTTGGGCATAAACTTGGTGTTGTCAATTTGCATGACCAAAAAGGCAAACAGCTAGATGATATGAACTGCGGGAATTTTTCCATTAGAATGCAAAACCCCTTTTTCAAAGCCAATGTAATTTGAATCGTTCTCTAAATTACCAAACTTCATGTGAGTTAATTTTGTTAGACTGATGATAAGAGTTGATTTTTAGGCACGAATTTGGTGTTGTCAATTTTCATGAACATGGGTTGATTTATGCTAGTAGGTTAGCTTTGATATAGTGAAACAATGCATATAACACCGTTATAATTTATGGTGTGGATCTATTTATTTTTTCCGAAAAGGACTCAGATCTATTATAAAGGTTCATCGGAAGTACAAATCACCCAAACATAATAGAAATTACATAAAGATGTTGGAAATATGCCCTAGAGGCAATAATAAAAGTATTATTATTATATTTACTTATTCATGATAATTGTCTTTTATTCATGCTATAATTGTGTTATCCGGAAATCGTAATACATGTGTGAATACATAGAACACAATACGTCCCTAGTAAGCCTCTAGTTGACTAGCTCGTTGGTCAACTGATAGTCATGGTTTCCTGACTATGGACATTAGATGTCGTTGACAACGGGATCACATCATTAGGAGAATGATGTGATGGACAAGACCCAATCCTAAGCATAGCACAAGATCGTGTAGTTCGTTTTGCTAGAGCTTTTCCAATGTCAAGTATCTTTTCCTTAGACCATGAGATCGTGTAACTCCGGATACCGTAGGAGTGCTTTGGGTGTACCAAGCGTCACAACGAATCGGGTGACTATAAAGGTACACTACATGTATCTCCGAAAGTGTCATTGGGTTGACACGGATCGAGGCTGGATTTGTCACTCCGTACACGGAGAGGTATCCTTGGGCCCACTCGGTAGTGCATCATCATAATGAGCTCAAAGTGACCAAGTGTCGGTCACGGGATCATGCATTACGATGCGAGTAAAGTGACTTGCGGTAACGAGATTGAGCGAGGTATTGGGATACCGACGATCGAATCTCGGGCAAGTAACATACCGTCTAACAAAGGGAATAGTATACGGGATTGATTGAATCCTCGACATCGTGGTTCATCTGATGACATCATCGAGGAGCATGTGGGAGCCAACATGGGTATCCAGATTCCGCTGTTGGTTATTGACCGGAGAGTCGTCTCGGTCATGTCGCATGTCTCCCGAACCCGTAGGGTCTACACATAAGGTTCGGTGGCGCTAGGGTTATTAGGAAGACTTGTATGTGATTACGAATGTTGTTGAGTCCGGATGAGATCCCGGACGTCACGAGGAGTTCGGAATGGTCCGGAGGTAAAGATTTATATATGGGAAGTTGTCAAGCGGACACCGGAAAGTTTCGGGTCATATCGGTATTATCTGGGGCCATCGGAGAGGTTCGGGGTCCACCGGGAGGGCCACCCCTCTCGGAGGGCCTCATGGGCCACTGAGGCAGGGAACCAGCCTGGAGGGCTGGGCGCCCCCCCCTTGGGCCCATGCGCCTAGGGTTGGGGGGGGACCCTAGTGGGGGCGCCTCCCTTTGCTTGGGGGGCAAGCCCCCCTCCCTGGCCGCCGCCCCCCCTCTAGATCTCATCTAGAGGGGCCGGCCCCCCTTGCCCCTTCCCCTATAAATAGAGGGGTGAGGGGAGGGCTTCAAGACATCCAAGGCGCAGCCCCTCCCCTCCCCAACACCTCTCCTCCTCCGTTGAGTGCTTGGCGAAGCCCTGTCGGAGTACTGCCTCTCCACCATCATCACGCCGTCGTGCTGCTGCTGGAGCCTTCTTCCTCAACCTCTCCTTTCCCCTTGCTGGATCAAGAAGGAGGAGACGTCGTCCGTTCCATACGTGTGTTGAACGCGGAGGTGCTGTCCGTTCGGCACTTGGTCATCGGTGATTTGAATCACGGCGAGTACGACTCCATCATCCCCGTTCCCTTGAATGCTTCCGCACGCGATCTACAAGTGGTATGTAGATGCAATCTCTCTCCCATGACTCTTTGCTTAGATGAATTCATAGATGGATCTTGGTGAAACCGTAGGAACATTTTTAATTTTCTGCAACGTTCCCCAACAGTGGCATCATGAGCTAGGTCTATGCGTAGTTCTCTATTGCACGAGTAGAACACAATTTTGTTGTGGGCGTAGATCTTGTCAACTTGCTTGCCGCTACTAGTCTTTTCTTGCTTCAGCGGTATTGTGGGATGAAGCGGCCGGACCGACCTTACACGACGCTTACGTGAGACAGGTTCCACCGGTGACATGCACTAGTTGCATAAGGTGGCTAGCGGTGTCTGTCTCTCCTACTTTAGTTGGAGCGGATTAGATGAAAAGTGTTCTTATGAAGGGTAAATAGAAGTTGACAAAATCACATTGTGGTTATTCAGAGGTAAGAAAAGCGTTCTTGCTAGAACCCAATTGCAGCCACGTAAAAGATGCAACAACAATTAGAGGACGTCTAACTTGTTTTTGCAGCAATTGTCATGTGATGTGATATGGCCAGAAGTTGTGATGAATGATGAATGATATATTGTGATGTATGAGATCATGTTCTTGTAATAGGAATCATGACTTGCATGTCGATGAATATGACAACCGGCAGGAGCCATAGGAGTTGTCTTATTTTTGTATGACCTGCGTGTCATTGAAGAACGCCATGTAAATTACTTTACTTTATTGCTAAACGCGTTAGCCATAGAAGTAGAAGTAGTCGTTGGCGTGACAACTTCATGAAGACACGATGATGGAGATCATGATGATGGAGATCATGGTGTCATGCCGGTGACAAGATGATCATGGAGCCCCGAAGATGGAGATCGAAGGAGCTATATGATATTGGCCATATCATGTCACTATTTATATAATTGCATGTGATGTTTATTATGTTTATGCATCTTGTTTACTTAGAACGACAATAGTAAATAAGATGATCCCTTAGAATAATTTCAAGAAAGTGTTCCCCCTAACTGTGCACCGTTGCTAAAGTTAAATCGTTTCAAGCACCACGTGATGATCGGGTGTGATAGATCCTTACGTTCACATACAACGGGTGTAAGACAGTTTTACACATGCAAAACACTTAGGGTTAACTTGACGAGCCTAGCATGTACAGACATGGCCTCGGAACACAAGAGACCGAAAGGTCGAACATGAGTCGTATGGAAGATACGATCAACATGGAGATGTTCACCGACGATGACTAGTCCGTCTCACGTGATGATTGGACACGGCCTAGTCGACTCGGATCATGTAACACTTAGATGACTAGAGGGATGTCAAATCTGAGTTGGAGTTCATTAAATAATTTGATTAGATGAACTTAGTTATCACGAACTTAGTTATCATGAACTTAGTCTAAAGTCTTTGCAAAATATGTCTTGTAGATCAAATGGCCAACGCTCATGTCAACATGAACTTCAACGCGTTCCTAGAGAAAACCAAGCTGAAAGATGATGGCAGCAACTATTCGGACTGGGTCCGCAACTTGAGGATCATCCTCATAGAAGCCAAGAAACAATATGTCCTAGAAGCACCGCTAGGTGAAGCGCCCATCCCAGAGAACCAAGACATTATGAATTGTTGGCAGTCTCGTGCTGATGATTACTCCCTCGTTCAGTGCGGCATGCTTTACAGCTTAGAACCGGGGCTCCAAAAGCGTTTTGAGCAACACGGAGCATATGAGATGTTCGAGGAGCTGAAAATGGTTTTCCAAGCTCATGCCCGGGTCGAGAGATATGAAGTCTCCGAAAAGTTCTATAGTTGTAAAATGGAGGAAAACAGTTCTTTCAGTGAGCACATACTCAAAATGTCTGGGTTGCACAACCGCCTGTCCCAGCTAGACATTAACCTCCCGGACGAGGCGGCCATTGACAGAATCCTTCAGTCGCTCCCACCAAGCTACAAGAGCTTTGTGATGAACTACAATATGCAAGGGATGGTAAAGACCATTCCTGAAGTATACTCAATGCTGAAGTCAGCAGAGGTTGAAATCAAGAAAGAACATCAAGTGTTGATGGTCAATAAAACCACTAAGTTCAAGAAGGGCAAGGGTAAGAAGAACTTCAAGAAGGACGGCAAAGATGTTGCGCGCCCGTAAGCAAGTTGCCGGAAGAAGTCAAAGAATGGACCCAAGCACGAGACAGAGTGCTTTTATTGCAAAGGAAGGGCCTTTGAAGCGGAACTGCCCCAAATACTTAGCGGACAAGAAGGCTGGCAACACTAAAGGTATATTTGATATACATGTAATTGATGTGTACCTTACCAGTACTCGTAGTAACTCCTGGGTATTTGATACCGGTGCCGTTGCTCATATTTGTAACTCACACAGAGGAGCTGCGGAATAAACGGAGGCTGGCGAAGGGCGAGGTGACGATCGCGCGTCGGGAATGGTTCCAAGGTCGATGTGATCGCCGTCGGCACGCTACCTCTACATTTACCTACGGGATTAGTTTTAAACCTCAATAATTGTTATTTAGTGCCAAGTTTGAGCATGAACATTGTATCAGGATCTCATTTAATGCGAGATGGCTACTCATTTAAATCCAAGAATAATGGTTGTTCTATTTATATGAGAGATATGTTTTATGGTCATGCTCCGATGGTCAATGGTTTATTCTTAATGAATCTTGAGCGTAATGTTACACATATTCATAGTGTGAATACCAAAAGATGTAAAGTTGATAACGATAGTCCCACATACTTGTGGCACTGCCGCCTTGGTCACATTGGTGTCAAGCGCATGAAGAAGCTCCATTCTGATGGACTTTTAGAGTCTCTCGATTATGAATCATTTGACACATGCGAACCATGCCTCATGGGCAAAATGACCAACACTCCGTTCTCCGGAACAATGGAGCGAGCAACCAACTTATTGGAAATCATACACACCGATGTGTGCGGTCCAATGAGCGTTGAGGCTCCGGAGGATATCGTTATGTTCTCACTCTCACAGACGACTTAAGTAGATATGGGTATGTCTACTTGATGAAACACAAGTCTGAGACCTTTGAAAAGTTCTAGGAATTTCAGAATGAGGTAGAGAATCAACGTGACCGAAAAATAAAGTTCTTACGATCAGATCGTGGAGGAGAATATTTAAGTCATGAATTTGGTACACACTTAAGGAAATGTGGAATCGTTTCACAACTCACGCCGCCTGGAACACCTCAGTGTAACGGTGTGTCCGAACGTCGTAATCGCACTCTATTGGATATGGTGCGATCTATGATGTCTCTTACCGATTTACCGCTATCATTTTGGGGATACACTCTAGAGACAGCTACATTCACTTTAAATAGGGCACCGTCTAAATCCGTTGAGACGACACCGTATGAACTATGGTTTGGGAAGAAACCTAAGCTGTCGTTTCTAAAAGTTTGGGGATGCAATGCTTATGTCAAGAAACTTCAACCTGAAAAGCTCGAACCCAAGTCGGAAAAATGCGTCTTCATAGGATACCCTAAGGAAACCATTGGGTATACCTTCTACCTTAGATCCGAAGGCAAGATCTTTGTTGCCAAGAACGGATCCTTTCTTGAAAAAGAGTTTCTATCGAAAGGAGTAAGTGGGAGGAAAGTAGAACTCGATGAAGTACTACCTCTTGAACCGGAAAGTAGTGCAGCTCGGGAAAATGTTCTGTGGTGCCTACACCTCCGGAGAGGAAATTAATGATGATGATCAAGGTACTTGGATCAACACTCTTGAATCAGAGGTCCACAAGGACACGTTCCACACAGTGGTATGGCAACCCGTCCCGCAAATCATGTTGTTAGACAACGGTGAACCTTCGAACTATGAAGAAGCGATGGCGGGCCCGGATTCCAACAAATGGCTTGAAGCCATGCAATCCGAGATAGGATCCATGTATGAAAACAAAGTACGGACTTTGACAGACTTGCCCGATGATCGGCGAGCAATAGAAAACAAATGGATCTTTAAGAAGAAGACGGACGCGGATGGTAATGTCACCATCTATAAAGCTCGACTTGTCGCTAAGGGTTATCGGCAAGTTCAAGGGATTGACTACGATGAGACTTTCTCTCCCGTAGCGAAGCTTAAGTCCGTCCGAATCATGTTAGCAATTGCCGCATACTATGATTATGAGATATGGCAGATGGACGTCAAAACGGCATTCCTTAACGATTATCTTAAGGAAGAGCTGTATATGATGCAGCCGGAAGGTTTTGTCGATCCTAAGAATGCTAACAAAGTATGCAAGCTCCAGCGATCCATTTATGGGCTGGTGCAAGCATCTCGAAGTTGGAACATTCGCTTTGATGAGATGATCAAAGCGTTTGGGTTTATGCAGACTTATGGAGAAGCCTGCGTTTACAAGAAAGTGAGTGGGAGCTCTGTAGCATTTCTCATATTATATGTAGATGACATACTTTTGATGGGAAATGATATAGAACTCTTGGACAACATTAAGGCCTACTTGAATAAAAGTTTTTCAATGAAGGACCTTGGAGAAGCTGCTTACATATTAGGCATCAAGATCTATAGGGATAGATCGAGGCGACTCATAGGTCTTTCACAAAGCACATACCTTGATAAGATTTTGAAGAAGTTCAAAATGGATCAGTCCAAGAAAGGGTTCTTGCTCTGTCTTGCAAGGTGTGAGATTGAGCTCGGCTCAATGCCCGACCATGGCAAAAATAAAGAAGAGATGAGTGTCATCCCTATGCATCAGCCATAGGTTCTATTATGTATGCCATGCTGTGTACTGACCTGATGTAAACCTTGCCGTAAGTTTGGTAGGAAGGTACCAAAGTAATCCCGCAAGGAACACCGGACAGCGGTCAAGAATATCCTGAAGTACCGAAAAGGACAAAGGACATGTTTCTCGTTTATGGAGGTGACGAAGAGCTCGTCGTAAAGGGTTACGCCGACGCTAGTTTCGACACAGATCTGGATGACTCTAAGTCACAAACCGGATACGTGTATATGTTGAATGGTGGAGCGAGAAGCTGGTGCAGCTGCAAGCGAAGCGTCGTGGCGGGATCTACATGTGAAGCGGAGTACATGGCAGCCTCGGAGGCAGCGCATGAAGCAATTTGGGTGAAGGAGTTCATCACCGACCTAGGAGTCATACCCAATGCGTCGGGGCCGATCAAACTCTTCTCTGACAACACTGGAGCTATTGCACTTGCCAAGGAGCCCAGGTTTCACAAGAAGACCAGGCACATCAAGCGTCGCTTCAACTCCATCCGTGAAAATGTTCAAGATGGAGACATAGAAATTTGCAAAGTGCATACGGATCTGAATGTCGAGATCCGTTGACTAAACCTCTTCATGGGCAAAACATGATCAACACCAGAACTCTATGGGTGTTCGATTCATCACAATGTAACTAGATTATTGACTCAAGTGCAAGTGGGAGACTGTTGGAAATATGCCCTAGAGGCAATAATAAAAGTATTATTATTATATTTCCTTATTCATGATAATTGTCTTTTATTCATGCTATAATTGTATTATCCGGAAATCGTAATACACGTGTGAATACATAGAACACAATACGTCCCTAGTAAGCCTCTAGTTGACTAGCTCGTTGGTCAACTGATAGTCATGGTTTCCTGACTATGGACATTAGATGTCGTTGACAACGGGATCACATCATTAGGAGAATGATGTGATGGACAAGACCCAATCCTAAGCATAGCACAAGATCGTGTAGTTCGTTTTGCTAGAGCTTTTCCAATGTCAAGTATCTTTTCCTTAGACCATGAGATCGTGTAACTCCCGGATACCGTAGGAGTGCTTTGGGTGTACCAAACATCACAACGTAACTGGGTGACTATAAAGGTACACTACAGGTATCTCCGAAAGTGTCTGTTGGGTTGACACGGATCGAGATGGGATTTTCACTCCGTACACGGAGAGGTATCACTGGGCCCACTCGGTAGTGCATCATCATAATGAGCTCAAAGTGACCAAGTGTTTGGTCACGGGATCATGCATTACGATATGAGTAAAGTGACTTGCCGGTAACGAGATTGAACGAGGTATTGGGATACCGACGATCGAATCTCGGGCAAGTAACATACCGTCTGACAAACGGAATAGTATACGGGATTGATTGAATCCTCGACATCGTGGTTCATCCGATGAAATCATCGAGGAGCATGTGGGATCCAACATGGGTATCCAGATCCCGCTGTTGGTTATTGACCGGAGAGTCGTCTCGGTCATGTCTGCATGTCTCCCGAACCCGTAGGGTCTACACACTTAAGGTTCGGTGGCGCTAGGGTTATTAGGAAGACTTGTATGTGATTACGAATGTTGTTGAGTCCGGATGAGATCCCGGACGTCACGAGGAGTTCGGAATGGTCCGGAGGTAAAGATTTATATATGGGAAGTTGTCAAACGGACACCGGAAAGTTTGGGGTCATATCGGTATTGTACCGAGGCCCCGGAGAGGTTCCGGGGTCCACCGGAGGGGCCACCCCTCCGGAGGGCCTCATGGGCCACAGGGTAGGGAACCAGCCTGGAGGGCTGGGCGCGCCCCTTGGGCCCATGCGCCTAGGGTTGGGGGGACCCTAGTGGGGCGCCTTGCTTGGGGGCAAGCCCCTCCGGCCGCCGCCCCTCTAGATCTCATCTAGAGGGGCCGCCCCTGCCCCTTCCCTATAAGCAGAGGGGTGAGGGAGGCTGCAAGACATCCAAGGCGCAGCCCTCCCTCCCAACACCTCTCCTCCTCCGTTGAGTGCTTGGCGAAGCCTCTGCCGAGATCTTGCCTCTCCACCATCATCACGCCGTCGGCTGCTGCTGGAGCCTTCTTCCTCAACCTCTCCTTTCCCCTTGTTGGATCAAGAAGGAGGAGACGTCCTCCGTTCCGTACGTGTGTTGAACGCGGAGGTGCTGTCCGTTCGGCACTTGGTCATCGGTGATTTGAATCACGGCGAGTACGACTCCATCATCCCCGTTCCCTTGAACGCTTCCGCACGCGATCTACCAGTGGTATGTAGATGCAATCTCTCTCCCATGACTCGTTGCTTAGATGAATCATAGATGGATCTTGGTGAAATCATAGGAAAATTTTTAATTTTCTGCAACGTTCCCCAACAAAAGACACCTGCACCACCGAACGACCACTCCCACCACCAGAATGAGTTGCCGACGCGCCACACTATCGTAGCTTCCGTACCAGAGCCGAACTGACCTTGTCGATTGATACGTCTCCAACGTATCTATAATTTTTTATTGTTCCATGCTATATTATATTCTATTCTGGATGTTTAAAGGGCTTTTATTATACACTTTTATATTATTTTTGGGACTAACCTATTAACCAGAGGCCCAGCCCAGAATTGTTTTTTTTGACAATTTCAGAGTTTCGCAGAAAAAGAATATCAAACGGAGTCCAAACGGAATGAAACCTTCGGGACGTGATCCAGAGGACTTGGACCCTACGTCAAGATCAACCAGGAAGGCATGAGGTAGGGGGCGCGCCTACCCCCCCAGGCGCGCCCTCCACCCTCATGGGCCCCACGTTGCTCCACCGACGTACTTCTTCCCAAACTACCAGATACGGAGCCAAAAACCTAATTCCACCGCCGAACCTTTTGTACCCGTGAGATCCCATCTTGGGGCCTTTTCCGGATCTCCGTCGGAGGGGGCATCGATCACGAAGGGCTTCTACATCAACACCATAGCCTCTCCGATGATGTGTGAGTAGTTTACCTTAGACCTTCGGGTCCATAGTTATTAGCTAGATGGCTTCTTCTGTCTTTTTGGATCTCAATACAATGTTCTCCCCCTCTCTTGTGGAGATCTATTCGATGTAATCTTCTTTTGCGGTGTGTTTGTTGAGACCGATGAATTGTGGGTTTATGATCAAGTTTATCTATGAATAATATTTGAATCTTCTCTGAATTCTTTTATGTATGATTAGTTATCTTTGCAAGTCTCTTCGAATTTTCAGTTTGGTTTGGCCTACTAGATTGATCTTTCTTGCAATGGGAGAAGTGCTTAGCTTTGGGTTCAATCTTGTAGTGTCCTTTTCTAGTGACAGTAGGGGTAGCAAGGCACGTATTGTATTGTTGCCATCGAGGATAACAAGATGGGGTTATATCATATTGCATGAGTTTATCCCTCTACATCATGTCATCTTACTTAAAGCGTTACTCTGTTCTTATGAGCTTAATACTCTAGATGCATGCTGGATAGGGGTCGATGTATGGAGTAATAGTAGTAGATGCAGGCAGGAGTCGGTCTACTTGTCTCGGACGTGATGCCTATATACATGATCATACCTAGATATTCTCATAACTATGCTCAATTATGTCAATTGCTCAGCAGTAATTCGTTCACCCACCGTAATACTTATGCTCTCGAGAGAAGCCACTAGTGAAACCTATGGCCCCCGGGTCTATTTTCCATCATATTAATCTCCCGTCAACAAGCTATTTCTGGCGTCGTTTTTATTTTGCTTTCTTTATTTTGCATCTTTATCATAAAAATACCAAAAATATTATCTTATCATATCTATCGGATCTCACTCGTAAGTGACCGTGAAGGATTGACAACCCTTTATTGCGTTGGTTGCGAGGATTTATTTGTTTGTGTAGGTGCGAGGGACTCGTGCGTGGCCTCCTACTGGATTGATACCTTGGTTCTCAAAAACTGAGGGAAATACTTACGCTACTTTGCTGCATCACCCTTTCCTCTTCAAGAGAAAACCAACGCAGTGCTCAAGAGGTAGCAAGAAGGATTTCTGGCGCAGTTGTCGGGGAGTCTACGCAAAAGTCAACATACCAAGTACCCATCACAAACCCTTATCTCTCTCATTACATTATTTGCCATTTGCCTCTCGTTTTCCTCTCCCCACTTCACCCTTGCCGTTTTATTCGCCCTCACTTTTCTGTTCGCCTCTTTCTCGGTCGCTTCTTGTTTGCTCGTGTGTTGGATTGCTTGTTTGTCACGATGGCTCTACCTAGATTTGGTGATCTTCACCTTAAAAGGTTAGAAGAGATCGAAAGCAACGTCAGGAGTTTTATGGTCTTACAATTTGAGCATAATAATTTCTTTAGAAACGAGCTTAAGGAACAAAAAAGCTTTATGGGCTATATGAATAAAGAGCTCGATGATATGTCTAAAGAATTTGATGGTTTGAAATCTCAGATTGCTCATCTTTAGAAATTAATAGCTGAAGTTTTGGATAAGCACTCCACCTTAGTTAATAAGATGGCCGCTAAGCCGGATTTTTTTTATGAAAATAAAGATGACACTACTAGGAAAAGGGCTATATATGAAATGGACACTAATGGCGCACCAGACATGTGGTGCGCCACTACTATATACTAATGGCGCACCATGTGTTGGTGTGCCATTAGTAACATTTTTTTTTCAAAACTACTAATGGCGCACCAGGGGATAGTGCGCCATTACTAGTTAAACAAGTAATGGCGCACCACATCCACGGTGCGCCATTAGTAATTTTTTTTCAATTTTTTATTTTTTTTTAAACTAGTAATGGCGCACCAGGGGATAGTGCGCCATTACTAGTTTTAACTAGTAATGGCGCACCACATTCACGGTGCGCCACTAGTAATTTTTTTCAATTTTTTTTATTTTTTTCAAAACTAGTAATGACGCGCCATTAGTAGGCAAAACTGGTGCGCCATTAGTAGGCCTTTTCCTAGTAGTGTGAAGATCTAAAAGTTATTGATGTGTCCCCTATTAAATCTTTGTTTTGCAATATGAATCTTAATAATGATGGGACTGAATATGATCCACCTTTACCTAGAAGGCGTTCAAAAAATTCAGAGTTTTTAGATCTTGATGCTAAAATTGATAAAAGTGGTATTGAAGAGAACAAAACTCTAGATATTAATGAACTCACTATTTTGAATTTTAAGGAATTTAATTATGATAATTGCTCTTTGATAGATTGTATTTCCTTGTTGCAATCTGTGCTAAATTCTTCACATGCTTATAGTCAAAATAAAGCCTTTACCAAACATATCGTTGATGCTTTGATGCAATCTTATGAAGAAAAACTTGAGTTGGAAGTTTCTATCCCTAGAAAACTTTATGATGAGTGGGAACCTACTATTAAAATTAAAATAAAAGATCATGAATGCTATTCTTTGTGTGATTTGGGTGCTAGTGTTTCCACGATTCCAAAAACTTTGTGTGATTTGCTAGGTTTCCGTGATTTTGATGATTGCTCTCTAAACTTACACCTTGCGGATTCCATCGTTAAGAAATCTATGGGAAGAATTAATGATGTTCTTATTGTTGCAAATAGGAATTTTGTGCCCGTAGATCTTATTGTTCTTGATATAGATTGCAATCCTTCATGTCCTATTATTCTTGGTAGACCTTTCCTTAGAATGATTGGTGCAATTATTGATATGAAGGAAGCGAATATTAGATTCCAATTTCTGTTAAGGAAAGGCATGAAACACTTCCTTACAAAGAAAATAAAATTACCTTATGTATCTATTATGAGAGCCACTTATGGATTGCCTACCAAAGATGACAATACCTAGATCTATCCTTGCTATTATGCCTAGCTAGGGGCGTTAAACGATAACGCTTGTTGGGAGGCAACCCAATTTTATTTTTAGTTTTTTGCTTTTTGCTTCTGTTTAGGAATAAATATTTGATCTAGCCTCTGGTTAGATGTGTTTTTATGTTTTAATTAGTGTTTGTGCCAAGTTTAACGGCGTCGTATCATATGCATCCGGCCTAGTTTGTGCATCCCTGCATCCATCGAGTCCGCAGCCGGCCGATTAACATCGCACGCATCGGGTCAAAAGAAAGGCAGATTTGCAAAAACACGCCCGCGACCGATCTTGGACGGGGCTGTCCATCTGCATATTTTGCATCAATCCCCTAGTATCACACCACGATGGCCCCCAAAGCCCCCATACGTCCTCAAGTTAGGTTAGGGCATCGTGCGCCGCCGCACCGGCGAGCATCAACAATCCAAGGGAAGCCGGCTGCGCAAAATTCTTTCCACGGCATCCTTGGCATAACGGATCAGGAACTGAAGGTGCTGGTTCCTGCCACACTGCATACTGCGCCCTAATTAACCAGAAGAACTCGCCCGCCGCGTCAATCCATAGCGACACTGTAACTTGTTGGCAACACCATAGAAACGAGTTCATACTTTGTCTACATTAGGAATGTGTGCTTCTCAATTTTGAAAGGTTCATTATGTAATACGTACAGATGAATCAAGGAGTATTTAGTACACCCAAGGCAAAGCAAGCATTCTCTGTCCGTAAGTTCGACGGGCTTAAACTAATCATGGTGTTATTTCAGTATTTTCTTATGCATGGAGATGCTTATTTCGACTCATCTTTTGTGTTCTAGTGTTCATGCAAAAAAGATTAAGCAAAAGAAGCCACGAATGTGCAAGGCATGTTGCATATATTGTCGGAGAAGGGAGGGATCCAGGCCAGGTCTAAAAGTGCCGAGTGCCCGCAGATGGTGCATCATGAAACTGCAACTCTTCCAAGAAAAAGCATGGCTTCTTAATAGGACCGGTTTTATTTGGTGTATTGAATTTCTGAATTCATGTAATGGACCAGAACTTTTGTTTTGTCCAACTGTTTGTCTTATTTCGTATCACAAATGGTGTCTGGTTAATTAATTCTTAGTGACGAGCGGATGCGACGAGTTCCAGTTTTTCTATCAGGCTTCGAAGCTTGCAGCAACAGCAGTATGTTCTTGTTCGTGAATATGTGAAAGAAAATAGGAACGCAGAAGCACCAGCGCTGATAGTATGGTCCGATTCAGTTGTATTACATTATGTACTGAACACCTCAAATTGCCAATAAGAATTAGGCAGTAATAAGTTTGTTTGTTTCTGTTTTACATTTCAGCAAGTTGTACTCACTTGTTTATGAAAATCAATAATCACCAACGATGTACAATTTACATTCTAAACTCGGAAGCTACACACACATTCAACAAAGACCAACTACCATCGATGAGCTCACAAGCTACAATATGCAAGTACCAGGTACATTAAACAAGAACAAGAAAAATGTAGAGACATGGTCCTTTTTGCCATGCCCATACGAATCTCTTGTAGCAGCAGACGTCGTCAGGTGTAGGAACAGCTTCTGGATGAGGGCACAGTGTAGTGGAAGGTGTGCAGGTTGTGACCCGCGGCGGACTCAGTGTTGGGGACCACCGAGACGGTGAACGGGCACGGAGGTAGGCAAACATGCCGGATCTTGCCGCCGCTATGGAAGAATCGCCATGGCCGTGTAGCACTTTGAGGCATACGGTCGCGGAGGCAGGGCAAGAGCGGCTGGCGTTGAAGGGTTCACCGGGGCTGTGGAACCATTTGAGGCAGGCATGCGCTGATGCGGGCCAAGCGCGGTTGCCGGTTCATCGGGCCATGCCGCCATGGAGCGGTTAGAGGAGACGACAGAGGAGTGCGCATCCTGAGGCAGAGATGTGCTTAGCTGAGGTGTTATTAGCAAATTGGCGTGCTTAACTAAGAGCGGCCGCGGGCGTGCTTTTGCAAATCTGCCTTGCTGTCGACCCGATGAGTCCGATGTTAATCGGCCGGCTGAGGACTAGATGGATTCAGGGATGCATGAAGTAGGCCGGATGCATATGATACGAGGCCAAGTTTAACCTATAGGATCTTCTTGGATGATAATTATTTGATCTTGCTGAAAATTCCAGAAACTTTCTGTTCCCGAGAATAATTGTTAAAAATCACCAGAACATGATAAAATATTGATTCCAATTGCTGCTGATCAATAAACAAATTTTCTAGGTCGTCTTATTTTGGCTGAATTTTTGGAGTTCCAGAAGTTTGCGTTAGTTATAGATTACTACAGACTGTTCTTTTTTTGACAGATTCTGTTTTTCGTGTGTAGTTTGCTTATTTTGATGAATCTATGGCTAGTAAAATAGTTTATAAAACATAGAGAAGTTGGAATACAGTAGGTTTAACACCAATATAAATAAATAATGAGTTCATTACAGTACCTTGAAGTGGTGTTTTGTTTTTTTCGCTAACGGAGCTCACGAGATTTTCTGCTGAGTTTTGTGTTGTGAAGTTTTCAAGTTTTGGGTGAAAGATTTGATGGATTATGGAACAAGGAGTGGCAAGAGCCTAATCTTGGGGATGCCCAAGGCACCCTAAGATCATCTAAGGACACCTAAAAGCCAAAGCTTGGGGATGCCCCGGAAGGCATCCCCTCTTTCGTCTACTTCCATCGGTAACTTTACTTGGAGCTATACTTTTATTCACCACATGATATGTGTTTTGCTTGAAGCGTCTTGTATTATTTGAGTCTTTGCTTTTTAGTTTACCACAATCATCCTTTCTGTACACACCTTTTGAGAGAGTCACACTTAATTCAGAATTTGTTAGAATACTCTATGTGCTTCACTTATATCTTTTGAGCTATATAGTTTTTGCTCTAGTACTTCACTTATATCTTTTAGAGCACGGCGGTGGATTTGTTTTATAGAAACTATTAATCTCTCATGCTTCACTTATATTATTTTGAGAATCTTAAAATAGCATGGCAATTTTCTTTAATTATAATATCATGAGAAATTTGATGCTTGATAATTGTTTTGAGATATAAAGGTGGTAATATCATAGTTGTGATAGTTGAGTAATTGTGGATTTGAAAAATACTTGTGTTGGAGTTTGTGATTCACGTAGCATGCACGTATGGTGAACCGTTATGTAACGAAGTTGGAGCATGAGGTATTTATTGATTTTCATCCTTTGTGTGGCGGTTGGGATCGCGCGATGGTTAACTCCTACCAATCCTTCCCCTACGAGCATGTGTAGTAGTACTTTGCTTCAAGGGCTAATAAATTTTTGCAATAAGTATATGAGTTCTTTATGACTAATGGGAGTCCATGGATTATACGCACACTTACCTTTCCGCAATTTTCTAGCCTCTTCGGTACCGTGCATTGCCCTTTCTCACCTTGAGAGTTGGAGCAAACTTCACCTGTGCATCCAAACCCCGTGATATGATACGCTCTATCACGCATAAACCTCCTTATATATTCCTCAAAACAGCCACCATACCTACCTATTATGGCATTTCCATAGCCATTCCGAGATATATCGCCATGCAACTTTCCATCATTTCGTTTATCATGACACGCTCCATCATTGTTATATTGCTTTGCATGATCATGTAGTTCACATTGTATTTGTGGCAAAGCCACCATTCATAATTCTTTCATACATGTCGCTCTTGATTCATTGCATATCCCGGTACACCGCCGGAGGCATTCCCATAGAGCCATATTTTGTTCTAAGTATTGAGTTGTAATTTATGAGTTGCAAGTAAATAAAAGTGTGATGATCATCATTATTAGAGCATTGTCCCAAGTGAGGAAAGGATGATGGAGACCATGATTCCCCCACAAGTTGGGATGAGACTCCGGACTAAAAAAAATAGGCCATAAAAAAGAGAGAGAGAAAAGGCCCAAATAAAAAAAATGAGAGAAAAAGAGAGAAGGGACAATGTTACTATCCTTTTACCACACTTGTGTTTCAAAACAACACCGTGATCTTCATAATAGAGAGTCTCTCATTTTGTCACTTTCATATACTAGTGGGAAATTTCATTATAGAACTTGGCTTGTATATTCCAATGCTGGGCTTCCTCAAATGCCCCAGGTCTTCGTGAGCAAGCAAGTTGGATGCACACCCACTTAGTTTCTTTTTGAGCTTTCATACACTTATAGCTCTAGTGCATCCGTTGCATGGCAATCCCTACTCCTTGCATTAACATCAATTGATGGGCATCCCCATAGCCCGTTGATTAGCCTCGTTGATGTGAGACTTTCTCATTTTTTTCTTCCCACATAACCCCTACCATTATACCTTATTCCACCATATTGCTATATCCATGGCTTGCGCTCATGTATTGTGTAAGAGTTGAAAAGGCTGAAGCGCGTTAAAAGTATGAATCAATTGCTTGGCTAAAACCGGGGTTGTACATGATATGAATATTTTGTGTGGGGAAGATGGAGCATAGCCAGACTATATGATTTTGTAGGGATAACTTTCTTTGGCTATGTTATTTTGATAAGACATAATTGCTTAGTTAGCATGCTTGAAGTATTATTGTTTTTATGTCAACATTAAACTTTTATCTTGAATCATATCAAATCTGAACATTCGTGCCACAATAAGAAGAATTACATTGAAATTATGCTAAGTAGCATTTCACATCAAAAATTCTGTTTTTATCATTTACCTACTCGAGGACGAGCAGGAATTAAGCTTGGGGATGCTTGATACGTCTCCAACGTATCTATAATTTTTGATTGTTCGATGCTATATTATATTCTGTTTTGGATGTTTAAAGGGCTTTATTATACACTTTTATATTATTTTTGGGACTAACCTATTAACCGGAGGCCCAGCCCAGAATTGCTGTTTTTGCCTATTTCAGAGTTTCACAGAAAAAAAATATCAAACGGAGTCCAAACAGAATAAAACCTTCGGGAACGTGATTTTTGGAATGAACATGATCCAGAGGACTTGGACCCTACGTCAAGACATCAACCAGGAAGGAACGAGGTAGGGGGCGCGCCTACCCCCCAGGCGCGCCCTCCACCCTCGTGGGCCCCATGTTGCTCCACCGACGTACTTCTTCCTCCTATATATACCTATGTACCCCCAAACTACCAGATACGGAGCTAAAAACCTAATTCCACCGCCGCAACCTTATGTACCCGTGAGATCCCATCTTAGGGCCTTTTCCGGAGCTCCGCCGGAGGGGGCATCGATCACGGAGGGCTTCTACATCAACACCATAGCCTCTCCGATGATGTGTGAGTAGTTTACCTCTGACCTTCGGATCCATAGTTATTACCTAGATGGCTTCTTCTCTCTTTTTGGATATCAATACAATGTTCTCCCCCTCTCTTGTGGAGATCTATTCGATGTAATCTTCTTTTGCGGTGTGTTTGTTGAGACTGATGAATTGTGGGCTTATGATCAAGTTTATCTATGAACAATATTTGAATCTTCTCAGAATTCTTTTATGTATGATTGGTTATCTTTGCAAGTCTCTTCGAATTATCAGTTTGGTTTGGCCTACTAGATTGATCTTTCTTGCAATGGGAGAAGTTCTTAGCTTTGGGTTCAATCTTGCGGTGTCCTTTCCCAGTGACAGTAGGGGCAGCAAGGCACGTATTGTATTGTTGCCATCGAGGATAACAAGATGGGGTTTATATCATATTGCATGAATTTATCCCTCTACATCATGTCATCTTACTTAAAGCATTACTCTGTTCTTATGAACTTAATACTCTAGATGCATGCTGGATAGCGGTCGATGTGTGGAGTAATAGTAGTAGATGCAGGCAGGAGTCGGTCTACTTGCCTATATACATGATCATACCTAGATATTCTCATAACTATGCTCAATTCTGTCAATTGCTCAACAGTAATTCGTTCACCCACCGTAATACTTATGCTCTCGAGAGAAGCCACTAGTGAAACCTATATTTGAGTCTATTTTCCATCATATTAATCTCCGTCAACAAGCTATTTCGGCGCCGTTTTTATTTTGCTTTCTTTACTTTGCATCTTTATCATAAAAATACCAAAAATATTATCTTATCATATCTATCAGATCTCACTCTCGTATGTGACCGTGAAGGGATTGACAACCCCTTTATTGTGTTGGTCGCGAGGATTTATTTGTTTGTGTAGGTGCGAAGGACTTGTGCGTGGCCTCCTACTGGATTAATACCTTGGTTCTCAAAAACTGAGGGAAATACTTACGCTACTTTGCTGCATCACCCTTTCCTCTTCAAGGGAAAACCAACGCAGTGCTCAAGAGGTAGCATCGATAACAGCCGAAAAGTCTTCATGCATGTGCCTCTAAGGGTCCGCGCCCTGGAGCCGCAGCTGTTGCACTCTTTAATCGATTAGAAGAACCTGGCACTGTTGCATACGCCCTGCAAGAAATCCTAACCTCGCCGACCCGAGGAGCTGGCAGGGACCTATGTCGGAGCTCCTTCTAACCCATCCATATGGACGAACTTGGGGAGGCTTGGAGCCCGGAAGACTGACTAGTATCTCCATCTGTCCGAGCGTCATCCTTGCGAGGACTAAAATCCTAACCAATCTACTAGCCGGAGCCAAGGCTCCAGGATTCTCCTCCCCTCCATTAGCCGTCGGAGCAGCAGGTAGAGGGGAAGTGAATCTACGTGCTCGCCGATGGGGATTGAGGGAGGCTTTGCCCTAATAGTCTTGCGAGAGGGGAAAGAAAGAGCTAAGTTACGGTATGGATTAATATTGACGAATAAATGGTCATGATCTAGTCCGAGCTCGATGGGAAGTCAAATATATAATGAGGCTTACTTTTACAAAATACTACAAATCTCCAATGAAGCTTCAGGAGTTTAAATGTTTGATGTGGATTGCAACAAAGAGATTCAATGTAGACTTTTCAACAAAGAATTTCCAATTCTCATGTCCACGCTATGCATTCAATGGTAGCTTTGACACTGCAACAATTTAAATCACCGTTGTGTATTGAATTGGACCCCCCCCCCCAATAATCTAAGGAGCATTTCTAGTATTTTATGAATTATTAGTCAATTATGATTTTTTTGGACCATTTCTACAGTCATCGACTTACTGATCAACAAAAATAATTGGGATACTGTTCAAGATCTTTTAAATAGAACATTCTTCAATTTTTAAAACAGGGTAATAAATTCTTCTCCGTGCCCACATAAAAAGGAGAAGATAGTATAAATTGCGTGAATTCTTCCTATGGAACATGAAAATCTTTCTCGATTCCAACAGAATTGAATTGTTCTCTAAAATTTCAAACTTCCAACCTTCACACAAGTTATTTTTGCCTGGCTGATGATAGGAGTTAGATTTTTGAGCATAAACTTTGTGTTCTCAATTTGCACAAGCACAGACAAAAAGGTAATACATTCTTCCGTGTGCCCAAGAAGGGGTAGCTGAAACATATTCCGATGCTACAACCATTCCTTGTCATAATTTCTTCATGCTTTTACTAGCTGGCATAACAAGCTTTTAGCATACATAAAAATTAATCACTAAGAAACAAAGCCAGTACATGATATTTGGAGTAGGAAACCCAATGGTCACAACATAAGGTTAGTAAAACGCAGAGTAGCATAATTTTTTGATAAAGGGCGACAAAGGGAGTTTTTATTAACTTAATATTTAGCATCAAGCGGATACAAAGCATGATGAACAATTTCCATCCTCTGTACAATAAATATGCACACAACAAACACTAACCATCTGACAAGGTAAAAACGACATATTGACATAGAAGAAGATATTTTGCCACTAAAACAATATTATTTTCACATAGCCAAAACAACCATACCAAGGCAGACGTGCCACCCTAATTAGCGTACTAAACTTATTTGGCATTCTTTCAAGTCAGTGCCCATATATGTTGGCAACACTCGTGGGAAGATAAGAATTGGATGTTGTTTGGATGGCTGGCCACGTAGAACACACAAACTTGCATTAAAAGAACATGTGTTTAATTGTATTGCTGTGAGTACAAACCTACACATCTTGTCTCGTTTAATTCACATTAGGGAGTAAATCTACCAGAGCATCATCTCGGGGCCACTCTCGCAACTCACAGGGCCAACCCCACTGCCACCCCAACAACCCCTCCCTCCGGCCTTCTCTTTAGACTTCTCCCTAAGTTATAGTTCTTCTTAAGAGAATGACCAGACTGAGCATGCCCTATCATACTTTATCGAAGGACCCACCTTGATGTGCTCAAAAGTACCCGAAATAAGATTTTCTGAAAGTCCCGGGCCAAAATGTGTGACATCCCGGCTTAATAGGAATGATAGATTACTCATATCAACAACCGCACCTTCTTTTCCAGGAACTCATTCAAAAAGAACCTCAAAGTTAAGCGTGCTTGACTTGAAACAATTTGAGGATGAGTGAACGACCGGGAATTTGATCCCGGGTGCGCACGTGAGGATAAAGTGCGCAGAAAAGAATAGTGTTAGTATGTGTGGCCAACCTCGATCCCAGGGCAACGGTCAGGAACCAGGGATGAACTGATGGGTTTGACTGGGGCGTTACAAAATGGCCCTCAGTTCGCGTGGGTGATACGTCTCCAACGTGTATATAATTTATGAAGTATTCATGCTGTTATATTATCATTCTTGGATGTTTTGCAATCATTTTATAGCAACTTTATATCTTTTTTGGGACTAACCTATCGACCTAGTGCCCAGTGACAGTTGCTGTTTTTTGCTTGCTTTTTACATCGCAGGAAATCAATATCAAACGGAGTCCAAACACCGCGAAACTTTTTGTGGATTTTTTATGGACCAGAAGACATCCATTGGGCCAGAGTAGCACCTGGGGGGGGGGGTGCCCTGAGGGGGGCACAATCCACCAGGGCACACTTGGGGGCCCAGGCGTGCCCAGGTGGGTTGTGCCCACCTCGGTGGCCTCCCGCACCCCTTCTTCGCCCTATAAATCACCAAATATTCCAAAACCCTCGGGGGTAGCCCTAGATCGGAAGTTCCGCCGCCGCAAGCCTCTGTATCCACGAAAACTAATCTAGACCCTGTTCCGGCACCCTGCCGGAGGGGGAGATCATCACCGGTGGCCATCTGCATCATCCCAGCGACCACCATGATGAGGAGGGAGTATTCCACCCTCGGGGCTGAGGGTTTGTACTAGTAGCTATGTGTTTAATCTATCTCTCTCTCTCTCTCTCTCTCGTGTTCTTGAGATGGCACGATCTTGATGTATCGCGGGCTTTGTTAATATAGTTGGATCATATGGTGTTTTCCCTTCTCTATCTTGTTGTGATGAATTGAGTTTTCCCTTTGAGATTTCGTTTTATCGGATTGAATACTTTTATGGATTTGAGAACACTTTATATATGTCTTGCATATGAATACTCATGGTGCAATGGGCTATCATATTGATTCACTTGATATATGTTTTGGCACTCAACTCGCGTATTCCCGAGGTGACATTGGGGTAATCTATGCATAGGGGTTGATGCACGTTCTTGTCTTTCTTTCTTCGGTAGAAATCTTGGGGCACTCTTTGAGGTTCTTTGTGTTGGATTGAATGTTATGAATCTGAATTTGCTTTGGTGTTATTTTAGTACGAACACTTGGTTAGATCGATCGGAAAGAATAGCTTGGTGTTATTTTAGTACAAACTCTAGGATAGATCGATCGGAAAGAATAGCTTTGAGGTGGTTTCGTACCCTACAAACAATTTATTCTTATGTTCTCCGCTAGAAAAGATCTTTGGAGTGATTCTTCATCGCACGTGAGGGATGTTTATATGATCCAAGCATTGCAAACCGTTTGTGCTCACTTTTGTTACTTGCTACCTTGCTGTTTTTTATTGTTCCTATTACAAAAATTAATATCTACTATAATTACTACACTTTTATTACCATCTCTTCGCCGAACTAGTGCACCTATACAAATTACCATTGTATTTGGTGTGTTGGGGACACAAGAGACTCTTTGTTATTTGGTTGCAGGGTTGTTTGAGAGAGACTATCTTCATCCTACGCCTCCCATGGATTGATAAATCTTAGGTCATCTACTTGAGGGAAAATTGCTAATGTCCTACAAAACTCTGCGCTTGGAGGCCCAACACGTGTTTACAAGAATAAAGTTGCGTAGTAGACATCAAGTTCGTTTCTGGTGCCGTTGCCAGGGAGGTTAGGTAAGCGGCACTCACATCCCGTCAACGAAGCTCTTTCTGGCGCTGTTGCCGGGGAGGTGAGTGCACGGAGGTATATCTTTAGATCTTGAAATTGAATCTTTTAGTTTCTTGTTTTATCACTAGTTTGGTTTATAAAAAGAAAACTACAAAAAATGGAACTGAGGTTAAATCATATTATTTATCTTTATAATGTCTTTCGTGAAAATGATGGAAAGGAAAATTGTGCTCAATTGATAGAAGAAGAATTCAATAAAATGTTTGGCATAAATGATGAGCATGATTGCGATGTTGTTAGTATGAATTCTTTGAATATCCATGATGCTAATGATATGCAAAGCCATAAGCTTGGGGATGCTATATTTGATGAAGATAATATTTTTAGTCCCCCAAGATTTGATGTGCAAATTTGTTATAATGATTGCGTGCCTCCTATTTATGATGATTATATTGATGAAAGTGGAGTTGGAGAGGTCATGACTTTATTTAGTGATGAATCCACTATTTTGGAAGAGGTTTCAATTGACTATGAAAACAAAGTTTCTATCTATGATGATTATGGTGATGACATGTATGCTATAAAGAATAATGATAACCATGAAACTTTTCATCATGATTTTAATTTTCAATCCCATGATAGTTATTTTGTTGAGTTGCTCCCACTACTATTCATGAGAATAAATTTTCTTATATGGGGAGTAATAAAATTTCTATGGTTGTGGATCATGAAAAGAATGCTTTATGTGATAGCTATATTGTTGAATTTATTCATGATGCCACTAAAAATTATTATGAGGGAGGAACATATGCTTGTAGGAATTGAAATAATATCAAGTTTCCTCTCTTTATGTTGAAAGTTTTCATGTCATGCTTGTTTTACCTTCGTATGCTAATTGATTATTGCTACCATAATTTGTTTGCTCACAAAATCCTTATGCATAGGAAGTGGATTAGACTTAAATGTGCTAGTCATATGCTTCATGATGCTCCTTTTGTGTTTCAGTTCTTATCTTTTATGTGAGCATCATTGATATCATCATGCCTAGCTAAAAGGCATTAAAGAAAAGCGCTTGTTGGGAGACAACCCAACACTTTTATCTACTGTTTTTATGTGTTCACATGATTAGGATAATGTATTAATCATGTTTTATTGCTTTTGTTTCAATAAAGTGCCAAGTAAGCCTTTGGGATAGTGTGGATGATAGTTGACTTGAATCTGTGCAAAAACAGAAACTTTTGCGCTCATTCCAGGAATTTTCAAAATTCACTGGAACGTGCTTTTGATCTTAATTTTTTACAGGTGATAGATATACAAATTATCCACGTTGTCCTAATTTTTCAGAATTTTTGGAGTAGCAGAAGTACGGTTGGAGTACAGATTACTTCAGACTGTTCTGTTTTTGACAGATTCTGCTTTCAATGCACAGTTTGTTTGATTCCTAGTTTCTATGGCTTATATTGCTCAATATAAATTGTGAAAATGATATGCTACAATAGGAATTCACTACAGGAATCAGCTAGTTTGCCGTCTGGCGGTTACAGACGGCAAAGAGCAAAATACAGACGACAAAGAGTTTGCTGTCAGACGGCTAACGACAAACATAGACGGCAAAGAGGATGGCGGCAAAGACTGCTTTGCCGTCAGCTTTTATTCGGGCATACGGCAAAGATTTTGCCGTCAGCCAAACTACCTTTGCTGTCCTGCAAGTATACCCCAGACGGTAAAGAAAAGCATCGTTGCTGTCAGCTAGAATCTCTGCCTTTGCCGTCTGCCTCAAAAATCACTAACGGCAAAGAATGTTTTTATATTAAAAAAGGAACAAACAGACCACGACAAAAACCATAATATCCATCAACACTTGCAGTTCCAGTACTCCACGGATGAATTTCACAATACAAAATTGCTCCATTTCACAAAATAAATAGATTACACACGAACGGATTACACAGAGTAGATGCAAATGAATTAGTACACGCAAATGAATTTCACAGCATACAAGAGGCATATCTCACAAAAAAAATTACAAGAGGGATGGGACTAAGGCGTCCACCGCTGCAACGGAGCTTGCCACGCTCATCCGCGAGGTGGTGCGGCACTGCAGCATCAAGGGATGGGGCCGGTGGCCGGTGGGGGCGACGGGATAGGGGCCGGAGGCCGGCAGGGGCAAAGCGGGACGGTGCTGGCTTGGCAGCGCCGGAGGCGGAGAGGAAAGGAGCTGGCGGCCAGTGGGGCGACCGGGGACGGGGCTGGCGACCGATGGGGGCGACGGGGCCGGCGGCCGGCAGGGGACGATGCCGGAGACGGCGGCCGACGTGGGCGATGGGGTAGGAGCGCTGAGGTCGGCCGTGGCGACGGGTGACGTGGCGGTCGGCATGCGAGGTGGTGGCCGGTGAGGCCAGGTAGTCGAGGTGGTGGGGGCGCCAGTGTGGTCTGGATCGAGAGGGAGAGAGAGGTATGAGAGAGAGAATCATGGTGGGCAGGTGGGCAGGTGAGGGTGGGGTGGAGGATAAGGTGAGGTCATGGGGCACGTGGGCCGTTGGGCGTCGGGCAGAGGATAAGGTGGATGTGTGCACCAGATTCTGCCATGTCACGGATCCGCGTGATCGATCAGTGGGCTGTGTTTCTTCTTTGCCGTCTGCGTTTATATTACAGACGACAAAGAGCTCACTTTGCCGTCTGCATTCTATATTACAGACGGCAAAGATCTTTGCCGTCTGTAATATAGAATGCAGACGACAAAGTGAGCTATTTGCCGTCTGTGTTTTTTCACAGACGGCAAAGTATATTTTGCCATCAGTTTTTCTTTGCCGTCTACTGATGACAGCAAACCCTTTCTTTGTCATCTGTCCGATGAAAAGCTGACGGCAAAGACGCCCCCTGACGACAAATTAGCTGTTTCCCGTAGTGATTGTGTGGAAACAATTATGAATCTTGTCTTTGAAAAGTACCAAAGTGAAATGGTTTGCTCTTTATCATACTAACCTATCTCATGAAGTTCCGTTAAGTTTTGTGTGATTGAAGTTTTCAAGTTTTGGGTGAGATGTCGATATGAGGAGAATAAGGAGTGACAAGACCCTAAGCTTGGGGATGCCCAAGGCACCCCAAGGTAATATTCAAGGAAGATCCAAGCAACTAAGCTTGGGATGCCCCGGAAGGCATCCGCTCTTTCGTCTCCAACATTATCGGTAACCTCACTTGGAGCTACATTTTTATTTGTCACATGCTATGAGTTTTTCTTGGAGCGTTATTTTATTTTGTTAGGATTTGCTTGCTGTTATTTAGAATAATGTTTTCCGTCTTTTATTTCAATAAAAATGTCAAGTATAGCCTTTGCCATGCTTATTTTAAAAGTCTATATGTTGCTGTTTCAAAACAGAAAGTTTATCGCTGTTGCAAAAATTCCCTTGGAAAGTCAGAATGTAATAAAATGTTGAAACTTTTTGCATAATAATCTATGATAAATTTTTACAGTGTGGAAATTTTCATAATTTTTGGAGTTAAAGAAGTATTAATACTCTTGCCTTCTTTATAGACTGTTCTGTTTGGGCAGATTGCTGTTGTGTTTGCATTGTTTGCATATGTTTGCTTGTTTACTGATTCTATTTGAGGATAGGAGTATTTAATATGCAGAGGCATTTAGTATGCATTGTTGAATAATAATTTTAGTAATTTGCTACAATAGAGAATGATAAGGTTTTTGCATTGGTTTATACTAACTTATCTCACGAGTTCTTGTTGAGTTTTGTGTGGATGAAGTTTTTAAGATTTAGGGAAACCGTGATATAAGAGAAATTAAGGAGACACAAAAGCTCAAGCTTGGGGATGCCCAAGGCATCCCAAGCTAATATTCCAAGAAGTCTCAAGCATCTAAGCTTGGGGATGCCCCGGTAGGCACCCCACCTTTCTTCTTCAACAATTATCGGTTAGTATCGGTTGAGACTAAGTTTTTGCTTCTTCACATGATGTGTGCTATTCTTGGAATGTCATTTTGTTTTATTCTGCTTGCTGTTTTAATTAAATACTTAGAACTGAAAGTTTTAAATAAGAGAGATTCCTCACATAGCTACCCATTTACATAACTACTCGCTTGATCTTCACTTATATCTTTTTGGAGTAGCTTGTCATTTACTCTTGTGCTTCACTTATATCCTATGAGTAAATTGAGTGTCATGAAGTTGAAATCATATCATGCCTAGAGGTAGCTTCACATTGGGTTTAGAAAGTGAAATCTTTTGAGGCTTGACAATCACAATATTGGTCATACAAGCAATTCACGAATGATTAGTAGAAGGAAGAGAACTTTCACATGCAAATACACTATCTTGGAAATCTTTTGTGATTGTGAGCCCCCATCAAAATATTATATGCCAAAATTGTTGACGTTGGACAAGGAAGACAACGTAAATATTTATGTTTGTTCATATTCACATAGAAGTTATATTGTCATAGATCCTTCAACATGTGGTGCTTGCCCCCCATCTTTGCTAGCTAAAAATTCCGCACCAAGTAGAGATACTACTTGTGCATCCAAAAACCCTTAAACCAAAATCTTATTTTCAAGATTCCACCATACCTACCTAAGGATTGAGAAAGATCCTTCAAGTAAGTTGTCATCGGTGCAATAAGGCAATAAAAATGGCTTCTAAAAGTGTTAGATCCTTTAGTGTAAGAGAAAATTGAGCGTTGTACGAACTTGTGATGGCAAAGAATAAAAGCGACATACTACGTAATAAAGATTGCTATCATTAGGGGCAGTATAACATGACGTTCTTTTACACTAAGGGATTGAGCATGCAAACAAAAAACACATGGCAACCTCTGCTTCCCTCTGCGAAGGGCCTATCTTTTACTTTTATGTATTTACTTTCATGCAAGAGTCAAAGTTTTTTTTTTCTCTATTCCTTTTTATTTTTCTCTTTTGGCAAGCATCATGTGGTGAGGAAATATCTAGGCACATATATCCAGTTGAATATGGGTAGCATGAGTTATTATTGTTGACATCACCCTTGAGGTGAATACGTTGGGAGGCGAAATTATAAGCCCCTATCTTTCTATGTGTCCGGTTGAAACGTTTTGCTCATGTGTATGCGGTGAATGTTAGCAATCATAGAAGACTATATGATGGTTGAGTATGTGGAGCTCTTACTTAGACTCTGTTGAATAAGTTGAATTGCAATTGCTTGGTGACTGAGAACATAGGTTGTTGAGTTTCAAGAGAATTCATTGTTTGAACCTTAACATGTGAATTGGTTGCTACTTTAACATGAGAAGTTTTATAAGAAAGAATTGCTATTATGATGCTAGGAAAAGTGATTGAAATTATCATTGATCAAACTTATGCACTTTGCTAGCATTCACACTTCATAAATTATTTCTTATATTATTTACCTACTCGAGGACGAGTAGGAATTAAGTGGCAGACGGACATTTTCATTCATTGTCGGTGTAACAAGTAAATCCTGGTGATGTTTGGCCTTTGCTTGTTCCCAGAGGTCTTCTTGTGGCCCGTCTGTCAGACATGCCATGAATTAAGGCGAAGTACTTCATAATCATGTAGCATAGACATGATCCAATGTTGCTAGCTAAGACTCGTTAGAGGGTTGCCTTGAAATCTTCGTCCAAACTAGGTAAGAATCAGAGCTACTAAGACATATTCAAGACTGTCTTTGAACTGTCAGAGTTGAACCCAAATGTTCCACACCATTAGGGTGACGGTCCACCGATTTCTTCCACCGTTGGGGTATTGCCCGGTGTGTACATAACTATTAGAGTTGTGCTCGAAATCTGTGGGTTGTCGGAGCTAATGCTCTCATGAACTAGCTACCATTAGGGTGATGCCCCGACATCCGTGATTTCGCCAGAGGTTGCTATTTAGACAGCAAAATCATTGGAGATCCATTTTTGCGTAGGTGGATGAGGATATGGACGATCAAGCTGTGTGTCTTGCTTACTCTTTGGTTTTCTTATTTGTTAGGTGTCTTGTAAGATAACTGTTGGTGTCAAAACCGGAGGATCTCGGGTAGGGGGTCCCGAACTGTGCATCTAGGCGGATGGTAACAGGAGACAAGGGACACGATGTTTTTGCCCAAGTTCGGGCCCTCTCGATGGAGGTAATACCCTACTCCTGCTTGATTAATATTGATGATATGGGTAGTACAAGAGTAGATCTACCACGAGATCAGAGAGGCTAAACCCTAGAAGCTAGCCTATGGTATGATTGTTGTTCTGTCCTACGGACTAAAACCCTTCGGTTTATATAGACACCGAATAGGGTTAGGGTTACACAGAGTCGGTTACAATGGTAGGAGATCTACATATCCGTATCGCCAAGCTTGCCTTCCACACCAAGGAAAGTCCTATCCGGACAAGGGACGAAGTCTTCAATCTTGTATCTTCATAGTCTAGGAGTCCGGCCAAAGATGATAGTTCGGCTATCCGGACACCCCCTAGTCTAGGACTCCCTCAGTAGCCCCTGAACAAGGCTTCAATGACGACGAGTCCGGCGCGCATATTGTCTTCGACATTGCAAGGCGGGTTCCTCCTCCGAATACTTCATAGAAGGTTTTGAACACAAGGATAGTGTCCGCTCGCAAAACAAGTTCCACATACCACCGTAGAGAGAATAATTTTGCATAGATCTGTGGACGTATTCAGGGCGTGACATCACACCACGGCCAAGCCTTTATTGAATCGTTTTCTTGTCCCACCTCAGCGCGTTTAGCGAGGCGGTTTCCTTGGCACGTCTTATCAAAGCGTAGATCGTGCCCCCTTATTCCGGGATTCTCATCAATACGGACGTGGGTAACCCAACCGCACCATTGATTGCGGCGCTTGGGAGATAAGCGAGTTTTATCAGCCTGGTGGGGGACGCATAGCCTCGTCCGTCCATATAAGGGGATAAGGATCCACCCTTTTCACCTATGCCTTCCTCCTCCCTTGCTCATCCATTTCCGCGCACTCTGAGCTCCAACACCCAAGTCCGCACATCCTTCCTCAACCATCTCCAGCCATGTCCGGAGCGGGAGGCAGGTGGATGGTCTCCTCCATCACGGAGGGCCAAGTAAAAAAACTGTGGAAGGCCGGATACTTGTCCGGCGACGTCGCACATCGGCTGCCCGACGAGGGGCAGCTCATTCCCACCCCCAAGCCCCATGAGAGGGTGGTGTTCCTCACCCACTTCCTCCGCGGACTAGGTTTTCCACTTCACCCATTCGTCCGGGGGCTCATGTTCTACTACGGCCTGGATTTCCATGATCTGGCCCCGAACTTCATCCTCAACATCTTGGTGTTTATCGTCGTGTGCGAGGCCTTCCTCTGCATCCAGCCCCACTTCGGCTTATGGCTGAAGATCTTCAATGTCAAGCCGAAGGTAGTGGGCGGCTGCCAAGCGGAGTGCGGAGGCGCCATGGTTGGCAAGATGGCCAAAGTCCTATGGCTCGAGGGCTCCTTTGTGGAGACCATAAAGGGGTGGCAATCGGGGTGGTTCTACATCATCGAGCCGCGCGACTCTCAATGGGCGGCGGCCCCCGAATTCCGATCTGGCTTCCCCACACGGCTCACATCATGGAAAGAGACGGGCCTGACGTGGGGGGATTCGGACGAGCTGTACGGACTCCAAACATGCGTCCAAAACCTGGTGGACAAGAATCTCAGGCTTGTCAACGTAATCCAGGTGATGCTCATCCGCCGGATTCTCCCATGCCAACAACGGGCCTTCAAATTGTGGGAGTTCGATC